>HG995314.1:2706396-4054595 GCA_905332915.2 Hecatera dysodea
TCTAAAATAACTCCTAGTAGTGTGGACACACTACTCTCTAAGTAAATTAATGGAATCATCTTGACAGACATCAAAATGCTTCTGTTCGAAAAAAAAAAGGATAAACCGGGACCCAAACAAACTCAATGATACAACATTGTCTCATGGTTTAGTAGAAAAATGTCGATGCAGGATTTGATGTTTTATAAAACAGTGTCGGGGTAAAAGTACCTTTAGGGAGGCCATTTTCCTGCAGTGGAAGAGGAACTGGTAGATAGATAATAAAACAAATAATTAAAATAAATATTGGAAATAAAATATCAGACACAGTTATAATACAGTAGCAGCGCCCCGCGTTGTTGCCGTTCCCGTGGCAATACGGGGATAAAATATAGCCTATGACACTCCACGATAAAATAGCTTCTTATTGGTGAAATAATTTTGAAAATCGGTTCAGTAGATCCAGAGATTACCCTTACCCTTACAACGTCACAAACTCACAAACGTTACCAATTTATAATAATACTAGCTTATGCCCGCGACTTCGTTCGCGTGGAGTTCCATACAAAATGTTAATCCCTTTTTCACCCCCTTAAGGGAAAAATTTTCAAAAATTCTTTCTTAGCGTATGCCTAAGTCATAATATCTATCTGCATGGCGAATTTCAGCCCGATCCGTTCAGTGGTTTGGGCTGTGCGTTGATAGATCACTATGTCAGTCAGTCAGTCCCTTTTGAGTTATATATATTTAGATAGTATAGATCTGTCAGACTTAGCAAAGCATGATAGCGGATCGACTGTGTTCAATCTTCAAGGTTAAGCAACGCTTGCCAACGTCGCTCCACGGTTGAAATTCCTCTGTACCTTAAAAAGCTGGTACTGGTTTTAAGAAACCACTCGTAAAATACTGATTGTGAGCTCCATCGGGTCAGACTGGCAGATTGAAAACTGGATTCCAACATAGTTGGGGCTAGGCACACTACTACTAAGATAAACTACACAAACAAATTCTAACCCTCACTTCCGTCCTATAACAGCTGCACGCGTCTCGTACGACCGTCGTAAGCGGGTTCAACGGCCCTTTGACAGCCGTTACCGGTGTCAGAAGCTAGGAAATCTGACACCGGTTTTTCCGAATTACCCAGTTACTGTGTTGTGGAAGATTGATAGGCAGTCGCTCCATGTAAAATACTAGCAATCAGCTGAATCCGGTTAGACTGGAAACGGATCCCAAGATAGCTGGTAGAAGGCTAGGCATACTAGTACTTAGCTAAATCTACATAAACAAATTCTAACCCTCACCTCCGTCCTGTAACAGTTGTAACTCAGGCGACGCCAGATAGTAGCGGTCGCACAGGAACCTCGCGTTCTCGTACGCGTCTCGTACGACCGCCGCGACGTCGCAAGCGGGGTCAATGGACCCAATATGGCGGCCCCCGTTGCCGATGCCGGTAACAGACGCTTGCCGGGGTCCGACGCCGATTTGGTCACCGAATAGAAGAGCTGCAGAACATTTTACACAGAATTACTGTCGAGTTGGTGGGAACAAGAATGTGCGAGGTCTTAAAAGTAACAGGTAGAGTCGTAGTCAAGTAGAGAGGTTAGTCTGCATGTTTTCAGGAAACATTTTTTTTGCATCTTAATATGAAATGAACGAAAATACTCTTACTCCTTTTTACGACTTCTTAGACTGACGAAAGAAGAATTTTAATCGACAACTTGCTATCCTAAATGGTATGCTCGTTTCATCAAAGAATTGATGATTTACTTACTACTAATTGCTATTAAACATCATTCCTTAAAAAAATATTGTGGCATCGATGCCACAAAGCTAATCCGAGTCTAGAGCAGACTCCAGTTTATTTCTGGTCATACACTTTTCCTGAATCAGGCCACAACACGCGGTGCTCAGTGTTCCTTATCCAGTCAATCCTCATCACCTTTTAAAGATGTTCGAGCCGAAATTTTTAAAGAACCAGAAATTTGCACTACAGCTGAGCATAGGCCTTTATTTTCCTGTGAACGTTGGGATTGGTTCCCCGTTCCTGAGCGATCCTCATCCAAGTTCTACCCGCAACGACAACAATATCGTCTGCCCATCTCGTAACAACCAACACATGTTTCCAGTCCTTGAACGCCAGTCAATCATCACCTTGCTCCGCTTGTCACCATCGCCTAAAGACATCAAAATGATAAAAACTTACTATGCTGATTAATGAGCATTCTAATAGAGATCCGGCTCATATAGAACCGGTCCAGGAAGTACTGTATGGAGTTCTCCGTGCTAGGATCCACCTCGTGGGACTCCTTCAGCTCCAGGACGCCCTGGGCCATGGTCTGGACCACGTCGGCGTGGCGGTTGCGGATGTGGACTAGGCGCTCGCAGAATCTGGGGAGAGACAGAAGAATGGTTGACTGTGAGGAGAAGATCTTTGGAGTCGTTATCTTATTAATATTTTATTTGTTGCCCCACAATGGAAAGATGCCATTTTGAGTTACTGGAATGTGGAGGCCAGATAAGCAGCCTTAAAAAGTCATTTGATGATTGTCCATCCAGAAAAAAAGGACTGAACTACTAAGTAGAGTTTTTATTTTATGACATTTCTTACTCGCTAATAGAGGCCTTCAGCATTACAAGTTTCTGCAGTTTTGCAGTGTTGTCGTAGAATTGTTACTCATAAAAACCGTCTTTGCACTTTTTTAATTGATTTTGAACTGTGCACTAGATCCTACAAAGACTTAAAGTGTGTTTAAATATTAGAAGTAAAAAGTTGCACTGCCAAAACTGTTCTACGATAAATCAGAACGAAATAACTTTAATCTAGCCCATATTATTGTTTTATTTGATAAACACAACCTTAGTGGCCATGTAGATAAAATAGGTATTTCTTGGCATAGGTACCACATGCATAAGAAATTGCATTACCTCGCATTTTACATTTCTGCATGGTCGCTAAAATCTACCTACATAAACATCTAACTATGCAAAATTCGTGTGTAATGGATTACCAAAGTTAGTTTCAAGAGATGAGTATGAAGCTATACAGCTTGTGTTGGCACCGGTAGAAAAATGGATACAATACACTTTTTTAACCGACTTCAAAAAAGGAGGTTATCAATTCGACACGTATGTATGTCATATCAATACAGGGTGTTCCGGAAGTGCGTGGGCATATTTAAGAGTGAAGTTGGGTAGGGCCTTTTTTGCCGACATCTCTGAGGCGCGCATGAAACACGACGTGCCGTCAACCCGGGCCTGGTTGTTGTAGTACGGCGAGCCACTTCTGCAACCCTAGTAGACACAGATAATGGTTTTACTTACGAGGTTAATATTGGAGGGTCCGGTTCCATCTGCTCGAACTGTATAATTTCTTCGAAGGACCTCTCGTACCACTGGTTAACCAGCCCGACCGATGGCATCCGCAGCAGGTTCTCTGGTAGTAGCGCTATCTCTTTCATTATGTTAGCCAGCCTGGAAGAGAGAAAGAAAGGGATATAGTTTTGGGCAATAGGGATATTTTTTTTTTTTACTGTTCTCTTTTCAAATATGCTTTAAATAGTGAATTGATTTATGATTTCCAGTTTGGATAATTGTTTTTTTTATCCTACATTTGGCATGTAATGACTTTGCATACTATTGTATAATTTCAAGTTCTTAAAACGCAACAGACAGATGTGTTGCTGGGGAGTTTGTCGCGCCACTTCTTCTTCCCAGCTAAAACACTAGGAAGTGGTGACGGGTGGGCGCTTTGGGGGACTGTGTTTATGTAAAATTTGACGTTCAAAAAGTGCGGTCGCTCAGCCTAGTTTGAATAAATGACTTTTGATTTTGATTTTGCTAGTCTAAACTCATATTTTGAAAGCCATTAACATAAAATGTCTTTGGGATAACTCTGCTCACTGCTGAAAACTGTAGTGTGTACTTCTATTGAAAATAAAACCGCAATTTCTGCTTGACTGTAATCGACTGGTGGCTGTCCTGATATCGAGAGGGTGCGATCCAGAGAAGTATTGACTGGATATGTAATAAAGAAGGCTTTTAAAATTGAGTATATTTTTTTTCGTATAGGGAAAGAAATAAATTAAATAATTTTGTAATTATAACCGAGCTAACATACTAATTACGTCTGATTTTCCGCAACATGAAGAAAAATCACAGACCTAATTAGGTCATTAAAGCAATTTGTAATTTATACAAATTGCAGTGAGGATCTTGATAATGCGAGTAATAATGTATCAAATTCGCCAGATACTATTTATTATTTTTTATTATATCATAGTATCTAATTATTAATTATAATTTTTGCTAACAGCATCATCTTGCCTTTTCTACAATAATATTCCAAATAGGAAAGATTTATATTTATGTTCATATGTTTGTCACGAATTAACCCAAAAACTGCTGGACCGACTTCAAAAATTCTATCACCATTAGAATGCTACGTTATCCCTGAGTAACATAGGCTATACTAAATTAAATAAATGTCCATCCGTGCGAAGTCGGGACGGGCTGCTAGTCTATCACATAACTCCTCAAGACATTCATTCAATTTTTCTTTGGTCTTTCACTCCTCAAAGAATAAAGACATTTCATCAAAATACGAGTTGTTGGAGAAAATATGGATTATATTTTTCATTTCTTATTTTCTTGAACATGAAGGAAAATCACAGAATTAATGATAAAATTGAATAATAATTTGTAATTGATGCAAATTGCAATCTTGATAATGTAAATAATAATGTTTCTAGGAAAAATATACTAGGTAATAATTGATTTTGATTTGATAGCTAACATCACGAGTCGTAATAATATTTTAGTGTTTGTTTCGTTATGTTTGTTTTATTGCATTAGCATAAGCATAATCAGCCTTTTAATGTTCCCACTGCTGGGACACAGGCCTCCTCTCTAGGAGAGGGAATGGGCCGTAATCCAGTACGCGGGCCCAGTGCGGGTTGGTGAATGTCACATGTCTTCGAATTTTTGGTTCTAGGACATGCCGGTTTCACGATGTTTTCCTTCACCGTTTTGAGAGCAGTGGTGGTTAAACACTTCTTGCCCATGTTAGTAAACTTGCTATCTATCTATTTATTTTAAAACAAGGTTGTTCACGATGCATCAGTGAACAACATCACCTAACAGAGGAAAATCGTGCCTCCTCGCTATGGTTTTCAAGATGGAGTTGGAACTAGCCCGCACTCTGCAGAGCAAAGAGGCAGATTTCTGTCTGACGATGGCGTGGAAGCCATCGACGTGTACCTCTGCGAACACGTCGTATAATGTCCCTATTTGAGTCAAATAAGATCATATGTGCACCAAAATTCATCTGAATCGATCCAGTAGATTCGGAGAAAATCAGCTGTGACAGACAGACAACCGAGTGATCCTATAAGGGTTCCGTTTTCCATTTAACGGTTCGGAACCCTAAAACGGGATGAATAATTTAGCCATCTTTTTTCCGGTTACTTATTTATAACATAGAATGTTCATGTATGTATGTGTTGTTTTATTAGTATAGTTAGCACAATATTAATAGTTTATGGTAGCAAACACATAACTTTTCACCTTGGTACTATTTCTGTTCATGTGAGCACATAATTGCAACATCCTGAAGTTAACAAGGATATTATTGTTATCTGTAGGTACATACGCGTTATGTAAATTGTGTAGTTAGTATTTTTATACCTAATTATGACTCTTTTTTGCTCGCGGATTCACTCGCCTTCACAACTGTCTCTAGAGTTATATTTATGACAACACACGTGGCACAGTGGTGAGCGCATTGGTTGCTGCGCTGCCTGCCCGTTCGGGTTCGATTTCCCGCACGGACGAAATTTTTGTATGACCTATAGATAGTTATTCCGGGCCTGGCTATTTGTGTATATGTATTTTGTATATTTGTCAAGGCAACCCAACAGAAATTCCTAATCCGTGGCATTTTATACAAAAAGAAAACTTTGTCCCAAAATTCATCAAAACCTCTGATTGCGTAATTCATAAAATGGTTCACAATTGAAAGGAACTTCATATCCATTGATTCATAAGTTTAAAAAATCGTGGGATCGACAACGTAAATGCAGCTAAAAAAAAAAAAACGACGGCGCGTCGTGTTCCACGGATTCCCGGGTGGCTGGAAATCGCCTTGCGTTTCCTGACGCCAGGGGCGTCTTCTTCTGTTGCGGCGGCTGGAGCGTGAGGTTTCCCTCTCCCGCACGCGGTCCACCACCTCCTTTGCCAGCATTATTGCTTCGCAGGAGGCGACCGCGTCCCATGCCTCTTCGCTCCGGACCATGGTTTGAACCAGGGCCGGACACGAGAGGTCGCCGCATCCGATCGCCTCGACGAGGACACGGCGTTGCTCCGCCCAAGCAGGGCAAGATTGGGAACCCCCGCACTATACAAATGAGCGTAACTTGATTTACTTTTTATCTCCTTTAGCTGTATAGCTTAACAACGAATGTTCTTTAATTTAATGAAGATTATTTCTGCTACGAGATAATATGTTGATTTTTATGCAGTTATTGTTGTTTTGAGTTTTTTATATTATTTTTGTTTTATAGGACAATTATCATTGAACAATACATTATAAAAACTGTTTTATAGTGTAGGTACTCCGTACTGGTCATTTCAGCATCTGAATTCATTATTTTTATACGACCATTATATTTATGTGTAGTGGTATGGCATTGAACGCGTCTAAGTCGAAAATTATCTCAAATGAACATAATCCCGGGTAGGGTTGCCATGACTTAAAACTGAAAAGCCGAACAGACTAGCTAATTTAGCCGCACTTCTAGTTAAAATAAACTAAATTTGATGAACCAATCTTCTCTAAAACGCAATTCCAGAGAAAATGTGGTATAATATTAAAAACCTAACAAAACACAGTCAAATTTATCCGAAAACGTATCCTAAAAGCCTGACTATGCCCGGCTTTATCCGGACGCCTGGCAAACCTTATCCCGGGGGTAAACATTATCCCAAGTCTTTTCCACTACACACTGTCTACCCATGTGCCAAACAAATTTCATCCAAATTCGTTCAGCAGTTGAGACGTGAAGAGCTAACAAACAGACAGATTTATTTACGCATTCCTAATATAAGCATGGGTCCCTCCCTGCCTGCCCTTGACCACGACGTAACATGGGGTAGGTGCAATACGTCTCAAGATATACCACCCGATGGTAAGCGAAGACATGGTCGCCGATGGAACACGCTTGTCTAGAAGTAACCTATTCGCTCTGAGTTTCAAGAGATATCATGAATGGATTTGGTTCGGTTTCAACGAAGTACAATAACAGAAAGAAAGAAAGAAAACTCGTTTATTCCGCCATAGATGACGCACAAAACAAAATGAAATAAACAAACTTAAAAACAAACAAAAAATAAACTTTTCAATTAAAACTAAAAACAATGTCAGGACCGAGCACGACTACCACGAGTCTCTGGTCACACCACAGACAAAACAGAACACATTTAAACTTCTGTCTATGGCGTGACACCCGGCACCGACATTGACAGCAGTGACAACATAATAACAAACAAATGAAAGTTCTTGTAGACTGTTTACTTACTGTCCACTTGAAAAAAAATATATAAATCTAGTTCGTGCGTCGCATCTAAGCAAGAATCGGTTGTTGCTCAGCGTATGCGACTCTGGACAAGTCCAACAATCAACGGCGCTGATTTTCATTCACCGTTCGTGTGTTATACAATAAATATTTAAAAAAAAAAACACCCAAAAAAGTATACAATAATATTGGTAGTTTGTGTTTTTAGTTTGTTTGATAAGTAAAAATGGCAACATGATTAATGTAGTCGAAGCCACAACTAGTTGTCAGATATCATTCAAATTAAATGGGGCCACATGACAAGCACTAACTTTCGAATATAATCATCAAGAATCATCAAAATCGGTACAACCTGTAAAAAGTTATGAGGTAACACATACAATTCTTCGCAAATTAAACAAGTCAAGTAATGCGATTGGCTGTTGAAAACTCGTGCAACCAATAACAGCTAGGTAAACGTGCGTTTGACACAATAATTTTCGTTCGAGAAACTGCGTGATACTGTTGCTTTTCATCAGTGAAGAATTTCATAAAGTTTTTTATTTTCTTTTCCATAATATTAGTAGTTTTCAAAAGACGCGTAATTTATACAAAACAATCATTCGATCAAGAAAACACTATCTGCGCATTAAAACAAAAATCTTTCAAAAAACCGATTGCAATCTACACCTTAATCCACTCATGCGCACGTTTTTCGCGACGTGTAGGCCACGTAAAGTTGTTGTTATCGTTACGTTACGTTATCAGTTATCAGAATTATCGCAGATAAAACGACATAACAACAAGAGGGACAACTGATTTGACCTTGATTCGCGCGTAAACAATGCGTCACTGTGGATGAGACTGAGTGATGGGCGGCAGCGGAAGCGATTTAGTTATTAAGATTTTACGCTGACAAGAGT
Organism: Hecatera dysodea; assembly: GCA_905332915.2. Taxonomy (NCBI): domain Eukaryota; kingdom Metazoa; phylum Arthropoda; class Insecta; order Lepidoptera; family Noctuidae; genus Hecatera; species Hecatera dysodea. Next base: position 2,714,846 of record HG995314.1, read on the forward strand.
TCAACAAAGAAAAGAGCATCTATTTTTTAACGGACCTACTCGTAAAACTATTTTTGTTTGATTTTAGGAGTCTACTAGTTACTTCGTACTCACTCTAAAACATTCGGGTTATTAAAAATTAAAAACACTTGACCGTTCACACTCAACCGATGATACGTTAGTGCGTCGAGTGTGAACGGTCAAGTGTTTTTCTATACATTTGTCTGTTCTGGCGTTACGCGACCGATCATACGCGACGCATGTTCTGTCAGATATGAACCTTCCCAAAGTTTCCTTTTTAACCACAACAGAACGGAGACATATGCGTTTGGGGTGAGAGGATGTTTGTTTGTTTGTGCAAACCAATGTTCCCATGTATCTCCAGTACTACTAGTCCGATTTTCATGCGGTTATCAGTGATGGGTTCGGATTTTATTGGTGCATGTTCTTAGATAGGTGTTACGTTGACAACTCACGAGGGGGCGCTGTATATGTAGTGCAATGTTCATAATAAAGTTCTCTCTAAAAACTTGAAATAAAAGGCAAAATTCAATTGTTTTGTTTTTTTTTTTAATTTTCATTTCAACTTTAGATAGGGACATAACGAATGTTTAACTCATATTTTATTTACAGCGCTACCTAAAAAAGTAATAACTACCGAAATCCTACTCATTAAAAAGTGAGAGCTTATTTTATGTTCAGATATCAATCACGAATGAACGGATTTGTATGCGTACCGGATATGCAAACGTCATCTTCTTACCATTGCCAGAACACGCGCGAACCACGCACCGATAAGAAATCGCTACCGCCTATCCTCTGTGTCCTCACCCACATACATACGCTATCTCAAGGCTCCGCCCGGAACCTTCCAGACATTATCACAACACTTTATATGCCCCACGTAGTGTCAACCATATTGACTGGCAGAGATTTTTTATAGGCTTATCGATTTATTGATGTACCTACTCGATAAATGTTTTCAGAAAACGAGGTCAGATTAATTCTTTGATTGACAGGAGGATAGTGGTTTAAAGCCCCAGTTACAATATTTACTAAACGATCATTTTTTTCGATTCAAGCTCTTTTGTTTCAAAAAAGGAGGAGGTTCTCACAACTTTGTATTGGGTGTACCGATTTTGATAATTCTTTTTATATTCGAAAGTTGGTGTTTGTCGTGTGGTCCCATTTAAATTGCATTGAGATCTGACGACTAGTATTTGAGTTGTTGAGGTGGGGGTTATCTCTAAAACTTTTTTTAAGTAAAAAGTTTTAGAGATAAGCGATTTTAACAGTGAACTACGGAACCCTTCATGCGTGGTCCGACACGCACTTGGTCGGTCCGAAAGTTCGAAAAATTCCGAAATAAATCTTGGAGGCAATCTTTGATTTTCCTGTTTGGAATTCCTCGTAATTTCCATAAGCATTCAACTCAGTAGCTTTATGGTAGCGACTGATAAAAACTTTACAACAATATCTTTGTTTGAGATGCTGTTGAGTACAAAAATAAACAGTTTTAATACATTTCATTTGGTTTAATTCTGTTAGTACCGAATTATTTTTTAACGCATATACGCGTGCCAGTTTGAGTTTTGTATAATTTTATTTTTAACTAGCGGTCCGTCCCGGCTTCGCTCGTGTGGTGTGGACATTGATCTACAAACATTATATACATACTAGCTGACCCGGTAAACGTCGTTTTGCCACATAAAAAAAATTAGGTAGGGGGATGAAAAACAGATGTTGTCCGATTAGCTACCCTAGCCGATATGCACGCTAAGATTCACGAAAATCGGTCGAGCCGTTTCGGAGGAGTTCAACCACAAACACCGTGCCACGAGAATTTTATATATAAGAAGATATACAAATCTTTCCTTGTAAATATAATACTAGTGTAGATGAAAATTATTTGAACGTGGGCTTTTAACATAATTGTGGGGAAAATGTTACATTAGATGAAATATAACTTCTGAATGTATTTCAAAACAAAATCCTTGCAATAAAAAAGGTGAGGGGAAGTACTCACTGGGCATCGAATACTTCGTCCACATCGTTGCTAACGGTAAAGTACCAAAACACTGACAATTTTCCACAGAAGAAAAGCCACGCGGAAATTACTTAGACTAAATGAACAAGGATTAAAGTGTCACACAAAACTTCCATTGCCACTTCTTAAGGAGTGGTGGCCGAGTGGTAGCGGCCCCGACTAGTAGGTCGCGGGTTCAAACCCAGTCAGGCGCATTACTTTGTGTAATTAACTTCATCACCACTGCTCTCAAAATGGTGAAGAGAAATATCGTGAGGAAACCGGCATGTCCTAGAACCAAAAATTCGAAGACATGTGTCATTCACCAACCCGCACTGGGCCCGCGTGCTGGATTACGGCCCATTCCCTCTTCTAGAGAGGAGGCCTGTGTCCCAGCAGTGGGAACGTTAAAAGGGTGATTATGCTTATGCATAACTTCCATTATGCAAATTCAGTCATCCTAAGCCACCAAGAAACAAGCTGCTCCTAGTTTAGGGTCCACTGTGAAAAATCCAGAATATCAAATACTTTTCACTTCAGGTGAGTTACGAAGTGTAATCGAAAATGAGATATGAATCGAATGCGCACGTAAGTTCTTACAGAATAGCATTGCTGGTCTTCTGTTGTATTCGCTGTTAAAAATTGTGAATAAGTATACAATGTGAAAAAGTCGTATTGTAAGTATATAAATATAAAAAAACATATTTACCTTACAGGCAGCTCTTTCCGCAGAAAGAGGAAAGATTTACTCTCACACGCATTTAAACCTGAAACAACCAAAAAAAAAAACAATTAAATATACATTACATAATAATTACTTAAGACGAAATGACATCACATACAAAACATAGTGCCATCAAACTTATCATTTGTCATTTGTGAAAACTCAATATTTATTATCACAGCTTTTCCTGATATTTGAACTGATAAACGCCCATTTATTTTTATAAGAACGATGATGACATCGTTCTTATAAATCAGTCTTTTCGTTACATAATAATACTGTTTAAGGTCATGAGACCTATGTATATAAACAGTATTATTATGTATAATATGTATTACTAAGGAGCTTGTGGCTAAAGAATAACAGCCGCACGGGTCGATTTTTAAGGTTAAGCAACGCTTGCCAAGGTTGGTCTGTGGATGGGTGGGTGACCATCTTAACATAACGAGTTTCCTCGGTGCCTCGGATTGCACTTTAAGCCGTTTGTCCCGTCGGTCACTTGTAGATTTTTGGCAATCGTTACGTATGGTCCAAACTTCTGAAGTCAGCAAAAATCAGAATCCAGTCTTGCCAAGTAGTGCCTTTACCCAGCTAATGGGTTGTGGAGGTCTGGTAGGCAGCCGCTCCACGTAATACACCGTATACAGGGTCATTTGTAAAACACCAACAACCTCTTAAGAGGCCATTGTACTCATCATTATGAACAACTTTTACTATGGGGCCAAACCTAAAATCGCGAAAAAAAATCAGAGCGTCCCTACATTTATGTTCGTATAACTCATCAAAATGTAAGGAACAGTAAGTGTGATTTTTAACAGGTGTAATTTTTTTTTCGTGATTTCAAGTTTGGTCCCATAGTTGTCCATAATGATAGTAAAATGGCTTCTTAAGAGGTTGTTGGTGTTTTACAAATGACCCTGTATATGTTGTATGTTTCGGTGTTTCTTCTCAGGATAGTCGGCTAAGAAACACCGGCTTCATCTGGCTAAAAATGACCAGAAATATGTATTAATAAATATTTATCAATGGTATTAATACTATTGCAAGCACTTTACAATCGATTTTTAATTTGATTTTTATGTATAAATAGTTAATAATACTGTTGCGCGCCAGAATTAAGTTAGGATGATAGCGGCATTCGGTACCACTAGCGCCATCTAGTATCGAGTAGCAGAACTATTGAAGTCGGGGACCTTCGAGATTTTTCTATGCTAGAATTCTCGGACCTTGGTCGGTCGCGACCGATATGTACGCGAACTTTCTGGAGTTCTACTCGGCGCCCTATATAAAGCCGGCACATGTGCCGACCGAGTCAGTATTTGATTTGCGATACAAGTGATAACTTCGAGAGCGATCTTCGACTGCGAACTCAAGTGATTAATAGTGCGATTGTGTTTTGTGATTAGTGAGTTTATAGTGTAATTAGTGTGGTGTAAATTAAAGTGTCATCTTTGTTTATTTAATCGGCTGATTTTAATTGTAACGAACCCGAAGCTCGTAACAATTGGTGTCAGAAGAGTGGATTTAAAAGATGCCGATTCTACCGAAGGACGACACTGAGGGTATTCGTACCCGTAGTCAACGCCAGCAAGAGACGGACCAGAGGCGTTTTGGAGGTGCAATGCCGCAGACGACGGAGAGACAGTTGCCGACATTGGAGGCCGGCTCGTCCGCAGTAACTCCAGCATCATCATCAGCACCAGACTTTGCTGCTCTGATGATGATGCTGCAGGAACAGGCTCGTCGTCAGGAGGAACAGGCTCTTCGATTGGAAGAACGGCTGCAGCGTGACAAGGAGGAACAGGCCCGCCGCCAGGAAGAACAGGCCCGCCGCCAGGAAGAACAGGCCCGCCGCCAGGAAGAACAGGCCCATCGTTTAGAAGAGCAGCTGCAGCGTGACAAGGAGGAACAGGCCCGCCGACAGGAGGAACTGGCTCGCCGTCAGGAAGAACAGGCCCGTCGATTGGAAGAACAGCTGCAGCGTGACAAAGAGGAGCAGGCGCGTCGCCAGGAAGAACAGATGTTCCTCATGAAGGATCTGCATGCTACTTTCGGCAAAGAAATAAAGGTTGTAAAAGATAAGGTGGTTCAACACGAAAACCGCCTGATAGAAGCTGAAATCCACATTGTGGAAATAAAGAAAACGCTGGACAACCTTAAAGTAGGAGATGGAATTGCAACCTCCGTAGCAACTACTCCTTCGCCACGGGGATTCAAAGTGCCGCCGTTCGATGGAACATCTTCCTGGTCGGCCTACAAAATACAATTTGAGGCCGTTATGCAGGCAAACGGGTGGAATAAAAATCAGGCCATGACTGCCCTCACACTAGGTCTGCGGGACCAGGCCTTAACTGTTCTGGAAGCTCTCGGCAAGGAAGTGACTTACGAGCAGCTCCTTGAGGCGTTGGAATCTAGGTATGGCGACGCTCATCTGGAACACGTGTTTCGTGCGCAGCTAAAGGATCGCGTGCAACGCAGCGGTGAAAACCTGCAGCAGTGGGCCCTTGAGGTGGAGAAGCTGGTCCGAAAAGCATACCAGTCTGTACCTGCGCTCATTCAAGGGAACCTGGTGCAGGCATTCATTGACGGCATCCGCGACCTTGAGGTCAGAGCTGCTGTGAGGCTCGGTCATCACGGGACGCTCAAGGACGCCTTGGCACATGCATTGGAGGTGGAAGCTGCGCGGCAGGATTATCGTTCCCATTGCGTCAGGAAGGTTGCAGCGGCTACAGTTCGCGACCGTTTTAAAGGATACAGCCCTCGATGCTATGGTTGTGGGGAAAGGGGCCACCTACGGTCCAGTTGCCCTAGGCGAACTTCAGAAGGAGAAGCTGTGCGGCAGAACCATCGTTCCCACTATGGCAGGGAGGTTGCAGCAGCTGCAGTTCGTGACCATTATAAAGGGCGCAGCCCTAGATGCTACGGCTGTGGAGAAAGGGGCCACTTGAGGCCCAGTTGCCCTAAGCGAACTGTTCAAAGGGCAGATAGCCGACCTCTAGTAGGTAGAGCGGCTGACAATCGCGGACAGCGATTGGAAGAGTACGACTTGGTGGTCGAAGGTCGTAGCGGGAGATCTCACGGCAACGCAGATGCATTATCAAGAAGACCTTGCCCTGAAGACTGCAAGCATTGTACTCGGCAAGAGGGTAAAGAAGTCGTACCTGTGAGGATGATCAAGACAGATCTTAGTAACGAGTGGAAGGAAAACTTGGAACGTGCACAGCAGGATGATTTGGACATCAAGCCGGTTCTGGAGTGGATAAAGGCCAGTGCTCCGAAGCCTACGTGGAGTGATGTCTCAGCGATGAGTTCAATCACAAAAAGCTATTGGGCCCAATGGGACAGCTTAGTGATTCAGGATGGAGTCCTGTGCCGTAAATGGGAAAATGCTCGGGGAGACAGCTGTCATTTACAAATGGTTGTCCCTAAAGCTAAAGTACCGGATGTTCTACAGCTGTACCATAATGGTTGTTCAGGAGGCCATATGGGAATTAAACGGACTCTATTGAAGATACGGGAACGGTTTTACTGGGTCCACTGTCGTGACGATGTTGAGGACTGGTGTCGCAAGTGTACAAGTTGTGCGGCTGTAAAAGGACCTCAGAGTCGTAGCAGAGGTGCATTGAAATTGTACAATGTTGGTGCACCATGGGAAAGGATAGCGCTAGACGTTGCGGGACCGTTTCCGGAAAGTGAAAGTGGTAACAAGTATTTCACGGTGGTTATGGATTATTTCACTAAGTGGCCCGAAGTCTTCGCCATTCCAAACCAAGAAGCTTCAACAATCGCGGATAAACTGGTTCATGAAGTCTTCTGTCGTTTTGGAGTACCCTTGGAGATTCACAGCGATCAAGGAAGGAATTTTGAGTCCCAAATATTCCAGGAAACTTGCCGAGTTATGGGTACTCATAAAACGAGGACAACTTCTTACCACCCACAATCGGATGGGATGGTAGAACGATTTAATCAGACATTGGAGAGATATCTGGCCAAAGTTGTGGAAAACCGGCAACGAGATTGGGACACGCACATACAACCGTTTTTGCTGTCATACCGAAGTGCTGTTCATGAAAGCACGTCAGTGACACCAGCTTTCGCAAACTTTGGAAGAGAATTGCGGCTACCTGCAGACCTGATCACCGGAATACCACCTGATGCTGGGGCATCAGGTGTATCGCAGTATAACCGATTATGCGAATGACTTGCGGAACAAAATGAACGACATTCATGAGCACGTCAGACAATCGGGCCAGCAAATGTCTGAAAAGATGAAAACCCGCTATGACCGCAAAATGAACAATAAAGGGTTCGAGGAAGGTTCACTAGTGTGGTTGCACAATCCAGTTCGCAGCAAAGGGAAATCTCCTAAGCTTCAAGCTAAATGGGACGGACCGTACCGGATTGTGACGAAGATCAATGACGTGACCTACCGTATACAGAAAGGTACAAGAAGCGCTCCTAAGATCGTTCATGTTGATCGACTGGCGCGTTATTATGGCGCTGATAATGCTCGGGACGAGCATGTCTTAGGAGGGGGCAGTGTTGCGCGCCAGAATTAAGTTAGGATGATAGCGGCATTCGGTACCACTAGCGCCATCTAGTATCGAGTAGCAGAACTATTGAAGTCGGGGACCTTCGAGATTTTTCTATGCTAGAATTCTCGGACCTTGGTCGGTCGCGACCGATATGTACGCGAACTTTCTGGAGTTCTACTCGGCGCCCTATATAAAGCCGGCACATGTGCCGACCGAGTCAGTCGCCCCGGCTGGGGGCCTTAGAATCTAAGGCAACCACGGGATTGCCCGGTTGAGCAGTAACCAGCCTTAATGTGCTGAACTGCGAGTAGTCCATTCAAAAAAAAAAAAAAAAGACCGAGTCAGTATTTGATTTGCGATACAAGTGATAACTTCGAGAGCGATCTTCGACTGCGAACTCAAGTGATTAATAGTGCGATTGTGTTTTGTGATTAGTGAGTTTATAGTGTAATTAGTGTGGTGTAAATTAAAGTGTCATCTTTGTTTATTTAATCGGCTGATTTTAATTGTAACGAACCCGAAGCTCGTAACAATATGTTTTAGTTAAGTTAGTTTAGTCTATTTAAAGTTTCCTTCTCTGTCTCTCTACACACTGTGTCTACATTTCTTATACCACTCTTCTGTCGCAGGTCTGCTGGAAGATATTTCTATTGAAATAAGCAGTACCTTTGTGCTCTTGATTTTGTACAAAATTTTCTTTTCTTTAAGTATCTTGCGTGTACCTAAATAAATATGAAATCATCCCATATGCCTTGTTTATATCGAAACAAACCTTTGCTTATTTCAATAAAACTACAGATAATAAAGACAACATCGCAACTTATCTTTATTATGCAGTTTTAAAAAGTACTACTAGACATTTGTTTTTAAAAGTTCATTAACTTCAACACCTTCAGTACGGTGACTTTGTATTATATAATTAACTTACCTACATTCTTTTGGGAGGTCAAATCGATGCTTCATTAATGATTAAACGATACGGTTCAAATCGTTAAGCTTCAATAATTTATTAGTAAAATGTCTTCGTAAACGAAAAAGTGTGTCATCTGATTTTGATTGTTTTTGCATACTTGAAGTTATTATGTCTACTACGCATTATGACTTAGCAAGTATCTATCTATAATAATATTATAAAGAGGAAAGATTTGTTTGTTTGTTTGCATTGAATAGGCTCCGTAACTACTGAACCGATTTGAAAAATTCTTTCACTGTTGGGAAACTATGCGATGTGACATAGGCTACATTTTATGCCCATATTCCCACGGGAACGGTTAGTACGCGGATGAAAATGCGGGGTGCTGCTAGCATGATAATATTGTAAAACTGAAGTTTGTTTGTTACGTTGAACGCGCTTATCTCAGGAAGTACTAGTTAGAATTGAAAAAGTATTTTAGTTTTGGATAACGAGAAAGGCTATAATGGGCTATAATATAACATCACGCTACGACCAATAGGTGGGGAGTATTCATAAAAATAAGACGCAGACAAAGTTGCGCGGGTAAGCTAGTGTATAAAATAAAGAGGTAAAAATAGAAATTAATCTTCCAGCTTTTGGTGGAGAACTAAGTCAAATAAACTAAACCAATCTTATTTGATCAGTGTCTGTTTATCCGACTGCGTGACGCAAAGGATGGTTAATATGTTTACTTGCCTATCTATGTAGGTACATATGTATGTTTTGGTTCTATGTGGAGCTCTAGAAACCGCATGGGTCGGTTTTGATGATTCTTAAATATGGCAATCGATTTGTATTAATCGTGCGTGAATATCACAAAAGACATGACAGTACTAAACATTCAGAAGTCTAATGCAGTTGGTGGCATGCGATCTGAGATTGAAAATTGAATAAAAATAGCCTTCTTTGGAACTTTTCAGTATTTTTTAGGGTACCGTAACCAAAGGGTAAAACGGGCAGGCAGACACACGGACTGACAGCGGAGTACCACTAATAGGCTCTATCTGTTTTTTACCAGGCGGTATCTCATGAAATGAAACATGATAAATAGACAGTTGAAATTTTCACAGATGATGTATTTCTGTTGCCGCTATAACAATAAATGCTAAAAAACAGAATAAAATAAATATTTACGGGGGCTCCAATGCAAATGACTTTTTTTGCTCGAAATTGATAACGGCAATAGGTAGCCGTATGAAATATTCACAGAACATTTAGTAATATACTTTAGTCTTTATTTACAGTCCCACAACAATCGCTAACTTACACATTACTTATGCGTGTAGTAGGTGACGAACGCCCGAGGCCCCATAGGGTCAGTGCCTGCTAGGGTTGCGGAATTTGTTCGAAAGAGTCACCGCGGCCCTGGAACGCAAAGGGCACAAGAAGGATCACGGGTGGGTTTTAGTCAGTAAGAGTCTGACACTCCCCTCCGCTCCGCCTAGAGCCGGAGAAGTCATTTGATGATTTGACATCCAAAAAAAAAAAAGGTGACGAACGCTCACAATTCCATGCTTCTGAAAAGTTTAATCACATTCAGGCAAATGTCACATGAAATCAGGTATAAAACGGAATCTCATTTAGCGGGTGAAACGCGTGGGAGGAACGTCAACTCAATTTAACTAACAGAACCTCATTTCAGCGTCCTTTCTGTCAACTGATTATTTACGAGGCCTACGTATTGCGATTATTTACCAAAGAACAATGGCGAAATTTTAGCTGACTTGAATTTAAGCGTCTAAAAGTGACTTATATACGACGGAAGTTCCATTATTTTTCTATATTTTTTCAAAGTATTACATTTACTAGATCAGGCCGGAGAAAAAAGATATTTTAAATAAAAAGTTATTTGACTTTTTGATTACCGTGTAGTGTTGCCATTTTATGTTTATCCTGCGACAGTAAGTACCTACAGCATTATTGAATTGTAATCAGTTTTATTTTTTTATTACGGAGTAAGTGAATTATTAAACGGAGTAACAGTATAGTTTATTTTTAAGTGTAAGTGTTCCTTGCAGGGAGGTCAAAACACTGCGATGAAAAAATAAATAAATAGCTTTTAATGACTGGCAAAAAGACTAGTATCCTAAATCTAAAAAAAAAATAGTTTGATTACTGACGATTGTTGTTGGTTGATACCATATTCAATCACTGCTCTCTTTTGTTTCTTCGTTTCTTCCCGTATTTTTTTTAATTTTTATTTGTACGGATTGCATATTATGGACTGTGATATGCCCCTGTGTGATCCTGTGCGTGTTTAAGGACTCGCGAGACTCTCCCTGTGACATTGTTTTGTATTAATTATCAGTGAACTAGTTGTTTGCTAGATACCGCCAGATGGAAGGTCGTAGAGCAAACCGACACGAATCCTGTGTATCAACTGAATGATATTCCTGACTGGCGACTGGCGTTACGCTCATGTAATGACGCTAGTCTGGTATTTAGGATGGGCCTGACATTGGCAAAATATTACCACACCCACAGAATTTCTGGATGAAATAATTGTAAGAGGATGAAGAAGAATAAATATAGATTTAAAAATAAAACTAGTTTTATTGGTTCTTATCAACTCGATATTTCTACACACATTCTAGGATTTTATGAATACTTGCTAAGCTTGCGAAACTTAGCAAGTAATTATTAAATCCCAGAATGTTAGATAAATCTTATTGATTCAATACCTAAAACAATGCTCTCGGCGACTGGCTGCCTCAAACCAGTTTTACTATTTATTATTTTTTAGATACCTATTGCATATAACGTGAAACGACGACTTGTCAAGTGCATTTGATCGTCTCGGGGGGCCTTTACTTACCAAGTTACCATAGACATAACCTACAAAAGTTCATGACTGAATATCTATTTTTCTCGGCCTTCTTGAACCAAAATTCTTGCACATACTAATTCAGAAGGTGACGCTGAGTTAAACAAGATATTTTTCATTTAAAGACGCAAGAATTTAACCTCAGCTAAAACAATGTATGGGCAGCTGCCATTGTCCTTTACCACATTTACAGCCGACAGTGATTCACCATTTTCTGAGCCAACGATTCGGAAAGTCGTTCACGATTCATTCTGATCGAATCTACTCAGCCTCTCTCCAACTAGCCTGGAGGGGTTCGGTTTCCAGTCTACCTGGATGCAGCTGAATACCATTATTTCAGGTCAGAACCTTCATAATCCAGTTAATGGGTAACCGCTACTCTTGGGCAAGACTGGTGTCAGATTTTCTAAATTCTGAATGAATGATAAATGATATTTATTTTTAAGTAGATTAAACATAACACTTTTACATGTCAAATATTTCAGGTCATTTTAAGCTAGATGAAACTATTGTTGGTTTCTTCTCAGGGTAGTTCGAAGAAAAACCGACTACAATGAGAAGAAACACGGAAACAAACTCAGAGGTCAAAGTCTCTTTTAAAGTCCATACAATCGATACTGGTCAAATGATACAAGAACCACGTAGGTTAATATCTTGGTGGATTTTTGAGGAAAGTGCCACGCATATATGAGTGGACCTGACCAAACAGTGCAAGCAAGAATACCCGACAACCCTCAAAGATGTACAAATGACAGCTGTACGTGAAGCCTCACGTGCTTTCCGAAGCACGCAGTAGTTCTCAGTATTAGGGTTACGGAATTTGTTCGAAAGAGTCACCGCGGCCCTGGAACGCGGCGGGCATTAGTAGGAACACGGGTGGGTTTTAGTCAGTAAGAGTCTAACACTCCCTTCCGCTCCGCCCTGAGCGGGAGAAGTCATTTGATGATTTCCCATCCATAAAACAGGAGTCTCAATATACAATGGATGGTTACCCATTAACGGGTCGACCACGCGTTGCTTGACCTTGAAGATCGACTCGATCATGTGGCTGTTATTATTTAGCCATGAGCTCCTAGTGAGCAGTGGTGGCCGAGTGGTATCGGCCCCGACTTACGAATTGTAGGTCGCGGGTTCAAACCCAGACAGGCGCATTACTTTGTGTAATTAATCTCATCACCACTGCTTTCAAAACGGTGGAGGAAATCATCGTGAGAAAGCCGGCATGGCCTAGAACCAAAAATTCGAAGACATGTGACATTCACCAACCCGCAGTGGGCCCGCGTGGTGGATTACGGCCCATTTCCTCTCCTAGAGAGGAGGCCTGTGTCCCAGCAGTAGGAACATTAAACGGCTGATTATGTTATGCTTATTAAATGCTAAGAGCTCCTCCCAACTTCACTTTCCTTTATTCCAGGCACAGTCAAATGATTATTTACGAGGACAACGAAATTGCTATTACACCCAACAGTGATTCACCATTTTCTGAGCCGCCGATTCGGAAAGTTATTCTCAGCGAATTGAAAGTGCTAAGAAGCTTGTAATAGGGCTGCAGAATGCCGATAATACTCGTAGTTCTTCCGTCTACTTATTTTTAGTGTCATCTTGATATACTAGAAGCTGGTGAAATGTGTATATAGTTTATTTATTTCGGAAGTACCTATAACACAAGACTGAGTACAAAAATAAAACGATGAATAGCTGTAAAAGTACCTATAAACTGTAGCGCAGCTAACAACGTCCTTCGCCAGATACAGAATGGAAAAAGTGCTTAATAGTTCATTAACTTAGATTTAGTAAATTGCTATTAAAAAAGAAACTAATATAAAAGTAAACAGTAGGTACAGGAGATGAATTTTCGGAATGTATTTTGATGTGGTGAGTGTAGGTTGGTGTTAAATGGGTTTAAAAGAGCATTGCAATTAATTAGTAAAGATTAGACACTTCCCGTGATAAAAGTCTTGACTTCATTCTTTTGCTGACCAAAAAACGTACAGTCCAAACAGTCTTGGTCTAGAATCTTATTGATGGACCTTGATTTACGTCACATAGTCTTTTTACAAACTAGCAAAAAAATTTTTGACAGACAACGTCTATTACGTCACATAATCTTTTTACAAACTAGCAAAAAATTTTTTGACGTGACAACGTCTAATAAATCGATGAACGCCGGCTGCACGCACGAAAAAGGATGACTCATTGTAACGTTACGATCGGAGCTGGAGGCACGATCATTTCATCTATGTGTGTTATGGCGTTGTCACGTTAAACTATCGTCCATAAACAGACTTTACAGACAGCCAATTGGTTTGAATTGAAACTAGATACGAGCCAAAACTTTATCTATAATATGTATTTATTTATAAATTATATAAGTATGTATATCAGTTGTCTGGTTACCATAACACAAGCTCTGCTTAGCTTGGGATCAGATAGCCGTGTGTGAGATGTCCCAAGATATTTATTAAAAAAAAAAAAAAAAAACTCTAGAGAAACTGGTACAGAACAGCACGGGATAGAGAGAAATGCAAGAAATTGGAGGAGGCCTATATACCCTAACAAAGGGGTTTCTATAAAAAAAAATGTTTTATAATCTCCAACTAACATTAGAAATAAGTACGTACTAACACTAAACCAAGAATACAGTAAATAAGATTGTTTTGTTAATTTTTATAGGAAATAAAAAGGCTTTATTATTTTATTTTTTTTACGAACCAAAAGGGGTGGCGCGTGTTCCGAGGTATATCCCCAAAAATAAATGGGGAAGATTCTTAATAAAATCAGTCTATCAGTTAGATTAGAGTACCAAACTATTGGACAAGTACTTTTTCTATTGTCATGTAAACAAAAAATGAGGACGACACAGAGTGTTGTAATTTGGAGTGATTTCAGGCACTTTTTACCAAGACATGACGTCCCAACCAACTTAGTAATTTGAGTAGATAACTAAGCAAAATTACGAGTACTATACCGAGTATATTATAATCATAATTCTACCCAGGAATCATCCTTAATAAGTAAGGAACCGCTCTCAACCCTAAATACCGTTTAAAATACTAATAGGGATGTTTCCTGAGTAAAAATTATATGATTATGTTTAGTCCGTCAGTTAGATTATAGAAAAATATTCGACACGTATTTTTTCCTTTATCAAATGTATAAAAACTGACGAAGATAAAAAGCATCAAAGATCAGGAGTGGGATCGTGTTACGTCACGGCTCGCTAAAAATTGTAGCGAGTAGTGACGTCACACGAGTTTTCAATGCACTGTATCGTCTTCATTTTTTGTTTATGTGAAAAAAGAAAAAATACGTGTCCAATATTTTTTGGAAATCTATCAGACGGACTAATCAGATTTTTTTAGTCAACTACCCTATTGTTATTCTCATTAATTAATCATGAAATACTAAGACGACAGATAAAAAAGTAGGTGTGTCAAACGGCCACACGTACCTGCAGAACTTGTTTTCAAAACGACCTCCGTTATCTGTGGTGCGTTGACTAGACTTAAAAACAACATGTTGACCACAGATTCGTTTGTGAACAAAACGAGATTTTAACAACAATATTGGAATTGCACTGTTTATGCGGTAGTGAATGGCTTTTGTTTTGATAATACTATCTTATCACGAGTGTTCTTATGATGGTTTTATTCAATCTGCCTAGCCGTTTCCAAAATCTGGGGTCGCGTACAGCCAAACCGGATGAGAAAGAAAGAAAGACATGTATAAGCTAGTTATTATATAAATGTGTGGAATTAAGTTCTAGAACTTATAGATACGTACCTACTTGTTTACGAACGAGTAAATAAGTACTTTTCTATAAACAAAAACACTGCCGGTACCTACTTAAAGTTCTACTCACGTTCAGAATCGCAAACAGCATCGAAGCTATCCATACATGTGGTTGTTTGTACCGGCTGACTAACAAGTAAGGTTTCTGATGCTGGCTATAAATGGCTTGATGTTGTAGATGAAATTTCTTCAGAAAGGCAACTTTCAGGAAGCATTTAAATTTACATCTCAGTAGAAAACTGTCAAAATAACCTAGAATTTCCCTACATTTTGTCAAGCAGTTGAACACTTAAAACACGAGAATTGATTGACCTTCCAATACTCAATATTTTATTGCATTCCGATGTGTAGTTTTGAAAAGCGTTAATACTGGATAGAAGTAAAAGCTGGGCCGACGCACGGTTCGATCTTGGAGGTATCCTTTTTTTTAATATCTTTGCCCCACACTGGGATTTTCTCCTTTAACGTCGATGCGTTTACAAACTTACAATCTTGTATACACACACAGCCAGACCCGGAACAACTATCTTTAGGCCATATAAATATTTGTTCCGTGCGGGAATTGAACCCACTACACGTAACGAAGCAGCCAATCGCTCAACCACTGTTCCAACCGTGTCGTCAATCGTCGGTTAAGCAATGCTTATTATTGAGGACCGTGGATGGGTGACCATATTTTTCATACCGAGAATACTTCCTGCCTCGGAAAGCATGTTAAGCCATTGTTACCGTCTGGCATTTGAATATCTTTGACATTAAGTCAGAAGCCAAAAAATTAGACACCGAGTCTTGCAAAGAGGTAGCGTGTTACCCAGTTACTGGGTTATGGTGGTCAGATAGGCAGTGGCTTCATGCTGCTTTCATTAAAACTGGAAACCCACCGTAACATAATTGGGAAATGGCTTGGCAGATTTATTGGTTTGAATTAAAGAGATGCTGTTTTGTGTTGTAGGGCCACACTTACTAAATCCATGCCCGCGTATATAACTTCCCGCGCTTAATGGCCGTACGCCCCAGAGCCTGTCCCTTGCTGCCCTCCCTCAATGACCCCGCTAAGCCGAGGCCCGTGTCCCACAGGGGATGCCCTCAGCGAGCGGTCATTTAGTTTGTAAGTAGTTTTTAGCCCTGGCTGGGGGCTGGGGGCCTTAAATTCATTTGACGCCACCACAGGATTGCCCGGTTAAGCAGTAACCAGCCTTAGTGCGCTGAACAGCGAGTGGTACTTTAAAAAAAAAATGGCCGTGCGCTTGCATCGTACCCCACCCCCGCGCACCACTGCACTTGCACAGTCCGGTCGGCAATCCCGTGACGGACACACACGCTTTTTTCGACAAAATAAATCACTGCGCCAAGCATTACAATTTATTAAACGTAAGTCCTAGTTATATTATGTGTTTTAAGTAGGTATAAAATAATCGTGGATCTAAAAGTGTAGTAATAAGCCTACTTATCTGTAAAATAATAAACAGTAATTGCACCCACTGCCACATTACAAACATGCAAGTAATGCAAAATTAAAAAAAATACATTTCGTAAGTGATCTGATGCACATAACAACAACGGCGTACATAGCATTCTCAATTCTTTAGCTCGGTGGTAAAAAGTTAAATGCTAACACACGTTTAATTTACATTGCGCCCTTTGCCACTTGTCAAAACACGGAAAAATTTCCAAATGATGACGTGTTTACAATGTTTACATGATCCAAAAAGTTAATAGTTTTTGCTCGAACTCAGTTGTTTTCGCGTTAATCAAACCGGTTAGTCACATGACAAGTAAACCATGTATACAAACCAGCTGCTTCTTGTGTATAAATAAATTAAAACGTTGACTCAAGGTGATCAGGCCATGTCAGCGATAATAATGCTAATATATTATGCAATCGATGCAATAACGCGTGTCGGCCATTGCTGTTTTATCTCGTAGATGAACTTAATTTGAATAAAGTAATACTCAAGTACTGCTACCCTACCATGACGTCTTAAATCCATCATGATTTAGAGAGAGACGGAGTTACACAAGACGTATTCGTCTTGTGTAACTCAACTTCAGGGAAAGGGATAGTGCTATTGCACTATCCCTTTCCCTCACACTGAAACATGATAGCATTCGCACTTCGTAGTACGGTCACTGAAGAAAAAACAGACCAAATGCAAGTCGGACTAGTACACGAATGGTTCCGCCAGTCTATTGGGAACGTGCACGGCGGCGACGTAGACTATGCCATCTAGTGTTGCAAATCTGAAACTTTTACGTTGTAAATATTTGACCTGTGCTGCCACCTATACTTCCTGCACCCTCCGTTTAGGGGAACGTGCACGAAGTAGACGGTACCATCTAGCGTCGCAAATTTGAAACTTATAGGTAAAATATACTTGACATTGACGCGTCTGTGCTGCCACCCACAGTTTCTGCACGTTCCCTATTCTGCTGAGACGGTGCCCGCTACGGTGAGTGCCTGCTAGTGTTGCGGAATTTGTTCAAATGAATCACCGAGGCCCTGAAACGAGGCGGGCATTATGAGGAACACGGGTAGGTGTTAGTCAGTAAGAGCGGAAGTAGTCATTTGATGTATTCCCATCCTAAATATCTGGTAATTGCAATAGGCTAGGATGTGGGCGAAAAATCACTCACATTCACTTCAGCCTAGCAGATTAACTGCCAGGCTGAAGTGAGATTGGGCAGGTCATGTATGTAGGATGCATAAGGATAATTGTCTAATTGGGAACTTCCGTAGTCAAGTTTATTAAAAAAGTCACCAGAGCGCATCACAAAAACGTAATAATGGATGCGTCACCAAAATTAAAGTTTTGAATGATGGCACAACATGTATAAATAAGAGATTGTTATCATTATATTATGTAAGTAATTGGTTGGTTTGTCCTCAAAGCGATCGTATACAATTTAGTTTGTTATATCAGGGAAAACCAAAATGAAATTTCTTTATAAAGAGGAAAGATTTCATTGCTTTTTTGTTTGTTTCCATTGAATAGGCTCCGAAACGGCTTGACCGATTTGAAAAATTCTATCACTGTTGGGAAGCTACACTGTCTCCGGTGAACATAGGCTACATTATATCCCCATATTCCCACGGGAACGGGAACTACGCGGGTGAAACCCCGGGGCGATGCTAGTTTCAAATAATTTGCCGTACGTGACTTAAAACGAATTTAAGCCAATCAGCTTACATTTTAAAGGGGCGTGACGCAATGTCGAATGAAACCCACAATCCCCATCTGTTTATATCATTTGAATGATTCAGCGAAGAATACAAAACGTTTCGCTACAAAATCGACATACATCCGTACACCACATAATTATAATTTGTAGGTCAACAGTTACTAAAACAATAGCACAGCTGTTAAATAATGGACAATGATCGTATTTGAATTGTAAACAATCGGAATTAATTACAAATAGTAAAGTAACTTTTACTACAGCAAAGTATTTTATGAGGAAAATGTCAATTTGTTGAAATACTTTGATAAAAAAAAAAAAAACTGTGTAATTTATTCTTGCAACACTTTCAATTCCATTCAGTTCAATTTCGTTCCCTTGTTTTCATTCAATCATTGCAATCCCTTTTATCCAAACATTCATTTCAGTTTGTTGTTATTCTACTATTCTTCGTACAAAAACAATATATCTATCTCTTTCATACACACGAATTGATAGGACAACGCACTTTGTACCGGCACAGTTTATAAACAAAACGTGTCCTTCAGATCTATAAACAAGATGGCGGTTCGAAGTCCAATCAGCTGTCTAGAGATAGTTTGGCGCGAACTGGAAAGTTGGCAATGAACGAAAATAGTTTATTTCTGTGTTTTGGCGGTTATTTTGAGTTGTTGATTTTGTTGATTACCTGAAGATATTGGTTATTTCTGTCATCTCGCTTGATAATATTGGTTTATTTTCATGGTAGAAAAGTAAAATAAATAGGTCTAAAATATTGTTCATAATGACGATATTATTTATATAAGCATAAATCTGAAACCGTAAAAGTTACAAGAAATATTATTCAGCAGACATTGATGAATTAGATTCAGGATCAAATAAACGACGGCCATTATATCTCTCAATTCAATTTGCTTGTCTAAATATTCAGTTTCCCAAGTAGATGAATCTTACCAAACTAAGTTTGTAATTTGTAAACCCACTTGTTAGTAGACTTTGAAGAGTTAGTAGACTTTCATTAGTTTCATTCTACCTATTGATAACAACAAATTCCATTTAAACAACAATAATTCTTTTTATTTGAATTTGGATGAAATAATTTGTTTGTTTTTCATAGACAAACGTAACAGACAAAAAGTTCAGTCAACATGTTGTTTTTGGCATAGTTCAGGAAATTCCCCAAAATTTACTATAATTCTAGTAATTGTATAATTGTAGATGTACCTAACTGCCGTGTTTTTCCCAGACAAATAATGACACCATTATTAAAACGTTCTAGAATAGAATTCTAAAGTCGATTTATCGTGTATCTTGAATGGACGACCAATCCGCCCAGTCTTCCGTTTTTTGTATATCAATGTTGCTGTGAATTAAAGCAAGCTGTTAGTTCCGGCTGTCATACAAGTCCTTATAACATTGCAATGCTTATTATTATGACGTCCAGAACTCCTGTAGTCCGATAATCAGTCCAGAGACTTATTAGAACAAACTTGACGTTTCTTAAACTGTCAAAATGCAAACTAAAGTGAAGTTAGCTGTCAATCGCTTGGTGTGATTACCGTAGTTTTTTTTTATTTTTTATTAAAACGCTTGCTTTTGACCATCAGTCTCAACGGGTGGTAAGCAATGATGTGGTCGACGATGGAGCGCGCTTGATAAAAAGTAACATATTCACTCTTAAAGACCCCCAAATCGTTCCCATCAGGAAATACTGATAGAATTGCAGCTCTGTGCAGGGTTTCAATACCAAAACTGTAGGGTAAAAGTTTGATCTCTCATAGACAAGACGGGCGAGGCGATCCGTAGTGCTATGGTTAAAATCTCAGTGAGCTGATAATTTCTAGCTTAGGTTATACATTGTAGAATTTGTCCAAAAGAGTCATCGCAGTCCTGAAACGCAAAGGGCATTTGGAGGAAGACGAATGGGTTTTAGTCCGTAAGAGTCTGACGCTGCCTTACACTCCACTCAGAGCGGCATTTGAAAGTTAAAAGACAGTTCAGTTAAATCGAATGCCCTTGGACTGCTTGCTACACGTTGTAAGCCATTTTATAAGGCAAACAGCATTCAGTACAGACCAATAGGTTGTCGTGTAGTAAATATCATGCCCGAATTATTTGCCGTCCGCCGTGCCAATAGTGTAACGTTCGGTTGGCGATATGCCGAAGCCGTAATACTATGTGTTGGGATTTCCGCAAAGATTTAGAATACTTGGGCTGGTTTCAAGAACAAGGTTGTTTAAAACCATCACATCATGTTTGACGATCATTTCATCAACTACTGGTCTATTCACCGCAAGCGCTACTACATAGATTGCCTTGCCATAATCTAATACAGAGTAGTATGCTTCTATTTGCGTAAGCGTACTTTTTACTCCGTATAAGCTATAGAGTACCAACGCTAAAATACTCTATTCGTTTTGAACTTTGGCTTTGAATGAAGCTGAAAGATATTCTGCCGCTTAAGTAAATTTTTGTCTTTTCGTTTAGTACTGCAAAGTGGCGGTAGACGGTAAAAGAAAAATATGGCTTCACTGGAATTGTCCAGTCAATCGGAAAATTATTTTAAAAGCAAAGAAAGCTTAGTTAAATACAAAGAAATCTTTGATTTATTAAAATAAACCACGCTTGAAGAAGCAAGATGGACCCTAGTCTGGCTAATTCTTAGAATTAGAAGAGAGAATATAGACATTAGACAGATTGTTTTGCTTAGGATGTTAAACTACTACCAGTTCGTGCGTCACCGCCGTTGTTCATTTTGTTGTTTTCGATTGCAACAAGGCAATAGCACCAGGGCTTTTTGTTAGCTTTGATAATGCAGCAACCAAAACAAAAGGACATCGACCGCGCCACGTCATCCTAGTGAGCCGAGGTACTCTGTGAGCCAGACATTGAGGTCAAGATCAAGTTAGATCGTTGACTGATAGTACCAAAATAAAACAAGGTTAAAATAAATTGGTAGAAGAAACATTGGTTGTTATTTTTTCATTTGTGCTGCTATTCGAATCAAGAGCAATCTGCCTGCATTTTCCCAAGGTTGTTGGGGTTTGGAGTCGGATTCCACTCTATCTGGATTCAGCTGAGGACCAGAATTTTACGTGAAGCAACTGCTTTCCTGACTTCCACAACGCAAGCGCAGTAAGAGAGTAACACGATACCCCGTTTTTTGTTGTTGTTTTGGATGGGATATCATCAAATGACTTCTTCCGCTCTGGACGGAGCGGAAGGGAGTGCCAGACTCTTACTGACTAAAACCCACCCGTGATCCTTCTAGTGCCCTTTGCGTTCCAAGGCCGCGGTGACTCTTTCGAAAAAAATCTGCAACCCTAGGAGGCAGTGACCCTATAGGGCTCCGTCTTCGTTGCCGACAGCTCTTTGAGGTGCGCGTGGACCACGACGCACCGTCGATCCGGGCCTGGTTGCTATCGGACGACAAGCCTCCCATAGCTAGCCGTCCGCAGGCCCGTGCCTACGGAGACCGAGAATCGCCCTGCGGCTGCGTTTCCCGACGCACGGGGCCTCTTCTTCTTGCGGCTGGAGCGTGAGGTTTCCCTCTCCCGCACGCGGTCCGCCTTCTCCTTCGCTAGCACGAAACACACACGATACCCCTTAGCTTTATTGGCTCTAACTGCATGGAGCAAACTTGGTACGTAATGAATGACACCCATCCATACACGGAACGACCACGGCATGCGCTGCTTAATCTCGAAGATCGAAAAAAGCGGCCATTTTTTTAGTAGCTAAAAAAATGGCCGCTTTGTTTCTTCTTTGCTTCGAGATTCGAGCCCCTCGCAACAATCTAACTACGGAATATTTTAAACTAGCTGTTCGCACAACTTCGTTTGTGTCACATTTTTCATGACTGCTCCGCTCCTATTGGTCTTAGCGTGATGATATATAGCCTATAGCCTTCCTCGATAAATGGGCTATCTAACACTGAAAGATTTTTTCAAATCGGACCAGTAGCTCCTGAGATTAGCGCGTTCAAACAAACAAACTCTTCAGCTTTATAATATTAGTATAGATTATTCTGTTTACTCTACTCGTTCAGACTGACAAAAAATCCTAGACGCGCGGAAAGTTTAGCCGCAATAATTTAGACCAGAATGATTCAGAGCTGTATTTCGTTATGAGTAAATGGCGTACGTAGGATGCACAGTAACAAATGGACAAAACGTTTAACATAATGAATACCAAGATACAGGGAAAGGGACAAACGGAGACCAAGTAAAAGGTGGAGAGATATATTCGACTATAGATTTGGACCCTACGGATGCAAGAGGCGCGGGAAAGGGATCTGTGGAAGGTTTAAGAGCGTATATGCCGTACGGCATTTCATACAAATGTATAAGTTAATATTATAAGACATACATGTATTTAAGTTAATTAATATTAGTAATAATCGCCACTGCAGCGTAGGTTCTCTAAGAGCGTGTACGCCGTATGGCATTTCATATAAATTTTCAAGTCACTATTTTGCGAAATGACTGAACCGATTTTAATGAAACTACACACACATAAACAGCAGTGGCGTGCGTGCAGTGGTTCGAGTTAGGGTAGGCCAGAGAAAATGTCCAAATAAAAAACACACCACATTATTCAGGGTTGAAATGTGGTGTTATTTTTTTTGTTTTTTTTTTAATAGGCTATTTAAAAAAACAAAAAAATCTTTTCAAAATCATTTCATTCATTTAAAAATCAACCCTAAATAATGTGGTTATTTTTTAAAATTTATTTGGACATATTCTCTGGCCTTTTTTTTTTTTTTTTTTACGGGGGGAAATCCTCATGGATGTCCTCCACCCTGGGGCGGGCGGAGGGGTCTGTCAGACTCTTACTGACTAAAACCACCCCGGTGTTCCATCTCTCACCTACGCCGGGGATCGCGGGAACATATGCGACGTCCGTAATCCCCGGCTGGTGCCGGCCCGCCTCCGCGGGCCACCTCGCGTCTACGGAGGGAGTGAGGTGTTAAACACCCTCCGTGACTTCAGAGAGGGGCGCACGGGAACACCTCGCGCCGCCACCTCGGGTCCGGATGAATGGGGGGCGACAGACGTCCCCAAGTCCGCCGCCCCTGGACCCAGTTAGGGGGGCCGGAAGAGGGCAGCATACGCCCTCCTCCGACGCCCGGTGCGCCTGCTGCGGGCGGGGTCAGAGGTCGAGATCTCTCTTTCCCTTTCCGCAGCCTCCTTCTGCGAGATAACTGTTTCGCAGAAGGAGACCACCGCGTCCCAGGACTCCTCGCCGCCGACCATAGATTGGACTACGGCCGGTAGCGAGAGGTCACTGCCCACCACAGAGATGAGGTCACGGCGCGGCTCCTCCCAAGCGGCACACTCTGCCAGCGTATGCCGCGCCATATTCTCTGGCCTACCCTAACTCGAACCACTGCACGCCACTGAATAAACAGGATCCATACAAACATAAAGACCTATGTATCCTGCTTATATGTGTAATAGAAATATAAAACAGTTACAAACATAAATACATAAAGAATTTGTTGTTTATTATATCTATGGTCTGAACTATACCACAGACTAAAAATGTTGGCACGTGAGCTGATGTAGCACTGGGGACGACTCAGTTGGACTTTGTACCTCTAAAACGTACGCGAGTACATTTATGAATACCGGTATTTTTATAAATAGGATGGTCATGTTATAGAATATATGTAAAATATATTCTATAACATGTAAAATATATTATTTTAGAAGAAATATACACAATTTATAGTAGAAAGTCTTTATGTTTACCGGAGGGCATCACATACCAGTGTAAGTCCATCCGTCAATTTCTAATAGTCTTGTTTATTACAGTTTACGTAAAACGAATAAGTTCCGTTCAGTAAATTAGTTATTTGAAGGTTAAAAACCAGCCAGTTACAGAATTCCTTTAAATAGTTCTTTACAAGTTCCCCGACTGCAAAAAAACAGTATTTCCTTGAAAATTATCCTATTTAATTTTTTAAATGTTCACTAACTAGCATATGTTACCCGGGATAACTCAACGCTTCTAAAGCTAAAGGTTAAGCCGTTTAGAAGTTATGGTAGAATAAATAAACTCACAAACATACATACATGAACCCTGAAAACATAACACTCCTTTTTTTCGGCAGTCGTATAAAAATAAAATAAAAATGTGTTAATTAATGCAATTTTGTGGATGACACCACAATAAATTCCTTTGCCATCGATTACAATAACAATCAGAACGCGATTGTCAACAACAATGTCATTCATTATTAACGACAATATCAATTATTAATGAAAGCGACTGCGAGCGAATTCGCGGTTTTTGATTCTGAAAAGGTTTTATTTACATCCGTCTGTGGATTAACAAAACAATTACTATTATCACTATCAGTTATAGTGATAACCTGTAACGTGACCAGTTTGACACGACGATAACCCATTTCCTGATAGTTTCTATCAAAACACACTGACATAATTATACTTTAGGACAGCTGATGTTGATGGTAAATATGAATGGAAGATACTAGAATGTACGACAAAATATATTTTTTTTCAAAAAGACATTTACTCTAAGATGAAATTGGACAGAATGGCGAAACTTGAGTGGCAGTAGCCAAGGGGTCCAAAATCTTCTTGATTGGCGAATGCGAACCGAAAGACGTAGCGATGGAAGGCCTCCAAAAAGGTAGACCTACGGGAGATAAAATACTTCTATAGTCGACACCAAATAAATATGCAATAACGGTCATTGACCCACCTACATTTATTGACAACCTTAATTCTTAAAACAGAAATAATGAATTAATGCTATATTGAATCGACATCCATCGTGATCCTTTATATTTACTAGTAATGGAAAACGATTCATTTTTTTTGTCCATGTTCTACGAAGAGATATCAAGGAAAGGGCAATGACCTATAGTGCACATTTATCTGGCATTCGGTTTAGGCATGCATCCTCCATAGTCGACCACACAATTGTCTGCCATCAGATGAGATGGTAGTCAAAAGCGAGCAAATGAATAGTAACAAAGAGGAGCCGTCTGGATGCGAGAAGCATAGGACTCGGTCGTGGCTCGGAGGAACTCATGTCCAACAATCCAAAATGTCTTCGACTGAAATTATGAGGACAATATCCCACTAACCGGCCAGTATTAAAAGTCAACGACTCTCTTGTATTGAGTAACCTCTTTTCGCTATATTTACATAACAAATATAAATAAAACAGGTGCCCTGCTACACAATTTTTCCACACTTACTTTCGATAAATCGTTTTCAAAACGTTTCCACTGTGACGCGTCTCGTTATACCGACGCCGCATTGCCGCCATAACTACCGGCGTTCGTTGACTGCGCGCCAAAATTTCCCGCGACTTTCTCATCACCGTTGTCTGTGATTGTGACGTCATGGACACGTAAAGGTCGTCATTGTTGCGTTGAAGGTTGGAAAAGAGTTTTCTTTTAGTATCTAGATACTTTGTTTAAGTTTGGCATGAAAGATCTGCGAGTGCAATGAAGATTGGTAAAACTCTAGGGGTTAAAAGATGGACCTGCTAGGGTTGCGGAATTCGCTCGAAAGAGTTACTGCGGCTCTGGAACGCTGCGGGCATTAGGAAGAACACGGGTTTTAGTCAGTAAGAGTCTGACACTCTCTTCAGCTCCGCCCAGGGACCGTATTACGAAGTGCCAATGCTATCATGATTCGTATGAGGGAAAGAGATAGTGCTATTCGTCTTTTGTAACTCCGTCTCTCTTTGACACAGAAATCATGATGGATTTAAGACGTCATAATAGGTCGCCAGAGCGGAATAAGACATTCGATGATTACCAATCCAAAAAAGGGGGTTAGAATGGTGGTGACCAAAGATACAAGCAAGATGATTATGATGAAGCCAAAGCAGCAGTTTATTTAGAAGATGAAATATTTAGTCCAGTAGCCAGAAGTCTATGCCCTTCGATAATTCTAAAGTTTTTAATTTTCGCTGAGTAGATAAGTTTCGTAAATTCATTGCTATTTACAAAAATGCTAACAGTTTAGAGTGATGCAATAGGTATTAAGTAGGTATTTCTTATTATTTCGTGTTATACAAATATTAGAAAATTTAAATTAAAACAGTATACGGGTTCTTTGTAAGTACTATCTTAAGGATATATTAGTGAAAATGCTAACAGATAGGTACTATGGAACAATAGAAATCCAAAAATGTCCCGTAACTCATTCAAAAAAATATTTAAGTTTTTCAAATCATTTCTTATATACTTAAAGAGATTAGTTATACCTTACAACAAAAGTTCTAACAACTAAGTATATGGCTGCACGAGTAATTGTATTTTTTCTTTATGATAAGCGACATATTGAATTTAAGTTTATAAATTTGCACTTGTATATTCGTAATAATAAACTCTGCTACCACACAAAAGTTTCAACAAATGCATACTATGGCTTTTGTTTAAATTGCGAATAACTATTTTCGATAACGAGCCGCGTAAGTAGGTACGGCGCGTGCGATCGCTGCTGAGTAGCAACAACTCGTCCGCCCGCTCCGATCGGGGATGTCTCTATCGCCGCATACTGACCGCTTTTAATTGCCAAAGTACCTACATGTTCGGTACGTAACGCTTCAGAGCAGTAGATACTAACAACAGAGTGATGGCCACCATACTAGCAAGTGTAATTGTAAATTAGTCACTAATGCACCCAAAGGAGCTGTGCTTTTTTCATTTACAAATAAGATTAGACATTTAAAGCAAAATCGTGATTATAATACCAATTATTTACTGCAGCTGCCATTTGTCATGCCACCAACGTAATAGAAGTCAAAATCGGTTGAACGGACTGTAAAAAAGATTTATTTCAATGACTAATCTTATTGTGAATAGGGTATCGTGTGCGATATTTCACGCGCTTTTTTGTTTTATTGGATTTAACCGACGATTTATAAGAAGAATTATGTACAATATTCAACTGGTTGTTTTTTAATTCGATAGATTTTCGTTTAAGTGTACTGTTGAGTAAGATTAGGACACTCTAGCTCAAGTTTCTTTTTTTGTTTTTATTGGAATTAGTCTACTCGGGTAATTCTGAATTATAAACCATTCGGTTTTGCCCAAATATTTATTTTACAAAGAAATAAGTCGGCAGTTCTCAATTTTTGCTCCCAATTGAAATTGTAAAAAAAAAACTTTTCATTGTGCACTAACGTGTTTTAAACTGTAAACTGTAATTTTATTTAACTGTTTTTTTTTTAATCAACAAAAACAAGGAGTACGTTTGACCTAACTATTGCGTAGTAAATCGATTGGCGATGCAATTAAAACAATGGAAAAATGTTGGTTTGGCTTTTCAAGAATAAAAGTGGTATATTACTAAAATAAACTTCTTTGAATCTACAGGCGTCATTTTTGTATTTAAGTGTTATTGATAAAACACGATATTTACAAAAAATACACATTAATGAAATGATTTCGCGTCTCATTCAATAATTTACCATATTCACAACATAAGTACCTATTATAGCTACTTGTTATAGTGATAGAGGAACAGACAGAAAGTAGAGATTCCGTTACAACATTTTTTTCTGGAACAGGTAGTTGTCCCGGGTTTTAGGTCATCCCTTAAGTAGGTACAAAAATAATTATATCAAAGCAATAAAATAATTGGATTCAATAAGTAGCGTGCATTCGGGTGGTTACGAAAGGATTTGTGATCCGTTCGGAGGCATGTTTATATTTTAACCAACACTCATAATTGAACTAATATTGCAAAGGGTATTGCTCATTATTGGCTTAACGTGGACAAGTTGCTATGCGAAAAGTATTTTTACGAAAAAATATAATTAAAACTAAAATGAATATTTTTTTGATTCTCGTTGCAGGAAGTTAAATATAAAAACAAGTCGTTTAATAAGTATTTAAGCCGATTGAGTTTAAAAAGCGTCGCCATTTTATTGTTGGCGACCGATTCTGTGTGGCCACATCTATACTAATATTATAAAGCTGAAGAGTTTGTTTGTTTGTTTGTTTGTTTGTTTGTTTGTTTGTTTGTTTGTTTGTTTGAACGCGCTAATCTCAGGATTTACTGGTTTGAATTGAAAAATTCTTTTTGGGTTGAATAGACCATTTATCGAGGAAGGCTTTAGGCTATATATCATCACGCTTAAGCCAATAGGAGCGGAGCAGCGATGAAGAATGTTTTAAAATCGGGGATTCCACGGGGACGAAGTCGCGGGCAGCAGCTAGTTAATAATAATTGTGATTTCAATCGATTATTAAAGATAATAATCGATTGCTAAAACTGAGTAAAAAGTATGTATTTTCTTAAAAATCTGTAATCAAGTTTTTTTTCAAAAGGTTTTATAGTTATGTTCCTTTAATTACATTAAAAACAAACAAAACAATCGTCGTTTTAGGCCATCAAATCATTTTACATCCGATTATAGTATTGGTTTTATCGTTGTCAAATCGATTTTTTTTATTACCTGGCAATAATGACAAATCTAGACAACGAAATGAAAATATTATTTATGAAGTGTATTGTGAATGTTGTTTCAGTTATTTTTGCGAAGTTTTTGGTTTTAGTTATAGTTATAATGGACTCTGATACCACTTCAACTGACGACCCGGCTTAACCCTTGGATACTGAATCTGCTCATGACGATGACCCTGGCACTGTTTTGTTAAACGTGAAACCTTGAAGGTTTACCCTTATCTGGCAATTGCACTCTATTACGAGGAAAAACTCAAAGCAGGCACATAAGCCGAAAATTATATTTCGTATAGGTATATTATAATTAATATAATCTGCAAGGCAGAGAAGCAATTACTCAATATTGTTGCAATTGCCTTGTAGGGCGAAGAACGGTGGGTTGCTGTGCTCACGTTATGACCACAATATGGTACTTAAGCTGGGCAAGGCATGAAAATAATATTAGGCCGCCTGCCCATTTTTTAGATGATATTTTATTAATTTACCATTCGGATTAAAAATATTAGTTTTATTTTTTCCATTTAAATGACCTTAGGATATGTTACTATCGGATTCAAAATAAGATAATATCATGATTAAAAAGGCAAATGATTTATTTTGGAAAATAAACACTCATAATTGTAACTTTTTCAGCGACAAGTTTTAGCAATAGATATGCTAAAATGAACTATTTTTACACTCTCCTGCAACCTTATTACTATAATTCATTTCTTTTAGGTATAAACTATTAAAAACCATAGTCATTAAATATTATATGTGATATTTGTTTTTCGGAATTACCCTACAAATTGTCTAAGGTAGCCTAGCCTAGATATTTTAAAAGTAAACAACTTTCAACTGTCATTCAGAATTATCAACAATGCTTCAGAATTTGACGTGAACAAAGTAAAATTATTAAGATTTTTAAACATTTTTATCTACAATTATCAAGGAAATTCATGAAAGTCTTTGCAATAGAACTTCAAGTAGTATATTCAAGTAAAGAAAGCTACATAAATTTGCAGTATTAGTTCAATTATGAGTGTTGGTTAAAATATAAACATGCCTCCGAACGGATCACAAATCCTTTCGTAACCACCCGAATGCACGCTACTTATTGAATCCAATTATTTTATTGCTTTGATATAATTATTTTTGTACCTACTTAAGGGATGACCTAAAACCCGGGACAACTACCTGTTCCAGAAAAAAATGTTGTAACGGAATCTCTACTTTCTGTCTGTTCCTCTATCACTATAACAAGTAGCTATAATAGGTACTTATGTTGTGAATATGGTAAATTATTGAATGAGACGCGAAATCATTTCATTAATGTGTATTTTTTGTAAATATCGTGTTTTATCAATAACATTTAAATACAAAAATGACGCCTGTAGATTCAAAGAAGTTTATTTTAGTAATATACCACTTTTATTCTTGAAAAGCCAAACCAACATTTTTCCATTGTTTTAATTGCATCGCCAATCGATTTACTACGCAATAGTTAGGTCAAACGTACTCCTTGTTTTTGTTGATTAAAAAAAAACAGTTAAATAAAATTACAGTTTACAGTTTAAAACACGTTAGTGCACAATGAAAAGTTTTTTTTTTACAATTTCAATTGGGAGCAAAAATTGAGAACTGCCGACTTATTTCTTTGTAAAATAAATATTTGGGCAAAACCGAATGGTTTATAATTCAGAATTACCCGAGTAGACTAATTCCAATAAAAACAAAAAAAAAAACTTGAGCTAGAGTGTCCTAATCTTACTCAACAGTACACTTAAACGAAAATATATCGAATTAAAAAACAACCAGTTGAATAATGTACATAATTCTTCTTATAAATCGTCGGTTAAATCCAATAAAACAAAAAAGCGCGTGAAATATCGCACACGATACCCTATTCACAATAAGATTAGACATTGAAATAAATCTTTTTTACAGTCCGTTCAACCGATTTTGACTTCTATTACGTTGGTGGCATGACAAATGGCAGCTGCAGTAAATAATTGGTATTATAATCACGATTTTGCTTTTAATGCCATCTTTATGCTTACGGAATAGAAATACAAATCGGTTGAACGGACTTTTAAAAAGTTTTGTTTAAATGTCTAATCTTATTTGTAAATGAAAAAAGCACAGCTCCTTTGGGTGCATTAGTGAGTAATTTACAATTACACTTGCTAGTATGGTGGCCATCACTCTGTTGTTAGTATCTACTGCTCTGAAGCGTTACGTACCGAATATGTAGGTACTTTGGCAATTAAAAGCGGTCAGTATGCGGCGATAGAGACATCCCCGATCGGAGCGGGCGGGCGAGTTGTTGCTACTCAGCAGCGATCGCACCCGCCGTACCTACTTACGCGGCTCGTTATCGAAAATAGTTATTCGCAATTTAAACAAAAGCCATAGTATGCATTTGTTGAAACTTTTGTGTGGTAGCAGAGTTTATTATTACGAATATACAAGTGCAAATTTATAAACTTAAATTCAATATGTCGCTTATCATAAAGAAAAAATACAATTACTCGTGCAGCCATATACTTAGTTGTTAGAACTTTTGTTGTAAGGTATAACTAATCTCTTTAAGTATATAAGAAATGATTTGAAAAACTTAAATATTTTTTTGAATGAGTTACGGGACATTTTTGGATTTCTATTGTTCCATAGTACCTATCTGTTAGCATTTTCACTAATATATCCTTAAGATAGTACTTACAAAGAACCCGTATACTGTTTTAATTTAAATTTTCTAATATTTGTATAACACGAAATAATAAGAAATACCTACTTAATACCTATTGCATCACTCTAAACTGTTAGCATTTTTGTAAATAGCAATGAATTTACGAAACTTATCCACTCAGCGAAAATTAAAAACTTTAGAATTATCGAAGGTTTTATGTGAAAAATATTGTATCCCTACTGGACTAATTGTGCTCTTTAAACAGTAGATATTATGAATGAAAATCGTTATCTGCCTGTTACTATTTCTACGCTTAACCTCGCAACGGATGTTGATAGCAGTTTCTATATTAGAAAAGGCGATAAACGAGGTTGGTTTGTGTGTACAATTTACGAATAGTGAAGCCGTGGCGGATCGCTGGTCTATACTAAAATTATACATGCACAAGGAACTCTATTCGTGTATTTCGATGAGACTTGGTCCAAGATTAGACATAGGATCTTCTGCCTAGCCTTTTCCCAACTATATTGGGGTCCGCGGTCTAACCGGATTCAGCTGAATACCAATGTTTTAAGCGGTGCGGCTGTCTGCTAGACAACCCATTAACTGAGTAACACGGTACTTCTTGGCAAGTCTGGAGTCAGATTTTCCGTAACGACTGCCAAAGATCTCCAAATGACAGCCAGGACAAACGGCGTTGCGTGCTTTCAGAGGCACGGAGGAGTCTTGGTATGGTAAGATGGTCACCCATCAACCGACCAACCTCAGCAAGTGTTGCTTAGCTTTGAAAAGATCGACCCGCATGGGTCGTTATAATTTAGCGACGCGAATGAGCGAGTAGTCACAGGATATATAATTATGCATAATTGCAGGATGCATATGTTTTAACTAGCTTCTGCCCGTGACTTCGTCCGGGTGGAATAGTTACTTTACCCCCGATTTTGAAACTCTCAGCCCGATCGGTTTATTATTGACTAAGTTTCATACAAACTTTCATCCCCTATTTTATCCCCTAGGGGGTAGAATTAATCAAAATCCTTTCTTGCTTTTTCATGCCTACGTCATAACATCTACCTGCATGCCAAATTTCAGCCCGATCCGTTCAGCGGTTTGGGCTGTGCGTTGATAGATCACTATGTCAGTCAGTTAGTCACTTTTGAGTTATATGTATTTAGGTTCTGGCATTATGTTCCTTTGGGACAAAGGAACATAATAAGGCTGCTGACAGAAGCAATTGCTGAATAACTGATGCCATTTTGCAACGAAACTAGAAAGGAAACGTATTCCTTTCCTGTAAGCCGATATATTGTGAAACGCCTAGAAGAACCACATTATTTCGTACCTAGGAGTCGGCTGACGCTAACAGTTTCATGTTCTATCGGATATTACAACCCACAGGTATCATTTCTCACCACGGTGTCAAGTTCAATTGATATCATGTCGCTTGGTTCAACTCGAAAAGGGAAATACTTGGCAATATAAATCTGTCTCCTTGCATTAAAACTGCAGTACGAATGTAATCAATCACAAATACATGTTTCAAAGCGACGCGGCGAAGATTTGATGTTACTTTTACAGCTATCTATCTATCTAACCTATATCTAACCTAAGTCCGTCCCAGCTAGTTCAAGCCAGTTTCTTTTTTTTTTTCAAAAATCATCAAATGACTTCTCTCGCTCTGGGCAGAGCGGAAGGGAGTGTCTTACTCTTACTGACTAAAACCCATCCGTGTTCCTCCTAATGCTCTTTGCGCTCCAGGGCCGCGGTGACTCTTTCGAGCAAGTCCCGCCATTTTCGCCCTTGTCTATCGCGATGTCTCTAGCATCTGACGATTTAGAAAAAATATTATTATCTCGTCTTTATACCGATTTGTTTTGTAGTAGGCTCAACAAGTCTTCTCGTCTTCTCTATTTGTCTTCAATTTCTTATCACCACAGTTATTCCCTTCTAGTTCATATTGTTTTATTCTAACCATCCATCCGTCGAATCTTTGCTCTAAAAGATCAATAAAGGTACTTTATTTTATAACCAGAATAAGAATCTTGACAAGCAGTAACAACTTGGTGAACACTATAAGAAGATGGAGGAAAATAGCTTAAATATTTCGGTAGAAGCAATTAAGCTATTCCTAATTTGCTGTGTAACATATTGTTGCGTCTCATTTAAAGCCTGCTACATAGCGGCATTCGTTACCACCAGCGCCATCTAGTGTCGAGTAGCAGAACTAGTAGAGTCATGAAACTTCGAGACTTTTCTGTGCTAGCACATCCTAGAATCTCAACAACTTATCAGTCGCGACCGATATATACGCGAAATTTCTAGATCAATGAACTTACA
The DNA here is from genome assembly GCA_905332915.2 of Hecatera dysodea. Classification (NCBI taxonomy): domain Eukaryota; kingdom Metazoa; phylum Arthropoda; class Insecta; order Lepidoptera; family Noctuidae; genus Hecatera; species Hecatera dysodea. Next base: position 2,748,320 of record HG995314.1, read on the forward strand.
ATGAAAGGTTCTGGAATTGACTGACGCCCTATGTAAGGCCTGCATTGTCCGCAACCAGAGAGCATAGTCCAGTTAAGCAGCAGTTGTATTAATAAGTGTTGGTCTTGGTTAATTAAAGTATTATCTATACTAGTATTATAAAGAGGAAAGATTTGTATTTAACGGATAAGCTCAAGAACTACTGGACCGATTTCAAAAATTCTTTCACCATTAGAAAGCTACATTCACCCTGAGTAACATAGGCTATATTTTATCCCCATATTTCCACGGGAACGGTAACTACGCGGGTAAAACCGCGGGGCGCTGCTAGTTTTTATATTTTTAATCGGCTGTTTTATTGTCTCGAACCCCAAGCCCGTAAAAACTGTACTATGAAAGATATCAATTGTTGAAGTAACTATCGTAAAAAAACAAGGTCAGAATCATTTTCACAACACTACCACTGATAGTAAAATATTATTATAACAAACATCACGATAGCTTGTAAACCGTTGCGTTGTGTTGTTCACAATTACACCAGAATGTCATTACATATTGTTATCTATTACATAACAAATACCGTTCACATTTGGCTGATTTTCTAGTGTTCCCTGAACACTGGATCTTCCTTTCGTCTTTCGAAAGTCCACTGACTGTCCAAAGACTAAAGTTTAAAAACGGGAAAAGATCCTAATAGGGTAAAGATGACCCCAACATGTCTTGCCTTTGTCCATACACGTTGGGGCCATCTTCCAGCCTAGAGAACAATTTCCTTTTCTCATATAATAATCTATACTAATATTATAAAGCTGAAGAGTTTGTTTGTTTGTTTGTTTGAACGCGCTAATCTCAGGAACTACTGGTTCGAATTGAAAAATTATTTTTGGGTTGAATAGACCATTTATCGAGGAAGGCTTTAGGCTATATATCATCACGCTAAAGCCAATAGGAGCGGAGCAGCGATAAAGAATGTTTTAAAATCGGGGATTCCACGGGGACGAAGTCGCGGGCAGCAGCTAGTTTTACATAAAGACAGTCCCCCAAAACGCCCACCCGTCAACACTTCCTAGTGTTTTAGCTGGTTTTCAAGTGTTCAGGGGATTGGAGCAACCTTTAGTCTTTCGACAGTCAGTGTGTCTTTGTGCAAACACGTTGGGGGGGCTATCTTCCAGCCTAGAGAACAATTTCCTTTTCTCATGTAATAATTAGCAGATATTGATTAAAGCCCGAATCGTTTTGGTGATGGCAACTTTATTTATTTATTAGGCTTAACACCAAAACTATTATAAAATGCATAGTTTAAAGCAGGTGTGGTGTGGTGTCTCAATCTCTTATGGATAAGCACCAAATGTGCCAAAAATAATGTGCTTAACTTAATATTATGGATCAATTTATTCTTATTGATACAACAAATACATAAAAACAAAACACAAAAAAGTGATTATAATCTTTAAAAAACAAATAAAACATAAATAATCTATAAAAATAAAGTTTCTCTATTTCATACCTCTTTTGCTAAGTCGTAATTTTTATGAAAACAAAATATTTTCATTTTTATCTATGAACCATGGCTCCCCCATTTATTTGTTTTTTTTTGTCGATGCGGTTGGCGTAGTGGTTGAGCGTTTGACTGCTGAGCAGCGTGATGCGGGTTCGATTCCCGCGCAGACCAAATATTTGTATGGCCTACAGATAGTTTTGTCCAGCTCTGGCTCCTATTTTTGTAAACGCATCCACGATAACAGAAGATATTCCTAGTGTAGGGCAAAGTTTTTCTTAATAAAAAGAAAGAAAGGATTACGAAAACAAACAAAGCTATTTTATACAACAGGAAAACAATTATTGCCGGTAACTCCTACAAAAGCGGTTCAAAGTCTCCATCTTTAAATAGAACCGAGTGTTTTCTGCTTACGACAGTTTATTTTTATTTGTTTTTACGACTTTTGCTCTTGACCGCGAAGTTTTATTTTCATAGGAAGCCATACTGTTGAGAAAAACAATTTATACATTGTACTGACGTAACAACCCCGTACAGTCTGGTAACACTCAAGTTATTTGACCTACTTTTAGACTTGTTTTTCCCCATTTCTGAATATCATCATTTGCCTAGCCTTATCCCAACTATATTGGGGTCAGCTTCCAGTCAAACCGGATTCAGCTGAATACCAGTATTTAACTTAGAGCGGCTGCCTACCTGACCTCTACAACCCATTAATTGGGTAACACGGTATTTCTTGGCAGGAATGGGGTCAGATTTACTGACTTCTGACAATCCGTAACGACTGCCATAGATCTACAAATGACAGCCGGGACCAACGGCTTAACGTGCTATCCGAGGCTCGGAGGAAACTCGATATGTTAAGATGGTCACCCATCCACAGACCAACCTTAGCACGCGTTGCTTAACCTTGAAGATCGACCCGTGCGGCTGTTATTCTTTAGCCACGAGCTCCTCATGCGGTAGGACACTTACTTTCACATTATTAGGCTACATTACCTTAATTTTGCCAGCCAGCGATGCGGAAGAATTTTTCGACGCCATCTTTTGACTATTTTTAGTTAGTTTGTCGTTTTTTATTTAAGACAAGTGTATTCATGGTTATAGTTAGTTATGTTTGTTTGTTGTGTAACTATTTACAACTTTAAAATCAGCACGAAATAGAAACGGAGGATGGTCAGACGCTAATTATTTCAACAATATTTATTCGATATTATTATCTACGTCACAGACGCTAAATGAGATACAAATAAACACTCTGTTATTGGATATTTTTGCACTTCTTATAAGTTACAACAGGTGTTAATTTTTATATCAATGTGACGTCGATTTCCAACAACTGAATTACGAGTATTTATTTATCTTCGACGTTTTTTAACACAACTATATTTTTGTTAAATGCATACACCGATACACAGTGATACAGCCACATGCACAAAAAGTTTTGAGAATACCTTCATTGTGCGTATGCAGCGGTATGCATCTATTTATTTAGCAAGCATAAGCATTGCATAATCAGCCTTTTAACGTTCCCACTGCTGGGACACAGGTCACACAGGCCTCCTGTCTAGGAGAGGGAATGGGCCGTAATCCACCACAAGGGCTCAGTGCGAGTTGGTCTATTTATTTATCTGAGTGGAATTTACTACTGGAGTCTGTATCTCCTGATAGCTACAACCTGGGAATCTTGAAGTTAAGAGTGAATAGGTTGTGTAGTGAAACTGAATGGCTAGGAAAGCGTGCTCTGTTGTTTCCAAAAGTTTAATTTGTCCAAAAGAGTCATCGTGGCCCTGGAACGCGGCGGGCATTAAGAGGAACACGGGTGGGTTTTAGTCAGTAAGTCTCCCTTCCGCTCAGTCCAGAGCGGAAGAAGTCATTTGATGATTTCCCAGTCATTAAAATAAAAAAAAACAAAAGGCAAGCGTGCTCCATTAACGACGACATCTTCGCTTATCGTAATAAATTTATGAACCCGATTTAATATTTGTAAATATTTCAATTTAAAATATACATCGTAAACCATGTCACCTCTTACTAGGAAGTGAGATAAAATCTACACTAATATTATAAAGAGGAAAACTTTGTTTGTTTGGTTGTAATGAATAGGCTCAAAAACTACTGGACCGATTTTTAATAATTCTTTCACCATTCGAAAGCTACATTATCCACGAGTAATATAGGCTATATTTTATCCCCGTATTCCTACGGGAACGGGAACTACGCGGGTGAAACCGCGGGGCGCTGCTAGTGATAAATATTTTGTGAGTAGGTTGTAAATAACACTTTTACACGTTGTAGCGACCCTGGCGATGCGATTGCTGAATTGCATTTTTGATATTGTACGGGAGCGCCCGCGCCGGGCTCGCCAGTCGCTTACATACCACCGCCTTGCCTTGCCACAGTCCTAATTTACTGTATAACTATAGTCAAGTATTGTGAACCTTTATTAAATATTTTATCTAAATTCAGTACAACTGGTGGAGCTTGTGGCTAAAGAATAACAGCCGCACAGGTCGATCTTCAAGGTTAAGCAACGCTTGCCAAGGTTGGTCTGTGGATGGGTGACCATCTTAACATACCGAATTTCCACCGTGTCTCGGAAAGCACGTTAAGCCGTTGGTCCCGGCTGTCATTTGTAGATCTTTGGCAGTCGTTACGGATTGTCAGAAGCCAGAAAATCTGACACCAGTCTTGACAAGAAGTACCGTGTTCCCCAGTTAATGGGTTGCGGAGGTCTGGTAGGCAGCCGCTCCACGTTAAATACTGGTATTCAGCTGAATCCGGTATGACTGGGAGCCGACGCCAATATAGTTGGGAAAAGGCTAGGCAGATGATGATTTAAATTCAGTACAACCTAAACTCGTGTATCATTTACCTGGACCCATATCAATAACACGCACAATAACTGGTGACCCCAAACGACGCGACGTCAATATATTTTGATCGTTTTAAACTAGATGACGCCGGTTTCTAGACAAATGCAAGCCTATCAATAATAATAAAAAAGTTGACGGCGAATGAAACCTGTTTAATGTTTTTCAAACAGCATTGTTTTTGTTTGTTCAAACTTCATTGCAATTAACAATTGAAATTAAGTCATTAGTGTACAAACAGCGAACGTATGTGTTTTGCGTTGTTTTTATCTACTAAACGCATTATGACAGTATTCTTTTAATTGCTCAGTAAGTGTATTTACGAAACGGTTACACGCGTCGACAGTTATACATATTTATTCGACCAGACATGTACTATACAGTCTGGAGAATAATAAAATGTTCAAATCGACTAGACCGATCCGATTTTATGGTGCACACCGTGCTCATATGAACTTCTGTGCCCCGAATAAATTCATTTTGTAAAAAAATCTAATTAAAATAAGCGTGTAATAACAGAATAAATGTAACACTTCTTAAGGGGTCATTGTACTCATAATTTTGAACAACTTTTAATACGACCAAAACCGACATCGCGAAAAAAAAAACTGGTTTTCAGTACATTTTGTCGAGTTGATTTCAGCATTGGTCCCATTGGTTTAAAAAAATATAGTGAAAAGTGCGACCTCATACAGAGGTCCGGTTTTTTCTTCCAAGTAATAAAATTATTTAATAATAAATTGAGAAAAAAACCACTAAGAAGTCAAAGATTTAAAGTAAAATCTTGAAAAAAAAAATACAATTAGTTGGGAAGCCATTGTTTTAAGTTTGCTGTGCCTGGCATAGGAACAGCCTTATTCTGAAAACAATTGAAAGAACGACAACATTTGTCATTCATCCTTCGTTCAAGTACTATTTGTACAGTTTATCTTCTTATCCTGAGATAATGCTACTTGATATTAGACAAACACTTGGAAGTTATAAACAAAAGGATTTTAATAACGCTATTGTGTGATATCTTTGAGAAATGATAACCCCGTCTGATCGTATCGGAGGCAAATAAGACGTTTATTGTTTTTAACCGACTTCTAAAAAAGGAGGAGGTTCTCAATTCGGTTGTTTTCTTTTTTTTTTTTTTTTTTTTTTTTTTTTTTTTTCTTGTTTGTTCGCGCATAACTCCGTCGCTTGTCAACCGATTTGAAAAATTCTTTTTTTGTTGGAAAGGGTATACTTCCCAAATGGTCCCATGAAAAATTTATCGAAATCAACCAAGCGGTTTTCGAAAAATCAACAAAAATCTAAAAAAAGTATGTACATTTTCTACATTGATGACCTCTTTGTTTACTCTGCGAAGGAGCAGTACGTTTTTTTTACACCAATGTGATTGGTTCGTTTAGGTGGGGGAGGGGAGGGGGTGTAGGTACCACTAAAAAGTGAAAAATAAAAAAACTTTTTACAAAAAATAAAACCGACTTCTAAACAAAAAAACCAAAAAGTATAAAATAACTTTAATTTCGGAAGTCGGTGTGTTCAACAACAAAAAAGCAACCAAAAACACCGAGTTCCGAAATTAAAGTTATTTTATACTTTTTGGTTTTTTTGTTTAGAAGTCGGTTTTATTTTTTGTAAAAAGTTTTTTTATCATAAAATGGCCCTGGATTTGAGGAGCTCATTGCTGATTTGCAAATAAATCCAGTTGTATTCTCAAGAGCGACTTTCAGTTTGTTACTAGTGGGTGGCTGCTAGTCATCATCTGCCTAGCCTTTTCCCAACTATATTGGGGTCTGCTCCCAGTCAAGCCGGATTCAGCTGAATACCAGTATTTTACGTGAAGCGGCTGCCAACCACCCATTAACTGGGGAACACGGTACTTCTTGGCAAGACGTGTCAGGTTTTTCTGGCTTCTGACAATCCGTAACGACGTAATCTAGAGGGTGGCTGCTAGTAGCAAACTCAAATAGAGTATACTATATAGAGTAAAGTTTGTGTATCAGTTTTTGGTGTATAATAAATTATATTCCAACTCGTCAAATGACTCCTCTCGCTTGCTACGAAGCGAATAGGAGTGTCAGACTTTTACCGAGTAAAACCCACCAAAGGGAGAGAGAGGGAGATTAGGAGTCGCTCTAACGAATTGGCCGGAGAAGGCAAAATAAAAAGAACGTTGGAAGATAATTGGTACAATAAAAATCCAATAATGATACAAATTTGTAGTATCGATAAGTGCCCAAGTGTAAAATGCAAGCAAGCAAATGCGAATGTCACACCACACAAGCAAAAACGTGAGAAAAAGCTAGTAAAAAAAAATAAAGCGATTCAAACTGCATCAATCAATAAATACATTGCATCACCGCACGCTTCAATGTCATAAAGTGATAGATAACTATTACGACTCATGTCAAACTCGAGAATGACATCCTATTAAACGCTTCACTACGGTTATATAACGGAATTGTTCGAAAGAGTTACCGCGGCCCTGAAACGCAAATTTGAAGGAACACGGATGGGTTTACGTCCCGTAAAGATGTACGTCCCGAACTCCTGACCCAGACCTCTCTCTGAGCGTGTCCATCGGATTATGACGGTTGCAGAATGTGTTCCAAAGCGTTACCGCGGCCCTGGCACGCAAATTTGAAGGAACACGGATGGGTTTTGTTTGGTGGCGTGACACCCCTCTGTCTCAAAAAGCACGTAAAGATGTACGTCCTGAACTCCTGGGCCAGACCTCTCTCTGAGCGTGTCCATCTGATTATGACGGTTGCAGAATGTGTTTGTGTCTGTTTTTGGTGTAAAATAAATTATATTCCAACTATCTAGCAGTATCTTTTTTAAGTTTGGGAAATCGTCAAGTGACTCCTCTCGTTCGCTACGGAACGAAAAGCAGTGTCAGACTTTTACCGATTAAAACCCACCTGTGTTCCTCCAAGTGCGTTCCAGAGCCGCGGTCACACTTAGAGAGAGACAGAGAGAGAGAGAGAGAGAAAGAGAGAAAGAGAGAAGCAGTGAGAGGAGGAGAGCGGGGGTGGAGAGGGAGAGAAAGAGAGAAAGAGTAGGATTCACTCTAACGAATTGGCCCGAGAAGGCACAATAAAAAAACGTTGGAAAATAATTGGGAGAAATCTTCACCCAACAGCGGAATTCTTTAAACAAACAAAATACGAGGTAATATTGTCTTTGTACTAGTTTGTATGTATGTATCTTTGAAAGTACAAATCCAATAACGATAGAAAGCTGTAGCATCGATAAGTGCTCAAGTGTAAAATACAAGATTCCCGATTGTCACGCTACACAAGCAAAAACATGAGAAAAAGCTAGTAATAAAAATAAAGCGATTCAAACTGCATCAATCAATAAATACATTGCATCACCGCACGCTTCAATGTCATAAAGTGATAGATAACTATTACGACTCATGTCAAACTCAAGAATGACATCCTATTAAACGCTTCACTGCGGTAATATACGGAATTGTTCGAAAGAGTTATCGCGGCTCTGAAACGCAAATTTGAAGGAACACGGATGGGTTTTGTTTGTGGCGTGACACCCCTCTGTCTCCAAAAGCACGTAAAGATGTACGTCCCGAACTCCTGACCCAGACCTCTCTCTGAGCGTGTCCATCGGATTATGACGGTTGCAGAATGTGTTCCAAAGCGTTACCGCGGCCCTGGCACGCAAATTTGAAGGAACACGGATGGGTTTTGTTTGTGGCGTGACACTCCTGCGTCTCAAAAAGCACGTTTAACATGTACGTCCCGACCCAGACCTCTCTCTGAGCGTGTCCAACTGTCCATCGGATTATGACGGTTGCAAAATTTGTTCGAAAGAGTCACTGAGAGCCTTCTTCCAATTCTGTTGGAGTCAGCTTCCAGTTTTATCTGATGCAGCTAAAACCCTGTATTTTACTTAGAGCAACTGCCTAGCTATTCTCCTCAACTAACCTGGTAGCATCTTACACCTCTTGGCAAGACTACTGACAGATTTTCTGGCTTCACACTGCTCGTAATGACTGTCAAAGATATGGAATGACACTCAGGATCAGCTGTTTAACATGCTTCCCGAAGCCCGGAGGAGTCTTGGTATGTAATGGAACGGAATCTCTTTCCTAATAGCTACAACCTGGGGTCCGCAACCCATCACTGACTCACCTGGTGTAAGCAATGATGTGATAGACAGAGCACGCTTACCTAGAAGTATTCGGTCTTGAAGTCAATACCTCCAGGATATAGCTATCAGAAAAGGGACTCCAGCAGGAAATCCATTACAAATCGAGACTCCTCCGTGACTCGGAAAGCAAACAGCTGATCTCGAGTGTCATTCCATACCTTTGACAGTAGTCACAAGTAGTGGAAAGCCAGAAAATCTATCAGCAGTCTTGTCTTAGTGTGAGATGTTACCAAGTTAGTTGTGGAGAATACCTAGGCAGTTGCTCCAAATAAAATACAGGTTTTCAACTGCATCAGGTAAAACTGTAAGCCGACTCCAACAAAGTTGGGGATCCCGAGTGTCATTCCATACTTATGATAGTCGTTAAAAGTACTGAATAGCCGGAAAATCTATCAGCAGTCTTGTCTTGGTGTGAGATGTTACAAAGTTAGTTGTGGAGAAATTTAGGCAGTTGCCCCAAGTAAAATACAGATTTTCAGCTGCATCAAGTAAAACTGGAAGCCGACTCCAACAAAGTTGGGGATCCCGAGTGTCATTCCATACCTATGATAGTCGTTAAAAGTACTGAATAGCCGGAAAATCTATCAGCAGTCTTGTCTTGGTGTGATATGTTACAAAGTTAGTTGTGGAGAAATTTAGGCACTTGCCCCAAGTAAAATACAGATTTTCAGCTGCATCAAGTAAAACTGGAAGCCGACTCCAACAAAGTTGGGGATCCCGAGTGTCATTCCATACCTATGATAGTCGTTAAAAGTACTGAATAGCCGGAAAATCTATCAGCAGTCTTGTCTTGGTGTGATATGTTACAAAGTTAGTTGTGGAGAAATTTAGGCAGTTGCTCCAAGTAAAATACAGGTTTTCAGTTGCATCAGGTAAAACTGGAAGCTGACTCCAACAGAGTTGGGAAAAGGCTATGCAAATTGAGTTACAAAGCAATGGTAGCCATTAACATGACTATTTTGCATGTGTATTTGCGCATGCCGGACGTGATGATAGGGTCAGTCAGTGTTAACATGATCACTGTTTACTTCGTGTATTAATTACCTACATTGTAATAGGGATATTTCCTGGGGAATAAAAATAAGATTCTATTTAGTCCGTCAGTTAGATTATCGAAAAATATTGGACACGTATTTTTTGCTTTACCAAATCTATAAAATTGGCGAAGATAAAAGCTTCAAAGATCATGAGTGGGGGCTTGTGACGTCATGGCGTGGTAAAAGTCGTAGCACGAAGTGACGTCACACTAGTTTTCAACGCACTGTATCGTCCTCGTTTTTTGTTTACGTGAAAACAGAAAAATACGTGTCCAATATTTTTTGGAAATCTATCTAACGGACTTATTAGATTCCCCAGGCGCAGATTGCTAGGGGCGTAGGTCGAACGTCACAAATATATTGATTATACTACATCAAGACCAACCAGTACAAATGGAGCGGCTGTTCCAGGCATGTTAAAACCAAAGACTACGCTAAATCAGAGGCGAATGAGGGTTACCGCAACCAAATTTTTTTGAGAACTGTCTGTCTTTGGCTTCCCGGCACGGAATACGCGTAAGACAGCCCTGCATGCCTGCCTACCCATTATAGAAGTACAAGCATGTGTTATGTCATCTATACTAATATTATAAAGCTGAAGAGTTTGTTTGTTTGAACGCGCTAATCTCAGGAACTACTGGTTCGAATTGAAAAATTATTTTTGGGTTGGATAGACCATTTATCGAGGAAGGCTTTAGGCTATATATCATCACGCTTAAGCCAATAGGAGCAGAGCAGCGATAAAGAATGTTTTAAAATCGGGGATTCCACGGGGACGAAGTCGCGGGCAGCAGCTAGTCTATACTAATATTATTGTTGCGCGCCAGAATTAAGTTAGGATGATAGCGGCATTCGGTACCACTAGCGCCATCTAGTATCGAGTAGCAGAACTATTGAAGTCGGGGACCTTCGAGATTTTTCTATGCTAGAATTCTCGGACCTTGGTCGGTCGCGACCGATATGTACGCGAACTTTCTGGAGTTCTACTCGGCGCCCTATATAAGGCCGGCACATGTGCCGACCGAGTCAGTATTGGAATTGCGATACAAGTGATAACTTCGAGAGCGATCTTCGACTGCGAACTCAAGTGATTAATAGTGCGATTGTGTTTTGTGATTAGTGAGTTATAGTGTAATTAGTGTGGTGTAAATTAAAGTGTCATCTTTGTTTATTTAATCGGCTGATTTTAATTGTAACGAACCCGAAGCTCGTAACAATTGGTGTCAGAAGTGGGATTTAAAAGATGCCGATTCTACCGAAGGACGACACTGAGGGTATCCGTACCCGTAGTCAACGCCAGCAAGAGACGGACCAGAGGCGTTTTGGAGGTGCAACGCCGCAGACGACAGAGATACAGTTGCTAACCATGGAGGCCGGCTTGTCCGCAGTAGCTCCAGCATCATCATCAGCACCAGACTTTGCTGCTCTGATGATGATGCTGCAGGAGCAGACTCGCCGCCAGGAGGAACAGGCCCGTCGCCAGGAAGAGCAGGCCCGTCGCCAGGAAGAGCAGGCCCGTCGTTTAGAAGAGCAGCTGCAGCGTGACAAGGAGGAACAGGCCCGCCGCCAGGAGGAACAGACCCGCCGGTTGGAAGAACAGCTCCAACGTGACAAGGAGGAGCAGGCGCGCCGCCAAGAAGAACAGATGTTCCTCATGAAGGATCTGCATGCCACTTTCGGCAAAGAAATTAAGGTTGTAAAGGAAAAGGTGGTTCAGCACGAGAATCGCCTGACGGAAGCTGAATCACGAATCGACCAAATTAATCATCGGGTTGACAACGTGATAGTTGACGTGAGGAAAACGCTGGACAACCTTAAAATAGGAGATGGAATCGCAACCTCTGTAGCTACTACACCTTCTCTACGTGGATTCAAAGTGCCGCCATTCGATGGAACATCTTCCTGGTCGGCATACAAAAAGCAATTTGACGCTGTTATGAAGGCGAACGGGTGGAGTAAGGACCAGGCCATGACTGCTCTCACCCTAGGCCTCCGCGACCAGGCCCTCACTATCCTGGAAGCCCTCGGTAACGAGGTGACTTACGAGCAGCTGATTGAGGCACTGGAAGCAAGGTATGGCGACGCTCATCTGGAACACGTGTTTCGGGCGCAGCTAAAGGATCGCGTGCAACGCAGCGGTGAAAACCTGCAGCAGTGGGCCCTTGAGGTGGAGAAGCTTGTTAGAAAAGCATACCAGTCTGTACCTGCGCTCATTCAAGGGAACCTGGTGCAGGCATTCATTGACGGCATCCGCGACCTTGAAGTTAGAGCTGCCGTGAGGCTCGGGCACCACGAGAAACTTAAGGACGCGTTGGCCCATGCACTAGAGGTGGAAGCTGTGCGGCAAGATCATCGTTCCCATCGCGTCAGGGAGGTTGCAGCGGCTACTGTTCGCGACCGGTCTAAAGGATACAGCCCTAGATGCTATGGCTGTGGGGAAAGGGGCCACCTACGGTCCAGTTGCCCTAAGCGAACTGTAGATAGGGAAGATAGTCGATCTCCAGAGGGTAGGGCGGTTAACAGCACCGCCCAGCAACTGCAGGGAAACGAGTAAAAGCCAGGGCTGCGAGGCGGGTGCTGGCTGATGTTCAGAGAGCCCCAAGGATTTCGATCTCACAAACCCATGACGGGAACAGCCTAATCATCAAGGGCGAGGTCAACGGAACGCCATGTAAGCTGACAATAGACACTGGAGCCTCACGCACGGTTGTCAGTTCCCAACTAGTAAGTCGGTTCCTTGGGGACTCCGACCGAGACCGCATAAATTTGGTGACGGCCACCGGTCAGCGCATACCCGTCCGCGGAGAGAAAGAGATGAAGTTGAAGCTAGGAAACCGGATCTATCTTCACAATGTTATCGTGGCTGATATAATGGACGATTGCATCCTGGGCCTAGACTTTATGAGGAAGAATTGTTGTGAGATCGACGTTAAGCAAGGAGTTTTGAAATGTGGACAAGAGGAACTTTTCATGGAAGGGGCATTACCAGGAAATGTGTACAGCCTAAAGAAGATTGTTCTTCCGCCGAGATCCGAAACGATTGTGCCGGTTAGTCTTCCTCGGAATTCTGGGCAGACTCATCGTTGTGTGCTTGTGGAAAGGGTAGAAAATGACCTTCCTTGGAAAGTGGCCCGAACTTTGGTTAGAGCCACTGACATTTCGGGGGTACGTGTGCTGAACGTTTGTGATAAGGAACAGATGATAGAAAAAGGCACGCTGATTGGTACTTGCGACGAAGTGGATTGGTTGCGTCGGTGCCAAAATCTATCGACTGGGAACCTCAGCAAGGACGCCCAAACGAAAGTGACCACACTTTTAGATGACTGTCGCAGCGTTCTGTCTCAAAACGAAATGGTCAAGGCGAAGAGAATGTTACTGAAGTATGCCAATGTTTTCTCTTCAAATGATGCTGACATCGGGAAGACTGATTTAGTTCAACACAAGATAAACACAGGAGAAGAGTTGCCTATCCGTCAACGACCAAGGAGATTGCCGGTAGCGCGTGAAAAGGAAGTGGAAAGCATGATTGAGGGAATGGTTAAGGATGGTGTCATAGAACCTTCATCAAGTCCATGGTGTTCACCTGTAGTGCTGGTAAGAAAGAAGGACGGCACCATGCGGTTTTGTGTTGACTATCGTCGTCTGAACGACGTTACGAAGAAGGACAGCTATCCGTTGCCAAGAATCGATGACACGCTGGACATGCTTACTGGAGTAAAGTGGTTTAGCACGCTGGACCTAAAAAGTGGCTACTGGCAGGTTCAAATTGATCCTAAGGACAAGGAGAAAACGGCATTCTCGACAGGAAAGGGTCTGTGGCAATTTAAAGTCATGCCGTTTGGTTTGTGCAACGCTCCGGCAACGTTTGAAAGGTTGATGGAACTAGTACTAACCGGGTTAATTGGCGATGCTTGTCTGGTCTATTTAGATGACATCATCATCGTAGGCCGTACGTTTGATGAACATCTGCAAAACCTGGAACGCGTGCTCATGAAGATCCAGAGTGCAAACCTCAAGTTAAGTCCAAAGAAGTGTTCATTTTTTAAACGGCAAGTTAGCTTTTTGGGATACGTAGTGTCGGAAGAAGGTATCCGCACGGATCCAGAGAAAATCGCCGCAGTCAAGGACTGGCCAATTCCAAAAGACAAGACGCAGGTCAGAGCATTTTTGGGTTTGTGCTCCTACTATCGGCGATTTGTCAAGAACTTTGCTGACATAGCGAAACCCCTGCACAAGCTAACCGAGGAGAAGCGACATTTCTGCTGGGATGAGAGTTGCGACATTGCATTCCAGGAGCTCAAGGAACGTCTGTGCAAAACACCTATTTTGGGGTATCCTGATACCGACAAGGAATTTATAGTTGACACAGATGCAAGCGACATAGGACTTGGCGGTGTGTTATCTCAACGGAATGGCGATCAAGAGGTTGTGATAGCGTACTTCAGCAAGTCTTTGTCGAAGCCAGAAAGGAATTATTGTGTCACGCGACGGGAATTACTTGCTGTGGTCAAGTCATTGCAGCATTTTAGCAAATATCTGCTGGGAAGGAAATTCCACTTACGAACTGACCATGCTGCGCTGAAATGGCTATTGCAATTCAAAAATCCAGAAGGACAGGTTGCGAGATGGATTGAACTACTTCAGGAATACGACTTTGTGATTGAACATCGCAGTGGGAAAACTCATGGCAACGCAGATGCATTATCAAGAAGACCTTGCCCTGAAGACTGCAGGCATTGTACTCGGCAAGAGGGTAAAGAAGTCTTACCTGTGAGGATGATCAAGACAGATCTTAGTAACGAGTGGAAGGAAAACTTGGAACGTGCACAGCAGGATGATTTGGACATCAAGCCGATCCTGGAGTGGATGAAGGCCAGTGCTCCGAAGCCTACGTGGAGTGATGTCTCAGCGATGAGTTCAATCACAAAAAGCTATTGGGCCCAATGGGACAGTTTAGTGATTCAGGATGGAGTCCTGTGCCGTAAATGGGAAAATGCTCGGGGAGACAACTGTCATTTGCAAATGGTTGTCCCTAAAGCTAAAGTACCGGATGTTCTACAGCTGTACCATAATGGTTGTTCAGGAGGCCATATGGGAGTTAAACGAACTCTACTGAAGATACGGGAACGGTTTTACTGGGTCCACTGTCGTGACGATGTCGAGGACTGGTGTCGCAAGTGTACAAGTTGTGCGGCTGTAAAAGGACCTCAGACTCGTAGCAGAGGTGCATTGAAATTGTACAATGTTGGTGCACCATGGGAAAGGATAGCGCTAGACGTTGCGGGACCGTTTCCGGAAAGTGAAAGTGGTAACAAGTATTTCATGGTGGTTATGGATTATTTCACTAAGTGGCCGGAAGTCTTCGCCATTCCAAACCAAGAAGCTTCAACAGTTGCGGATAAACTAGTTCATGAAGTCTTCTGTCGTTTTGGAGTACCCTTGGAGATTCACAGCGATCAAGGAAGGAATTTTGAGTCCCAAATATTCCAGGAAACTTGCCGAGTTATGGGTACTCATAAAACGAGGACAACTTCTTACCACCCACAATCGGATGGGATGGTAGAACGATTTAATCAGACATTGGAGAGATATCTGGCCAAAGTTGTGGAAAACCGGCAACGAGATTGGGACAAGCACATACAACCGTTTTTGCTGTCATACCGAAGTGCTGTTCATGAAAGCACGTCAGTGACACCAGCTTTCACAAACTTTGGAAGAGAATTGCGGCTACCTGCAGACCTGATCACCGGAATACCACCTGATGCCCCACGCAGTATAACCGATTATGCGAATGACTTGCGGAACAAAATGAACGACATTCATGAGCACGTCAGACAATCGGGCCAGCAAATGTCTGAAAAGATGAAAACCCGCTACGACCGCAAAATGAACAATAAAGGGTTCGAGGAAGGTTCACTAGTGTGGTTGCATAATCCAGTTCGCAGCAAAGGGAAATCTCCTAAGCTTCAAGCTAAATGGGACGGACCGTACCGGATTGTGACGAAGATCAATGACGTGACCTACCGTATACAGAAAGGTATAAGAAGCGCTCCTAAGATCGTTCATGTTGATCGACTGGCGCGTTATTATGGCGCTGATAATGCTCGGGACGAGCATGTCTTAGGAGGGGGCAGTGTTGCGCGCCAGAATTAAGTTAGGATGATAGCGGCATTCGGTACCACTAGCGCCATCTAGTATCGAGTAGCAGAACTATTGAAGTCGGGGACCTTCGAGATTTTTCTATGCTAGAATTCTCGGACCTTGGTCGGTCGCGACCGATATGTACGCGAACTTTCTGGAGTTCTACTCGGCGCCCTATATAAGGCCGGCACATGTGCCGACCGAGTCAGTATTGGAATTGCGATACAAGTGATAACTTCGAGAGCGATCTTCGACTGCGAACTCAAGTGATTAATAGTGCGATTGTGTTTTGTGATTAGTGAGTTATAGTGTAATTAGTGTGGTGTAAATTAAAGTGTCATCTTTGTTTATTTAATCGGCTGATTTTAATTGTAACGAACCCGAAGCTCGTAACATTATAAAGAGGAAAGATTTGTATTTTTGTATGTAAGGAATAAACACAAAAACTACTGGACCGATTTCAAAAATGCTTTCACCACTAGAAAGCTACATTCACCCTGAGTAACATAGGCTATATTTTATCTCCATATTCCCAGGGGAACTGGAACTACGCGGGTAAAACCGTGGGGCGCTGCTATAATATAAAAACAGCTGCAATCACTGTTTCAAGTAACCCTGAAAGGTGTTACTAAGTATAAACAGGCTTATCAACACGACACGTTCCTTGAATTTTTAAACAATCATTATGAACGTAACTAAACCTTATCTATTAAAAAACTTTTTTACAAAAAAATACAACCGACTTTTACACAAAAAATCAAAAAAGTGCAAAATAACTTTAATTTCGGAACTCGGTGTTTGTGGTTGCTTTTTCGTTTTTTGAACACCGACTTCCGAAATTAAAGTTATTTTGCACTTTTTTGATTTTTTGTGTAAAAGTCGGTTGTATTTTTTTGTAAAAAAGTTTTTTATTTTTCACTTTTTAGTGGTACCTACACCCCCTCCCCTCCCCCACCTTAACGAACCAATCACATTGGTGTAAAAAAAAAGTACTGCTCCTTTGCAGAGTACACTAAGAGGTCGTCAATGTAGACAAAGTAGATATTTTTTTAGATTTTTCGAAAACCGCTTGGTTGATTTCGATAAAATTTTCATGGGACCATTTGGGAAGTATAACCTTTCCAACAAAAAAAAAATTTTTCAAATCGGTTCACAAGCGACGGAGTTATGCGCGAACAAACATAAAAAAAAAAAAATACAAACATCCGAATTGAGAACCTCCTCCTTTTTTAGAAGTCGGTTAACAAATTATGTCGTGAACATTTATAATTGTTTTTTTTTTTTAATGATAATCGGGATAAAATGTCCTATATAAATATATCCTATGTCTGCACCATTTATTCTTTCCGGCTCAGTGTTCTTTCTTTCGTCTCGTAAGGATCATAGCTTGATGTTAAATAATTATGGTTCTGGTATCCTGGTACTTTGTTAGTCTTCAGTCACAATTCCAGCCCCAGAAATGCTTACACATGTTTATGGTCTGCTGGAACACGTGAATCCTTACTTACAAATGTTTGACAGGTACAAAACAAAAGAACATTTAGGGAAAATGATTAATCTTTCATAATGATATACCTATTCGTCGAGTTTTCATTGTTTTTAAGATGTATTAAACCAGGTGGGATCGCAGTCAAGCACTAGATTATATCAAGTACAAAAAAAAAAAAAACCAAGAAAATTGGTCCAGCAGATTAATTATAACAAACTTGTTAAAAAAAGCTTTTTCTTCAAAACTTTTTGGTCGATTTTTTTTTAAATAGTTTCTTTTTGTTTTGCTATATTTTTCCTAATCTATATCATCCATAGAAATATAAAATACAGGAGAAGTGGCAAGGGGGCGTGTCGGCGTCCTCGCGACATGGTCTGGGCGAGCATGTCTTACGCAATGGTCGAATCCGCGAACTAGTGCGCTTCCGACCGTGAGCGTGCTAAGATATAAGAATGCCGTGTTGTTCAGTGTTTTCTTGTAAAAACCGAAGCATAAACCAAAACTTTGTTAATTATGGAATCACTTACCATATCAAAGTACAAGTATTTTACTATATTTGTCTTTAAAATCATGAAAAACAACAAATCGTAAAATATTTCTTGCTTATACTATGTTATTTTTGTTTTCAAATGTCACAGCGACAATAACATATTACAATGAATACACTGCTCCTTAACCACTACCTAAGTTTGTCGCTAAGTGACTGGATGAGCAATGTAAAAATCACAAAACGATACTTTAGCAAGCCGATGTATCGCATAGTACGGCCGCTGCTTCTTGCCGCGAGTTAGTGATGTAATTGTGCAGATACAATGTCCACAACAATGTCGATTGTTGAATGAAATATTACAAAAGTGTACCAAACTTTCTTAGATTTCATTAAATTTTTGGTAAATAATCGTTCAAGTGTTTTTGGCTTTGAATTATCGTATTTATGCCTTATTCTCGTGCTACTTCATTACTTTTTATGGTAATTGTATTTTACTTTCGATAAAGTTTCGAATGCATTATAGTAATCGGCATGTTTAAGATAATATATTAGTGACCTTTGCTTAAAATTAGTCAATAATTTCATGCTATTTATTTGTTACACATGGGCAGCATGGTGTGTGTAATAAATGCCAGAATCGATAACTTTCCGATTAGTCAATCACTAGCGTATATGTAAAATAAATTGCTTTTGCACAGCACAACGATACCCACCGTTGTTTTTGTGTGAGTAAGTTGTACGGTGTACGGTAAATACACGCTGTGCTTAGTAGGATAAGGTTTATAATTGATTGTGTAGTACAGTCCGATTTAAAAAATGCGGGTGTGTGCGCGACTGCGTATCTATTGCTTTTACTGAACTGCATTCGTAGTAGTTGCCGGGTGGTAGGGCAAAACAGGAGACACAGGTTCCGATACATTTTCGGCTACAGGGCATATCTCCTTGTTTATTATATCTATGATATCATCTATTCAACATAACCCTGAAATATGACACTTCTGGAGCATCATGTATAGGAAGCGTGAGCCTTATGAATCTTTGAATGTTTCTAAACGATTTCATGTCATTCTTTTGTTCAAACAAGATTTTCCAATTTGTACGATCAGTTTGTTTTGAAAACCCGTCTATGCTGTCATAACAATCAGCGCATTGAATCTTGTTGAATCGATTAATTGAAAGATCGAGAATTTCAAAAGAATAAGAAGAATATTACTAAAAAGTAAGATTTTTTTTAAACAAAGTGTAAATATCTCACTTTTTAATTCGTCTGTTAATAAATTAACTGTTACGTTGGTATGTAATCTGCTTTAAATCTTTTACGGTTCTAGCGGTGCGGTTATGGAATGCCTTGTCCGAGTCGGTAGTCTAGGCGTGCTTAATCTTTGTCCAAAAATCACTACCTCTTTCTTCAATCGTTTTATTTGGGTTCTATGCTTTTTGTTTCATAATTATATTGTACTAGCGACCCGCCCCGGCTTCTCACGGGTGCAATGTAGATACTTATGTTTCCTCTACTATAATATGCATGTATTATACATATAAACCTTCCTCTTCAATCACTTTATCAATTTAAAAAACCGCATCAAAATCCGTCGCGTAGTTTTAAAGATTTAAGCATACATAGGGATATAGGGACAGAGAAAGCGACTTTGTTTCATACTATGTAGTGATTTATCTATTATGTATTATTGTATAATATAATTAGTACACCTAAGTTTACCTACTGTCTTTCCTTTTCTCTTTAAAAGCCAAGCAAAGGTTGTTTTGAAAAGATCGCTTTTAGCGATAAGGCCGCCAATTGTGTACATTTTATGTAATGTTCTCTTCATCTATATTTTATGTATCTAATATGTTGTACACCATGTACATAATAAAGAGTATTCTATTGTACTCTATTCTTGGGGAACTTTGTATCAATGGTTAGATAACATTCGCTTCTGGAATAAAAATGGCGGTTTGACAGCTTTTGTTTAGCAAATAATAATATGTCAAAGATGTTTTATTGTTCAGTTAAAAATAGCAGGACTATTGGTGAATCTAAGTATAAATAATAAGGTTAATCGGCTTCCCGAATGCCAGATAGCGAAAACTAAAAACGATCATGATTATCAGGAGTTTTTTTTGTTACAAATTAATCAAAATACATTCAGTCGGTTTTCTTTCCTTATCTCTTGTTCGTGACTGTTCTATATTATAACAGCTCATATTTATTATTGCCTACGAGTATCCTCCTCTATGACTTTTTGGAATACTAAAAAAAAAATGTAACAGTGTATAGTAAATATAAATAAAATAACTTCAAAGATTAAGAACAGCGCCATATTTGGCATGCGGCGAAATAAGGAACTAATTTTGACATATCGCTGACATTTGACAACGCCGCCATGATGGTTCAAAATATACTGGTCTGGTAGTTTAAGAATAATATTTACGCTTACACACGTCCGTTTACATAATCTAAACAAAACAAATATTGAGAAATAATAACTGGCTGATTCTTTGTTTACATTTAACTTATATTGTTATCATGTCGAGACTTCTAGATATATCAAGAGTTCTGTAATTGAATTATTAAATCTTGTTTGTCAACCTAATGAAGTAATGAGGGTAGGTAAGTAAATACATCCAGGGTTGCAGGAGCTGTACGGAAAAGTCACCGCGACCCTGGAACGCAAAGGGACAGGAGGAATGCGGATGAGTTTTAGTCAATAAGAGTCTGACACTCCTTTCCGCTCCACCCAGAACGGGAGAATTCATTTGACGATTTTCCATCCATAAAAAAAGGAAAGACATGTAATAAGACGGGCAGAAAATATGATTGCTTGAAGAAAACTTCTGATACTTTTCCCAACTGTGTGGGGGTCTACTTCCAGCCTAACCGAAAGCAGCTGAATACTAGTATTTTACTAGGAACAGTCGCTCCATGCCAAATACTGGTATTCAGCTGCAGCTGTAGTTCTGGAAATCACTTAGGTAGACACCTAACTGACCTCCCGAAGTTAGAACTGGTAACGAGCAACTGATTTCTCTGACTGTCAAAGATCTACAAATGACAGACGTGCCACAGCTTAACAAAACCTACTCTACTATTAGTAAACAAAACTTACATAATGCAAATCAGCATAAAATTATTAAGAACCAAATATAAATATTTATGAATGAGTACAACTCGAGGTCAAATCTGGTGATTCAACAAAAAAAGGGTGAACAACTTTATGAATGAGTGAAATAGAAGTGAGATTTAGAAGTGTATCAGATCATGTGACTGTTAAACGTCCTATGTTGAGCTTTCAACGGAAACTGCACCCCGATTGCGAAACGAAATCGTATTTGCAATCCTACATCGCGACATTAAAGTTCACCGCGCCATTAGGACATATTCAATCGCCCAATACAACTATAAGACAGTTGCGATCAGACACAACCACATGTCTGATCGGAGCATCCCCCTTTTTAATCAGAAAAACACCAGAAGTGATTTAATCAAACTAGGCTGAGAAATGAGAGCTAGCACTTTTTGAACGTCCAATCTATACTAATATTATAAAGAGGAAAGATTTGTATTTTTGTATGTAACGAATAAACTCAAAAACTACTGGACCGACAAACTCCCCAGCAACACATTTGTCTGTTGCGTTTTAAGAAGATGAATTTATACAATAGTATGCAAAGTAATAAACTAATACATGACACAGAGGGAAAAAAATGGCGGTGCGGCATTTGTCACCCTGTTTCGCTCCCTTCGAATCCCATTTGTGATTCAGCTACTTTTAAAGATTACCAATTATTCAAAGGTTAATTTTTCAGTAGTAAGTAGAGCTTCGGTATATTACTGTTACCAAAGTCTCTTTGACCTCAATAAACGTAGGTAGCAATTTAATCTGATTCGTTATGTATTTGTAACGGCACCTGCATGGATAATGAGAACAAATTGAGGCTACGGTTATATATTACATACAAAAGTACACACAAGTCTAGAGCGTACTTTTTAATACATACTGCAGCGGCATCAATGCCGGAACAAAAAATATAACACGAAGTGAAATTTGTACGGTAATAAGAATAACCACAACGCCATCTATCGCGCCATGGACGAACACTAAGGGCGTATTCAGATGACACGCGCCGATCACGCACAGCACCCGTGCACGCGTTGTGCCTGCCTTAAACCCGCACACGCGTTGCATCCGCCTCGCACACGCCTCGCGCCCACTTAAACCACTAGTAAAATTGATTGAGTCAGGCGTTACTTTGCGGAAATCCATTTTAAATTTGAAAATGAAAACAATATATCTAGTTTTAATTTCCGCGAATATTAGTGGGTTGCAGGTATGCACCTCCCTCCCGCCCGCTATATTATGCACATGCAAGATTACTGGGCAAATGCAAGGATTTTAAGCACATGCAGGAAGGCAATGCAAAACCCAACACCATTACCGACACGTGTTTCGCCTCTCCACGAGGCATCCTCAGGGGACGTGTTGACTCGCTGACCGTTGAGTTGCGACTGAGCATTTAGTACAAGGCACCCCCCTTTTATACACTGCCACCGTTGGTTATTTGTGTACAACTACCCACAAACATTCGCAGTAAAGGGGAAGAAACCAAATTCGTCTGGTCATTCAACAGTGCAAAATTATTATTATTACTATGTTTAAAAATCTCTAATTGTTCTAAAACACACAGCCGGAAACCCTTATCACAAATATGTAGTATATTAAAACTATTGTTGTCGCGCAAAGAATGGCCGGTATCAATTAGATGTTTCGCGAAATTCGATTTGTCCGAATGGCCATTTCTATACGCGGCAACATGTTCCCCATACCTTATGTCAAAGTTTCGGCCCGTCTGACCCACATACACCCCGTTGCATTCATCACAGACCAGCCTATACACCCCAGACTTTTTACTATTTTCTAAAATATCTTTTCCGTTACAAATACGGCGTATATTCTGGTCCGTTCTGAACGCTACATAAACGTTGTTTTTTCTAAGTAAATTACTAATTCTATCTGAAATGGGGCCCATATAGGTCAGACTGGCCACATATCTATTAATATTAGTACGCGGACATGCATATAATAGTGAACGAACCCTTTCTTTCTGCTTTTTACTAATTAAACTGTCTACCATTGACTTTGAGTAACCGTTAGAAATTGCGATCTGGTAAATAATATTAAGTTCTTTTACATAATTTTCTGCTGAAAGGGGGAGGGCAAATAATCTATGAATATAGCTGCGGAAGGCGGCTAATTTATGTTGAAGAGGGTGACAAGAAGAGGCTGGTATTGTCGTGTCAGTGTGTGTCGGCTTTCGATAAATTTGGAAATCTAAGTCACTATTGTGTTTTGTGATAGTTAAATCCAAAAAGTTAAGGGAGTTTTGGGACTCTAATTCTAATTTAAATTTAATTTTTGGGTGTGTTTTATTTAGTTTTTTAACAAAAAGGTCTATTTGTCGAACGGTACCATTCCAGCAGATAATTATGTCATCTACATATCTATAATAAAACAGAATATTAGGTTCGTTCACTATATGTTTACATTCAAAGTTATCCATAAAAACCTCCGCCATTAGTGGACTTAAAGGCGACCCCATAGCCAACCCTTCCTTTTGAATATAATATTGGTTATTAAATCTAAAATAATTTTGTTTCATGCAAATACTAGTGAGGTTAAGTAAATCCGCAATCTCCCCAGGATGTAACCGTTGCTTCTCAAATTGGATACCCAGAATACGTAGACAATCATCGATTGGAACATTCGTGAATAAGCTGTCAACGTCTAAGGATAACAACTTTGCATTGGAAGGAATTTGGATATTTTTTACTTTTTCAATTAAATCTAAGCTGTTCTTCAAACTATATTTGGGATTAAAAGAAGTTCTACTTCTCAACAAAGTGTTGAGACGTTTAGCTAAATTGTACGCTGGGGCACCAATGTAAGAAACAACTGGACGTACAGGCATGTTATCTTTATGGGTCAAAAGACCAATTAAAAAACCTTGTTCCTATGAATCCGAGGGCTCCTTTGTTGTATGGTCTACCCAAGACCCATAAAGATAACATGCCTGTACGTCCAGTTGTTTCTTACATTGGTGCCCCAGCGTACAATTTAGCTAAACGTCTCAACACTTTGTTGAGAAGTAGAACTTCTTTTAATCCCAAATATAGTTTGAAGAACAGCTTAGATTTAATTGAAAAAGTAAAAAATATCCAAATTCCTTCCAATGCAAAGTTGTTATCCTTAGACGTTGACAGCTTATTCACGAATGTTCCAATCGATGATTGTCTACGTATTCTGGGTATCCAATTTGAGAAGCAACGGTTACATCCTGGGGAGATTGCGGATTTACTTAACCTCACTAGTATTTGCATGAAACAAAATTATTTTAGATTTAATAACCAATATTATATTCAAAAGGAAGGGTTGGCTATGGGGTCGCCTTTAAGTCCACTAATGGCGGAGGTTTTTATGGATAACTTTGAATGTAAACATATAGTGAACGAACCTAATATTCTGTTTTATTATAGATATGTAGATGACATAATTATCTGCTGGAATGGTACCGTTCGACAAATAGACCTTTTTGTTAAAAAACTAAATAAAACACACCCAAAAATTAAATTTAAATTAGAATTAGAGTCCCAAAACTCCCTTAACTTTTTGGATTTAACTATCACAAAACACAATAGTGACTTAGATTTCCAAATTTATCGAAAGCCGACACACACTGACACGACAATACCAGCCTCTTCTTGTCACCCTCTTCAACATAAATTAGCCGCCTTCCGCAGCTATATTCATAGATTATTTGCCCTCCCCCTTTCAGCAGAAAATTATGTAAAAGAACTTAATATTATTTACCAGATCGCAATTTCTAACGGTTACTCAAAGTCAATGGTAGACAGTTTAATTAGTAAAAAGCAGAAAGAAAGGGTTCGTTCACTATTATATGCATGTCCGCGTACTAATATTAATAGATATGTGGCCAGTCTGACCTATATGGGCCCCATTTCAGATAGAATTAGTAATTTACTTAGAAAAAACAACGTTTATGTAGCGTTCAGAACGGACCAGAATATACGCCGTATTTGTAACGGAAAAGATATTTTAGAAAATAGTAAAAAGTCTGGGGTGTATAGGCTGGTCTGTGATGAATGCAACGGGGTGTATGTGGGTCAGACGGGCCGAAACTTTGACATAAGGTATGGGGAACATGTTGCCGCGTATAGAAATGGCCATTCGGACAAATCGAATTTCGCGAAACATCTAATTGATACCGGCCATTCTTTGCGCGACAACAATAGTTTTAATATACTACATATTTGTGATAAGGGTTTCCGGCTGTGTGTTTTAGAACAATTAGAGATTTTTAAACATAGTAATAATAATAATTTTGCACTGTTGAATGACCAGACGAATTTGGTTTCTTCCCCTTTACTGCGAATGTTTGTGGGTAGTTGTACACAAATAACCAACGGTGGCAGTGTATAAAAGGGGGGTGCCTTGTACTAAATGCTCAGTCGCAACTCAACGGTCAGCGAGTCAACACGTCCCCTGAGGATGCCTCGTGGAGAGGCGAAACACGTGTCGGTAATGGTGTTGGGTTTTGCATTGCCTTCCTGCATGTGCTTAAAATCCTTGCATTTGCCCAGTAATCTTGCATGTGCATAATATAGCGGGCGGGAGGGAGGTGCATACCTGCAACCCACTAATATTCGCGGAAATTAAAACTAGATATATTGTTTTCATTTTCAAATTTAAACCACTAGTGACTGGACTACTTCGTTCACTAGGCATAGTGGCTTCCAGGTGTGCAAAGCGTACGCGGGGAGGGTGCAGAGCGCGGGCAGGGCGAGTGCAGGGTTGGCGCGAGGCGGGTGCGGGGCGTGCGCATGGCGTGCGCGTGTAGACCTCGTTAAATGCAATTTGAGATCTATTGATGCATTTTATAGCTCAAATTCTTATTTAACAAATTTCAATGCGAATTGGACGCGGGTGGCGTGCGCTGAGCGTGCGCGTGTCGTGTGAACGCGCCCTAATGAAATCCTGCAACGCGGTATGAGAGTTTTCCGTGCGATTTGAACATAATTATACAACAATTCGAATGTCGAACATTGGGCAGTTGCCCACGAGACGCAACCACTGTCCGGTCGGAAGATCCTCCCTTATCAATTGATGTCTGCGGGACTTTACATCCGGTTCCGCGAACCCTCTAAGGAGCCATTCAAGTATTACGTAAGCAGTAAAGGGGGGCGGAGGGGTTCTTTTTTTTTTTTTTTTTTTTTCCCTCATCCTAGTGTTCATCAAGTTAATGATGTACCCTAATCTTATTACAATCTAGCCTTGTATATAGACTAATAAGTAATTTAATTAAAACTTAAACTGCTATATTGTCTTTACTAAGAATGTGTCCAATGGCACTTTTCTTATTGTCTCTATTAAGGCGAATACACTTCGTTCATGTGTTTATTTGGTAACACTTGTGCTACATTACACTATTCACTTTCACGAACACTAAACACTAACTCGAACGGTTTTGTTCTCTTAAGTCTTCTCACTATGTCTGTGTGGTCGAGAAGCTGGATCGCCTCGACATTCACATGCTGATGAAGTCTCTTTTCGTGAGCTTCTGCTGATTTTCGTATAACTTTTTCGATGAACTCAACTTTTAGGTCCCGATGGAGGTTGTAACGAGTTTTTATTCTCGTTACATGCTTTATGGTTTTATAGTCGATTTCGGAACGCGACACTATTTCTAGTTTTGACAGATGACGTTTTTGACAAGTCACTCTACGATCCTGCAGACGATGGCTGGTCGATAATTTGAAACTATTTTCAATATATTTTTAAATCACTAGTTATCTTGGATATTTTTGGTTTATATTATGCCATAACGTATTTAAAACGACCAAGGACGATGATACTATGAGGATTGACCTTAATTTTTGGTGAGTTAGAATTTTTCTGGACATGATTCTTTCGGCTTGAAAATCGTATAGGAATTTTATCAGACGAATTGTTAATTTCAGATATCAATAATTTACGCTCACTACACACGTACTAAATGGAGTTGCGTGGAGCACATCTATTTATTTGAAAAGGAAAACGGTAAGTTTTTTTTCTTATGCACTCGTCCACGTGCTCAGACTCGGATGATTTTCGTGTATATTAAACTTCATACCTTTTGTTACAGCCCATTGGCGTTTTTCTTAATGGATATTTTTCTTAATGGATATTTTTCTTAAAGGACATTTTTCTTAACGGATTTTTTTCTTAAAGGACATTTTTCCTTAATATCGGATTTTTTTACTTGGATTTTTATCCTACGTCCTTTTGGAACATTTTTTTGCTGAGGAAATCTTTCGTCGGTCATCGCTTCCTTTGGTTATATTCTACTATTTTTATAGCCAGTAAACTGGTAGGAATTTTCCATTATTTTAAATTAACAGTGCACGATGCAATAATATCGCCCATGTACTTACAATAATATCACCTCTTTAAATATTAGTAAAACGTTAAATATAATGTTAATTAAATTGAAGCTACGGGCCATTAAATAGAGAAAGGACAAAATATTTTTTATTGTTTTATTTCTTTGTTTAGCCTCCCACCGGCAGATTAAAAGTCTGACTCTTCCGCTCTATTCTTTCCGGCAATTCTTATTATACTGTGTGCAATCTCCATGGCGCCCGAACTTATTATATAATTTCTTCTATGTTTCTTTTATTTGGAGAACACACCTTCTTTGAAATATATTGGGTTTGTCACTTAACCACAGGCAAACCACAAAAAACATTACATTTGTCGCTCTGCGAACAGGGACATTGAAGTAGCTTCATGACTTTTTATGGGATATTATTGCATCTATTAATTTAATAGTATTGTTTACAGATTACCTTTGTTTCTGAAATTTAATATTGTTAATTTTTGAACTTAATTAAATAAATACTTTTGATATTTTCTTGTAGACAATATTTATCTACTAACAATATTGTGTTATTGTGTTCTGTTAACTTTTATTGTTACAGCCTTTATCCTTTTACCCTTACAAAATCAACATATTTGTATGGTAAGACAGTTTTGTTTTGTTAAGTAACTCAACAGTGTGAACTTAGTGCGGTGTAACTTTATTTCATAGTTAATTTAAGTGAACTTTAGTTTTACTTTATAATCATACTTTAAGTGATTTAAACTTATCTTGTGAAGTTATTATTGCATCTTTTCACTGCTAAACACTTTGATATTTTCATAAAAACAACTTGATACTTAAATATTTTAACATAACCTCAAATATTTTACAACTTTTTGAAGTTTTGCTTTTTGGTTTGCCTTGCTCATCAACCATAGTTTTGCTTATTCGTCATGGATAAAGAAGTACAGTGTTCTCCGCCTCAAGCTGTTAATAAAAACTTAGAATCTGATGGTGCATGCACAGTTTCTAATGCTAATGCACATGTTGTTGATATGATTAATTTGACAGAAATACAACATCCTTTTGATCATAATGACAGGGTTGCACAGTCTTCTCCAGCTTTTGCAACTCATGCTTTGCCTTCATTTAATTCTTTGAATGCTTTGGTTAATGAACATATTAAAAAGAATTTGCCTTCTGCAACTAGGTTGCCAGATTTAAAAAAGAGTAGAATTATATTTGATGGAAAAACTTGTGTTAGAGAATTTATTACTGAAGTTGAAGAATACTTTTTATTTAAAAATTTTGATGAGATTTTATTAGTTGGTTCATTTACAGACTTGCTTAGTGGTATTGCTGTTAAATGGTTTCGCACTGTTAGGATTCGTATTTCATCATGGCATGAGCTAAAACTTGCTTTGCTTAAACGTTTTGACAAGCCAGATTTTGATTACTTTTTGGAACATGACCTTCGTACGAAGAAACAGAAGAGTTCAGAATCTCTTTCAGACTTCATTACAGAAATTATGGACATGGCTAGTCGTCTTTCTTTCCCATTGTTTGATACAGTTTTGGTTAGTATAATAAAACATAACATGTTGCCTATTTACACTCCTTTTATATTTGGTAAACATATTGATTCTGTGGAACAATTCCTTGACTTAGCAAAGGAACTTGAAGTTTTCGTCAACAGAAAATCTTTCAAGGACTCTAAAACTGATAAACCTACAGTCAAGACTAATGCAGTTACTTCAAATTTAACTTGTTTAAAATGTAAAGAATCTGGACATCATTTTAAAAATTGTATATCCATACCTGGCGTTATTTGTTTTAAATGTCGAAAGGTAGGAGTCACATCTAAGAATTGTGATGTTTGTAATTCAAGTAATAAAAACTCTAGTGAGTCAAAAAACTGATTAGGTCGCATCGAGCCCCTGTTATTAATATAACCGCGAGTGTCTCGATGAAGAAAAAATTTGTTAAATGTCACAAACCTGATGATGTTACTCGTAACAAAGACTTTGCAGATTGGTTGGATTATTTAAAAACATTCTTCAAAATTTATAGATCAGCACCTGTTTTATTTATTAAGAATAATTATTCTAGACCATATTTACGATTTTCCATAGATAACCACACTTTTTCTGGTTTGTTAGATAGTGGTTCCAATAGTTGTGTTTTGGGCTCAAATAGTCATGAACAATTTTCACGTTTAGGTTATAAAATAAATACTGTTAGTAGTGCTGCATATACAGCTGATGGTTCTTCACAGAGAATTATTGGTACTATTGAATTGCCAGTTACTTGTGACAATTTAACTAAAAATATTAACTTCCTGATTATACCTTCTTTTCAGCCTGATTTCATTTTAGGTTTTGATTTTTGGTTTAAATTTGATTTGGCTAAAGATTTATGGAAAAATATTACTTATGTTCAAAGCAATAAAGTTCAAGTTTGTACTGTCACTTCTGCCAGTGAACTTACTCCTTCTGAGAAACAAAAATTAAATGATACTGTTTCACTTTTTGAAAATATTTCTTATGAAAAGAAAGGCTTAGGTCTTACTCATCTCGTTCAACATAAAATTAGTGTTACTAGTGAACCTTTTAAACAAAGATATTGGCCTTTAAGTCCTGCAAAGCAGAAGGAACTTTTTGATGAAGTGGAAGTTTTATTAAAGGAAGGTATCATTCAACCTTCTAAATCACCTTGGTGTTCACCTGTCTTAGCTGTAGAAAAGAAGGATGGTAGCACTAGATTATGTTTAGATTCAAGACGTTTAAATTCAGTAACTATAAAGGATTCTTACCCTCTTCCTTACACCTCTAGAATATTAGATAATCTTGGTGGAGCTAAATATATTAGTACGATTGACCTTTCTAAAGCATTTTTGCAAATTGCTCTTGAAGAATCTTCTCGAGAAAAGACTGCGTTTGTAGTTCCGGGAAAAGGACTTTTCGAATTTGTTCGTATGCCATTCGGTCTCACTAATGCACCGGCTGAGTTGCAGAGACTTGTAGATAAACTTTTTGGTCCTGAATTCGACAATACGGTATTTTGCTATTTAGATGATTTAATTTGTGTGAATTCAGATTTTAACTTGCATATAGAGTATTTACACAAAATTTATAATATACTGAAAGATGCTGGATTGACAGTTAATTTGAAAAAATGTAATTTTTGTAAAGATAGACTTCGTTATCTTGGTTATATAGTTGATAGTAATGGTTTACATACAGACCCTTCTAAATTAGATACCATTAAAAGTTTTCCACGTCCTGAATCCGTTAAACAACTTCGTAGTTTTCTAGGTTTATGCTCATATTATCGTAGGTTCATTTGTAAATTTGCTGATATTGCTGCTCCTTTAACTAAATTAACAGCTGGAAGTAAAAATTCTAAAAGATCACTTTGTTGGAATGATGAAGCTGAGAATGCATTTGATGAGTTAAAACAAACTTTAATTACTGCTCCTGTTTTGCAATGTCCTAATTTTGATAAACCTTTCTTTTTACATTGTGATGCCAGTTCTGTTGGCATTGGTAGTGTTTTGAGTCAAGAGGATGATAATGGAGATCAACATCCTATTGCGTTCTATTCTAGATCACTCAATAAATGTGAACGTAATTATAGTACCACAGAACGTGAATTGCTAGCTATTTTAGCTTCAATAGAACATTTCAGACCTTACATTGAAGGAATGAAGTTTACTGTAATAACTGATCATGCTAGTTTAAAGTGGCTTTTAGGTCTTAGTAACCCTAGTGGACGTTTAGCACGTTGGGCGGCTAGAATATCTCAATTTACTTTTGATATAGTTCATAAAAAAGGATCTTTACATTTAGTCCCAGATGCTTTATCTCGTATTGAAGTTGCTGCTATAGGAATTTCTCAGAATAATTTAGTTTTACCTGATGATGATATTTATGATCCTTGGTATAAAAAAGTATTTATTAACTGTCAGAAATCCCCTTGCAGATATAAAAACTTTAGAGTAGAAAATAAAACTTTATATAAATTTTGTAAAAGTAAGTTTGATCCTAATAGTCGTCTTAATTGGAAAATAGTTATTCCTAAAGAACATATTTTAGATACAATTCATTCTAACCATGATGATATTAATTCTGGTCATCTTGGTATTCATAAAACTTTAAACAAATTAAAACAACACTATTTTTGGAAAGGAATGTTTAATGATGTTCAAAAATATATTCTAGCTTGTGATACTTGTAAAGCTTACAAACATACTACTAATCCTCCTTTTGGTATTATGGTTAACCCTAAAAAAGTTGATCGACCTATGATGATGCTTTCAGTTGACATTATAGGTATATTACCTAAATCATATTCTGGACATAAATATATTCTCTCCATTGTTGATGTTTTCACTAAATACTGTTGGATTTTTCCTATGATAAATGCCACTACTAGAATAATAAATAAACTTTTTGAAAAAGAAATATTTCTTAAATTTGGTTGTCCCAAGATAATTGTTTGTGATAATGGTACACAATTTACTTCTAAACATTTTGTAGAATTTTTGAAAGGTTTTAATATTACTAAAATATTTTATAATACTTTATACACACCTCAAAACAATCCTGTTGAGAGATATAATAAAACTGTTGAAACTTGCATAGCTTGTTTTGTTAAGGATGATCATAGAACTTGGTCTAAATATTTACCTCACATTCAATTGGCTTTGAATAATAGTGTTAATCTTGCTACTGATTTCACACCCAACTTTTTGATGTTTGGTAGGGAACTTATTTTTGATGCTTCTTTACATCATTTAAGTAACTCTATTGATAACCTGAGTGAACTTGAAGTTTCCAATAGAAAGCACTATGCTGAATCTCTTAATTCACTTGGTGATATTTTTGTAAAAGTTCAAACTCATTTATTAAAAGCTTATCAGCGTAATGCTCGCTATTATAATAAGGGTCGTAGAGTCATTTCTTTTGATGTGGGTGATGTTGTGTGGAGAAGGAGTTTCGTTCAATCTCATCACCTACTTATTTTTCGGCAAAACTTGCACCTAAGTTCATTAAATGTAAAATTATTGAAAAGATTTCTGATAATGTTTATGTTCTGAAAGACCTTAATAAGGGTACTTCTGGTCGTTATCATATTAAAGATATTATTAAATTTTAATTTGGTTTCCAAGTGATAGTTTTGATTTTGGTATTTTTGTTTGAAGGGCGCGCATGATAGTGTGATGTATGATGGGATGAATGATAGGTTTACCGCGCTTTGTATGAAGATGTATGTTAGGTAACTTCATATAAATTTATTGAATTCATTTCTTGACTTTCTAAAACATAACTTAGGTCATTTTAAGGTTTATAATGATAACTTTTTCCACCCACACAGTCGCGTTTTTCATATCAAAAGATCTTATATTTTTTATACATTCTTGTATACATTGTCTGGATGGTTATCTACTTATATATACACCCTTTAGATATTGTATTACTTGCATGTCTAGGATTTTCTTCTAACTTTGTGTTAGAATGTAAAAATCTTAGTTTATTTTTTAAGTTACGCGGATCATACTATTTCCCTTAGTAGAAATAGTATTGATTTTTGTGTTCCTGATGTTTTTTTTGAAGAACTGCCAGCTCTTGTTTTAGGGTTGGTATTCTTTGTTTATATAGGGATTTCAATACTTGTGGTCTTATTCTCACTTGTAGACATTTTCCTATCCTTTTTTTACGGATCTCGGTATATTTCTTTTTCCTTGATTTCGTTAGTTTTTTTGTTACTGTGCCCGGGAAGTTGGTGGTGTTGTGCCGATCACAGTATACAATTTTCTTTTGTTATTGTGCCCGGAAAGTCGGTGGTGTTGTTCCGATCACAGTATACAATCTTTTTTGCTATTGTGCTCGCAAAGTTGGTGGTGTTGTGCCGATCACAATATGCATTTATTTTCGAAGTTGTTTGTGCTCGGGAAATTGGTGGTGTTATGCCGATCACAACAATCTTCTTTATATTTTTACATCTTTGGTGATGTGATTAGTTAAAACTGTGACGAACGGTTATAATTTGTTCTTGCTAGTCAGTGGCGAAGGTGCCTAACTGTACTCATGTAGACATTTTTTGGATTATCTTTATTAAACAGCGGCAATTGCGCCTAACTGTACACCATTAGTATTGTCTTTTTGCATTATACTTGATAGTCGGTGGCGATGGTGCCTAACCGTACTCATATTGGTATTTTTTTTGTGACTTTCTACGTGTTGGTCAGCAACATGTGCGCTTAACTGCACTTGCAGTACTTCTAGGATTTTACTTGTTAGTCAGTGGCGTAGGTGCCTAACTGCACTCATGTTGGTTCTTTTTGTATTGTGAGTCGGTCGTGTTTGTGGCTTGACTGTACTTTTTTTTGTATTATCTTCAGGAATTTGCATTTGTGGCATTCCTTGTTGTTTTTTTATATAGGTTTGTTGATAATAGACTTTTTGGTTTATTGATTTTGGAATTATATTTCCTTCATTCTTTTTTAAGTTTTTGCTTTTCTGTTTTGGTTTTTAGCATAAAAGAAATTGCTTTCTTTTATTTTTTCGGGGAGGGATGTAATGTAACGAGTTTTTATTCTCGTTACATGCTTTATGGTTTTATAGTCGATTTCGGAACGCGACACTATTTCTAGTTTTGACAGATGACGTTTTTGACAAGTCACTCTACGATCCTGCAGACGATGGCTGGTCGATAATTTGAAACTATTTTCAATATATTTTTAAATCACTAGTTATCTTGGATATTTTTGGTTTATATTATGCCATAACGTATTTAAAACGACCAAGGACGATGATACTATGAGGATTGACCTTAATTTTTGGTGAGTTAGAATTTTTCTGGACATGATTCTTTCGGCTTGAAAATCGTATAGGAATTTTATCAGACGAATTGTTAATTTCAGATATCAATAATTTCCCCACCGAATGTGTCTCCACGTTGCCGTCGTGGTGGGGCTTGCGCGTCCCAATGATCTTGCGAGCTTTCCCGGTAGAGCCACTCATGCCGGAAGGTCGCAAGTGAGGGATCTGACAAAGAGAGACACACGAGGGGCGCACCGTTCGGAGACCTGA
Organism: Hecatera dysodea; assembly: GCA_905332915.2. NCBI lineage: Eukaryota > Metazoa > Arthropoda > Insecta > Lepidoptera > Noctuidae > Hecatera > Hecatera dysodea. The sequence continues at coordinate 2,782,499 of HG995314.1, forward strand.
GCAGTGTTTGGGTCTGCGGACGGTGTGCGATTCAGGCTTGCTCGCTGCTCTCTGGTACGCGTCTGATCATCAGACGTGACTGTGAGAGCAGCGAGCGAGCAGTGAGGTGAGGGGAAGAGAGGGGGCCCTGAGATGGGGCGGAGAGAATAGGGACCGCACCCTTTAAAAGGAAACCATGGAATTAGGCCTTTGCGAAATAAGTCCCCAGGTGGGTCCCGACTGCTCAGCAGTCGGGGAATCCCACCCCGCTTCGGCGGGCTGCCCTCCGTATTCTGGGGTGGGCAACAAACGCCTTCCATCTGTCCCTTCGGACAAACACGACGACCAAATGCATGAATTACGGACAACGATTGAAGCACACCATGATAACCACGGACCCTCCGGCTCCAAGCCAATGGAGGAGATGCCCTCCAAACTTTGGAGGAAGCCGTCGCTCGAGCGCGGGAAGGGTGCGGAGTCGGATTCTGACTCCGCATCTGCCGCGATGAGCGAGGAGAATACTGGTGGGGAGGTTGCGGGGGCTGCGGAGAACAATAAGTTCTTCCGTAAGCGTCCGAGACCGGAGGATGACCAGGGGTCGTCCTCCGAGGGAGAGAGGGCCTCGGCTCGCAAGGTCCCCACCAGTAAGCGAGGCAAAGGTCGGGGTGGCAAGGGGAGACGGCTCGCCGCCCGGGAGGCCCAGCGAATGGCGAAGCTCGCCGTGGAGGGGCGGCACCCTGGACTGAGCGATCCCAGACCTCTCTCGGGGTCTTCGGGTAGCGAGTCGGAAGCCGCTGGTGCCCCCGACCGAAAGGCCGGGTTCGCGGAGGCCGTTGAGGCCGTTGTCCGCGCTGTGACCCTGAAGAGGACGATAGCGTCCAAGAACAGGGCCATAAGCGAGGCGGCGGCCTCTATCCTGGAGGCAGCGGAGGCCACCTTCCGCAGGCCTGCGACGGACGAAACGTCCAAACTGCGGAAGGAGGTCGCCCGCTTGGCGGCCACCACGGAGCTTCTCCATAAGGAGAATGAGAAGCTCCGAGCGGACCTGGCCAGTCTCCGAGGAGCCAGCTCACGGGGGCCGCTACAGCCTCCAGGGGGGCAAAAGCAGGGGCAAAGCCGGCCCTTGCCTGCGCCGGGTCCGGCGCCTGAGAACCAGGTGCTGGACCTGGTGCGGCAGGAGCTGGCCGCCTTCCGGGAACGGTTTTCCGTCCTGGAGGGCATCGTTCTGCGCCCCCCGCTAGCGGCGGATCAAAAGGGGAAAAAGGCGGCGTCGTACGCGGCCGCTGTGGGTGCCAAGCCGGGTACGTCCGGCCAGGCCAACGCAGGGGCCGGGCCGGCGAAGTCGGCACCTGCAAAGCCGGCATCGGGTAAACCGGTGCCGGCCAAGCAGAAGAAGGGCGGAGCGGCTGCACAGGCGGCGCAGGCTCCAGCGCCGGCAGTGCAGCCCTCACCTTTCGACCCGCCTTCCAACTCCTCTGCCGAAGCCGGTTGGCAAGTGGTAGGGGAGAAGAAAAAGGCGGGCAAGGCAGCCAGGGCGGCTAAAAAACGTGCGAGGAAGCGGCGGCAGAAGGAGCGACGCGTCGCCGCGATGCTCCGCGCCCCAAAGACCGCAGCTGTAGTGCTAACACTACAGCCAGACGCGGTCAAGAGGGGCGTGTCGTACGGCGACTTGCTAACCAAGGCAAAGGAGACGGTAGACCTCCGGGAGCTCGGCATCGTCGGGGGCCTCCGGTTGCGAGTAACCATGACTGGTGCCCGTATGCTGGAGATCCCCGGGGAAGCCAGCGGCCCAACCGCAGACGCTCTGGCCGAGAGGCTCAGGGCGTCCTTGAACGCGGAAGATGCCCGAGTGTCCAGGCCCACCAAATGCGCTGATATGCGCATCTTGGGCCTGGACGACTCCGTCACGGAGGAGGAGGTCGTGGCCGCCGTGGTCAGGACGGGAGGGTGCTCTGCCGAGCAAGTCAAGGCAGGCACCATACGTCCTGACTACACGGGCATGCGCACCGTCGTGGTGAGCTGCCCCGTGACGGCGGCCAAGAAGATTACAGAGGGTCGAAGACTTCTGGTGGGCTGGGTGTCGGCGCAGGTAAAGCTGCTGGAGCCCAGGCCTCTGAGGTGCTTCCGCTGCCAAGTGGGGAACCACACGGGGGCGTGTTGCACCTCGGAGGTTGACCGCAGTGAGCTTTGCTTCCGCTGCGGTCAGCCCGGTCACAGGGCTGGCTCCTGCAACGCCGCGCCGCACTGCACTGCATGTGCGGCAGCTGGCAAGCCAGCCGAGCACTGGGCTGGGGGCAAGGCCTGCCCTCCACCCACAAAAGCCGGGGGTAAGAAGCCCTCTTCCGCCGTCTCCGTGCCAGCCGCCGCATCCGTCGCCGCCGCTGCCACCGCTGTCAATGTAGCCGCCGCAACAGCGGCGGCTGCTACACCGGAGCCCACTAAGGGTGCCCGGGAGGAGGCCGAAATGGAATGCCAATAACGGCTCCATTACGCCTCCTCCAGGCGAACATCAACCACTGCGCCGCCGCTCAGGACCTGTTGGTCCAGAGCATGGCGCAGTGGTTGATTAATATCGCCGTGGTCGCTGAGCCGTACTACGTCCCGCCCAGGGATGACTGGGTGAAGGACCTGGACGGCTCAGTGGCCCTTATTTCGTCGGCCGCCGCCGGTACCCCGTCCCTTGAGTGCGTTAGGAGAGGACAGGGGTGCGTAGCAGCACGGTTCGGGGAGATTGTAGTAGTGGGAGTCTACTTCTCCCCGAGCCGAACTCTCGCCGAATTCCACAACTCCCTTAGGGAGCTGCGTATCGTCGTCGTCGGGTATCGTCCCCTCCCCGTGCTTGTTCTCGGGGACTTCAATGCCAAGAACTTGGCTTGGGGTTCCCGTTATACGAACGTGCGGGGTAGGATGGTGGAGGACTGGGCTCTGGAGACAGGCCTGGTCGTCCTAAATCGGGGTTCTGTCCCCACGTGTGTGCGGATGCGGGGTGACTCCGTGGTGGACATTTCGTTCGCCAGCCCCGCTCTGTCACCGCGTGTCGTCGACTGGCGCGTTGTGGAGGAGGTGGAGACCTATTCCGATCACCGGTATATCCGGTTCGACGTCTCCGCCCAGACCTCAAGCGCGCCGGTCCGACAGACCCCGAGTGGTCCGCGGTGGGCGCTGAAGCAGCTGGACCGGGAGCTTCTCCTGGAAGCCTCGATCGTGCAGGCCTGGGTGTCACCACCGGACAGGCCTGCTGACATAAACGACGAGGCGGAGCGGTTCCGGGAGACCATGTCGGAAATATGCGACGTGGCAATGCCCCGGGTCCAGCCAAGACGCGCCCGCCGTCAGGTGTACTGGTGGTCGCGCGAGCTGACGTCGCTTCGAGAAGCGTGCGTTGCTGCGCGTCACCCGTACACCAGGCATCGCCGGCTCCGCATCCGCCCTCCGGATGCGCAGGCCAGGGAGGCGGAGCTGTACGAGGAGTACAGAGCGGCGAAGACCGCCCTCCAAGCGGGGATCTTGCGGGCCAGGAATCTGGCTCGCAAAGAGCTGCTGGAGTCTCTGGACGGGGACCCGTGGGGAAGACCCTACAAAATGGTGCGGAACAAACTCCGCACCTGGGCCCCCCCGTTGACGCAGAGTCTCCGGCCCCAGCTGGTGGAGGACGTGGTGAGCGCTCTGTTCCCTACGCGAGGGGACCATGCTCCCCCGCCTATGGCTCCGCTACCCGTGGTGCCCGATGCGGACCACACCGACGACAACGATACTCCGGAGGTGACCGAGGTAGACCTGAGAGCGGCGGTTAACAGGCTGAAGGCCAAAAATACCGCCCCAGGACCCGATGGCTTACCTGGGAAAGCCTGGGTCCTGGCCTCGGAGGCTCTCGGGCCTCGACTACGTGGGCTCTTAAGCGCATGCTTGGAGAGGGGCCAGTTCCCACGTCGCTGGAAGACGGGGAAACTGGTCCTCATTGCGAAGCCAGGGCGCCCTGCGGACTCTCCGTCCGCATACCGGCCCATCGTGCTGCTCGACGAGGTGGGCAAGCTCTTTGAAAGAGTCATTGCAAACCGCCTCGTCAAGCACTTGGTGAGAGTTGGGCCGGATCTGGCGGAGAACCAATTTGGTTTCCGCGCGGGGCGCTCGACGGTGGACGCCATCATGCGCGTGAGAGCCCTCACGACGGGGGAGGCGATTTCCCGGGGCGGGGTGGTGGTGGCGGTGTCTCTTGACATCGCCAACGCGTTCAACACCCTGCCTTGGAGTTGCATCGGGGAGGCACTCCGGTATCACCGAGTGCCAACCTACCTCTGTCGCGTGGTCGAGGACTACCTGACGGATAGAGCCGTCATCTACCCCGGTCACCGGGGAGAGTGGAATCGGCGAGAGATGTCGTGCGGTGTTCCACAGGGTTCGGTTCTGGGGCCGCTCCTGTGGGACATCGGTTACGACTGGGTGCTGCGCGGCGACCTCCCTTGCGGCGTCAGTGTTGTTTGCTACGCTGACGACACGCTGGTTCTGGCGCAGGGGGGGTCGCACCAGGCGGCGGTCGACCTGATGACACGCGGGGTCGCAGCAGTCGTTGGGAGGATCCGGCAACTGGGTCTCGAGGTGGCCCTACACAAGTCCGAGGCTATGTGTTTTCACGGCCCTCGGAACCGGCCACCATCGGGATCCCAGATAACGGTGGGAGGGGTTTGCATCGGCGTCGGGTCGACGATGAGCTACTTGGGTCTCGTCCTCGACAGCCGATGGAACTTCGCGGAGCACTTCCGCCGTTTGGCTCCCAAACTGGGGCGGGCCGGGGCTGCCCTCAAGCGGCTCTTGCCCAACCTAGGGGGACCAAACGCCTCCTGCCGGAGGCTGTACGCGGGGATCGTGCGGTCCATGGCCCTTTACGGGGCCCCGGTGTGGGCGCTGTCGCTGAGGCGACTGCCAGCGCGCCACCTGGTCTCGGCCCAGAGGGTCATGGCCATCCGGCTGATCCGGGGATACCGCACGGTCTCCGGCGAGGCGGCGAACCTCCTTGCCGGATTGCTGCCGTGGGATCTAGAGGCGAGAGCCCTCGCGCACGTCTACGCGTTGCGCGTGGAGGCGCTAAGCCGGGGTGAAACTCTGCTGCCGCGGCAAATTGCTGCGCAGCGGACGGAGCTCCGGCGGGATCTCACGGAGGTGTGGAGACAGCGACTGCTGCAACCCAGCGCTGGGCACGCCGCCATTGCGGCGGTAAGTCCCCTCTTTGAGGAGTGGCTGGAGAGACGCCACGGCGTCCTCACCTTCCGCCTGACGCAGGTGCTCACCGGACACGGCTGTTTCGGGAGGTACCTGTGTCGGATCCAGCGGGAGGACACGTCCGGGTGTCATCACTGTGTGGATCGCCCGGAGGACACGGTGGAGCATACGGTGGAGGTCTGCCCTGCTTGGGCGGAGCAACGCCGTGTCCTCGTGGAGGCGATCGGCGGCGGCGACCTCTCGCGGCCGGCCCTGGTTCAAGCCATGGTCCGGAGCGATGAGGCATGGGAGGCGGCCGCCTCCTTCTGCGAAGCAGTAATGCTAGCGAAGGAGGAGGCGGAGCGCGTGCGAGAGAGAGAAGCTCCTCTCTCCAGCCGCCGCAACAGGAGAAGACGCCCCGGGCGTCGGGAAACGCAGGGCGATTCCCGGCCACCGTAGGCGCGGGCCTGCGGATGGCGAGCTATGGGTGGCTCGCCGTCCGATAGCAACCAGGCCCGAGTCGACGGCGCGTCGTGTTCCACGCGCGCCTCATAGAGCTGTCAGCAAAGAAGACGGGGCCCCATAGGGTCAGTGCCTGCTAGGGTTGCGGAATTTGTTCGAAAGAGTCACCGCGGCCCTGGAACGCAAAGGGCACAAGCAGGAACACGGGTGGGTTTTAGTCAGTAAGAGTCTGACACTCCCTTCCGCTCCGCCCAGAGCGGGAGAAGTCATTTGATGATTTCCCATCCAAAAAAAAAAAAAAAAAAAAGATATCAATAATTTACGCTCACTACACACGTACTAAATGGAGTTGCGTGGAGCACATCTATTTATTTGAAAAGGAAAACGGTAAGTTTTTTTTCTTATGCACTCGTCCACGTGCTCAGACTCGGATGATTTTCGTGTATATTAAACTTCATACCTTTTGTTACAGCCCATTGGCGTTTTTCTTAATGGATATTTTTCTTAATGGATATTTTTCTTAAAGGACATTTTTCTTAACGGATTTTTTTCTTAAAGGACATTTTTCCTTAATATCGGATTTTTTTACTTGGATTTTTATCCTACGTCCTTTTGGAACATTTTTTTGCTGAGGAAATCTTTCGTCGGTCATCGCTTCCTTTGGTTATATTCTACTATTTTTATAGCCAGTAAACTGGTAGGAATTTTCCATTATTTTAAATTAACAGTGCACGATGCAATAATATCGCCCATGTACTTACAATAATATCACCTCTTTAAATATTAGTAAAACGTTAAATATAATGTTAATTAAATTGAAGCTACGGGCCATTAAATAGAGAAAGGACAAAATATTTTTTATTGTTTTATTTCTTTGTTTAGCCTCCCACCGGCAGATTAAAAGTCTGACTCTTCCGCTCTATTCTTTCCGGCAATTCTTATTATACTGTGTGCAATCTCCATGGCGCCCGAACTTATTATATAATTTCTTCTATGTTTCTTTTATTTGGAGAACACACCTTCTTTGAAATATATTGGGTTTGTCACTTAACCACAGGCAAACCACAAAAAATATTACAAGGTCATCATTTCGTATGTACCAGGGTGCATTTACAATTTCCCGTAATACTTTGTTCTGGAATCGTTGGATGATTAGTACATTGGTCTGTTTGGTGCAGCCCCACAGCTGGATACCATAAGTCCAAACTGGCATCAGGACTTGTCTGTATAGCAGCAATTTGTTTTGTACGGATAGCACGGAGTTTCTTCCAAGCAGCCAATACATTCTTTTGAACCGTAGGTCGAGTTCATCTTTTTTCTTCTTGACATGGGCTTTCCAGCGTAACTTTGCATCAAGGGTCATACCGAGATACTTGGCTGTATTCTCGTAAGGGATTTGTTTGTTATTAATATAAACTGGAAAATGTTGTTGCTTTTTGTTTGTAAAATCTATGTGTACAGATTTGGATTCATTTAATTTAATCCTCCATTTTTTGGTCCACTGATATACTTGATTAACAGCCATTTGTACCTTTTCTACTGCTTCTTTGTGGGTGTTTCCAACTGCCATTATGGCTGTATCATCAGCAAAGGTGCCAATGGTATTATGTTCTGATTCAGGAATATCGCAAGTGTATAGTAGGTACAGGACCGGGCCTAACACACTTCCTTGCGGTACGCCAGCTTTTATTTGTTTTAGTTCTGAGTAGGCGTCATCTTGTCTTATTCTAAAGAATCTGTTTAGAATGTAGGATTCTAATATATCTGCAAACTGTTTCGGTAGCAGGCTCTTCAATTTATGTATAAGGCCTTCATGCCATACTTTGTCAAACGCTTGAGCTACGTCTAGAAAAACAGTAGAACAAACTTTCTTGTTTTCTAACGCATTTTCTATTACGTTTGTGATTCTGTGCACTTGATCGATTGTTGAGTGTTTTTCTCGAAAACCAAACTGGTGCTCTGGTATAATGCTTCTGTTATCTATTATTGGTTTAAGTCGTTTGAGTAGCAGCTTTTCAAATAGTTTTGACATTATTGGTAGTAGGGAAATCGGTCTATATGATGTTGTTTCATGAGCCGGTTTCCCAGGCTTTGCTATCATTATTACTTCAGCAACTTTCCATAAGTCTGGAACATATTTAAGCCTCAGTGCGGCATTAATAAGGGTTGTTAGTTTAACCAGAACCTTTCTTGGTAAGTTGTGAAGTATCTCCCCTGTTATTAAGTCGTAACCTGGCGATTTTCGTGGGCTTATTTTCTGTTTTATTTCTCGAGCGACTTCTCTCGGTGTAACTAGTTTTATGGCATCTACATGATCTGGTGTCACTATATTAAGTAGGGTGTGATCTTCAATATTTTCCTCCTCGTTTGGTTGAAAAATATTTTCTAGGTGCTCTGCAAACCTAATAGCTTTTTGCTCATTAGTAAGTGCCCATTGCCCGTGTTCACACTTAATGGGAGGGATTTGGGCTATCGGCCTCTTTAGCTGCTTAGTAGCCTTCCAAAGGGAGTAGTCTGTCCTTTGATCGTTGCTTAGTTTCTGAAGGTAGGTTTTAGTTGAGTCGTCTTTATAGTTCTGGATTAGTCTTCTTACTTTTTTTGTAAGTTTGTTTAGTGCTCGTTTGTCATCAGGACACCTAGATTGATGCCACACTTTTCTCTGCCTTCTTTTCTCCATAATGAGTTGCTTGATTCTGAGGGGGTAAATATTTCCCTTCGTCGTTTTATTGAATTCGGGCGTATTTTCCCACGCTGCTTGCTGGATATGCATTATGAACTTTTCGACTTCGATATTTAGTTGTTCAGGGGTTTTTAATGGAACTTTAAGGTCTATTTGATCATTCAATCTGGCCTTAAAGCTCTCCCAGTCTGTAAACTTATTAACAAGAGTGATACTGTTTTCTTTGTATAAAATACCCTCGCTAATTTCTAAGTATATTGCGGAATGATCTGAGTTCATGTCATAGCTTTGTTCCGTTTTTACATAACTAGTTGATAGGTCCTTGGTTACGAAAAAATCGATTAAGTCCGGAATTTTATTTGGATCTGTTGGCCAATAGGTGGGCTTTCCAGTAGATATCACATCACATTTTAGCTCTTTTATGGCACTCATTAGTTCTTTGCCTTTAGAAGTTGTTAGTCTGGAACCCCAATACGTATTTTTAGCATTGAAGTCACCTCCTAAGATGAATCTATTACCAAGGCGGGCTAGAAAACAAATATAGTGATCTTTTTTTATCATGTACCGTGGTGGGCAGTAGATGGAACTCACTGTTAAGGGGTATTTCTTGGTTTGTAGACATATTGCCACTGCTTGGATTTCTTTCTCTTCATATTTAAACACTTCATAGTGCTTCAGGTTATCTTTAACAATAACGGCACTTCCGCCTCTTGCCGCATTGTCTGGGTGTAGTGCATGGTACACTTTGTATCCTCTAAACTTAATATAACATTGCTTTGTGAAGTGCGTTTCTGATACCAAGCACACATCAATTTTTTCGGCTACTTCCCGTTATGTCACATTCCCGATCGGACAACATGTCAAAAGTTTTAGAAACAACTGAACGCTAGTGGCGTTTGGTCAAGATTTTGATCTTCATACATCCATTCTCGTTTTGTCACCCTTTTTTTAAACTAGTTCTTTGTACGGTACAGTCAACTACAAAAGTTACCAAGTCCTTTTTGACGATCTTTTTATCACCCGACTTTCCCAGAGTTGGGTATATTGTTTTCTTAGCATATGTAAAATCCTAAATTATATACGTTACATGCATAGGTATGTACCATGGCAATAGGTTTGATTGCCATGTGCAGCTTTCATCTATTTAACTTTGAAAACCGATAGTCTTAACCTTACTGAGATTGAATCAGACTGCGGAAGTGCAAAAAATCAAGTGGTCAAAATTTACAATACAACTACCAGGAGACTAGAAAAATTTCGAAGTATTTTTGGTCCTGGAATTGTAAGCGGCAAAGACTCACAAACTACCAGGATACCAGAATCATGAAGATATATTTCCGGAGCTAGAAGTTCGAGTTTTAAAAACTCAAAAACTACCAGGATCCTTTACTTGTTTTATTCTTGGGGCTGGGATAAATTTTTAAAATCAATCTATGACCCTTAGGAGTCGAGGAAAAAGCAAAATAGCCAGAAAGAATAAGCCAAAAAGAAGAAATGACGCTCCAGCCTCAAATACCCGATATTACTGAATTGCGAAACCACGGGACTTTCATATTTTTTTTATAATTTTCATTTTCATTATTTTCACGGGAACTTTCATAACGTTATGCCTTATTTTTTATAATTTTCACTTTCATAATTCTCACGGGAACTTTCATAATGTTATGCCTTCCTGAAACCAGTTCTAAAGTTCACGCAGACGAAGTCGCAGATAGAAGCTAATTTATTAACAAAATACAAAGAGCTCACCGAGATAATAATATGCTAGTATCACGAATTCAATACTGATCCAGAGGAAACTGAAAGTGATAATCAAAACACTTTTGACGTGAGCGAAGCCGCGGGCGGAGGCTAGTAAGTAGATAGAACATGAACGGAGGCATTTCTTTTTGCTCCTGATTGTACTTTCTAAACAAAAGGTTGACCAAACGGGAAAGAATATAGGCATTTTCAAATGTTGACGAATCGGGAATGAATGTATGAAAATAAAAATCTTGACCAAACGCCACTTGTGTTCAGTTGTTTTTAAAACTTTTGACATGTTGTCGAATCGGGAATGTGACATAACGGGAAGTAGCCATTTTTTCTATTTCTAACACTACTTGTAACTCATTCTGATGTTTTTGTAACCCATTTGAGTTCCATGCCATAATTTTAAGTGTGGTATTCATTTTTTTGTTTTAGATATAGCAGTTTTGTTGCTATTTTCAATTTTTTTTAATCTGGCGTCGAATGATGACATTAACTTTAATATTTCATCCAACTTTTTGTCGCAATTCAAATCAGCCAAAGGCGCTTTCACTATGCCTCTTGTAGTTACTTGCGCATATGAGATGTTTTTATTTGTAGTTTGCATCGTGCTTTGGTTAGTTTTGGGCTGGCTCAGATCTTCACCTCTTCCGGCAGGTGCACTTTGTTGAGGATTCGTATTATTTCTTTTAGGGGTTCTTGATTTGCTTATTTTTGGTGACATGGGGGATGGGGGGATCCGGGAGGTGACGTCAGCAATATTGATTTATTTAATTTTTCAGATTTTCCAATCCGGCGAGGTCTTGCCCACTGGGCTATCAACGCCCTAATAGCGAACTTAATTTCAGACTAAATATTCCTTATTTCTAGACTTATTAACTGCTGCTTCATGAACCAATAAGGAAGCCAGAACAGATTCAATAATACTTATAAATATGTTTACGTAAGCATGGGGAGGGGGGGTAAGGGCTTTGGTTACTTTTGCTGACGAGGGCTAGGTCAAAAATGTCAAAAATTCTGCTTACGTAATACTTGAACGGCCCCTAAACCCTATGGGACCTCGCCTTCTTAGAATAGGAATACTAACATAGGGGAAATATTGTTACTAACACAATTATCCATGTTACTTTAAAGACTTCTTTGAGACTTTGTCTTATTCAAAGTCTGACCAGAAAATAAATTAATAACTATAGCAACACAATGGCACCTTCCCCCACTACCACCTGTATTTTTCCAACTAATATGGCAAGCTGTCTGAAGCTTACGTAATGTTTACTAACACAAAGTTTGCGACACGTGCACCGACACATGGCTATGTTGCGTACACCCACTCAGCACATGCACTCATCAGTATTAATAACACGTGCTAGGTATGTTCGTATAACTCATCAAAATGTAAGGAACAGCTGATTTTTTTTTCGCGATTTCAGGCTTGGTCCCATAGTAAAAGTTGTCCATAATTATGAGTACAATGGCCTCTTAAGAGGTTGTTGGTGTTTTACAAATCACCCTGTATATGTTGTATGAACTCTGAGTTTGTTTCGGTGTTAAGTATCTTGTGTGTAAATAAATAAATAAGTGAAGTATAAGAATACAATATGTATGCTCCTTTACTTTAGTAAGTAAACACACTGCTTTATAACTGCTAATGTATGCTGAGTATGCACTATAAGTACTTCATATGCCTTTCTTTTATAATTATTATTTTATTCATTAAATAGTACTTGACAGATGTGGTTGTTTCCTTAAAACCACCCATTAGGAACCCCAACATTACATAAGAAATTATCCAATACCATGCCTTGTTTATATCGAAACAAACCTTTGCTTATTTCAATAAAACTACAGATAAGCTACATCATCAGCGAATATCATGTGCTACTTACTACTACTACTACCTTGTCCCTTGCTGGAGCCAGCACGTGCCGCTGAGCCTGTAATCTATACTAATATTATAAAGCTGAAGAGTTTGTTTGTTTGTTTGAACGCGCTAATCTCAGGAACTACTGGTTCGAATTGAAAAATTATTTTTGGGTTGAATAGACCATTTATCGAGGAAGGCGTTAGGCTATATATCATCACGCTTAAGCCAATAGGAGCGGAGCAGCGATAAAGAATGTTTTCAAATCGGGGATTCCACGGGGACGAAGTCGCGGGCAGCAGCTAGTCTTAAATACACCCCTAAATAATAATCCTTGTTCGATCCAGCCCGTCCCTAGCTGCTTCCGCGCAGCGCAGCCCTAAGCCGAGGTCCGACTCGAAAGGAAGAAGCAACTGACTTTAAGTAAGGTACTGTAGCCCTACCATGACGTCTTAAATCCATCATGCTTCCTGTGTCAGAGAGAGACGGAGTTACACAAGACGAATAGCACTATCCCTTTTTGACACAGATATCATGATAGCATTGGCACTTCGTGATACGGCCCCTGGTAGCAACATGGCCTTAGTGTTTTATGAAAAACAACAGCTGATTCTCTTATCAACTAATTCAGCATGATTTTATCTTAATCATCCAATTTATCAAGACCACACAAGGCCATTGAACTACAGCGCAAAAAAATTACGCAATTGCGAAAATTATCTACTGATATTTCGCTTTTCGATAGTCCATATCGGTTATCGAAAATCTTTTAAATACGATTTATCATTTGACAGCGATAGATATCTAATACGTAAAATAGGTATGTTTTGTGATAACAATTGAAGGGTGTTTTTGATGATTCTATATGAATACAATAGGTAAGTTGACTAAAAAACTATAATTAGTCCGTGGGTATCCTATTGAAAATATTGGAAACTTATTTTTTCTTTTTTCACATAAACAAAAAACGAAGACGATACAGTACAATGAAAACTCGTGTGACATAACTACGTGCTACAATTTTTACCACGGCGTGACGTCACAAGCCCCCACTCCTGATCTTTGCCGTATATTATCTTCGTCAACTTCAAAAGTATGTACGTATCCAATATTTTTCGATAGTCTAATCGACGGACTAAATATAATCATATTTATTGTTTACTCAGAAAACTTCCCTATTGATATATCAGATCAGATATACATATTTACTGACATGTGGAGAAGAACATGGAACGGAAAGACTGGCCTACATGGCAGAGCTAGCTAGATAGATAGACGCCATATTGTGCGGGTTTCAAATGCAACTTTGACTGTTCTTTAAATAGTCAAAGTTCCAAGAAAAGTACCTAAAGCCTAATGGCGAAAGATTTTTCGCCATTAGGCTGACTTCTCCTGCTCTGGGTGGAGCGGAAGGGAGTGTCAGACTCTTACTGACTAAAACCCACCCGTGATCCATCTTGTGCCCTTTGCGTTCCAGGGCCGCGGTGACTCTTTCGAACAAATGCAGCTATGGATGGCTCCTAATGATGAAGATAGGACTGCAGACTGAGAATACAGTCTGAAAATGCTTGTAAAACATAACAACTTTTCTCGTAATGAATGTATGTACATAATCGTCGTGAACTCGATAAACAGAGCAGGAAGTATTTAGCTAGGGCGCGGAAGGAAACAATCTGCGGTCAATGAGATCGGTCACGCGCTGTCTGAGAATAAATCTTATTTACCTACTTGCATGTATCTAACATCGCCAATATATTGTGTGTTTAGTTGTAAGTTTAAATGATGTTTTCAACAACCAACAACTCTCTCCTATGTAACTATGTGGCCCTAATGTCTTCAAATTTAGAGTGTACAGGCTTCTTCTGGGTAAGCTCATTCAATTATCGACTTTAGTCGCCTGTGACCTGGACTAGAATCAAAAGCAAATCTCATACCTATAGATATATGCATGGGTTAACGAATGTTTCACCAAATTCCATTGAGAAAATTTAAGCTTACAAGCAACGCTTCGTATACTATTTATTTATGCCACAGTTTTAACCTAACCTAACCGTTATTTTATTTTCAAATAATCAATCTTATCTAACTAGTTCGGTTCCAGGTAGTCTTTTAAAATGGTCTCTTTTTAGGATGCGGTACCCAAAGGGTGAAACGGAACCCTATTACTAAGACTCCGCTCTCCGTCCGTCTATTTGATCCATCTGTCAGTAAAAAATCATCAAATGTCTTCTCCCGCTCTGGGCGGGGCGGAAGGAAGAGTGACTTTTACTGACTAAAACCCACCCGTGTTCCTCCTAAAGCCCTTTGCATTCCAGGGCCGCGGTGACTCGTTCCAACAAATTCTGCAAAATTATAGATCTACGTGGCTCTATGTAATATTTGAGAGAAAACAAACGTGGGATCATATTCTAGAACGATGCTCCAAAGCATGTTGACGCCATAAATGCCATAATTTTATCTTGGCACCTGGTAAATATTTAACTCATGGTTTTAGCATAAGACAGCACATAACACATCATGGCGTAGCGACATAGCGTAAAACAGAGCATGTGACAGCGGTGACGTTTGACTTTTTAAACCACATGAATATGACCTGCCAAGATGCCGAGGAATCCAGAAATGACAAGGAATAGACGTTAATCGTCATGAACATTGAATGATCATACGAGTAAGAAATTTTTAATTTTTCTTTACGCCTTTACCTTACCCCTTTTTAACCGACTTCTAAAAAAGGAGGAGGTTCTCAATTCGGATGTTTGTATTTTTTTTATGTTTGTTCGCGCATAACTCCGTCGCTTGTCAACCGATTTCAATAATTCTTTTTTTGTTGGAAACGGGTACATACTTCCCAAATGGTCCCATGATAGCAAATCTGTCGGGATAGCTAAAATCGCATGTTTGTTTATTGTTTACACCAATTTATACCACGTACGCTGTGATGGGTATGTTTAGCTGGGAGTGAACCACTAAAAAGTGAAAAATAAAAAAACTTTTTACAAAAAATACAACCGACTTCTAAACAAAAAAAAACAGAAAGTACAAAATAACTTTAATTTCGGAAGTCGGTGTGTTTGGTTGCTTTTTTGTTTTTGTACACACCGACTTCCGAAATTAAAGTTATTTTGTACTTTCTGGTTTTTTTTGTTTAGAAGTCGGTTGTATTTTTTGTAAAAAGTTTTTTATTTTTTTGTTTCGACTTCGCGTCCACATGTTCCAATAGTATTAAGTAGCCAATAAGGGCTTGCATGTCACATGTTGGTATGTGGATGGGTGACCATCTTATCGTACCGAGTTTCCTCCGTGCCTCGGAAAGCACGTTAAGCCGTTGGTCCCGGCTGTCATTTGCAGATCTTTGGCAGTCGTTACGGATTGTCAGAAGCCAGAAAATCTCACACCAGTCTTACCAAGTACCGACGTGTTCCCCAGTTATTGCGTTGTAGAGGTCTGGTAGGCAGCCGCTCCACGTTAAATACAGGTATTCAGCTGAATCCGGTATGACTGGAAGCCGACCCCAATATATTTTGGAAAAAGCTAGGCAGATGATGATCCTTGTAACTTTTCGTGAATAAATAAATAATAAATAAAAACGCGTAGAGCGAGTGCTAGTTCAACATGGCAAATAAGAAAAAAGTTCCTGGAAGGACCTAGGAAATAGGATTTTGTCTAGACATTAAGCGACATAAGCCACACGAGTAAACAAACGGAACAGAGACCAAGCTTCCTAAGAACGTGCAAAATTGTTACCTATTTTGGTAGGGTTGTCACAATGGGTTGTGACAAATTAAACAAAACCTTTTGTTAAATAGTTTTATTATTCAGTATGATAGAATAATTTACAAATTACTTGCTCGAATAATTTTGGTTTTTGAATAACTTAATTTCTTTTAATGATGTGGTACCTATATAATATAACATGCTACTAACCGTTAAAGAGTTCCCTCGTAAGGAGACAATTCTGGCTGCAACAGCAGTTCATGATAAAAATCGTTCTAAACTATCAAAATTAACACACATAATTTCTACCTACTACATACCAACCCACTCACATACCTACAAAATGTTTAATAAAAGCTTATAATATCAATAAAAAGGTAAACCACAGCGTGTAGTACTACTCTCTTCTTATTAAAAATGATCATACAATAAGATACTTGAAAAAATAATAGTCAAATTTGTACTTACCTATTGTGAAAGTTAGAGAAAGTTAAAGTATGATATATTTTTATTTTTTCTAGTATTATTGTACACACAGTACAATAAACAACCATTATTAATAATTAAATACCATGTTCTTACATTAAAATATTCAAACTTGCAACTAACAAAACAAACAAAGTGCGTCGCACTGACCCTTAGATTGTCCTCTGGCTGTGCCAGCGTAAACTGGTTTTTTCCAGTCTCGCTGTGTACGCGACAAGCGGCCAGTGGACACGCACACATGCCCCGCGTACTTTAGAAGTGCAACCGATTCGCGCGGTTGTTCGAAGCTTTATCTCTGTTCCGTTTATCTACTCATGTGCATAAGCCTTGGCAACTAACTGACATTAATTTAAAGTGCACTTAAAAAGCCATTCATTTTATCGCCCACAAGAACCTGCAATTGATAACGACTCAATGAGAAGACTTCGGACTTATTTTTGTGCGATAATGTCTGAGATGAGATATCGCTCACTTCAAGGCACAGACTGAAAACAATTAATAAGGTTACTCCTATGTCAATATACAAATACAAGAGAAATATCAATAATCTATTCTGGTATTGGGTTTCTGTACTTAGTCCTGATGTTGGACCAACTAGCCAACTTCCCTCCAGAAGCAGATCAGTACACTCAGTGTGTTCAGGGTATTTGTAAGCAAATTCGGTGTCCGATTTGCCTCCGTATTTCGGCGACGCCTGTGCACTCAAGGAGCACGTGCGATAACGTTTCCTCCTCCTCCATGCATGCTCTGCATAGAGGACTGTCCGCTATACTTATCGTTCAGAAAGGTTTGTTCAGAGAGCAGTGCCCGGTGATGGTCCCCGCCACCATTCGCTGGCTACCCCTATCCAGTCGCAGATGGCGTCTGGTTAGTTTCCTGTCCAAGAATGACAGTCTCCCTAAACTACCTGAAGCCTGGTGCAGAGGCCCACCAGCGTTCCGCTAATGTGTGGGTGTGTCCTTGTAGCCACGTGCAGCTGGGTGAAAGGGAGTGATACTTTGGGTTCGGGTCCATCTGTGACAGCATCTCAGCAGCTCTCAATATCAATGCTTTAATAGGGTAGTTGACTAAAAAATCTAATTAGTCCGTCAGATAGATTTCCAAAAAATATTCGACACGTATTTTTTCTTTTTTCACGTAAACAAAAAATGAAGACGATACAGAGCGTTGAAAACTCGTGTGACGTCACTACTCGCTACAATTTTTACCGAGCCGTAACGTCACAAGCCCCCACTCCTGATCTTTGATGCTTTGTATCTTCGTCAGTTTTTATAGATTTGATAGAGGAAAAAATACGTGTCCAATATTTTTCTATAATCTAACTGACGGACTAAACATAATCATATATTTTTTACTCAGGAAACATCCCTATTTTGGACCATATTCGGATTGACGTGTGATAATTTTGCATAATTCTACAAATTGATATAGTAGTAAACAGGAAGTAATAAAACCAACTGATTCCAAGGATAATTCTCAATATTATTTTAGCCTCACAGGTTATATTACCGACATTATTATCTAGGTACATTGAGTGACGCAGAGCTGCAATGTAAACAGTATGCACTCGAAGCTTCGTAGGATGTGAATCATACAACACAATAGGTTACCTACTATGAGCCCGTAAACGTCCAGCTCGGAACACGGGCTTTTCGGTAAACTTTATGAGAATAACATCCACGAGAATTTGAACAAGAAATAAGGAAGTATATTTTAGATAAATCAGTTAGACTGTAATTTTGTATCTGTGCCGCACGCCTGGGGCAGTGGTTGAACAACTCGATTCCCGCTCAGAAAAATATTTGTATAGCCTGCAGAGAGATGTTCCGGCTGTCTGTTTGTGTATGTGAGTTTATATGTTTTTAAACGCACCCACGACGCAAGAGAAATTCCTTGTTTCCTATTCAAGAGAATAAAGGATTCGAACGTTCCTTACAGATATAGATCAGACTCCATAGAGGGTTATTAACAAGCAGGAGGACGTATAGTCTATCGCTCGACACATCAGCGAAACATTTAACTACATCCTCACACGAGGCGAGGGCTAATTCATTTTCTAGATCACGTAACCTGGCACAAGGCTTCTATTAGTCGTTCTAGGATTTTTCCAGAATCTTCCTATGGTATTTCACCCTATACTGGCTTAATTACTAAATGCAATATCACACTATGTAAGAGGACATCTTTAATGCTTGCTAAGGTTGCAGTGCCTGATAGGGTAGCGGAATTTTTTCGAAAGAAAGAGTCACCGCGGCCCTGGAACGCAAAGGGCATTAGGCGAAACACGGGTACGTTTTAGTCAGTAAGAGTCTGACACTACCTTCCGTTCCGCCCACAGCGGGAGAAGTTAAATATCCCGACAAAATTGGACGGTACCTGCTTGCCGAGGATTAGACCATGGTAGCCGAACCACAGGAAAAAGCTACCGTTCCTAGTACTAGATAAGTTACATACTATTTAGTATGTATGACGCGACGTGTAAATAAACACAACGAGCGAGGTCGCCTGCTAATCAGTACGAAGGGAACTTAGCCATCCGCTTGAGTTGGCTATTTCTAGAATATACATACTAAAACTATCCTGTTAGTCTTTCGTATCTACTATAGTAGATACCAGATACATTCGCAATAAAGTCAAGTTACATTGCGCTTTCCCAAATATATCTCATTGGTACCAGAACAATATATTTTGGGCAGTTTTTCATCAAATCATAACCTTTTTCTACTGGGATCGTCCACATCAATCAACCTCCTTTTGCTTCGCCTTAGTTGGCTAAAATTGTAAAGGATCATAATGGATGTCAATAAGGGGCAGTTTTTTAAAATAAGAATGCCAATAAATAAGAAAAAAAAATAAAAGGATATCAAAAGTATAGTCTATCTATACTAATATTATGAAGAGGAAAGATTTGTATTTTTGTATGTAACGATAAACTCAAAAACCACTGGACCGATTTCAAAAATTCTTTCACCATTAGAAAGCTACATTCACCCTGAGTAACATAGGCTATATTTTATTCCCGTATTCCCACGGGATCGGGAACTACGCGGGTGAAACCGCGGCGCGCTGCTAGTAAAAATAAAATAAAAAACATAAAGAATGTCATTTCGCAGCATCCTTATTCCGTAGTTCAACAGCCAAAACGAAAGTCGCCAGAATTGTGTTACAGAATAAAGCCGCAGGTTGTATTAGAGTTTTCACATTGGTAACATTTTCGGGTGTGTGAACATGGCTTTTTTATGAGAAATCAATAAATGACTTCTCGGGGAGTCGAGTCTTTTTCTGACTAAAACCCACCCATGTTCCTTCAAATGCCCTTTGCGTTCGAGGGCCGCGATAACTCTTTCGAACGATTCTGCAACGTCGGGATCATTCCATACAAGAGCAAAATAATTAGCTGCGTGCAAAAAGGTCGAGGTTAATAATAATGGCGGTCATAAACAGACTGCTTTGAGAATGATGAGATATTACGTGTCTTGACACAGTCATTCGTGTTGGCCATTAGGATTAATTATAGTCTTTATGTAGTACCTATAGCTTAGATTAAGTTGTATTTGAACGATGGCAATAAACTCACTGCATTTCACCTCTATGCCAAAGCATCTATGTCTATAGCTATACTAATATTATAAAGGGGAAAGATTTGATTGTTTGTTTGTATTTAATAGGCTCCGAAACTACTGAACCAATTTGAAAAATTCTTTCACTGTTGGGAAGCTACACTATCCCCGGGTGACATAGGCTATATTTTAACCCCATATTCCCACGGGAACGGGAATTACACTGGTGAAACTGCAGAGCGCTGCTTGTATGCAATATTGTAGCAACCTAAAGTAAGAGACGTAGTAACTATTTAGTAATCTGTGGTAAGAGGCCCTGCAACATGATGGATTGATGATTTGAAGAAAGTGGCCGGCAGCGGATGGATGCGGACTGCTGAAGACCGAGATGGTTGGCGCTCTTTGGGGGAGGCTTACGTTCAGCAGTGGACGGCAATTGACTGGTATGATGATGAAAAAGATGAAGGAAGTAGTTGTGGACTCTCCTATATTATTAAATATATGGAAGAATGGTTTGGAGATCTCTTGCCCGTTTGAATTTAAATATGGAAGGGCATTATCATAAGAGACGCTCAAGAGAATACTTTTAGGCGGGAAAGCCAGTGCCTGCTAGGGATGCGGAATTTGTTCTAAAGAGTCACCGCGGCCCTGGAACGCAAAGGGCACAAGAAGGATCACGGGTGGGTTTAGTCAGTAAGAGTCTGACACTCCCTTCCGCTCCGCCCAGAGCGGGAAAAGTCATTTGATGATTTCCCATCCAAAAAAAGGGCGGGAAAGCCAAGCTATGTGTTATTCATTATTTCTTTATTTGGTTGGATATTTATTACTGTTAACCTAAATTATTTACTATAGAGAACTACCTTATATTCAAGCACCTACCACCTGCCCGCCTTGGCTTCGTACAGTTACAATTACATAAAAACAACGTCGTAAATTCGTCGTTTTTTTTATTTTCGGAAAGGGTATACTTCCCAAAAATGGTCCCATGAAAATTTTATCGAAATCGAACAAGCGGTTTTTTGTTAATAAATGATAGCAAATCTGTCGGGATAGCTGAAATCGCATGTTTGTTTATTGTTTACACCAATTT
The DNA here is from genome assembly GCA_905332915.2 of Hecatera dysodea. Lineage (NCBI taxonomy): Eukaryota > Metazoa > Arthropoda > Insecta > Lepidoptera > Noctuidae > Hecatera > Hecatera dysodea. The sequence goes on from HG995314.1 coordinate 2,803,276, forward strand.
ATACCACGTAGTTTAGCTGGGAGTGAACCACTAAAAAGTGAAAAATAAAAAGACTTTTTATAAAAAAAACCGACGTCTTAACAAAAAAAAAAAACAAAAAGTACAAAATAACTTTAATTTCGGAAGTCAGTGTGTTCAAAAACAAAAAAGCAACCAAAAAAACCGACTTCCGAAATTAAAGTTATTTGGTACTTTGTTTTTTTTTGTTTAGAAGTCGGTTGTAATTTTTGTAAAAAGTTTTGTTTTATTAAATACTGAGTCTAAAGGCCGGGTAGGTAGGTACCCATGCACTTTGTCACCGGACAGACTAAACTAGGAAGCGCACACTAACAATGATAGCGACCATTTTAGAACAGTCTATAACCGTCAAATTGATTCATTTTTATTGGTCTGCAAGTGATTTTTATTCTAGCAATTTAAAATGACCTCGAATTTGATTCCTGCAGTGGAAATTGCCGAAATTCAACTGTAGATCGACAATTTAGTACACGTTAAGGAACACTAATCAATTGGGTGACGAAAAGTCTACTAGCAGATAGGTCTAGAATTCTAGATAATCTATATCGAATAAAAAGTTACTTGACCAAATTTTGCCCGTGACCTCGATCGTGTTTAAGTAGCCTATCTTTGTGATTTTTTTTGGGACAATCCCGCGGCCGGAGCCGTGGGCGGCTGCTAGTACCTAATAATCTTCATGTTCATCGATACTAATATTAAAAAGAGGAAAGATTTGTATTTTTGTATGTATTTCAAAAATTCTTTCACCATTAGAAAGCTACATTCACCCCGAGTAACATAGGCTATTTTATCCCCGTATTCCCACGGCAACGGGAACTACGCGGGTGAAACCGCGGGGCGCTGCTAGTTAATACTAAAGACGTAAACTAAATTTGAAAAGTATCAAGATCGTTTAATATTTCCCTAGCATTGCTCACAACAGTTATTTATTTCCCTACTTGCCACAAGATTCCGGTAGATCTAACTAATCCGTACACAAAACAATATTTGACACTCGGAAGAAACTCGACTCTAATAATGATTATGGCAACACTAGAATTATTATTAAAATGTGTGAACGCAAATAAAACATGGAAATATTCCTAACTCAAAATAATTACCCAAAGCACATTGCGCCGCGGTAGGCGGGGCTTACCGATTGCGCCGCTCACGTGTTTAGTTACATGGCCTATTCGTTTTAAACCCAAATACTTGGGAAATAAGGTCAATTTTTAACTGTGCATCATATTAGCAATAATGTTGTTGGTATGATTCGGCGAATCAGCGACGAGGTTTCGATGTGCGAGTTTGTTTGGATTTTAGGGTCACGATTCACGCTTAGATCCCTTGAAGTAATGCTTCCATGTTTTATTTGCGTTCACTGGTTATGACAATGAAACAGTTTACTCTTGTACTACAACTGAATAAAGGATGACTGGATGGTCGACGCATATTATAGGTTTGTTATTGTAAATAATGGACCTTTGTTGGAGAAATGACGAAGCAAGTTCTAGGTAATGTTGTAAATACTTATTGTTAGTAGAAATTAATACGTTTAGGTAGCTAACCGCAAAAGACAATATTTCTCGATATTTTATTGTTTAAATAAGTTATACAGGGTTATTTGTAAAACACCAACAACATTGTACTCATCATTATGAACAACTTTTACTATGGGACCAAACCCGAAATCGCGAAAAAAAAATCAGCTGTTCCCTACATTTTGTTTGTTTAGTTATACGAACATAAATGTAAGGGACAGCTGTTTTTTTTTTTCGAAAACGACATACCACTCACTAATTAATCACGAAATCTCAGAAACTGTACCACCTACAAACGTATTTGGCAGGTGGGTTCCTTATAGGTGTAGACATCCGCTAAGAACGGATTTTACGAAACTCCCCCTCTAAGGTGGTAAAATGGGGGTGGGGATTGTTGGTACTAAATCTGCGCAGACAAAGTCGCGGGCGAAGTGCTAGTAATCTATTCTTCTCTAATATTATAAAGAGGAAATTGTTTTTGTTTGTACTGAATAAGCTCCGGAACTACAGAACCGATTTTAACCATTTTTTCACCAATGGAAACCTACATTATCAGTGACTAATATATGCTATATTCTATCCCCGTATTCCCGCGGGAACGGGAACTACTCGGGGGAAACCGTGGAGCGCTGCTAGTGTTTTATATTAATAGTCTTCGTTTTCACCCGTTAACAAAATATTAACCAGCGTTATCAAGTCATACATAAAATTGTACCTATGGGCAAGTGTTGTCACTAAGGACAATTTTACTTACCTTTATATCGAAATAATAAAATTTCGATTCGAAATAGTAAACTATGTATACCCTTTTTCTCGGAAACTTCCATTGAAGATACGATTAAATCGAGCAAAACGCAAGATAATGAGGATTAGATTGCGTTTAGATAGTATGATCAACATTAAAAATCTATACTAATATTATAAAGCTGAAGAGTTTGTTTGTTTGTTTGAACGCGCTAATCTCAGGAACTACTGGTTCGAATTGAAAAATTATTTTTGGGTTGAATAGACCATTTATCGAGGAAGGCTTTAGGCTATGTATCATCACGCTTAAGCCAATAGGAGCGGAGCAGCGATAAAGAATGTTTTAAAATTGGGGATTCCACGGGGACGAAGTCGCGGGCAGCAGCTAGTATAGTATACTAGTGCGGTCCTATTAAATTCTTAACTCATTCAGATTTCTCAGAATACTGGCTATCCACAGTTAAAACTGTCCTAAGGTACCTACAAGACTTGCCCCATAACAGTATCTCGAAAGGATTGAGTTTTATACAACACTTGTCCTATATCAAATTTACTAATGCATCATTTCATCACCTTGAGATTTTTACAGCTTCGTCCTACAGAATTTTCTTTTAGTGGCAATACAGGATATTTTCTTTCCGCAAGAACTAGACAAGGGTATTAATTAGGTAAAATTATAGTTGAACTGTGAAATCGCCCATTAGTACAACACGCATTTTTACTTTTTAATTTAGACTTTATCGTTGAAGGAATACGCGTTAAAGGCGAGTTGTTTATTTAATCTTCGATAAAGTTGTGACTCATAGACGGTCACGTCTAAAATTCGACTTGCAAGGTTTCTTTGAGATTTCTGAGAACTTCTACCTGTTTTTGGTCACGTAGACTTTAAAGGATTTCAACAAGTTCGGTGAGACTTTGTTTCGAAAGCGATATAATATAGTCGTCTCAAATCTACAGCTCGTAAGTCAAACTCTAATCAATTAAACGTGGATCACAGACAAGAACTAACTTTATTTGTGACTAGCAGCGCCCCGTGGTTTCACCCGCGTAGGTCTCGTTCCCTTGGGAATACGGGGATAAAATATAGCCTATGTTACTCAGGGTGAATGTAGCTTTATAGTGGTGAAAGAATTTTTGAAATCGGTCCAGGAGTTTTTGAGTTTATTCGTTACACACAAAAATCTTTATTGTTTTTTATCTGGATGTTTATTGTAAATTTTACCTGTATGTATATTTTTTGCATTTAAAAGCATTTTCATAACGAATAGTTCCTTTAATTGCATTTTGATCAGCTAAATACATCCTTTTTTAAATAAATAGTACAGGTAGGAGATGTTTGTATCAGTACAAAGTGACTTTAACTGACGTACATTTGTTTATTGCAAGTTTATTCACCTCCACATGACCTCAACACTGACTGTGCTAAGTCAACATCAATATTATTGACTCTGAACTAAAACATACAGCATCATTGTCTGTTTGTAGACTAAGAATCGAATTAATCCGTCAGATACATTTCCAAAAAAAATTGGTCACGTATTTTCTCTATTGTCGCGTAAACAAAAAACGAAGACTATACAAACCGATGAAAATTCGTGTGACGTCACATTACAGTAGTTTTTACCACGACATAACGTCACAAGCCCCCACTCCTGATTTATGACGCTTTTTATCTTCGTCAACTTTTATAGACTTGATAAAACAAAATATAAGTGTTCAAAATTTTTCGATAATCACAGACAGACGAAATAGAATCGTGTTTTGTTTACTCAGGAAACATCCCTATTTATCTTCATCATATTGATTCTACTAATTTATACATCTATACATATAAATAAAATTGGAGCGCCTGTTTGTAATATTGAAATAACCGCTTTTTACTACATGCTTAAATGAATATATCGTCGGGATAGCTGAAATTGCATGTTTGATTACTGTTTACACCAATTTTTACCACGTACGCTTTGATGGATACGTTTAGCAAAACAACATACAACCGTCGGCGTTCAAAAAACGAAAAAGCAACCAAAACATCGAGTTCCGAAATTAAAGTTATTTGTACTTTTTGATTTTTCGTTTAGAAGCCGGTTATGTTTTTTATAACAAGTTTTTTGTTGCTAGGTAATGGAAAAGCCTATGGAAATGATAAACTCTTTTTAACCGACATGCAAAAAAGGAGGAGCTTCTCAAGATGACTGTATTTTATTTTTATGATAGTCTATTACCTATAAGTAATTTGTTACACTGTTAATTAATATTTAAGCATGTGTTTCTTAGAAGTAATCAGTGTAAATAATTGTTGGTGGACCTAAATAAAACAAAAAATAAAAAAAATACCTCATAACATTTTACTGGGTGCGCCGATTTCGATGATTTTTTTTATATTCGAAAGCTGTGCCTTAGGTACTTTATAAAAATATGGTAGACTATGAAGAGAACCCCTTCAATGTCAACAATTTTGTTGCTAGATAATACAATTATTTAAATTTAAGTAATTTATTTAAATTTTAATGAACCGCTTGGCGCATAATAACGCAGTGCAGTAATAAAGAACTAAACTGCACGTGGCTTGTCTTTATTCACGGTAGTATTGTTTCACCTTCCTATAATAGGCGTGCGAATTAGTAGGTATGGGTATGCATGAATAACGAATGTTTGTAATGGTCTACACAATTTAATCTGCCTACATAAACTCCGTTTATTATAGCACTAGCAGCGCCCCGCGGTTTCACCCGCGTAGTTCCCGTTCCCGTGGGAATACGGGGATAAAATATAGCCTATGTTACTCAGAATTAATGTAGATTTCAAATGGTGAAAGAATTTTTGAAATTGGTCCAGTAGTTTTTGAATTTATTCGTTACATACAAAAATACAAATCTACCACGAAATACAAATCTATACTAATATTATAAAGAGATTTGTATTTTGAGTTTTCATCTGATGAAAACTCTGTCTGTTTGTGTTACATCTTCACATCAAAACGGCTCAGTGAATAGGGTGAATTATTTTACTGAAAAAATCTAATAAGCCCGTCTGATTCCCAAAAAGTATTGATACATCTTTTTTTCGCGTAAGTAATAAAATCAAGACGATACAGTATGTTGAAAACTCGCGTGACGTCACTACGTGCTACAATTTTACTAGCGACGTGACATGACCAGCCCCTTCTCTTGAACTTTGATGCGCTTTATCTTTATAATTTTTTTGCGATTAGATATTACAAAAATACGTGTCCAATGTTTTTAGAAAATCAACATAATAGGATTATATTTTTTATAACTAGTAAAATACCCAATTCAAATGAAAATTGGCACACGGGTTGATCATGACCTACAATAAGACAAAGAAAGAACAATTGCCATCCGTTTGGAGAATTTTCAACATTAATTATGATTTATTATATACTTTATTGTAGGTACACCTTGTAATAATAACAGGAAAAACATTTATAAAAACAAGTGTAAAATGGGCGGTCTTATCGCACAAGGCAAACTTTTACAGACAACCTTTTATTGTTCCTACTGCTGGGACACAGGCCTCCTCTCTAGAAGAGGGAATGAGCCGTAATCCACCACGCGGGCCCAGTGCGGGTTGATGTCTTCGACTTTTGGTTCTAGGACATGCCGGTTTCCTTACGATGTTTTCGTTTACCGTTTTGAGAGCAGTGGTGATGAAATAAATTACACAAAGTAATGCGCCTGGCTGGGTTTGAATCCGCGACGTACAATTCGTAAGTCGGGCCCGTTACCACTCGGCCACCACTGCTCTTTTTTTTTACATACATGTCGAATTGATAACCTCCTTTTTTTGAAGTCGGTTATAAACAGGAAGCATGTCTTTTTATAGAAGCCCGGTATGGAAGCACTATCAACATTGACCTAGAGATGACGAATAACGTGTGGCATCGCGCCAAAATGGCGGAATGCCGCCAAAATACTGCTAGCGTATAAACTTATTGTGGATGCGATGTTTTAATCTTCTTTGTTGCTCTATGGATTTGTTTAATTTCTATCTCTTTTTCAGGCATTGTGCGTAAGACAAGATAAAAACCAAACAAAGAATGGATTTCTGAAAAGGGTTGTGTCTAGGGTTGCCCCTTTTTTGTGCAAATAAAGAACATTGGTGGAACATTGATGGTAGGTACATAAAAAGAGTATCTACATCATCATCATCATCATCTGCCTAGCTTTTTCCTTTCCCAACTACATTGGGGTCGGCTCCCAGTCAAGCCGGATTCAGCTGAATACCAGTACATAAAAAGAGTACATTGTGTCAAAATAAAGTGAGATTTATTTTACTCTAAAACATATTTTTAGCAACTTTTAACAAATAATGAACACTATACTACAATGATACCGAATCTATTCGGCAACAATCGATAACGTCATTTCGTATATTATGTACAAGTTAATTGAATCCCAGAGAAATCAAACGATGTGTACTTTATTGTTCTCATAAAGTTTAGAGTACAATTACCCGAAATAACGTACAATACTTTGTAACAAATTACGAGTGGCAACCCTAGTTGTGTTGGATGTTAAAGAAAAAGTTTACAATCTTTCCAAGATATTTTATAATCCTACGAAGTTTGCCAGTTTTCGGTAACAACATAATCCCTTTCCAGCCAAAAATAAACCGGAACGACTCAAATGTGTCTACAGCTTAATAAAAGACTGAATTCTCACTTACAAATAGCTTTCATAGTGGCACTTAGTCACTACTACACAAAGCTTTTACTCTCAAGGTCATGTCATGGCGCACGTTAATGCGGCGATTGACCTTGAGCAAAGGTCCTTGACACCGTGAGAATATAGGTTAGTCTGTACTGTAGTACCTACATGTGTTGGCCAAATGGCTGTTGAATAAAAATGGCGTTTGTGCGTAATCATCTAAAACAGAACGTGTAAGTAAAATATATACATAAGTAGGTACTTATATTATTTTAACTATTTTCTGTTTTAAGACGCCATTTTGACTTTGTAGCTAAATGCCAAAGGCTTTAACGGCAGTATTTCCACAAAGGTTTGTGAGGATGGATGAATTGTTAAATGCCCATTTATAAATAGTCAAAGGTTTTATCTGTGCCCAGGTAGAAGACGCATAAGTATGTGTGTTTTTAATAGCATATTTTTTTGTGTGCATAACCGAATACTCGTGAAAATTAGACTGTACTATATCCAATTACTTATATAGTAAGAACAGAGTGCATCGTAAATTTTTTTTACGCCAAAAATTGTCTGGTAATTGATCTATCCAGTCAAAAATGAACTCGCGACGCAATCGGCAATCGTCGGAAATGGTCGTATACGCGACAAAAAGCTCGTGTCTCTTATATGGTGTACGCAACCATGCAAACGTTGAGACGTGTGAGTACATCTCTTGTATGCAATATTTACTATTTAAATCGAATACTGTAATCAATCAGTTGTGAAAGTAGGTATTAGTTTTAGAAGAGCCATCTATTTTAGTTCGACGTTCGTTAAATTTTCGACCACTTCACCGTAACTGGAAAATTATTAGCAACCATTTTAATACATTATTGCGACTGCATACGGCTTTTAGCGGCGCTCCGGTACTAACTCCTGCATAATATAGTATTACGCCTGAATTATTTAAGCACATAATATGAGTATTTGTTATTTTTCATAAGTTAGCGTTTCAAAACCCCACCTGATGGAACTCGATGATGTGGTTGACAATCAAGCACGCTTGTCTAGAAGTAACCTATTCACTCTTGACTTAAAGACTCCCAGGATGAAGCTATCAAGAAACAAGACTCCGACAGGGAATTCCATGCCATAGGTATACACACAACCACCTTCTGCGAAGCAGTATTAATACTAGCGAAGGAGGAGGCAGAACGCGAGCGGGAAAGAAAAACCTCACGGCCCAGCCGCCACAACAGAAAATGCCACGGGCGCCAGAAAACGCAGGGCGATTCCCGTCCCGGCCGGCGAGCTATGGGTGGCTCGCCATCCATAGCTCGCCATCCAATTGGACATAAAGTTTATAATCAGGATTAACATATAGGATAATTTTCAGATCGATATTCCCACGGTATCGAAACTTATTACGTGGTGAAACCGCAGGGCACTGCTGTCTTAAATAATAATAACTATGAAAGTGTTTGTTTGTTACGGTTTCAGTCTAAAATAGCTGAACCGATTTTGATGAATTTTGTTAGAATGATTGACGGAACCCTGGCGGTTAATGGCAAATTTTGCTGATAACCGATGCCGCGGTCTAAAGCTACCAATTTGAAAGTCCATAAAAGCAGGGCGTTGAACGAGATGGAGACTGATTCTTGATAAGAAAAACAGACTTGACATTGTTTTTCTGGCTGAATCAATAGCAAGCTTGTTTTTGACATTATGTTCATTATTCCTCATCATCGTATTTATTTGCTTGGCTTACTACTCAAGTCCACAAACAAAAAAAAAAACAATCTATAGTCACAATGAATTTACACACATACAGTGTTTCATCTGTTCTGTGGTTTCGAAGATGGCGTCGCCTTTTGACGAATAAGAGGCGTTATTTTAAAATACCTATTTCGGAATTTCAGGAACGAATATACTTGATAACAATTAACGATAGGACCCTCGCCTCCACATTGCTCGCGCCGAGCGTGACCGCTGTAGGAGGTGGTACGACGCCTTCGCATAGATCCATCGAAAGGACAGGCCCGTACTAACAAAAAACAGAGTTGTGTGGAAAAGAACTCACACTTAGAATTTCTCCTGTATGTGGCACATTAGCAGCGCGCGCGGTTACACCCACGTAGTTCCCGTTCCCGCGGGAATACGGGGTTAAAATATAGCCTATGTTACTCGCTGATAATGTAGCTTTCCATTGGTGAAAAATGTTTAATTTAATATCGGTTACATTGTTGATCGGTTAGTTTCGGAGACTATTCGGCACAATTGTCCGGTTAAGCAGTAACCAGCCTTAGTGTGCTGAACTGCGAGTGGTCCATTCAAAAAAATTATTCGGCACAAAAAAAAATCTTCCCTCTTTATAGTATTAGTAGAGAATTATAAACACTTTCTTTCTTTTTTTTTTAATCGTTGCCCCACACTAGGAATTTCTCCTGTATCGTGGGTGCGTTTACAAACATACAAATTCACATACACTAACAGCCAGACCCGAAACATAGGTCATAGGTCATACAAATATTTATTCCTGCAGCAGCATCGCTTGCAATCGCTCAAGCAATTGCCAATTGCTACTAAAAGAACATACATACATTAGTGGGTTTGCACTAAAATCTAATCGAAAGTGCCCTTTGCCCAGTAGTGTGACGAAACAGGCTAGTGAAATACATTGGTACTTCTGCTACCTTACCAAGTTAAATATCTCTCATTCAACTTACTTTCAAAGACAATTGATAATAATTTCTGTTTCAGAATTATTTTCCTTCAGAATAAGTTCCAAGACCCTACGTGCTCAGCCTACGTTACGCCTTTTTTATTTTTTTGGATGGAAAATTATCAAATGACTTCTCCCGCTCTGGGCGGAGCGGAAGGGAGTGTCAGACTCTTACTGACTAAAACCCACCCGTGATCCTTCTTGTGCCCTTTGCGTTCCAGGGCCGCGGTGACTCTTTCGAACATATTCCGCAACCGCCTACGTTAGGCCTGTGACCTCAATTCTTAACCTTACAAAATTAAGACAGAACCGCGTTTGATAAACGCTGGAATGGTCACGTACACAAGTACGTTACTTTATCATTTGACGAAATATTTGTTCGGCAGTCTTTTTGCTTGTGTTATGATTCATAAGTAGTGGTTTTGTAAAGTCTGATAACTTCTTGTGGGCTTGGAGAAAAACCACGAAACCGCATTCTACCTCTGTTTTTTTTTTATGTATGGGAAATCATCAAACAACTTTTTCCGCATTGGGCACATTGGAAGGGAGTGTCAGATGTTGTGGAATTTGTTCGAAAGAGTCACCGTGGCCCTGGAACGCAAAGGGCACTAGAAGGATCACGGGTGGGTTTTAGTCAGTAAGAGTCTGATACTCCACTCTACATCTATACTTATAATAAATCTGTAGAGAGGTCAATTCTGTACAAGGAATATATTTTCAAAATAACTATCAGGGGGTGATTAGTGATCGATACTGGTGCCAAAAATGCAATCAGTAAAATTTTTGTCTGTCTGTCTTTCTGTCTGTCTGTATGTTCTTTATAGAAACAAAAACTACTCGACCGATTTTAACGAAACTTGGTGCAATTATTCTTCATACTCCTGGGCAGGTTATAGTATACTTTTCATCACGCTACAATCAATAGGAGCAGAGCAGTGAAGGAAAATTTTGGGAAAACGGAAGAAGTCATCTACATAAAATGATCTAAAAAACATCCCGAAACAGCATGTCTATCTTTTGTCAATTTTAAACCGATCGGGCTGAGAGTTTCAAAATCGGGGGTAAAGTAACTATTCCACGCGGACGAAGTCGCTGGCAGAAGCTAGTCCAGATAAAAAGGGAGTGTCAGACTCTCTCAGCGACAGCCGACGTTGATAGAAGGACGTCGATCTGTGTGTAGTTAGTCGATGATAATGTATTGATTGATTTATCAGGCTATAAACTTCGCAAGTCACGAAGAGCTCTCTAATTTCACTTATCAAAAAGCTTTCAACAATAAGGAAGGTTGAACAAAGCATTAACGATTCTTGTAAAACAATACCACAGAAAATAAAGTTGTTCAATACTTCAAGAGCTCTTCAGCCATTTAAATCTTTATACCTTACTTCAGCTGTTTTTAATAAGTTATACGCAGCGGCGGCCTTAACCGTCGCGAGGTCACGGGCGGTAGATATTTACGAGGCCCAGGGCCCGGGAAAAACCTTTGTGGGGGGCCCTTTCTTCAACGTTCACTTTCTCTCTCACTCTCGTTCTTTTTTAAATGAATAAATAGGTATTTCCGAATTTTAGGGAATACCCTTAATATTGTAATATTACAATTTTAAATAATGTTAAAATTATCTAAGAAATTTTCAAATGAAAAATTACAAATCAAAGAAAGCCAATCTCGTGTCACTTCTCTCTTTTCACTCACATCAAATCTAATTTATGTACATAATTGCGTTTTATCAAATGAAAGGTGTTTTGAACTCGGGTTTCGAGAGGCCCCGGGCAGTTGCCCTGCTCGCCTCTCCCTAAGGCCGCCACTGCTTCAGCTGTACTTACAAGTTAGTCGGTCTGGCGGTTACGTAATCTGACCTTTAGAATGCCTGGGTCTTTAAGTTACGTATACGTAATATCACTGAGGGTTTGTGAAGATAGTGGGAGTGGATTAAACTGTAATGAGAGTTCATGTATGTATAATGGTTGACAACAGTGACTATTTTATATCATCATTTCAGAGGGGCAATAAGGATATTTGATGAGTATAAAACATATGATTCTATTTAGTCCGTCAGTTAGATTATCGAAAAATATTGGATTGAGTATTTTTTGCTTTGTCAAATCTTTAAAATTGATGAATATACAAAGCGTCAAAGATCAGGACGCACTGTATCGTCTTCTTTTTTGTTTTCGTGATAAAAGGAAAAATACGTGTTCAATATTTTTTGGAAATCTATCTGATGGACTAATTAGATTTTTTAGTCAACTGCCCTAATCTTGTATTCTTAAGGAGCTTTCGGATAAACATCGCAGACGCAAAAAGAACTGCGTGTGATATGGGGGTCAACTAAGATTAGTTTTTGACATGATTGTCCTCATGTTTATTGTGTTTAGGAGGAGAAACGGTATCTCACGTGCTCCTTGAGTGCACAGGTGTAGCCGAAACACGGAGGCAAACAATAGGGACACCGAATCCACTTTCTGAAATCCTGACACTGAGTGGACTGATCTGCTTCTGGAGGGAGGTCGGCTGGTTGGAGTGACGGCCGCCATGGCTCACGCATAATGGTCCAATATTAGGACTAAGTGCGGAAACCAAACCCATATAGATAGATAGATAGAATTCTATCAAAATAAGGTTTTAGCCTGTTGTCCCCGATACCCGAATATTCCAATTGTCTCTCGCTTTATTCCTCTGCTGGTATTCATATTGTTCACGACTATATAGGACACACATAAACATCTTATTAATCGAAGTTATACGAGGGATGTGGATTGAAATACACCAAATAGTTTCCGTTGACAGATATTCGAAATACGGAAACTATTTGCAGTTTGTAACGGAATTTATTCATGTTCTGCGCGAATCTAGATCCTTAATATTCTAGATAGCAGTGCAGTTGGGCAAACTTGTACAAGACAGGAAGTCTTTCAGTTTGTAACGGAATTTATTCAAATTCTGTGCAAATCTAAATCCCAGAGCAGTGCAACTCGGTAACATAAACAAGGAGAGAGGAAATGTTTCTTTACTAAAGAAACCGTGACTTTACTTATTGGTCACCTTGGCTTGGTCAATATTTAATGGCGTTGACCATGTAACCCTTCAAAGGATGTCTCATACGGAATGACCAGTTAATTGTACACTCACTTCAAGGCAAATATTTTGTGGATTGTTATTTGATTGTCTTATGAACATTTAAGACCCATTTTTAAGCATTGGGTACTACTTTGACAGATAAATCATTATTAACTATGATTTCTTTTACATTTAGCCCACCCCTTCGTTTGACCTACAAACGATTTTATCTCTTTTGACTCCCTTCGAATATGTATGTAACGAATAAACTCAAAAACTCCTGGACTAATTTAAAAAATTCTTTCACCTTTAGAAAGCTACATTCACCCTGAGTAACATAGGCTATATTTTATCTCCGTATTCCCACGGGAACGGGACCTACGCGGGTGAAACCGCGGGGCTGCTTGTAACACAATAAAATAAATAATATCACGAAATCCTTAATAAAAACCATAAATTATGACAATAGTATTTATCTATGACAAAGGGCGACAAGATTGCATCGCATGCGAATGCAACATGATATTGAAGACGAGACTGGCAAAACCCAAAACCAGTGTTTTGTAACAATAACAAACTTAATACGCTACGTTTCTGGCGGAAAATACAGGGCTAGCAAGACTGGAGTTTTTTTTTTATATGCTCTGACATTTGTTAGCGAAAGAATCGTATGAAGTTCCAGTAAGAGCCTAAAGGCCAAACCCAATACCTAATAAACCGGACAAGTGCGATTCGATAGTTGCCGATCGAGTCTTGATTCGTAAGATTATAAAATATCTTGAGAGATTGTAAACTGTCGTGGAATTGTCAAATGAACATTTGGAATACTTTTTTAAGCATCAGAATTTGATTGTCAAAATAATCACTCGTTCCGAGAAATACATGCTTCAATAAATAGTTTAGTAATCGAACGAAAACCCAAAACGAAGGTACAAATACCATAGTTTTGCGTTTGCCTAGTGTAAGAGGCATTTTCGTTATGGCATTAGAGTTCTTAATCGGAACATCCACTTTTGTACCCACTTAAAATTACTTATGTTGCAAATCAGAAGAAGTAAGATTAGCATATAAGCATAAGATTTACAAAAAATAATCAACATTATTTACAAAGAAAACCGTATTTCAGTAGTTGTTGAAAAAAGAATGATAAAGTAACAGAACAAATAGGTTGTTCTGTTACTTTATCATTCTTTTTTCAACAACTACCTATTTATTTTAACGTTCTTATCAGTGTGTGTCATGTTTATAATATTTTTTTTATCAGTGATTTGTTTGTGTGAAATGAACAACTTTTTCTCTTCGTTTCATTCTCCTCATCACATACCAAGCCTGTTCCCAACTATGATGGACCATCTTCCAGTCAAACTAATTAGCTGATTACTAGTATAATTGAAAGAGTCAGAAAATTTACAGATTAATCAGTTTCACAAAGAAGGCAACCCTAAACTGCTGGTCCATTTAAATGCAGTTGTGCAGAATATGTAACAAAACAGGTTCTGCAGTGAGTCAGCCACTTAAATACAACAATTTGTTGTACTTACGTGGCCTACATAATGTTATTATGAGGACAGTTATTTTCAGTTGACTTGATGTCCAGAGAAGGAGTCAATACAAGAATTTCAGAAAGGAGGAAAAGCTTTTTATCCTGGCCAATCCCGTAAGACGACCCACTGAAATATGCGCTTAGTTATGGAGTTGCAGAAACCAGCCCGTTTTACATACATACACACAAGACGACCCACTGACCTAGTATAAGTAATTCATTTATATTTGTTTAGACCGAAAATCATTTACATTTTAATGTTAACTCAAACTTTATTTAATTAATATTTAGAAGACAATATTTTAGTTTCCATTGTCAACAGGAAAGATTAGTAACACACAAAAAATCTGTTTTTAAATATGCAGTTATGCAAATAATTTTAGGAGCGCATTTTAACCTTGAGAACTCAGTTCGAAATGAATAACTAAAGCTTTTAGAGTGGTACCTAACTAGTAAACTATTTTTTATAATTAATTCTATCATAGAATTAGCAGCACCCAACAGTTTCAACCACGTAGTTCCCATTCCCCATGGGATACAGGGATAAAAATATATAGCCTGATACTTGCTGCTAATGTAGCTTTCCATTGGCGACAAAATGGTTAAAAACGGTCAAGTAGTTTCAGAGCTTATTCAATACAAACAAACAGTCAGTGTGTCATCTTAGGGGCAGAACAAAAATCTTTCCTCTTTATAATATTGGTGTCAAGATTGATTTAAAAAATGTTCTGTAAGACCTAACTCATACTAGAAAGGAATGTTTGTGTGAGAGGGAGATTGTTGTCCAGTACTGAGAGAAAATAGGCTAGGATAATAGGCAGATAAGTGCTATCATAAGGTAGACAAAAATAAATATTTGAATAAAAAACAGATGTGTTGATGGCCATCACATACAGTAAAAATAATCAATATTTATACACACAATAAAGTGTAAAAAAAAATCTTTCAGTCGAATTGAGTACCTCCTCCTTTTCTGAAGACGGTTAAAAATAACAAATGAAAATTCTAAGGAAATATTTTATAACACGAATATCGTGTTAACGTATTAGTGACGCCGATAAGTGTACGAACTGTGTATGAATATTTAATTTAGATTCAAATGACTGGTCTTGTGAAATGTAGCCGGTGCAGCGATGTCAAGGTCACAAAATATAAATAATTATAAAAAAAATTGCTAATTTTGCAATGATGCTGTCAAAAAATAATCGTACGTAGTTAGCAACTTCCAGGAAGTTACTTAGAAGCCCTAGAATTACGGCAGGATGTCCGATCTTCACTACAAAAGTAGTTTTGACGTAAAAAATAAAAAAAATAAGGTCAGGTGAAGTCTGTACAAACCAACCTTGAAAATACATCGAACTAATTGCGAAAGCTTCATAAATAATAATCAAATTAATAATATCACTTACCAAAGTCTATAAATTGTTTTATAGACAGCGGCGATGGATTGAACTGCGAGTAAAAATCAAGCATTTTCGTAACATTGGAGAAAATAGCCCCTGCTAACCTCATCTTGAATAACTTTTAGTAACGTACTAACTGAAGAATTGTTAAATAACCACGACAAAACTTATTCACAGTCACAGATCATTAGAACACATGTTTTTCAAAATAAATTAATTTAGAATTCACCGGCACTAACTTCTCATGAAGTGAAAAATTTTCGACTGAATCAGTGTTGCCCCTTTTCTACCTTATATGTTTCAAAGTGACATGAACTTTGATTTTCAGTGTTGTAAGCACAAAAACAATAAAAAATAGAGTTTTTTTTTGTGGATCTTGGCTATTATTCTTGTTTTAAATATTCTTGATTAGTTCAAGATAAAAAAAAAGTAAACAAAATTACATCATTATTGTTCTATTTAACTAAAATATGAAAAATCATGTGGATTTCTGGAATGCACAGTGTCACTTTTCATTTCAGCTACCAAAATGTCAACTAATATTAGCTTTTTTTTTTTTTTTTTTTTTTATAATTTAATGACCTGGTAACAAAGACCTTTAGGTCAAGTCTTTATTTGACTAATATTAGCCAATTCAAACGAAGGTTCAGTCACAAAGGAAGCGGTGAACATAAACCTGGAGTTTAATTAACCTACTATCCTTACATCCAGCGCTTTGAATGACAGGCCCGAGATTCCATGGCTATGAACCATGTCCTGCGCGCACCACGATAGCAGCAACGACTGCGCCAGCTTAGAAGTCATGCTGACGCAAACAGACAATGTCAAAACCACCCCAGGAATATTTATTTTGCTTTTCTTTTTCGTCTAGCATATTTCACATGTGTGCGTAAGAATAATTTTATTCAATTATTGAATTAATGTTTTTTTTTTCGTACTTACTAAATCCATGGATTCATTATGTGCTGAACTGACACTGACTTTGACATAGTGACATTTGAGATATCCCAGAAAAAAGAAAAGTAAACATTCCGGGGGTGCAGTTCGAGGCTGACTTTTTTTTCCAAATTATTAATAAATTCTCTAATCAAAAAAGGATACCTTACCAAATTAAATGTAGGTATGATGTTTGGTTAGAAAAATGTTTAAGTTGAAGTTCGTTCCCAAACTCATCTGTTTGCAGTTGCAAACGATCAGAACTGTGAGTCTTCCCGATTCCTATTCCCGTTTTTCCATGTACAAAATAGAAATTGTATGTATTATAATTTTCCAGTCTCTATCCTATCAGTCCATCATCATTAATTCAACGTTCTGAGTAGCATAATTAATGTATATTCTTTCATTCTATGCTGTCAGTTTTGATCCTTGGAATTCATACACTATAGAGATATAATAATAGATAAGAACTTTTTATGATAACTGACAAATGCTTGCATTGTCTGGACAGGTCAACTCAAATCTGTGTGGTACTTTCATCAAAAGATCACTTCAGACACCAACCTACATGGTTCTCATTTGATTTGACCAGTACAATAAAATTGTATGGACTTCAAAAGAGCCTGACCTCTGAGTTTGTTTTGGTGTTTCTTCTCAGGGTAGTCAGCTAGGAAACACCGGCTTCATCTAGTTTATAACGGCCAAAAAATCTTGATGTGTAAAAGTGTTATTTACAACCTACTTACAAAATAATATTCATTTATGGGATAGCTGGCAGCTTAATTGATTAGAGTAATTTAGTCAGAAGGTCATTATTGATTGATATTCACAACAGTTCCTTGAAGATATCTTATTTAATTTTTTGTACAATAAAAAAAAGTAATTTCTAATAACTCATGTATAACAGTCAGCGTAGGGTGTAGAACAGTACATTTTTAGTAAAATAAACAATAGTCTCTAAGATCTTGTCTGATGCAAAACAGGTGTGTAGCAATACCAGAAACTGGCAGCAAAATTTCCAATGTTATAAACTAATTTCCCAAGCTCTTTTGTCGAAGGCCAAATTCAGAATGAATTTGGCCTTCAACAACCAAGCTTGGGCACAAGCGACTCTTCCCATGCGCATGTCAGGGCTCAACTAGGGAAGACACTGGTTGATGTGCTTCACTTGTAGCTGGAAACTCGCTAGCCTGAATACTGACCCTGACAAACCATATCCTCAGAGGCGCTGGGATGAGCCACTCTGCAGAGTAGTTCAGAACAACCTACTGACCACAGCTGCTACTACTGTTGAGTGTGTATCCCCACTAACTATGGGAAAGTAGGATTCGGGTCTTTGGCAGTTCCGTCTCTACCTTAAGGGCCCAAAGGGCACGTGCCCAGGGCCCCGCGTCATTGGGGGCCCCCAATTTATATTCGTTTAGAAACTACATATTGTTCTCCTCATCGCTATCACTGTTGTGAAGTTGTCAACAACCTCTGGCACCACGGCCTTTTATGAAGTCGTAGTGCGGGCCGTTTTGCGCGACACGCTAATTTCAGTGACATTATCCGACAAGCTCTTCCGTGGGCATTCCAGCCGGATTAGAACACTATGGCTTGGCACGTGATGATAGCAAAAGACAGGACGGCATGTCTTTGTTTCCCGGAAAGATGGAAACAGGTTGCGTCCCACACTAAAGGGCCTACATTTAGTGTGGGACGCAAGCTGTGTCGATGTTCTTGCTCCATCCCATTTTTATTGTTTATCATGTGCTGGAAAATCTCGGAAAACCTCAAGCGGCGTAAATACGCGGTTTCACC
The DNA here is from genome assembly GCA_905332915.2 of Hecatera dysodea. NCBI lineage: Eukaryota > Metazoa > Arthropoda > Insecta > Lepidoptera > Noctuidae > Hecatera > Hecatera dysodea. The sequence goes on from HG995314.1 coordinate 2,821,669, forward strand.
CGTGTAGTTCCCGTTCCCATGGGAATACGGGGATAAAATATAGCCTATGTTACTCAGGGTGAATGTAGTTTTCTAATGGTGAAAGAATTTTTGAAATCGGTCCAGTAGATTTTGAGTTTATTCGTTACATACAAAAATACAAATATTTCCTCTTTATAATATTATATAGACTACATTTTAGAGCCGTTAGGGATTGAAACCCTTGGGCAACGGGGTCCGTGTGCTCACAGGCTTTTCATAGAAATTTCAAAACGGCTGGTTGAGACTTCCCGTGGCCCTAGTGCTGGCATTACTTTGGCCAGAGGCTAAGCATTGCCATTCAACGTGGCAATGCCGCCAGTCTCTTGGCCACATTACCAGCTGATAGCGTGTAGGACTTTGTTAATGCTATAAGTACATAGGTATTTTAAATTGTTGTTAGTTTAGTTCATTAAAATGTATCGAATAAATTGATAAAACCCTTCGTAATTACTGAACTAAAAGTTACATTAAAATATTAAAATTAACTTCATACTTCAAATTTTAGAACATGCACAAAGTTTTCGTTTACGGCACATTGAAGCGAGGCGAACCGAACTACTATTGGTTGACAAATAAAGAAAATGGCGTCGGTAATTTTTTGAGTGATGGCAAAACAAAAACTAGATACCCTCTGATAATTGCAACTAAATATAACATACCTTTCTTGTTGCATAAACCAGGGGCGGGACACAATGTTCAAGGTAAGATTTATTATTTCCTTTACTTAGACACTCGATGCCCAGAAATCAGATGTGGGTGGATTTGGATTGTTTATAATAATTGTTGGTGTGCCAATCATTGGCTGTCATTTGGAGATCTATGGCAGTCGTTACGGATTGTCAGAAGCCAGAAAATCTGACATCAGTCTTGCCAAGAAGTACCGTGTTCCCCAGTTAATGGGTTGTGAAGGCAGCCGCTCCACGTAAAATACTGGTTGGTATTCAGCTGAATCCGGCTTGTCTGGGAGCCGACCCAAATAAAGTTGGGAAAAGGCTAGGCAGATGTTTGTGTGCCAATAAAGAAATTTTTGTTCGGCCCATATCCGAGATCTGTACACAAAAAGGGTTAACATAAAAGCTCCATAGGCCCACTCAGGCCAGCTGCCTTCAAACTAAAGCCTGCATAAAACACAGATATCTTTTTAACTCTGAGATCCTAAACCCCGGACCGAGCCATTTTGTATGTAATATTTGACTTTTTTTTTTTGATGGGAAATCCTCAAATGACGGAGTGTCAGACTCTTACTGACTAAAACCCATCCGTGTTCCTCCTAGTGCCATTTACGTTCCAGGGCCGCGGCGACTCTTTCGAACAAATTCCGCAACCCATGTAATATTTGACTCTGAGTTTAGTTTTTGGCGCAATTGGCCCTTAATTAGTTACAGACATATTGTGAGATAAAATTAATCAACACTGTCTGTCTGATTGTTACATTTTCACACTTAATCCTCTAAAAAACATGATTAATTTTCAAAATCTGTTTTTTCCTGATACTGCCAGGAAATTAGGGTTCCCTTGGAATACCTAAATTCCGATATTCAAGGTGAGACTACAAGCTACTTTTTCTTATAATATTTTACATCTGATGATGCTGTCCCTTTCAGGTGAAATTTTCGAAGTAGATGACAGCATGCTGGGCAAACTGGACATTTTAGAGGACCATCCTAATTATTATGTACGGGAACTAGATGATATCATGGTTTCAGACACGTAAGTTTCATGTTTTCTTTTTTTTTTTAATGGACCGCTCGCAGTTCAGCACACTAAGGCTGGTTACTGCTCAACCGTGGACAATCGTGTGGTGGCCTCAAACCAATTTAAGGCCCCCAGCCAGGTCTTAAAAAAAACTTAAAAACTAAATGACCGCTCGCTAAGGGCATCCCCTGTAGGACACGGGCATCGGCTTAACGGGGTCATTGAGGGCGGGGCAGCAAGGGATAGGCTGGGTCAGATTGAACGTAAGTTTCATGTATGTAGGTAGATTTAAGTATAGTTACCGGCACGTAAGTTGGAAAAGATTTTCTTAGTGGGGGAAGTTCGCTCACGCACAATTTCATACAGTTTTACCTGCGCGAACTTATACTGCGGTAACTATAGTAAGGATGGGTCCGTCCATACGTTTCGTTATATGCATTCACCATACAAGAAACGTGGTAGGTATTATTAATGTTTATGTGAAGGTCTTGTTTTTGGTGTTTCGATCCTGATTATTGTGTTACTGATTTATTTAATTAAAACAATATTTCAAAGTGTTGGACTGTTCTCACAGTCTTAACCTTCGAGCATCCAAAATCTTACTTCTTCTTATTCCTGATATTCCTCCTCAATGCACCGGGTTTATGTCTAATTCCTACGCTATTTGGGCATGAAATCTTGCAGAAAATGTACGAACTCGCCTAATCACTAATCGAAGTGTAAATGGGGCCTTAAATTGTGCTAACTTTTGAATAAATCGCGCAGTAAACATTGGCAATAAAAAAAAACTAATTAACATTTAAATGCATATTCAAATTTACTTTTAAGTATTTAACTACCTTTAAAGCAGGATCATTTGTGGCTGTTTGTACTACACACTACATATAGGTACCTAATGTTTCATGTAGGTGTCTTTATGTAGTGTGGACGAAACAGTCGCGGGAGATCTAACTTAAAAAGTCTGACTTGCCTCCTCCTAGGCCAGAAGCTGGGTACGCCCATGCAGCCAGGCGCATTACTTTGTGTAATTAAATTATCACCAATGCTCTCAAAACGGTGAAGGAAAAATATTTACCCAAACATTACAGGAAAACCTATAAGAAGCCTATAGTGTTACATACAGCAAAAATGAAATTCGTACGGAATCCTTAGCACGCGAGACCGGCTCGCACTTGGCACACTCGCAACTTCGTCTACGTCACATAAGAAAACATTTCTCATTGGTGCTCCACTCCTATTGGTCTTAGCGTGATGATATATAGCCTATAACCTTCCTCGATAACTGGGCTATCTAACACTGAAAGAATCTTTCATATCGGACCTGAGATTTCGCGTTCATGCAAACAAACAAACAAACTCTTCAGCTTTATTTATTACTAGCAGCGCCCCGCGGTTTCACCCGTGTAGTTCCCGTTCCCGTATGAATACGGGGATAAAATATAGCCTATGTTACTCAGGGTGAATGTAGCATTCTAATGGTGAAAGAATTTTTGAAATCGATCCAACAGTTTTTGAGTTTATTCGTCACATACAAAAATACAAATCTTTTCTCTTTATAATATTATTATAGAAATATAGACACGCATTTGACTACCACCTCGACTGATGGTAAGCAATGACCTGTTCTAATTAATTTCCAGGGAATCTACGAAGCAGGAAACAATGCAGTGCTGGGTGTATTTCCTGAAGAACTTCAAAGAGGAACTTCTGACGAGGCCTCGCTTCGACACGTACAGTGCCAACGGTCCACATGGGCTCGTCTACATGGACAGGTCCAAAAGAGATCCCTCTTATGATACTAAATCTGAAGTTAATGATTCCTATTGATACCAGAGTACAGGTAAAGGTCAGTAGATTAATTACATATATATTTCTATTTTTTGTGTACTTAGTAGAGAATTTGTTTTTGAAATTAAATAAGGATTACCAACAGTAAAAATCTAGGATAGCAGCTGTCAAAGAAGCTTAGAGACTTCTTTGAAAATAATGATCCTATATTTATTAAGAAATATAAAAGCTCCTACCGCCCCTCGTAGTCTGCCGCCCCGGGACGTGGCCACCTGGCCTTAGGGTAAATGGGTCGTTCTTCTTTTTTATCGACAATGGTCAGTCTCTCACCTCATTTTGTGTTACATTAGAGTACTAGCTTATGCCCGCGACTTCGTTCGCGTGGAGGTCCATACAAAATGTTAACCCCTTTTTCACCCTGTTACGGCCCCGGCATTATCACCGGACGCCCGCGGGACTTTCTGTTGCCGTGCGGGGATTTCATTCGTGCCATGCCAGCCCGAATCCCTGCGCGGCGCCGCCGGCGCGCCCCACCAGTCGTTGCCCGTGCGCCGGAGCGGGTCCACGCACGTCGCACGCGCCAGCAGCGGTCTCACAGAAACAGCCATATAACCATATTACATTTGTACAGAAATTCAGAAATATACGTTTAATTATTGGAGCATCGAAGAATATTATTTCAGACCACAGACCCAGAAAACACAGCGCTAACACACCCCCTTAGGGGACGAATTTTCAAAAATCCTTTCTTAGCGTATGCCTACATCTTAATATCTACCTGCATGCCAAATTTCAGCCCGATCCGTTCAGTGGTTTGGGCTGTGCGTTGATAGATCACTATGTCAGTCAGTCAGTCCCTTTTGAGTTATATATATTTAGATAAATTATTATGTTTTTATTGTTTGAATTTACATACTCATCGCTTTATACCTTTTAATACTAAGTAATCCTTTCTGTAACCAATTTTTTTTTGCGTGTGTTAAGGAATACTCAAAAAGGACCACTCTGTCACAGTGTTTTCACGACAATCACCATAAAATAAAAAACATTATGGGCATGAAAACAAAGATTCAATGATCCAAATGAAAACTATATGCATACGAAAAGAAATATCTAACATTGAAATCTAAATATTATCACTTGAAAACTCGAAAAACTGAGAAACACCAATTCATTCTCGCAAAAAAAGAAGAACGACCCAAATACGCCACTGAGTTAGCCCCTTTGTCCTCTCTTTACTCATTTCCCAATTTTATTTGCTACCTTTTTACAACTATCTCGCTTATCAAACAATTGTTTTTTCTGACACGCTTTTCAAAAAACGCGTAAGTAATGATTATTTTAGTAAGTAATATTTTCTATTAAAATTGATCTACTGAACTTTTCTGTATGCTGGTGAGTTTCGATTTTATTTCTATAAGGTGCGCCCACAACTCCGGCGTTTGTGAAAACTCCGTCATAGTTAAAGTGCCTATAAACAAACGTTTGAATGTTGTCCCGAAGTTCAACACAGTTGGAGTTAGTCCTTACTCCTTACAAATACACTGTTCATCTTTAACCCGTAACCGTAAACACATTTTTGTTTCCAGTTTCTGTATGCGATCTTTTTCGATCAAGGTCAAACACATTTTTTCCAAAATGTTTTGCGAGTATTCATTTTAATGGGTAACGGTTGTTAATGCTTAAAAGAAAGACAGTTAACATTTTTTCGTTCGTTTGCGATCAAAAATAAATTGGCCAAATTGCGTTTTCCCGCGAAGTTCAAGGGCCAAGGCTAAGGTAGCTCGAAAAATTCAATAACGTACCTAAGAAATTTTGAATTTGCATCAATCATGAACCATGTATTAGAATATAGGGGTATCATGAACTAGACGAGCAGATTTTAACAATCTTTATTGTACTGCAGCAAATCTTCCGATATGGAGGAAATGGACGGTTTAATAAATAAAAGTGAGAAGAATAATTCAAAAACATAAAAATACAGTTAAATATTACGAGGTAATTTGAAAAATATTTTTACAATAATTATTATCTTTACTTTGCAGCAACACTTCCATATGTAAAATGGAGGAAGAAGATGTCTTAAATGATAATAAGAAAAAATAATTTTCTTAAAAGAAAATGAATGATTTGAAAAGTACTTGTGAATGAATGATAGCTGTATTGTAATTTAATTATTTGAATACATTGGTTAAGTTATTATGTGATATGAATTTAAATGTTGTTTTGCTCGCGTTTGCCAATTGTGTTTTCTTGGTTTATAGCTTCAAATATTTTTATCTGCACGATAGAACGTTACTTATAATGTGAAAATAGCTGATTGATTTATATGTATCTAATGATTGAACGTTTTAATAATTTTAACATTGGGACGTTCAGAACGAAAGTTCAAATCTGGCTGAAAATGCTTGTATTTTTTTGTATTCATTTTGATTTTGCCTAGTTATGGTGCAGTTAAGGGCCAGCTCATACCTAGATGCGACACGGTGGCGCGACGATTCTTCAGAAGCCAGTTGTACCACGCAGTACATCGTGATGTCGCGTTTAGTAAACATGTGAAAAAGTGCATCTTTAAATAATACATTATAATTTATATGGCATAGGTATTCCAAATGAGTTCTCGTCGCAACGCGTCATGGTGTGAGCTAAGGCTAGGCAATAAAGAGTTAAGAATTTAGTTCACCACAGCAGTTGAGAATCCAATCCCAAAATGGGGGTTTTCGTCATTACTCCAGTTTCGTGCTCATACTTCAGAGACCGTTGCCAGACTGCGACGACGCGACATCCAGTTGCCAGCTTCCGCGGGCAGTTTTGTGCATAGACTAGATCAGACTGCAGATCTCACAAAACGATCTATGTTCGTAAGATGCCACTAGCCGATCAGCTGATATCAATAGATAGTTTTTACTAACAAAGCTACCACACAGATCGACTGACGTCGACCAATGTCATTGCTTGACGATCGATAGAATGGTGTGGTGACACCTTAAGGGCACAACGGAGTTTAAAATAGTTAAATGTTCCAAAAATACGGGTGCGTTACGTATGTAGTTTATTTTTCTTTTTTTTTTCAGCAATAATGACTCCGTCATAGAAGATCTGGATGAGGATGACGTATTAGTGGAAAGCTAAAAAGGAATACTTATTAAAAAATGTGTTAAATAAAAATATATACATAATTCATTCCTAAAGTAATAGTGTAATTTTTTTAGTCTAGATCAATATTTACAATTGTTATCAATTCTCATTGAGTACCTATATTATATATTTTTTGAAATATTGTTTTTTATTTATATAAAACTAGCTTCATATAAAACTATTTCGGAGCTAAATTATTTTTTTTTCCACTGTCATCCGTTACTAAAAACCATTGGTGACCTAAGTAGAGGACTAAAGCCCCTCAAAAGTCCGAGATATCTTTTGTATATTTCTACCTAACTAAGTCAGTGAGGAATTGTGGAAAAGTTATCCAAGGAGACTTGTTATGCGAATACCTACCATCAGCGCCAAATGCCAATCCTGGATCCGTCCCTGCTAAAAACAGCTTGGGTAATTTATTTTGAAAAGAACAAAAATCTTTTTCCGCATCGCTGTCGATCGGAAGTCTGCCCAAAAGATTTGCGGCATTTCCACGTTGCATGGCGATTCTTCTCCTCTATCCAAGGTAAAAAGTAGCCCTTTATTAAATGTTAGTTCTATGTCCCCTAATTATGTCAATAAGTTATTATCCTGGACGCACTATATTTGACTCTTGGCGTTAGGCGTAATATATTATCTGTGTAATGTTTTCATCAGCTGTTGAGCTGTCTTCTATTTAGCTAAAAGCATGTTTATCATAAAGGTTATGTTTAGATTACGTTGTTATTAAGCATTTTGAGTTTTATGTGAAATAAATGTGATATAAACCATTAACGTCACTCAATAATGGATTTTGCACGCAAACAATTGGAGAAATATGGCTGGACCGATGGTAAATATATGTTTGCGCTAAATCACAGCTTTTTATCACGTTTGTGAAGTAACTGTTACATGATGATAAATTAATTAACTACTGCGCAGCGACTCGCAGTGCGTGTTGCTCTTAGATTTGAATTTACTTGTATCAAACTTTAGAATATAACCTAAAGAAGTCGTTGAGGTTCCTTTGATTATAAAAATGTACCTACATTATATAATTAAAGTGAGATCCCTTAAGTTATAAGTTTGAGCTACACAATAACTAACAAATACTTACACTGTCTGGACAGGTGCACTCAAATCTATGTGGTACTTTCCTCAGGCCGCAGACTTTATCCTACATGGTTCTCATATAATTTGACCAGGGTTGAATAGGCTGAATATAGACTAAACTCTCGAGTTTTTTCAGTGTTTCTTCTCAGGGTAGTCGGCTAGGCAACAACAGCCACCTATCAACCTATCAACAGCCTGTTGCAGTGATGCAGTCCACTGCTGGACATAGGCCTCTCCAATTGCAGTACAACAGCCACATTTAGCTTAAGATGACCAAAAAGATTATGTTGTAAAAGTATTATGATTTGCTACTTATAAAATAAATACCATTTAAGTCACTAAATAAAATTTTAGCATGTTACAGCAAAAAGCCAATTCAAACCCTACATTGCATGGTAGAACCTTGAGATTGTACATACTATAAAATAACCTAATATTAATTCTGCATTTCTTGACAAAAATTGACACAGGAAATGCAGACTACTGCTAATTTGTGAAAAATAATGTTGTAGAAAAGTAAATAGAAACTTCTACTTTCGTAAAGAACAATTTTACTAATGGTCTCAGTGACCATTTAACTAATTTCAATTCTCAATACTTTTATTTGCATTCCACAATGTGAACTTAGTTGGTAGGTACATATAAAATATACATAATTTGGACCCTGTCTGGCACAGCAAGTTAGAACAGAGGAAGGGCTTATTATTATTTTTCTTTTTGTATTTCACATAATTTTTCCTACAGCAATTTGACTCTTATTTTGCAGGTAAAGGGCTTGGTAAACATGAGAATGGCATATCAGAGGCTCTGAAGCCTAAACTGAAGCGGAGCATGACAGGAGTTGGTCACGATGCTGCAGCCGAGTTCAATGAGCACTGGTGGACTACACTGTACGATAAGGCTGCTGCAAATGTGGAGGTGGGTAGTTTTGTATTGTTTGTGTTTTTGCTATTGTTGTCCTGCTGCTGGGCTAATACCATTTTATCCTTCTATCCTTGTTCTGTGCATTTTAGTAGGTTTATCTGTGCAAATAAATCAAACTCTTTCTTATTTAACCGGGGCATTATGATAGTCTGCTCTATGTTGCCTACATAGAGTAGATTGTCATCATTTCTCTTGTTATGAAAAGTTGGCTATAATAATAATCAAAGTTCCAAAAATATACTTATTTCATTCACAATATAAATTGTCCAGTCTACATGATGAAACAAGAAATTTTAGTTTATAAAATTAAGATTTCTCACAAAACAGTTGTGCTACTATTTTGGTGTGGGTAGGTATAATAAAAAAGACTAAATCCTTAACTGCAATAATCAGCAAAAAATGAAAAGCATTTTTTAATTATTGCTTTTTTTTAACTTGGCCCTCCAATCCCCTAAAATTCATTAAACTCAAAATGTAAACTTGCCCCGCTCACTTCAATTAAAAAAAAAAAAAAACTTTTTGTCTTTACACAATACACAGAATCATTTACTAATTTCACCGTTCCAGGTAGAAGAAAAAAACGGAAAAACAAAGAAAATCAAAACGAAAGATGATAAAGAATTCGTAATCACAAACAGTACTTGGAAACTAAATAAGAAGCCGAAAGATGACGAAAATGAAGAGCAGTATGCTGATTACTTCGTCCGTACTGCAGTGTTGACCAACGGTGCCAGCAACGTGGAGCGCGTGAGGGAGGAAGAATCAGATAATGACGGGGAAAAGAAAGATGTGTTTAAGATGACCGATGAGGAGTTGTTTAAAGTGTGTGAGGGCAGGACCGCTCATAAGTAAGTAATTCTTATGGTATTAGTTTTGTACTTTCTAGTGTTATTTAATTTTTTTGTATGGAATTTCTGACGCGCAGGTCTGAGCCTGTTCCTGCTGAAATACTAGCCTGTTCCTGCTGAAATACATTTTATGTTTTGTCTAGTCATTCTGTTAAATATCATACTTTGCTGTTCTGTTTTTCTTGCTGACAATAATATTGTATTTATATTTTCAGAGGCGCTCGTCACGGATTGAAAGCCACAGGGAAATTAACAAGGATAGCTCAACAAGAAGCATTATTACTTTCTCAGTCAAGATACAGTGGATATTCACATGCAAAGAAGTTGAAGGAACAAGTTGAAGATATAAATCTAAACAGTGATGACTCTGATACTACAGAACGTAAAAAGAAAAAGAAGAAAAGAAAACGCTGTAACAGTAACGAGAAATGTGAAAGTAATAAAGCAGAATGTGTCTTGGCTGAATTAGACGAAATGCCTTTGCCTGATAAAAATCAAGTGACAGACGATGACAGTGCTGCTAGTGTTATAAAAGTCGGAAAAGTTAACAAAAAATCTAAAAAGTCAAAGAAAGATTTTCGTGATATTGAAGCGATTCCGGAAGAAGATGAAGATGTTTCAAAGCCTAAAAAAAAGAAGAAAGAAATCCAGGATGACGACACGTCTGAAACAAGGGCAACGAATGGTACAGAAAATGTAGTATCTACTGAAAGTAAAACAAACAAAAAGTGCAAAAAGAAAAAGAATTTAAATGTTGAGTCATAGCATAAAGTAACTGTAGATAATTTGTTAATTTTTGAAATTATTAAATCGTGTGTGTATTTAATTAAAAGCTTGTTTTTAAACTCAACTTCAATCTAACTTAGTATCCGACTTAGATGGAAACCATGTATACATTACCTACACATGGTTTTCATCTGTGATCGATCACTAATAAAATTCAAAGTTATATCATTTGTTTATTCCATAACACGAACAGAATTTGTATTTCGTATTTGAATTGGCGTAGTTTACCGAGTTTAATTAATTGAGAACCAGACGCGCCCTCAAAGAATAATTTAAGAAAATAAGAATGTAATAATAAACCGTACCGTACTTTATTGTATCTGCTAAATCGAGTAGTATTTGGTATTAACAACTTGCAACACCAAATATTATTTCTGTCAATGTCAAAGTTGTCAGTATTTTTCGCTGTAATACGAATGCAAAAAACTGAATAAAAATGTCCTTAGGGAAGATATTCGCGCTCGATAAAGTTGTTAATTTCTTCAACATCATTCGCCAGAATGGTGGAATTAGAGGTTCCTTGTACAAACTGTACAGGTAAGGAATAATTTCGTTTATTATGTAATTGTTTTTAGGTTATGTTTATCCCAGATTTTTACGCAGCTGATGGTTTTAATGTTATTTTTTATTCAGTTTCTCGCTTTACGAACAGAAAGCCGCCTTAATAGCATGCTTCATTTACTCGAAATTGCTACTAAAAGCTCAAACAGTTTATAACACCATCGTTTGTAGTATTTCTACGTAAATATTACAAATAGCAATAAATCAAGTTTATAGTTTCTCACAGCCCGTATCATTATTTGTTGGAAAAGTCTTCGTTAGCCACGAAGACTTTTCCAACAATAATGATTAGAGGTGAGGCATAAATATTGGATTAGGTATTTTGATTAGGTATTTTTCGATACTAGTCCGTACCTAATCCAAAGCGTCGAGGATTAGGTATGGCACAAAATATTCTTACACAGTCTAAACAGAAGATACCTCATAAAAATGTGGGGACCATTGGACTACTTTGTGACAAAAACAAAAAAAAAATACAATTAAAAAAAGATAAACCTGAAAATTATAAAATTCAATATAGAAAAATTGTAAAAAGTACCTACCAATCTCAATTATTGCACAAAGTTAATCAAAATGATTACATACGCCTTTTGTGTTGTTGAATTGTGTGAATCTACACAAGATAGTCCTAAGCCTATGAGAATGTCTAATAGACGACATTTTAAGATTCTGCGCTGGACACAACGAAAATATAACATAACACACAATAAAAAACGAAATATAATCCACCGTTCCACAATATATCAGAAACGGAACGTCCATACTCCATGCCGAATATTTCTTACCCAATCCAAATACGATACATAATATTGTAACAGGCCAGCGGATGTTATGAATAAATATTCGGATTAGGTAAATGGATTAGGTATTTTTAAATACTAGGATTAGGTGGATTAGGTATCGTTTCTACCTAATCCGACCCATGTCTAATAATGATCACAGCACCCCATCAAATGCTTCTGAAACCACAAAAAGTTTTAGCATGATAAGTTATTTGACTTATCCTTATAGATTCGAGGTCGGCGCAACTTCTAAATAAATTTTATTCTTATTCTTACTTGCTTTTAAATTAGTTGTCATTAAATAGTCACCCTCTTTCTAGACTATATCATTTGCATGAAAATTTTAAATCTCTGTAAATCTCGTCATTTTCAGACAAGATGAGTTGAAAGATGGCACCTTAGTTGGTGAAGACAAATATGGCAACAAATACTATGAGAACCCTCGCTACTTCTACGGAAGGAACCGTTGGGTTGAGTACAATGAGAAGACTTACTTGAACTATGATGGTAGCCAGGTAACTTATATTTACATATTCATATTGTATTTTCTAGTCTAAATACCCTAAAAATCAACAAACATAACTTGTAAACCTGTGATTGAAATATTTAATTCTTGTTTGGCTGTAAATATTAAATACTTTTTTTTATACTGAAGTTACTTGTGGTACAATGATTGTACTACAAGTAAACTTCAGTAATAATCTTTTCATTGCAGTCGGTTGAATAGTTTTCTGCAGTGAAAAGATTATTCTTTCTTGTTTTTAATTTTTTGCAAACTGTGGTCTATAATAATTTTGACAACATCATTGATGCTTTATTTCCAAAGTGGTTTAATGGATTTACAAAAACAACCAGTCCTGCATGAGAGTGGGCAAAGTGAGATCGAAATTTTGAACACACTGACTCAAATAAGTTAGAATTTATGATGAATAAAAACAGCCACCCCTCTTGAAATAAAAAAATCAATAAGATCCTTCTATTATCAATTGTTTTACCCCTTTATTGCAAAATTCATAGAATAACTTTTTAGTAGGTGCCAACCTACTAAACAGTTATTTCACACCAAACCCATACATAAAGTGTCAAATAAATACAAAAATAAAGGATTTATCTTCTTTCAATAAAGATAATGACTTTTTGTGGCGTTAATTTCCTGTACACCACGAAAAATATATTATATATAATTATTTTTTCTTTGACCACTCACAGTTCAGCACACTAAGGCGGGTTACTGCTCAATTGCTGCTCATACCTGTAATGAAATGTTTTTATAATTTTATTTATTATGTTCCAGGTCCCCGCTGAATGGTTTGGATGGCTCCACTACAAAACTGACCTTCCCCCACACAAGGTAAGGGAAAAATCAATGCAGGTACAGCCCGGTGGCAAAATCTATGTAGATGAATGTTCAGAAAAATCACCACTTGGCTATGCCGATCGGGTTTTAACAATATTAGTTAAGTATTGCTATCACTAGCCGAATATATTACTACATGACAGAAATTTATTTGGCCTTTTCTGACCTTCCAGTTTTCTCCCAGCCTGACCAGTTTTCTTCCTTTCAGAAAATTTCTATCTGAAGGGCAATTTGGTATTTAAGTAGATATAAAAATCATAATTCTATTTTGATTTTCGTCCATTGGATTTTCAAAAAAATATTGGACACATTAAAAAGAAAGTTCAGGAGAATTTCCCTTGTATGTGGGTGTGTTTACAAAAATATATACTCACATACACAAACAGCCAGACCCAGAACAACTATCTGCAGGCCATACAAATATTTGTTTCACGCGTTAATCAGCAGCGCAGCAGCCAGTCGCTCAACCCCTGCGCCAACCGTGTCATCATTTAAATGAACTCAATGCAAAATGCGGCAACTGTTATTGCTGACGCACTTCTGATCCTTAGAACCTAACTTCTTTGTATGCTCAACAAGCCTGTTTACATTCCAGGACCCCAGCAGACCCAAGTACAAGTGGATGGCTGACTTCACAGAGAACATGTCCGGCACGACCGCCCAGTATGTCCCCTATAGTACCACCAGACCAAAGGTGGAGCCCTGGGTACCCAAGAGTAAGAGTGCCTAAGACATCAGAAGTGGGACGAAATGAAAAAAAATACGTCTTTGCAGATTATGTTTATGATTTAGTTGTAAGTAGAAAATGGAATAAATCATATTTTGAGTTTTGATGTTGATTCTTGTTTTATTTGAAGATCATGATGGTGTAGTAGCTGAGTAGTTTGGTTCTGTGTTTCTAGTTTGATTCTGGTGAATTAACGATTTTATTGATGTTAAAAAACGACAAAGTAAGCCCAGTTTCTCAAACGAAAATTAGGCCTTGACGTGCACTGCGGGGCACGTCGAGGGATTGCTCACATTATACCTCGGTAGCGTGCAGTGTAATACAACTTAGGTATGGATCGTCCACATGTTTGACAGGGTAATGTCGGGGTGATGGCATAAATAAGCATTAGCATAATCAGCCTTTTAAAGTTCCCATTGCTGGGACACAGGCCTCCTCTCTAGCAGAGGGAATGGGACGTAATCCAGCACGCCGGCCCAGTGCGGGTTCGTGAATGTCACATGTCTTCGAATTTTTGGTTCTAGGAAATGCTGGTTTCCTCACGATGTTTTCGTTTTCCTTCACCGTTTTGACTTTTGAGAGCAGTGGTAATGAAATGAATTATTTACACAAAGTAATTAATTTCTAATATGATTTCGGGGTGATATATATTTTTTTAAATTTAGAATTCAAAGTCTGCGCATACGCAAGTGTTTAACGTGCGGACGCAATATTACATGCGACAGGGTTGCACGTAGGATATAGGCTATATAACATCACGCTACGGTCAATAGGAGCGGAGCATCGATGAAAAATGTTGCAAAATCGTTACTTTTTCTCCCTCTCTTGTGTGACGCAGACGAAGATTGGCGGGTCGACAAGCATTTAAATATTTTTAGTTCCTGAAGCTGCTAGAGACATATGTCAACGACAAATTCCCTTACTTTTATTGGCTGCCTTCAGCCGTACTCTCAGTTCTCACGGCGACATTTATTTAATTTAAGCCGTAACAATGGCTTGTAATGACAAACCGGTTGCCACCTCATCGCTAAAGTAGTCAGACAAGTTATAACATGAAATTAGCAATCACACAAGTTTGTACTGTAGAAGACACGTGGTAGCTATCCTCTTTGGGTTTTGAAGGAATTAGTACCTAACTTGTATGTACAATCTCATATCTATTTAAATCCAACCGCAAAAAGTTTTGTGAAACTTTTAGTTGGTATATGTGGTATAATGTATTTTTTTTTCCTGCATTTTTGGAGTCCACGAGTTATGAATGCCAAGAAAAAATACGACTAATTACCGTGAAACGGGTTGAATACCTAGATAAAATTGGCTAAGCTGGTTAAGAAAGCCCTGCATTAAATCGCAGAATTTTCTCTGGATTTCGGATTGGTCTTTTCAAGTCTCAGAAAGAACTCAAGAAGGAACTCAAATGTTGGGGGGGTTAAATACTAATTATTTAACACGGAGTGACTACGTATCTCAGCTCCATAACCCAGTAAATGAAATCGTATTACCTAAGTGCTGGTTTCTGGAGGTCCAGCAAAACCATTCTTGCCAAAGATAGCCCCCTTGACAGGACTGGTCGAATCTAACTACCCGTAACGACTGTCAAAGATCTTCAAATGACAGCTGGAACCAACGGCTTAACGTGTTCTTCGAGACACGAAGAAAACTAAGTAAGTATGAAGAGATTACCTTGTGCGATAAGACCGCCCATTGTATCTACACTTGTTTTTATAAATATTTGTCCAGTGGCCGTATTACGAAGTGCCAATGCTATCATGATTCGTGTGAGGGAAAGAGATAGTGCTATTCGTCTCGTGTAACTCCGTCTCTCTCTGACACAGAAATCATGATGGATTTAAGACGTCATAATAGGTCGCCTGTTCTTATTATGAGGTATACAATAATGTAAATAAATAAATAAATATTATAATGAATGGTCATCCATCCACGGGTCGACCTTGGCAAGCTCAGCTTAACCTCGCAGATAGAAGCGTGCCGCTATTATTATTTAGCCATGAGTTTCTTACGAGGATAACGTAGTCTTACTAATATATTTATCAATGCGAAAGTCTCGATGGGTGTTTTTTTTTTAGAACGGCAGAACGTATCAGGCTGAAATTTGGCACAGAGGTAGAATACAGTCTGGAATAGCACGAACGCTTATCCCGGGAGTATGTTCCCTTGGGATAATAACGATATTTACGTGAAAGTCGCTGGTAGAAGCTAGTTTTCGCATAAGTAAGTACTTACTAGAGAATAAGCAGATGGTTCCCACTTGGTATTGTTCAGCAGCTGACATCATTGTTTTTCTGCATGTCGGATGGCGCAGTGTAGATAGCATACAGAGCATACAGCATTGGGAACGGTTTAATTCGTATCATGCCGCCGCTTATTATTTCTACTTAAAACCTGTTTGCACTGCCACGGGTCCTCGCGAGCAATGCTCAAAGTTTTTTCGCCGAGTTCTCAAAAGTGTTCTGTGATCTATATAAATGTATATAAAATTGCAAACGCCGTTACATTGTAAAATACCGCGTGAAATTGTGACTTTTTTTTCTTAATAAGACACGGATATTTTAGAAACTATTGAATTTAGAAGGGATTTATTCTGTACCAAAACGTTTTTATTTTTTCATAATATAGGTACCAAGAAATTACAATCCTATCATCTGCCTGCCTTTTCCCAACTATATTGAGATCGGATTCCTGTCAAACCGGGTTCAGCTGAATACCAGTATTTTACGTGGAGCGGCTTCCTACCAGTCCTCCACCACCTATTAACTGGGTAGCACGGTACTTCTTGGCAAGACTGGAGTCAAATTTACTGGCTTCTGACAATCCGTAACGACTGCCAAAGATCTTCAAATTACAGCCGCGACCAACGGCGTAACGTGCTTTCCGAAGCACGGAAGAAACTCGGTATGTTAAGATGGTCACCCATCCACTGACCAATCTTGGCAAGCGTTGCCGTGCGGCTGTTAGTCTTTAGCCACGGGCTATTTTAATCATCATAAATTTAAAAATTACTTACAAGTAAAAAGTTAAAGATTTTTACAATCTTACGGATTGTGCAAATTTCCGTTGAGATATACTATGTATTAGTCTTCTTGATCATGATATGCAGTTTCTGTGGCACAGTTAACGTATGAGTACACAGTTGTACCAAGGTCCCTTGTTTATTTAATACCAATCTTGGTGCGTTATGTGGTGAACATAATATACACGGTATTTCAGAAGTGCCCCCACTTCGGAAGTACCATAGAATATACATTATTTTTAGTATTATAATTAGACTGGACTGTCCCATTGCTGGGCAAAGCCCTCCCTTCATTCCTTCCACCGCGTGCAACGGTTACAATTTTCCGTCTCTTCCAATAGGGATGTTTCCTGAATAAAAAATATGATTCTTGTCCGGCAGTTTGATTATCGAATAATATTGGACACGTATTTTTTGCTTTATCAAACCTATAAAAATCATCAAAGATCAGGAGTGGGGGTTTGTGAAGTTACAACGTGGTACAAATTGTAGCAAGTAGTGACGTCACACGCTTATTCAACGTACTGCACCGTCTGCGTTTTTTATTTACGTGAAAAAAGATTAAAAACGTGTCCAATATTTTTTCTAAATCTATCTGCGGCACTTACCCTATTTTACTAAGTTTAGACGTGCTTTCATGCATTGATGCCCGTTTTCAATACTAATATAATTTATTAATAATTAATTGTTTGTACCGAATAAGCTCCGAAAGTACAGGACCAATTTCCCATTTTCCAATGACTTTTGGAAATCTATGTGATGGACTAATTAGTTTTTTTTTGTTAGCCAACTACCTTATTTTTAAGGAAGCCATCTAGGTCGTCTTGCAATTTTCATCGTGGTCTGCCGCTGCCCATGTGACTGTTTGAGGGAGTGGCGGTGAAGTAAATTACTCCACCAACTTCCTTTCGACCTTTGTGGGAGATCTGTGTCCATCTGTGTCCTATATAACGCGACATTGATTGATGTGTCGATGTTTTTGGACACACTGATCTACGGATGTGGTGCAACTGTTGTTGTGAATTATAAATAGAGACAATGGTGCTTTTGCTGTGCATATTGTGTAATGGTTGGGTTAGTTTGTTGGGTCGTGTTTTGTTTTGTGTATGGCTTTATGCGAGGAAGCTCTATTTTACAAACGCGATGTGGCATTTGGAGGGTGACAATTCGATAGACCGATCTGTTCAATCTGTCAGAATTCCCTCCAAATTTTTGACAACTGACGTGGTAGGTACCTCATATTTGTCAAAACTGTATCTTTTTCGGTTTCAATTATTATAAAATTTCGGAATCTTCAACATGTGGATTGTGGTAAAGTTATATATATTAAAAAACATGTAGAAATGCCTGCAGCGGGATAATATTTATTACAAGAGTCAATTTTAGCAATCAAGATTGCTTCACAAAATTGTGGGTACCAGGTTTTAACGCATATTTTGTTACGGGTCGCGAGTTCGATTCCCTATTTTTTTTGTTGTTAAATCTATTGTTTCGTATTTATGACAGTTTTGGACTAATAAACCATATCTATAAATAATAATTTACCTGAACTACATTTACGGTTGGAAGTACGATCGTGTAATTAATTTATTGTAATTCTTTTGCTTAAATTATGTTTTTATAACAAAGATCTGTACGAAATTCTTGTGTCCGCCTTCCAAAGCGTAGTAATTAAACCATCCGAATACAAAATATTTGAAATGGTAATAAAAAAAACTTTTAGAAACTTTGTAACTAACCAACTGCCCACAATATATCTACAGGCACACGATTCAAGACGAAGCTTTTGGCATACTAACCATTCAATATTCAACCTTATAACTGGTTAACACGTTTTAGATTGGACCACCAATGTCCACAACTACGGTCACACTAATGCAATTTATCAACTACACAGAGAAATGGACTTTAGAGTCTGAAGATAAGGTTAGAAATCGGTTGTGCCATTCAATTAAGCTCAGCGTACGAACAAAACTTTTTTTGCCATCACAGGTAAAAATATCTTTAAACTCGACTCAAATCCAGTGAAAATGCGACGCGGCGCGGTCCGTACGCGTCTTACAAAAAACTTTTTAGTAGTTTTGTAACTTAAATTGATAGTTTTCAATGAAAAATGCACAAATTAATGCAATCTTCGTGTTTCAAGTCAGTGTATGTGCAACCGTGAAACGTCTGACATGTGTTCCATTTTATAAAATCAGTTTCGAAATTCAAAATAGTTCTGTGGTGTGCAAAAGGTGTGCTGTTACGTTTCGAAAACAGGATTTTGTGTTTTTTTTTCAATTGATGGTAAGTTTAAGGTTATAATTTCATTTTAAATGATTGTTTTAGTTAAGGCGTCTGATTTTGAAGTATGACCGGTATAGAACAAAGAAAACGTAAACTAGTTTTGAAAGTATGGGGCATAAAATTTCGTTAGGTAGGTACCTAGTTGTTAGTTGGACCGGTAACAAGGATGTTTGGTGTAGGATCTTTGCCTCATTTTATTTTTTGTTGATAAAAAAGAAGTTTGAGTGGGCGGTAAAATGGCTCGCGTTTTACATAAAACTGCGTGAATTGCCAAGTTAATTGACTAGGTTGGTACTTACCTGAAGTGTCATACATAAATCTTATGCCTAGAAACTGTTCTGACTTAGTAAGAAACTTTGGTACCTATATCCTATGTTATGAAGACAGAAACTTTTTGTTTGAACCTCCTTTCGCGATAAACTTTGACCTCCACTCTAAAGACGTCTTTACACTATGCAATTTAGTGTGAGCTAATTTAAATTGTGTTAGGGTCTTTAGGTCAAATTAGTCATTAATTGGATGTCAAGAAATTAGTTAGCAGCCGTCGTCGTCCGGTCCAGCAATAATAACAATTCTCACTACCAACGAATTTATCAAAGTTTCGGCATCTAAGGAGTGGAATTCCACTGCTTGAGTCTGTGTTTTCTGATAGCTACAAGCTTTCATTTTGGAGTCGAGTCAAGATTGATTAGGCTACTTTTAGGCAAAGGTGCTCTAGCGTCTACCATATAATCGCTCATCGTGATTTTTTAAGTACGTACTGAGATGCAGACTCCAAAATGCCTTCGTTGTAAAATTATCGCCAATTTCTTGAACGAAAATTCAAGTCGCAAAATTGTCATCTGCGCATAAACTGCTGTGATTGGTTGAATGAACTATTAACAGCCAATGATAGCAAATTTGGTAAATTATTTTGGCTATAATTTTCGTTCGGGACACTTTATGTCACAAGCAATTGAGAAACTAATTTCAACCGACGAAATGATTCACCATAAAAAAAAAATAGTACCAACCTACTCAAATCTCTATATTTGATGATATGCAAAGAGAAATAATATTGTAACGGTATTTCAAAAACTAAAATATTTTATGTTCTTGATAATTGATGGACCAACCATGAAACAGTTACGACTCTTAATAGTTGAAGTTCTCAATGCATATAGAATTATGTCTATAATCTTAAAAGAATACAAAAAGTTTCTAATGGCTTCTGTCTGAGTGCGAAAAGGTCAATGTTGGTAAAATGCAAAGACAATATAATTCTCTATGGTAAAATGGCTACTTCTAGACAAGCGTGCTCCATCGTCGACCATATCATTGCTTTCCATCAGGTGAGATTGTGGTGAAACGTGACGATACTAATAAAAAGACACATTCATCAGTATCTTCTTCATACGCCCTTCCCACAAGGTACTTGTACCATAGACTCCCCTTTCTTTAATTCAATTCCTCACACGATACATTCATCTTTTTTTAGCTCCTAATGCCTTTCCTTCCATCCTTTATATTCATTAACTCTTTTAGTCACTTTTATTCTTATAAACAGTAAGGTTCAAAAGTTCTCTGGAATGCAGATCTTTTTCTGCGACTTATGTCCATGAAACTTGACTGAGTCATCTGCTACAGTTGGGAATGTCGTCCATGTTAGGAAACAGGGTTGGACCAAATATATTCCCCTGAGGGATTCCTAATTCTATTGGTAGCAGCTGGTTGCCGAGAATTGTAATTTATATTATGGTTTACACTTTGAATGGTAATTTTGAAGACTTAACTTAGGCCTTTTTAATAAGGCTTCAAGTTTCTGATTCAGTCAATTGTTCAAGATGATATTAGTCATAAGGTTTAACCAATTCTGCAATTCAGAATTTTCAGCAATCGATATGAGTATACATTTGTAAAACCTGGAGTAAACGTCTTCAGGTGTGCTTATAAGTTAGTCATTTAGGCCCTCTATGTACGCAGCATTCTTTGAATCATTTCTTACCTCTTCCGTATCCATTTTACACCTGCTGCTTACAGATCAACGCTCCATCAAGCATCCTACTAACTATAATCCTTATTAAACAGTTAAATTGTTAACTACAATTTTTTACCAACACTTCTATGGAACGAATAAGAAACTTAGGAATTTCTCATCTGTCATTCTCTGCAAGCTGTAGGCTCCCGTACACATTGCTGCACGCATTCCTATCTCCATGTCTGTTGCGACATTTTATACAGCTCATCTTTTAGCATTTTTTTTTATTAGTATAGAACTATGTTGTTACCAGATGCAGGCAATCATCTGTATGGTTCTGACGGCTGAGATTGACTTTCAGAAGTGAATTGGTCGATATTTCTAGTATTTTAATGAGAAAAATATCTGATACTATGCCGGTTACGATTTTCTGAAGTGTAAAATTATTTGTAGTAGGTTTTTTTATTGGATTGGATATCGTGAGTGTTAAACTCTTACTGCTCTTGTATCTTACCGTTACAATTCATACATTAATACAGGCAGAGAATATAACTATTTTTTAAAATTGTGTTCAGAAGAACAGTGCTGCTAAAGAAAGGAAGTTTTCTTAAGGTCTTATAACAACCATAGTAAATGGTCGTTAAAACTATCTATTAAAATGGGAACAGTCGTAAAGTAACATTTATGTCTGTCGTGTTTCTGGTGATGCAAGTGTAGCGACGGACGAAGCAAAGGGTGTCCCGTCCGGTCATGCATTTTTAAAGCACAGAACTTTTTAAATGATCTGAAATTCTGAATACTCAACCCAGAGCAGTGGTGGCCGAGTGGTAACGGCCCCGACTTACGAATTGTAGGTCGCGGGTTTAAACCCACCCAGGCGCATTAATTTGTGTAATTAATTTCATCACCACTGCTCTCAAAACGGTGAAGGAAAACATCGTGAGGAAACCGGCATGTCCTAGAACCAAAAAATCGAAGACATGTGACATTCACCAACCCGCACTGGGCTCGCGTGGTGGATTACGGCCCATTCTCTCTCCTAGAGAGGAAGCCTGTGTCCCAGCAGTGGGAGTGCATATATGCAACCCAGAATCCGGATTTGTTTCCAGTTAATGGCAATAGGTTAATATTATATGACCGACACGGGACTTAGCCAACACTGGAATAAATGTAGTCTAATAGAAGTACAACTTTGCTTAACCTCTCAAGGTATACAGGCATGATATGATAGTTTTATGATTGCAATTATTGGTTTGTGTCTCATTATTTATTGCTAAGAGCTTGTCCAATGTTTCCTTGTTATAACTATCCCCATCTCTCTGCTCTATCTCATAGGAATTGCTTTTGGTCGTTGCAACACGTTTTCTTCTTCCGTTCTCCTTGGTCAACTTTTCATATGAGGAGTTCGTAACTAAATAATAACAACCGCACTAAGCAACGCTTGCCAAGGTCGATCTGTCGATGGGTGACCATCCTAACATACTAGATTCCTCCGTGGCTCGGAAAGCTCGTTATGCCGTTGGTCTCGGCTGTCATTTTTGTAGATCTGTGGCAGTCACGGATTATCACAAGCCAGAATATGTGTTACCCAGATAAAGGGTTGTGGAGGCTGCTCCACTTAAAAAGCTTCAGCTGAATCAGTTTGATTGAAAGCCGACCCCAATGTAGTTGGGAAAAGGCTAGGCAGATGATGATTCCTTTCCCTATAACAAACTAATTTATCTTTAAATTCGAAATCGTCTCTACCCATATTCCCATTTTTTCTTGACTACCCGTATAATCTCTGTAACTTAGAATCTTTATTGAAATTATCAGGTAAGAACTTTTTTTTGGTTAACAAGGGTTGCTGGTCAAAATTCCTATCTGTTTTTTTTTAGTTTATGGGTCCTTGTTGCGGGCGGATTTTTTCATGCACCCCATTGAGTTAAATATTGTTAATAGAATGGCTCTCATTGGCCACACTGTTATGTTTTGCAGAACTCGTAAAGGTACTGGAAGACCGTCACAGTTTAAATTATTCAATAGGCTTTGAAAGTAATGTCCTGTGCTTCTGTGCACTTTATTGTACAATGTAGAAAAGTAATGAATGATTATTTTGTTTGGTCACAATATGATTTACTATTGTTAACTTCTTAAGACTTCCTGTCTTCTTTATTCGCTAGTTGAACTGCAAATAATTGATTTGATGTTGCTTTTCGAAAGTACAATGGTCTCTTTATCATATTCTTGTTGTTTTTCTGTACCATTAGTTAGTTACATAGAGAATAATAAGTTGGTAGCTGATATCAATGGGCATAGTTAGACAATCACTCATCCAACTGCTAACTCTAAATCTAAAGTCATCAAATTAATTCCAGAAACCCGCAAGCAAGGTTTCTTTTCGTATAATAGAACCAATTTGGAAAAAGAAATTTTTAAACAAAATAAAATTTAAATAATTCATCATCATCTTTTCTCGTCTCGGATCGGGAAGAAATATCATAAAAGCACCTCTTCTTTCCTTAAATTTTGACAAAATATAGACTTGGATTATCGTTGAGATGATAATGTTGCGACTGAATATGAACGCGTAAGTACGACAATTATTGCACTTCACGTCTCAGAAATATAACGAAACCATATCAGCAAGGCATTCAAAAACTCCACCATGGCCAAATTAAAAAAAAAACAGGATCACAAACAACAATGGCCGCCTGTCATTGCGCGCGCGGGCGCCATGCCATTGCGTTTGATTATAATAATAAAGTTATGGCTGCGTTCTCACAGTCATCAGACGCTAAGTGTTGGGTTACCCGCTCCGAACTAATCGTGCGGCCGTTGGCTTCTGTTCGGCTTGACTTAGTGTAATGGAATGTGTGTACAATGCTTTTCCAGGATGTTAGCGAGCGAAATATAAAGAATCAGCTGGTTTTGTTAGATGTTGAATTGTTGCTTTAGTCGCGCTAAACGATATTTATTTTTTAAGCAGGTTTTAAACATAACAGTTTTATAAACACGCAATATATAATTAATTATAGTCCGTTGTACGATTCATATACTTACATTTAAATAAAAATGGAGCATGCATATATGAATATACGGTACATACACCAAAATAACATTTTTTACAGTTTTTGTCTGTCTGTCTGTTTATTCCGGGTAATCTCTGAAATGGCTGGACCGATTTTGAGGGGACTTTTATTGGCAGCTAGCTGGTGTAATAAGGAGTAATTTCGGCTACTTTTATTTTAGAAAAATAAAGTAATGTTGCAATGTCCAAGTACTGACCAGTAGGTACCGCGCGCAGATCACGCGCATGCCACCACTGTGCCGTCACGTCGGGCGCCTCCCACCACTTCTCCCACCAACGAATCACTATTACAAAGAATTGAGGGATTAGTAAATATTCCACCTGGACGAAGTCGCGCGCAGAAGCTAGTATAATATAATTTGAACCCCTTTCCCAAAGTTTTAAACTGGACTGCGACGGGCGACGGGCCTAAAATTCCATTTTTGATTGTAATCACTGACTGTAGTTTGCGTGTGTGTATGTGGGCGTCGCGGTCGCATCTCAGCTTTAGGCCCATTCCCCACCTGGAAAAATCCTAGATAAGCCAATGTGTGTCAGATTTAGGATAGGTAGTAGAATAAAAATCACCACAAATTCTGTTGGAGCTCTCAAGATAGTTACAACTAGCGTCGCTCTGCGGTTTCACCTGCGTAGTTCCCGTTCCCGTGGGAATATGGAGATATAATATAACCTATGTTCACTGGACATAGTGTAGCTTCCCAACAATCCCAACAGTGAAATATTTTTTCAAATCGGTCAAGTCTCGTAGGAGTCTTGGTAGTTTCGGAGCCTATTCAATGCAAACAAACTAAAAAGAAACAAATCTTTCCTCTTTGTAATATTAGTGTAGATAAGTTTCCCAGAAGTTCATGTCGTTTCGGTCGTTTCCTCAGAAACATTGTGTAATATGATCTCGCCGTTGTTACGTACAGTCGTGACTCGATAGCACCTACTATTTCACTGTAATCTATTTGAAAGTTGCCGACACAAAAGGCAAAAACACGAGGTTCTAATCTAATGTTTTAAAGAAAATGAATATGTGTCTGCTTTTAATACCAAAATTCATGAGCATCTATCAGCTTTCTTTGAAGTTATGTGTAGGTGGATGTCACCGGATAATTCCAAAAAAAAAAAAACAACAATATTAGTTCCATGGGTGAAAAAATAGTTAAATCGGTCCTTTAGTTTCGGAGCTTATTCGGTACAAATAAAAAATAAACAAAAAAATCTTCTCTCTAAATAATATTAGTATTGAAAATGAGCATCAATGCATGAAAACACGTCTAAACTTAGTAAAATAGGGTAGGTACCTAGTAGACAAAAAAATCTAATAAGTCCGTCGGATTTACAAAAAATATTGGATTCTATTTTTTTTGGTTTTTCACGTAAATAAAAAACGAACACAAAACTGTATTGTCTTCGTTGGATAGGTACTCGTGTGACGTCACTAGTCGCTACAATTTTTCACAAGCCCCACTCTTGATCTTTGATGCTTTTCATCGTCGTCAATTTTTATATAAGTATTCGATGATCAAAAAATACGTGTCTAATAGGTATTTTTCGAGAATCTAACTGACAGACCTGACAGACAAAATTTTTTTTTTTTTTTTTCACAGATCATATTTTATTAAACAGAAACCACCCCTTTTGCCAAAAACCATAATAAGGAAATCACGCGTTCAAAAATTCAATCGTGTATGTAGACTAAGGAAGAGTAGGTAGGTAAGGGTAAGCTAGTACACTCCTTTTCAAATAGGTCCGACTGTTGCGGAATTTGTTCGAAAGAGTCACCGCGGCACTGGAACGCAAAGGGCACAAGAAGGAACATGGGTGGGTTTTAGTCAGTAAGAGTCTGATAATCCCTTCCGCTCCGCCCAGAGCGGGAGAAGTCATTTGATGATTTCCCATCCAGAAAAAGAAAAATAGGTTCAACAGTGCTCCAAATATCTTCACATTGCCATGGTCGGTGTTTTGCGGAATTTGTTTTTAAAGAGGCACCTCGGCCTTGAAACGCAAAGGGCATTTGGAGGAACTCGGATGAGCTCTAGGCACACCCCTTCCGCTCCGTCCAGTGTGGAAGAAGCCATTTTTGATATTAACCTAAATATATCAAAGCTGCCAGCTAGTCTAGAACAAGCCGAAAATTTCCGTTCATAAAAATTACTCAAAGACTAATATCGCAAAATATCAGCTTCCTTCTTATAACATTGATACTGACCTCTGAGATCAAATGACGTAGAACACAACGAATCATTGTATAGAACAGAGGGAGCAAAGTGCTTACTGCTAAATTGTGAGACCCTCTCTGTACCGTATCGTATGTTTTGCGAATTGGGTACCAACCACAGCTAGGGCTGCCAACTATGCCATCCTCACTATATTATACAATGTGGATCTGGACTTACGACATTAAATTAAAACAAGCACAGTACTAGTCCATTGAAACATTTTAAAACACGAAAATTAGTAGTTAATGGAAAACTTAACAATTGCAATTTTCAAACAAAATAAATATCAAAATCAACTGCATAAAAAGTAAACACGCTTTATCTACGAAAAGTCACTGACCTATTACGCGGCGTGGTGCGGGGTGCAGCGGGCAGTTGCGGTGCGGGACGTATGTAGGTAGGTACTTTAGTCGGAGAACAACAAATCACCAAGTTGCACGTTCGCAACAAATCGTACCTATCGTACCTACCGTACCTACCGTACCTACCGTTTTGCACAGGTCCTTGACCTTACAATGTTTACCTATTATTACGGACTCAGATCTACAGCATGTTGAAAAATAAGAAAATGAAAAATAATTTCCTGTAGCTAAAGTATTCGTTGGATTTGATTGATTTTTTGTATACGGGTATAAAGAACATGATACTCTTTAGGTGGCTTAAAGGAATGTCAATCGTCCTGCTCCACTTTGTATAGTACTAGCAGCGCCCCATGGTTTCACCCGCGTAGTTCCCGTTCCCGTGGGAATACGGAGATAAAATAGCCTATGTTACTCAGGGTGAATGTAGCTTTATAATGGTGAATGAATTTTTGAAATCGGTCCAGTAGTTTTTGAGTTTATTCGTTACATACAAAAATACAAATCTTTCCTCTTTAGAATATTAGTATAGATTAGCTTTTTCCAGTTCTCGTATAGTTTGTAGCCTTCCGCATGCATGTGGCTATCATATATAAAAATAATTTTCCAAATCTGTGTTAGTTCCAGAGATTAGCGCGATCAAACAAACAAATTCTTCAACCGTATTATATTACTAGCTTTTGCCCGCGACTTCGTCCGCGTGGAGTAGTTACTGATCCTCCGATTTTGAAACATTCTTCATTTGTGCTCCACTCATATTGGTCTTAGCGTGATGATATATATGCCTTCCTCGATAAATCCCTTAACCAACACTCAAAGAATTTTTGAAATCGGGCCAGTCGTTCCTGAGATTAGTGCGTTCAAGCAAACATACTTTTCAGTTTTATATATTAGTATAGATCTACCAGAGTAATACTATATTTTAAGCAATTGTACTATATTATAGAAAAATAATGTAGAACGCTAAATACTATGTTTTCAATTTAAATGAATAACGATGAATTGGAACGAAATTATATTGTTTTTGTGTACCAACAATTTATAAAAAATACTATGTTTCTCCCAAAAAACGGTGACAACCCTAACCTCATTAGATATGTAAACGTGTTCAGTTGAAAGATCGTGATGTGGAAATACCCAATATGTAATGATATACAAAGTATCTAGAGCACCTAGGTTTTTTATGTATGGGAAATTATCAAATGACTTGTACCGCTCTGGGCGTAGCGGAAGGTAGTGTCAGACTCTTACTGACTAAAACCCACCCGTATTCCTCCAAAGGCCCTTTGCGTTCCAGGGCCGCGGTGACTCTTCGGAACAATTTCCGCAACCCTAGCAGGCACTGACTCTGGGGCTCCGTCTTTTTTGCTACACATCTCTTTGAAACGCCCGTGGATCCTGGGGGCCTAGTAATTATCGGACGGCGAGCCACCCATCGCTCGCCAACCGCAGGCTCGCACCTACGGTGGCCGGGAACCGCCCTGCGACTCACGACGACCGGTGCGTCTTCTTCTATTGCGGCGGTTGCGTGATCTCCCTCAAGTGGACCACTTCCCTACCTCCTGGTTCCGGACCATGGATTCAACTAGGACCGAAACCGAGAGGTCGCCGCCGCCGAAAAAAAAAAATGGAAATCATCAAATGACCCCTCCCGCCCTGGGTGGAGCGGTAGGGAGTGTCAGACTCTTACTGACTAAAACCCACCCGTGATCCTTCTTGTGCCCTTTGAGTTCCAGGGCCGCGGTGACTCTTTCGAACAAATTCCGCAACCCTAGCAGGCACTGACCTATGGGGCCCCGTCTACGTTGCTGACGGCTCTTTGAGGCGCGCGTAGGACACGACGCGTCGTCGACACGGATCTGGTTGCTATCGGACGGCGAGCCACCCACGCTCACCGTCCACAGGCATCAGCCACTGCGCAATAGCACAGCGGCCGACTTATCTCTGGAGGATGCATGAGGTCCTGGGATCAATTTTCGGGCCATGCAAAGTGTTATTAGGGAATACGGTGTGATGATTTGTATGTATTCATGTACGTCACAAAATACAGTGTTATACGTGAAAAATGATGATCTTCTTTTCCGGTCTCATCATCATCTTCCTGCCCTTATCCCATGTTACTAGGGGTCTGTGCAACTCGTTTTTTCTTCCATTCTGTCCAGTCTCCCTTAGTACAAATAGGTAATTGGAAATCATTAGCGCTGTGATGATACTACTGCCAACTTCTTACGAAGGCGTTCGCGAACCTTAAATGTTAAAGTCGGTTGGTAGCCAACCTGATCCTCCTGGACTCCTGAACCTCAAAATAAAAGAAAAAGCAAGAAGTATTAAGTCAGAAGTGTTCGAGTGCTATTTCAGTTAAAAGAAATGAAACTTTGGACATCGTAGATTCGCAGGGTGGCAAATGTCAACAAGATCCATTAGTGCAGAATAACAGACTGCCGTATGCGCTTTGTTTAATCAGTGCTAAAATTAACACCGTCCGTCTGAGGAGCTCGTGGCTAAATTATAACAGCCGCACGGGTCGATCTTCAAGATTAAGCAACGCTTGCCAAGGTTGGTCTGTGGATGGGTGACCATCTTAACATACCGAGTTTCCTCCGTGCCTCGGAAAGCACGTTAAGCCGTTGGTTCCCGGCTGTCATTTATAGATCTTTGGCAATCTTTGGCAATCGTTACGGGTTGTCAGAAGCCAGTAAATCTGACTCCAGTCTTGCCAAGAAGTACCGTGTTACCCAGTTAATGGATTGCGGAGGTCTGGCTCCTGACTCCAGACTAAAGGAATCTCCAGACTAAGCTTAGTGCGAGATCATTGGAGATCGTTTGTTATGGATTCAGACTTAAGCTTTATTACATTCCAAGATAATTCTATTACCGGCTGTTTTCCCATATCATCATTTGCCTTTTTATTTGCTTCTCGAGAAAATATGGTCGTTGAGTAATCTCGACCCAGTCGCCATTGCATAGAGGATAAGTTAGAATTACACGGCGAAGTAATGCAAGCAAAACACCAAAAACATCCAAGATATTTTTTCGTGTTTTGCTTGCATTACTTCGCTTATCCAACATAGCATCTATAATTGCCTTTTGCAACTTTTCAAAAACAATAGAATTTCCAAATGATCAAGTAAGTATACCATTTTCTACGCAGCAAAGTACCCATTGTTTACTCAAAATTTTGTTAAATATTGTGTGAGTTGAGTTATCATGTTTCTTAATAAAGTGCCTTTGGCTTGCGCAAGGCGGTAAAGAAATGAAAAAGTTGCCTTTTAAAATCTTGAATTTCAAGCTTTCCTTTCAAGGGAATGGACAAAAGCAACACTTAGTTTCGTCATTTTGTCACCAAATTTAAACAGTGCCAAGGCATTCTTTAAGAACAGATTGTGGTATAAGATTGGGTAGAATAATTTAAAGACAATTTTTGTTTTGAACTCTGACAAGTTCTTTGTAAATTCCGTCTGCATTAGGATTACCATCTGCCATTTGTACTTTTTCCTGTCTTTTTTGCAGAAGACAAGCCAAATACAGCAACCTTCCTCTTTATGCAACGCCAATTTGGTGTACCGTCTTCATGGGTACGGGCCACACATGTAGAACACTTTAAATGGGATTTAAATGACGCTCCACTTAAAGTCTCTCATATTATGAAAGTGACAGTTGTAATGTGACACCATTTTGCCAATTGTCTCCGTGTTAATTGAGCCCCAGCTTCTAGACATAGTCCAGTGGCCTCGAGATCAAAAGGAGGGGAGATACTTTAACATGATATTGATATACCAGCCTCACTGGCAGTTTCTTGGACAAAAGTTATCCCGAAATTCATGTGATAAATTGCCGAGCGTATGTAACCGCTGTGATTGGTACATAGAATCGCCAATAATAATACTTGAATTGTGTTTAATTTGTAGCTTTATTGTTTTCTCCCCTGGAACTGGCTGTATATGCTCTAAAGGTTCACCTAAGCAAGGATAAGCAATATAAGCCGTAGAACCGATGGCCGTTCAATGGCGTCGATATGTTCTTGAATGGAGGCCGAAATCTGACAAAGGTGGGACAGCCACAAAACGATTTTCGCAGGGTGGTTTGTAGCAACTGGATCAGGAGCCATTGCTAAGTGGATTTCTATAGACTGAAAATGACGATTTTGAACCTAAGATAGATACTTCAGAATGCGCCAGCCTTCACCTGCTGCCCTTAAATTATACAAAAATATGATTCGCCTTTAAAACACAGTTCCCACATTGGAACACGTTTCCTATTGACAGCTATGTGGATGATTTCTTTTGTTGCTCAATGAGTTCTTTTCATACGATGTTTATTTGTATAATGTAGTTAAATTCTGATGTAAATATACGTCCAACGAGATGTTTGAAGAAAAAATTCCCACATTGTATTTATAAGCTCACAATTTAGCTCACACCTCCACCACAACTGCACAGTTAGCATAGAATATTACACTTCCTCAGTGAAAGTATTCCATCCTCTGTTATTATGGTAGTAATTGCAATGTGGGTAGTACTACAATCGTGGCTTAGTTCGCATGTCAGGGTTCGGTGAAAGTAGTTTTATGGGCAAATTATGGGTCCCATGTTGTTTGTATAGAGTTTTGGTTAATTACTTGGGCGTTATTAAGCTGGCAAGATAATATACAACTGGATATTCTGTTATATGTTGCCCTATTCGTCCTGCAACAGACAGCCTTAAATTGTCTACACTAATATTATAAAGATTTGATTGTTTTTTTGTTTGTTTGTTTGCATTGAATAGGCTCCGAAACTACTTGACCGATTTGAAAAATTCTTTCACTGTTGGGAAGCTACACTATCTCCGGTGAACATAGGCTATACTATATCCCCATATTCCCACGGGAACGGGAGCTACGCGGGTGAAACCGCGGGGCGGTGCTAGTATTGTATATACGTACAGTTAGTTGATTTAGGGAGATATTATGAAGGCAAAGAGCATTGTGTCTGAACTGCTGGTTCTGTAAACAAGTGATCGGGAAAAGCTAGGTGGTGTATTCAAGTGGAATTTCATATTCTTTATTTGGATGGATTTTCAGCTTACGTCGTGTTCACCTAAGTTTTCACTCTGAGATGAGAAAAAAGAAAAAAAGAATAAGTAATTAAATGCTAGAAAAAAAATGAGATATATGTATAGGTACAGCCGGTCAGTGTTGCGGAATTTGTTCGTAAGAGTCACTGTGGCCCTGGAACGCAAAGGGCACAAGAAGGATCACGGGTGGGTTTTATTTAGTCAGTAAGAGTCTGACATTCCCTTCCGCTCCGCCCAGAGCGGGAGAAGACATTTGATGATTTCCCATTCAGAAAAAGAAAACTGTAATAGTTCATGTTGAATTCAAAATGAGTTTTCTTGAATGAAAAGATGTATTTTTGTTAGTAACAAAAATTGACGTTCGCAAACAAGTAAAAATAACAATAGTAATGGTCCATTGACTACCTGGCTGGAGTCGTGACAGTGTACGTTTGTCAAACCTTTTAGAAAGTCTCTGTTATGTTCACATTCACACAAAACACAGATGCAGGTAAAGTGAACCAAAATGGCGAGTATTATTGTCTTCGTTAATGGTAGTATTTGCTCATGTACGTAAACGTGGACATGTCAGATTGTAATAGTTCTAGGGTTGTAGAATTTGTTCGAAAGAGTCACCGCGACCTTGGAATGCAGAGGGCACTAGGAGAAACACGGATGGGTTTTAGTCAGTAAGAGTCTGGCACCCCTTTACGCTCCGCCCAGAGCGGGAGAAGTCATTCGATGATTTCCCATCCAGAAAAAAGGCTGTATCCAGCATGTTTGGCAAACGGATTAGTGATTGCAAAGTCGCCTCAGAACGCTTAATGGAATCCGTTGAATCCTTGGAAAGATGTAATGTCACGAGCTTTTTGCAAACACCGTTAGTTTATAAAATAACGAATCGCGTGAAATCGTAAACTCTTTTTTTCTCAATAAGACACGGATATATTGGATATTTTTGAATTTCGATGGGATTTATTCTGTTTTGATAGTTAAGTATCTAAAAAAGATTTATTAGGTACAATCTTATGGTGTTTGCAATATTCGTGTGACATGTAAATAAAGAGATCATTCGAGATAAAAGTAATTTATTCAAATTAAGTTGAGAGTAAATATTAACAAAATGCCCGCCCGTCGCCATTTCCATTTCCGTATGTTTTAGCTGGGAAGAAGTGGTGCAGCAAAAACCCCAGCAAATTCGTCCATTCTTCTTGCGGTAACTTGCCTTTTTCTGCGGCTGCTCACACGTCGTGCAAAAGCCTGCAGGAACGTTAATATTAGTGTATTTTTTATCAGACAAATAATCTTCGTAATCGGATTAGTCGGTACTTTAGAGATTGCCTTTTCAAATACACTTACATAGATTCAAGATTCAAAGCATTCATTTCAAATGAACCATTTACAGACGCTTTTGAAAATAAAGCTATTTGCACGTTCCGATGCGTAGATCTCTAAAGAGAAGAACGTGCAAGAAACTCCATAATTATATAAAGAACAAGTAGACTTTAAATAAGGATTATTACCATAGCGTATAGTTTAATTGGTAGAAGTCAGACATACGAGATTCTCTTCTACGCAAGCCTTTCATAAGAGTTTTAGTCATGAAGACTTCTACATGATAAGCCAGGCAACATTGCTGCATCCCCTGATCTGCTGGTTTATGGAAGTAACCTATTCACTCTTGACTTAAAGACTCCCAGGATGTAGTTATCAGGAAACACAGAACACGGAATTCCAGTACAGAGCGTTTACGCCGTACAGCATTTCATACAAATTTTCAAGTCACTATTTTGCGAAATGAGTGAACCGATTTTAATGAAACTTCACACATATAAGCAGAATACAAAGGTCTAAAAAGTTAGTTAAAAACATTTTCGAAATATCTTATTTAAATAAAGATAACTGGAAAATGTTTGTATGGAAAATTTAAAATGGGTCTAATTTAACTGTTACACAATTTATCGTAAATGTTTTCAACTAACTTTTTAGACCTATGTATCTTGCTTATATATGTGAAGTTTTATTAAAATCAGTTCAGTTATTTCGGAAAATAACGACATGAAAATTTGTATGAAATGCCGTTTGGCGTATACGCTCTTAACTGCACGCACAATGAAAGATTTATATATATATTCCCGCTCCGACTTTTGCCTAACGGGCCAGTCCGCGCCGCTGAGCCAAATAATTAGCCCAAATAATTATAACCAGACTCAGCCTGTCCCTTGCTGCCCTCCCTCAATGACCCCGTTAAGCCGAGGCCCGTATCCCACAGGGGATGCTCGGTCATTTAGCTTGTAATAAAGTAGTTTTTGCCCTGACTCGGGGGCCTTAGATTCATTTGAGACCACCACAGGATTGTTCATTTGAGCAGTATCCAGCCTTAGTGTGCTTAACTGCGAGTGGTACATAACTAAAAAAAAAGATTTACATATATACTACAAAATAAATAATTAATTCACCTTTAATAACTGTATTTTATTATATGTAATCGATTTTTGATATTTTATTTTATATAATCTAATTCTAATTTTATTTTATCTAAACTAGAATTTTAATTTTAATTTCATTTAAATTTAATTGAATTCAGGACATTTAAACTATTTTATTTCAATTATAATTTATTTGACATATTCACATATTTTGATTAATGTTGACATTACTTTTATTATTTGACGTTTCCGTTGTGTTTTATTTTTGTTAGAGCCGCGTGTACGCTCGGTTTATACAAGCTGTGGTTGCCTTTAATTGAGTGTGCAATGTAGGATAATGTTAACTGTACCATTTTTTATTTCTGCATGTTTATTTAGTATTTTGTAACAGTCTTTGGTGATCCTTAAATTAAATAAATATCAGTAAGGGTACGATATATAGGTTTCCATGAAGATTTCCACATGAAATCCCAAGACTTGAGAGCACTGACCGGTAATTAGCCCTCCAAAGGACATTCCC
Source organism: Hecatera dysodea (assembly GCA_905332915.2). Taxonomy (NCBI): domain Eukaryota; kingdom Metazoa; phylum Arthropoda; class Insecta; order Lepidoptera; family Noctuidae; genus Hecatera; species Hecatera dysodea. Next base: position 2,856,284 of record HG995314.1, read on the forward strand.
GCTTCCCATACTCGACTGATTGCTATCCTGAACTAATAAGCAGTAAGGTAGTCGAGTTACTAGCTAGCAGTTTACATGGAGTGACTGCCACCTGGCTTCAAAAGAAACCCGATATTGTATGCTAGACCGGTTTCCAGACTTTTGGGCTTCGTAACGTTACAAGTTTTTAGGTCTAACTGGTTATTGAGTAGGATATATGCGCTTGACTACCAGATGGCCATGTGCTTGACTATGTCTTTTTAAACGACTTCAAAAAAGGAGGTTATCATAATTCGACCCGTATGTATGTAATATTTCCAGAACTGCCCAGTTTTCGTATATGTTAGTCTATATCAGCGTCTGAATAAATGTGCCAAATTTCAAAAGTGTATGTATGTATGTTTTTACAATTTAAGTAAGTACACTATGTTAGAAGCTCCTGGACCGATTTTAACCATTCTTTCACGAAATGTAAGTAACAAGGCAAATGAAACATTATCAGCGAGTAACAAAGGTTATATTAATTTTATCCAAATATTCTGACGGGAATTGAAACTACGTGGGTGACCGCGGGGCGCTGCTACTATTTAATAAGTTTGTTTGTATGTATAAATAATTATTATTTTGTGATTGGTGCAACTAATTCACGTTAAACCCTCACCGACTCTTAGTCAAGAGTTAAAGTGTAAACCTGATATTAAATTATTTGAATTTTACGTGTTTAACGCTAAAGTGTACCTAAACCTGATACTCAATTATTTGAACTCACACTACTTATGTACTTCCTGGGTTATTTTATAGAAACCACATTGCGGTCGAGGGCGGTTCTGTAATCGAGTTTAAATAGAAATAAATACTCAATTTGTTGAGGTGAGATAAGTGTGAAGGATGAATTGGATGGTTCTCAGTCTTATTAGTGATCTCTGTAGGAGCGCTTTGACTTACGGTACGGTTGAATTCTTCAAGCCGAAAAGCAGAGTGTTAGATATTTATTCAGCGCCCCGCGATTTACCCGCTTAGTTCCCGTTCCCGTGGGACTATGAAGATAAAATATAGCCTATGTTACTCAGGGTGAATTTAGCTTTCAAATGGAGAAAGAATTTTTCAAATCGGTCTAGTAGTTTTTGAGTGTATTCGTTAAATACAAAAATACAAATCTTTCCTCTTTATAATATTAGTATAGAAGTATAGATTAGCATATCCCTTTTTTAAGGATGGCAAATCATAAAATGACTTTTTCAGCTCTGGGCAGAGTGGAAGGGAGTGTCAGACTCTTACTGGCTAAAATCCCATCATGATCCCAATGAAAAAACCCATCCGTGTTCCTCCTAGTGCCCTTTGCGTTCGAGGGCCGCGGTGACTCTCGAACAAATTCCGCAACCCTAGCAGACACTGACCCTATGGGGCTCCGTTTTCTTTGCTGGCACTGAGGCGTACGTGGAACACGACGCGCCGTCGACCCGGGCCTTGTACCTTAATCTGGGTACCTGCTCCCCTAAAGTTTTATAAAGGACCGTTTCTATTAATCTGTTCGTGTTCCTTTTGCTCTTTTGGTGTTTCGCCGCTGTTACAATACTATTATGGAGTTTTATGGACAGCGGCATTGTTAAAGAAGTGTTTATGGTTGGGTTTTTTTACTGGTTTGTTAGCCGGGGCGCGTTGGTGTCTAGAGCAAGGCGGCAGGCTTCAAATGCTAGGTTAATCGGATGCTGTTCAATACCTTATTTTTTATAGGGAATCATCAAATCACTCCTCCTGCTCTGGGTGGAGTGGGATGTGTCCCATTTTCTAGTTTCGTTCTTTCATTGCGGCTTGCTACTGGTCCTGTGAATTTCTTGGGGCGCAATGCTGATTGGTAGATACGACTTCCGTACCGGATCGTACCATATACAATAAAAGCATAATCAGCCTTTTAACGTTCCCACTGCTGGGACACAGGCCTCCTCTCTAGGAGAGGGAATGGGCCGTAATCCACCACGGCCCAGTGCGGGTTGGTGAACGTCACATGTCTTTGAATTATTGGTTGGACATGCCGGTTTCCTCACAATGTTTTCCTTCGCCGTTTTGAGAGCAGTGGTGATGAAAGAAATTATACAAAGTAATTCGCCTGGCTGGGTTTGAACCCGCGACCTACAATTTGTAAGTCGGGGCCGTTATCACTCGTCCACCACTGCTCTTCCATATACAATACTTACTTGAAAATACAAGCTTGCTGGTTTATAAAATAAGTCGTTACCAGACATTTATCTTACTTATAAATGTCTGGTAAATAATTACTGTAAGCTAAGTAAACCTCACATTAAATTGAAACAAGCCGTAAACGCGCCAAAAAAGGCAATACAACTTAGTAATGACACCTGTCAGAAATCAATTATAAACAGGCACGACTATACTATACTACTTACCTTTCACCAACATGACTGACAGGCGTTGACACAACTGTAATTTTGTCACAGTTATGATATATTATTTTTCCTTATGTACATATTTATTTTGTAAGTTGGTTGAAGTAACACTTTAACACGTCAATCTTGATAAGGCCGGAGTTTCCTATCTGAACTACCACTATCACCACATATACTTTTTTTGTTTTTTTGGATGGGATATCATCAAATGACTTCTCCCGCTCTGGGCGGAGCGGAATAGTGTCAGACTCGTACTGACTTAAACCCACCCGTGATCCTTCTTGTGCCCTTAGCGTTCCACGGCCGCGGTGACTCTTTCGAACAAATTCCGCAACATGTGAACTACCTTTTGTTTTTTTTTAATAATAAAAAACGTATGAATTTTGTTTTTTTCTGAATGAGAAATCATCAAATGACTTCACCCGCTCTGGACGAAGTGGAAGGTAGTGTCAGACTCTTACTGACTAAAACCCACCCGTGATCCTCCTAGTGCCCTTTGCGTTCCAGGGCCGCGGTGACTCTTTCGAACAAATTCCGCAACATCATGCCAAAGTTTGACAAATGCACCGACCTTCTGATATTGAGGTTTCATAGATCACCCGAAGTTTCTTTTTATACCTACGTCTATTTTCCCAAAGCTAAGTAAAACTGTGAAGCACTTCTTTTTGCCTGGCGTTTTATCAACACTGAAACTGGTGCCCGATCCGAATATGCCAGGATGCAAATTAAATAATCAACGTCCATCGTCTTTCGCTTTTTCGGGTTCCGTTACCTAAAGGATGAAACGGACTACGATTACGGATTACGGATGACTAAGATTACGCTGTCCGTTCGTCTGTCTGTCTGTCAATCTATCTGTCCGTATGTCACCAGGCAGCATCCCATGAATATTTAGCTATGTATTAACTTTAAAAGTAAATAATTGAATTAAAATAAAACAAATAATGAACAAACATGATTTTTTTGACGTTTTTATAGATAATGGTACGGAACCCTTTGTGAACGAGAATAAGCGAAAAAACAGATAAAGACAGACAGCGACATTGTGTTGCTGTGGTGACTATCTCGCTATCTCTACTAATAATTACACATAATTAATCTATACTTACTTACTAATATAATCAATCTGAAGAGTTTGTTTATCCTGACGCGCTAATCTCTGGAACTGTCAATCGGATTTGAAAAATTCCTTTTTTAAATGATAGCTATATTCATGAGGAAGGTAAAATGGTTATAGGGGAATGGATATATATATGGGAAAACACCGGATACGCTTAAAAAGTCACGGGCAAAACCTAGTTTACTGATATGTGAACAAGACGACTATTTAATGAGTGAACAGACATCATGATATCATCATATCTCCTCGCTATTTTTTAATTAACACAACTTCTTATTTGAAAATGTTTTTCCTTTATCTGTTTTCACTTGGTCTATTAAAGATCATTTATCCGTCGTTTTACTTAAAGACTCACAATTTTCGCTTAGGCACATTACTAGTTATAAATTTAAAAAAGAACCTTCAGTTGAAAATGGCAAAGATATTCAAGAACGCTGTGTTCCTACGCATTGTATTTGCTAGCAAAAAACAAGCACATACTTTCGCCATCACCAAAAGAAAAAATAATCTTCCTACTTAGCAAATATCTAGCCCAAAATCTAGACTGAATAAAAACCTTCTCAATCAGGTATTATCGCGTCTTCCCACGCTTGAAGCAACAAAAAAACATTCACGAATTGTTGACAAACCACTCCGCCGAGGTCGTTGACCGCGCGTAATAGTTCAATCATTCATTCCCCGAGTGAATGATCTGGGTCGATGGTCGTTCAGAAAGATGTTTTGATTCGCTCGTTTTTGCTAATTTGTATTTTAGTGGTCTTGGTACTTATTCGATGTGGTTTTTGATGATATTAAAATTATTCTAAGACAATTTGTGGCTTGTCAGATTTATTTTTAGCGTGTCATTTACATCTTGTTAGATGGGCAGGTAGATAAAAAATACTAGTGATTGAATTGGTAGGTATCACATTTGTTTTCTTGATATTTTTAACCGACTTCTAAAAAAGGAGGAGGTTCTCAATTCGGATGTTTGTATGTTTTTTTTTTTTTTTTTATTGTTTGTTCGCGCATAACTCCGTCGCTTGTCAACCGATTTGAAAATTTTTTTTTGTTAGAAAGGGTATACTTCCCAAATGGTCCCATGAAAATTTTATCGAAATCAACCAAGCGGTTTTCGAAAAATCAACAAAAATCTAAAAAAAAATATCTACATTGCCTACATTGACGACCTCTTAGTTTACTCTGCAAAGGAGCAGTACGTTTTTTTTTACACCAATGTGATTGGTTCGTTTAGGTGGGGGAGGGGAGGGGGTGTAGGTACCACTAAAAAGTGAAAAATAAAAAAACTTTTTACAAAAAATAAAACCGACTTCTAAACAAAAAAACCAAAAAGTATAAAATAACTTTAATTTCGGAAGTCGGTGTGTTCAACAACAAAAAAGCAACCAAAAACACCGAGTTCCGAAATTAAAGTTATTTTATACTTTTTGGTTTTTTTGTTTAGAAGTCGGTTTTATTTTTTTAAGATTTAAAATTAGATTTGAAGTTTTATTGGCAATATAAGAGAAGTCCAAGTCTACTTGAATGAACTGGTACCATGCGCGGGTGACGTTCAAAAAGGCGCCAAAACCGGCCTTGCTCTTTTATATGCCCATAACTTAACTTGTTCACTTATTACAAACTATTAAAAGTATCTTAGAAATTAAGCAGAAGTAATAAAGATGACCAATTTGCAAACTACGTAGTTGAGTTTTAGTTACAGAACTAAGTATGAAGTTTGCAAATTGAACTTTCTTGGCATTGTCGCATCGCGCCTGCCTATGGGAGCCTTTTTTTTTTTTTTTTTTTTTTTTCTGGATGGGAAATCATCAAATGACCCCTCCCGCCCTGGGTGGAGCGGTAGGGAGTGTCAGACTTTTACTGACTAAAACCCACCCGTGATCCTTCTTGTGCCCTATGCGTTCCAGGGCCGCGGTAACTCTTTCGAACAAATTCCGCAACTGCCTATGGGAGCCTTATACACAGGTAATAATGTTTGCTAGACTGCCTCCCAGGGCCTCAAGTCTGCTAATACAATAGTGTCAGAATGGTCTATCATTGATCTCATAATGGTTGATTTGGACAAGTTTGGTAATCTACTAATATAAAAGCGTCATTATGACTTTCCAAAGGTCAACCACTGGACACTCCATTGAAAGAAATGGCATAGAATGGTAATCTCGTACATAATGACAAATGAATGGCAAACTTATGCGGTAATCTGCTAAAATTTTGATAGTTTCTTTGATTAGTGACCTAGCATTAGAACGTCATTGTGCAGTCATTGCTTTTAATAGCTCGGTTATCAAAAAGTCTTATGAGATCATTGACCGAACAATGATCGACCATTATGAATTTAGCAGATTACGAACTTTTAGCAAAACGTCAATAGGATCGTGTTGGAATGACAAATTTATAAAAATAGCAGACTCGGGCCCAGGTAACTGCATAGGGTCACCGAGACGCGTTTATCACCACTCTTGGAAGCTACCAGTGCACACCTGTACGTCAATTAATAATTCTAGATGGGTGTATGAATAAAGAACAATGACCATTTTTCACCTGACTGTGTATAGTAATGAAATAAATGTTTAAATTTAGCTAATTGTATTATGTACCAATTACGCTCATCAAAATTTTAAAAGAAACGCAGGAAAAAAATATTTTTCAATTTTTCGATTAGTTTATTTTACCTAATACCAGGTATACCGAATACTAGGTATACCGAATACCAGGTTTTGAACGCATCTCAATCACTTTTTTCTACGACGTTCTATTTTACGCACTATTACATGACTTTATTCATCTCTGTTTCTGAGTTTTATACATTATTTTGGGTTTTATTCAATCAATATGTATTTCTTTATTAGTTTTTGTATAATACAGATTCATTGAAAATAAAATATTGATTTAATAAATTGATCATTCAGTATGAAATTAAGTTCGGATGGCAGAAACGGATTCTTTTTTGACATTTGACAATTCTTCGTTTTAAAATAGCGCAGTTCTTAGTTGATGCGTTTCCGTCTCGTTGTGTACTACTTATACCATTTTGTGTGACTTCTTTTTACGACCCTATTTGCTACCCCCTGGACCTCGATATCTTGCTCATCTGACGGGCAATATTATATAAATAATTTAGCCCAATTGGTTGAGAAACTAAATATGAGTAGAAGGTCTACTGTTTTTCAGAGTATAGCAGCTGACCGAGATAATTTATTTATTGTTCTAGGATTAGGTTATAGTGCTGTTTGTTCTAGGTACTTACCAGATAGATAAGGCAAGGATCATATTATGGTGAACATATTCGGTTTCATGGATCATATAGAATAAAAATATGTAGGGACACACATATTTTTACTTGACATTAATAAGAGGAAAAATTAAGTCCAGGCATATTTCAAGGAAACAATATTATGTCTACATTTTAGTAGAAAATAATGTGTCTGGCTGGTAAAATCGAATATTGTTGTAATTATTTGGTCGGTCGACGAGTCATTGGATGTTGCGCTCACGTTATGACATTACTGTGGTATCTCGGATGGGCTAGGTATCAAGAAAATATCTGCTCCAGCAGAATTTCTGGACGAGGTAGTTATAAGAGATTTAGATGATTATAGAGATAATTAATAAACCATTTCACATATAGCGTATAATTTGTTTTTCCGTTTTTGTTTATTTCTTTACCAAAATGTACCTATTTACTAGTTAGTAAATACAAGTGATTTGTGTTGGAGAAATTATCATTATGCTCGACACTCTGTTTATTATATTAGAGCAAATCATCGAGAGTTTTGCGAGTCTACTGCGTACGCAGCGACGTAAGTTGAAGGAATACACAAAATAAAAAAGACTGTTAGACCACAGCTAAGTAAGTATTCCTATTTTAGATTACAATTCGAGAGTTAATCTGCAACACTTATTGTGTTAGAACAAAAAGATTAACCACGACGGCAAATCCTAACCTAAAAAGTAAAATTAATATTTTTAGACTTCGCAGCGTTTAAATCGTAAAATTGACTATGAGACATTATTTTCTAAACATACAGTTAGTATTTGTACTATACTTCATAACTATACATAAACTTTTATTGTCAGGTTTTGAAATGTATGGACAGTGGTCATGCTTCTTTGTGTTTAATAAACTAAACTTGGAAACTTGTTTACACGTGCAGAATATTTTGAACTATTTTACATAAAATCATGATAACCAAATCTAAACTAATTTTTCAATAATACCTAACCTATTGCGGAATTAATTCGAAAGAATCACCGCGGCCCTGGAACGCGGCGGGCACTAAGAGGAACACGGGTGGGTTTTAGTCAGTAAGAGTCTGACACTCCTTTCCGCTCCGCCCAGAGCGGAGGAAACCATTTGATGATTTCCCATCCATAAAAGTAAAAGGCACCTAACCTACATACAAGTTAAGATCAAAGTGCATTGCGCACACACTGCAGTCATAACTCGTCAGCTGGTTATAAACATTATTATTATACATTAGCATTGCTGATCGTTTCAATGTTTGTAATAACAATTTGTACTGGACTTACGGTCAGCAAAAAGGTCACTAAGTGACCAGACAGCAAATTACTGTGTTTGCTAAATAAACCTCAGGTTTCTAAATGCTAGTTTTTTTTTTAATCCTTTGTGGATGACACCGGGTTATTGTAAAATGCGAAAGATTTTTAACCGACTTCTAAAAAAGGAGGAGGTTCTCAATTCGGATGTTTGTATTTTTTTTTTTATGTTTGTTCGCGCATAACTCCGTCGCTTGCCAACCGATTTGAAAAATTCTTTTTTTGTTGGAAAGGTTATACTTCCCAAATGGTCCCATGAAAATTTTATCGAAATCGAACAAGCGGTTTTCGAAAAATCAACAAAAGTCTAAAAAAATATCTACATTGACGACCTTTTAGTTTACTCTGCATTGGAGCAGTGCGTTATGCGTTTTTTTACACCAATGTGTGATTGGTTCGTTTAGGTGGGGGGAGGGGAGGGGGTGTAGGTACCACTAAAAAGTGAAAAATAAAAAAACTTTTTACAAAAAAATACAACCGACTTCTACACAGAAATAAAAAAAAATACAAAATAACTTTAATTTCGGAAGTCGGTGTTCAAAAAACGAAAAAGGAACCACAAACACCGAGTTCCAAAATTAAAGTTATTTTGTATTTCTTTTTATTTCTGTGTAGAAGTCGGTTGTATTTTTTTGTAAAAAGTTTTGTTATGTCCACTAAATATACAATAAGTTACCGGAATACATAAAAAATAAAAATATAAATAATATCTTCATCAATAAATTGAAACAATTTCTAATACACAAAAGCTACTACACTGTTGACGAATATTTTAGCGATAAATTTCAACATCAATAAAAACTAAAATATCTAAATTTCATAAATAATATGTAGTTTACTATAAACGTTAATAATGTAATTCGTGCAATACATAAATATAACTTAAAACCAAATATATAAATACCATAAAAGCAAATTGAAACAATTTTAGTTTAATATTTATTTTATTTATTTTTTTCTTAACAAAAAGCGCCTTCATCCTTCTGTAAAAATAAGTTTGCTGTGCCCGATAGCCCATTCCATAATTGATTCTATGTTTGTTAACAACCACCTGTAATATGTACACATTATGGAATGCAATAAAGTATTGAGTATACAAACTCCACCTCTTTAATTAAGTACGAATTACAAAGGCACAGTTTGTGTTAGCACGTTCACACTTACTGACTAAACCTGGTAATGGAATTGACCTGACATAGTCACAACACACACACACACACAGACAAGAATACACACACAGTTAATAATATACACATCATCATCATCATTTTAGCCGAAAGAGCATCATTTTAGCGCACCTAGTGCCACCAGATTCGATTTAGTACTTCGAACTAAGTTCTATGAGCGGTTTCGCCCGCGTGAATGTTGGAAATCCTCCCAAAGGGAATATAATTTCGGGATAAAAAGTAGATAGTATACATACTATTCGAGGCTATAATCTATCTCCATGCCAAATTTAATTCAGATCCGTACAGCCGTTCTGGCGTGATCCCGTAACAAATCATCATCATCTGCCTAGCCTTTTCCCAACTATATTGGGGTCGGCTCCCAGTCAAGCCGGATTCAGCTGAATACCAGTATTTTACGTGAAGCGTCTGCCTACTAGACCTCCACAACCCATTAACTGGGGAACACGGTACTTCTTGGCAAGACTAGTGTCAGATTTTCTGGCATCTGACAATTCGTAACGACTGCCAAAGATCTCCAAATGACAGCCGGGACCAACGGCTTAACGTGTTTTCCGAGGCACGGAGAAGTCTCGTTATGTTAAGATGGTCACCCATCCACAGACCAACCTCGGCAAGCGTTGCTTAACCTAGAAGATCGACTCGTGCAGCTGTTATAATTTAACAAACAAAAACAAACAAATATCCAACCATAAATTCAAACTCAATTGCAATTACAATAATATACAGTGTGAAATCTTAATGGTTGTTTTCCCGCGGCAGGACGATTACCCATCAGTAGTACTATCGAAACACAAAATTAAACTAAAAAAATAAATGTTTTTTTTTTCAAATCATTTAAAAAGTGTTCATAAACTCGAAAGAGTGAGAATCAATAGTAGTGCACTAGACATAAAGTAGGTAGATACCTACATGAGACGCACGTACCGCCGCGTACCTACATATCGCGCGATGCACTACTGTTGGTTCAAGTCGCTTTCGAGTTTTGTTTATCACAATTGTTAATCTGCCATTTATGGAGTCTAATATTTTTTATATATATAAATCGATTGTATTACCGATACAAACTCATTTCGCTTCGGGAAAACAACCATTAAAATTTCACACTGTATAAGTCTACGCTAGTTTACACACAAATCGACCAATCTACACAGGCCAATCAAGAAGCTATAAAGCTTTTTTTAGAATGTCGCTGCGCGCAGATGGCATTTAAAATGGCGATCAAATGAGGTCAGGTTATCATTCGACGATCTAATAAACTGTATTGTCCTGTCTCTGAGAGTAAATGCCAATGGGTGGCGGATTTAGTAGTGTAATTATTATTGTACATGGCGTTGAAGGCCGTGGACACTTTAATGGGTATTTTATGCTTAGGTCTGTTGTATCCTATTACCTCTCTAAGACACCTGACGTCTTTACTTCAATCAATTCTGCCGTGCCTTTTCCAACTATGTTGGTGTTAGCTTCTAATCTAACCGGATGCAGCTGAGTACCAGTATTTTAACCGGCTCCACAATCCAGTAATATGGCAATACTTGTGTCAGGTTTTTAGCTTCTGAATGGGAAGGGCAAGGGGAAAAAATTATATCGATATTTTTAAACAGTATCGATAATTTTCGACTGAAAAATATCGATATATCGTCAGTTTTCTTTTGATTATTCATACATATTCCCGAAGCATTCAAACTTCGTAAAACATAATAGAAGAAAATAGTATTTTTATTAAAGCTCGAGCCTAAACAATTTATTACATTTAACATATTTTTAGGTTTTGTGATTGTTTTGTTGAAAAAAATATCCGAAAATTGTTAGTTGTCTGATACTTCCGGGTCATATATCGCGATTATAAATATCGACGATATATATCGATAATTGTATGGAAAAATATCGATATTTTAATATATCGATATTTTTTGCCCATGCCTACTTCTGACCGTCGGTAACGACTGTCAAAGATCAGATTTTAGGAGGTACCCAAGGAGTCTCGGTCCAAATCCTAGTTATTGCCTAAAAAGTCTCCTTACCGGTCACAAATAACGAAGTTTAGTACAATTATTATTAGCCCTCCATTCCCCCAAAGCCAAGAAATGCTGGTCCCTTTCAAAATCGATGACAATAGGGTATTTTACTGTAAAAATCTAATTAGTCCGTCTGATAGATTTACAAAAAATATTGAACACGTATTTTTTCTTTTTTCACGTAAACAAAAAATGAAGACGATACAGTGCGTTGAAAACTCACGTGACGTCACTACGTTGCTACAATTTATACCAGCGACGTGACGTCACATGAGTTTTCAACGCACTGTATCGTCTTCATTTTTTGTTTACGTAAAAAAAGAAAAAATACGTGTCCAATATTTTTTGTAAATCTATCAGACGGACTAATTAGATTTTTAGAGTAAAATACCCTATTCGACAAAGCTGATTACAGAAATTGAATGACTAATAATTTCTTTCATTTTGATTTGCCATTCAATAAAATACAGCTGAAAACACGAACCTCTTTTGTTGACCGGTCGGGTAAAACAGCTGTTCGCGCCGGATGAGGCCATAGAGACCGGATGTAGATGGATTAACTGTTGTTTTTGCTGCCATAGAGCGCGTATTTTGTTTTTTTGCGCGCCATTCTAGTCGGCAAAGGAATTTATTGTTGAGTGTGTGGATATTATCTCAGTGTTTGATCCACAGGTTTGATCGCACTAGTTTATTAATAGTGTTCGTTTAAATTGGAATTGCTATGGTTTTTTTAGTAGGGTTAAGTTTTATTACGACTATAGCATTTTCGAAGGGTGTTCGCGATATCCTTTTCTTGATTGGCAGTAGGTACAAAGGCGTCCCGTTCACGAACATGACGCGTGTATGCACCATTTAGTTCAACCATTTTGAAGGGAACCGAATGATCCGACACACGCGCCACCATCAGCGAGACATTTGAGCAAGCATGACATGCTCTGAACTGCCATTTTAGTTCAAGTTACAAAGTGAACCTCATCAGCACAGATCCGAGTCAGATCAGAGTCGTAGGGTTGCGTAATTATTGATACTGATGCCAACAGGCTTATAACCTTTTTTTTGATTTTTTGGATGGGAAATCATCAAATGACCCCTCCCGCCCTGGGTGGAGCGGTAGGGAGTGTCAGACTTTTACTGACTAAAACCACCCGTGCTCCTCCATGTGCCCTTTGCGTTCCAGGGCCGCGGTAACTCTTTCGAACAAATTCCGCAACCCTAGCAGGCACCGACCCTATGGGGCCCCGTCTCTGACAGGCTTATAACCTCTGTCTCAACTTCTGCTTTCTCTCTTTCCAGCCACAGCACGGGCACAATGTCGCTGGGTGACGTGACGTCAGCTCGCAGCTCACCGGCGCCAGAAGCCTGCCCCGAGTGCGACACCAGCGCTTCTGTCACTTCTGATTTACACAAGGTAATGTTTAATTACCCTACAGAAAGCACCATCAAGTATGGTGAAAGTTTCTTGCCAAAAAAGAGTACTTCAAGCTAGCAATCTTCACTCTGTTGTCTCTCAAGTGAGATGGCAGTAGAGCCGTTGAGGTATTTAAAAAAAAAAAGAAAAAAAAAGGAAGACAAACTAAAAGATGGGAAGATGATATTAAGAAAAAAAATTGCTGGCCCGCTATGGTTACGTCTTGCAAGAGACAGGACCTCTTGGAAATCTTTAGAGGAGGCCTTTGTCGAAGGACAAGCTGTTGAACCGTTGAGGTTATCTGGCGACAATTTTTAGATCCACAGTAAATCTGCCTAGCCTTTTCCCAACTATATCGTGGTCGGCTTCCAGTCTATCCGAGATTCCAGCTGTATACCAGTATTTTACATGAACTGATTGCCTGTTTGAGCTCCACGACCCAGTGACGTCATAACACGATACAATTTGGCGAGAATGGTGATAGATTTTCTGGCTTTTGACTAACGACTGTCACAGTCAGACAGCTTAACGTGCTTTGCAAGGCATTGTTGAGGGTATGTTCCATATATTGCTATTTGCTTATTGTTGTGTTTGCTGCAGTGGCAATAAATGGAACTTACCCCAAATCTGACACCAGCCACTGTCTGCCGTGGTTAAGCCGTGGTCTATCAGCCCTATTGACCAACTGAACTTACCTGACGTCATTTAAGTGACAGTATGACGTTTAGGGTGGATTAGAAAACCTTCTCCGGAATCAGGAATTTTCTTATGGGATGAACCCTCTTGATTTGGAAAGCTATCCTAATACATAACTACATATATAAAGCAATATCAGATCGTATCGTTAAGTTCTTAAAAAAATCTCGTGTCAATAGATAACTCCCTAGATTGTTTGGGTCCAAATATAACCAGGGTTGCTGAATTTGTTGTCAAGAGTCTTTGGAGGATCACGGATAACGGAATTAAGTGAGCACCATATTTCCCCCCTAAAATTCTTCCAATCTCAATTCCAGTACCAAGTAGCCTGCACATGCAAGCCAGCATCAGTGCAGTACGCATGCGCGGACGACCCGGGACCTCCGCCCCCCGCGAAGACAGACACCCCCCCTGCTCTGCCGCCCAGGCCACCTACCAGCGTGCTGGCAGCTACTAACAGGAGGAATAATGGTGAGTTTGGCATGAAAGGGAATCTTCGGGAGGAAGGGAATTCTTCTACATAATATGTCAGCGCTGCAGCGGTATCGTGGTGCAGGCGATTCTCTAAACGTCAAAAATCACGACGTTACACTAGCAGAATAGTATCACTCGTGTCAGTTGCCACAAAAAGGAAAAAAAAACAACAACAATTTTTATGCAATTGACAAAAGCTGTTGGAATGTCACGTGATCAAGCCTTTATATTTTCGCATTTTGACAATCGCATTCGCTGTTAGAATGGCATTTTGTCTAGAGTCTAAAGTACGGAGGTCTAGTAGGTATCTCCTCACAAATGGCGTACGCGAAGCCAAAAGATGTATGGATAATAACAGGTTAAAAAAGCTTGAGTTTATGTGGTATTCTTTGGGCCTAGTTCCCAAAGGCCTATAAAAATTGCTTAAAAAATTCTATCAGCGATCAAGATCGAATGGTCACGTATTGTTGCTGAGTGTAGAACATGTCAATCCCTTACATAAATATAATCGCTTACACTTATTACATCATTTTCACTGATAGATTGCCACTTCGTTTAGAGCCCTTGGTCCTGTTTCTTAAATGTGGTGAAGGCTGAGTTAAGGGATGGTAACGAGGAGGAACTTTCTAGTGTTTATCCTCTACAACTATAAACTGTTTGAAGGGTACCTCCTTTGCAATGAAGCTGCCAGATATTGTGGTGAAAGCAAAATCATTTGCTGTTTTCTCAGTCCTTGGGTTTTATTTGAAAACTTTTCCTGTCATTAATTTTTTCTTAAACGCCGAATTCCAATTTTGAATATTCTATTCATAGTGACATTTTGATTGGCGGGAAACTTATTACTTTTTTTACCAAATAAAAAGTAACTTCTATTTGTTAATGAAATACCTGTCGCAAAAGCAATAAGAATCATGACAGGTAATCGACCCAAAAATGTCAACAATACTTGCAGAATAGGTTTCTTTTCTCATATCATTTGAAAGGCATAGCGAAATTCAGAGGCATTCAGGAGAATTTTATTGTTACCTCAATGTTTAATGTTTTCCGGACATCAATCTAAGTTTTTGCTGTCGATTTCTAAATAAGAAGAACATTAAACCTATTGTTATGGTCCATACAAATTTACGTATTGAATGTGTGGGCGAAGTAAGTTCCCACCAAAATGAAACCAAAACGTCAGTCAATTCAAAAGATTCTTAAAAAAAATAATGCTCGCACACTGCACAGTCACATTCTTACATCAAACCTTTTTGCACAGAGACTACCTGTTCTAGGGTTAAAAAAATGTCGGTACAGTAATACAGTTTATAATGTACATATACACACCAAAATCTATAAGTCACATTCCCATACATTTAATTTAAGACCTTTCTACCTGTGCCACATAAAGAACCCATTGCTTCTGCGCGAAACGGCCATTGTCAAATCACATAACCTTACAACGTAAACTCAATATTGCAACGAAAATTTGTTTATCGTGAAAATAAACCGAAATAAAACATAAATTGACAATATTTGTGCTAAATTATAGTTATTACGATAAGAAATAAACGTGCTTTGTGTTATAAAGTGACAAAAAACAACAGAACGGGGAAAATAAAAGACGAATTTATGGAATTGAAAAATAAAGGAATTTATAAGTTTTAAATTAAAAGCTGTGTATGTTTGAAGTGTATTCAGCCAGTGCTTGTAAATAAGATTGTTGTTAAATGTAAAGAGGTCATTGTTCTTTACGCGCGACTGGCTTGGGGTGTAAATATCGATTTTGTGGAAAAAGCGCGAGATTTGAAAGTTCGTGGTTGAATTAGAACATTGTGCCTCGTGCGTTGTAGTTAAAAAAAAATAAAGTGACACGGCGGGAAAACGATTAAGTGAAAATAAAATTTGCGTAATATTATTTATTTTAAAGTGACTAGATAATTAATTGTTGTTCCTTGTGATTGTGGATTATTAAAATGGGTGACTGTTTAGTTAGTCTGTGATGCAAGCCGTTGGGGTTATGCAAGTTGTACAATACCAGGTATCGACACCAAGATCTGCTATAGCAGCTGAAGTACCACAACACTATGTGCCGCCACCACCTTACTTTGGTAATTTTCATTATTTTGTAATGTTATAAATTGTAAAATATCTAGGCACCGGTTTATTTAATTTACTACTAAACTCTAATCTTTAAAATTGTCTTGCAGTAAGCTGTTAATCTGTTATCCGTCAAAATAATAATAATTAGATCATATTATTGACGGCTGTGATTGGCTGATCAAAGTAACTAATAATTTATATGTTAAGAATTATACTAAACTATTTAAAAAGGTTTGTTATATAGCCAAGTCTAGGTACTTGAGTGCAAAAATTAAAAATAGTAGTAATGTGATAAAAATGACTTGGGATATTATTAATAGCGAAACGGGAAGGTCTTGCAATCGAAGTAGTGATTATAGCCTTGCTATTAATGACAATATAATTAAATTAGATTCGCAAGTCGCCGCGGCTTTTGAAGATTTCTTTGCAGAGATTCCCGTATCGACAACTAAGTTTCTAGATTCATCACCTAGGGCTGCAGAAGCATTACTTAAAGAAAACGTTCCAGTTTGTGATGCCGAATTCAAATTCCAACATGTCACTTCTAATGATATCGTAAAAACGTTTAACTCATTGAATGTTAAAAAGACTGCCGATCTATGGGGTAATTCTGTCGACCTTGCTAAGTCCATTATACACATTGTAGCCTCTACTTTAGCTGTTATTTTTAATAATTGTATAGACCGTGGTGAGTTTCCTGATCTAATGAAATATAGTAAAATAATTCCGTTATTTAAATCGGGGAGTACATCAGACCCTTCCAATTATAGACCAATATCAGTGCTACCTACTTTTAGTAAAATTTTTGAGAAACTTATTTTAAATCAAATGCAAAGTTATTTTAATAAACATAAATTTTTACATAACAAACAGTTTGGTTTTACGAGGGGTCGTTCAACAACCGATGCCGGTGTTGAACTTCTAGGACACATTTACAATGCATGGGAGGACAAATGCGATGCTTTGGGCATTTTTTGCGATTTGTCCAAGGCGTTCGATTGCGTTCTCCATGAGACGTTAATCAGGAAATTGCACTATTACGGAATCCGGGACGCCTCTCTGGATCTTCTTACTTCATACTTGAGTGGTAGGATTCAGAGAGTTGATGTCAATGGTAAAAGGTCTCCTGGATCGGTAGTCAGGATGGGGGTCCCCCAAGGCTCAATTTTAGGTCCCTTCCTGTTTCTGATATATATTAATGACTTGCCGTACCTCATAAAAGATAAATATGATATAGTGTTGTTTGCAGACGACACGTCGCTTTTGTTCAAACTAAAACGTCAGCAGATGGTTACTGACAATATAAATAGTGCCCTTGCGACTGTAGTTAACTGGTTTAATGTTAATAATCTTCTACTTAACGAGAAGAAGACGAAATGCATAAAGTTTACTTTACCTCATGTAAGACAAGTGAATACTGTTCTAACAATAAAGGGTGAAGAGTTGAAACCCGAAGATACCACAGTGTTCTTAGGCATCACTTTGGATGCGAAGCTTCAGTGGGGCCCCCATATAGATAAACTGTCAAAAAAACTCAGTTCTGCAGCATTTGCCGTTAGGAAAATTCGTGGCTTAACTGATTTAGAAACGGCCCGTTTAGTGTACTTTAGTTACTTTCATAGCGTGATGTCATATGGAATTCTGTTGTGGGGAAATGCCGCCGATATGCAGACAATATTTGTTTTACAAAAAAGGGCTATTCGTGCGATTTATAAATTAAATCCCAGACACTCACTCAGAGAAAAATTTAAAGAGATTAATATAATGACTGTGCCCTCTCAGTACATCTATGAGAATCTCTTGTACGCACATAAAAATATTAATCTGTTTAAAAAATACAGTGATATCCATAGCATAAATACTAGGAACAAACACAATTTTGTTGTTCCTAAAACCAGGCTCAAGAAAATAGGTGGTTCCTTTCGATGCCAATGTATACATTTTTATAATAAACTTCCTGGCCGCATTCAAGAACTAAGCATAAATAAATTCAAAGTATTTATAAAACGTAAGCTATGCCAGAAAGCTTTTTACACAGTTAAAGACTATCTGGAGGACAAGAAGGCTTGGGATTGAGCTGCTTCAGTTGTGTACATGGCCCAATGTTTTATGTTGTTGTTTTGTTTCTGTGTTTTTCTTTTATATTTTTACACTTTGACATGTTTTAATTTTCGTTTAGTTTACTTTTGACATGAATGTTTACTTTTTAAAGTATTCTTTTTATTTTATTACAATTTCTTATTTTGACATGAATGCTTACTTTGTAAAGTATTATATTTTTTAATTTATTTACTATTGTGAATATGAGGACTATATGGGTTATTATTGCTTTTTCCTCTTCAACTATTTTTTTTTTCCTTTTTTTTTTTTTTTAGCGTTGTCTGGCTGTTTGAGTTTTTTTGTGGCCTACCCAAATGTCCTTTCATTGGCATTGTTCGTCGAGTCGTTGAGCTCCTTATTGGTTCTAAGTTGAGCTACTCGACTACTGACCAAGGCTTGCAATGAATGGACAGGTCCACTCAAATCTGCGTGGTTCTTTCCTCAAAAGACCACTTCAGACACTGACATGGTCCTCATATAACGTATTGTGAATGTGAGGACCATGTAGATCGCTATGTTAGGGGTTCATTTCTTGTTAGTCTGGCGGTTTGAGTTCTTTATGTGGCCTACCCAAATGTCCTTACTTTAGTATTGATCGTCAAATCGACGAGCTCCTTAAAGTTCTAAGTTTGAGCTACTCGGTAACTGACAAATGCTTGCACTGTCTGGACAGGTCAACTCAAATCTGTGTGGTACTTTCCTCAAAAGACCACTTCAGACACCAACCTACATGGTTCTCATATGATTTGACCAGTACAATTGTATGGACTTTAAAAGAGACCTTGACCTCTGAGTTTGTTTCGGTGTTTCTTCTCAGGGTAGTCAGCTAGGAAACACCGGCCTCATCTAGTTTATAACGACCAAAAATATTGACGTGTAAAAGTGTTATTTACAACCTACTTACAAAATAAATATCATTTATCATTTATCATTTAACCAATCAAGAAACTTGACAGAAGTCAAAACAGTCCGTCTGACAATTTTATTATTGTCTCTAGAAACTGGGAGATTTAAAATATTTGTACATTGTTTAATTAAAATCCAATGAAATGACATTTATTCAAATTAGGCCAACACTTTTTGTTTCTGAACGTTAAAGTTTTACATAAAGACTGCCAGTAGTCATTGTAAATATGTAACCAGTTTTCACTGGTAACGTGAATCTTGTAGTAACTCAAAATAATATAATTGTCGTGTTTTTATCACCCAACTGTTAAAACTTTTTACGACTACAAAAATATAAGCTTGTTAAGTAAAAAAAGAGGTTCGATTGCGATTAATATATTTAACAAAAATAATGAAAAAAGACGGTGGAGATCGTGGTTAAATTATCTATTCGTGCGTTCAAAGTTTGATAATAAAATTGTATAAGTTCAGTGCCATGGCAAATTTGTCGGTTATTTACGTAAAAAAGTTTGACTACAGTAGTAACTCACGTTTGTGGCAGTTTTATGAACTTTTAAATAACAAGGCTATCATAAAAGTAGCCCGTAAAAACAGTCGATAACTGTCAGTAAATAACAAGTTATAATCAACTAGCTGCTGCCCGCGACTTCGTCCCCGTGGAATCCCCGATTTTAAAACATTCTTTATCGCTGCTCCGCTCCTATTGGCTTAAGCGTGATGATATATAGCCTAAAGCCTTCCTCGATAAATGGTCTATTCAACCCAAAAATAATTTTTCAATTCGAACCAGTAGTTCCTGAGATTAGCGCGTTCAAACAAACAAACAAACAAACAAACTCTTCAGCTTTATAATATTAGTATAGATTTGATTGATTCAAAAATGGAATAGGTCCATATTCTTAACTCATCTCGAACTCGCGAGTCCTGGAGCTTGTCATAAATTGAAGTTTTCGACCTCGAGAGAAAACTCGGTGGGTTGTGCTGGGGCGGCTGCGGCAGGTGCAGAAAATCTCAAGCGGCACAAATACAACAACCTTATTGGGAATTATGTATTTGAGCCGTTTGGGGTTGAAACACTAGGGCCGTGGGGTCCGTGGGCTCATCGACTTTTTCGTGAAATCAGTAAGCAGTTAGTCGACTCTTCACGTGACCAGAGGGCTGGCCTTTTCTTTGGTCAACGAATCAGCATTGCCATTCAACGTGGCAATGCGGCCAGTGTTCTGGGCACTTTTCCCGTTAACAGCGATGTGGACGAATTTTTCGATGCCCTATAAGTCTTTCTCCCTTTTTACTCCGCTTGTACATAATTATACATATATTTTCTTGTACATAATTATAAAGAATAAGTGATCTCGAGAGATGAGTTTTAGCAGACAAGCTTTCATTAAAGTTTTCGTGCTCATAATGGCGTAGGAGTTCGTGTTGAGTTACGTTTTGTAATATGGACCATAGAATATAGGGGTAGTTTTATATCTTGCTTAGTTATAGGATGGTGGAACCTACCTTTGTTTCTTTTTTATTGTGAAATTGATTTGCTCTTGACTCTAGTCTAGGTCACAGGTGATAGAGACAAAGTCTAAGATAGAATGAACCTAATGTAAAGTCGAACCCTTTAATTAATAATAATAATCTAATAATAATAATCTTTATTAAATCTTTAATTAGTCTTAAAGAAACTCATTAAGACTTAGAAGAAATTTTGTTATATCCCGCTATCAGCCGACAACAAGTAAGGCATACGTTAAACAGGCAGCAAATCTGCCTGTTTAACGTATGCCTTACTTGTTGTCACCTAGGAGTTTTTATTCAACCTTTATTTTATTAGCACAACCATTAATGCCTCAAAAAACGGTGAAGATTGGAAGTCGGACATCAGAATAGAAGTCGAAGGCTCTAGGAAGGTGTTCGGACGGACACATTGAAAAAATCTAGTACATTTCTATCTAGAAATTTTTCAAAGTGATCATTTGAATCCATCTGCCTGCAACTGAAAAGTGAAGACTGAAGATTTTGAAACATTATTCACGAAATAATTATAATTTTTGCTTTGGTGTTTTCATAGTTATGGCGAAGAATTTTTTTTTTACGAATATGAAAGGAAATTCCCCGAAGGAGTCTACTTTAAAACACAGGCTTTTGTCCTGTAGAAAACTAGAAATTCTGAATTATACTATTCGTAGTGACCTAAAATGTTAGTAATGACAATTATTCAGAAAAACAAAAGAAGGGCATAGAATTTAAGCAGAGCGGACAATTCTCGTATTTTTAATTATTGTTATTGCATATCGCATCACAATCGGAAACTGTAATATCTTAATTTTCCTACAATTTGATAAATTCTTGAGTTTAGTTGTCGCCGAGATGATATTGCGACTCGAATTTGAAAGCTTTTTAAGTACGAGAACAGCCGTCAAACACGTCGTTTATCAATTCCATGACCAACAACTCAAAACCTGTGGTCTTCTTCACTCATCTATCTATCTCTTTCTAATTCCAGCTTCCGTCGGCTGCAACGGGAACGAAGGCACATGTCGTCGACGCAAGTACGCATGGTGGTGTGTCGGCTGTGGAGCCCTGGCGGCCGCGCTGGGGGGCCTACTGGCGGCTCAGCACATCCTGTTGCGGGCCTACACTGCGTCACCACAACACCTGGAGACTGTACCCGCCGCTGTTCCAGCCGCTATGGTAGGTTCATATAAATGACTAGCTGCTGCCCGCGACTTCGTCCCCGTGGAATCACCGATTTTAAAACATTCTTTATCGCTGCACCGCTCCTATTGGCTTAAGCGTGATGATATATAGCCTAAAGCTCCTCGATAAATGGTCTATTCAACCAAAAAGAATTTTTCAATTCGAACCAGTAGTTCCTGAGATTAGCGCGTTCAAACAAACAAACAAACAAACTCATCAGCTTTATAATATTAGTAATAGATAAATGATATTTATTTTGTAACTAAGTTGTAAATAACACTTTTACACGTCAATATTTTTGGTCGTTATAAACTAGATGAGGCCGGTGTTTCCTAGCTGACTACCCTGAGAAGAAACACCGAAACAAACTCAGAGATCAGTCTCTTTTGAAGTCCATACAATAGGGATGTTTCCTGAGTAAAAAATGATTATATTATGTTTAGTCCGTCAGTTAGATTATAGACAAATAGTGGACACGTATTTTTTCCTTTATCAAATCTATAAAAGCTGACGAAGATACGAAGCATCAAAGATCAGGAGTGGGGGCTTGTGACGTCACGGCTCGGTAAAAATTGTAGCGAGTAGTGACGTCACAAGAGTTTTCAACGCACTGTATCGTCTTCATTTTTTGTTTGCGTGAAAAAAGAAAAAATACGTGTCCAATAGATTTTGGAAATCTATCCGACGGACTAATTAGATTTTTTTAGTTAACTACCCTATTGTATTGGTCAAATCATATGAGAACCATGTAGGTTGATGTCTGAAGTGGTCTTTTGAGGAAAGTACCACACAGATTTGAGTGGACCTGTCCAGATAGTGCAAGCATTCGATTTTTGCAATTGCATTGCAATGTATATTCCTTTGTTATAATGCTTCCTTTGTTCCAGTTGGTGCTAACAGGAGTCTGCATCATGAGCCTGGCGAGACGCCGCAATAGATACAGCTATATGGTAAGAAAAGTATGTTCGATGTCATTCATTATTTCACTGCTTGATAGAGCTTGCTGCATGTTACGTATTTGGATATAAAAAAATAGTGCATGAGTCTGCATTGTTTTTTTTAAGGATGGGAAATCATCAAATGACTTCTGTTCTGCGCGAGGTGGAAGGGAGTGTCAGACTCTTACTTACTAAAACCCATCCGTGTTCGTCCTAATGCACGCCGCGTTCCAGGGCCGAAGTGACTTTCTCGAGCAAATTCCGAAACCACGGATGGGTTTTAGTCAGTAAGATTCTGACACTCCATTCCTATGTGCCCAAAGTGGAAGAAGATGATTTCCCATCCAAGACCAAAAAAAAGGTGAAAGAATCCAAACTATAAGTAAATAGTTTTGAACAAATTAAATTACTTAATCCTTGAAACCTCTTTCACACCGAGCTTTGGTTCCGCACTCTTGTTTTGCTCATCGACGTTATTGTAGCCCTTTTTATTATTATTATTTATTTTCTTCTGGATGGGAAATCATCAAATGACTTCTCCCGCTCTGGACGGAGCGGAAGGGAGTGTCCGACTCTTACTGACTAAAACCCACCCGTGTTCCTTCTTGTGCCCTTTGCGTTCCAGGGCCGCGGTGACTCTTTCGAACAAATTCCGCAACATTATTGTACCTCTAAAGATAGCAATCCGTGTTGGAATTACTGTTCCCCCATGCAATAATATTTTACGACACCATAATATTATCGGTATCAGCGCTTTTGCATGTCAATTGATCTTTAAAACGCTTCTGTAAACTTTGCGTGTCCTATGCTAATGATTTTTGACTGTAATCGCTTAATGTCATGCTTCCGAATGATTTTATTTATGTCTTCATTTGAATCGAATAATGCTTCTGTATTTGTATTACTCCTGTCATTTACAACATTATCTTTTGTATTTGTATTACTCCTGTCATTTACAACATTATCTTTTGTATTTGCATTACTCCTGTCATTTAAAACATTATCTTTTCCAACTTCTGTTATTCAAAATATTGGTCCTTAAGCCGCGATTGCAATTTGTTTTTTTTTTGCTTTCGATGGGAAGTCATTCTATGACTTCGCTCTGGGCGGAGCGGAAGGGAGTGACAGACGCTTACTGACTAAAACCCACCCGTGATCCTTCTTGTGCCCTTTGCGTTCCAGGGCCGCGGTTACTCTTTTTTACCGCCAACTTGCCAGGCGTGTCCACTTGCAAGCTACTCGTATGCAAGTTCATTTTCATTGCAGGACACGATCAAGCGATTTTTCACATTATTCTTCTGTAACACGCAATGTAATGCATCTTGCAAGCGAGTCGGTTGCAGTTGAAAACGTGACTTTACGTTTAAGAATTGCCAATCCTAGTGAATTTTGACTTCTTCCTTATTTATCCGTATCATTGTGTCTGTTAATGAATTTGAAAATGAAAATAATATATCTAGTTTTAATTTCCGCGAATATATATTCGCGGAAATTAAAACTAGATATATTATTTTCATTTTCAAATTTAAAATGGATTTCCGTAAAGTAACGCCTGACTCAATCAATTTTATTCTGTTAATGAAGTCTTCTTTTAATTCTTTTTAACACGCTTTTATTAGCTTCACTTGTAAGAAAATCTTGGAATCTTAATTTGACCCCCACTTCCCGGTCTTCGATAAGGATGAAATTTTGCACACACTCTGAGTACTAATGACAATACATGACTAGCTAAGAAACGTCATTACAAATCCAATATGGCGGCATCCCCAAGATGGCCGACTGGCTGTTTGAAATCCACTCCCATGATATGGGTATCAAATGAAAGGGTTTGCTGTCAGGAATACGAAAAAAAATAGTTACGTGACTTAAATTCAACATGGCGGCCATCCAAGATGGCGGATTGGCTATTTGAAATACACCCCCATGATATGGGTATTAAATGAAACGTTGAATTAATGATGATGGGCTGATGGTAATGTTCTTTTGCACCAGATCAAAGTGGTGGGAGCCTGCTGCCTGGTGTGTGCGCTGACCTGCGTGTTGGTCACCATCACCACCACCGTTATACATATGAACAAGTAAGTATTAATAAAAGCTAAATCTTCTATGAGATGGCAATCTGTAACAGTCACATTTCTTTCTACGCAAAACTGTTTAAATATTCTGTAAGGAAAAAAAACTTTTTGGTTTAAAAGCCATGCTTTATGTCCGTCTTCGGTTCTCAGGCAACTGTTTTGACCAAATTCATCAAAATAAAATAATGTAGAGCAGTGGTGGCCGAGTGGTAATGGCCCCGACTTACGAAATGCAGATAATACTTTGTGTTATAATTATAATTTCATAACTACTGCTCTCAAAACGGCGAAGGAAAACATCGTGAGGAAACCGGCATGTCCTAGAACCAAAAATTCGAAGACATGTGACATTCACCAACCCGCACTGGGCCCGCGTGCTGGATTACGGCCCATGCCCTCTCCTAGAGAGGAGGCCTGTGTCCCAGCAGTGGGAACATTAAAAGGCTGATCATGATTATGCTTATGCATCAAAATAAAAACTTCTTGAGAACATGAAGTAATTTTGACTTTCAGCATTTGGGGGTTTGAAATACGTAACTGTATTGTTAAGGGAAACTTATTTTAAATGTTTAATAAAAAACAAAATTGACGGCCATAGTTATAAGCAGATTACAATAGTAATTGAGGTCGAATATTACTCCGCAGACCATATAATCTTATAGTATTTTGTAACCAAATATTATGTTTATGAATAATTCTAATTTATATTTTGAATGAGTTCAAAAACATCGTTTGACGTGGGCATTTCATCATTACAGTCTCTCGGCTCCTTAACGGCCTAGGCTTCGGCTATATCGGCACGGATGTGTAATTAAGTTCTTTTTGTTTTCTAGACTGCAGACACTAAAGTTCTGCGAGTATACCAAGCTGACGCGCACTTGTACGTGTTTCTCAATGCCCCCTGACACACAGCACAACGCAGCTGACGATGAGGGTAAGTTCATTCTTTATTAAATCTATCACGAAATCATTCCTTGCAAAGTTAATTTAGAGGTAGTTTATATTTAACACGGTAACAGTCCTTATGAGGCATACTTGGCACGGTACTGCAAAGACCATGTAAACTACTTGGCCGATTTGAAGAATTATTTCACTGTTGGGAAGCTACACTATCTCCGGTGAACATGGGCTATATATTATATCCCCATATTCCCACGGGAACGGGAACTACGCGGGTGAAACTGCGATGCTAGTCAATCATAAAATGTTGCCTCCCGATGGAGTTTCTTGTCCGCTCGTATGGAGTTTCTTGTCCGTTGTTCTCCATAAGAATCTACGTTTGCGAATGGACACTAAAGTCACTTTAACTGTGAATGATGACGTTCAAAAGTGCCGTTTAATGCCCTTATTAAAATAAACATTCTGACTTTAGCTTTGACCACTCTGACGGAGCGGAAGGGAATGTCAGATTCTTACTGGCTAAAACCCCTCCTTTTTCCTCCTAATGCCCTTTGCGTGCTAGGGACACGGTAACTCTTTTGAATAACAGGTGTGATTCCTAAGTAAAAAAAATGATTATATTTGGTCCGTCACTTAAATTATCGTAAAATATTGGACACGTATTTTTTGCTTTATCAAATCAATAAAAATTGATGAAAATAAAAAGCATCAAAGATCAGGAGTGGGGGCTTGTGACGTCATATCCTGGTAAAAATTGTAGCACGTAGTAACGTCACACGAGTCTTCAACGCACTGTATCGTCTTCGTTTTTAGGTTACGCGAAAAAAGAAAAAGTTTGTGTCCAATGTTTTTTGGAAATGTATTTGAAAGACTAATTAGATTTTTTTACCCTATTCCGAGACCGAATGAGACGAACTCAGTAAAAGTCTATAGATGGGTTCTGTGGCCGTACGGTGAAGTGCAAATGCTATCATGATTCAATGTGAGGGAAAGGGATAGTGCTATTCGTCTTGTGTAACTCCTTCTCTCTCTGACACAGGAATCATGATGGATAAGACGTCATGGTAGGGCAGGTGGTTCTCTGGATATCAAATTTGCTAGCGTGTTTTTGATCAGGGGAATGTTAACGTGTTAAGTGGATTTTAAGTTCAGAATGCATTGCATAATACATTGTGGGTAGTACCAACTATGCCAAGCTTCTGGTTGAGAAGCAGATTCCTTAAATATTTGGAATATCTGCAGAAAATCAAGTAAAAACGACAGAAAACGAATAATTTAATCATGGCAAATCTCTTCACTCCCCAGGAGTACGCTGCGTGTTCGAAGGCGTATCAGAATGCGGCGTAGTCCACGGCGCGTTGTACTGGTGCCTACGCGGCGTATTCGCACTGTCGGTCAGCGCGGTGCTTGTTTGCATCTTTAGCTGTATGCTGGCGTATCAACTGCTCAGGTAAGACACTTTAATTTGAGCTCAGTACGCGGCGTAGTCTACGGCGCGTTGTACTATCTACGCGGCGTATTCGCGTTGTCGGTACTACTTGAAGGTGTAATATTTATTTAATAAAACGCAAATGTAATAAAAAAAACAATTATTTAATTTGAAATTATTAAAATAATTCCAAAAAAACCTACTAACAACTTTATATCAAGTGAATAAATATTAATTTAGATTTATTTCAATAATTGTAAAAATAAATAACAATAAACATTAACTTGACTGCAGCTGGAACAGACCTTTGCTATTAAAAAATATTCTAATAAATATAGACGTCATTAATGATTTCAACTTTATAAAAAAAATTACGTACATCAAAATAAGATATTTTATAGATTTCAATAACAAGACACAGCCACTGTTCTATCTAAAACTATACATCACCTTTTCTCACAAAAGTAATAGACCTATGTGGTGGCTTTACCATGCTGTTTTTCTTAGGCTGGCCCTTTGCTGCATGCTCACTCATAGTCTGCAGCTTTTTATTTATAGACGCCAAAGCAATTTGTTGGATATGTTTCCTCGTCTCTAATATCTTAATCGAATGCTTCAGTCCTGTCAGCATCCACTTCACTTCAACATACTCCATTATATTCGGTACTTGGTACTTTAATCTTACTTTTCTTATCTCGTTCAATCTCTGTGAGAGTGAGTCTACTTGTGCTTGAATTTTCTCGCTTTCTTTGTCGAGTTGCACTGTCATATGCTGTTTGTTGCGGATAGTTGATACTACTTTGTTTAAGTAGTTGTTTTGTTCCATCATCGCTTTTTTGTGTATTGTGAGATTTAGATTTGCGTCGCCCGTCATTTTTTTAAGCTCGCCCAGCTGTTGGAACTTTTGTTCGATTATTTCCAAGCAGGCGCCGTTCTCTATTTCGAGTTTCTCAAAGTCGACCGGTCTCAGACTCTCGCTCAATTCGGTTTTCACTTTGATCTGACCTTTCAGTTTGCTGTATTGAGTGTTTAAGGTACTGGTCCGCAGTCGCAGCTTTCCTATCTGACTGTCTGTTATCTTCACCCACTCCGTCATGAATCTTATCCATATTTCAGCTGGGATTCGTTGGGCTATTTTATCCCAGCCATCTACTAAGACTTCCTGGCGGAACATTTGTGTTGCCTTTTCGATATCAGCTTCTTTTAATCCTACTTCTTCCATTTTTGCTTTTAATAGAGCGTGCTGTTTCGCGCCCCTGTCTCTTGATTTGTTCAGACTAATGACTTGGATTTCCATTTCTCGGCTGACTAGTTCGGCTCTCTCTAGAACATTGATTCTTGCGCCAGCTCCAAATATAACGGTTCCGCTGCTGAGTTTAGTTTTGGATTCTGCTCTCCGAGTGGATGCTCTTGAAGGGCTGGTCAGAATCCTCGAGTGGCTCGCCTGGTGTTTGGATCCAGTAGTAAGCAGTTTTGAAGGGCTTACAAACGTGTCAACGAGACCATATTTAGAAGCGCCCGATCTCACCATGCTTACCGAAGTACCGGACGGGATTCTGGTGGCGTATTCCAGCGCTTGATAGACACCGTTCATCAACGCAGGTTCTAATCTCATGATTGTCTTCTCTAAGATCTCGTTCTCTAGCGTTAGTATATTGACTTTGTCCTTGAGGTCGGTTACAAGCTTCACTAGTTCTTCATCAGTAAGAACATCCATGTCTGTCTCCCAACGACTGTTGCTCATGGAGCGAGAGTTTTGACTCAGAACACAGCTCCTTCCACCCGTATGCGACATTTTAATAAGGGTTATTTAAATAATTTCCAAAAAATAAAATACTATTTATAAAAGCTGATTGTTGTCAGTGTTTTGGCGGATTTGGCATCTGCCATATGTAGGTAAGAAATTGTATCGTACATAGATATGTGGCAGCTAAGCAACGGTTACCATGGTGATATGGATGACGTGACAGATTCAAAGTGTATTTGGCCAATTTCATTTGGTGTTTGACCTTCCAATAAGGTTTTATATGGAGGGCAAGCACGTAAAGTGATAGTTTTTTCAAGGTTTCGTAACGAACGTTTCTAGTTTATTGGGGTTATAGGTTTCTTTTATGGTTTTGGGGTCTCGAAAAAACGATGTATAGGTAACGATGAAAGGATCTAGATTATCGTTGTTCACACTACGCCTCGGTAGTGTGAACAACGATAATCTAGATCCTTTGGAATCTTTGGAATGTCCTTTGTTGAGCAGATTACTATCAACGAGTAGCCTATCAGTTCGTTGAGAGCCGTCTTATTGCGTAAATAATGTAAAAATCATCTTCTGCAGATAATTCCAAACATTTGCGGAAGTTTTATAATGCCCCATTTAACAAAAGTTCTCAGAATGTTACACATTTGATAAGAAGACCCGTAGGACACATGAACTGAGCATTGACATAGGTCTGAAACAGCGTGGAAGGACCCTTGCAAATAACGACCTGAATTTAGACAATTTGGATGTCGACGACGCAGTATAGGGTCGTTGAGGCATCCATATTCTCTCATCACACGTCTGGTGAAGACTGACGAGGGGAGCTGACCCCAAGCCTCGTATAAGAAAAAGCAAGGAGAGAGATATCTGTCTAACCTTTTCCCAACATGTTGGGATTAGCTTCTATTGTAACCACGGATATACATAGCTTTTAACGTTCCCAGTGCTGGGACACAGGCCTCGCTAGGAGAGGGAATTGGCCGCAATCCACCACGCGGGCCCAGTGCGGATTGGTGAATGTCACATGTCTTCGAATGTTTAGTTCTAGGACATGCCGGTTTCCTCACGATGTTTTCCTTCACCGTTGTGAGAGCAGTGGTGATGAAATTAATTACACAAAGCAATGCGCCTGGCTGAGTCTGAACCCGCGGCCTACAATTCGTAAGTCGGGGCCGTTACCACTCGGCCACCACTGCTCTTCCGGATTTCTAGAGATCTCCAAATGACAGCCGGAACTAGGCAGCAACTTAAAGTGCTTTCCGAGACACAGTTATTCAAATACAAATGTTATAGTTAAATCAATATTTATTCAATAATAAACCAAAATAAACTAGCTTTTCATTAAATTAAATAATTCATTAATACATAATAAAGAACATACCAAGTAGAAACTCTTACAATATTTGATAAACATTAAAAATTAATAAGGTAAAGAAATCTTGATCTAATTTAAATCTAGATACAATAAATTAAATTAGACATTCCTCACATTCCATTCCAAACATGATTAAATAAAGAAAACAAAAAAACACCTTAAAAAATATTCAATACTGGGACCAATGGTTGTGTTTCGGAATCCCTTCTTTGCATTACAAGTATACATTTAGATAGGCCAATCAGCAAAAAGGCATAATCAGCCTTTTTACGTTCCCACTGCTGGGACACAGGCCTCCTCTCTAGGTGAGGGAATGGGCCGTAATCCACCACGCAGGCCCAGTGCGGGTTGGTGAATGTCACATGTCTTCGAATGTTTGGTTCTAGCACATGCCGGTTTCCTCACGATGTTTTCCTTCACCGTTTCGAGAGCAGTGGTGATGAAATTAATTACACAAAGTAGTGCGTTAAGATGGCTAAGACTTAATTGCACAGAGCGATTATTTTCTAGCGTATTTAAGTAGGGACTGCAGTTGTTAATTGACTTTTGCTGAATGATCGCTGGTTGGTCTCTGCGTGAGCTCTGACTTCTGACTGCCAAGCGAGCATCGCTGAGCGAGTATTATGTTTGATGTTTGATAAACTAGTAGCACGAGAGTTCATGCCGGCAGTGTGGACAGCCAGCTATTGACAGTACATGTATGTATGTGCCTCTTTCCCCAGCGAGACAATAGTCGATATCTAACCACTTCCTCATACGCGGTGAGACAAGTCCTTAGCCACTTGCGTGATGCTCAAAGCATTCCAAGTCATTTCCGCTGAGCTATCGTCATCACCTTCGCAGCATTAGAAGTTACAAGCGTTCATATAAGCCGCATTCAGTACAGGTCTTCATTGTACTTAAGTCTGAGACCGACGCCTGACGGTCCGCCGACACCAAAGACTTTGCACTCTTCAAATAGGCCTTATTATTATCCTTAGACCTCCTCTTCTGCTTTCTAAAGTTACTTAAAGCGAATTGCTTAATACTAAGACTAGTCTCCATCCGTTTGATTGAACTCTTCAGTTCGCCAAGTTTGTTTTGAACACTTACATAGTCAAGTACGTCAGGTACTAAATATTTCTGTCTTGTTTTCTGAAGTTTATCTAAGCGTTCTTCTAGAGTCACTACTTGTGTTGCTAGCACATCCCTTTCAGCGTCCAACTTTACAGTTTGTTGTTCCCTTAGAGCTTTTAAATTCCTTACTTTCTGTAGGTAGTTGGTTAAAGTCATCATATAGTTCTTGTATATGGATAGATTCAGGTTAGCGTCGCCGGTCAGTGCTTTCAGTTCAACTAGGTGCATGTTTTTGAGATCAATTTTTTCCAATGCCATTTTAATTTCCATTGATTTCACTTGAAAGTCTACAGGCACTAGACGTTCTGACAAATCCTTTTTGTGTTTGATATCTTCCCTCAGCTTTTTGTGTTGAATATTGGCTGTACTCATTCTTATTCGCATCTTGTCTAATTGTCTGCCAATTTTCTTGTCTTGCTCTGTCATGAATCTGATCCAAGTCTCGGCAGCGATTCTTTTAGTCATTGGGTCTACTCCTTCAATAACCACCTCCTGTTCGAACGCTTCAGTCCACTTCACGAAGGTCTCCGTCCGAAGAGCAATTTCTTCTAACTGAGCCTCTAAGTAATCATGTTGCTTCTTAGCGAAGTTCTTATACTTCTTTAAATCTTTTCCTTCTTTTTCCATAACAGCGTAAACTAGCTCCAGTCGTTCTTCGACGTTGACCTTTGGTCCAGTTCCGCCCATAATGGATTTAGATATCTTGACTGATGACTGCGCCCCTCTAATCGAGGATTCCATTTTACGATGGTACATGGTTGACTTGCTTTTGACGGCAGCGAAGCTTTGGGAGGTGTCGTGAATACCGAGTCGCGAGGACTGCGACCGGCTACTGGTGATGGTTGTTCCTGAACCCGCCCGTTGTGTTTGCGACTGGGTCCATTTCAGAGCGTAATCTAATGCTGAATAGGCTCCAATCATCAACGATGGTTGGACTCTTGTGATGGTTGCTTCTAGGACTTCGTTCTCTAAGCGAAGGATCCTGACTTGCTTTTTGAGGTGTTCGACGCTTCGTACCAATTCAGCGTCAGTTAATATGTCGAGAGCATACACGCTTACAGACTCAGAGTCTTGCAGATTACTGCCGAGGCCGAACACCATTCTTACGAGATACTTAATATCTAATTTAAAAAAAATCTCTGAAGGAAGCTTTCGAATGCTTCGTACAGAATTAGAAATCACTTCATTTGTCAAATTGACTTTTGTCTTTATGACTGATGTTTGTATAGAATATATTTTTGGTTTGAACATGGTTCGAATAAAGAACTACATTCTTAATAAAGTTTACGATTGAAAGAGGTCATACTATTGGTTGTAGGTCAGTTCTCCCCGAAGTGTTTGGAAAGTGATGAATTTATTTATTATATATACTCGGTGGAGCGGAAGGGAGTGTTAGACTCATACTGACTAAAACTCATCCTTGTTCCTCCTAGTGCTCTTTGCGTTCCAGGGTCGCAGCCCTAGTGGGCCCCGTTTTTATGCTGACGTAGTTTTGAGGCGTGCGAGGAACACGACACGCTGTTGACTTGGGCCTGGTTATTATCAGACGGCGAGCCACCCAACGCCCGTCCTTACGCTCGCGACTTTGCATAGTCGTAGTCATTTATTCATGAACAAGTAATTTGTATCTGAATTTACACACATAAACTCACTAACAGTACATACTCTAAAATTAATTATATTTGAATTTCATAGATTATATAAACAATTTCAAAATAATAAATTAAAATTCAATGCAATTTGGACAACAAATCAAAAATTTAAATAATAACAATTAAGTAAATATAAATTTACATAGATTGATAGATTTAATAATCTGAATAAACAAAATTTCAACATTTGACGTCATTTTTTCAATTAAAAATACAATGAAATAAAATTACAGTTCATTTACTGCAATTCATATAGACACTTATTCAACAAGAAATCCTTTAGTTTTATTTTGAATATACGTGCTATACCTACAGACAGACAAACATACGAGTAATCCTAGGGTGCTGTTTTTCATACAAAAATTTGGAATGCCCCAATAATATGTATCGTTCAGAACACTGCGAGCGAATCCGATGAACACATAAACGATTTTCTTTCATACCACTCTTCACACAATCGACCTTCGTCTCCCTCTCCATCTATCAAGTCTTATTAATGAGTGTCATACAGTGAACGCAAATAAAACATGGAAGCATTACTTCAAGGGATCTAAGCGCGAATCGTGACCCAAAAATCCAAACAAACTCCTACATCGAAACCTCGTCGCTGATTCGCCGAACCACACCAACAACATTATTGCTAATACGATGCACAGTTAAAAATTGACCTTATTTCCCAAGGTTTAAATTACCATGTAACGAATAGGCCGTGTAACTAAACACGTGAGCGGCGCAATCGGTAAGCCCCGCCTACCGCGGCGCAATGTGCTTTGGGTCATTTTTTTGAGTTAGGAATGCTTCCATGTTTTAATAGGCCGTCTAACTAAACACGTGAGCGGCGCAATCGGTAAGCCCCGCCTACCGCGGCGCAATGTGCTTTGGGTAATTTTTTTGAGTTAGGAATGCTTCCATGTTTTATTTGCGTTCACTGGTGTCATATGTTGTTCCAGTCACGAACGTAAGAAGATGTACTGGGAACAACTGGAGCTTCGCTGCAGGTCCCTGTACAGACCGTCCACCGGACAGGCCGCGCCCTCTGCTGGGAGACAAGTGCAGGTATGAACACACATATTGTACACACACTCTCACTGTAGAATAGAGGTATTTGTGAAAAGAACATCAAAATACATTTATTTATTTTAATAGTGTGAGAAAGATTCTTAGGGTTTGACTTAATGACTACGTTATCTGGTGGTAAAAGTAAAATTTAATGTAAAAGTATAAACGTTAAAAAGGCACAAACAGTAAAACAATGGAAAAATTTAACGGAGCGTCTCGCGGAAAGTCCTTCGCTTTTCGCGGTCCCTAGTCCACTTTGTTTTTTTTTTTTCTGGTTGGGAAATCATCAAATGACTTCTCCCGCTCTGGGCGGAGCGGAAGGGAGTGTCAGACTCTTACTGACTAAAACCCACCCGTGATCCTTCTAGTGCCCTTTGCGTTCCAGGGCCGCGGTGACTCTTTCGAACAAATTCCGCAAGTCCCTAGTCCACTTAAGTTTTTGGCGGGAACCGCTGGCGGGAGTATATTCTCGCCATCGCCGCGCTAAGGCACGCTCGAGTATGGAGTTAGTAACGCCATGCTACATTAACTTATTCTAACACATCAATCTACAGGAACTAGGAACAACGCTAGAGCTCCTGTGTGACATAGGAACTAAAATGAATTTCACAGAATGAAACCACAGATTGTCCTTTTATCGAGTGCTGGAGCAGTCGAGTCTTAATACGTCTGTTGACTAGCTAATGTTTACATCACGGCATAAACATACCCTTTACGACACTGACGCGGGGAATCGAGAAATTTTTATTGGCAGCGATGATAGCTATCTCCATTCTTTGATGTAAAGACAGACAGGGCAGCCAAAAATACGACGAAGGGAATTCTTTCGTGAAACGCACGAGGTATTCCATGAAGCACACCCACAGGAGCACACCCAAACGAAGCACACCCAGACTTCGTCCGATCGAATTCGTTCGTTCGTTCGTTCGATCTTCGTCTGGGTGTGCTTCGTTTGGGTGTGCTTCATGGAATACCTCAAACGCACTATACGAGTATTAGCTTAAAATCGAAATTAAGCCGTTTATTCAAACTAATCTTTGGTCACACCTAGACGAACTTTTTCTGCCTCTATGTTTTCCACGCGTTTGTTTTTTTTTTATAACTGACAGTTACGCTGGGAAAGTTCTAGAACCTCTTGAATTACCACCGTTATCAAATTGTGCCGATGCACAAAAGCTTCCTAACAAGATTTGAACCTGTGTTAATATTAAAAAAATGTTCTGGACGCCTGCGATGAAGATATGTGTAGCCACGGCCTCTGTAGTATTGTTTCTGTTTGTGATCTCCAGAGCAACTGTAGTTGTTGTACACAGTGTCACCCCGCCCAGCCAGCGTGGGACATCAGTCTACAGCATCGGTTCTGGGCGCCGGGTAAGTTGTATTCTTATTTAATCGTTTTTTTTATTTGATTCATGCGCATTTTTTTACTCAGGAAACATCCCTATTCTGCGCGGTTCTATTTAAACAAATGAACCTTTTAGTTCATTTGTTTAAATAGAACCGCGCAGAATAGGGATGTTTCCTGAGTAAAAAATATATGATTATGTTTAGTCCGTCAGTTAGATTATAGAAAAATATTGGACACGTATTTTTTCCTTTACCAAATCTATAAAAACTGACGAAGATACAAAGCATCAAAGATCAGGAGTGGGGGCTTGTGACGTCACGGCTCGCTAAAAATTGAAGTGAGTAGTGACGTCACACGAGTTTTCAACGCACTTTATCGTCTTCATTTTTTGTTTACATGAAAAAAGAAAAAATACGTGTCCAATATTTTCTATTCTATTCTATTCAATATATTTTGGAAATCTATCCGACGGACTAATTAGATTCTTTTAGTTAACTACCCCATTTTAAGCGTGTAAGAATAGCCAAAGTCTACTGTGTGTGTGATGAATGGCCAATGTGTTATTTCCATCGTTTTTTTGTGACCAAAATGACTGAAAAAAATAAACAACACAGCGCTGCAGCCCTACCACGTCTTAAATCCATTATGATTCCTGTGTCAGAGAGAGACGGAGTTACACAAGACGAATAGCACTATCTCTTTCCCTCACACTGAATCATGATAGCACTTCGTAGTACGGCCACTGATATTCTGATAGGTCCTTTCTATTTTATTATTATGAGTGCTAAGTGTATAATTTCGCAATGCAGGTCGTATAGGTAACCTATACTCTCCGAACCCCGGGACCGGTCGGAAGACTTCCGCGTGGAGCTGGTTCCCCTGGCCCAGGAGTAACAGTCAGAAGTAAGTTGAATATTTACTCTTCTTGTATCTCTTTCACGTTTTGTTTTAAGTTTTCAAAGGACTCCATTTTCTCCAAAGGGTTACGCAAAAGTGCACCTATTTAATACTTTTTAAACTTTGTAAGTGGATGACCAAATCGGATACTATGAGGATTATCGAAAAACAATTAATGGAGTCTCGAGTCCGATTTTGATGTAAATTAAAACGGTAATAATGGATTTTTTAAAATTCGGTATTCCTAGCCAGGAGTTAAATCGGTTGATTTTGAAAAAAAAAAATACACCATGTATTATTCCACCATTTAAAGGTCTCTCTGATGAAGATCAAAATCTGAAAGTACATGGCAAACTAAAGGAAAAAGCGCTTATTTTTAACTGAATTCAAAAAAAGGAGGAGGTTCTCGATCCTTTTGCATGTTTTTTTTTTTAATGTTAAGCGATATTTTTGCCAATATACAGGGTTATTTGAAAAAAACCAACAACCTTTTAAGAGGTCATTGTACTCATCATTATGAACAACTTTTACTATGGGACCAAACCTGAAATCGCGAAAAAAAATCAGCCGTTCCCTACATTTATGTTCTTTTAACTCACCAAAATGTAGGGAACAGCTGACTTTTTTTTCGCGATTTTAGGTTTGTTCCCATAGTAAAAGTTGTTGATAATGATGAGTACAATGACCTCATAAGAGGTTGTTGGTGTTTTTCAAATAACCCTGTATAAGGCGACATTTACAAATACATTGTTTATCTTTTTCATTCAGCTCCCGCTGCCGCATGGGCGTCCCCCAATCCGGTGACAGCGCCTACGGCTTCTGCGATACAGAAGCCCCCCCCACCCAACAAGCGCAGCCCTACGACGACAGATACCCCCACTCCTTCAACCAGACTCCCTTCACCAGAGCACAGAGTTCCGGGACGTTCGCACAGGGAACCAGCTTCGCGCAGGCACAGGGAAACTTTGCACAGGGATCTGGGAATTTCGTGCAGGTTTGTACTGTTACGAGCTTCGGGTTCGTTACAATTAAAATCAGCCGATTAAGTAAACAAAGATGACACTTTAATTTACACCACACTAATAGGGGTGTTTCCTGAGTAAAAAATATATGATTATATTTAGTCCGTCAGTTAGATTATAGAAAAATATTGGACACGTATTTTTTCCTTTATCGAATCTATAAAAACTGACGAAGATACAAAGCATCAAAGATCAGGAGTGGGGGCTTGTGACGTTACGGCTCGTTAAAAATTGTAGCGAGTAGTGACGTCACACGAGTTTTCAACGCTCTGTATCGGCTTCATTTTTTGTTTACGTGAAAAAAGAAAAAATACGTGTCCAATATTTTTTGGAAATCTATCTGACGGACTAATTAGATTTTTTTAGTCAACTACCCTATTACACTATAACTCACTAATCACAAAACACAATCGCACTATTAATCACTTGAGTTCGCAGTCGAAGATCGCTTTCGAAGTTATCACTTGTATCGCAATTCCAATACTGACTCGGTCGGCACATGTGCCGGCCTTATATAGGGCGCCGAGTAGAACTCCAGAAAGTTCGCGTACATATCGGTCGCGACCGACTAAGTTCCGAGAATTCTAGCATAGAAAAATCTCGAAGGTCCTTGACTTCAATAGTTCTGCTACTCGATACTAGATGGCGCTAGTGGTACCGAATGCCGCTATCATCCTAACTTAATTCTGGCGCGCAACAGTACTATATTTCATAGGAAACTAGCGACCCGCCCCGGCTTCGCACGGGTGCAATGTTGATATTTAAATCTCTGCTATATTATGCATGTAGTATACATATAAACCTTTCTCTTGAATCACTCTATTTATTTAAAAGAAACCACATCAAAATCCGTTGCGCAGTTTTAAAGATCTAAGCATATATAGGGACAGACAGCGGGAAGCGACTTTGTGTTATACTATGTAGTGAAGTACAATTTTTCTGGAAGATAAACTGGACTATGTCATCGTTCGGTCTACAAAGTATCTCTATGCAAAAATTCACGGTGATATCTTGGTTCGATGCTGCGTGAATGAAGAACATACATACAAATACACAGTCGGATCAGTGGTCTCAATGAGAGTCTACGACGCCAAATACTCTCATTTGTTCAACCAGACCCTTTTCACCAGAGAACAGGCAGACCAGCTTCGCCCAGGGACGAGGGAACTTTACGCAGGGATTTTGGTTTAGGTATCGCCTATATTTTCCTTAATCTTGGGGCCACACTAACGGCTAACGTCAATGCCCACTAGCGCGATATTTACTGCGATAACTTTAACGCGCTAAAGTGGGTGGCTACACCTGAAATGTCAACGTGAATGCCCATCATTGGCGATAAAAACGGCGTTAATTTTACTTGAATTGAAGCAAGATGGACGTTGACAAACTGGCGTAGTGTGACCGCTGCATAGTATTAATTCTTGTGTTAATCTCTTTGATGTACCGCCACTTGAGCTATCGCCTAACGCCAAACGGCAATGTTAATGCCGTTGTCAAATTATCGCGTTAAGTCGTGGCTAACGTCCGTTATCGAAATAATTAATGGCATTTCTCATTAGTGTGGCCCGGGCATAAGAATCGTCAATTTAAGTAGTCATTGTTAGGTTTATAAACTACTAGCATCGTCCCACGGTTTCACCCGCGTATCTCCCGTTCCCGTGGGAATATGGGGATATAATATAGCCTATGTTCACCGGAGATAGTGTAGCTTCCTAAGAGTGAAAGAATTTTTCAAATCGGTCAAGTAGTTTCGGAGCTTATTCAATGCCAACAAACAAACAAACAAAAAACAATAAAATCTTTCCTCTTTATAATATTAGTGTAGATGTTTAGACGAAAAGTTACATCGTTCTGTTTCTTCGTTGCTGTGTGGAAAAAGATCATACATACAAACAGACTTACCAATTGATAGTAGATATTAATTGAGATCGAGAGCTTTGTTCAAGTTTTGTGTTGAAAATGCACGGATTTTTCACGGGACGAATCAAATCAAACTCAGGAATGGTGCTAGAATCTGTTAGCACCTTTTAAATATTATTTCATACAAACCTATACCCCATTCACGATAAGATTAGACATTGGAACAATTTTTTTTACAGTCCGTTCAACCGATTTTTACTTTTATTCCGTACGCATAAAAATGGCATTAAAAGTAAAAACGTGATTATAATACCAACTTTTTACTTTGCAGCTACCATGTGTCATGCCACCAACGCAAAAGAAGTCAAAATCGGTTGAACGGACTGTATTTCAATGTCTAATCTTATCGTGAATGGGGTATAGACACGTGTAAAATACCAAAAATACTGTTTACACAATTATCTTGTGCTTCGCACATAACTTTACAAAAGTTTTCACCCTTTTTCCAGGGCCAAGGTAACTTCCCTCAGGCGAACTTCTCCGGGGAGGGCTTCGGTGAGGCGAGTGGCAGCTTTGACGCCGCCACGGGCCAGTGGGGACCTCCGCCTCCCTACAGCCCTCAGGGGAGGAGCGGCAGCAGGTGTGTGCAACTGTATTTCAAAATTAAAAAAAAAATCAAAAGTCATTTATTCAAACAAGGCTGATAGACAGCACTTTTTGAACGTCAAATTTTACATAAAGACAGTCGCCCAAAACGCCCACCCGTCACCACTTCCTAGTGTTAGCTGGCAAGAAGAAGTGGCGCAACAAACTCCCCAACAATTTGTGGTCGATTTTTTGGTGCCACCCGAATTTTTAGCCATTTTGGTAAATACAGGGTATTCCAGAAGTGTTTGGTCAGTGGTGGATACAGTAACAATATTCAAATAAAAAAAGGAACGATTTTCTAAATACTAAGTAAGTAAAATTGATTGAGTCAGGCGTTACTTTGCGGAAATCCATTTTAAATTTGAAAATGAAAACAATATATCTAGTTTTAATTTCCGCGAATATTAGTGGGTTGCAGGTATGCACCTCCCTCCCGCCCGCTATATTATGCACATGCAAGATTACAAGGCAAATGCAAGGATTTTATGCACATGCAGGAAGGCAAAGCAAAACCCAGCACCATTACCGACACGTGTTTCGCCTCTCCACGAGGCATCCTCAGGGGACGTGTTGACTCGCTGACCGTTGAGTTGCGGTTTTGCATTGCCTTCCTGCATGTGCTTAAAATCCTTGCATTTGCCCAGTAATCTTGCATGTGCATAATATAGCGGGCGGGAGGGAGGTGCATACCTGCAACACACTAATATTCGCGGAAATTAAAACTAGATATATTGTTTTCATTTTCAAATTTACTAAGTAAGTAGTCTGATCTAGTTGATGGCGTTGAATCTGTAATTGAATTAAAATAAACACCAATATCTTTATCAGAGAGTTTAAAAGGTGCTTTTTAGTCGTTTTTGAGGTCGAGTTTTTAGAAAAAGACTTTTCATATTTGTATTTAGCTCGGAGTCTGCGTTGGCGTTTGGTTGAGGTTGATAGTATTGACTGGTCTCATTTCTTTTTTTGGGATCTCCTCTTCTATCAAATTCTTGAGGGGATTACACGAGTAATCTTACTCATTAATGGTTCATCAAGTTATCCAGTCATATGTAATTGCAGACACCACCTGCAGCCCCCGGACCCCGCGAGCGCCACGCTGCTGCACCACCACCACATGGAGCACGCGCCCTCACAGCCGCACTCCTGCGCCCGGAACAGCTACCACTTGCAGCAGCATCTGCCGCCCAGCGACATGAGGTTGACCAACCCGGATTTGGCGAGAATCAACCCGGAGTTGGCTAGAATTAACCCGGATTTGGTTAGAATGAACCCGGATTTGGCGAGAATCAACCCGGATTTGGTTAGAATGAACCCAGATTTGGCTAGAATTAACCCAGAGTTGGCTGAATTTGCTAGGTTGAACCCAGATTTGGCGCGTCTTAACCCGGAATTGGCTAGATTAAATCCGGAATTAGCTCACATGGGCCAGATGTATCCCCAAGATGTGGCAGAAATGGCACGTTTGCAAGCGGAGTTAGCCCATATGCCTCCGGAAGTAAGGTTCAACACGCTGAGGGGTCATTTGGTTCCGTATAGATGTCAAAGATTGGGGATGAGCGCGAGTAACCTGCATAGAGATTGTCGAATTGATGACAATGTAACCATCGAGTGTTTGCATCAGAAGAGTGGGAGCAAAGGTTAGTAATTATAAGTAATTTTTAATAAACAATAATGTTTCCACACCCATATTTCACTAAATAGGGAACATGCAATATTTTCATCTTGCTTTCATTTAAAAGAATTCCGTGTAGAATAGACCATAAAAGAATTAAAATATTAATTCGCTTTAATGTATTGCCAAAATTGCGATTATAAACTGACTGTTTTTCTTTTCCCGCGAAAACGAATGATGACGTCACTCCTGTCTGCCAGAGATCATGAACTGTCATGAATTAAAATTTAAGTTCATCTTTTCGTTGTCATAACACCAGTGACGTCACTAGACGCTGATTGTTTACGTTCTGTTTCACGTTATATTAATTCGTAATAGTTGTTTAAAATCAAAACAATACAATAAAAACATTGCAGTGGTCTTGCATTGCAGTCTTTTATGCTATTTTATCATTTCAATGAAATTTTTATGAAATCTGTAATTGCATCTCCCTATTTCGAATGTAAACTATTTTCATGAGGATATTTATGTGGGCAAGTGTATCATTTTAAGTTATTTAGCTGTACAGTAAGAAGAACAGTACAGCTTCAATATTATTTTGAAAATTATATATTAATGACCCCCCATTTATAAAAGTCCGGGAGTGGGATAGTTCAGGTTAACAAAAAACAAGTTTATTTTTGAAACTATTCCTTAACAGGAATAGTTTCGTTAGTATAGTTTAGTTTAGACCTAACGGTCAGAGCAGTGGTCCCGAAAAAGAGGCACTTTTTTTCCTCTATTGTGATTGTTGTTCAGTTTCAGATCAAAGCACCATTTCCGACACGTGTCAGAAGCAAGGCAAGGAGAACCTCGGCTTTCAGAATGACAAACATTCTCCTATACGGTGAGTACTTCTAAAACTCTTGGTCCTTTCCTCTACAATAGATTGAATGCGAAAGCTAATAGGTAGTTAACTGTCTACATCACAGATTTTTTATACATTTATATTGCCCTTTGATTATTTGTTAAATTTAAATTATTTTAGATCTTCTCGCCTGGATCGCCAGGATTTCCTAGTTCAGGCTCGTAATACTTAGAATTAAGATATATATTTAAGACTGTATGTAATTTTTTCTGTAAAATTTGTAAAAAAAAAAACTAGGAAGTGGTGACGGGAGAGTGTCGTGGGAGACAGTTTTTATGTTAAACTAGCTGTCCCGCGCAATTACGTCTGCGTCATATAAGAGAAAAAAAATACCGTTTTTGCATCATTTTCAACTGATGCTCTGCTCCTATTGGTCATAGCATGATGGTGTATATGTATAGTCTTATAAACTGTAATTTATTATGTATTAAACAAATTTATATCGGTTTTGTACTTTTCACGTGATGCGTGCGGGACTCGATTAGCGCTATGAAGATTCTTAGAAAATCAACATCTTTTGATTTTGTGAGTCGATTTTTATGATATA
This sequence comes from Hecatera dysodea, assembly GCA_905332915.2. Taxonomy (NCBI): domain Eukaryota; kingdom Metazoa; phylum Arthropoda; class Insecta; order Lepidoptera; family Noctuidae; genus Hecatera; species Hecatera dysodea. Next base: position 2,899,045 of record HG995314.1, read on the forward strand.
AAGGCTCGATAAAACTCCGGATAACACCCAATATGTCTAAGTATCTAGATTTCGAATCCAATCAGTGGTTTTTGCTAGATGCTCCCACAAATATACAGACAAACAGAAAATCAGAGGAAGATTTCAAAAATTGCATTTTTGTGTCTTTTTAACGTTTGTTAGTTATTTTTTAACCCCCAATGAAAAAAGAGGGGTGTTATAAGTTAGAAGTATCTGTCTGTCTGTCTGTGGCTCCGTAGCTGGTGAACGGATGAAGCGATTTCAATTTAGTTTTTTTTGTATGAAAGTTGAGTTACGGGCGAGTGTTCTTAGACATGTTTGATGGAAATCAGTTGAGCCGTTTAAAAGTTGTGGGGGGTGAAAGCGGGGAAGACTAATTTAATGTCTGCAAATATACTCGAGTGGGGTCTCAAATGAAAGCACACTGAAAGAGATTATTGATGATGACTTAATCGAGAGTCTTCTTATAAGTATGTACCTATAAAACTATAAAATAATTTAAAAAAATCTCAATCTTGAAGTACCAAAGTATGTATTAATGATTCTTAAAAAAAATACGTCGCATTGGGGGACAATTGTTCATAATGATGAGTACAATAGCTCCTTTTCCACGTTACACGTTGTAAGAAAGAATAATATACAGGGTTATTTGTAAAACACCAACAACCTCTTAAGTGGTCATTGTACTCATAATTATGAACAACTTTTACTATGGGACTAAACATGAAATCGCGAAAAAAATCAACTGTCCCCTACATTTATGTTCCTATAACTAATCGAAATGTAGGGAACAGCTGATTTCAGGTTTGGTCCCATAGTAAAAATTGTTCATAATCAATGATGAGTACAATGACCTCTTAAGAGGTTGTTGGTGTTTTACAAATAACCCTGTATACATATTTAGCACAGCATTCAATTTAATATGTCCTCAGTATTTCAAAATACAGCATGTTAAATAACAGAGGGCGTTCCCGTAAATTCGTTCTCTTTCTTTCTTTCTTTCTTCTTTCTATATCAGGGGTTTTCAACCTTATTCGTACCACGGCCCTTTTAGTATGAAGAAATATGTCGCGACCCCCCCTACCCGTTGTTTTTTTTATTTGTAACTAATATGGAATCCAATTCATTTACTTATTTAATACATTTACTTATTTTAAGAATTACGGTTCGATAAATACATAATTAATATTTTTTTACATCGAATGCGTTTTCGATGCCGGCCGCCACGTCGCGTCGTCGCCGTTTGAAATTAGCTTTTCTTTCCGACTTATTTGAGCATTTAAATATATTGAACAAAAGTCTTCAAGGGCGGGATGAAAATGTCATCACTGCCAAAGACAAAACTCATGACTTTGTAAAAAATAGACTTGTGGTTATCGTCTCTGAATCAAAACAACTTAGATTCATTTTCTGCGACACAGTCTTTCATTGAAGAAGTCGGGTCTGAGATAAACATCAAGGAATTTATACCTGGTATGATAATGGTGTTGGAAAAGTTAAAAGAAGAACTGTGTCGTTATTTCTCACTGCAAGAGATATCGAAGAATACTGGGCAAAGGTGGAGCAATCGTTTAAATTTGGAAAACGATTTTAATTCTGAGTGTAGCAAAAACGGATCCACGATGGGAAAAATTGGTGAATGAAAAACAAGCGCAACCTTCGCATTAACGATCCTCATACGTTTATTTCAATTTTTTGTTTAATGATAGATAAATGATTATGATGGAGAAGATCTCAGAAGTTATTATTATTTTTTGTTCATACAAATAATTAAGTATGTCTTTTAGTTAACATTTTTCTTAACAAATCTTTATAAATGTTATTGTTTTTTTACTGCTGTAGCTTTCCCAACCTTTAGAAACTCCACTATAAAAGCTTCGCGACCCCCCTGGAGAGGCTTCAGGTTGAAAAACCCTGATCTATATCATTAATAGATCCAAATAAAAATATCAGAATAGAAAAATAAGCATAAAATAATCCGAATTAAAAAAAAAATTGACAATAAAATCGAGAAATCCTGTTTAAAATCAAAATAGTAGCGCGGAATAGTGCCTACTCATAGTAGCAATGCCTAAACCGGCAAGTACTTGTGTACAGAGTGTTTCTTTAACGTATCAATTTAACATTTTTAGTGAATATTTTAATATTAAAAAAAAAACATTTTGTTTTTGAATGGTAATATTTTTTTTATCATATATGGATGCTATACTATTGCGGGTTAACGGGAACGCCCTCTGTTAGTTAACATACTGTATATCTTTTCTGTGGTTCACAGGTCGTCGATGCAGGACTGCCGCGCCGCCAGCACTCAGAACGCGGAGTCAGAAGTATACTTCGCAGACGTGTCCAGCTGCTGCAATGTGAGTGTTAAGGTATTCAGCTTTTACTGAAACTACACGCACGAGCTCGTGGTTAAACCATATCAGCCGCACGGGTCCATCTTTAACGTTATTGAAATATGATTTCCATGTTGGATAATTTTTTTTTTCTACCTTTGCATACTATTGTATAAATTCAAGTTCTTAAAACGCAATAGACAGATGTGTCGCTGGGGAGTTTGTTGCGCCACTTCTTCTTCCCACCTAAAACACTAGGAAGTGGTGACGGGTGGGCGTTTTGGGGGACTGTCTTCATGTAAAATTTGACGTTCAAAGAGTGCTGTCTCTCAGCCTACTTTGAATAAATGACTTTTGAATTTTGAATTTTGTTAAGCAACACTCGCCGAGGTTGGTCTGTGGATGGGTGACCATCTTAATACATTAGACGACACGATTGGCGTAGTGGTTGAGCGAACGTTAAGCTACGCTTGCCGAGGTTGGTTTGTGGATGGGTGACAATCTTAAAACACTAGACGGTACGGTTGGCGCAGTGGTGGAGCATTCGGCTGCTATGCTGTGTGTCGCTAAAGTTGGTTAAAAACATTTTCAAAATGTCTCATTTAAAAAAGATAACTGGAAATTTATGCTTGTATGGAAAATTTAAAATGGGTCTAATTTAAATGTAACACTATTTATCGAAACTGTTTAGACTTATGTATCCTGCTTATATGTGTGAAGTATCATCAAAATCAGTTCAGTCATTTCGGAAAATAACGACTTGAAAATTTGTATGAAATGCCGTTTGGTGTATACGCTCTTTAGATACAAATGAAGTTAGCAACGCAACAGTGACAATTGAACTGAACATGTTCCTTTTCATCCCAGGCCGACTGCTGCGTGAGCGCCAACGTGTCGGCGCTGGTGGGCACCATAGAGAACCAGCCCGAGTCCACCTCGGAGTCCGACACCGGCTCCTTCACACTGACGCGCCAGCAGCGGCCGGCGCCGCAGGTGGGCTCCAAGCGCCGCCCGCGCCAGCCCGACAAGCACGCCAAGACCACAGACAAAATGAGGCAGGTACTCAACAACTCCATGCGGCTGACGGAGCACCAGATCGAGCAGCTGAACAACTCTATGAGGATGAACGAACGCATCGAACGGGAACGAATGAATGACACGAGATTGAGTGAACGGATGAATGATTCCAGGGATAGGTTGAATGATAGGGAGCGGATTGAACGGATGAACGATGTGAGGATCAGTGATCGAATGAATGAGGCGCGGTTGAGTGAGAGGATGAATGATTCAAGAGATCGGTTGAATGAAGGTAGAGTGTGCGAGCGAATGGAAAGGTTGAATGATTCGCGTATTAGTGACAGGATGAATGATTCTCGTATTAGCGACAGATTGAATGAGACGAGAATGTCTGAGAGGATGAATGATTCTAGAGACAGATTAAATGATTCTAGGAGCTGTGAGGTCATCGACCCTAGGATAGAACGAATGAACGACTCGAGAATTAGTGACCGAATGAACGAGACGAGACTAAGTGAACGCTTGAACGATTCCCGCGTCTGCGAGCGAATGACTGAAGCGAGATTGGAAAGAATGAACGAGTCCAAACTGAGTGACCGGAGCGACACTCGCCACAGTGACCGAATGAACGACTCGCGTCTTGAACGAATAAACGATTCACGTCTCGAACGAATGAGTGACATAAACTCGAGCATCAGAATCGATGGCAGTCCAAAAATGCGATCACACATAAGTCCTTTAAGAATCGCTAGATCGAGCCCCAAAAATGTGCCTAAAGACCATCCTAGGCAGTCAAGTTCAGACTCGAACAAGCCTGATTTTAGGCAAATATCGCCGCTATCTCCGAACACTGAAGAGTCATTATTGTCTGATGATGACAGGCCTCAGGACACAGTATACTCAAACGATCCTGAGACCTCAAAGTGTTTGGGACCAGATTCTCAGTATGAGCCGGTTAGGGACGCAAAAGAGGAGATTTTGAAAACAAATCATCACCATTGTTATAGTGATACAAATACGATGGATTCTGGGTGGCAGAGTGGCTCTGAGAAACAGGTTACAGACTAAAACAGGATTTTGACTTTTTAAAAGTGGTTTGCAATTTCCCTTATTAAAAATATTTTGGAATAAACCACCTGTTTTTATGTAATGAGAAGTTCTTTTTTGATTTTAGTGAGAGGAAGAAAGATTAAAAATGCATTTTTACATATTTCCCACAGTGGATGTGTTCTGTATGTATGTATGAGAGTGAGCATTATCATAAAACAATAAAAGATTGTATTTTTATTCTTATCAATTATGATTAAATAATCATTTCTATAATTCTTGGTCATGTGTTCTATGTGCTGTGCTAAAAACTATGGAGTTACTATAAAACTATAGATGTATTACTAGAATGTAATGAAATTGTCCACAATATTCTAAACTTGTCGTGTATGTAGAATTTACTAAACATTATAGAATTTGTTCCAAACGAGACGTATGTTTTTTTGTATTCCTAGTTATAATCCATTGATTGTAAATTTAATCATTCGTTCATCTCATTACCATTCATTCACCATTCACCTTTCATTCACCTGAATTTTTTTATTAAACATTCATTCATTTTTCTCATATTCATCATTCACTCATGTTATATCATTCGCTTGTTCGGTTAATGGATTATTTTAGTTAAGCAATTTTTACAAACATGTCGAATATCTCGAAAAATAATGGAAGGCTTGCCCGTTTTTCTAATTTGATGTAATAATTATTAATTTCTGATAAATAATAAATTATTATTATGTAAAAATTATATTAAGTAGGTGTGTTAATAACGCTCTCTAAAAAGTTAAAAAATATTGAGATTATTATTTGTAATGGAAAAACTCGAATTTGTAGATCGCGTAGAAAAGTTACGAATTAAAAGAACTTCGTTTGAATGATAGAATTATTTACCTATACTTAATTAGAACTTTGACAAACTTTGTCAGTGACGCATTTGTGTATGCAAATAGAATCGCACAATTGGGTAGTACTTTCCTGAAAAAATCCAATTATTCAGTCAGGTAGATTTCGAATGTACACGTATTTTCTCTTATTTCACGTAAACAAAAAAATAATATAAAACAGTGCATTAAAAACTCGCGTGACGTCACATTATACTCACACTTTTTACTCAAATGTGACGTCACCAGCCCCCACTCTTGAACTTTGTTGCGCTTTATCCTTTTTGTCGGTTTGAAATGGCGAAAAGTACGCGTCTAATATATTTTTAGGAAAGTACACAATTATTGGCCATTTAATACAATCCTGCCGTATAAAATTGGCGTAAAATGCTCGGGGTTGTCTAGATGCATTAAAATGCTCGTGTTTGTGAATGCAAGCAGGCTGAATAAAGCATTCTAGCTGATAATCATGACTACATCCGCGTCGCTCTGTCTGCTTCAAAGTTCAAAGACTGTCATAAAAAGTTCTCTCTCCAGGATTGGATGCTTACATTATGTAGGGAAACGTCCTACACTTCAATAGGGACGTTTCCTGAGTTGAGAGAACAATTTGATTCTATTTAGTCCGTCAGTTAGATGCCAAGATTGCCAATACTCGTGTTTCGAGTGATCATTTATTATGTTTTGTAAAAGTAATTGTGTAGTGATTGTGCCAAGTACATAGTTTATAGCTAAAAATGTTCTGATACTTACTAGACTTCATTGAAATGAAACTAGTATTACAGAAAGACCATTAGCGTTGCTTCTCGGAAGAGAGTAACAGAGAGTTCAAAATTAAAAAGCAGATACCGTAACAAAAATTAACGCAGCGCCATCTATACCGCTACGGGCGAACTACTGAACGAAATCCTGCATCGCGGTATCAGAGATTTACATGTGATTTGAACATACATATACAAGGTTATTTGTAAAACACCAACAACCTCTTAAGGGGTCATTGTACTCACCATTATGAACAACTTTTCCTATGGGACCAAACCCGAAATTGCGACAAAAAATCAGCTGTTCCCTACATTTTGATTAGTTATACGAACATAAATATAAGGAACAGCTGATTTTTTTCGTGATTTCAGGTTTGGTCCCATAGTAAAAGTTGTTCATAATGATGAGTATAATGACCTCTTAAGAGGTTGTTGGTGTTTTACAAATAACCCTGTATAATATTTTGTTATTTTCTCAGAGTTAGTTGCTAGCACTAACTTTAAGTTAAAAAGATTACCTTTTGTTTATGCATGCCAAATACTTGTCAGATTTTGGCATGATATATTTGCGAATTATTGGAGAAAAAATGGGTCCGAATGATCGTTTTCTGTATGCTAGTTTCATTGCAAAAGAAAATCTGTTTTATAATAAAAAAAAAACGACCAAACTTAGATACCTATGATCCTGATTCTATTGAGGTACTCAGTTAAGCATATTGCTAAAACAATACGCTATTTCGAAATGAACTACTTTTAGGCAATATACTTTGATATAATCCGTAAAAGAAGTTTATTTCAAATTTATTGTGGTTTGTTATATTGTTTTGTTAAGTTATCCCTTTGCTATACTTACTCACAATATATTTTTATATTCATCCGTCCACCCATATTTAAAATATTAATCATCCATTGTATTTCATCGTTTATTTACTGTACTGCTACAAATGATTTTGCCATATTATAAAGTTAAACAATTCAATAATTAAAAGTATCATCCCGGTTACAGTGAACGATAAATCCATTCACTCACCCACTTATCATTCCTTTCATTCGTTCATGGTTATTTTTATATATACATCTCACTGCTAGTGAACGAATTAAAAACCATTCAATCATCATTCTTTTCTTTCGTTCACGGCTACTTTTTCATTCACAAAAAAAGGTACCTCGTATACATAATAGCCATTACTCAGGCTATTTTCCTAATAACCTTTAGCGTCAGTTTAAAAAAAAAGTTAGCAAACAAAATGTTGCCATAAGGGTTTCTTTTTTATTTTATTCTTCAATTTAAAAGCAATAATTTGTTGTAAATATTTTTATAATTATAAGTATGTGTAGTGTAATTTTTTGTCTATTATTGTTAAATACAGGGTGCAGTAATATTTTAATAACTAGTTTCATCTTGCTATTTTTTAAGGATTATTTTTGTTCTAACACTTATGTTTGCTTATTTTTTTAAATACATGGTACACTTTGGGCATTATTTTTTTTAATTAATATTAATGTATGAGCTGTTTAGCAACTAATTATCGAATTCTATATTTTACAAATTCTCTAAGCACTCGCTAAACAGTTTACAGATTTCTATAGATAAGCGAATTTAATTTAAACTAAGATAAATCTTATTGCCACGAATATTATTGTTTTTTATGTGCCTATTTTGTGTACCAAGGTTTCAAAAAGATTGTTTTAAATTAAAATATGTCTGCACCTCAATGACGTAGTTGCTAGATTTGTCACTGTAATGCCAATATGGAATTGTTTTAATATTATTATGTATACAGGGTGCACAAAATATGATTCGATTTTTATTTATGAATATGGAGCACTTAATCTTGAAATTAAGTTCCTAAGAAGTGACAACATTTGCGTACCTAGCCTGGTAATACATGAAACATTAGGTATATGTAGTGTGGTATATAGGGCTTAAATTTGACTATGCATTTTTAATTTAATTAAAAATCCAGGTTTTTTTATAACAATTGCACCGTGCATTTTGCTTATGTCTACTGCGCGGTTCGGGCAAAAGTTAGCACATAAAGCCCCGTTTAAACTTTGATTAGTGATTAGGCAAGTTCATACATTTTTTGCGAGATTTCCAAGGGGGGGGGGAGCTTCCCTTCTCTGTACCCCCCCCCCCCACGCCATGAGTGACAAGATAATATTCCTATATGTATTTTGATCACTGTATACACTTGTCTATAACTTGAACATTTTGTGTATATTCGTTATACTCGTACTTTAAGTGTGTTAGTGTTGACATAAGTTTTAGATGTTAAGTTATTTTTGTGTCCCTTCAGATGTTGTGTGGAAGAAAGAATTTATCCGTTTTTACGCGACTGTCCAAAAAAGGAGTGTTATGTTTTTGTCTACGGTATTAAATATTTTGAAGTCAAGCTTTAGCATGTAAAGTCGTTTTTATGCAGCGTTTCCGACGCGTCCGAGCGACGATAACGCAAGATGTGAAAGCATTCTTACTTTCAAGTCAAAATTATTAGTACGTCTGTAAGAACTCAACAATACTAAGTTTCCAACAAGAAAATAAGCCTTTTTCCGATAACTATTAACTATTTTTAATAAATTGAGGAATTATTATGAAAATTATTGAAAGTGTAACTGTACAAAGATTTTTTGGCGCCCAAATTGCATTAATTGCCGCCATCTTGTTTAAAAAAAAATCCATAGACTTTTTCATAAATGTCAATGTCTTTGTCATTTAAGTGTCAAAAGATCTTTGCAGCAGTGTATTGTATGAATATAGTTGTGATTTTCATTTACTATTAGATATATGTAAGTCTACTTTACTGCTATGTACCTATATTGTTAGATCATTTATTGATAACGGTTCTATTAAAAGACTGAAATCTTAAACTGGAATTTTATTTATTAACTTCAATTTATGCCTGTTTTTACCGACGGGGAAGATAAACTAATAGGTAACCAATTTGCCGAGATTTCAATCTCGTAAATACTTGGTTACGATTCTGAGGGTTTTATGCGAGTTTTTAACGTGCACGATCACGTTAACGTAAATTTTGGCGTTGTCAAATTTTATGGAAAAAGAAAGGTTTTGCTTTATTGTCACTAAGCGGCGTTTATGCAGTGTCAATATAATTTGCCGTTTATGCTAATGTGATCAAGAAGGTTAAAAAACTTGCGCTAATGTGGTGTCCTAGTGAAAGTCATTACCACTAATAATTGTACCCCGAACACAGTGGCGTGCAGTGGTTCGAGTTAGGGTAGGCCAGAGACAATGTCCAAATAAATTTAAAAAAATAACCACATTATTCAGGGTTGATTTCTAGTGTGCGTCAGGATGGCTGGACCATAGGAGATTTTGGAGGTTTGAGCAATACCAAGTTTTTGTACCTATTTGGTACTATTTGGTACCAGACATCCAATAATTTGTACCTCGCTAAAGAGGGAAAACTATTACGAGGAAAGTGGCCAGCCATTCTGACGTCAGAATGGCTGGACCAAGTCGGTTTCACCTAGTTGTAGGCGTTATACTTAGTTTATCTTTTTATTAAAATTTTGTACCTCATTGGTACCTCAACATATGTTTTTCTTATATTTTTTCGATAAGCCATAAAAAAGTTACACCTAGAAGAAATGTTGCATGTTATCTAGAGCACATTGATTTTACCTAGTTGTAGGCGTTATAATTAGTTTCATCTTTTCATTCAAATTTTGTACCTCAACATATCTTTTTCTTATAATTTTTCGATAAGCCAAAAAAAAGTTACACCTAGAAGAAATATTGCATGTTATCTAGAGGGTACCAATGAGGTACAAAATTTTAATAAAAAGATAAATTAAGTATAACGCCTACAACTAGGTGAAATCAACGCGCTCTAGATTACTTGCAACATTTCTTCTAGGTGTAATTTTTTTTTAGCTTATCGATAAAATATAAGAAAAAGATATGTTGAGGTACCAATGAGGTACAAAAATTTAATGAAAATATAAACTAATTATAACGCTTACTACTAGGTGAAATCAACGTGCTCTAGATTACATGCAAAATTTCTTCTAGGTGTAACTTTTTTTTGGCTTATCGAAAAAATATAAGAAAAACATATGTTGAGGTACCAATGAGGTACAAAATTTTAATAAAAAGATAAACTAAGTATAACGCCTACAACTAGGTGAAACCGACTTGGTCCAGCCATTCTGACGTCAGAATGGCTGGCCACTTTCCTCGTAATAGTTTTCCCTCTTTAGCGAGGTACAAATTATTGGATGTTTGGTACCAAATAGGTACAAAAACTTGGTATTGCTCAAACTTCCAAAATCTCCTATGGTCCAGCCATCCTGACGCACACGATTTCTAATGAAATGAGTTTTTTTTTGTTTTTTTTAAATAGCCTATTAAAAAAAAAAATACCACATTTCAACCCTGAATAATGTGGTGCGTTTTTTTTTTGACATTTTCTCTGGCCTACCCTAACTCGAACCACTGCACGCCACTGCCCGAACAAACTTCATGATTCTGATCTCCTGGTAGGTAAAGTATTGACGGGATAAAAAAGGGCGAGGCTAGAATAAAACAACAATGAATTTTGAAATATTCTTTTTATTTGTTTTAATTCCTAATCAATTCCTAATTTTAAAGTTAGGCAAAGGACCCTCTTTACAAATTAACAATATCAGTATTTAATGAAAACGAATGAGAAGAAACGCTGTTTATCTTGATGTTTTTATTTAAAAGTTTTAGTGCACAGAACTGAGCATATGGGCCGAACCCATGTAGTGTATAGACAACAACTTTGTCGTCTCGAGTAGCGTACGCGCAGTGTCACGGGGCCGGGGGGCATTAGCCATATATATAAAAGTACTCTGTGGCATTAGCCGACCGACCGCCGGAGGGAGAAGACGTGCACGCTTACCGCGAGCCGATATCAGTGTAATTTGGTGTTACTCGTTCTTTCCTAATTTCAACCTCTGGGTCCTAGTGTACATTAAATGTGGCGATATGCTGAGTTCTGGGCACCGTAAGTGTTAAAAAGCCTTACTAGTCATGTTAGTAATTAAAAAACCGTCTAAGAATTTCCATATTCTCGTATATTTTTTTTTTCAATATTGAGCGGGTTTTGTCACAAACACAGATCAAAATATAATTGTTTGTGAGCGTGCCCTTAGGTACAATTCGTCTTTATAAAATGTCAAAATATTAAAGAATTAGGAACGGGTGATAATAATTCATACCTAACTACCCTCTAATAAGCCCTAAAATGAACCAAACCACGGAACTCACAAATAGTACTTGAAATCTTTAACTAAGTACTATTCGGAGTAAAACCAAGTATTAAGAAATACATCATTTGTAAAAAGGGTCCCTAAAAAGCTAGTTTTAAAATTATAATCACAAAAGTGAAAGTAAGTATTGCAAGCACCAAAAAAATAAAAACTATTTTAGTAACAAAGTTAAAAAATATGGCCGATGATAAAGATTTTTTAAAAACCTTAATGTTTTTTTTTTTTCTGGAAATAAACTTTGTTTGCGGTCAGAAGTTCTATAAAACCAAAATAGGTTTCAGTATCTTCTACGACATTTTTCCAAATATATTTATTTAATATTAAGCTGGCGTTTCTAAAAGTTGCCAGTAATTATTTGCTATCAAGAAGAAATAAGAAAAAAAAAATTGGCGTTTTTAATTAGATATATCTAGCAAAAGCTTTGCGGAAGATTAAAAAAAAAATACAATTATACTTTTACAAAAACGTCACAACTCGAAAAAGGCAGATTTTTCCTATGCTGGCACTTCACAGGGCATCGCAAAATATTCACATCAGTCGTGCGTTACAAAACTGACATCAACTCCAAGATTATGTTATACAGTAGTTATGTTAACTAACAGAGGCCGTTCCCGTTAGCCCGGAATAGTATAGCATCCATAAATGATAAAAAAATATTACCATTCGAAAACAAAATGTTTTTATTTTTTTTTAATATTAAAATATTCACTAAAAATGTTAAATTGATACGTTAAAGAAACACTCTGTACACGCGTACTTGCCGGTCCCATCTATACGAGTACTTACCATTCCGCGCTACTATTTTGATTTTAAACAGGATGTTTCGAATTTATTGTCAATTTTTTTTATTTTAAATTTTGATTATTTTATGCTTATTTTTCTATTCTGATATTTTAATTTTAATCTATTAATGATATAGATTAACGAGTTTAAGGGAACGCAACGCGAACGTATTTTGCATTGTGTAAGTGACGCAAATAATTTGATAAATAAGCCAAACGAAGTGCCAGCATTACAGATGTACAAATGTGCACTATGTTTAATATTAACAATTAACGGACCGAGGCTATCTATGGAACAGTTATCATAAGACTAGTGGACTTAATGCGTTTGCATTACGTTTTATCGAAGCGCACATTACTGAAATAAACTATAAAAATAGTCGGTATAAAGTGTATCCAAAGTTGGCGTAATATTTAGCCATACTTATAATGTTTAGCCAAATCTACTATATAAAAATAAGTCGGGTTTTACTTCCTGACGCTATAACTCCAGAACGCATGAACCGATTTCCACGGTTTTGCATTCGTTGGAAAGGTCTCGGGCTCCGTGAGGTTTATAGCAAAGAAAATTCTGGAAAAATTTCAACAGAAAAGCGGGAAAATCTTTTTTTATTTTTTTATATATGGCAAAACAACGTTTGCTGGGTCAGCTAGTTTAGTATAAGATTTAGCCATGATTAGTGTAATGTTAAGCCAAAGTTGGCATAATATTAAGCGAAATCAATAATTTTAGCAAAATGAGCAGCCAAACTGGACATGATATTTGGCTAAACTTGGCACAACATTAATTTTACTAATTTTTCGAAACCAGAAGCATTAAATTGGTACTTAGCCGTGTCGATTGAAATAATGTGCGCTTACCATTACACTGGTATTAAATCATTTAAATCTAAACTACATTAATTACGTCCTTAGCATTACGTTATTATAGTTAAATCACTTTATTTTTAATCTAAGTTCGATATTAAGTTTCTAAAGAATGGTTCAGAGCAAATGTACTTTAGTTGTTAAGTATTTGGCAAAAATAATAATAAGTATTTGAAACAATTGACGAAATAAAAATAATAAAACAAATCGATTGTGGCGTAAGAAAAAAAAAACCGGGAATTCATTGTCATTCTTTTTTTCTTCTAAATTTAAACCACCTGTCAACAACAATTTTGCTCATTTTTTTTCAGATTCCATGTTCCTTTTATTATTGCCACGTCACAAAATTCTTTTTTATTTGAACAGAATAAGCAAACTAATTAGAACTAATAGACTGCTAGATAAAATGCTCGCTTTACTGTGGACAAGGGGGTCTACTTTATAAACGAGCACGTTTTTCGAAGTGTGCTCGGCGACTGTTGCTGGGGTACCGTCCATGTCTCCCAAACGTTGGTTGGCTACTTTGAGGTTTCTTAGAAGGGCCAGTACGTCTTCTGTAAAGAATAATGTTTTATGTTATATAGTGTTGTATAATTTTACAGAGTTTTTAACTTAATATCACGCTATTATTTTCCAAAGGTTTGAACAGATGTTTAGCTATGCCACCGGAAATATCGTGTGAAATTGCAAACATGTTAAAACAAAAAATATGTTTTCTTAATAAGACACGGATATATTGGAAACTATTGAATTTGGATGGGATTTATTTTACACGAAAAAAAAAATCGAGAAATCATAATCTAATAAATATTAATTTTAATGTCAACGAGGCTTCACTACACACATTAATTAATATCGGTCAACAGGACATTTTCAAATACACATTATAACTGGCTTCTAATACACATAGTTTAAAACAATACGCTGATTATGATTATGAATAAAATCATAATCAGCATTTTAATGTTCCCTCTGCTGGGACACAGGCCTCCTCTCTAGGAGAGGTAATGGGCCGTTATCCACCACGCGTAACTGTACAATGTCTTCGAATGTAACATGTCTTCGAATTTGTGGTTCTAAAATTTGGTTTAATAGGCTTATTAATACGCAAAATTTAGGGGCGGTATAGAACACAGGGCTGTTCTATAACGCCCCTAAATTTTGCGTATGCCCCAGACCACTGTCTTACTGTGTAGACAGGTACTCCCAAAATTACCGTGACAGCTACATTGTATAACTTAAATATAACGGAATGTATTGAATGTAAGTACATAGGCATGCATTCCGTTATACTTAAGTTCCATGTAGTAATGGCGCACCCGTTGCCATCAAGTAAGCCGAAATTAATACTCCGGGCTGCTACATAGAAATTCCATATGAAAAACCCAATAACACGTAAATCGACCCAGGACCCCAAGCTATGTAATATCGCTTGCGAATTCTAGAGCAACGGGGTCATGTCTGCTAGGGTTGCGGAATTTGTTGCCACCGCGGCCCTGGAGCAAAGGGCATTAGGAGGATCACGGGTGGGTTTTAGTCAGTAAGAGTCTGACACTCCCTTCCGCTCCGCACAGATCGGGAATGAAGATTTTCCAATCCAGATAATAAATACTTTATGAGCGTCCAAAATATTTAGGACATGTCTGCGCGGTGTATTTGGCAAAGACGTTATTTTACGCTAGCTAGCCAAAAACCTCGTTATAGTACATATTAATCGAGAAACAAATTGTGTAAGTATCAGGTAAGCTATAAAATAAATCATTTAATTACTCAGCTATCTGGGTCACTTTGGAAGCCACAAATAATTCAGAAAGCCATTCTTTTTAATTACAAAATGAGTTATATCGCATTCAAATCCTTTTCACAGTATAAAATATTAAAAGGACGCTGATAACGGCTTTTATGTCATTCATCATAGAAGTTTTTAAATAAATGTTGTATGTGTTCAACAAAAATTTAAATACAGAAGTTTTTTATTTTGTTGTATGTACTCGTAAAGTCGTAAGTTCCAGACAAGTAAGAGCTAGGTTTTTTTTATTAGTGTCAGTATCATTATACACTTTGGTGATGTAAGAAAAATGTTTATTAATGACTCGCACAAGACAAACAAAAAAAAAAAAAATATGCGAGTCTACAAAGGTCCCTATATAAGCATATGTTGCGATATTTAAAAAAAATACCACAGCGTTGGTGTTCAGATAGGGCCTGTGATGCCATGGATACACTCACGGAACACATACCTACTAAAATGAGAGTTTACAATCTCTTAAGATATTTTATAATCTTACGGACGTTGAGATTTTCCGGTGACATTTATAAACCTATGCTCTTGAAAATAAAACTGGAAAGTCACCATTAAAAGAATTCGCCACATGCCCCCAATTGTATAGTTACGCCACTGCAAACATGTAACAAAAAAGATGGTGCTGGACTTAGGAACGTACACCGATACGTTTTAAATGCTCTGGCGTTCTAAAGGTTAGCCATAAGGAATGTAAGCCTCTTTTGTAGAAAAAACATCGGTTGTTTGGTTTCTAACGCAACACTCTTTGAAGAAGAAAAATTGCAGAACTAAAAACAAGAAGTAACAGATCCACGCACCTGCCTCTTTCTGCCCCTCCTCGTAGTCCACCTTGATGAAGGTAGTGAGCGACACCTCGTACACCTTGTTAGATTCAGCTCCAGAGCTGATCGAGCGGCGCTTACGGCCGTATGCTGTCTGACCGTTGCTGCATTGTACCTGAAAATATAATCACCATCATCAACATCATCATCAACAGCCTGTTGCAGTCCACTGCTGGACATAGGCCTCTCCAATAGGGATGTTTCCTGATTTAAAAAAAACATGATTCTAATTAGTCCGTCAGTTAGATTATAGAAAAATATTGGACACGTATTTTTTGCTTTAGCATATATTATAAAAATGACGAAGATAAAAAGCATCAAAACTCAGGAGTGGGAGCGTGTGACGTCATGGCCCGGTAACAATTGTAGCGAGTAGTGACGTCACACGAGTTTTTTACGCACTGTATTGTCTTCATTTTTTGTTTATGTGAAAAAAGAAAAAATACGTGTCCAATATTTTTTGGAAATCTATCAGACGGACTAATCAGATTTTTTTAGTCAACTACCCTATTGCATGCCACTTTGATCTATTTTCGGCTTCTCGCATCCAGTTTCTGCCAGCCGTCCTGCGCAAATCGTCACTCCACCGTGCCTGAGGACGTCCTACACTACGTTTGCTGAGACGTGGTCTCCACTCTAGAACTCGTAAATATATATTCATGATTACTATTTTTGAATTACCTACCTACCCTTATTGCTAAAACCATATTTATTTTGTTTTGATCATGTCTAGTTTTTGTGTTACAACTACTACCAGAAACATTATTTTCCTTTTACCTTGTTATTTCAGACTTTTATTTTTCAATAAACTAGCTATTTTGTCAGTTCACTAAGTTTTATTCTTCTTATATAATGTGGAAAAACTATTCAAATGATTCTAACATAACTAACTACATGGTGAATTTATTTTTAAAGCACAAAAAACAATTTCTGCAACATCAGTTTAAAAAATAGTGTTTTTTTTTAAATATTTCTTAATAGGAAAAGATAGTTGAGTATCCTGCCGTGCTATTTGTTACATAACCAACCCTGTTTCATTTAAATGGGACACGACAAAGCGCATAAGCTTTCGAATATAATTCATCTTCTTATGAATCATCAAAATCGGTAGAGAGTAAAAGTTATGAGGTGAAACACACACAAAAAAAAAACATTCCAAATGAGAATCTCCTCCTTTTTTAACCGACTTCTAAAAAAGGAGGAGGTTCTCGTTTCGGATGTTTGTATGTTTTTTTTAATGTTTGTTCGCGCATAACTCCGTCGCTTGCCAACAGATTTGAAAAAATATTTTTTTGTTGGAAAGGGTCCCAAATTTTATCGAAATCGAATAAGCGGTTTTTTTGTTAATTTCAATAAATGATAGCAAATCTATCGGGATAGCTGAAATCGCATGTTTGTTTATTGTTTACACCAATTTATACCACTTAGGCTGTATGTTTAGTTGGGAGTGAACCACTAAAAATGGAAAAATAAAAAAACTTTTTACAAAAAATAAAACTGACTTCTAAACAAAAAAAAAAACAAAAAGTACAAATAACTTTAATTTCGGAAGTCGGTGTGCTCAAAAACATGAAGCAACCAAAAACACCGAGTTCCGAAATTAAAGTTATTTGTACTTTTTGTTTTTTTTTTTGTTTAGAAGTCGGTTTTATTTTTTGCAAAAAGTTTTGTTTTGGAAGTCGATTGATAAATAACGTTCCCTATGAGTACTCACCCCCTGGCACTTGTCTAGGCAGACGGTGACGGTTCCCTTGAACTGCACGTACGAGGTGTCAGGGAACTTGAAGGCCTTGAACTTGGCGGTGAGGGTGTCTCCGTCATCTGTCACGAAGTTATCGAACAGGTAGGTGTCCACTGAGCAGCTGGAAAGGAGAGGGAACTTGAATAAGTTGGTTGCAGAATATAGATCTTCAGGGCCCCAAGTCTGGTTGCGGAATTTGTTCGAAAGAGTCACCGCGGCACTGGAACGCAAAGGGCACAAGCAGGAACACGGGTGGGTTTTAGTCAGTAAGAGTCTGACACTCTCTTCCGCTCCGCCCAGAGCGGGAGAAGTCATTTGATGATTTCCCATCCAAAAAAAAGGGCCCCAAGTCTGCTATTTTTATAAATTTGTCATTCCAACACGATCCCATTGTCATTTTGCTAAAGGTTCGTAATCTGCTAAATTCATAATGGTCGATCTTTGGTCGGTCAATGGGCTCGTAATACTTTTTGATAAGCGAGCTATTAAAAGCAATGATTGCACAATGACGTTCTTCTAATGGAAGGTCACTGGTCAAAGGAACTGTCAAAATGTTAGCAGATTACCGCATACGTCTGTTATTTATTTGTCATTATGTACGAGATTACCATTCTAAGCCATTTCATTCAATGGAATGTCAGTGGTTGACCGCTGGAAAGTCATAGTTACGCTTTTATATTAGTAGATTACCAAATTTGTCAAAATCAACCATTATGAAATCAGTGATAGACCATTCTGACACTATTGCAGTAGCAAACTTGAGACCCTGGGGTCACAGACAGTCGTTTTGGAGAGTCAGAATGACCATATTTTTTTTACAGTGGTCCTTCTTGCTTCGGAAAGCACGTTAAGCTCATTTGTCGAGTTTTTGAGGTTGTCAAAAGCCAGAAAATTTCACACCAGTCTTCTAGGCAAGACAGGTGTTACCCAATAAGGATGTTCCTGAGTAACAAAAATATGAGTCTATTTAGTCCGTCATTTAGATTATCGAAAAATATTGACATGATAATTTTTTGCTTTATCAAATCTATAAAAAAATGCGAAGATAAAAATCATCAAGGATCAGTAATGGGGGTTTGTGACTTCACTTCGTAGTAAAAATTGTACACGACTTTTTAACGTACTGTATCGTCTTCGTTTTTTGGTAACGCGAAAAAGGAAAAAAAAACTTAACCAATATTTTTTGAAAATCTATCTGACAGACAGAGATTTTATTAGTCAACTACCCTATAAGGAAATCTTTGTACACTGAATACTTACATACCCCATTTAACTTCATATAAAATAATCATTTTTACTACTTGAAAAGGATGCCATTAATATTGCTAAATAATTGTATTCAATCTTAGAGCATTAAACCAACAGGAGACGCCATTGTCAGGCGGTCATAGCAGTTATATAAAACTAGTTGCCGTTCCACGTCATTCACCAAACGAATGACTTATCTATCGTCTAGGTACTCATCGACGCTGTAGTAGCCCTTCCTCAATAAATATGTCTTCAATTTGTTTTTAAATAGATTTCGCTATTTATAGTTTTAAATTCCAAGGGAATCTTGTTGTATAAAAATACTGATTGGTACCTACACCCCATTCACGATAAGATTACACATTGACATACATCTTTTTTACAGTCCGTTCAACCGATTTTGACTTCTAATGCGTTGGTGGCATGACACATGGTAGCTGCAGTAAACAGTTGGTATTATAATTTGCTTTTAATGCCATCCTACGGAATAGAATTAAAAATCGGTTGAACGGACTGTAAACAATTTTGTTCCAATGTCTAATCTTATTGTGAATGGAGTATAGGGCTGTGTTGAACTACGTTTATTTTTGGTTGGATTGTGTTAGGTAAGTTTATCCGACGTGAATTAACTCGTAACTTGTCATCAGTTTCTTTATGCAAGTTCTTTACAAAACTTACCCATTCAGTATGATAGTTTCCTGCTGTTTCCCGGTGTCTGTGACATGCATGTAGTTGACCAGCAATCCGTAGATAGGAGCCGACTGTTCGTTCAAGAAGATTTCCATCGTGAGAGGAGTGCCCGGGGTTACTGAGATTTCGCCGGATACTCTGGTGAATTAAAATGGTTACTTAAATGATATTTATTTTGTAAGTAGCTTGTAAATAACACTTTTACACGTCAATCTTTTGGTCGTTATAAACTAGATGAGGCCAGTGTTTCCTAGCTGACTACCCTGAGAAGAAACACCGAAACAAATTTAGAGATCAGTCTCTTTTGAAGTCCATACAATTGTACTGGTCAAATCATATGAGAACCATGCAGGTTGATGTCTGAAGTGGTATTTTGAGGAAAGTACCAAGATTTGAGTGGATATATATGGATATGAACAACTTTTACTATGTGATCAAACATGAAATCGCGAAATAAAATCAGCTGTTCCCTACATTTTGATTAGTTATACGAACTAAAAGTACTGAACACCTGATTTTTTTTTCGCAATTTCAGGTTTGTTCCCATAGTCTACTATGGGAACAAACCTGAAATTGCGAAAAGTTGTTCATAATGATGAGTACAATGACCTGTTAAGAGGTTGTTGGTGTTTTACAAATAACCCTGTATAAAAAAAAAACTAATTTTTCATCTAACTGGTTCTGTAGCGTTTTCTATATGGCTATATTTGAGCACTTACTGTTTTCCATTTTGTTTCACGATAGCTCCAAGAACTGGTTCAGGCGCCTTTCCTTCTTCGTAACGCGAAATGTTGAGCACACTGCAACATACACAATATTACCTTTTTTAATATCTTCTTCTTCTTTGAGTGCCATCTTCTATCGAAGGTTGGCGACCATCATGGCAACTTGGACCCTCGACACAGCAGCTTAATATAATATAACTCAAAAGTGACTGACTGACTGATATAGTGATCTATCAACGTACAGCCCAAACCACTAAACGGATCGGGCTGAAATTTGGCATGCAGGTAGATGTTATGACGTAGGCATCCGCTAAGAGAGGATTTGGATTAATTCTACCCCCAAGGGGCTAAAATAGGGGATGAAAGTTTGTATGAAACTTTGTATAAACCGATCGGGCTGAGAGTTTCAAAATCGGGGGTAAAGTAACTATTCCACGCGGACGAAGTGGCGGGCAGAAGCTAGTTAATATATATGGTGTGTAGATTTCTAATTAATTAAAATATAGAAGAGCGTATACGCCGAACGGCATTTCATACAAATTTTCAGGTGATTATTTTCCCAAATTACTAAACCGATTCTAAAGAAACTTTACACAGAAAAGCAGGATACATAGGTCTAAAAAGTAAGTTGTTAACATTTTCGATAAATAGTGTTACAATTAAATTAGACCCATTTTAAATTTTTCATAGAAACATAAATTTCCAGTTATCTTTTTTAAATAAGACATTTCGAAAATGTGTTTAACTAACTTTTTAGGCCTATGTATCTCGCTTATACGTGTGCAGTTTCTTTATAATCGGTTCAGTCATTTCACAATTAGTGACTTGAAAATTTGTATGAAATACCATACGGCGTACACGCTCTTAAAGCGCTCCTCCACATTTCTGCCATTTGGAAACGTTCCAATAACGGCCTACGGGGCCTTTGAACTTTGTGGATGTAGTAGAATCACTCTAGAGCTGAACAAGAAACTTGTGTATCCAAGAAGCATAAGAGATGTTGTATTAAGGACGTTGCCAAAAGGCACAGCCATAACAGAACCTTGGTAGAACATATCCACAGGCGTTCTGATAACGGGCCTGCGGATGGCGAGCTATGGGTGGCTCGCCGTCCGATAGCAACCAGGCCCGAGTCGACTGACTACGTTGCTGACGGCTCTTTCAGGCGCGCGTGGAACACGACGCGCCTCAAAGAGCCGTCAGCAACGTAGACGGGGCCCCATAGGGTCAGTGCCTGCTAGGGTTGCGGAATTTGTTCGAAAGAGTCACCGCAGCCCTGGAACGCAAAGGGCACAAGAAGGATCACGGATGGGTTTTAGTCAGTAAGAGTCTGACACTCCCTTCCGCTCCGCCAAGAGCGGGAGAAGTCATTTGATGATTTCCCATCCAGAAAAAAAAAAGAAGGCGTTCTGATAAACAGACAGTCTAGTGTGATCAAGCGATTTGTATCGATCAAAGAATTGCCAAACATTTGCTCAAGAATATGCCAAAGTGAGTGGCCTTAGTGGGAGTATTCTAGCATGCTCGACCGCGTTAGCGTAACGTCAATTTGTATTGAAACTGAATAAGCCCCATCTGGTGACCGGCCGTATTTTTTATACACATTGACATAAGCAAACGTTTATGTACGTTAACGTAATCGAGTAAGTTAAAAAACTGGCACTGAGTCCTCAGCTGGCTGTGCTTACTCAGGCTCATGGAAGTCCAGCGGGAAGGGATGTACGTCCCTCCGGGTGAGGGCTCGCTGCTTGCCCGCCATCTCGCAGCGTGCCGTGATAGTTTCCACTTCTCCTAACGAGTTCTCTATGTGGATCTTGCTGTAGAACGAGCGTTTGCCCTGGAATGGAGAAATAGAAGGATTAAACTATGCTGTATTTATTTATGTACACACAAGACACTTAAAGAAAGAAAATTTGGTATAAAATTAAGAGCACAAAGGTACTGCTTAATTCTATAGAAATTTCTTCCAGCAGACCTGCGACAGAAGAGTGGGATAAGAAATGTAGACACAGTGTGTAAAGAGATAGAGAAGATAAAATAGACTATACTAACTTAACTAAAACATATTATCAACTATTCTATTATATATAATTAAATAACCACTCACTCACTGATTGACATAATTGTTCTCCCACTTCCCGTGCTAGGAGGAGAAAACTTTTTATGGGGTTGTATACAAGGTGTCGGTGTGAGTATGGGAAAAATCTGAAACTACCCCTTTTCAACCTCCTTCTTTCAACCCCATTGCTTATCTCAGAAACCTGACGTCGAAGAGAAAAATGGTTTTCGGGGTTGTGCGGAGGGTTTCTGGATGAGTATAAAACGAAAAAAAAAATTACCCCTTTTCAACCCCCTTTTTACAACCCCTTGGCATATCTCAGAAACCTGACATTGTAGAGAAAAATGGTTTTCGGGGTTGTATAGAGGGTATCTAGGTGAGTATATGGCCAATAAAAAAATCAACCCTTTTCAACCCCCTTGTTTCAACCCCTTTGCGTATCTCAGAAACCTGACATTCTAGAGAAAAATGGTTTTCGGGGTTGTATAGAGGGCATCTGGTTGAGTATATGGCCAATAAAAAAATCAACCCTTTTCAACCCCCTTGTTTCAACCCCTTTGCGTATTGAGATACGCAAAGGGAACCTGACGTTCTAGAGAAAAATGGTTTTCGGGGTTGTATAGAGGGTGTCTGGATGAGTATATAGCCAGTAAAAAATTCAACCCTATTCAACCCTTTTCAACCCCTTTGCCTAACTCAGAAACCTGACATTGAAGAGAAAAATGGTTTTCGGGGTTATATAGTGGGTATCTAGATGAGTAAATGGCCAATAAAAAATTCAACCCTATTCAACCGTTTTCAGCCCCCTTGTTTCAACCCCTTGGCATATCTCAGAAACCTGACATTGTAGAGAAAAATGGTTTTCGGGGTTGTATAGAGGGTAATGATTATATAATGATTGTATGTAGTATGTAATGATTGCACAATAGTGTTCTAATGGTAGGTTAATGATCAAAGGAACTATCAAAATTTTAGCAAATTACCGCATACATCTGTCATTCATTTCTGTTTATGTACGAGATCACCATTCTATGCCATTTCTTTCAATGGAGTGTCAGGGGTTGACCATTGGAAAGTCATAGTGACGCTTTTATATTAGTAGATTACAGAATTTGTAAAAATCAACCATTATGAAATCAATGTTAGACCATTCTGACAGTATTGTAATAGCAGACTTGAGGCCCTTTTTTTTTCTTTTTTTTTTGGATGGGAAATCATCAAATGACCCCTACCGCCCTGGATGGAGCGGTAGGGAGTGTCAGACTTTTACTGACTAAAACCCACCCGTGCTCCTCCATGTGCCCTTTGCGTTCCAGGGCCGCGGTAACTCTTTCGAACAAATTCCGCAACAGACTTGAGGCCCAGGGTCCGCAGTCGGTTTAGAGATTTCTAGATTAATCACTGCAGTTCACGTGCAAGAGGCGTAAAGATTAAACATCGGAGGTGATGAATACTCACAGTGTTCTTGTTCAGGATCCTGGTGACTCCACATGTGTAAGGGTTTTGGAGGTCTAGCAGAAACATCGCCACGTTGCCGCTCATCTCCGGCTGGCACAGTTTGTACTCTGGAAATATAAACAGTCACGGTGTAAGTAAAGGATTCAATTTTTTAATTTACTTATTATTTAATTTACTTATTATTTTTTAATTTACTTATTATTTCAAATGATGCTATTATATAGATTTAGTTTTTGACATTATGTACCTTTTTGATATTTTCTTATTATGATTACTATTTCAAATGACGCTACTATTTAGATTTTGTTTTTGAAATTATGTATTTCCTTATTATGATCACTATAAATTCGATTATTCTCTTTTGTTTCGATTCAAATCTGAAATATTTGCATGCCTAATTTAAGGTAGATTGTATCAGGATCAAAACTCTCTGCAAACACCTTATTTTATGTACCTACTGTCTAAACAAATAAACGATTATTATTATTATTCGTGTATTCATTTTAAAATCTTATTAATTACATTTTTAAATATTTAAATAAAAAAAAAATAAAAAAACATTAAAAAATATAAAAAATAGTAGCCCACCGGTATCGGGAACAGGGTCCAAGCTACCGGCGGTCAGGGCTCCAGAGAGAGGAACCTCCTAACAATGCGAGCCGTGTCCAGAAGTACCGCTTTCTGGATTTAGCCCTTGATCCAGCTGCCTAACGAGAGCCTCCTAAGGTGTTGATCGAGGCTCTTGGCTATTAGGCCATTGGCTGACACGACTATCGGTACAATGATTGCTGAATCCACATCCCACATGTCGACAACCTCGCGAGCCAAGTCAAGATATTTAATTTGCTTATCTTTCTCGGCTTTCACGAGGTTCTCGTCATGCGGGACGGTTATGTCTACAATCATTGTACGCCTCTCGATTCGGTCCACCACCACTATATCAGGCTTATTGGCAACAATAGTCCTGTCAGTGATGATGGACCGATCCCAGTACAATGTGATATTGCCACTATCGAGAACTGGGTCGGGCACATACCTGCAGTACGGCACCTCCGAATTCACAAGTGAGTATTTTAGAGCAAGTTGCTGGTGGATAATCCTGGCTACGAGGTTGTGCCTATGCAAGTACTCTCCGTTAGCAAGACGAGAACACCCAGAGACAATGTGGCGAATTGATTCTCCCGGACGGTGACATGCCCGACATATGTCAACCGTCCTTCACAATAGATCTCCGGTAGTTGTTCGTCATGATAACTTCGTCCATAATTGCACAGACAAAACCTTCGGTTTCTCCAAAGAGATCACCAAAGCGTAGCCAGGCTACGGACGCTAATTGATCTACGTCGGGCCCATGTAGAGCCCGGAAAAAGCGTCCGTGAAGTTCCTTACTCTGCCATACTGCCCTGCGATCGTTAGTGTCAAGCACCGCAGGTTTGCGCCAGTTCTCTTTTGCTAAGGAGAGCGGGGTTAGTCCCTTGTCCACTGCCACTACATCTCGATGCATACCCACTTCGATAGCTAGGAAATATTCCCTGAGACTGCATATCTCGCGATTGTGGAGAGTCTTAGCATTTAAAAAGCCTCGACCTCCACACTTTCGCGGGATATACAGTCTCATTACCGACGACCGTGGGTGATGCATTCGATATGTAGTTAGCAGTGTTCGGACCCGCCTATCCAGGGCGTCAAGTTCCGTTTGAGTCCATTTGAGTACGCCGAAAGAGTACATCAATACCGGCATGACCCAACCGTTGAAGGCGCGCACCTTGTTTCCGCCCGATAGAAGGCTATTGAGTACCTTCTTCAGGCGGCCGAAGAAGCGCTCCTTCAACGATTGCTTCATGTCAGTAACATTGATACCTAACGCTTCCGACATACCCAAATACTTGTAAGTTTCAGTTGAAGAGGGGATCTCAGGTTTATGGAATCCGAGAGTTGAGTTCCCACGGATTCCATAATCTCTCCACGCTTTACATGCATGACCGCACATTTGTCCACACCAAACTCCATCCTGATGGCGTTACTGAAAGTTTCAGTTACCATCAGTAGCTCCATCAGTTGCAGATTAGTGGGGGCAAAGAGTTTTAGATCATCCATGTAAAGGAGGTGAGATATAACCTGACCCCCTCTCCTCAACCGATAGCCTAGGCCTGAATTCTCCAGCAGTGTGCTTAGAGGATTCAAGGCTAGGCAAAATTATTATTATTATTATCAATCAGAAATGTTCATAGGAATCTTATTCAGTCCTTGTGGTTGTGGTGAGTTTTTTTTTTTCAAGGAATACGAAGACTATCTCATATTGCTGATGCTAATGGTCTATTTTGTGGACATCTAAACTCAGGTGGAGTTAGCATGTTGCGGAATTAGTTCGAAATAGTTTCCGCGGCCCCGGAATGTAAAGGGCACTAAAAGGATCACGGGTGGGTTTTAGTCAGTAAGAGTCTGACACTCCCTTCCGCTCCGCCCAGAGCGGGAGAAGTAAGTTGATGATTTCCCATCCAGAAAAAAAATAGAGTAAATATGAAGTGTAGATGCACTTGTTTTCACATATTGCAAAACAGGAGAATGTTTCTGTACTGGTGTGTATGTTTTTTTTTTTATCAACGATTTATGTCTGGAGACATTACCTATTCAATAAAAATATCGATCGAAGGGGTAAATGTCAATTAAATTGTTGAGTATCATCACTAAACTGGGGACAAAAATACATCCGACAAAATAAATTTACCAGAAAGTATAAAATAACTTTAATTTCGGAAGTCACTGTCAAAAGACGAAGAAACAAAACCATTAACTTTTTCCTAAACTGTAAATTCGAAGTTCAAAAGTGCCTTTTGATGTTCGAATTGCAAAAAAATAATTAACTTTGGCTTTGACTATTAGCAATTGTTCCCGTCTGTCCCAATACAGGGAAAAAACGACAAAAAAGGAACGAATATGATCACCAGCGCTGTATGTTCCTTAATTGTCTCATGATTTAATTATTAATATTAATAATACACGATGGTGAAAGTCGTGAGTGCGTCCCGGGACTCGCTTTAATTATAACGGACGTGACCGGAATACGGAGTAGTATCAAGGAATAGGGACTTCATTAGTTGAGTTAGTGTTTAAGTTATTTGGAATCCTATACCTATTGAACACTCAATTATTATAGGCAACCACAGCTTGCGTATAAACCGAGCGTACACGGCTCTAACAAAAATAAAACACAATGGAAATGTCAAATAATAAAAGTAATGTAAAAATTAATAAAAATATGTGAATATGTCAATCCTTTAAATAAATTATAATTGAAATAAAATAGTCTTTATGTCCTGGATTCAATTAAATTAAATCAAATCAAAATTCTAGATTAGATAAAATAAAATAAATGCTTACAATAAATGTGTCAAATTACATTCACAGTTTCTTTTTAGGCCATAGACTAGCCAGAGTTTTGAGTAAATGCCACTAACTGCAACATACTGCTTGAACATAGACTTGTTTGGAACTATTTAGAGGCAGTGGTGGCCGAGTGGTAACGGCCCCGACTTATGAATCTTAGTTCGCGGGTTCAAACCCAACCAGATGCATTACTTTGTGTAGTTAATTTCATCACCACTGCTCTCAAAACGGTGAAGAAAAACATCGTGAGGAAACCGGCATGTCCTACAACCAAAAATTGGAAGACATGTGACATTCACCAACCTGCACTGGGCCTGCGTGGTGGATTACGGCCCATTCCCTCTCCTAGAGAGGAGGCCTGTATCCCAGCAGTGGGAACATTAAAAGGCTGATTACGCTATGCTTATGCTAAACTAGCTTCTGCCCGCGACTACGTCCGCGTGGAATAGTTACTTTACCCTAGAATTTGAAACTCTCAGCCCGATCGGTTTAAAATTGACAAAGTTTCATACAAAGTTTCATACCCTATTTTATCCCCTTGGGGTAGAATTAATAAAATCCTTTCTTAGCGGATGCCTACGTCATAACATCTACCTGCATGCCAGATTTCAGCCCGATCCGTTCAGTGTTTTGGGCTGTGCGTTGATAGATCACTATGTCAGTCAGTCACTTTTGAGTTATTATATTTAGATTTTTAATGTATGTAAGTCAATTTTTATCACAGCTGATCAAAAATGTTTGATTTCCTTCTCACGACATTTGTACCTTTCAATCGTACTCTCAGCCCGACCCGACCCAAGCCCGTGAGGAGATAAATCCTTCCGTTCCCACACTGTAGCGCCATCAAAATTCAGCCAGGTTGATATATCTGCCGCCAGCGCGTGCGCATTGAGATGTCAGTACAGCTTCATTGCGGCTCTCGACTTTATTTTTAGATGGCTATTGTTTAGAATCGTTTTTGAGATTTTTGGTTTATCGGGAATTCTGTTTCCCCCCAAGTGAAAAAGTCGAAGTGAGGTTATACAGTACTATGTTAACTAACAGAGGGCGTTCCCGTTAACCGTCAATAGTATAACATCCATATATGATTAAAAAATATTACCATTCAAAAACAAAATGTTTTTTTTTTATTAATATTAAAATATTCACTAAAAATGTTTAATTGATACATTAAAGAAACAGGTACACGCGTACTTTCCGGTTTGGGCATTGTTACGAGTAGGTACTATTCCGCGCTACTATTTTGATTATAAACAGAATGTTTCGAAGTTATTGTCAATTTTTTTTTAATTCGGATTATTTTATGCTTATTTTTCTATTCTGATATTTTTATTTTAATCTATTAATGATATAGATTAACGAATTTAAGGGAACGCCCTATGTTATTTAACATACTGTATATGTGTTTGTATGGAAAGCATCATCAAGGCCCACCCTTTATCCCTGTGTAGCCATTAGCTATCGAATACAATATATCTTCAGGGCAACTGAGTGTCATATGCTATTTTTTATCCCGAAACAATCCAAATTTATTTACTTATTTTTTATTTAATCTCTTACGTGTCTATTTAACAAGTACACTGAAGTAAATTAGCAATCAAGTCAAATATAAATGAGTGATACGTTTTCTTACACTTGTCCATAGATTATCTGAAAAAAAAAAATCCTGTAGGATAGGCCACGTGAGCGAAGTCACGGTAAAAAGTTAATACACACGGTGCATCGGAAAGATGTTTTCATATTCCTTTAAAAACTGCTTCTATGCAGCTGAACAACTTTATTCAAGGACGCCACAATCAAACACCAAAAAAGTGGTACCTCGTCAATATTTCTGATTTTACTTAGTACCTCGCACGGTAAATGCATTTTTATTTTATTTTTTTATTTTAAGATGGATATGCTCTAGACTATAGTCTAGGTCACAGGTGACAGAGACAAAGTCGACGATGGAATGAGCTTACCCAGAACAAGCCTGTTCACTCTAACTTTGAAGAGATTAGGGTTGAATGCGTTCGGAAACACAGACGCAGGCAGAGAGTTTCACTCCTTTGCTGTGCGCATTATAAAAGATGATTGGAAACGCTTGGTGCGAATTGATGGAATGTTGAAGAGTTCTGATTAATGCCATTACTTTTGATTTGGCTCTGTAAGTATTATGCTAAGAGTAGTTGATTAATTGTTGAATCTAACGCCGTAAACATACTTCGCTTAACATAATTAACAACACACTTACTCGTAACATTTATAAAGACAAGAATGATGATAGCCCATTCTACGACTAACAAGCAAACTTCTCATATTGCAACATGTTTCGCACAGTTTCCCTATTCAAAATAACAATATGGCGAGCTCTTTTGTTTTAATTATTATGCGGATGGGAACTTTCACTGACTTGCAACATGAGAACAAAGATACTGGCGTTAGTTGGCATTTTAGTGATAGTATTTTTTTACAATTTGTTGACGTGGTTATTGGATTTTTTTATTTATTTATTTAGAATATATAAAAGCACAGTCACTTAAAATTAAAATTATATAACACTAGCGACCCGCCCCGGCTTCGCACGGGTGTAATGTAGATACTAATGTTTCCTCTACTATAATATTTATTTATACTAATATTATAAAGCTGAAGAGTTTGTTTGTTTGTTTGAACGCGCTAATCTCAGGAACTACTGGTCCGATTTGAAAATATCTTTCAGTGTTAGATAGCCCATTTATCCAGGAAGGCTATAGGCTATATATCATCACGCTAAGAACAATAGGAGCGGAGCAGTCATGAAAAATGTGACACAAACGAAGTTGTGCGGACAGCTAGTTATACATATAAACCTTCCATAAGAATCAGTCTATCTATTAAAAAAAAACCGCATCAAAAACCGTTACGTAGTTTTAAAGATCTAAGCATACTAGGGACAGACGGCGGATAGCGACTTTGTTTTATACTATGTAGTGATTTAAAATTGGAATTTCAGTAACCATGCAAAAAACAGATAAGCATGACATTGACAATATTTGTCTATGAGACAAAGAGAAAAAAAAACAAAGTGTGCAGAAGTCCTAAATCCAGAACACTACAAAAAAAAAACAGTTTGTGCTACAGACTATTTTGTGCACTACTCGCACTGATTAAGGGCGCATATTCCGAACGGCATTTCATACAAATTTTCAAGTCGTTATTTTCCGAAATGACTGAACCGATTTTAGTGAAACTTCAGACATATAAGCAGGTTACATAGGTCTAAAAAGTTAGTTAAACACATTTTCGAAATGTCTTATTTTAAAAAAGATAACTGGAAATTTATGTTTGTATGGAACATTTAAAATGGGTCTAATTTAACTGTAACACTATTTATCGAAAATGTTTTCAATTAACTGTTTAGATCTATGTATTCTGCTTACGTGTGTAAAGTTTCATTAAAATCGGTTTAGTCATTTCGGAAAATAACGACTTGAAAATTTGTATGAAATGCCGTTCGGAATATGCGATGGAACGCCGGTATGAAGCGAAACTCATCGAGAATATATCAATAGGGTAATCTGTCAAGTTGGACCTTTCATTACATTGCCTTGCCATACGTGTCAGGGGGCTATTGAAAGTGGTATTCAACTGGATGGGATTTGATGATTTCCATAAAAAAACTAACGCCAGTATCTTTGTTCTCTAGACTTCTTCCGTCCGGGCGTAGCAGAAGGGAGTGTCAGATTCTTACTGACTGAGACCCATCCGTGTTCCTCCTAACGCTGTTTACGTTCCAGGGCCGCGGTAACTCTTTCGAAGAAAAAAAGAACCCTGGTAGGAGTGGTAGGCAATAGCCCTGGCTGGTGGATCTTCTATGCTGACATCTCTTTGAGGTGGGTGTGGAACACAACACGCCGTCGACACTGGCCTGGTTTTAATTGGTCGGCAAGCTACCCAACGGTTGCCGATCGCAGGCCAGCGCCTACGGAGGCCGGGAATCGCCCTGCGACTCCCCGGGCGTCGGGAGTTTTGTGTTTTTTTTTTCTGTTGCGACGGCTGGGGCGTCAGGTTTGCCAGTCCCTCATGGTTACTGGATGTTACTGACGATTTCTTAATTTACCAAAATACATTAAAAAAAAAAAAACACTAAAACAGCTTGAAAAGTGTATAACCAGCCAGTTGTACTCAAACTTTTTCTGGCTGGACCACATATCGGTTTTTTATTATGTATAATAATGGGCCGTAATATAGCCTTCATTTAATCAATCAAAGGACCTGTATATTCAATTCAATTGTATGTGCATTGAGTGAGGGTTTTAGTGTTTGTGACAAACGGACAGATTTCATTATTTACATTCTAGAAACTACAGTAAGTACTGTACTTATGTCATTATTTTTCGTTTACTACCGGGTGAATAGTCTCAGCTCATGATATTCGCAAGAGTTACCGACAAAGCCCGAAGGATCGCCAAACTGAAGTGGCCGTGGGCAGGGCACATTGCTCGCCTTCGAGAATGCATCGCATTGAATGTCTTCAAGAGATTATAGACCATCATATTCTGATTCGTAATTTTTTTTTCTAAATGTTTAGTTGACAATTAATCAAAATTTTACAATCTTTCGAGATATTTTATAATTTTACGAGATTTGTCATTTTCCAGTGATAAATACACTTTTACTGTTTCAGTTTATCGGCAGTTTCAAACACGAGACTCACCTTTGAGCTGGTCCAAATAGGTGATACTCCTGTCCCCATCCATTGGTATGGTCACCTTCATCACCTCGGGAGTGCATTCTACCTTCCATTCTGACCCTGTAACAAAAAAAAAATATTCACTATAGTGAAAATTTACAACCACATAGTTCGATCTTTAGGATTAAAAAGGCAGGGCCATGGATGAATGACCAATTGACAATCCATTATAAATATACCGAGTGCGCAGTGCCCGTAACATCAGCCATCTATAGACGCGCTAATAATAAGTAATTTCCACTAATGTAATTGGTTGCGTGGGTTAATAAATATCCAAAATTTCCAAGTTGGAAACTTGTAAATTTTCCACCCTGTTTTAACCGATTTCCAAAAAAGGAGGAGGTTGTCAAGACGACTGTTTGTAATTTTTTTGTGTGTGTGTTACCTCATAACTTTGTACTGGGTATCCCGATTTTGATGATTCTTTTTGTATTCGAAAGCTGGTGCTTGTTGTGGTTGCATTTACATTTGATTTGAATCTGACGACTAGTATTTGAGTTATCACTAATAATGCTACATTGATGACAAAGTCTCACACATCACATACACAACACACACACGCACAGACACACCATAACACAAACACAAACACACCATAATACATGCACTACATGTATATTATGTGTCTATGCGTGAGTGCGTGTGCGGCACTCACGCATAGACACATAATATACACATTGTTTACATTGCATCCACCAATGAATTTTAACGAACTCACTCGCCGCGGGAGGAAGACCTGGAGTCCTGAAATACAGGATTACCTTAGTTTAGGCTCCAGTCCACTCCATTCATCATACTGTGTTACATCAATGTGGAAATAAATGAATTTAATATTATTATTATTCCATTTAATTATTTACTATATATATATTTAAATATTTCTATAAAAAACCAAAACATTTAAAAATATAATAAATAGTAGCCCACCGGTATCGGGAACAGGGTCCAAGCTACCGGTGGTCAGGGCTCCCAAGAGAGGAACCTCCTAACGATACGTGCCGTGTGCTGGAGTACTGCTTTCTGGATCAAGCCCTTGATCCAGCTGCCCAACGAGAGCCTCTTAAGATGTTGGTCGAGGCTCTTGGCAATTATGATATTGGCCGTCACGACTATCGGCACAATGACTGCCGTGTTCACATTCCACATGTCGACAACCTCGCGAGCCAAGTCAAGATACTTCGATTGTTTATCTTTCTCAGCCTATTATTATTGATTATGTTCTCATTCACTTTTGCCGATGTAAAATGTTTATGTGTAGTCGGTGTTCAAAAAACGAAGAAATAACCAAAAACACCGAGTTCCAAAATTAAAGGTGTTTTATACTTTTTGTTTTATTTATTTTTTTGTTTAGAAGTAAGTTTTTGTGTACGAGGAATCATCAAATGACTTCTCTCGTTCTGAAGTTCGTCAGACTCTTACCAACTAAAACTAACCAATATTTTTGCAAATGCCCTTTGCGTTCCAGGGCCGCGGTAACGCCTTCGAACAATCCCGCAATTTTAATCTAATCTTGAGCAAAGTTTTAAGGTAGTAATTTTCTTGTACAAAATAACTAACCAGTTTTAATTTAAAACCATGCAGTGCAATACTTATTTCAATCGCTGCATCACATAACAAACTTGTTGCATTTCACGAATGCATGCCAACCGTTGCAAACTGAACCTTATATGAACGTTAATAAAGTCACATAACCTGCTTTTAATTTGCAACGACTATACCGATTCTCGATCAATATTTGGAGACCCGAAAAGATAGCATTTCGAACCGGTAACCGCCATCTTGTTTAACCGGTTAGGAGACCAGTGTTGCCAGGATGTTACTTCTCGTCGTTGATATTGCAATATATTTTTTATGTTATTGAATTGGACAGGAGAAGTAAAGACACAAGTAAACCCTATTGGGTTACACTATTTATGTTATCTATGAATTGTGAGACGCTAGCCTAGGACCTATTGCGTTAAGTTCATTTAAAGCAGTGGTTCCCATACTTTTTTCGTCTGTCAATGACAATTAGATTTGAACATTTTGATAATAATTTAAAACTTTTGTGGATAATTTAGATCTTAGGGACCGTGAGTGGTCCGCAGTGCACAGATTGGGAACCAATGATTTAGAGTGTTATAATTATAACGTACTAGCTGCTGCCCGCGACTTCGTCCCCGTGGAATCCCCGATTTTAAAACATTCTTTATCGCTGCTCCGCTCCTATTGGCTTAAGCGTGATGATATATAGCCTAAAGCCTTCCTCGATAAATGGTCTATTCAACCCAAAAAGAATTTTTCAATTCGAACCAGTAGTTCCTGAGATTAGCGCGTTCAAACAAACAAACAGAAAACAAACAAACAAACTCTTCAGCTTTATAATATCAGTATAGATTACAATATAAATGACGTTTTATAACATTATATATTACTTTTGAACCTCTTATGTCACCTCTATTTTACACGTGCTTTGCTAGGATTGCGGAATTTGTTCGAAAGAGTCACCGCGGCTCTGGAACGCAAAGGGCATTAGGAGGAACATTGATGGGTTTTAGTCAGTAAGAGTCTGACACTCCCTTCTGTTCCGCCCAGAGCGAAAGAATTCATTTGATGATTTCCAATCCAAAAAATATAACACATAATATTGCTTTTACTTTACGGTTGGGTTTCTGGAATTTTGGCGCAATTGATACTAATTACGAAGATAGCGGTATAACCAAGTACCTAATTCAGTAACTAAAACATTATATTGTTAGGCGTAATTCTAGAGACAACATAACGAGAAAAAAGTTTCTACATTTCCGTTTTTAAGGAGAAAAAGATTTGAGTAATAACAATAACTTGACATATTTTTTTTTAATATTTACATTACATTCGTTAAACTATTGTTATTTTTCTCAAGAAATTATTACTTTTTGAGCTGTTTTAAGTTTATTTCGCGGCAACACTATGTACGATTGACCCCTTACATTTTGTTATGTCATGCACAAATATAACCAAGGTGAAGTTTTTTGATTTTGTAGCTTGATGATTCAATCTTAGTGTTTTGTTTATATTGGTTACTAGCTTCTGCGCGCGACTTCGTCCGCGTGGAATAGTTATTAATCATTCTTCATTGATGCTCCGGTCCCATTGGCCTTAGCGTGATGATATAGCCAATAGCCTTTCTCGATAAATGGGCTATCTAACAATGAAGGAATGGTTCAAATCGGACCAGTAGTTCCTGAGATTGGCGCGTTCAAACAAACAAACAAACTCTTCAGCTTTATATATTAGTATAGATGAGTAGGGTCGCCATTATTGAAATTGGTGACAATGGACAAAATCTTATAAACACCGGACATTTGGGCTTTTTAAATAAAATAAAAAAGTTAGCAGTTCCATTTTTGAATAATCTATTACAGCTCGTTTGAAATAGGAACTATAGCTTCGGCTATTTTGCATCGCCAGATTTACGAGTAGATTAATTTTTAACTAGGTTTTGTTTAAAGTTACTCATTTTTCAAATTTTCAATCAGTGTAGCTACCCTTGACACAAAAAATGTTCAAGTTTTACCGGATGGGTAACCCTAGTTATGACATACATAGATGTGTTGTCTGTCAAGTTTGAATGTGGAGAATTTTAATTGAATTCTTACAATATTCCTCACATTATAAAGCACCCCTGTGCTGTGTGTTTTGAGGTTAAGATTGGGATTTGACAAACTGACAGACGGACAGCCAACAAAATGATCCTACAGGGGTTTAAGATTGTACGGAACCCTTAAAATAATTGGCTTGAAAATTGAGCATAAATATTGCGTTCGAAAAGGATTTGTTTTTAAAGTGACATTTCTTAATTAGGGATTCCATTTTCGAATTTGACAAGATTTGTAACTGCGAAGCGTCACGTTTAGGAAAATTTCTTTGCATGAAAGAGAAGAAAGGTAATTTTAACTCCTGCCCGCTCTCACGCTAAATTAGCTTAGGTACTCAATAAATTATAAGCTAGTTGACCTTCTTCGAAATAGGTCTAAAATTGACACTGACTGTAGGAGTGAGACAAAACATTGACAAAAGCATGGATCATATTAACCGGTTAAGTATTTAATTAAATATAGGTAAATCTAATCTAAGAATCACTACTATACAGGGTTATTTGTAAAACACCAACAACCTCTTAAGGGGTCATTATACTCATCATTATGAACAACTTTTACTATGGGACCAAACCTGAAATCGCGAAAAAAAAAATCAGCTGTTCCTTACATTTATGTTCGTATAACTAATCAAAATGTAGGGCACTGCTGTTTTTTTGTGGTTGGTAAATTGGTGTAGTAAATTATTATTTCATTTATTTGCATGCAAACACTCCACAAACTTTTCTTTTGATATTGTTTTCTTTTTCATGTAGTTGTAATACTATACAAGATAAAAAAAAAATTATGTAAATGGCTATTATATATGTATGTACAATAAATCAAAGGGTTTGGCGTTGATAGCCGAAATACAGGCTCTGTCTAGTTCGGCTACAGATGACTAAACCACTTAATCTGACTTAACCTAGCCTGTTAAAATATTTTGTCATTTGTGCCAAGGCTTCATTAAAAAAATATTATTAACTAGCAGCGCGCCGCGGTTTTACCCGCGTAGTTCCCGTTCCCGTGGGAATATGGGGATAAAATATAGCCTATGTTACTCAGGGTGAATGTAGCTTTCTAATGCTGAAAGAATTTTTGAAATCGGTTCAGTAGTTTTTGAGTTTATTCGTTACATACAAAAATACAAATCTTTATAATATTAGTATAGATACAGATTATTTCATTTTAAAACATTTTTAAATACTCCTATAAAAATAAAATTGGTATCGGGAACAGGGTCCAAGCTACCGGTGGTCAGGGCTCCTGAGAGAGGAAACTCCTAACTATACGCGCCGTGTCCAGAGGAGCAGAGGAGAACTGCTTTCTGGATCACGCCCTTGATCTAGTTACGCAACGAGAGCCTCCTTAGATGTTGATCGAGGCTCTAGGAAATTATGCCATTGGCTGTCACGACTATCGGCACAATGACTGCTGTGTTCACATCCCACATGTCGACAACCTCGCGAGCCAAGTCAAGATACTCCGTTTGTTTAGCTTTCTCAGCCTTCACGAGGTTCTCGTCATGCGGGACTGCTATATCAACAATCATTGCGCGACGCTCTGGTCTGTTACGTCAGGCTTATTGGCAACAATAGTCCTGTCAGTGATGATAGACCGATCCCAATACAACGTGCAACTACCATTTTCGAGAACTGGGTCGCGCATACGGTACTTCCGATTCCACAAGATTGTATTTAAGAGCAAGTTGCTTGTTAATAATCCTCGCTACAAGGTGACTGTGCATTTGTGCCAGTATAATCAACCTTTTAATGTTCCCACTGCTGGGACCCAGGCCTCCTCTCTAGGAGAGGGATGGGCCGTAATCCAGCACGCGGGCCCAGTGCGGGTTGGTGAATGTCACATGTCTTCGAATTTTTGGTTCTAGGACATGCCGGTTTCCTCACGATGTTTTCCTTCACCGTTTTCAGAGCAGTGGTGATGAAGTTAATTATAAAAAGTAATGCGCCTGGCTGGGTTTGAACCCGCGACCTACAATTCGTAAGTCGCCACTGCTCATTTGTGCAAGTATTCTCCGTTAGCCATACTAAATACCTACATACTAGCTTATTACACAAACTTGAAGTCAAACCCAATTAAAAGTTACATTATAATCAGATAAAAACCAGTCCTCAAATAATTTGATTAAGATTTTAGATCAATTTTTATGGCATTTTTTGTTTATTTGTACCACGTTAGTAACTTTTGCTTTGAAAAGCGTGTGATCGAGCCTTTTATTTTGATTCCTTTTATGATTAAATCGCAAAAATTACGATGACATTTTATCCGTCATCTTGTTTTTTTTTTCAAAATCGTTTTGAAAAAAAAAGAATAATTTGTCTCTTTATTGGCTGTTTAATAATTTGATACTCGTTAAATATTTGATTCCTTGAGATTATTTCATAATTACAGTTCACATCGTCCAAAATGATAGAATGAATTTGCTATAGGTCTTTTTCTAAATACATAGTAGAACGAGCGGCCGACTCAGGCGTCAACATGGCTAACTTATCGTTTTCTACAGTTGCTGACACCGAGGCGTTATCGATTGGAGAACGGAATTAGACACGAAACTGTTGTAACTTGGCAAGGACAGTAACTGTCCATGCCAAGTTACAACAGTATTCTATTATCTATAAAAATAATATTATTACTAGATAATATTACCAAACCTAGGCCACAACTAACCGCTAAGCGTGAAACTAATCACATTGTGCTCAATGCAAGGGCATCTATACACGTACCTACGGCCATTATTTAGATAATATAAAGCTGGTTCACACGCGAGCGCCGCCGCCGCCCGGAACGAGCGACGAACCGACATCGCGATGGACTGTGTGGAGAGACCATTATTTTGATAGTTCGAAGGATAACAGCCATTTTTGAATAGGATATTTTTCTAGATAGAAAAATATTAATTCAACTTGAAAGATTAAAAAAAGACATTGGACAAGTATTTTTCGCCTTTTCTAAACGATAAAATTGAAAAAGCGGGGCCTGGTGACGTCACTTTTTGGTAAAAAGTGT
Source organism: Hecatera dysodea (assembly GCA_905332915.2). Taxonomy (NCBI): domain Eukaryota; kingdom Metazoa; phylum Arthropoda; class Insecta; order Lepidoptera; family Noctuidae; genus Hecatera; species Hecatera dysodea. The sequence continues at coordinate 2,937,268 of HG995314.1, forward strand.
TCCAACACGTATCGTTTTCATTTACAGTTTGTGTGACAAGTGTCCAATAATTTTTGGTAATGCAACAGAGGGACTTTTGTTTTGGATTTTTTATGAATTTGAGTCAGAACACTCAAGTTTATATTTTGACAAGTTATTATTAAGTCCAAATATGTGCTAACTGACGGGAAGTTGCAGATTTAAACCAACAATTTTCTTTAAGGAAGTAATATTCAATAGTATAGTAAAACATTTTTTTTTTAATTTTACAGAATCTTGTCTTTTCTGTAAAGTTTCAGAAATGTAATAAAATATTCCAGTCATAATCTATACTAATATTATAAAGAGGAAAGATTTGATTGTTTGTTAGAATTGAATAGGCTCCGAAACTACTGAAAAAAAATTATTTCACTGTTGGAAAGCTATATTCTATCCCCGTGTTCTCACGGGGACGGGAACTATGCGGGTGCTGCTATACTCTATAGTTCGATATTTAGTTTGCACAGTTTGTGAGGCATAGACCATGTGGGCGCAGCCGCGAGAAACAGCTTGCATGCAATCTAATAAGAACACAGCAGCTGAGCAGAATACAGGGTGTGGCTGAAATATAAAGATTTCAGAAGAAAAAAAAAACAAATCACCGATGTGTTTAAAAATCGAAGTTTAAGATCTAATGATTGAACTGTCCTGATTAAAACCTCTGTCATGGTCACCGTACTAATTCCTCGGAATGTAACGATTGGACGAAGTAAACAAACGATTCATTGCAAATCATTTTGGACTTCCGTGGCCATCTTAGAATTTTAGAATAGAGGCATTGTGTCTGTTTTTGTGAGATGTGTGGACCCCTGCTGAGGTAAAGACATCCATGTCCTTGTTTGGATTACTTTTGTGATTGCTTGGAAATTGATATTTACTTGCCGCTTCGTTTAGATAATAGGCTGTGCCCATTTTCTCAAGTCTTTTGTATTATTTAATTTGTACTAAGTATACAGGGTTATTTGTAAAACACCAACAACCTCATAAGGAGTCATTGTACTCATCATTATGAACAACTTTTACTATGGGACCAACCCTGAAATCGCGAAAAAACAAAATCAGCTGTTCCCTACATTTTGATTAGTTATACGAACATAAATGTCAGGAGCTGCTGATTTTTTTTTCGTGATTTCAGGTTTGACTCCGTAGTAAAAGTTGTTCTTAAGAGGTTGTTGGTGTTTTAGAAATAACCCTGTATAGGTAGTATTTTGAATTACTTGATGTCGTTTTAAATGAAAATCTGATGTGGATTTAAAATAATTCAAGATTAAAAATATCTTGTTTTCATTTGAATGCTGGCAAATACTCTATGTATCTGTTGTTTACTTTTGTTTTAGGGTTGAATGCGTTCGGAAACACAGACGCAGGCAGAGAGTTCCACTCCTTTGCTATGCGCATTACAAAGGATGATTGGAAACGCTTGGTGCGAATTGATGGAATAGTAACAAGGTAGGGATGGTAACCTACAATGCGTCTTGATGTCCTATGGTAGAAGGGGGCCGGTGGGATGAGGTCGTGGAGTTCATGGGCACACTCACCGAAGTACAGTATGTAGAAGACTGACAAGCAGGCGACCTTGCGTCGATGATCTAGGCTGTGAAGCTTGGCATTCACCAGTTTTTTTCTAAAATCCATTAGCAACCTCTTTCATTAAAAAAAAAAAAAACTATTGTATCCTAACTGAACTGGTTATCATCAATTCTTTCATAATTACACGAAGAATTCACACAATTCCCCCACACATTCTCCGATACGGTCTAATAACTTCTATACAAATTCCCGAGACGTTCCTACCTCATGGCCACCCTGCTCTATCTAAAGAATGCTACCTCCAGTCCAAACATAAATGTTTAATTGCAAATCATTTCAAGTTCATTATAAACTTCCGGGTTTCGACTGAGAATTGTTGGAAATAGTCATGTTTTCCAAGAGACAATGGTTATCTGGATTTATTGGGTTCTAAGAAAGGGCTCCACATTATCATCAGGGCAAAAAATACGTACTTCATAATTGTATATTTAGTTGAATCATTCTGTCAGAATGAAAGATGAAAGAGCAGTGGTGGCCGAGTGGTTACGGTCCCTACTTACGAATTGCAGGTCGCGGGTTCAAACCCTGCAAGGCGCATTACTTTGTGTAATTAATTTCGTCACCACTGCTTTCAAAACGGTGAAGGATAACATCGTGAGAAAACCGGCATGTCCTAGAACCAAAAATTCGAAGACATGTGACATTCACCAACCCGCACTGGGCCCGCGTGGTGGATTACGGCCCATTCCCTCTCCTAGAGAGGAGGCCTGTGTCCCAGCAATGGGAACGTTATAAGGCTGATTATGCTAATGCTATTCTGTCAGAACTAATTTTACTATTGAGTTCGTGGCGTAATGATAACAGTGGCACGGATCGATCTTCAAAGTTAAGCGACGCTTGCCGAGTTTGATCGATGGATGGGTGACATAACAAACCAAGACCTGCTTAAGACATGATGAGCAGGTCTGAGCCAGTAAACTAGATGCCCGAGTCAGGGAAAGTGATTCCTTTGGGTTTGAAAACTTTTTGCACAGAGATAAATGGGAGACGACTGTGGCCTACTTTGTTTTGCTAAAATAAAACCGAGCGATGCCGTGAGAAAAACCTAGTTAAAAATATTACTAGGAAGATTTTTCCTGGATAGGAAATCATCAAATGACTTCTCCCGCTCTGGGCGGAGCGGAAGCGAGTGTCAGACTTACTGAGTAAAATCCACCGGTGATCCTTCTAGTTCCCTTTGCGTTTCAGGGCCGCGGTGACTCTTTCGAACAAATTCCGCAACCCTAGTAGGCACTGACCCTATGGGGCCCCGTCTTCGATGCCGACGGCCCTTTGAGGCGCACGTGGAACACGACGCGCCGTCGACTCGGGCCTGGTTGCTATCGGACGGCGAGCCACCCATAGCTCGCCATCCGCAGGCCCGGATTGAAACCCCACTGTCAAACCTTTGGGGAACACGCACAGTATATTGTACTTACCTCACCTCTATACTAGTCAATCTATATTGAAACAATAAAAGCCGCACGGGTCAATCTTCAAGGTTGCGCCACTACGCAAATCGGCCTCATGTATTTATAAGTTATAATATTGTATTTTCTCTGTAAGTGATTGTAAATCTTTTGAGAAAATAAATGTCTAAAACCGTAAGGTTAAGCAACGTTTGCCAAGGTTGGTCTGTGGATGGGTGACTAACTTAATATACCGAGTTTCCTTCATGCGTCTGAAAGCACGTTAAGCCGTTGGTCCCAGCTGTCATTTGTAGATATTGGGCAGGTTAGACACTAATAAATCTGACTCCAGTCTTGCTAAGAACAACCGTGTTAGCCAGTTAATGGGTTAGGGAGGGCAGACCTCTAGTTCCACGTTAAATACTGGTAGTCAGCTGAATCTAGTTTGTCTGGAAGCCGACCCCAATAAAGTTTAGTAACGGTTAGACAAATGACGATCTTTCGTTAGCCTCAAATTGAAAACCATTCTTTACAAAATGTAAGCTGAGGGAAGATCGTGGTCTAGATAAATACGCAGGTTTTGGCTATCAAAGGTTACCGACATAATGATCGGTGCTACGAAAGGTCAGAGGGATTGATATCTATTGCTTGGAAGACGGATCGCTGATTTTATTAGATTCTTTTGGCATAGAATGGTAAAAAAAAATAGTTTGAAATCGTTTGGAATTGGGTTTCCGGACGAGTATTAGACTAATAAAGAATGGAATAGAATAGAATAGAATACTCTTTATTATGTACACCATATAAGTAACAGAAAATATAGATAAAGAAAACATTACATAGGGTGACACAATTGGCGGCCTTATCGCTAAAAGCGATCTTTTCAAGACAACCTTTGGATGGATTTTAAAGAGAAAAGGAAATACAGTACTGTAGGTAGTCTTAGGTGTACTAATTATAATAAGTTTGAACGTGTAGTGATTCTAATTTTAATTTATAAAAAAATATTACAATCCAAGTTCAAAAAAAAAGTAAAGCAAAAAAGTAAAAGTAGAGCATACATACATACTCTCGAAAATAATAGGGATGTTTCCTGAGTAAAGAAAATATGATTCCATTAAGTCCGTCAGTTAGATATTATTGAAAAATATTGAACAGTGAACACGTACTTTTAGCTTTATCAAATTAATAAAAATTGACGAAAATAAAAAGCATCAAAGATGGGGAGTGGGGGCTTGTGACGTCACGTCGTGGTAAAATTGTAGCGAGTAAATAAATGGTAAAAGTAAGTTGTAAAAAACACTTTTACACGTCAATCTTTTTTGGCCGTTATAATCTAGATGAGGCCGGTATTTCCTAGCTGAGTAGTGACGTCACACGAGTATTCAACGCACTGTATCATCTTCGTTTTTTATTTACGTGAAAAAGAAAAAATAAGTGTGCAATTTTGGAAATTTATTCTGCTGGTTTAGTTAGATTTATTTAATCAACTACCCTGTTTAATCTAAAGAATAAAGATCAATTAATATAATTATGAGCGTTCGCATTTGCCATACTGTCAGAAACCCCTTTTTCTTTTTTCCTGAAATATTGTCCAGATTTTTTTACATTGATTTTCACCGAGATTTTGTGACTTGAATTGAAAAACCTTTTTTTTATAGTACGTACGAGAACTGGTATTTTGGCTGTTGTAAATCCAGACTACCAATCACATTAATTTGGTGGTATTTGACAATTGATTGCTAATTATTCATGTTTCATATTTTGTCCCAGAAAACAGATGTTACTGTGAGTGTTTCCTGATAATTTATAGATACATATTCGGAAACCTGAAGTTAAAATATAAAAAAAACAAAAAACGGGCTAAAAAAACTCGGGACCAAAAATACAAGGTCAGTCACAGATTTGACACCACTGACTGCACCAGGGTATTTTTTTCCGTGACCACTCGCAGTTCAGCACACTAAGGCTGGTTACTGCTTAACCAGGCAATCCTGTGGTGGCCTCAAATAAATTTTAGGCCCCAGCCAGGGCTAAAACTACTTAACACTAAATGACCGCTTCGCTAAGGGCATCCCCTGTGGGATACGGGCCTCGGCTTAACGGGGTCATTGAGGAGGGGCAGCAAGGGACAGGCTGGGTCTCGTTATTATTATTTAGGGGATTTAACGCTAATGGCTCAGCGGCGTCGGGGTACTTAAACTGTTTGCGGTCGGTATTTTTTGAGGTGTACATTTTTTATTTTTTCTTTACTGTCCTGCAGATATACCTATAACAACACTCTTAAATATGACCACGAACTGGAACACTCCGTATATTCAAGAGGGCTCTTTTATCATAACGCCTTCTTGATCAAATTTATAGTGATTTAATTTTCTTTATAATTTACGTCAATATTTCACGCGCCGCAAACTTTCTAGCTTTACCACCGTCACGCATAGATCATAAACTTTTTCTATGGCCTAAGTACTAGAAGTCATCAGTCAAGGATCATAACCATTCTTAAACGATCCTCAACCACTAATCTTGTCTAAGTTTTCTCGCCCACACATACATAACTTTTATCATAATTTATGGTCTTCAAGTGCAAAAACTAACACTTATGTGTAATAGAGTATTTTATCATAATATGAGATAGTGAAACTCATGTTGATTCCCGGAAGTTAGTTAAACTGACTTTACGGTTCGCGTCACACACAGAACAAGGAAATACGGCACAACGACTTGCCATCAAAAACAAAAGTTGTAAAAAAAAAACCAAGTCTCACAAGTCAGTTCTTCTATCGTAAAAAGTTGTGAGATCCAAGTTGTACCAAGTCGGTTAATTTATTCAGGCCCTACTGAAGAAACCCTCTGTCTTAAGTTATTACGTAATTAGGCAAACTAACAACGTCGTGACCATATCAATGTTAAAAAAGCTTTGTTTGTCTTAAATAAATAGATCGACTTGGCCATCGCATGAAAACATAATGTGTTTCAGAAGTAATACATATTATACTAAATTAGATTGTTTAGTGTGATTGCCAAATCAATATATTTTAATCCTAGATATATTTATATGTGATTACAAAGTTATTTATGCAGTATCTAGAAAACTGCATCGAAATTGCTAAGTATTTTAATTTTTCCTTGATTGATACACTAAACACTAATTGTATTCTAAATTTGAAGCTTCTAGACATTGATGACCCGTCAGTCATTCAGTGAGTGACAAAATTAAGAAAATGTTGACTCGTTATAATTCTTAAATTACTGGTTCAAATTTAATGAAATATACCGTATTTATACAATACCTGCTTGGTTACTGAAAATTTAAGACTTCGAGTTTTATCCACAACGAAGTTCGAAAACTTGGCGGCGGCACCACCGTGCCCCCTGATTAGATTAAAAAAGAATCGCTCTTTATTGTACACCATATAAAAATATTAGGAGTTTAAAAATAGAAGGAAGGGTGTACCACAAAAAGAGCGGTCTTATTGCTTTAAGGACATTCGTATATTTTGATAGAAGTGGGCTCAGCTGCAATGGCACTGGCTGAATAGGCGCCCGAGCCGATGCCGACTGCATCAATCGACGACCAAACCAAAACACGTATTCGAAAAATGATATTAAGTTTTCTAAAACTAAATTTAAAAAAAGAAAAAAAAATGTATTTGAAATGGCTCGCGGATTTTTTTTCGTTCGCCGTTGTCGACTTTCGTGGGGCCCGACCTGTCTATTTAGACCCTATACACTGAAACGAATAAAAAGTTCTATCGGAAAAAATAATAGGTACTATCACGGACACTTCCGCCTGATCACCTTTAAGCTCATTTTTGCTCGCACTTTAAAATAAAAGCGCTTACTAGCCCCGCCCTCTTGATCTTGAATAGACGAATGAAAGAAAGACTGACGCGGGCGACGCACACCGAACGTGGTGTATTGTTATAGCTACCTGGTATTATTAGAAAAAATCTTAACTGAAATTGGCTTATGCAACTAAATTGTTAGTTGCATAAGCCTTGGTTGGTAATTGTAAATTAAAAATTCCAACGAATTCAAAAAGAAGAAATTATATTTGCTGAAATTTTACATTATTATAGACATGTTATGACATCCTAAAAAATAGTCGGGTAATATCTCTAATCACTTTATCTAAAATGGGAAGGGCAAGGGGAATATATAAAATAAACAGATATTCATAAAATATTAGGTATCGAATTTGGAAACATTAAAGAGGCAAAACACAAAATTCAAGAAGAATTTGGCAATAAAATCAACTCAAATAAAAATGTCCTTTCCTTGTGGGTGTAACTTATTATTCTAAGTAACAGTTTTAGAAACAGTAGCTATTCTATTGATGACATTCTTACCTAAATTACGATATAATAATGTCGGTGGTGTCGGTGTGGTGTCGTTGTTTGTGGTAAATAAACGCTTTTTTTTCTTTCTTTTTTTCATTCTTTGGTATAGTTATTTAACAAAACATTTGAAATGGCATTATAAATAAAAACTCTGAAAATAAACAATTACGCGAAATAATCAACAAAATCAGTAATTAAATAATATAGATTCAGACAAAAACATTCTAAAATTAAGTTTACCGTTAGAACAAGGTTATAATATAAATAGTAGTTATACCCAAACAAAAAGTGACTAGGTCAAAAAGACAAATCAAGTTAAAAACCAAAAAATGCTTTGTATACCTATGACATTCTTTTCTAAAATGACTTTTATATTTTTTAGGAAGTATTGTTTATTTGAAACCAATAACAAAAATTGAAGCTTTTCATTTAACCGCTCAAAAGTATTTGGCACCTGCGTTTTTTTTAAGTTACATGCAATACATTTTAAAGAAATCATTTATTGAGTTTAATTGTTTGTATAACATCGCAAAACCCTTATCTACAGTACAATCGTAAACAACTATTGTTATTTGCCGACTCCTGGTCATAAAACCATGATAGTGTTATTGTTGGAATTTCTTCGAGGTTTATCTTTGAAGTCGCAGTTTTGTTTGGATTTAGTTATTGAGAAATAAACTCAAGCAAAAAATAGAATAATTACTACAAATATTTTTACGGTAGTTATCTGATTTTGACCAGAACACACGCTCTGCATAGCTCAGTATTTAAAGTCTACCAATATTTTTTTTCCCTTCTGAGTATAATTTTTTGAAGAAAATGGGTAAAACTAAGGAATATTCGCAAGAGGTCAGGAGCATAATAATCGTCCTTCATAAATTTCAAGATTGAATTGGAGTATAATGCAGTGCCTTCTGGAGCCCATTTAATTGGTCCGTGATTTATATTTCAACAGGATAATGATCCAAAACACACGTTAAGAATATGCAAGGACTTTTAAAAGTCTTTAGTAGTTTAGTAGTCTCTTTTAAAGGACTTTTTTCGATGATGGAGACCCGCTCTATGTAAAGCACGACGAACTGTGCGCAATGACACGTCGTATTCCTCAGCAATCAGTCTAATACTGTATTCTTTTATATAAATGATAAATAAATAAAAAAAGTTTATACAAGGTTATTTTGAAAAACACCAAAAACCTCGTAAGAGTTCATTTTACTCATCATTATGAACAACTTTTACTATGGGACCAACACTGAAATCAGTTCCTTACATTTATGTTCGGTAACTCAACAAAATGTAGGGAACAGCTGTTTTTTTTTATTCGCGATATCAGGTTTGGTCCCGTAGTAAAAGTTGTTCATAGTGATGAGTACAATGACCTCTTAAGAAGTTTCTGGCGTTTTTCAAATAACCCTGTATAAAACCTACATCGAAATTGAAACAGATAGTGCGTGTGAGAGCGAGAAAGTATTCGAGTTCACGCGTCATAAGTTCATACCACGGGCATAATCATTACAATCGCTTTACAAATCTATATAAATGTATTTTTTCTATATAATTATGTATTTCTATTATATAATACTTTACTGTTTTAAAACAAGCTAAAGAGTATTTAATTACTTGCACAAGATAAAATTTGCATTGTAAAGTTTGCACTTTGCATCGTTAATAAAATTTTATTTATGTTTATATTTCTTTTATTTTAATTGTATTTTAGTATGGCAGGATAAACATGGGTCAGATGCCCCTCGGAAAAGTTATGTAGATTTTTTTACCATTAAATCACCTTCTTAAGAGAAACATTCTCGTAAGACGTTATCCTCTGTTTGCATTAGTTTATCTAATAAAATAATTAATAGAATTTTGAAAAGAAAAAGATCTCATACAACGTATTTTTTTTTATCTTTTTGCAAACGTCACATACGCTAAAGAAGTATTATGCAAGATATTTTTAAGTCTTCACAGTGATTTATGTAACGAAATATCGCAAATTTAAGTTTTTCAAACAAAAATTTAACGTATTTTAAGAGACACTAGCACTATTTTTTTGTTGTAAATTAACCTTTCTATGCTCTATAAACATACATTTTTCTCAAAAATTTTGGTAGCGTAGAACAGTGTTAAAAATATTGTGCCACCCATGTTTATCCTGCCATACTCTTTAGGTTTTTTATAAATTTGGTAAAGAACCAAATTTACCATAATTGTTATGGTAAATTTGGTTCTTTCTAGACTAAAATAATTGACTAATTTACTTCAGCGATTTGACTAATATTAAAACCTTGTCCATGAAAAATTATAATTTGATTTCGTTCCTGTCGTATGAGGTTTCTGAAAGACATTATGCACAAAATGTTCCAGCACAGGTTAATAAAATAAAAATACTTCGTCCGTAAAATTCACAAAGCGAGTACCTACACACTTTATACGTCACTACGCTGCGCAGTGCAGATAGCGACTAATTGCGTTATTGCTATCCTCATAGGCCAAAACTTTAAGGGGGCGTGGCTCGGCGCATCCGCAGGGTTTAAGCGATTTTTGTGCGAAAGTGGTCAGGCGTAAATGACCGCGATAGTACGTAAAAAACGTAGGCCATTTTGTTTAATAAAAAAACATAAAAGGATTGCACTGTATCTGGTGCTACATCCCTGCCACAGAGTAATAAAAATATATTGCCAGTGAGAGGGTTATCTATGGTGTTTGCCGCCATTTATGGTAATGTGGCGTTTACTGTTAAACCTTTGTTTTTTTTTTTGTTTTTTCGTGTTGTCCATATGCCACAGTCGTAACGTTTGTTTTTATATCGGTACTGTTTGTATTTTCCCGATATTTGGAACGAAATTTTCGACTCATTGCCAATAGGGAACATACAATATTTTCATCTTGCTTTCATATAGAAGAATTCCGTGTAAAATACACCATACAAAAGTTAAAAAATTAATACCTACGGTTTAATGTATTGCCAAAACTGCGAGTATAAACTGAGTGTTTTTCATTTCCCGCGAAAACTGACGATGATGTCACTCCTGTCTGCACAGAGATCATGAACTGTCATGTATTAAAATTTACGTTCGTCTTTTCGCTGTCATAACACACACCAGTGACGTCACTAGGCGCTGATTGTTTACGTTCCGTTTCACGTTATATTAATTCGTTATAGTTAAAATCAACATTAACTACAGTAAAAACATTGCAGTGGTCCTTCTTTTATACTGTGGCGGAAATAACTACCATTTAGGCCACCAATATACCAAGTTTATTTTTGCTAATAGTATTCTTCATTTCTTCTCTCGTCTACATTCATTCTATCATCCTCTCAATCTTCCGCTACGCTGCACTCATACTGATCTGAATAAGATATCGGGTTCGAATCCCGACTAGTAGAATTGGTCAGCCTGACCAATTGCTACAATACTATTTGATAATTTCAATTACAAAATGTTCATGAATTCTGTAATTGCATCTTCCCTATTAAGGGTAAGTAAAGTGAAGTTGACTGTTTAAAATGAGGTTTGTCACATTTATTTTTCGACTTATGATGGCTTAAACTAGATGCCAGTACAAGTTTGAACTGGTAGTAGACTACCAGTAATGGGAGGTTATTATGCTACCGCAAGCACTTTCTATTGCTCTTTTGGGTGACTTAAAGCCTTCTGATGAGGTCCAGCGGGAATCCGCTGTACCATAAGACGCATAGGAGTGGTTGATGTGCCGACTCTTGCGGGAACCCTATCTCCAACACTGGATGTCTTTTGACGGAAATGATAATGATGATGATACAGAGTTAAGAGAGATGAGAGAGATAAAGTAAACACCACCTTCCTCTTATCCTTTTAAAAATGTGACCTAACCATAACCCGATTGGCAATCGGGGAGACCTGTGCCTGCATAATCAGCCTTTTAACGTCCCCACTGCTGGGACACAGGCCTCCTCTCTAGGAGAGGGAATGGGCAGTAATCCACCACGCGGGCCCAGTGCGTGTCGGTGAATGTCACATGTCTTCGAATGTTTGGTTCTAGGACATGCCGGTTTCCTCACGATGTTTTCCTTCACCGTTTTGAGAGCAGTGGTGATGAAATTAATTACACAAAGTAATGCGCCTGTTGATGAAATTATAATTATATTTATAACACAAAGTACTGTGCGCCTGGCTGGGTTGGAACCCGCAACCTGCAATTCGTAAGACGGGGCCGTTACCACTCGGCCACCACTGCTCTACATTATTTTATTTTGATGACTTTGGTCAAAACAGTTGCCTGAGAACCGAAGACGGACATAAAACATGGCTTTTTAACCAAAAAGTTTTTTCCTTAGATAATATTGAAAAAAAAAAAATTGATTGAGTCAGGCGTTAAGCGTTATGAGTCGAGGCCGTTATGATTCAACCTTTGCCTGGCAGTTGGATAATACAAACCCTCACATGCTAAGCATTGACTCCGCTACCTCTAAGTCCAAAACCCACAGCTACGACAGAACGACTGGTGACGGCCTTTAGATAAGCCGCTAATTTTGGAGAGGCTCCTTATCTCCCTCAAACCAGCTTGTTATCATCATCTGCTGTAGACCGTCAGGTTCACAGCCATTCCTGGTAACCGACTGGTCACTAGTATTGTTTCCGTGTTGTTGTTGCAAGGCATATGCGATAGCGATTTTTAAAAATGTTTTAAAGAACGAATCCACACATATCAAGGCCGTGGCCGGGACGTGGACGGACTGTGGTCTTCAGGAGCTCAAAAAATAATGGTGCGTACATTTTAGGTTTACGAAACCGATGACACACGTCTGTATCAAGGCTGTCACAAGGAGGGTCGACGGCGCGTCGTGTTCCACGCGCGCCTCAAAGAGCTGTCAGCAATGAAGACGGGGCCCCATAGGGTCAGTGCCTGCTAGGGTTGTGGAATTTGTTCGAAAGAGTCATCGCGCCCCTGGAACGCAGAGGGCACAGGACGGATCATGGGTGGGTTTTAGTCAGTAAGAGTCGGACACTCCCTTCCGCGAAGTCATTTGATGATTTCCCATATAAAAAAAAAGATTGCGACGGTGTCCAATCTCAAAACACCTGCACAATGGGTTTTTTATTTTTTTCGATATTTTTAACTTTATTTAAATTCTTAATTAAATTTGGACATTGGACATTAAACTTCGCCAGTCTTATTTTAACTCCAAGTTGCTTGCAAACACTGGCCTATAGATTTTGAAATATTTGTTATTTAAGTTTGACAACTATAGACAAAGGGACATCTGTTGGCGACAACAAATCGAAAAAGAAAAAAAGGTTCGACATCTGTCACTGAAATTCATCAGTCATTTTGGAATTTCAACAGTTGATCATTATCTGTCTAGTCTTTTCCCAACTATATTGGGGTCTGCTTCCAGTCAAGCCAGATTGAGCTGAATACCAGTATTTTATATGAAGCGGCTGCCTAACAGACCTCCAAAACCCATTAACTGGAGAAGATGGTACTTCTTGGCAAGACTGGTGTCAGATTTTCTGGCATCTGACAGTCCTTAAAATACGTCCATGGTCCTTAACGACTGCCAAAGATCTCCAAATGACAGCCGGAACCAAAGGCTTAGCGTGCTTTCCGAGGCATGGAGAAGTCTCGTTATATTAAGATGGTCACCCATCCACAGACCAACATCGACAAGCGTTGCATAGCCTTGAAGACCGACCCGTGCGGCTGTTATAATTTAGCCACGAGCTCCTCTCGGCAGTTGATATTGGAGATAAAATGTGACTTTATCGAGAGTTTTGTGCGTAACATTTGCAAATTCTTAACCCGCTACCGCTTGTGACTTGGAACACGCTCACAGTTAACGTTTAACCCGGCGGCTGGTCCGATAAGGCGCGTCCCTGTATTTATGTGAGACCAAGGCACTGCCCGTAAATCTGCGCATGCGACCGTCCTTATGCGGCCGAATAAATTAACTGTTCTCCGTCTATTACACTTAGAACTTCAAAAAGTTAAGGCTTATAAGTAAGTGCCTTATAGGTTTTTAGTGTAGGGCGGTGCGTTTCAAAGGCTAACCGGCATTCCATTGGTGGGATTTTTGCAAATATGAGTTCCCCTTAAAATTAGAATAGATTTTTTCTTTATTGCACGACTGTCTCTTTTTACTGTCTTGTATCGTTAGAAGCGTTGAGCTATCCCGGGTAACATAGGCTAGCGAAAATCTTTTAAAAAAAGGGGGATCAAAATATTTTCGTTTCTTTTTTAATGATCACTACACTACGTATACTGCCATCATCTTAAAGCATGCTTAGTATGTTACATAGCAAAAAAGTTATGAAATAAAAAACAAATAATTAAAAAAAACACGCCTGCCATGTTCACTTTTTGATATGGCAGGCGTGTTTTTTTTAGAGGAACTAACAATAAGTCTCACAAATTGTTGATCATTTTGTATACTTATTGGTAGTCAATGTCAAACACGGTAGGTCAGTCAGTAATTTTAAAAAAAAGCACCAAAAATATATTTCAACATAATACATATAAAGTTATTAATGCTTTTACACACAATGTCTACATCTCTTTTTACTCGACTCTCCTTTCGCAGGTATGCTGGAAGAGATTTCTATAGAAATAAGCATCACCTTTGACTATATTTTTCTGTTTCCTTCTTTTTATCTTTTTATTAAATGTGTGTACATAAATTGTTAAATAAACAAATGAATAAGCAGAAAACTTTTTGAGAACGCTTGCATTGAGCATACAGTTTAAGGAGTGGAGTTCCCTGCAAGAGTCTGAGTTTCCTGATAGCTGCAATCAGAAGTAACCAACTTAGTCCTGACTTAAACACCCCCAGGTGTTTAAGTCAGACTAAATTGGTTACTCCTAAGCAAGCGAGATAGAGCACCATCGTTGACTAAATCTTCACTTTCCATCGGGTGAGGTCGTGGCCAAACGCGAGCTAATCAACAAAAAAAAAACAACTTCATAACTGTAATTTATTTTATTTATAAGTAACTAGTAGCGCCCCACGGTTTTATTCGCGTAGTTCCCGTTCCCGTGGGAATACGCGGATAAAGTATAGCCTATCTCACCCGGGGATAGTGTAACTTCCCAACAGTGAAATAATTTTTCAAATCGGTTCAGTAGTTTCGAAGCCTATTCAATACAAACAAACAATCAAATCTTTCCTTTTAATAATATTAGTATAGATATAAAAGGGATATATAAAAGTTGTATCATTTAAAAAATCTTAAGTAAATATACCGGATAAATTTTTTGAGGTCGGTATACACCGCTGTTAGGCTAGTACTATTTTTTTTTTGCTGTCGTGGTGGAAAATCGTCATGGATGTCCTTCTCCTGGGGTGGGCGAAGGGGTCTGTCAGACTCTTACTGACTAAAAACCACCCCAGTGTTACTTCCCACACTTTTACCGGGAATCGTGAGAACTAGTGCGCCTTCCACGATCCCCGGCAGGCTGGCACTATACCTAGTCCAATTAGAAAAGATTTTGTACAATCCGACTTAAACTTTTTGAGACATGCGTGGAATACAATGTGAATATTGGCTAACACACACACACACACACACACAACCAAAGCTGCAACAAACAAACAAGCAAGCGAGCAAGCTGGTACAGATTAAAATGTACAAAAACTGTGCTCAAACTCAAACTCAAAGCATTTATTTCAATTAAACCCTTTACAAGCACTTTTGAATTGTCAAGTCGAAAGAGGTGAAGCTATCTGCACGTTCCAAAGCGCAGATCTCTATGGAGTAGAACGTGCAAGAAACTCCACGGACACTCTTTTAAATCATGTTCTGTATTATATAACCTTGGTTACATCCTTGCTGCTTGTATATGTGAGGACAACACAAAGAAAAAAAATAAGGAAACTATAAGACAGTTCAAAGTATAAAGATTAAAATAAGTCAGTGGCAGTTAAGAGGTAACCAGTCTCAACCGACGGCGCCCGTTAACGAGCACGTGCGATTCTGACAATATTACATACCTAGGTTCAAACGTGTCGAATTGATAACCTCTTTTTTTGAAGTCGGTATGCAAGGCAAGGGACGGTTCGATGTTGATAATTCATTAAACCAATATTTGTCACATTCTCTCTCCAAAAACTATGAATTTCGTTCACAAAAAACCCACGACGGTTACATCAAAGCCCCATGACGTCAGATCCAGACGTAGTAAGTGTATTCAAGGCACGTCAGATGGCGCTCTTGCACGACCGGATGTGATGCGTGTGCGCATGACCGGCGTCTACATTAACGAGCGGCGACCTATTTATATTGTTGCGGTTTTTTAATTTATTTCGTACTTGTGAAAGGATTTTTTTATAGGATGGTGTGTATTACCGGCTGATTACAAACTTCGTAAGGTTATAAAATATCATGAGAGATTATATGGAACAAATATTTCAAAAATTACATGTGTTATTGGGGAGTTTTAGTGTACCAAATCTTCTTCCTTGCTAAAAGACTAGCTTAGCCGACTGTATTTATGTATGTATAACTTAGACTCCAGATAACTTAGTTCAAGTGCTATATTCCAGCATAATTTAAATAAATGATTTAGAATAGGCTAGGCTAATGATTGGCCTTTTCGACAATAACACAAATTATGATATATTTAGCACTAGCGGCCCGTCCCAGCTTCGCGCGGTTGGACATTTATTTATTTTAATAAAGCCTTTTGTTATGGGAAATCATCAAATGACTTCTCCCGCTCTGGGTGGAGCGGAAGGGAGTGTCAGACTCTTACTGACTAAAACCCACCCGTGATCCTTCTTGTGCCCTTTGCGTTCCAGGGCCGCGGTGACTCTTTCGAACAAATTCCGCAACCCTAGCAGGATTTTAATAAAGCCTGTGAAAGACTTTTTGAAATTGGCCCAGCAGTTTTTGAGTTTATTAGTTACTAGCAGCACCCTGCGGTTTTACCCGCGTAGTTCCCGTTCCCGTGGGAATACGGGGATAAAATGTAGCCTATGTTACTCGTGGATAATAATTTGGCTTTCGAATGGTGAAAGAATTTTTAAAATCGGTCCAGTAGTTTATGAGCCTATTCATTACAACCAAACAAACAAAGAAACAAAGTTTTCCTCTTTATAAAATTAGTGTAGACAAACATACAATTTTTTCTTCTTTATACAACACATTTAGTACCTATACCTAGTCTAGGTGTCTAACTAGTTAGCCGCACGCTTGTCAAAGCAGGCCTCGACATACATTAGCATAGGTGAGCGCTAGTAGTACGAGATGCGTAATGGACACACTACGTCGAGATGCGTGGAGTCTGGGTCAGTGGGTACTTTTACTGGCGCGGTCATAGCATGAGAGTGCAGGATCTCTTTTTACACGATTAATCCTGAAGGATTTTAATAGAGGCCTCGACATATATTAGCAGAGGTGAGCGCTAGTAGTACGAGATGTGTAATGGACACACTACGTCGAGATGCGTGGAGTCTGGGTCAGTGGGTACTTTTACTGGCGCGGTCATAGTATAAGAGTGCAGGATCTCTTTTTATCTTTTTACACGATTAACCCAGAAGGAGTTTAATAGAGGACTCGACACACATTAGCAGAGGTGAGCGCTAGTAGTACGAGATGCGTAATGGACACACTACGTCGAGATGCGTGGAGTCTGGGTCAGTGGGGACTTTTACTGGCGCGGTCATAGCTTGAGAGTGCAGGATCTCTTTTTACACGACTAACCCAGAAGGAGTTTAATAGGGTAGCTGACTAAAAAAATCTAATTAGTCTGTCAGATAGATTTTCAAAAAGTATTGTACACGTATTTTTTTCTTTTTTCACATAAACAAAGACAATACAGTGCGTTGAATTCTCGTGTGATGTCACTACGTGCTACAACTTTAACCACGGAGTGACGTCACAAGCCCCCACTCCTGATCTTTGATGCTTTTTACCTTCGTCATTTTTTATATTTTGCTAAAGGAAAAAATACGTGTCCAGTATTTTTCGATAATCTATTTAACAGACTAGTTAGAACCATATTTTTTTACTCAGGAAACATCCCTATTATTTTCGGGAGTATGTAAATGATACATGATATTTATTCTGTAAGTAAGTTAAACATAACACGTTTACACGTCAAATATTTCTAGTCATTTTAAGCTAGATGAAGCCAGTGATGTACATATGTATGCTTTACTTTACCATACCCGGAACAACTATCTGTAGGCTATACAGACATTTGTTCCGTGCGGGAATCGAACGCACGACATGCAGCGCAATAGTCAATAACTCAACCACTGCGCCAACACATCGAATGAAAATTGTGACCCACGGGGAGAACATGTCCTGGACTGCAAGATGGTTTAGATAGTTTTCTACTTTATCGCGGGTGTAGTCGCGGGTGAAAGCAACCTAGTTTATACAGGTGTTCCAGAAGTGCGCGATCATTTTTAATGGTAATGTTACGTACTTGATATACATTAAGGAAATAATAGCAAAACAAACAAAAATAGGAGACTTTAAAAAACAATCCGATCGCAAATTCCAGCTAAAAAGTACCACTTTTAAAGCAGTTGGTTTCATCAAATCTGTGATTGAAAAAAAAAGTAAATGTTGGTGGCATTTGTGTTACAAACTACTTGAAAACTCATTAGTTCGAAACTTTTTAGTCGGATTCGTGGTTTTTTTTTCAAAAGTTGTAATATTTTAAATTACTGTTTATCTTTTGTACCCAAAATCGTCAACAAAATGATGACCACACACTTCAAGAGCACGCTGTATTTGAGTAAAAATCAAAGATTGGCTCTTCGGATGTGGTGTTTGTGGTATTTTTACACTGACTATACCACAGCATTTTCTCAAAGCATTTCATTCAAGACCACCAACCACCACCCGTTAATAATATAAGTTCCGTTTGCCCTCTATTTATTTATTTATTTAATACTTTACGCACACAAATGTCCAGAGGCGGACTTAATGCCTTAGGCATTTTCTACCATTGTCAACCTTTGCGTGTTGCAGAGAATAATAGTGGTAGATGCAATATGAAAAAAAAAAATAGTATTGCATTGTGTGTCATACAGAAATAAAAATAAAAATGTCGTTGCATTGTTATGTCACCCACGAGTGCCGGCGACATTAGATATAATACACATCTTGCCCTTCATAGCGGAACACAGCCAGGCTTATCTTAGAAATAGAACCACACTAGTTTTTATCTACACTGTAGTGTAGAGCCTTTGGAAGCCTTTTTTTTGGAAGTCGATTAAAAATAATCGACTTCCAAAAAAGGATGAGGTTCTCCCGAGGGTGTCCCGATTTTGATGATTATTTTTGTATTCGAAAGCTGGCGCTTGTCGCGTGGTTCTCAATTTGATTGAGATCTGTCGACTAGTATTCGACTACATTGATGATGTTCTCATTCACTCTTGTCGATGTAAAATGAAAAAGTAAAATTGTATACGATGGTTTGAAAGAGCATCATATTTTTTCAAGGTGGTCCCTTTCTAGTTTGCTGAAGATCTCACAAAGAACAGAGATAGGAAACAGAACTCTTCAATAAATGATAACAAATCTTTCAGGATTGCTGAAATCGCATGTTTGTTTATCGTTTACACCAATTTATACCGTGTACGCTGTGATGGGTACGTTTAGGTGGGAGGGTGTGTACCCCAAAAAAGTGAAACATAAAAAAAATTACAAAAAAAAATAACCGACTTCTAAACAAAAAAGTATAAAATAACTTTATTTCGGAAGTCGGTGTTCCAAAAACACACTATTTATTTTATATACAGTGAAGTGTAGGACCTTTTTAGAGAGTTCCGTACCAAATGGAAATCTTGAGCTCCAGTCATAGTGTCATTTTACTGATGAAACTTAGAAAGGGTCTTGCTTACTATAAGGAAATTGTACTGACGTCTTTGAACATAGTTTAACCTTTTAAATATTACTTCTTCATGCAAAGTACTTATTAGACCGACCGTACAATAAGCCAGATTTATTAGACCGGACATCTAAACCGACATACTGACATAGCTTAGTTACTGATCTACAGCCGGCTTCCAACCAAAACAACCTTAGAAACAGAACCACACAACTTTTTATCTCCTCCTTTTTACTAAGGCTCGTGCTCACCCATCCTAACTAAGTCATGAATGTAAAAAAAACTCATATCCTCCCGGATTGGCCACATCTGGGCCAGGAATGCAGGTGACCGCGTCTCTTGGCCACATGTGACCCATTCGACAAACAGGTCTAAAGCTGCTCCTACTACGCTAGTGGCAGGCTTTTTATCATAGGTGCATGCTTTAATGGGCCTCATTTACATGTAAATTGGATATTTGTACATAAGTGAATATGAGAATAAATGTTGGATAGAAAATGGGTTCCGTAGGTTTTTAGATCCTAACTTACGAGTCCTTTGAATTTTATATCCGTGGTGCTTGACCCAGTTGTAAATGTCCCTTGGTGCTCATTGGCCTACTTCTGTTCTGTCTCCTGCTTGATAAGAAAGGAAAGTAACGATGTTTTACTTACTCCTCCGAGGTTCTATTCTGATTAATTTCGTTTAAGGATCCAAGATAGGTGACTAGTTTATCGCCACTGGTGTTTTCAGCTCTCAAGAGTTGCAGTGCTCGGGAATACGGTTGTAGGATTGTCCAATAACATAACCAGCAAATCTAACTAGGATTGTATAATTCCAAGAACACTTTTTTCTGGATGGGAAATCATCAAATTACTTCTCCCGCTCTGGGCGGGGTGGAAGGGAGTGTCAGACTCTTACTGTCTAAAACTCATCCGCGTTCCTCTAAATGCCCTTTGCATTCTAGGACCGCGGTGACACTTTCGAACAAATTCCGCAACTCTGGATCCAAGACCTTTGGATTGGATGTTTGGTTTTCGTCAAGTACTTGGTGAATTTGTGCCTGGTGAATGTTAAGAGCAATCTACCTGTAGTATGCTCACGGTTGGACACAGGCCTTCTCCATATGAGAGAGAGTGGGCTGTGTGACCCGTAGCAGCAATGTGGGTGGGTATAGATGCTTTCTAAGGTTTTACCATATTTGTGTATTGGATTTGTGAACGCGTCAAAGATTATTCTAACGCCAATTTTTATAGGTTTTCAGGCTATGGTAGAAACTGTAAAAACTGAATTTATTATTTTTAATGGTGTTTAATTTATTTAATAAGAATAATAACTACTATATAAACATTTTAATAAAAAAAAAAAACACTAAACTAACTAAAACTAAAAATAGTTAAAAGATGGCGTCGAAAAATTCCTCCGCATCGCTGGCCACTGGTAATGTACCCAAAAGGCTGGCAGCATTACCACGCTGAATGGCAATGCTTATCCTTTGTCCAAGGTAAAAGCCAGCCCTTGGGTCACGCGAAGTGTCAACTAAACGTTTAGACAAATCTTTATATAAGTTGTGAGCACTTGGTCCCCACGACCCGAGAGTTTCAACCCCAAACGGCTCGAAAATATAACTACCAACAAGGTTATTTTTAATTCAGAAATTGGGGCTTAAGCCAGATTCTCTGGATGTTTTTATTTTTAATAGCAACAGCTGTTAGTCCAATTATATGCGACTTTAAAATATCTTTCGAAATTTGTATGTGCTGTACAGATAAGTTCGATCGGTCACTATTTACTAGAACTGAAGACAATATGAAATTCAGCGTCATCTATAAGTCATCTGCCTAGCCTTTTCCAAACTATATTGGGGTCGGCTTCCAGTCGTACCGGATTTAGCTGAATACCAATATTCAACGTGGAGTGGCTGCCTACCAGACCTCCACAACCCAATTACTGGAGAACACAGTACTTCTTGGCAAGACTGGTGCCAGATTTCCTGGCTTCTGACAATCCTTAACGACAGCCAAAGATCTACAAATGACAGCCGGGACTAACGGCGTAATGTGCTTTCCGAGGCACGGAGGAAACTCCGTATGTTAAGTTGTTCACCCATCCGCAGACCAACTTTGGCAAGCGTTGCTTAACCTTGAAGATCGACCTGTGCGGCTGATAATATTTAGCCACGAGCTTCTCCGCGTCATCTATAAGTAAAAAGTTATAATTTTACGAACGAAAACATCAACTCAAATAAAATGGACACTCCAAATAATACTCCTGAATATAAAAGCTAGCCAGGATCCAAACGTAGTAGGTACAATTTGCGGAACCCTAATCAATATGGTCTGTCTCAATAACCTACTGACAAGGCAGGTGCGAGAAAATACAACGTGTAACAAAATAAACGCAATAACTGAAAAGGGTTCATTGTACTCATCATTATGAACTTTTCTTACGAGAAAATACAACGTTTTCGGGTGCCATAGTAAAATTTGTTCATAATGATGAGTATAATGAACCCTTTTCAATTATTGCGTTTATTCTGTTATCCGTTGTATAGGGTATCCAGTTATACGCAGATTTTATTACAGTACCTATAGTTTAAGTTTTTTATGCTCTTTTGAAAGTTATTGGTTTAGCTAGGTTATGAAATAAAGTGGTAAAACTGTTTTTTTTGTATCCCCCTAGATTGAGTAGAAGCCACTTGAAGGCAGCCCCGACCCGCCCCAGTTTGGGAGCCAAACGTAGGAAAAACTCCGTGAAAAAGAACCGACACTGATGTCTATGACAACTTTTTATTCAGGATGTGAAATCATCAAATGACTTCTCCCGCTCTGGGCGGAGTGGAAGGGAGTGTCAGACTCTTACTGCCTAAAACCCACCCGTGATCCTTCTTGTGCCCTTTGCGTTCCCGGGCCGCGGTAACTCTTTGAAAAAAATCCGCAACTAATTTTGGTGGTAGGTACGAAGTTCACCGGGTTTTATTTAGCTATAACTTCTAGGGTATAGTATTAGTTACCAGATGCTTAAATGATGTTAAAATTAATACAATGAATACACAAAGAGAAAGAGCGGGACATAAAAAGTCGATAAATACACGTCGTAATTGAGGGAATAACTATTCTTACTCACCATGATGCTGTGCGTATTGGACCCATAATTGATATGACGCCCATTTTCAGTGATTGTTTATAATATGACGTACGGAAATAATATGACCAATGGAAAGCATGAACCCAGTATAATTTTTTGTTTAGATTTTTTAAAATTCTATTTTGTAAGTAGATTATCTATACTAATATTATAAAGCTGAAGAGTTTGTTTGTTTGTTTGTTTGAACGCGCTAATCTCAGGAACTACTGGTTCGAATTGAAAAATTCTTTTTGGGTTGAATAGACCATTTATCGAAGAAGGCTTTAGGCTATATATCATCACGCTTAAGCCAATAGGAGCGGAGCAGCGATAAAGAATGTTTTAAAATCGGGGATTCCACGGGGACGAAGTCGCGGACAGAAGCTAGTAAATAATAATTTTACAGATCAATCATTTTTGCCCGTTATAAACTAGATGAGGCCGGTGTTTCCTTGAGAAGAAAAACTGAAACAAACTCAGAGGTCAGTCTCTTTTGAAGTCCATACAATTGTAGGTACTGCGAGCGTACCATGAGGTGTTAAAACGTGAGTCTTCCGAGCGAGAAAGAGGGATAGAGTTATACACCCTATATAACTACATCCCTTTTTAAAAAAAGAATTGAATTATTTTTTCTCTATCATCAATCACACGCAGAATAGAAAAATATATTTTTGTAACTATGAAAAGGACAATGCTGTTCGACGTTTATGGGTGCTCACGCAAGAAGTACATAATACTTATATTATATTACTAGCTTCTGCCCGCGACTTCATCCGCGTGGAATAGTTACTTTACCCCCGATTTTGAAACTCTCAGCCCGATCGGTTTAAAATTGACAAAGTTTCATACAAAGTTTCATCCCCTATTTTATCCCCTTGGGGGTAGAATTAATCAAAATCCTTTCTTAGCGGATGCCTACGTCATAAGATCTACCTGCATGCCAAATTTCAGCCCGATCCGTTCAGTGGTTTGAGCTGTGCGTTGATAGATCACTATGTCAGTCAGTCAGTCCCTTTTGAGTTATATATATTTAGATAGCTCTAGATAAAAAAACTGGTTTACTTACATATAAATAAACTTAACGTATCCAGTGTTGATCGACACATTACCATATGAAAGCATAGTGATGTAAATTATAATATTTTTATATACTTACATAGACCGGGTAGTTTATGGACGTAGAAAAAAAGGCTCAGCCGTAACGGTACTTTAGAGGTAGTGGTGGGAAAATTTCGATAGTTTGTGCTGTCGGTCGATACTGTTTTCGTTCGATAAACGATAAAAGAAAGAAAGAAAAAATGTTTATTAAGGAATAGACTTGGACCAGAGATAGCACCAGAGATCAAAATTCTAGAAAAAAGTTCACTGCACCTCTTAGGTTCCCCTATTTTGGAAGAGAGTTTTTCACCATTCATTGATGGAAAAATTAATAGTTTTAATGATATTTCGGAAAGACTTACTAAAATTAACTTACATTCGGCCTTCACCCTCATTAGGTATTGCTGTTTTGTTCCAAATTTTATGTATTTCCTACGCTCTTCTCCGTTATGGAAGCAGCCGCATCTCTTGGACAAAATTGACCAAATTATTCGATGTACGCTAACATCAGTCTTAAATGTGGCCTTGGATGACCGAGCGTGGCTGCAGGCCACACTACCCATCCGTTTCGGTGGGCTCGGCATCCGCAAAATTTCTAGTGTGAGTTTACCGGCCTTCTTGTCTTCGGTCCGCAGCACTGAAAAGTTAACCAATAGAATTTTAGCTCCATCTCTGGTTAACTTTGAAGTGCCATGTTTGACCGAAGCAGTGAATGCTTGGAAAATGGCTTGCCTGAATACGGCTTTGCCCGATAACCCATCTTCCCAGAGGCAGTGGGATGAGCCGCTTTGCATGTTGGTGCGGAATAATCTCCTAAATACGTCAACCAACACTGCTGAGCGTGCCCGCCTGCTGGCTGTGGGTGAATGGGAGTCGGGCCTTTGGCTACAGGCACTACCGTCACCCAACATAGGTACCATGCTGAGTGACACCACCTTCCGGATCGCTACATGTCTGCGTCTGGGTGCTCCTAGCGGAGCTTCACATCGCTGCCAATGTGGTGAAGCAGTTGACTCCCTCGGACACCATGGCCTGTCCTGCATTAGAAGTGTAGGTCGGATAGCTCGGCACGCCAGCATTAATGACATCATCAGGCGGGCTCTTGTCACCGCCGGGATGCCAGCTGTATTAGAACCAATTGGTTTGGCGCGAGACGATGGGAAGAGGCCAGATGGGATGACCATAATGCCTTGGAAGGTGGGTAGGCCTTTGGTGTGGGATGCAACATGTGTCGATACCCTTGCGCCATCCCATCTTCTTAGCACGGCGGGTTGTGCTGGGGCGGCTGCGGCAGGTGCAGAAAATCTCAAACGGCGCAAATACAACAACCTTATTGGGAATTATGTATTTGAGCTGTTTGGGGTTGAAACACTAGGGCCGTGGGGTCCGAGTGCTCATCGACTTTTCCGTGAAATCAGTAAGCAGTTAGTCGACTCTTCACGTGACCAGAGGGCTGGCCTTTTCTTTGGTCAACGAATCAGCATTGCCATTCAACGTGGCAATGCGGCCAGTGTTCTGGGCACTTTTCCCGTTGACAGCGATGTGGACGAATTTTTCGATGCCCTATGAGTCTTTTCTCCTTTTTACCCCTAAATATTTTTTTTACTTTATATGGCAAAACAACGTTTGCTGGGTCAGCTAGTTATGTATAAATGAACATTGTGGAAAACAAACTTGGACCTAGACTTGGATTTTTTCTAGTAGTTTTATGTTATTTTTTTGTTTAGGTACTATTTTGTTTGTTTTGTGCAAGTCCCAAATAAACAGTGTTCTTTCTCTAAACAACACAAAAAAATAAAAGCTTAATATTGATATTAAACTGTGCGAGGCCAAAAAAGGTCCCTACCTCAGAATATGCAGAGATATTAAAAAAAAATACCACAACGCTGGTGTTCCGATATCAACATCAATCAGCGTAAGGGATATCTTTATATTGTTGTTAAATGCCCCTACTGTTAATGATTGTAAGGTACATTTTGGCTATGCTACTTATGGATAATGTGGCATTCCGACGGTGAAAGAATTTTTGAAATCGGTCTTGTAGTTTTTGAGTTAATTCGTTACAAAAATACAAATATTCCTTTTTATAAACAAAAATAGTTCATGAATGGAAAGCTACTTTATCAGCGAGTGACATAAGCTATATTTTATCCCCGTATTCCTACGGGAACTACGCGGGAGATGCCCTTCGGGGTGCTGCTTAAAAAATAGATTGTTTGTTACTCAAAAATATTTAGGAACTAGCTGCTGTCCGCGACTTCGTCCCCGTGGAATCCCCGATTTTAAAACATTCTTTATCGCTGCTCCGCTCTTATTGGCTTAAGCGTGATGATATATAGCCTAAAGCCTTCCTCGATAAATGGTCTATTCAACCCAAAAAGAATTTTTCAATTCGAACCAGTAGTTCCTGAGATTAGCGCGTTCAAACAAACAAACTCTTCAGCTTTATAATATTAGTATAGATGACATCGTGTCATTTCGTTAGCACATGTCAATTACATTTTGGACTTCATGGCAATATTTATTTGCTGAATGAATCTCACTTTGTCTGGAGCCGTCGAACTGTTTACTTTCACTAGACTTGATTCGTCTACGATTGTAGTAAATTGACTGAGGCATTAAACTAGAAAGTTGAGGCTGCTGTTACATAGTGATTTCCTAAGGGAAAAAATGAAGACCTGATTTCCCTAAGGAAAGCAAAACTAATATGGTTGTTACTAGAACAATAAGTCTAGAAAACGGGTACTTGATGAGCGGCATAGATGAAGCAATTGCTAATAAGTAATATTAATACAATGATACCCACCTCATCAAGCGCTATTTAAATATTACAAAAAATACTATATTTATTTACCTTTTTTTTGCCGTTGTTTATGGGCACCGAACTACCGGATGAATGAAATATACCTTTTTTTAATCTATACTAAGCATTGCAACCGTCCGAAGCCCGGGCGGGTCGCTAGTATATTATAAAGAGGAAAGATTTGTAATTTTGTATGCAACGAATAAACTCAAAAACTACTAGACCGATTTCAAAAATTATTTCACCATTAGAAAGCTGCATTCACCCTGAGTAACATAGGCTATATTTTATTCCCATATTCTCACGGAAACGGGAGCTACTTTGAACTATATGGCCCTACTGCTAAGAAAAGTTCTCGCCAACATCCTTCCATTCTTCACGGTATGTTGCTTTCTTCGTACAATCTGTCATGAAAAAATAAATAAAGAAAGAAAGAAAAATGTTTGTTTGGGACTCGCACAACACTAACAAAAACTAGAATAAATTAAATACTAACAGTAATAAAAAAATTAAACAAAACATGCAGCGCCCCGCGGATTCACCCGCGTAGTTCCCGTTCCCGTGGGAATACGGGGATAAAATATAGCCTATGTTACTCAAGGTGAATGTAGCTTTCTAATGGTGAAAGAGTTTTTGAAATCGGTCCAGTAGTTTTTGAGTTTATTCGTTACATACAAAAATACAAATCTTTCCTCTTTAAAATATACTAGCGACCCGCCCCGGCTTCGCACGGTTGCAATGCTGATACTAAATCTCTACTAATACATCTAATACATTATACATGTATTTATTATACATATAAACCTTCCTCTTAGATCACTCTATGTATTCAAAAATCGCATCAAAATATGTTAAATAGTTTTAAAGATCTAAGCATACATAGGGACAGACAGCGGGAAGCGACTTTGTTTTATATATGTAGTGAAGTATAGAAGTAATAGATAATCGTAAAATAAACGCTGTAAGGTGTCAGGCCAGCGTTTTATGGGCCTTCCTCGGTGACGACGCTCGTCTTCTGACCCCCACTGCGTGACGACTCTGGTTCATCTATTCTGACTCCACAATTACATATATAACTCACCCAATCCCACTTCAGCTTGGCAGCCTTGATGCCCATAACCAGTTCCTCCAGTTTTGGAGCGAATCGAGGAAGTACATAGGTACCTATGTATGTTCATCATCTGCCTAGCCTTTTTCCCGAGTATATTGGGGTCGGCTCCCAGTCACACCGGATTCAGCTGAATACCAGTATTTTACGTGAAGCGACTGCCTACCAGACCTCCACAACTCATTAACTAGGGACCACGGTACTTCTTGGCAAGAACTGGTGTCAGATTTTCTGGCTTTTGACAGTCCGTAACGACTGCCAAAGATCTCCAAATGACAGCCGGGGCCAACGGCTTAACGTGCTTTCCGAGGTACGGAAAAGTCTCGTTATGTTAAGATGGTCTCCCATCCACAGACCAACCTCGGCAAGCGTTGCTTAACCTCGAAGATCGACCAGTGCGGCTGTAATAATTTAGCCACGAGCTCCTCCTACCTATGTATGTAAATTAATTTAATTATTATGACACGGTTGGCGCAGTGGTTGAGCGATTGGCTGTTGGGCTGCGTGTCACGAGTTCCCGCACGGAACAAAATATATTTGTACGGCCTACACATAGTTGTTCCGGGTCTGACTGTTTGTGTATGTGAGTTTGTTTGTTTGTAA
Source organism: Hecatera dysodea (assembly GCA_905332915.2). Lineage (NCBI taxonomy): Eukaryota > Metazoa > Arthropoda > Insecta > Lepidoptera > Noctuidae > Hecatera > Hecatera dysodea. The sequence continues at coordinate 2,965,144 of HG995314.1, forward strand.
ACACACAGGAGAAATACTAGTGTGGGGCAACGTATTTATAAACAAAATAAAAAATGATCGACAACTCTCATGAAATATTTCCCATCCCTACCAATCCTTTTACGGGCGTCGCACTTTCATAAAGTAGAATAAACTATTATGACATACAAACATACACATTATCATACCTACATGTAAGCAAATCTAATTTATTTATGTTTCTACCAATTATAAGAGTTTTTGTTAATTCCGTATTACACAGGACGCTTTCCTTTTCCCATGGGAACCAAAGGACAGTGCCCTTCATTTATTAAATAAATTACTGGGTGTAACTTATCTAATGATTTTCAACATTTACTTAATTAACTACACATTTCCGCACTGGTAAACTAAAACTTTCTCAAGTTCGGACTGTGGGCTTGTTATTTGTATTCTTATTTAATAGGTATTTAATTTGTCTTGACTTAACTACTAACCTCTAAATCTAAAGGTTTTAGTGCAAAATCCATTAATATAGGCAATAGGCATGTATGTATGTTGTTTTGTAGCAATTAAATACCTTTTTCTTCCTTCTTTTTAATTACGGCGCGAACGGCTGCACTGGATTTGATCAAATTTCAAACTCGGGTAGACTATGGCCTGGATAAATACTATCCTGGTAGTAAATAAGTAGATCCACGATAATTATTGACTTTCACGTGAACGACGCAGGCAAAAGCCCGAAAGCAAAATAAAAACACACACAGTTTCAAGGGACCCGTTTCGCCTTTCCTTTAATGGAGGCTTAAAGTCATAAAAATGCATATGAGCCTGGTGTGACCGACTGAGCAGGTTACTATTAATAGTATTAATGGAATTAATTAATAGTACGGTATGTGGGCAGTAAAAACTTACTATGTTACAGCTGCCCATCATTTAACTTAGTATGTCAGACAAAGTTAAATGGATTTATAGGTCACTAGCTTCTGCTCGCGACTTCGTCCACGTGGAATAGTTACTTTACCCCCGATTTTGAAACTCTCAGCCCGATCGGTTTAAAATTGACAAAGTTTCATACAAACTTTCATCCCCTATTTTATCCCCTTGGGGGTAGAATTAATCAAAATCCTTTCTTAGCGGATGCCTACGTCATAACATCTACCTGCATGCCAAATTTCAGTCCGATCCGTTCAGTGGTTTGGGCTGTGCGTTGATAGATCACTATGTCAGTCAGTCAGTTACTTTTGAGTTATATATATTTAAATGACAGTATCTGCCAATCTGGCTCGCCTGTTCCCATCAACATCATCATATCAGCCGAAGGACGTCCCTGCTGGACACAGGCCTCCCCAAGTGTCGCCACAACAACCGGACCTGTGCGTCTCGCATCCATCAGCTACCTGCGACCCTCACCAGGTCAGCGGTCCACCTTTTGGGAGGCCTTCCAACGCTGCGTCTTCCGCTACGTGGTCATAGAACTTATCAGTCCCATCGAGCAACTGTTCTGCGAGCAATGTGCCCTGTCCACTGCCACTTCAGTTTGGGGATCCTTCGGGCTATGTCGGTAAACTTGGTTCTCTTGTGGATATCATCATTCCTGATTCGCTCACGCAAGGAAACTCCGAGCATTGCAATGCCAATTTTCAACTACGTTGGGATCGGCTTCCAGTCTTGCTGGATGCAGTTGAATACCAGTCTTTTACATGGAGCAACTGCCCTCCACAACCCAGTACCGCTTACTAACACTGGTGTCAGATTTTATGTCTTCTGAATCCACATCTGCAAATGACTGCCAGGACCTACAGCTTAACGTGTTCACCGAGGCACGGAGCCATCTCGGTATGTAAGCGGCTGTTCACCCATCCACGGATCGACTTCGGCAGGCGTTGCTTAACCTTGAAGATGCTTGACCTGTGTAGCTGTTATTATGAAGCTACGAGTTCCTCTAAATAGGTGCACACAAGCAGTGGTCGGAAAAAGGTGAGCTAAAATAACTAAATTTCTAAAATCAACAGAGACAAATTGGAGATTCGGATCTCAGGATCGATTACGCAATCAAAAGATACAGCCGTTTATGCCAGAAACTTTTGACACTCGCAAGGGAATCAAAACCTGCAGGGTACTTCCCGTGGACACAGAATCTTGAAATTTGGTACGAAGTAACGTCTTATAGCGCAGATAGAGGAAAAATTGAGAAAACCGGTACGCCGTATGACATTGCATACAAATTTTCAAGTCAATATTTTGTGAAATGAATGAACCGATTTTAATGAAACTTCACACATATAAGCATGATACATAGGTCTAAAAAGTTAGTTAAGAACATTTTCGAAATGTCTTTAAAAAAAAAGATAACTGGAAATTTATGTTTGTATGGAAAATTTAAAATGGGTCTAATTTAACTGTAACACTATTTATCGAAAATGTTTTCAAATAACTTTTTAGACCTATGTATCTTGCTTATGTGTGTAAAGTTTCATTAAAATCGGTTTAGGCATTTCGGAAAATAACTTGAAAATTTATATGAAATGCCGTTCGGCGTATGCGCTCTTAAGTCCGACTCGCACTCAACCAGTTTTTTTATTATTATTGGTAGACACGCTTTTGACCACTATATCTCACCTGATGGTAAGCGATGATATGACGGAAGATGGAGCACGCTTGTCTAGAAGTAACCTATTCACTCTTGACTTAAAGACTTGCAGGTTGTAGAAACCCGCGGGCATCCGATAGCAACCAGGCCCGGGTCGACGGCGCACCGTGTTCCACGTTTGCCTCAAAGAGCTGTCAGCAAAGAAGACGGGGCCCCATAGGGTCAGTGCCTGCTAGGGTTGCGGAATTTGTTCGAAAGAGTCACCGCGGCCCTGGAACGTAAAGGGCACTAGAAGGATCACGGGTGGGTTTTAGTCAGTAAGAGTCTGACACTCCTTTCCGCTCCGCCCAGAACAGGAAAAGTACCACGAATTAATATTGTATTATTACTTTATTATTTTATTTTTATTTAAAGTTTATAAAACACTGGCATTCTCACAACCTTAAATAAAACATATTAAAAGGTACTCAGATGACATTGACAGACCCAGTCAAGTCGTAAACCCGTAACTTCAAAGTCGTAAAAATATAAAAAGCGACGTAAAAACTTTATTCTTTAGTCTTACTAGTTTTAATAACTTAGTGCTCACGTACTAAGTAATGTCTACGGGTTTTAAACTGGCTTAAACGACCCTTGAATATTCTTTACTCAGAGATAATTTTGTCGAGCAAGTTCACAGTTTCACTGTTATAGAGAAATTAAGGCTTTAATTAGCTACTACGTGGTTGGTTTAAATTCTTTCTTTATCTCACAGGCTTTGTCGTTTTCCGTTGTGAATTTTTAAGCCGTTGGTCCCGGCTGTCATTTAGAGATCTTCGGCAGTCGTTACGGTTTGTCAGAAGCCAGATCAGAGAAGAAATCTGATGCCTATCTTGCCAAGAAGTACCGTGTTTCCCAGTTAATGGGTTGTGGAGGTCTGGTAGGCAGCCGCTCCACGTAAAATACTGGTATTCAGCTGAATCCGGCTTGTCTAGGAGCCGACCCCAATATAGTTGGGAAAAGGCTAGGCAGATCATAATATACGAAAAATAAGGACAACGTTGTATTGACAGGCCAGTATACCGTACTCTACCTATTATTTGTATACTCAGAATACTACGCTCTATTGCTCTTAATTGGCATACCCCATCGTGGAACATTTGCAACTCAAAATTTTACGACGCAATTTTTTGACCTTATTAATACATCTACAGAGAAATCCATAATATAATCTGTGATTAACTCAGCTTCATTACGGTCGCTACAAAATGATTACAAGGTTATTCCAAGCAGCAAAACGTATACCGACTACTATAATAATCACGGTTATTATGACCAACATTTAACATCCCACAACAAATGACAACGATATACTAGTGGTGGGCAAGCGTTAGTCGATAATATTTTATAGATGTGACCTGTGACCTTGTGACTGCGATTTTAAAAACGTATGTAAACATCAATTTGTACTAAAACTGAAGCGCCATCTGGTTCCGCGCGATCGAGTAAATATAAAAACTCGCTTTATGACTTTTATTGCGCTAGTAAGTAGTAGTAGTAAGTGACATTTTATCAGCGATGCTTACGTCACATTTCGGTAGCTCATGTCAATACTCAGGCGCGACTCACCATTTTTTTTTAAATTTATGTTCAACAAGCAAGAAGGTCTCTCTACCAGTCAGCCTTTAGGTTTTAAAGAATACACTGTGATAAGTGTACTAAACAAACATGCGATCGCAGCAATCCTGAAAGATTTGCTATCATTTATTGAAGAGTTCTGTTTCCTATCTCGTTTTTCTTCATCAGATCTTCATCAAACTAGAAAGGTCCCTTACTAGTTTGGTGAAGATCTGGCGAAGAACCTTGAAATACTAAGATGCTCTTCCAAACTATCATATAAAATTTTGTTTTTCATTTTACATCGCCAACAGTGAATGAGAACATCATCAATGTAGTCAAAGCCACGCATTATTAGGGATAACTCAATAAAAATTTGATTGAGATCTGACGACTAGATCAGATCTCAATCAAACGCGAGACGATCTCTCAGAGAGAATTATAAAGCTGAAGAGTTTGCGTGGTTAAGCGCGATAATCTCAGGAACTACTGGTTCGAATTGGAAACAAATATTTTAGTGTTGGATAGTTCATTTATCGAAGAAGGAGGCAGTATAGGCTATAGCCAAGACAACCAACAGGAGCGAAGCATCAATGAAAAATGTTATAAAAACGAGTTTATTTTCCGTCTTCTGTGACGCAGACAAAATTCTACGGGTCAGCTATTTTTTTTGATAAATGACAAAAAATCTTAATAAGAGAACTCAAAATAAATGAAAAATCTGACGGAGAACACAAGAATGTGTGAGGGAGATAGCAGTAGTTCCGGATTTAACGCTTGCGATTTTTTCACAGCTGTGTCTACAAGAGGTAGACACAGCTGTGACCACGATCACAACTGATGGTAAGCGATGATTTGGTCAATGATGGAGCACGATTGTCTAGAAGTAACCTATTCACTCTTGACTTAAAGGTCCCTCCCCGACTTTTACCTAACGAGCCAGCCCGCTCCGCTGAGCCATTAGCGTTAAATCCCCAAAATAATATCAACCTGACCCAGCCTGTCCCTTGCTGCCCTCCCTCAATGACCCCGCTAAGCTGAGGCCCGTATCCCACAGGGGATGCCCTTAGCGAGCGGTCATTTAGTTTTTAAGTAGTTTTAAGCCCTGGCTGGGGGCCTTAAATTCATTTGAGGCCACCACAGGATTGATCGGTTAAGCCGTAACCAGCCTTAGTGTGCTGAACTGCGAGTCCATCATTAAAAAAAAAATGACTTAAAGGCTCCCAGGTAGCTGGGGGTATTTTAGTTCCATCGTTCTAGTAATCAGTAGGCTAGGGCATGCAGCAATGTCGTTCTGAGGGCTAATTACCGGACGATGCTTCCGTTTTCTTCCTGCCTGGATTATCATGAAGTAGTCTTCATGGAAACCTTTATAAGAGGCTCGTATAGAAGAGGATGTCTGTCTAACTTCTACCAATTATCCGAAAATACAGACTCCAGGCTATTCCACTCCTTAGCTGTACGCACACTGAAGGTACAGATTCCCAAAACGTTATGAGTGTGTGGGCGGAGTGACCGCCATGAACCGGTGGCACATCGCCGCCAGGCCGGTAAGTTCCAGCGGTATTTTTTCTGGATGGAAAATCGTCAAATGACTTCTCCCACTCTGGGCGGAGCGGAAGGGAGTGTCAGACTCTTACTGACTAAAACCCACCCGTGATCCGTCTAGTTTTACGTTCCAGCCGCGGAGACTCTTTCGAACAAATTCCGCAACAGATGACTGCACCTTAAAGTTTAATATCGATATTGTGCCACATACCACGCGTAGCTCCTTCCATTTATCTCAACTAAGATGATAACTGACATAGCCAACTTTACGACGGTAAGATGACGACTCAATAAAACTGGTAAGGTATACTATATACCTACATATTTTTAATGCGAAAGTAACTCTGTTTGTTTGTTACCTACCTCTTCACTTTTTAACGACTGTTTGGATTTGAATGAAAGGACCTCATTCATGCTAGGCTTCATTAAACAAAACAAAAAAGTAATATTTGGAGCGAATTATTTATTTTCTTGTTTTTTTACGGGAACCAAATCAGGTGAACCATTCGCTGCGCTGTTATATGAGTTTGAAACTTTCGTTCGAAAGAGTCACAGCGGCCTTGGAACGCAAAGGGCACACGGATGGGTTTTAGTCAGTAAAGTCTGACACTCCCTTCCGCTCCGTCTAGAGTGGAAGAATTCATTTGATGATTTACCATCCATAAAAAAGGATGTTTCAACACAAATCGCTTTCAGATCAGTTTAAAAGTACAATAGTAATGTAATTATAGTAAAAGTTTTCATACTAGAAAAAAAACGAGGTTATCGTGTGTCAAATAAGTGTGATAAAGTGTTTTGTGAACTTCTGTAATTTTCCGGAAAATACATGTAGTAAAGAATGAAGAGAAAATCGTATTCTTGCGGAATTTGTCTTTTTTTTGGTTAGGCCCGCCATTTTTAATTGGCCCAACGTATGGACGCTGAATCATGCCCTTTGCACAAAAGAATGATTATGTCTTAGAATTTTTATATCTGGAGTATGTTTCCTATTTTTTTAACTGTCAGATGGATATGCGCTTGACTAGACTAGTATAGGTCACAGGTGACAGAAACAAAGTCGACGATGGAATGAGCTTACCCAGAAGAAGCCTGTTCACTCTAACTTTGAAGAGATCAGGGTTGAATGCGTTCGGAAACACAGACAGTTTTCGGCATAAACGCGGGCGAAGCCAATCGCAGATCCTAGTGCTGTATATATTTGTTTCAAGTAATGTCTAACTGAACATTTAATTGCGGTAACAGGTCTATCTAGGTTTGCTACTAAACAGGTGTCGGTAATAGGTTCTCATAAAACTGTAGTGATGGCTGTGTTGTCGATTTGAAGTATCGAGTTTGAATAGTTTCTGAGTCAGGGCAACAAGCCTTCGTGTTGTGATTTGATAGACTTAATTTATTTGTTATCATAAAAACTTTTATTTTTCAGGTAATTATTTGAGAATTAAAAATAGCTAAAGTTCGTTTTTAAGCCAACTTAGTACGGAATTGAACAGAATTGTTTGATTTGTCAGGTATCACAAAATATGTAGGTAATAGTGTATATTTTTTTTCCCCAAAACAACACAACATTCTGAAGTATCAACCTCCGTTTCTAAACTAAGCAATAGATTTTTTTGTGGTTAGTGACTTTAATCATTTTTTTTTCCCTATTTCTAAAAACATATTATTTATAAAAAAAGCAACCGAAAGGTCATCATCAAAAAATTATCGACTAAACTTTACAAACAATCGACAAAAACATCGACGCCAAGCCTGTCCTTATCCCATCCCTATAATTACAGTACTTCGCATACTTTATAGTTACCATACTAGTTAGTTCTTACATATGTAGGTAACACAGAGACATACAAACTTAGTACTGGAATGATTACCTGCACTGACCTAGGGGCCAGGGAAAATTGTTGTGGACAACTAGCTAGCCAGTACTGGCTGGTTAGTAACTGGGCAAGTTGTGTGAAAGGTAGTTTTAGTGAGGCGCCGTTTGAATTTCGATGTCTGGAAGCTGACTTTAATAGTAAAGCAATGGTTTTTGAATAGTTAGTAAAACTTGTTGTGCTTTATGAATTGGATATTACTGAAGCTGTGTTCATATTATAATCAAGTTTTAAATAAAGGGTCATGATGACGAAATCAATTGTGTAGATTTTATGTACAACTTTCACACGTTCTAAAAGGACAAAATATGATAATGATAGATGATAAATGACATTTATTTTGTAAGTAGAACATAACACTTTTACACGTCAAATATTTCTGATCATTTTAAGCTAGATGAAGCCGACGGATGAAGACGGATGAACAAAATAATGGTTATTTTGGTAGAGTATTTAAAGAACATGCATACAATTAAGTAAGTGGGTTATTTACTACGTAGAAACGTACTAGAAATCTTTGATAGATAAATTTTGGGGTCCATAATTGCATATACTGATCAAAGGCTCTAGGCAAAGTGCATTGCTTTCAGCGAATGCGGATTTCTATCAGTGAATGCTGTTGTCAAAATGCCCAAATATAAGGGATAGCGCTCACCGCAGTTTCACCAGCATCGTTCCCATTCCCATGGGAATGCGGGGAATAAAATATGTATATCTGATGTTACTCGTACATAATGTAACTTTCCATTGGCGAAAAAATGGTTAAGATCGATCCAGTAGTTTCGGAGCTTATTTGGTAGAAACGAACAAACAAAACAATATTTCTTCTTTATAATATTAAGTAGGATTTATATTGGTGACGTGAGATTTTGACAGCGTTTCTCAATTTCCATATTTTTACAACTTGTCAATCTCCTACATAACGCTACTGCCGACAAAATGTCACTAGTCTAGAAATTCTAGGGGCGAGAGGAGATTGCGGTGGGAAAGTCCAGTACTGGCTGGTTAGTAACTGGGCAAGTTGTGTGAAAAAGATAATTTTATTCCGTGTTTATTATAAGTGGCGCGCTGTGAATTTATGTGAGAGATTTAAAGCTTGTTTCTGTGATGTCTGCAAGTTGCCGTGATAATTTTAATGGTTTTCGGAATGTTGTATTATATGTATGAAAGAGTTAGCGCTGGTTTTTTTTATTTAGCCGTGTGAAGTGGCTGTAAAAGTTGCCATGATAGATGTTAAATCATAGCAGATACTGTGATTTATGAGTTCTTGGCTAATACTCTGTGTCCAATAATTGATGTGTGATTTTGGTTTTTCGAGCGGATAACTGCACATTTTATTTATTTAATTTACTGAATAATAAAATTTCAGGATAATAATTTTGATGCATTTTTATTTCTATTTTTTTACATGTGTGTGTCCAAGGAAAAATTGACGATTTATTTTTATATTTTAGGCTTTAGCAAATATATACTAATACTAGCAGCGCCCCGCGGTTTCACCCGCGTTGTTGCCGTTTCCGAGTTTGTGACGTTGTAAGGGGTAATCTCTCCCCACCGAATGTGTCTCCACGTTGTCGTCGTGGTGGGGCTTGAGCGTCCCAATGATCTTGCGAGCTTTCCCGGTAGAGCCACTCATGCCGGAAGGTCGCAAGTGAGGGATCAGACCAAGAGAGACACACGCTTGCTCGCTGCTCTTTGGTACGCGTCTGATTATCAGACGTGACTGTGAGAGCAGCGAGCAGGTGGAGAGAGGGCCCTGAGAAAGGGCGGAGCAAACAGGGACCGCACCCTTAAAAGGCACAAAATAATGAAAAAAGGCGAATGTAAAATGAGTCCCCAGGTGGGTCCCGACTGCTCAGCGGTTGGGGAATCCCACCCCGCTTCGGCGGGCTGCCCTCCGTACTCTGGGGTGGGCACCAAACGCCTTCCGCTTGCCAGTGGCAACACGAGCCGAGGAGGCTCCCAATCGTCGTCATCCGAGTCCGCTTCCTTTAAGGAGCTGATGGCGTACGGTTGCGCAGAGGAGGGTTCGCCTGAGCGCCGGGGTGGTGCGGAGTCGGATTCCGGCTCCGCGCCAGACCTAGTAACGGTCAGCTCGGCGGGCTCTGGAGACGAAGGAGGGGGGGCTGCTGCGGAGAACGCAAAGTTCTTCCGCAAGCGGCCCAGACGGGAGGATGAGTCGTCCTCCGAAGGCGAATTTGCTTCCGCCCGGAAGATCCCCACCGCTAGGCGGGGCAGGGGCTGTGAGGCAGGGAGGGGGCTGGCTCCCTCTACCCGGGAGGTGGAGCGTCGGGCCGGGAGGTCGGTGGAGGAGGGGCGTCGCCCTGGAGGGAGCGGTAAGGGCTCCCTCTACTCGTCCGCCTCCTCTCGACTCTGACGACTCAGAGCCCCCGGGAGAGGTACCTCCCGCTATTGAGGACCAGAGGGCCCAGTTTGCGGAGGTCGTGGAGGCCGCGATCCGCGCTGTGGCCTTCAAGAGGAAGCAGTCCTCGAAGCGGGAGGCCATCAGTGCGGCCAAAGCCTCCATACTGGCGGCAGCGGCGGCCAACGTTGGCGGGACTGCCTCAGAGGAGGTGTCGGAGTTGCGGGCGGAGGTCGCCCGCCTAGCGGTTCTTACGGAGCGACTCGTTCGGGAGAATGAGTCGCTCCGGAGGGACCTGGCAGGGATGGCCAGAGCGGCCTCCGTGGAGCCGCGAGGGGGACTGAGTCCGGCAGCGCCGGAGGGGGGCCAAGTGCTGAGCCAGGTGCGGGACCTGGTACGGCAGGAGCTGGCTCCCTTCCGGAGGCAGTTCTCCATGCTGGAGGACATGGTCCGGCGTCCCCCAACAGCGGCAACAGTGGTGACTCAGAGGGCCTCGGGCCAGCAGCAGAAGGCAGCCTCGTATGCGGCCGCCGTGGCCGCCAGCCCGGGAACGTCCGGCCAGGCGAAAGCAAAAGGAGGAGCCGTGCCAGCGCCTGTGGCGCCGGCGCCTGCGACGCCGGCGACGACCAAGTCGGCCCCGGCGAAGAGGGGTAGGAGGAAGGCTGGAGGGGGAGCGGCTAAGGCTGCTGCGCCAGTGGCGCCGCGGCCGCCCCCACCCCCACCCTCGGACCCTCCTGCGGCCGAGGCCGAGTGGCAGGTTGCTGGAGAGAAGCGGCGACAGAAGAAGGCGGCCAAGAACAAGGCCAAGAAGCAGCGGCGGAAGGCCAACGCCATTGCGGCGAGGCTTCGCGCCCCGAAATCCGCGGCTGTGGTGCTCACACTGCAGCCGGAAGCGGAAAAGAGGGGCGTGACGTATCTCGCCGTACTGAAGCGGGCGAAGGAGGCGGTGAGCCTCCAAGAGCTGGGCATCAGCGGGGGCATTGGGGTCAGGAGGACCTTAACCGGTGCCCGCAAGCTCGAGCTCGCCGGAGCGGAGAGTGGCCCGTTCGCGGACGCCCTGGCCGAAAGGCTGAGGGCGGTCTTACCCGCGGACGAGGTCCGGGTGTCCAGGCCGACTAAGCGCATCGACATGCGCATAGTGGGCCTGGATGACTCCGTGACGGAGGAGGAAGTTGTGGCCGCCGTCGCCAGGACTGGGGGGTGCTCTGCCGAGCTCGTCAAGGCGGGCGCCCTCCGGCCTGACAACACGGGCATGCAAACCCTTGTGGTGAGCTGCCCCGTGACGGCGGCCAGAACTGTGTCGGAGGGCCGAAGGCTCTTGGTGGGATGGGTGTCTGCGCGGGTAAAACTGCTGGAACCCAGGCCTCTGAGGTGCTACCGCTGCCATGTGGGCAACCACACGGGAGCTATGTGCCCCTCGGAGGTGGACCGCAGCGGACTTTGTTTCCTCTGTGGTCAGCCCGGTCATCGGGCCGGCTCGTGTGAGGCCACGCCGCACTGCAGTGCATGTGCGGCTGCTGGCAAGCCGGCCGGGCACTGGGCTGGGGGAAGGGCCTGCGCGCCATCCACCCCGACCAAGGGCAAGAGGTCCGCCGCCGCCGCCGCCTCTGCCGCCGCCGCGGCTTCCGTCGCCGCTTCTGCCGCTACTGCTGTGGGTGCTGCGACTCCTGGTTCTCGGGAGGGGGCCGAGATGGAGTGCCAGTAATGGTCCCATCGTGGCCTCCTCCATAGACAAGTCGGCCGCTGTGCTATTGCGCAGTGGCTGATGCCTGGGGACGGTGAGCGTGGGTGGCTCGCCGTCCGATACCAGGCTGAGTCGACGACGCGTTGTGCTTCACGCGCGCCTCAAGGAGCCGTCAGCACCAGAGACGGGGCCCCATAGGGTCGGTGCCTGCTAGGGTTGCGGAATTTGTTCGAAAGAGTTGCCGCGGCCCTGGAACGCATAGGGCACAAGAAGGAGCACGGGTGGGTTTTAGTCAGTAAAAGTCTGACACTCCCTACCGCTCCGCCCAGGGCGGGAGGGGTCATTTGATGATTTCCCATCCAAAAAAAAAAAAAAAAAAAGGGGTAATCTCTGGATCTACGGAACTGATTTTTAAAATTATTTCACCAATAGAAAGCTACGTTATTGTGGAGTGTCTTAGTGTATTATATTTTATTCCCGTATTGCCACAGGAAAGGGAACTACGCGGTTGAAACCGCAGGGCGCTGCTAGTTTCTAATAAAGAAATTGGTGGTACATCCATCTCTATAACAAATACCTAGACTGTCGAGCATAATATCTGACTCGCCTCTAAAATCTATTATAATTGAAAACAACATCGTGTACCGTTCGAGGTAGTAACATGCGGTAGATACATAAGTCTGAGTGTTATGCTTGCAAATTAAGCCCCCCGCGCTGGTCGTGGGTGCCTTAATATCTTAGAAGATTAGGCTGGGAGCAAGCGGGCGACTGAAAGTGGGAGTTTAGCATAAGCACAAAGCATAATCAGCCTTTTAACGTTCCCACTGCTGGGACACAGGCCTCCTCTCTAGGAGAGGGAATGGGCCGTAATCCACCACGCGGGCCCGGTGCGGGTTGGTGAATGTCACATGCCTCCGAATTTTTGGTTCTAGGACATGCCGGTTTCCTCACGATGTTTTCCTTCACCGTTTTGAGAGCAGTGGTGGTGAAATTAATTGCACAAAGTAATGCGCCTGTTTGGGTTTGAACCCGCGACCTACAATTCGTAAGTCGGGGCTGTTACCACTCGGCCACCACTGCTCCTGGGGAAAGTGGGGGTTTAAATTGTTTTTATTTAATTTATTGATTTTAATTTAATTTGTTTTTTTTTTTTTTTAATTCAATCCTTTGACTGGCTGTATTGCAATGTATTTTTCTGACTATATTTGTTTGGTGTGGTGTTTGTTTTAGTAATTTATGGATAGTTATGATGAAACGGGTGTAAATTACCTGAGATTTGAAAAAAAAAAAAGTATTAAACAGCCCATTTATCGAGGATATATATCATCACACTAAGTCCAATAGGAGTGGAGCACCAATGAATGTTGCAAAAAACGTGGTTATATGACGCAGACGAAGTTGCGCGGGTTTTTTAGAACAGAGCCTATATCGGTAAATTCCACAGAAATCTTAATAATAAGGCAATAGAAGTGGCAAAGACGCGTGGCCTTGTCGCCGCGTATGAGTCTTCTAAAACACAAAGTTTACTTGTGTTGTTTGGGACGCGGAGCAGTAAACATGGTGTTTTGCAGCATATCCAACTGCGGAAACTCTTCCAAAATTTGTAAATTTACAAATAAAGGAATAACATTTCATTTGTAAGAACTTAATCTTTGAAATAATCTATTGTTTATTTATGTGGTGGTAGCTGCGAAACGGCGACACGCGTCCCAGTATAGAAGATAGTAGATAGCACTTCTATTGCCTTATTATTAAGATTTCTGTGGTAAATTCTTATAAATCGGTCGGCTGCCACTGCTCATTACAGTGGTCTCGAACCCCGATTTTTAATTATTTCTACCGTTATAGGCTCTGTTCTACCGAATAATGGGTAGGTTCGAGACCACTGCCTATCAGCATCCTGAATGCATTATTGTATTAGACGCGAAGGGCGCTGTATGATTTTTGAGTATAATTCACCCACCCCATTGAACTGGATGCGAGAAGCCGAAAATAGATCTAAGTGGCGTGCAATAGGGTAGTTAACTAAAAAAATCTAATTAGTCCGTCTGATAGATTTCCAAAAAATATTGGACACGAATTTTTTCTTTTTTTTACAGAAACAAAAAATGAAGACGATACAGTGCGTAAAAAACTCGTGTGACGTCACTACTCGCTACAATTTTTACCGGGCAGTGACGTCACACGCTCCCACTCCTGATCTTTGATGCTTTTTATCTTCGTCAGTTTTTATATATTTGATAAAGGAAAAAATACGTGTCCAATATTTTTCTTTATTCTAACTGACGGACTAAACATAATCATATATTTTTTACTCAGGCAACATCCCTATTGGAGAGGCCTTTTTTTTTTTTTTTTTTTTTTTTTCTGGATGGGAAATCATCAAATGACCCCTCCCGCCCTGGGTGGAGCGGTAGGGAGTGTCAGACTTTTACTGACTAAAACCCACCCGTGCTCCTCCATGTGCCCTTTGCGTTCCAGGGCCGCGGTAACTCTTTCGAACAAATCCCGCAACCCTAGCAGGCACCGACCCTATGGGGCCCCGTCCTCGGTGCTGACGGCTCCTTGTGACGCGCGTGGAACACAACGCGTCGTCGACTCAACCTGGTATCGGACGGCGAGCCACCCACGCTCACCGTCCCCAGGCATCAGCCACTGCGCGATAGCACAGCGGCCGACTTGTCTCTGGAGGGGGCCGAAATGGGACCATTACTGGCACTCCATCTCAGCACCCTCCCGAGCGTTGGGAGCCGCAGCACCCGCAGCAGAAGCGGCAGTGGCAGCGACAGAAGCCGCGGCGGCGGCAGAGGCGGCGGTGGCGGCGGACCTCTTGCCCCCGGTCGGGGCGGATGGCGCGCAGGCCCTTCCCCCAGCCCAGTGCTCGGCCGGCTTGCCAACAGCCGCACATGCACTGCAGTGCGGCGTGGCCTCGCAAGAGCCGGCCTTATGACCGGGCTGACCACAGCGGAAACAGAGTCCGCTGCGGTCGACCTCCGAGGGGCACATAGCTCCCGTGTGGTTGCCCACATGGCAGCGGTAGCACCTCAGAGGCCTGGGTTCCAGCAGTTTTACCCGCGCAGACACCCATCCCACCAAGAGCCTTCGGCCCTCCGACACAGTTCTGGCCGCCGTCACGGGGCAGCTCACCACAAGGGTTTGCATGCCCGTGTTGTCAGGCCGGAGGGTGCCCGCCTTGACGAGCTCGGCAGAGCACCCCCCAGTCCTGGCGACGGCGGCCACAACTTCCTCCTCCGTCACGGAGTCATCCAGGCCCACTATGCGCATGTCGATGCGCTTAGTCGGCCTGGACACCCGGACCTCGTCCGCGGGTAAGACCGCTCTCAGCCTTTCGGCCAGGGCGTCCGCGAACGGGCCACTCTCCGCTCCGGCGAGCTCGAGCTTGCGGGCACCGGTTAAGGTCCTCCTGACCCCGATGCCCCCGCTGATGCCCAGCTCTTGGAGGCTCACCGCCTCCTTCGCCCGCTTCAGTACGGCGAGATACGTCACGCCCCTCTGTTCCGCTTCCGGCTGCAGTGTGAGCACCACAGCCGCGGATTTCGGGGCGCGAAGTCTCGCCGCGATGGCATTGGCCTTCCGCCGCTGCCTCTTGGCCTTGTTCCTCCTCGCCTTCTTGGCCTGCCGCTTCTGGCCAGCAACCTGCCACTCGGCCCCGGCCGCAGGAGGGTCCGAGGGTGGGGGTGGGGGCGGCTGCAACACCATTGGCGCCGCAGCCTTAGCCGCTCCTCCTCCAGCCTTCCTCCCACTCCTCTTCCGGGCAGACTTGGTCGTCGCCGGCGTCGCAGCCGCCGGCGCCACAGGCGCTGGCGCTGCTGCGCCCTTGGCCTTCGCCTTCGCCTGGCCGGACGTTCCCGGGCTGGCAGCCGCGGCGGCCGCGTACGAAGCCGCCTTCTGCTGTTGGCCCGAGACCTTCTGGTTCGCCTCCACTGGGGGGCGCCGGACCATGTCCTCCAGGGCGGAGAACTGCTTCCGGAAGGGAGCCAGCTCCTGCCGCACCAGGCTCCGCACCTGGCTCAGCACTTGGCTCCCCTCCATCGCCGCCGGACTCAGCCCCCCTTGCGGCTCCTCAGAGGCCGCTCTGGCCATCCCCGCCAGGTCCCTCCGGAGCGACTCATTCTCCCGAACGAGTCGCTCCGTAAGAACCGCGAGGCGGGCGACCTCCGCCCGCAGCTCAGACGCCTCTTTGGCCTCCTTTGCCCCGCCGACGTTGGCCGCCGCTGCCGCCAGGATGGAGGCTTTGGCCGCGCTGATGGCCTCCCGCTTCGAGGACTGCTTCCTCTTGAAGGCCACAGCGCGAATCGCGGCCTCCACCACCTCCTCAAATTTCTGGCCTCTCTGCTCCTCAGCAGCGGGAGGCACCTCTCCCGGGGACTCTGAGTCGTCAGAGTCGAGAGGAGGCGGAAGAGAAGAGGGAGCCCCACGACCGCTCCCTCCAGGGCGACGCCCCTCCTCCACCAACCTCCCGGCCCGACGCTCCTCCCGGGTAGAGGGAGTCAGCCCCCTCCCTGCCTCACCACCCCTGCCCCGCCTAGCGGTGGGGATCTTGCGGGCAGAGACAAACTCCCCCTCGGAGGACGACTCCTTGTCATCCTCCCGTCTGGGCCGCTTGCGGAAGAACTTGATGTTCTCCGCAGCAGCCCCCCCTCTTCCGTCTCCGGAGCCCGCCGAGCTGACCGTTACTAGGTCATGTGCAGAGCCAGAATCTGACCCTGCACCTCCCCGGCGCTCAGGCGAACTCCCCGCATCACAATCGAACGCCATCAGCTCCTTGAAAGAAGCGGATCCGGATGACGTCGATCCTGAGCCTCCTCGGCTCTCGTTGCCACTGGCAAGCGGAAGGCGTTTGTTGCCCACCCCAGAGTACGGAGGGCAGCCCGCCGAAGCGGGGTGGGATTCCCCGACCGCCGAGCAGTCGGGACCCACCTGGGGACTCATTTTGCAAAAGCCTTTGTCCATTCCCTTCCTTTTAGAGGGTGCGGTCCCTTACTCCTGCGCCCTTTCTCCCTCACAGGGCCTCTCCTCCCACCCGCTCACTGCCTTCCCAGCCACGTCTGATGAGCAGACGCGTACCAGAAGGCAGCAAGCGGGATTCCTCGCGTGTGTGTCTCTCTTGGTCTGATCCCTCACTTGCGACCTTCCGGCATGAGTGGCTCTACCGGGAAAGCTCGCAAGATCATTGGGACACTCAAGCCCCACCACGACGACAACGTGGAGACACATTCGGTGGGGTATTGGAGAGGCCTATGTCCAGCATTGTTTTGGACTGCAACAGGCTGTTGATGATGATGATGATTATAATTGGAATGTCTTTATTTGTAGAGCAATAAAAATGAGCAACTGCGCCTGAGCCAGGCCGAGCCTGTATAACAAGACGCAGTTCACTTTCCAGAAGTTATGACCGATAATAATAACAGAAGTTGGACGTTACGGACGTTAATTACGTGTTAAAATTACATCTATGGATATAAATATTAGTATTGATATTAGAATTATAAATACGAAAATGGTTTGTTTATGGATTCGTATTTTGTTTTTTTTATTTTTTTCAAAATTCGAATTAAGAACGGAGGAGCGAACAACAGCTTGTAATCATTAGTTTTTTTTTTTTTTTTTTTTTTTTTGTGTTGTGGCTCCATCGTTTAACTAACGATGATTTTGCCAATGTCAAGGTTTGGAGAGGAACTAATGATCGGTTCTCATTAACGATAGTGAATTTGAGTCAGTTTTTGTTGTGAATCGAGGTTCAAAAGAACAAAAAGTTTTAGGATTATAAAGATAACAGCACTTATTAGTGTTAAGACAGTAGGAGGTAAGTAAGCAAAAAAAAAAAAAAAAAAGTAACAAATAATATAAATTATAACTGGATTTTATTAATATTAATAAATTTATAAAGGATTTTAACTGCGGGGGAATGGGCTAAAGATAAAAGGAAAGGAATGTTAACTGGGCGAGGAGTATCAGAAGGGAGTAAATCATAAAGGGGAATTATTAAACGCGGGCAAGAAAAAAACATATGCTCCAGAGTACCTTCCTCTAGACCACATTCACATAAAGAATTGTCTCTCACGTGGATTTTCTTCAAAAAAACTGGAGTGCAAACAAACCCAAGGCGAAGTCTAATTATAACTGAGGTAGCCAGTTTATTTGAAAATTTAAATTTACTGAACCAGCATTTAGTAGGGATAAATGGTTGAATGGAGCCATAAAATTTTCCCTTCAATAAACGGGTCTTTTGCCAATGTGAATTCCAGCAGTTCATCATCTCGGGTTTAACAAGACAGCGCAAATCTCGGGGATAGCAGGATGTATGTGATTCGGTACCAATCCGAGTAGCCGACTTGGCGATCGAATCTGCACTCTCGTTACCAACAATACCAGAGTGGCTAGGGATCCAAGCTAAAACAACGTCTATGCCTAAACAGTGACAACTAAAGAGGATTTGTTTGATCTGTAAAATAAGGGGACAATTGTGACGAGATCGAAAAGGCGATTTAACTAGGTCTTGCAGGCAACTAAGGGAATCCGAGAAAATTATGGATTTGTTTAGACCATGCGATTCAATATAAGATACCGCTTCCAAAAGGGCTATTCCTTCCCCAGTATAAATGGAGCCATATGGAGAACTACGAAAATTCAGGATTATTTTGAATTTTGGGATCCACACAGCAGATCCGACATTGCTATTATCTGACAGCTTCGAGGCATCTGTATATATTGTGAGCCAGTCCTGCCAGTCCTCAGATAAAATCTTTTTGAAGCTATCATTAGCAGCAGGGTCATGTTTCGAGATACCAAAGTTAAATATAATTTTAGGTTGGAAGAGTAAGGAGTTAAAATTTACTTCAAATAAGGGGTTCAAATTTGACTGGACTAAAGAAATGTGCATATTATTAAATTTACTGAAGCTATTAACGAGGAGGGGAGGATTTTTGTGGGTCCAATAGCTGGACGTTGGTATTAACTGATGAAGTGAACGAAGAAGAGGAAGAAGGGGATGAGATTTAATCTGAATGACTTTATAAAAAAATCTATCACAGAGATACTGTCTACGTAAGTGAAGGGGGGGCTCCAGACATTCTACCTGAAGAGCATTAATAGGAGAGCATTTCATAGCGCCCGTGATGATGCGCAAGCATTTGGATTGGATCTTTTCCAATTTAGCAAGGGCTATTTTGTTGCAAGGTTCTAAAAGAAAACTACCATAGTCAAAATGGCTACGAACTATGGCATTGTAGAGAATTTTCTGGGAAGTGGGATGGGCTCCCCAGCGAACTCCAGAAAGGGCACGAAGTATATTGACACCATTTTCACATTTCTTAGAAATGTAATCCAAATGATAAAGTCCAGATAATTTGGAGTCAAGAATGAGGCCAAGAAATTTAACTTTATCAAGTATACGAATGGGTTCATTTTCAATAAATAGGTTTATAGGGGGATATTACGTTTGCGAGAAAAAATAACTGCATTGCACTTAGGTACAGACAGATTTAAGCCGTGATCGATCAGCCACTGATTTAAGTAATGAAGGGCAGAGTTTAAGCGAAAAGAGGCATCTGAGAGGGAAGCTGAATTAAAGTAAAGAGCAATGTCGTCAGCGTATTGTAAAACTTTGCAGAAACAGTTCACTGATGACTCCAAATCGTATGTGTATAAATTATAAAGCATAGGGCTTAAGACCGACCCTTGAGGAAGACCCTTCCACACAAGACGGGATGAAGAAAGTGTGTTTTGATGACGAACATAGATGGAGCGGGACATAAGAAGGTTGCAAATGATGTTGACCATCCTCACAGGGATACTCAGCTGTAGCAACTTTTGCCTAAGTATAGGAAGTTGAACATTATCATAAGCTGAGGCAATGTCTAGAAAAACACTAAGAACGCTTTCATTGTTCGAGAAAGCAATGCGGACATCGGATAGGAAAATACTGAGGCTATCTAAAGTGCCCATGCCTCTTCGAAAGCCGAACTGAGACTTGGCTAAGATGCCTTGGGTTTCTAAAATCCATTCAAGCCGGTTCTTGATGAGATTTTCCATGATTTTAGCCAAGACAGAAGATAGGGCTATAGGACGGTAGGAAGAAGAATCTTTTGGATCTTTCCCAGGTTTCAGAATGGGGATAATAATTTGGGATTTCCAAGACTCTGGAACTAGGCCAGAGGCGAAGAAGGAATTGATAAGGTTAAGAAAGAATAACTTACAGTTTGAAGAGGATTTGGAGATAAAGGAGTATGGTATTCCATCAATACCAGGAGCAGTATCACGAAGATGATCCAAGGCACATAATAATTCTGAAAACGAAAATAGTTCATCAAACCTATCAGAAGAAGCAGAAGAGGAGTCTATAGTGGGAAGGCATTCAAAACTAGGAACAAAGGGAGGAGCTAACCTAGTTATAAAGTCTTCTAACCAAGAACTAGGGTCATTAGATGAGACTGCGGGAGACTGATTGTCACATGCTCTGCGATATGATTTAATTTTTTTCCAAACGAAGGATACTGGAGAACGTGGAGACAGTGACTCGCAAAACTTGAGCCAGCCAGATCTTTTCTTTTTTGCCAATAACCTACAGACACTAGCAGAAGTCCTTTTAAAATATAAGAAATCTGACATATCTAAACTAGAGGAGAAAATATTTTCAGCTTCTTTACGTTTACGAATGCCATCAGTGCATTCAGCATCCCACCAAGGGGGGGAAGGAATAAAGTGACGGGCAGAGTTTTTCAAGGGGATAGAAGAATCAGCCGCTCTTAATAAGCAATCAACGAACTCATTGTAAACGGAAAGGGAATTTGAAGAGTTAATTGGGGGAATGGTTTGAAGTTCTGAATCCAATTGGGAGGAAAAATTTGACCAGTCAGCTTGTGAAAGAAGATATTTTTGTAGGGGTTGAAGGGGAGGAATACGAGGATGATTACTTGGAAAAGAAATTAATATAGGAAAGTGATCACTCCCGTAAGAATTCGGAAGAACAGACCAAGAGAGGGTTGAGACTAGGGAAGGGGAAGCGAAAGTAAGGTCGGGAACACTAATGTTTTGGGTAGGAGAAACCCTACGGGTAGCAGATCCATCATTAAGGACGCAAAGGTTGCGATCATCTAAAAGATCTAACAAGAAGCTCGAGGATGGGTCATTACAGTGAGAGCCCCAAAGGGTGTGTCGGCAGTTGAAATCACCAAGCACAATCAAGGGGCATGGGATAGAAGAAAGGATAGAGTTGAATTCAGACAAAAGATCAGCATTGGGATAAGGAATGTAAGCAGATACATAGGATATGCCCATGGCTCTAACAGCTACCACATGTAGCCCAGGATCATGGCGAGGAAGAGAAATTTCGGAGAAAATAATAGATCTATTTACCAATAGGGCGCAGCCTGCCCATCCGTCCTCTCTATCGTCCCGAAGACATGAAAAGCCAGGAACCCTAAAAAGAGCTTCGGGCCTGAGCCACGTCTCCGACACTGCAAAGACGACGGGAGAGTAACGATTAATAAGATAGGTCAGTTCATGCTTTTTCCTGCGAATTGATCTACAGTTCCACTGAAGGATTGTATCCATTTTGGCGAGTCCAGGATTCCAGGAGTTGTTGAACTAAAATTACGACATTGTTCGGTATTGCGTCACTAAATTTAGATAGCATGTTAATGAGGGAGCATGCCAGGAGCTCTATCAAGTTATCATTAGGGGTAGGAAGGGGTGTGGATTCCACATAAGGGGAATTCAGAGCACAGCCATTAGGTTGAGAAGAGGAAGGGGAGTTAACCATTGACCTATGGGCTTGGGCATCATAAGACTTGCCCAGTTCCGGTTTAGGTCTTGGGGATCGATAAACAGTTTTGGTGTAAGAATTCTTAACTGGGGTTGAATACATAGAGGACATAGGACTATTAAAAGAAGCTGGGAGAATAGGATCATGGGATGAAGATTGAGATGGTTTCATAATGGAGGGACCTGCAGTTACATTTGAGTATAGCTGTTTAGGGCGGGGGAACCTAGCTGAAGCTTCACGGTAGCTTAGGTTTTCTTGGGACATTACCATTTTAATCGATTTCTGTCTTGAGTGTTCAGGGCACTTCTCGTCAGTAGCCTTATGGCTTCCCCCAAAACACAATAGACATGTGACTAGAGAATCTGGGACATTGCAGCTGTCACCAAGATGTGGTTGAGCGCATCGGTAGCATCGGGGCTTGGATCTACAATGAGAGCTTATATGACCAAAACGAAGACAGTTACGACATTGGATAGTGGGAAGGTGGTACACAGAAACAGGAAGGGAAGCATTGTAACAGAATACTTTTTCTGGGAGCATTTGACCGGAGAAAGTTAGCACTACCGTCGTTGAAGGAGACCAAGAGACGGAATCCTCTTTTCGAATTTTAAAATTGAGCCTCCTAGCTTTAATAACTTCCCCGCAATTACGAGGGGTCTCTATGCCTAGAACCAACTCCTCGAGGGTCCAGTCAGTGGGAACATCCCGAACGACACCCATGCGAGTAACGTGGAAGCGTGGAATAGTCGCCAAATATTTGTTATCTAACAGAATAGGATTGTTTACAAATTGATTGGCGTCATTAAATGTATTAAAATCAACTGACATCCTGTTACGGCCCAAAGATTTGATACTGCCCTGAACAACACCCTTAAACCCTTTACTATGAATAAACTGAGCAAACCTCAGAGAATTTAGAGTTAAACCTTGCTTAGGGTCCGTTTCCATCCTAGAAACAAAAACAGTGAAGGGAGCTCTGTCGCGCTCACTGTAAAGTACTTTGGAGTCGCTCTCAAAACCTGGAATGGTGTAAACTGACTGAATAGAGTCAGACGGCGGCTTGTTTCTTTTAGCATCAACAAAGACTTCAGATCCTGCGTGGCGTTTTCTAATGTCAGACCTAACGCAACCATCATCAGAGTATTGCGAGCACTCCAAAAACTCGATATCAGAAGGAGTTCCTCCACCCCCGTCAGGGGGTTCTTCTGCACTCATTTCCTAAGAAATGAGTGCCTAGAACGCTTTATATACTAACTTTATAAGTAGATTCCTACACCAAATAACACAAAACGATAGATTCGACAGCAAAAACCGATTTAGAAAGCCAAACAAACTGTGAAGTTAAAAATGGCGTCCTTATTCTCACCAAGACACTAGCAAAAAACAATCATTAGTTTGGTCAAGCATATTTTTTTCTATTGCTTGTCAAATTGACAACGTCAAATCATGGCGCGCGAAATACTTTTAGAAAGTCGCCAGCGTGTCCTATTCCTAAGCCGACCCTATGACCTAGGGCCGGCTATCTGGTACAGGGCCAGTGATTGTACATGTCGGCGTGTGTGATTGATGACCTAGTCTTTGTGAAAGTACTAGGGGAGCTGGAGCTGGAGTACTACGCGGCTAGACTCAAGCTTTCGTTGATTTTGCGCGCGGACGAAGTTCGGTGAAAAAATGTGGGGCTGACGTTCATTTTTCTAAAATCACATAAAACCTTTGTGCTCTTGATTTCGTACAAAATTTTCTGTTTTTTTTTTTTAAGTATGTTGTGTGTACATAAATCAATAATTTTTTTTTTCGATAGTTTTTAGGATTCTGAACAATGGTATGAAAAAAAAACGGAATCGTTATAGGATCACCCGGTTGTCTGTTTGTCCGGCTGTCACAGCCAATTTTCTCCAGATCCACTGGACCGATTTAGTTGAAATTTTGTACATAAAATCTTCTGTGACCCAAAAAGTAAAGTAGAATTTTGTACATAAAATTTATTTGTTTTCTTTAAACAAATAAATTTTCGGAAATAGGGTAAGTGACCCTATTTCCGAAAATTTCCTGGGGTCAAACTAAAAATTAAAAAAACGTCTCCTGGCCCGTGGGACATGTCAAATGAAAGGGCTCATTATAAGGATCTCAAAAGTATTTTTTTAAATATCATTAATGAATAATTTAATTTTAAAATATTCCTTAATATCCGAAATAACAAAAGAAAATCATTGAAAACTGACTATTCAAACCGTCATTGTCATTTCTTTTTTCATTATTATTTGTCTTCGTTGTTAGATAGTGGGTTACCTATAGATTACAGGAAATCCTATGATTTTAAAGTTACATGTTAAAATATATTCTTCGGACAGAACCCTTTACACGCGAGGCCGACTCGCACTTGACCGGTTTATTTATTATTGATAGTTTTAATAGTACGATGGGAGGAGCTCGTGTCTAAAGAATAACAGCCGGACAGGTCGATCTTCACGGTTAAGCAACGCTTGCCAAGGTTGGTCTGTGGATGGATGAGCATCTTAACATACCGAGTTTCCTCCGTGTCTCGGGAAGCACGTTAAGCCGTTGGTCTCGGCTGTCATTTGTAGATCTTTGGCAGTCGTTACGGATTGTCAGAAGCCAGAAAATCTGACACCAGTCCTGCTAAGAAGTACCGTGTTAGTTTTTGGGTTGTGGAGGTCTGGTAGGCAAAGCGGATGCCTAAAATATTACTATTCAGCTGAATCCGGTGTGACTGGGATCCGACCCCAATATAGTTGGGAAAAGGCTAGGCAGATGATGATGGTGTCGGTCTGTCTGTTTCTTTCTCTCACAAGGATGAAGGAAAGAATAGGATAACTTTAGAGCATGCTCCTCTGAAATAATTCCCGACATTGGTAGGCATCCAGATGATGATGGTGTCGGTCTGTCTGTTTCTTTCTCTCACAAGGATGAAGGAAAGAATAGGATAACTTTAGAGCATGCTGCTCTGAAATAATTCCCGACATTGGTAGGCATCCGCTCCACGTTAAATACTGGTATTCAGCCGAATCCGGTATGACTAGAAGCCGACCCCAATGTAGTTGGGAAAAGGCTAGGCAGATGAGTTTTAATAGTACGACAAGCGATGATGTGGTCTTCGATGGAGCACGCTTGTTTAGAAGTAAACATTTCACTCACTTAGTCTCACACATGTAGTCATGCAGTCACTTTTCGATGCTTACCTGGAAAAATAAAAGAACAAATATTATTTTAAGATTTACCATTTTATAACCAGTCTCAATATAAACTTTAAACCATATAATCTCGCATAATCTAAGCATTGGTCACAAGTTAACAACCAAACCATAGCTAACCAACCCTTTTTTTTTCTTTTTTTTTTTAGATGGGAAATCATCAAAGACTTCTCCCGCTCTGGGCGGAGCGGAAGGAAGTGTCGGACTCTTACTGACTAAAACCCACCCGTGTTCCTTCTTGTGCCCTTTGCGTTCCAGGGCCGCGGTGACTCTTTCGAACCCTTTCGAATTCGGCAACCCTAGCAGGCACTGACCCTATGGGGCCCCGTCTTCTTTGCTGACGGCTCTTTGAGGCGCGCGTGGAACACGACACGCCGTCGACTCCGGCCTGGTTGCTATCGGACGGCGAGCCATCCGTAGCTCGCACTCCGCAAGCTAACCATCCCGAGATTTAGAGCTAAACCAAGCAAGCGCTAAATTCTACAATATAAATAGCTTGTACTTAATCTGAGCTGACGAAGTGGCGGGCGTATTGTGAATAAAAATTAAAATAACTTGCTCAACATGTATAAAACTGAAAAATCAGTAACAATATTCCAAAAAAGGCTAAACCTATACTGAATCTAAAAATGTTTCTACTCAGTAAAACAATATTTAGAGTCTAGCTTAAAATAACGATTTTCTCTCATGTATAAATCTGTCCTATACCAACAATAACGGACAGAGTAAAGTAAACGACATGGTTGGCGCAGTGGTTGAGCGTTCGGCTGCTCCGCTACGTGTCGCGGGTACGATCCCCGCACGGAACAATCGATTGTATGGCCTATAGATAGTTGTTCCGGGTCTGGGTGTCTTGTGTATGTGAGTGTTCATGTTTGTGAACGCGCCCACGATACAGGATTACATACTAGTGTGGGGCAACGTTTAAAAAAAATAGATTTAGTTTACCCTATTTAACTTCATATAAAATTATAATATTTACTACCTGAAAAGGATGACATTAATATTGCTAAATAATTGTATTAAATTAATTATTATTGACTTTTAATTTTGACATAACTATGATTTATCAATTTAATTGTAATAATATTAATGTATAATGAAAGAAAATAATAATGTATAATGCATGCTAATTTAGGATGATGCGGGCAAGAGATAATAAAATTGCAATGCTTGAAAAAGGCTTAATTCATAAGTACTAACATAACATAACACCAATATTGTACACTTAGTTCGCAATAAACGTTTTGACTTTGACTTTGCAAGTTATCTGTATAAACATATATCACCACAACCACAAAACCAACAATTTAGCCCCCTTTTCTCTCCAAGGCACCAAGAAACTATCGTAACGAAAATCATATTCCCATACAAACATGTTCGCATAATTATTAAGATGGCACCCAGATAGCATCTTCAAACTAGATTAGATTTTAATACTGTAATTTAGAAAAAAAATCCCACGACTTATCTTGGTAGATCTGACAGAGTTATGTTATTATATAAGATGCCTAGCCTGGGAAACAAAGAATGAGTTTAAGTTGAACGCAAATCATTGTTCAGGGAACGATGCCATTTGTAAATTGTCTGTGTTTTTTTAGTACCGTATAGTTTGCGTTTTGAGAGTTGGTTGTTTTAATGGAAATTCGCAACAACGAACAATGTTACAAGGATGACGAAGCTTTAATCCGCAGGGGACCAATCATTTCACGCGCGCCTCAAAGAGCCGTCAGCAAAGAAGACGGGGCCCCATAGGGCCAGTGCCTGCTAGGGTTGCGGAATTTGTTCGATAGAGTCACCGCGGTCCTGGAACGCAAAGGGCACAAGAAGGATCACGGGTGGGTTTTAGCCATTAAGAGTCTGACACTCCCTCCCGCTCCGCCCAGAGCGGGAGAAGTCATTTGATGATTTCGCATCCAAAAAAAAATGGGACGACTCATTGCAAAGGAATCAGATACAAAAAAAAAATATCTTCTTTTGGCATGTAAACATATTAACGTTCTAAAGGAAGATACATGAAGACTTGTAGATACTACAAAATGCACTCTGATCTGCTGCAAACTAAAGATATAGAAATGGGATTTTTATGGGACGTACTAATCATAGACCCAGTCTGTCATTAGTATCAAAAGACTCTAAACTAATATGGCTTGCAATGAAGTTTTAACATTATCATAATTATATGACATAGGCCCACATTCCAATACGTAAACTTATCTCAAACTCGCAACTCCACCGGAGTATCAAACTGTCAATAAAGCATGTCATAGATTGACGTTTTCGTGCTCTAGAGAAAAGCAAGCAAATACGTTAACGCGCTTGCTCAGCTAAAACTCATCTCTTGAGTGCGAATGCTTCAATTCAAAACGTCAATTAGACAAGCTTTCATTGACGTTTTCGTGCTCTTGTTGGAATTGTAGTTTACGTTTTGGAGTTTAGTTCATAAAGTCCTTCCACATTCTAATAGCTGATCTTGAATGTAGCACTTCAATATAGTGTCCCTATATTTGACATTAGTTGTCATTAGAGCTATGCATTCCGGAATTTCGGAATTCCGGCATTCCGTAACAATTTTTCTGATAGTTCAATTCCGGAATGAGAGGAGTAGTACCTATCAGAATTCCAATGTTTTTTTTTTTGTTTATATTTTATTCTGAACGCAACTATTTTTTAAACTAATCTGTGGAACATTTTCATAAGCCGTTAGACGGACAGCCCGCGCGATATACGATTCAAATATCGTATGTTCAATTCTATTGTGCAATACATAAGCCTTGTTGATTTTACGGTTCAAAATGTTTAATTAGAGTAATAAGGGATTGAGAGCAGTGGTGGCCAAGTGGTAACGGTCCCGACTTACGAATTGTAGGTTGCGGGTTCAAACCCAGCCAGGCGCATTACATTGTGTAATTAATTTCATCACCGCTGCTCTCAAAACGGTGAAGGAAAACATCGTGAGGAAACCGGAATGTCCTAGAACCATAAATTCGAAGACATGTGACATTCACCAACCCGCACTGGGCCCGCGTGGTGATTACGGCCCATTCCCTCTCCTAGAGAGAAGGCCTGTGTCCCAGCAGTAGGAACGTTAAAAGGCTGATTATGCTAAGTATACCTATTTATAATAAGGGAGAAAAGTTACAGATGATATAGGTATCTTATAAGGCGAACAATTATTTGCCTATTAACTGTTCACAAAACCAGAGTCGCCAGGACTCTGGTTATTAAAGAGAAATTTAACAAAACTACTAGACTTGAAAATCTCAAGCCTAATATGCGTTAATACTAAATAAATGTAGTCGATATCAATTTATCAGCCTAGATATCTCAGTATGTTAATACAAGATTGTAGGAAATAACAGGATATTATAATAACTAACGTATACTTCACCATAGTATGGTTACAATATTTCAAAGAAATATAACAACTCAATAAAAACCAACAAACATTGATGTACAACCAACGCTGGCGCCACTAGTACACGGAAAACGTCAAACATACGTCAAATCCAGTACATTCCGCTTTAGTTCCTTTTTTAACCACACGCATAGACAAGTTTGTCGTCATAGACTTGTGATTAGTTGACAGCTGAAGCGTGTCGTTCAGGGTAATATTAAGTTGTCTACGACCGTTCGTTTAGCGGTAGGAGGCCGTGTCCAACTGTAGATATGTTTGAAATGTAGGGTAGTGGAGTACCCCACCGAATGTGTCTCCACGTTGTCGTCGTGGTGGGGCTTGAGCGTCCCAATGATCTTGCGAGCTTTCCCGGTAGAGCCACTCATGCCGGAAGGTCGCAAGTGAGGGATCAGACCAAGAGAGACACACACGCGAGGAATCCCGCTCACTGCCTTCTGGTACGCGTCTGCTCATCAGACGTGGCTGTGAAGGCAGTGAGCGGGTGGGAGGAGAGGCCCTGTGATGGAGAAAGGGCGGAGGAGTAAGGGACTGCACCCTCTAAAAGGAACAAGATGGAGATAACACAAAAGGAAATAGATTTACCCCAGGGCGGTTCCAGCGGCTCAGCCGTTGGGGAATCCGCCACGCTCGCAAGAGCGTCTGCCCCACCGTATTCTGGGGGGGGCACCAATTGTGTTCCGTTTGCCAGTGGCAACAAGAGCCGAGGAGGCTCCGAATCGTCGTCATCCGGATCTGCTTCATTTAAGGAGCTGATGGCGTACGATTTTGTAGCGGAGGGTTCGCCTGAGCGCCGGGGAGGTGCGGAGTCGGATTCCGGCTCTTGCCCTGACCTAGTAACGGTCAGCTCGGCGGGCTCTAGAGACGGAGGAAAGGGGGCTGCTGCGGAGGGCGTCAAGCTCTTCCGCAAGCGGCCCAGACGGGAGGATGACAGCAGGTCGTCCTCCGAGGGTGAGTTCGCCTCCGCCCGAAAAATCCCCACCGCTAGGCGGGGCAGGGGCTGTGAGGCGGGGAGGGGGCTGGCTCCCTCTACCCGGGAGGTGGAGCGTCGGGCTGAGAGGTTGGCGGGGGAGGGGCGTCGCCCAGGAGGGAGCGGTCGCAGGGCTCCCTCTACTCGTCCGCCTCCTCTCGACTCCGACGACTCGGAGTCCCCGGGAGAGGTGCCTCCCCCTGCCGAGGAGAAGAGGGCCAAGCTGGAGGAGGTCGTGGAGGCCGCGATCCGCGCTGTGGCCTTTAAGAGGAAACAGTCCTCGAAGCGGGAGGCCATCAGCGCGGCCAAAGCCTCCATTATGGCGGCAGCGGCGGCCAACGTCGGCAGTTCGGTAGAGGCGACAGAGTTGCGGGCGGAGGTCGCCCGCCTCGCGGCCGTTACGGAGCGACTCATAGCGGAGAATGAGTCGCTCCGGAGGGACCTGGCTGGCATGGCCAGGGCGGCCTTGGAGGAGCCGCGGGGGGGGCTGAGTCCATCGGCGCTGGAGGGGAGCCAAGTGCTGAGCCAGGTGCGGAGCCTGGTGCGGCAGGAGCTGGCTCCCTTCCAGAAGCAGTTCTCCGTATTGGAGAGCATGATCCGGCGTCCCCCATTAGCGGCGACACAGAGGCCCCCGGGCCAGCAGAAGGCGGCTTCGTATGCAGCCGCCGTGGCTGCCAGCCCGGGAACGTCCGGCCAAGCGAAGGCCAAGGCGGGAGCCGCGCCAGCGCCTGTGGCGCCGGCGCCTGCGACGCCGGCGACGACCAAGTCGGCCCCGGCGAAGAGGGGCAGGAGGAAGGCTGGAGGGGGAGCGGCTGAGGCTGCTGCGCCAGTGGCGCCGCGGCCGCCCCCACCCCCACCCTCGGACCCTCCTGCGGCCGAGGCCGAGTGGCAGGTTGCTGGAAAGAAGTGGCAGGCCAAGAAGGCAAAGAACAAGGCGAAGAAGCAGCGGCGGAAAGCCAACGCCATTGCGGCGAGGCTTCGCGCCCCGAAATCCGCGGCTGTGGTGCTTACACTGCAGCCGGAAGCGGAACAGAGGGGCGTGACGTATCTCGCCGTATTGAAGCGGGCGAAGGAGGCGGTGAGCCTCCAAGAGCTGGGCATCAGCGGGGGCATCGGGGTCAGGAGGACCTTGACCGGTGCCCGCAAGCTCGAGCTCGCCGGAGTGGAGAGTGGCCCGTTCGCGGACGCCCTGGCCGAAAGGCTGAGGGCGGTCTTACCCGCGGACGAGGTCCGGGTGTCCGGGCCGACTAGGCGCATCGACATGCGCATAGTGGGCCTGGACGACTCCGTTACGGAGGAGGAAGTTGTGGCCGCCGTCGCCAGGACTGGGGGGTGCTCTGCCGAGCTTGTCAAGGCGGGCGCCCTCCGGCCTGACAACACGGGCATGCAAACCCTTGTGGTGAGCTGCCCCGTGACGGCGGCCAGAACTTTGTCGGAGGGCCGAAGGCTCTTGGTGGGATGGGTGTCTGCGCGGGTAAAACTGCTGGAACCCAGACCTCTGAGGTGCTACCGCTGCCATGTGGGTAACCACACGGGAGCTATGTGCCCCTCGGAGGTCGACCGCAGCGGACTCTGTTTCCGCTGTGGTCAGCCCGGTCATAAGGCTGGCTCGTGCGAGGCCACGCCGCACTGCGTTGCATGTGCGGCTGTTGGCAAGCCGGCCGAGCACTGGGCTGGGGGAAGGGCCTGCGCGCCACCCGCCCCGACCAGGGGCAAGAGGTCCGCCGCCGCCGCCGCCTCTGCCACCGCCGCGGCTTCCGTCGCCGCCACTGCCGCTTCTGCTGCGGGTGCTGCGACTCCGAACACTCGGGAGGGTGCTGAGATGGAGTGCCAGTAATGGTCCCATTTCGGCCCCCTCCAGAGACAAGTCGGCCGCTGTGCTATCGCGCAGTGGCTGATGCCTGGGGACGGTGAGCGTGGGTGGCTCGCCGTCCGATACCAGGTTGAGTCGACGACGCGTTGTGTTCCACGCGCGTCACAAGGAGCCGTCAGCACCGAGGACGGGGCCCCATAGGGTCGGTGCCTGCTAGGGTTGCGGAATTTGTTCGAAAGAGTTGCCGCGGCCCTGGAACGCGTAGGGCACAAGAAGGATCACGGGTGGGTTTTAGTCAGTAAAAGTCTGACACTCCCTACCGCTCCACCCAGGGCGGGAGGGGTCATTTGATGATTTCCCATCCAAAAAAAAAAAAAGGGTAGTGGAGTAGCAATGTTGCGGAATTTGTTCGAAAGAATTTCCTCGGTCCTGGAAAGCGGCGGGCATTAGGAGGAACACAGGTGGGTTTTAGTCAGTAAGAATCTGACACTCCCTTCCGCTCCGCACAAAGTGGAAGAAGGCATTTGATGCGCAAAAAAAAGATATAGCAAGTAGAGTACTTTAAGTCACGGCTTTTTCCGGAGGGTGTAGGGAGATGCCGCAAAAGTCCTTCAGATAGGATTCTAAAGCAGCTTACATACATATTTCTTCCATGTAGGAGATACTAGAGCAAATAAGAATTACCTGAAGAGTTTGAAAGAACTCAAAAACATTAAGTCGTAATAGTCTTTACCAAGTAACTATATCATCATCTGTTCAGACTCAATTCGGGATCTCATCTCGGTAACAGCAAATTCCGTGTCATACATGATTCATGTCATCGTTTTAAAACCAACTACTTCAGCCTTTAAAGAAAGTGGCCAAACTTAGTACGGAAACAAAAATTACAAATATAGTACAGAAACACCAACATATAAACTACAATAAATTATTCTGTAATTATTTCACATAACTAATAATAATACTGCCAACTAAAGAAGTCGCGAAGAAAATAATGATTTCTATGCTGCGTTCATAAAGAAGTAATTCTTTAGACAGGTATAATCAATACACTAATTCTTTATATATACGATAAATGGCTAATAAGCCTTCGCGAGTGTGTGAAAACTAAGTAACACGGAACTGCAAAATTATGTCTATTGCACAATTTAATTAAACGGCGCACTCTAGAAAATCTATCGTCGTAAAACTTTTATAGTTTAAACTAGCTTCTGCCAGCGACTTCGTCCGCGTAGATGTCGGAAATTGTCCCAAGGGAACATAATCCCGGGATATAAAGTATCCTATGTGTTATTCCAGACTATGATCTATATCTGTGCCAAATTTCATCAAGATCCATTCAGTAGTTTTTGCGTGAAAGAGTAACAAACAATCATACATCCATACTTACAAACTTTCGCGTTTATAATATTAATAGGATAGGATACAACGTGCATTTTCATTCACACCCGTAAAACATCTTTAAAACACAAAAGAAAGCTGTAATTTACAATTAAACGAAAAAAAAAGCGCGCCATGATTACAACTTGACAGGCGGCCATTTTGTGCCACAAATAATAGACCCGTGATAGATTGATATCGGTTTCACACGATCTGCCTACGACCCCGATTACTATCAAGATGGTATGGAACCTCTTTATAGTATTAATTGTCTGAGAAACTTATTAACAATGAATGACGTATAGTGATGTGATTTATCAAAATTATACGTTAATAATAGAGACATGTTGGTTGTTATGTGTTGTTTATTTTTTGCTTTTGTTAAGTTGTTGTTTGTTGCGGTGTTATTTTAATTGTATCAGCTGGTTACAGAAGTAGCGTATAACAAAAGACAGGTAAGCCTGTCTAGAATTCTCCCAATTATATATACGTATGTATACACCCCTAGTTTTTAATTAGTACAAATACTTTAAGGGCTTATTAGAAAAGGTCTCGTTATTATTTCAGAAAAGTCTCAAAAAATTATGTTCATAAACAGCAAAGTTATTAGCGTTTTTTATATCCTAAAATGCCACTCAACTTATAAAAATATTGTACAGGCTATTGATTTATGAATGAATAAATGACGATTAAAATGGAAAAACACTGTGCGTATTATTTTCTAGTAGCAATTGTTATGAATGTTGATTCTATTATGAATTTACCAATTATTAAAAAAATCCGTGGACAATTTTAGGTTTTTATTTTTTTACTTTTGACTACACAAATATGATCAGTAACGGGTACGGACAGAGCCCTGTTATTTTTTGTACTAATTAAAAACTAGGGGTATATATATATATATATTTTTTTTTTTCTCGATGGGAAATCATCAAGGAGCGTCAGACTCTTACTGACGAAAACCCATCCATGTTCCTCCTAGTGCCCTTTGTGTTCCAGGACAGGTGTGACTCTTTCGTACAAACTCCGCAACCCTAGCAGGCATTGACCCTATGGGGCCCCGTCTTCTTTGCTGACATAATATATGACGCAATAAAGAATTGAGAATTGAGACATCTCTTTGAGGCGCGCGTGGAACACTACGCGCCGTCGACCCGGGCCTGGTTGCTATCGGACGGTGAGCCACTCATAGCTTCCCATCAGGCCTGTTTACCAATTATATTTGGGCCGCCTTCCAATACAACCCAGAATCGATGTTCTACATGAAGTGGCTGCCTAACTGACCTCTAAATCCCTTTTTGGCATGACTGGTGTCAGATTTTATACAGTCAGACTACACTGAGTCAAAAAAATAAAGTGCATAAAATGTTTTAATAGGGTAGTTGACTAAAAAAACAACTAATCAGTCCGTCGGATAGATTTCCAAAAAATATTGAACATGTTTTTTTTTTTTTCACGTACCTACACAACAAATGAAGACCATGCATTGCTTTGAAATCAATCGTAATTTTTTTATTGATTTAATAACGCAAAAAATACGTGTCCAATACTTTTCTATAACCTAACTGACGGATTAAATATAATCATAACTTTTTTATAACAGGAATCATCCCTGTTATCTATACTAATATTATAAAGAGGAAAGATTTTTATTTTTGTATGTAACGAATAAACTCAAAAACTACTAAACCGATTTCAAAAATTATTTTTCCATTAGAAAGCTACATTCACCCTGAGTAACATAGGCTATATTTTATTCCCGTATTCTTAAGGGAACGGGAACAACGCGAGTGAAACCGTGGGGTGCTGCTAGTATTTAATAAATTTAATATGGACCCTCTCAACATTCAGGCAGACCACTTAATCCCAGTTCAAACTAGTTCCCATGGGAATTGAGTAAAACCACGATCTAAGAATTTCCGTACATTCCGTAATTCCGTATCTACACAAGTACTAATATTATAAAGAGGAAAGATTTGTATTTTCTATGTTTGTTAAGAATAAACTCTAAAGCTACTGTACCAATTTCAAAATTATTTCACCATTGGAAAGCTAGATTATTCCTGAGTAATATAGATTATATCTAAATGAACTAATGTCTGCCCGTGCGAAGCCGTCAGTAAAGTATATATAAATAAATTGCACCTGGTTAGACTGGAACCTAATCTTCCTCTACCTGATTATCCTAGGCCTGTTTCCTATTATTCATAATGGCAGCACTCATTAAAACTACCACTTTTATCTCCTATTATTAACAATGGCAACACTCGTAAAAAAGTACGCCTTCCCTCTCATCTTCGGAACTAGACTATTATAATAAATATTATTAAGCTGTCAAAATAAAATTCATAACGATTGGGAGTTTCTAACACAATTACACTGCAGAGCCTTTGAGTGGAGTAGCTGAGTAGCTTTTACTGCACTGCACTGTAAATAAAATAATACGATCCAAAAGTGTTGACGGCTTGAAAAATAAATCTTCACTAAGTGTTCTAATAACAATATCCTTACCAATTATCCTAATTGGGTATTTGACGATATATAAAAATTATTATATTTAGTGCGTCCATTGGATTTTCGAAAAAAAAAAGAACAAATTCTGCAATATCTGTTACCCCTTTACGTCTGAACGGCTGAATGGATTTAGATAAAACTTTCCACACGTATAGAACAAGTTATGGTTAAACGCATATAATATTTTAAGATAAGATCATTTATTTGTATAAACGTGTGTATGTTAAGATGAAGATAAAGTCAATACTGTTCAATATATTTTGCCGTGACCGACGTACAAAATTATTTAAAAAACATTTAATATTCAGTCAATACAATACTAATATACATACAATAGTCGGCATTCAATCAATTCAATTACAGTCAAAACAGAAAATAAATATTACTAGAATAATAAAATTGAATTAAAAAGTGTAATTAGTATAATTAATTGCTGGAACAGTTTTACAACAGTCTAAAATAATATGGAAAATAAATCCACAAGAAGTGCGTGAGCTTGGAACCATCAGATTAATTACATCCTTTTATTCAACATCCTTACATTACACATCTTTCCTACTAATAAAATAAAGCCGAAGAGTTTGTTTGTTTGTTTGCTTGAATGCGCTAATCACAGGGACTACTGGTCCAATTTGAAAATTTTTTTATGTGTTAAACAGCCCATTTATCAAGGAAGGCTATAGGTTATATATCATCACGCTAAGTCCAATAGGAGAGGAACGCGCGGGTCAGTTAGTAATAAATAACCATTCAACAAATACACCATTATGCTTCAATAAATTCAAGATGTTCAGTCTAAAAAAGGCGCGCACAGGTGCGATAAACAAGTTCTGTAAAAAGCTAGGATTACACACGGCTTTATACGTAAAACAGTCGCGAATTTAAAGGTTTGCCATCACTATACTCCATTCACAATAAGATTAGACATTGGAACAAAATTGTTTACAGTCCGTTCAACCGATGTTTACTTTTATTCCGTACGCATAAGGATGGCAGTAAAAGCAAAAACGTGATTATAATACCAACTGTTTACTGCAGCTACCACCATGTGTTATGCCACCAACGCAATAGAAGTCAAAATCGTTTGAACGGATTGTAAATAAAAAAGATGTATCTTAATGTCTAATGTTATCGTGAATGGGGTATAGGTACATGTTACCCACCTTTTACTTCGTTGTCGGGAAAAGACAAAGTCCAGACGCCACTGAATTCAAAAATCAGAGATTCATGAGGTAGGTTTTAGGTGTTGATATAACCAGCTTCTGCGAGTGGACTCGGCTGCGTCAATCTCGGAATATATCCCAATGAAACATACACTCATAAAAAGCCTATATGCTTTACCAGACTGTTATCTATCTCTATGCCAAATTTAATCCAAATCCGTTCAGTCGTTCTTGCGTGATTGAATAACAAACAACCATCTAACTTAACATTAAAATGTAGCAAGAAGTGTTCCAGCACGTCTGTCTGACAGCACGGAACGGTAATTACCGAACGGCTTTGCCTAGCATTTTCCCAACTAGGTCGGCTTCCAGTCAAATCGGATTCAGCTGAATACCAGTATTTGACGTGGAGCGACTGCCTACCAGACCTCTACAATCCAGTAAATGTAAAACCTTACTGCTCGGCAAGACTGGTGTCAGATTTTCTGGCTTCTGAAAATCCGTAACGACAGCCAAAGATCTACAAATGACAGCCGGGACCAACAGCTTAACGTGCTTTACGAGGCACGGAGGAGTCTCTATATGTTAATATGGTTACCCAACCACAGACCAACCTCGGCAAGCGATGCTTAGTCTAGAAAGTCGACCCTTGCGGCTGTTATTATCTACCTACGAGTATTTCATAAAGTGATTCATGAGTAACTTCAACGTTACTTATGCATTCATTAAGGTTTTGTGTTAATTGGCTGAAAGCTGACTATGGTTTTTGAAGATTTATGTCTTTTCGTAGATTTATGTCAGTAAAAATCAAGCAAACTGAGAGCTTTTAATGCTGTGCTACCCATTTGAAGTTACTACTCGTAGATAAAGAAAATAAAAAAGGTAAAAAGTCGCCATGCTTGTAATAACTCGGGATCCAACAAATTGCGTTGATGCTTTCATGATGTGCAAAGACACCGAACATTAAAGTTCTTTTTTAAAGTAACAATGTAAAAAGACCTGGCTCCAGAGAAAATATTAATGTCGCTTGAAAAAAAACAACAATGCGGCGGGAACGCGTTCTATTTTTAAACCGGTGTCAATTTTACTTTTTTCCCGCGTTGTGGTGGCATGTAGTGTTGTAAGGACTCGGGTTGCTAGTTTTAGAGACCACATTGTTAGAATAAATTCTCATCAGAAGGTGCGACTTATGTATATACTATTTATGGTTTTTTTTTTAGGTTTCAATTAGTAAAAAAGTATTTAATATGCCTACTCTACATTTTAAATGTCAACTTGAATTGGGTTTTGAATTTGAACGTATTAAAATACTTTTACTGACTTTCGTATTCTTACTACTTTATAGCTACTTAAACCGAAGGATTAAAAAAAAATTCAAAGAACTTTTAAAAGAAATCATTTTCATGTGTCTTCCGACTGGTTCATCCATTATACGTCAATCACTCGACGGAACTTTTTACAAGAATGGAAGATACATTTCAATTTCATCCTCGGACCAAGAATCTAATGGACAAGACATGCTAAAAACAATATTGAGGCAAAAAGGATGTATATATACAGAAACATATTAGGAAAACAAGGACAGAACTATTTATTGTTGTCTTTGTCGACGTATCACTTTTTTTGTTGGGCACATCTGTGGTATGTGCCCAACATAGTACTAGTGCATTCGTTTTTAATCGTGTTTTGTTGGAAACCCCTATTAAATCTGTAGTTTAAATAGTGGGAACGAAGTTTCTAACGTAAGAGAAAGACGTTCAACATGGTGT
This sequence comes from Hecatera dysodea, assembly GCA_905332915.2. Lineage (NCBI taxonomy): Eukaryota > Metazoa > Arthropoda > Insecta > Lepidoptera > Noctuidae > Hecatera > Hecatera dysodea. The sequence goes on from HG995314.1 coordinate 3,002,779, forward strand.
ATTGCTGTTTTATCGGCTGTAATAGCCGTAGTGAACGAAAATCTGAGAACATAACCTTTCATTCGTAAGTATGAGATTTTCGCATTTATATATCATAAAAATTTAAAATGTCACTAAATATTTAGCTCGACATACGTTGATAAAAAGTCTTTTAGAAAAAAAGCGTTAAAAATACTTGAAATATGTGATTAAAATTTCATTTTACGTTAGTATTACACGTTCAAATTCTATAGAACTTTATTGTCTTACGAGAATAAATAACTTTCTGTCATTTCAATTTAGTAGAATAATACGTACTTTAGGGATACCAGATGGCATGCATTAAAATTACCCATTATTGAGGGAAAAGGCAACAGTCATGTTGTTGTTTTTGTTTTTTCATTTAGTCGTATTTAGTAATTTCATACTCAAAATTATTGGTCATGAAATCAAAAGGCAACTCAACCGGACTACCTGAAAAATGAAATATTTTAGATTTTAGACAAAGGGCACCAGATTGCCTTCCTGGATTGCATCAACCGGTCGAAATAATTGGAGGCCATTATTCACTAATTTGGACTGACCCACATATTTTCTTCCAGAGTTTCGCTAAAAAACGCAGAACGAAATCTGAGGAAATCTCGATCCCTGATCCATCTGCGACGAAAATCCAATCCAACACACAACAATCCAAGTATTTGTTTATTTTAACCATTTTGAATTTAGTTGAATATAGAACATTGTAAATCACTGCTTTTTTTTAGGTGGCTTCAGGATTATCGCTGGAACCTGAAGTAAATGCAACTATGAATTTTTTTTTTTTATTTATTTCCATTTCTCTTTGTGTGGGTTACTAACATCGAATTATAATTTTAGATTAAACCTGGTGAAATATTTACGACTCTGAGTACGTCGCCTCGAAAAAGGAAATTGATTAGAAAATTAAACCAGATAACAATTTTAGCTGAGAGAAGAAAGAAGAAATTAGCTGCATTAAGATCCAAATGTGGGCGAATAGAGAAAAAAAATGCTGACCTTTCTGCTATTATAGAAAAACTACAAAATAAAAATTTTATCAATCAGGAAGCATTTGATTTATTATCCTCCATCAATTCACATAACACCGGTTTACGTTATATTACAAGTATCTTTACTAAAGAATAACGTTATATTGAAGCATAAATAACGTTAAATCACTTTCCGTTATTTTAATAAAAACGGTAAGTCCTGTAGAAGGAAGATAACGTTATAAAATTTTAACGTTATTTAAAGCCCTGGTTTATGGTGCTAATAAAAACTCGTTACTTTCATTTCACGTACTAATCACACCTCCCAAATCCATATACAAAAATTAACGAGAATTATGGGGTAATATTTTAAAGTCTGGTATCCTTCAGTTTTGAAGTACTCTATATCCATCCCTTTCGAGTATACGCTTTTGTCTAGTCCATTTGGATTCTTGGTCCGAGATTTCATCCCATGTCCTAGTTTTTTTTTAATCTACTTAATTTTCTTGTTTCTGTCATCTGTCTGTCAAAATAACGGTTAACTTTTCTTACATACTAATTCCATGCGCTGAAGTTAATAACCTACCTTATTCCGCGGTATTAGTAAGTACTACCTATTCAAATTATTCAAAGTATAAACTAGTGACGTTCTGTTTGGTACAACAATAACATTGTGCACAAGTAAATAATGGTTGGTTGTTATAGTGTGGGCTCGGAACAAGGTAATAACATAATTTTCTTAGTCAACGATCATAACCTGATGTGAAAAGAATTTATTATAATGTTTTGCTTTTACGTTTGACTGTTTTTGTCTTATGTAGTGGTCCAATCTGGTGTGTAAAGATAAATTAAGAAGTGAAATTAACTCTGTGTTGGTGGCTGGTAAAGATAATTATGTAGATGGTTTAAAAAAGGTTATATACATAATGTACTCCGCTGAATCATATAGGGACATGAAAAAAGTTGTTGTAAATGATTCTTTCTTACCTTTGGATAACAGCAAACAAAGAATTCTCCAGTTTTTTTTTTGTATTGTGGCACTAGTTATATATCTTTGTGCCAATTTCGCGTTTCTCCAAAGTTCTTCTTCTGCCAAGTTCGTCTTTTTTATATAGCACCTGCGATGCAACACTGTCACTTTTCCAATATTTTGAAAAATGAACTAAATATAACACATAAGTGACCTAAAGTACTTCTGCTCTTGATGTGATAATGCACAATCACTAATCGAAGTGTAAATGGGGCCTTAACCGCGCAGTAATAATTGGCAAAATGCACGGTGCAATATTGTCATAAAAAAACGAAGTACTTAAATCATTTAAATAAAATAAAAATGCATAATCAAATTTACTATTATATATTTAACTACCTATAAAGCAGGATCATTTGTGGCTGTTTGTATTACACACTACATATAGATACCTAATGTTTCATGTAGGTGTCTTTGTGTAGTGTGGACGAAACAGCCGCGGAAGATCTATCTTAAAAAGTCTGACTTGCCTCCCTTTAGACCAGAAACTGGGTACGCCCATATCTGTGGCTATGATTAAAGAAAGAAAGAAAAAGCGTTTATTTACCACAAAAAACGACAGTTACTGTTCTAAACTAAACCTTAAACTATAGTGTTAGTATTAGTAGGTACATCTTAATTTATGTTAGTCAATATAACTTATAAACTAATACAAAAAACCAATGCATGTCGTGGTTGTGGCAAAGAGGCTTCCACTCAGCATAATGCTGTGCCGTGGGATACCCACCGCACGGCGCTGGTTTTCAGTAGTAACCAGTACATGACGCTGGACGAGGACATGATGATAAAGCTCTACCATCTTTAAATTCCACCCAAGTCCGATTCAGTTTGGTTTCCCCGCGAAATATTGACGTTCGTATTAAAATGGCGTTCCGGGGAGAATTATTTATCGAATAGTTTATTGGTAGGACGCCCATTGAGTAGTAATGTGTTGCCTGCAGGTGAGTCGATAACTGATGTAAATGCGGCTAGTTGGGATGAATTCCAGATGGTTACTGGGTAAAAGTTGGTTCTCAGTAGATATAAGAGATGTGCCCGGGACGTCAAACCGTGGTCCCAAACATCCATCCATACTTACAAACTTTCGCGTTTATAATATTAGTAGGATACTGTATAGCAACAGTGTAAAACCTCACACATAAAACTAAACAGTTGACTTTACATAAACATAACATAATCAGCCTTTTAATGTTCCCAGTGCTGGGACACAGGCCTCCTCTCTAGGAGAGGGAATGGGCCGTAATCCACCACGCGGGCCCAGTGTGGGTTGGTGAATGTCACATGTCTTCGAATTTTTGGTTCTAGGACATGCCAGTTTCCTCACGATGTTTTCCTTCACCGCTTTGAGAGCAGTGGTGATGAAGTTAATTACACAAAGTAATGCGTCTGGCTGGGTTTTCGTAAGTCGGGGCCGTTACCACTCGGCCACCACTGCTCCAGTTGACTTTATTTCTTCTTAATTTAAAAATGAAACCTAAAACCCCTTTAAAGGAATGCGTTTAAATTATTTGGCAACACTGCACTCACTAGGGAAGCACCGCAGAGCAGTAAATCGATTTCAATATCGATACGAATCTGTTGATAGTTTTATATCGATATTACTGGCTGTTATTGCATTCCGAGCTGAACTTACTGCCGTGTAACATCGATATTTCAGCTCTTTATAGCCAACTAGCTTTCTGCCTGCGTCTTCGCCCGTGTGGAAGTCAGGAAAATATTTACAGTATAAAAGTATTATTTACTAGCAGCGCCCCGTGGTTTCACCCGCGTAGTTTCCGTTACTGTGGGAAAACGGGGATAAAATATATGCCTATGTTACTCAGGGTAAATGTAGCTTTCTAATGGTGAAAGAATTTTTGAAATCGGTCCAGTAGTTTTTGAGTTTATTCGTTACATACAAAAATACAAATCTTTCATCTTTATAATATTAATATAGATAAATTAACAAAGAAGATAAAACAAAAATACTCGTACATTAACTAACGCAAAATATAAGTATTCATCCATATTTTCCACGATTTCCAAATTGAAACCCAGTATAAAAGTTACTAAAAAAGCTAAACTATCCTTTTTTAAATTAAACTATAAAATCATCCAACGCAAATGACCATTGAGATCGCAGATAAAAAAGCAACATCATCAAGTTATTTCCAAGTAAACTAGTAAGTAAATAGGTTACTAAGCTACCATAGACTAGACAGTGTCAGTCTATGAGCATCGACTAGATCACTATCTAGTTATTTACTGCACATTTCAAGCTTTGATGCTGCCGACGAACCATGAGTTTTATTTAAAATGAAGTTATACTGAAAAAAAAAATGCCATGAAGGTGTTGATTTTTATCCGAGTTCCAAAAAAGAAGGAGGTTCAATTCGGATGTTTGTATTTTTTTTATGTATGTTCGGGCATAACTCCGTCGAATATAGAAGGGGTTTATTCCGATATGTTCCGTCCGATTTAAATTTCATATAAGTATGTAGATCTGATGATGGGTTTCGGAGACAGAAAACGGAACTCTTCAAAAAAATGATAGCAAATCTTTCGAGAGTGCTGAAATCGCATGTTTGTTTATTGTTTACACCAATGTACTTGATACGTTTAGTGGGTGTACCACTAAAGAGTGAAAAATAAAAAACTTTCCGACCGACCGACCGAACCAATTTCTACACAAAAAAACAAACAAAAAAAAATTATTTCGGAACTCCGTGTTTTAGGTTGCTTTTTCGTTTTTTGAACACCGACTTCCGAAATTAAAGTTATTTTGTACTTTATGTTTTTTTTTTTGTGTAGAAGTCGGTTGTATTTTTTTGTAAAAGGTTTTTTTTACAGAATGGCGTTCTTTCATTCATTTTTTTTCTGCATGGGAAATCATCAAATGACTTCTCCTACTCTGGGCGGAGGGTAAGGGAGTGACAAATTCCGTAACTTTTTTTTGAGTCTAAGAAAACGAAAAGAGAAACAAATAATTTCATAACGATTTCCTAAAATGTAGTTACTTTGTGAAAAATGTTGAGGCTTTTTTGCTAGTGCACAAACAAACAGTTCGTGCAAAAACAAAAAAATAAAAAACATTTTGTTCGCCTGGGAAATTCAGTTGCTAGCTTTGTATGTTTCCGTCGAAAAATAGAAAACTTTTCGCTTTGATGTTTCTTTGCACTGACAGTTTTAATAATATTATTTAGAAGGTTTTTATTAATTATTTTTTTAGAACACACTGTAGATTGGTTAAAAATTGTTTTGTTTCTTTCTTTTTAATGTTTTCTGATAATTCGATTATAGACGAGGCTCTTTTTCATGCTGTGTGCGGAGCGAAAGGGAGTGTCAGACTCTTACTGACTAAAACCGATACGAGTTCCTCCTAATTCGCGTTCCAGGGCCGCGGAGACTCTTTTGAACAAAGGACAGCATTCTGCCAACGGATTTGTCATAAGAATGGGCCAAATATGGTGGATATTATATTTGGCCCATTCTTATGGTAAATCCGATCTCAAGCCGGCCCAACTTTTGGTACGATAGGGTACTGAACCGATTTTAACGAAACTTTACACATATTAGCAGAATACATAGGTCTAAAAAGTTAGTTGTAACATTTTCGATAAATAGTGTTACAGTTAAATTAGAGTGAAGTTTCATTAAAATCGGTTCAGTAATTTTTTTTTTTTTTTCTGGATGGGAAATCATCAAATGACCCCTCCCGCCCTGGGTGGAGCGGTAGGGAGTGTCAGACTTTTACTGACTAAAACCCACCCGTGATCCTTCTTGTGCCCTATGCGTTCCAGGGCCGCGGTAACTCTTTCGAACAAATTCCGCAACCCTAGCAGGCACCGACCCTATGGGGTCCCGTCTTTGGTGCTGACGGCTCCTTCGGCGCGCGTGGAACACAACGCGTCGTCGACTCAACCTGGTATCGGACGGCGAGCCACCCACGCTCACCGTCCCCAGGCATCAGCCACTGCGCAATAGCACAGCGGCCGACTTGTCTCTGGAGGGGGCCGAAATGGGACCATTACTGGCACTCCATCTCAGCACCCTCCCGAGTGTTGGGAGTCGCCGCAAAATAGTGACTTGAAAATTTGTATAAAATGCCATACGGCGTACACGCTCTTAAGCGTCAGATTTCAGAAATCCTCCATGCATCTTCAACATAACCGTACAGCATGAATATTAATGAATATGATAAGAAACTCTACTCACGTCGCCATTTTTTAAATTCTATTTTCATTCTGTTTAAAAGGAGCGCGTTATTCTTCTAAAAATAAACTCGAGTTACGTCTTGTTCACATACAAGTATTTACACGGGTAGCCGCCATTTCTGAGAAGGGACATTGTTTGGAACCAGTGGCGTAACTTCGTGGGTGCTGAGACGAATTTGGGCCACCCTGTAAATTTATCTTCGGGGTGCACAAAGTTACTTATTTGTACAAAAAGCTTCTGGATAGATGAATTGACTTTAGCGGTAGCGATTTTCAAAAGAACAAAATGTATAGGATGTGACATATCGGTGGTGATTTTCAATTCAATATTATATTTTGGTCTATGATAAAAGATTGGCATCGTTTTCATTTTTATAATTTCACTTTGTCCAACAAATTTGTGATGATGAAAGAGCAAATGAGCTGAGCTTGAAAATGGTGCCACCCTGTCTCGGATAGTATATATTTTCGTTTGAGGATTCCAAATACTTACACTATTGTAGTTCGCTTATCTACCACTACTTTACATGAAGTATAAATAAAATGGTAACTGGGATCCAATCTAGGCATTTAGATTCAGGCTCTGGGCTCGAGACACGAAAGGAAACTTTGTTCCTTTTGCCAACACTGCCAAATGGAGCCCCTTTACTCTGGGACCCCGGGGCCCCGCACCGCTTTGCACGGTACTAGTTATTCCAGCGTTTGTTAGCCCATAATTAGAGTAGCAAGCAGGCAGTATGCGCAAAATATTCCCTAATGACGATAAAGCGAACGCGCTTTCGCGACAAGAAAAAAAAAACATTTTATTTTTAGTCTGTGATTTAAGATGGCGGCGGTGTTTGGTTTTTGTTGTAACTTAGTTTTACCTTGAGTCCTGTTTTAACAATGGTTCGGGCCGAGATTATGTTAAAATCGTATTTAAAATCATTATCTGAGATATTATGGCATCGCCGATAGGATGGATCCCCATCTATTTCTGCCTTTGAATCAGCCTTGAAATATCGCTACATTTTTACACTTTCCGCTGGAACTTGCATGACATTTTGTATTCGAAATGCAAAAACTGTGAGATTGACATGTGTTACCTAATCGTCATCTGCAGCCCTACCATGACGTCTTAAATCCATCATGATTCCTGTGTCAGAGAGAGACGAATAGCATGCATGTCCAAAAGGCCATGAAAATAATACTCAAGCAAGCGAAGCCACGACCAGACGCTAGTCCATAGTTTAACTAGTGAAAAATGTGTATCCTTCGTACTTCGGCACCCTTGCTTAATCATTAGAGTATAAACAAGAACAATGTACAAGCCGCATACGAGAACAAAGCATGTCCAAGTCTTCCATCACTAAAGATGTTAATAGTCTTTGGTTGATCGTCTACATCATACATTTTAATCGCTCCGTGACCACTCATAATGTGTGAACCACTTAAGTCAGTATGCGGGCTATGTTCACGCCGTAGTGAGTTGACGAGGGTCGACAGAGCTCTTTGTAGGGTATTGATGGTTGTTGCGGAATTCGTTCGAAAGTGTCGCTGCGGCCCTGGAACGCGGTGGGCATTAGGAGGAACACGGTTGGGTTTTAGTCAGTAAGAGTTTGACACTCCCTTCCACTCCGTCCATAGCGGATGAAGTCATTTGACGATTTTCCAACCATAAAAAAAATGGTAATGATGACTGCTGTTAGAATGACGCAATTTTATTACGATTTTTTGGGTTTCGAACGTCTTAATAAAAAAATGAAACCCTTATAGGACCATTCGTGTGTCTGTCACAACCCGTTTGCTTCGAATCCACTCGACTACATTCTCTCGAGTACATTTATGTAGGTTTGAGGACACGGTCGGCGCAGTGGTTGAGCGATTGGCTGCTGCGCTGTGTGTCGTCGGTTCGATTCCCCCACGGAACAAATACTTGTCTGGCCTACAGATAGTTGTTCCGGGTCTGGCTGTCTTTGTACTTATGAATTTGTATGTTTGTAATCTCACCCACAATATAGGATAAATTCCTAGTGTGAAACAAAGTTTTTTAAAAAGAAAAGAAAAGTTCTGTGACCCAAACTCTGTCGTGGCCAAACACGAACTTGTGACGTAAATATTTTTTTTAAATAGTATTTTTCTCCACATTTCCAAAAAATCTTGATCGTTAGTACTTCGATAAGTCGAAAACTACCAAATCCCTAATACCAAATTTCGGGTGTTTTTTTTACAGACAGCTCTAGTACAGCCCATTTAAAGAAACCCATTCAGAAATAATCATGCAGTATGTAGGTAAACCGAAAACCATAAACTGAACAAAGTCGCAACATAAAATATCGAAGTATTTCGTTAATTAAAACAGCTCACAAATAGTTTCAATACAAACCAATAAAGTATCTAAACCAGTCCTCCTTTAGTTTATAAATAGTAAGATGTACAAAGCAATCCTTTTAAATTAATTTCTTTGTGCGGCCATTTTGTGGGCAATTAGTGCTTGGGCACGCATTACGAGTGGTCGCTGCGTTTTTAATTAAAACAATGTCGCGAGTCTGTGTCGACTAGAGATGGGATACGATTCAGCTAAAAGTTCGGTTTCGGCGAATAATTCGGCTAATTAATTACGTGGTTTCGTCAAATGCATTAGGTACTTATTTTTCCGGCATCAACTTTAGCTTTTATCTCAATTTATTTTGGCTTCAAAAACATGGTGATAAAGAATTGCTTCAAAACTTATATTTGACAAAAAGACCTCTATCATTATGTGTAAATTCACATGATTCAGACCGAATTCATCATTTAAATTCAAATATTTGGCCGAGATTGGTTGCCAAGGTTGGACCAATGCAACCAGACACGTCCAAAATTGTTTTGGGTGGTCCAACACCTGGTTGAGAGTCATCCGGGAAGTATGGAAGAGGAAAACAAGACTTATACCCAGCAATAGGTGATACCGGTCAGAAAAAACCATGATGATGAGGCAATAACCAAAATAGCCGAATGCCGAAACCAAACCCAACTGTCAGGCCACCTCTATCCCTTGTATTTATTAAGGCTTTACAACTAAAGTTATGGTGACACTAACACTCTAGTAATTTGCCTAATTGCTATGATAAATCCTGATGACCAATTATTTCAATGTAAAATGTACAGTTCTTTGGTACTGTCAAACTAAAGTGGGTTAATCACGTTAAAGTCTATTTTAGGAAGTATGTAATTTGTAAAATTTACGATGGTATAAACGACGAGGTAGAGCAACTTGGGCCCAAGTCTGCTATATTTTTATAAATTTGTCATTCCAACACGATCCCATTGTCATTTTGCTAAAAGTTCGTATTCTGCTAAATTCATAATGATCGTTCATTGGTCGGTCAATGGTCTCGTACTACTTATTGATAAGCGAGCTATTAAAAGCAATGACTGCACAATGACGTCCTACTGGTAGGTCACTGATCAAAGGAACTGTCAAAATTTTAGCAGATTATTAGCAGATATTGTCATTATGTACGAGATTAACATTCTATGCCATTTCTTTCAATGGAGTGTCAGTGGTTGACCGTTTGAAAATCATAGTGACGCTTTTATATTAGCGATTTTCGCGGACCTCTACGTTTTGGGACATGTATCCCATAAATGGGATAGTTGCCTAGTCCATATAAATTGCTTTTAGGATAGACGCAAAACAGAGACATCTATCCCGATATATAAATAAAATAGCAAGCGATTAATTCGTACCTATACTACCGGGGCAACTATCCCGGTTTTACCCTATAAACCTTCGGGAAAATTTACATGACGTTATGTTTTTTTCCTAACCTTACTTTTGCGATCTAAAACTTTATAAATAAAACTAACAAAGAAACGAAATCTAGACAATATACCACAGGATTTGAACCACTGACGTCATCAAGAAGGCCTCAAGGTAGGGATGGCGATTCTTTCCGAAAAAGATCGATTTTTAGATCGATTCGAATCGTGATTCGTGACCTGACGAATCGATCCACAAAAAATCGAGGTCTACAAGATCGATTTCCGATAAATCGATCTTTTTTCAAATTTGTTTTTACAATGTAAGTATAAAACAATTTTATGAAAAACAAGACAAATATTAAATTAACGATCTTTTAATCAGTAAAATCAGGGAATTCGATAATAACAATTATTTTTATTTCCATATCAAAGTATCAGATCAGGCAGAAAACAAGTAGGGATGGCGATTCTTTCCGAAAAGAATAGATTTTTAAATCGATCCATATCGTAAGCTGATGTATCGATTCACAAAAAAATCGAGGTCTAAAAGATCTATTTCTAAAAGATCGATTTTTTTTTCAAGTTGGCTTTTATAATGTAAATATAAATCTAATTTTTATGAAACAAGAAAGACAACATAATAAATTTAATTACCTCATATCAGTAAAATTAGTTTTTTTTTAATTCATTTAATTCATATCAAAGTCAAATCAGGTATGACAGAAGACATTTATTTTCAAAATGTATTTAAAAAAAAAACAGTAAAATAACAAACAAACAGACATCTCGCGAGTTTTTGAGTAATTTACCCTTTAATCGGTAACACCGTAATGTTACAGACACATTCAACTAATTGTAAATAATTTTATAGTCTTTACCAATACAAAAAAGAATGAAAGGCGATTTTCAAGGGTGAAATATCGATTCACTGGATTGATTCAGTACTGCATATCGATTTAAAAAATCGATCTTTTGGGCCTGAAAAATCGATTCTTCGATTAATCGATCTCAGATCGCCATCCCTACCTCAAGGTTCTGAGTGGGTTGCAAACCCACTTAACTTTACCACCCGATAAATTGAAAACAGTCCTTATGCCCTACGAGTTTAGGTTTAATTTGGAGTTCGGTAGCGTTACCAAACATGTTACCTTTTCGGTAAGAAGGCCGTTTCTCTAAAAGTGGGAGTCGAAATTGTTTGTGTAACGAACTGAGTTAGCGAAAGTATTCTTTTGTGATTTAGTCTCGAAAAGTATTGATTTTGTGGAATTTTTTGGGCAATTAATATCAATATTTGTATGAAGGAACTGATTATCTGACCTTCACTACCCAGTAACACGTTGTTATCACTTGGTAAGACTAGTCACTACTTGTAAGAACTAAAAATCAAAATCAAAAGTAGCCAGTATTTTTTTTCTGGTTGGGTAATCATCAAATGACTTCTCCCGCTCTGGGCGGAGTGGACGAGAGTGTCAGACTGTTACTGACTAAAACCCACCCGTGATCCTTCTAGTGCCCTTTGCGTTGCGCGGTGACCCTTTCGAACAAATTCCGCAACCCTAGCAGGCACTGATCCTTTGGGGCCCCGTCTTCTTTGCTGACGTCTTTTTGAGGCGCGCGTGGAACACGACGCGCTGTCGATCCGGGCGATCCTTTTAAACGTTATGTTTTACATTAAGACAGTCCCCCAAAACGCCCGCCCGTCACCACTTCCTAGTGTTTTAAGCTGGGAAGAAGTGGCGCAACAAACTCCCCAGCAACACATCTGTCTGTAGCGTTTTAATAACTTGAATTTATACTAGTATGCAAAGTAATTCATAGGTACATTGTCTTTATTTCCATGGAAGGTGAGTAGGCCTTTAGTGTGGGACGCTACTTGCGTCGATACTCTTGCGCCATCCCATCTTCCTAGCTCATCGTGCTGTTGCTACCGCTGCGGCTGCTGAGAATCTCAAACGGCGGAATTATAGTAACCTAGGCGGCAAATATATATTCGAGCCGTTTGGGGTTGAAACTCTTGGACCGTGGAGTCCAAGGCTAAGCGTTTAGTTGACACTTCGCGTGACCCAAGGGGTAGCTTTTGCTTCGGACAGAGGATAAGCATTGCCATACAACGTGGCAATGCCGCCAATCTTTTGGGTTCACTTCCAGATTCTCGATATGTAATTAATGATTCCCATCAACGGAGCGACCTCGGTAAACGTTGCTTGACCTTGAATATCGAACTGTGCGGCTGTTATTATTACTAAGTCACGACCTCTTCTATGACGCGTTGACATTAAAAAAGTGTAAAAAAACGCGAAAGTGAGTTTGTTACGCTTTAACTACGGAGCCGAATTGAATGAATTTTGGTAATGACATAGATAGGACCTTGAAGAGAAAAGTAAATATATTTATCTATCTTCAAGCAAGCAAATCCATGTGCAAAAACTAGTACCTGATATTTGGCTGCAGCCGATATAAAGTCCTATTTTTTTAAAGATGTGATATCATGAATTGACTTTATATAATAAGTATAAGTATTGTTTTTTCTCTCCACAATAAACATTACAGATATTGTTGCAAATAATAGATTATTTGGTTTAGTTTACTGTGGGAGAGTGGTGCCTAAGGTGTTTCAGATACATAATAATAATAATCTATACTACTATTATAAAGAGATAACGTTTGTGAGTTTGTGACGTTGTAACGGGTAATCTCTGGATCTACTGAACCGATTTCCAAAATTATTTCACCAACAGAAAGCTACGTCATTATGGAGTGTCATAGGCTATATTTTATCCCCGTATTGCTACGGGAACGGGAACAACGCGGGTGAAACCGCGGGGCGCTGCTAGTATTATTATAAGGGCCTGATACAGAAGGCAGTACTCCTCGATACGGCTCTTATTGTGAGGAGGTTCCTTTCTCTGGAGCCCTAACCATCGGTAGCTTGGACCCTGCTCCTGACACCGGCGGACTACTGCTTTTTGTATTTCTAAATGTTTTTCTTTTTATGTGTTTTTCTAAGAAATATTTAAAAATAAAAAAAATTATGTATAGTAAAATAAATAAAGATATAATATTGTTTATTATCTTGCATTATTTAAAAGAACACGGTTGCTTACAAGCCTTAAATAGGTTGAACCTGTGTTTTGGGCTATATATCCTCTCTGTGCGGAGTGCAAGTGTGTGTCAGACTCTTACTGACTAAAACCCACATGTGTTCCTACTAATGAACTTTGCGTTCCAGGGCCGCGGTGACTCTTTCGAACAAATTCCGCAACACCAATCTCTGGTGTCGAAATTAGGGGCGCACCCAAAGCCATTTTTCGGCATATTCGCTCCACTTTCGTACAAATATAAATACCGCGAAGTGGTCTAGCTTAAATTGGACAAATGTACCCGTATAAGGCTTATTGCTCACCGACCGACACCCATATACGAAAGCACCGGAACTGATGGACGTTATTTGGGTTAACCGTTGCGATAGTTCTGTTGCAAATGTACGGGGCCTTATTTGATTTTTATTTCTAACTAGCGACCCGCCCCGGCTTCGCACGGGTGCACTGTAGATACTAATGTTTCCTCTACTATAATATGCATGTATTATACATACAAACCTTCCTCTTCAATCACTCTATCTATTAAAAAAACTGCATCAGAATCCGTTGCGTAGTTAGGGATATAGGGACAGAGAAAGCGACTTTGTTTTATACTATGTAGTGACAAGCAGCGCCCCGCGGTTTCACCGGCATAGTTCCCGTTCCCGTGGGAATATGGGGATAACATATGGCCTATGTCACTCGGGGATAGTGTAGCTTCCCAACAATGAAAGATTTTTTTAAATCGGTTCAGTAGTTTCGGAGCCTATTCAATACAAACAAACAGTCGTCAGTCCTGGTTGTCATTTAAAAGATCTGTGGCAGTCAGAACTCTGATCTCTGATATTATTATGATTTTTGCTTACAATGACAATAAAATTGTAGAGCATAAAATATTCTCCACAATTCTGCTCAATTTTTGTCTCAAACATTTTTATACACTAAGTCGTGTTTGGTATAGACCGCGAGATTTTTATGACCTTTGGACCATGATGTCTTGAGATACGGAACCGAGATTTCATGATTTTTTGAGACAAATTTAAGATTATCAAATAAAAGTTCGCACAAGTATACGGCTTTTTTATGGATGGGATATCATCAAATAACTTCTTCTGCTCTAGGCGGAAAGCAAGGGAGGAACTCTTATTGACTGAAACTCCCCTTTCCTTGATGCCCTTTTCGTTCCAGGGTTGTGGTAACTCTTTCGAACAAATTCCGCAACCCTAGCAGTTTACAGCTTAATATCTAGAAAGAAAGAAAGAAAAATGTTTATTTGGGACTCGCGCAAAACAAACAAAATAGTAAACAAAAAAAACAAAAATTAAACTAATAGAAAAATAAATTAACAAAATCTGTACTTAGATATCAATTGTACCTAAATGTAAATGTGCCAAAAAGGTTCCTATCTCAGCATATGCTGGGATATTTAAAAAAAATATCACAGCGCTGGTATTCTGATAGGTCCTGTACAGATCACTTGTACTTTGATGCCACGGATACTCTAACGGAACACGTACTAAAATGAAATATATAAGTACATAAAGAAAATAATAGTTTAATACAGTGCATAAAGGAAAAAGACAAGTGATACATACAAACAATAAATAATTGAAAATAGCCCAAAGCCCAATGGCCCATTACTCCAGTGTCATTTGTCGGCGTCATGCCTCTTTCTCTATCGGCGGTACCCTGACCAAATAACCTTGAGCATTCGTTCCCTCTTCGCCGCACCCGCAAGATTCGGTGCGATTATGCTCTGATTTTATAGTAAAATCTATATAAAATCAAATTTTCGAGTTAAATAAAAAATAAAACTAGCAAAATGTTTATTATTAAATTACCTATCCATTACTTTAAGTAGCAAACCAAAATAATGGTTACTTTACGAGGAGATGCAAATTAAAAATAATTATTTCTCATTTCTGTCGTTTCGTTGCGACTCTATAATTAAACATTGCGCCTTAAAAATAAAAAAATAAAACTACCATTTTGGAGTCAAGATTATGTAGAAATTTAATGTATTTTTTATTTGTTGATATTTCTAATGGATAATGAGAAGATGGCTCCTAAAAACTACACAAAAACGGCGTTTTGCTCGGGGACGCGCCTTAATTAGACAGATAGTTTTCAAAGAGGCAGGCCAAAGAAGAAATTCCAAGGGAAAAAGCTAGTCTTTTATTTAGGTCATACATAAGAAACAGTTATTTGAAAATACAACACTTTAAATATCTCTCCTATAATTGGAGATAGGGTTACCCCTTAACCGTGAAATCAAATAACATCTTCTCAAACTGTACATATATGTGTTTTTTCAGTGATTCAGGCGAAAGAAGCAAAACCAAGGGAAAAAGCTAGTCTTTTATTTAGGTCATACATAAGAAACAGTTATTTGGAAATACAACACTTTAAATATCTGTCCGATAATTGGAGATAGGGTTACCCCTTTGCCGTGAAATCGAATATCATCTTCGTGAACTGTGTGTGTATGTGTGTCAACACGCTTGGTGTTATTTTCTCAGGAAGTGCTTAGTTCTGGTCATTTTGCCATGTGGGTTTCTGGTTACAGGTAACTTTCGAGGTGTTTATCGCTAAATAGAACTTATTTTTATTGTGTCCATCAGCTTTTCCTGCGGTTTCGCTCGTAATAATTAGCCTATGGAGCAGTGGTGGCCGATTGGTGACGGCCCCGACTTACGAATTGTAGGTTGTGGGTTCAAACCCAGCCAGGCGCATTACTTCGTGTAATTAATTTCATCACCACTGCTCTCAAAACGGTGAAGCAAAACATCGTGAGGAAACCGGCATGTCCTAGAACCAAAAATTCGAAGACATGTGACATTCACCAACCCGCACTGGGTCCGCGTGCTGGATTACGGCCCATTCCCTCTCCTAGAATGGAGGCCTGTGCCCCAGCAGTGGGAACATAGTACTACTAATTAGCCTATAACCGTTTCCGTCTAACTTTGTACTAGAATTCGTCAAAATCTGTTGATCGATTTAGCCGTGAAAGCATAATGAGTAAACAAACAATCTTGTAATATATACGGTAAACAGATAAATTTGTCAAATGTATCCAACCTAACTATACTTCTAAATATATATAACTCAAAAGAGACTGACTGACTGACATAGTGATCTATCAACGCACAGCCCAAACTACTGAACGGATCGGGCTGTTTGGCATGCAGGTAGATGTTATGACGTAGGCATCCGCTAAGAAAGGATTTTGATTAATTCTACCCCCAAGGGGATAAAATAGGGGATGAAAGTTTGTATGGGATGGGGAGGTCCTGAGCCACTTGCCCCCCCCCCCCCCCCCCCCCCACTGGATCCGCCAATCCGCCGGTCAAAGGCTTATGAATAACCAAGGGGATCCGGTCAAAGAACTTTTACTGTTAAAACAGACCTCAGGGTGCCAAACATTGTGCGGCCTCAAGGGCTGTCACTTAAGAAGATATTGAATTCGAAATATTTTACGACTATGTTTTTTTTTTTAATTGAAAGTCAAGTATAATTTCATAAAAATAAATAGTCGAAAACTGTTTACTGTAATCCATAATGTACACATAAATATTAATGAAGAGAAACAATTATGGACCTCGGCACGAACACCGTTTAAATAAGCATGAGACGAAAAGAATTTTTATATCAATCATCTTTCTTATTACGTAGTTGTTAAATATTTAAATTATTTTCCTGATATTTGCTTATAACAGTATTTTTGTGTTTAATATTGTATTATTTCTTTTTTTTTTCGCTTGATATGCGTATCTAATCTTAAAAAAAAAACTTCTTTTACTCGTTTTTTTAAATATTCTGTATTGTAAGTAAAGTTTGTCTTGGTATGGTCATGTGCCAAAGAAAAGATGGATGGATTGTATGAGGAGTGATATGAAAAAAAAAACGGGATTTAGTGACCGCGTGAGGGCTGACAGGACAGAATGGAAGAAAAAAACGCACGGTCAGGCAGATGATGATGAATAAGTAGGTATTACAATACTTATTCATCATCATCTGCCTCTCAACGTCAACCTCATCAATTCTTAATTTAACATTTATATATGTAGGTATTTCATTTAATACATAATTTCTTCGTTATTACAACTCATATAGTTTTTTTTTAATTTAAGTATCAAGTAAACTGTTTTACCTAAGTACATAATTATGTATGTACATACATATTTATCATAGAATATATTCCTTAGATATTCAAACATTAATAAGTTGTTTCATTATCAAAGGAGCAACATTATTTGTTTTAGCAAATGTTCATTGGACTTTCAACTTTAGTGTAAGCTTCTTAAGATTCCATATTTCATCCATTTAAATTCGTGGTTCTAATAATATTGGAGTTCCCTTATTAAAATTCGCGACTATTCAAACAATTAGGTTTGGTTTTCTAATTAAGTTTACGTTTAACAAATTAAAAAAAAAAAGCGGCCAAGTGTTAGTTGACCTCGCACATGAAGGGTTCTGTACGACCTCCTTAATTTTATTTTATTATTAGTTGCAAAAACTGGCATTACAAATACAGACTGAAAAAAAACAACATCATTTGCTGACAATTACTAAAATTATACATAAATATGTCAATTTAATAAAATTCAATAATCTCCCATTCAGTGCTACTGGTCTTTAGTTGAAGAATCAGTATTGCCTTTCAACGTGGCAATGCGGCCAGTGTTTTAGTCACTTTTCCCGTTGACCGCGATATGGACGAATATTTAGATGCCCAATAGTATTATTTTTCATACGTGTTTGTATTTTGCGACATTATTAGTCTAATTGATAAGAACCAAGTAGTAGTTACATAACGACAATTTCAATTTTTATTAAAATTCAATTAAATAAACGATCTCACTTTCAACTAAGTGCCAACCTTACCACACTCGATTTGATCCCCAGTGCTACCAACCCAACAAAATTCGTGGACAAAAAAAAACACAACCTTTGTCCACGCCAACTGGAGCGTGCGGGGACTAACGTATCATAGTCGGAATTATAACCTTTTGTTGCATTAGACGAATCATGATTATGGGGGCCCCCGTCGCAGACACGACAGCCGCGATCAATTCACTCACGGATCACGTGCAATCTGTCCTGAACGAATGTTCTAAGGAGTCTCCGGTGGTGAGCGATCACCACTGGAAACTCCCGGACGAGGTACGTGAGCTCGTGACTGAAAAGAACGCGGCAGTCCGTGCCTACAGCGCCTTTCCCTGCGAAGCCAACAAAGTTCACATGCGCTACTTACAGCGTAAAGTAAGTAACAGCATCGCTGAACTGCGTGAAAGTCGCTGGGATAAGTTGCTGGGCGACCTCGAACCTACCCATCAGGCATTCTGGGAACTTCAGAGGAAACTACGCGCCTCTGAGGTTGCCTCGATGCCTCCGCTCACGCGTCCCGACAACACCGTCGCCTTCGATGACGAGGACAAAGCCGAATGCCTGGCCGACAGTCTAGAGTCCCAATGCTCCCCCAGCTCCCAACCAGTAGACAAGGCTCATCTCGATATGGTGAATGCCGAAGTCGAACGTAGAGCCTCCCTCCCACCAGTAGAGGACCCCGATGATCCCCTCCCCCCCGTCACTCCCGACGAGGTGAAGGAGATCATCGGCCGTCTCAAACTCAGAAAAGCCCCGGGCGCCGATGGAATCACCAATAAAGTGGTTCGACTCTTCCCGGCTACTCTGATCATGTTAATGACCGCCATCTTCAATGGCGCTCTGTCCAACAACATGTTCCCACAGACGTGGAAAGAGGCTACCGTCATCGGTATCCCCAAACCTGGAAAACCTAAGTCCTCCCCGTCCAGCTATCGTCCCATCAGTCTGCTCAAAGTCCTAGGTAAGATCTACGAGAGGCTTATTCATAAGCGTCTCAAGGATTTTGTCGAAGCCAAGAGCCTCCTCCCCAATGAGCAGTTTGGTTTTAGATCAAACCACTCTTGCGTCCAACAGGTCTACCGTATCGTTGAACATATCAGCGCCAAATACCAGCGCGGTCTCGTTACGGGAGCCCTGTTCTTCGATATAGCGAAAGCTTTCGACAAGGTCTGGCACAACGGGCTGATATACAAGCTATACCAGCTCGGTGTGCCGGATCGTCTCGTGCTCATCTTACGAGATTATCTGTCGAACCGCACCTTTCAGTACCGAATCGAAGGTGCGCTTTCGTCCCCTCATCCCATTCGCGCCGGAGTACCCCAAGGCGGTGTTCTCTCCCCCCTAGTGTTCTCGCTATTTACTAGCGATATTCCCACTAGCTCTAAGACACAGCTAGCTCTGTTCGCTGACGACACGGCGATATATTGCTCCGGCAATAGCGAGAAGGCTATAGCCGGCCACCTCCAGAGATCCGCAAACGCACTAGGCGCTTGGTTCCGGAAATGGAGAGTGGAAGTCAACCCAGAGAAGAGTCAGGCGATCTTGTTTTACAAGCCCAAGACTCGTCTCTTCCCCCCCCGTCCCAGTCCGATCACGTTATTTGGCAAGCCGATCCCCTGGGTTGAGCAAGCTAAATATCTAGGCGTGATCCTCGATCGAAAGCTTACTTTCAGAGAGCACATTAAGACGGTGCGCAATCGTGCCGCGTTCGCTCTCAGTAGGCTTCATTACATGCTGAACGCACGCAGCAAGCTATCCCTGAAATGCAAACTACGCATTTTCACCACGTGCATACGCCCGATAATGACTTACGCGTGTGTAGCCTTCGCACACGCTAAGCCCCGCCAAATCCATAGGTTGCAGGTCATCCAAAACCGTTTTCTCCGAAAGGCTACGGGAGCCCCGTGGTACGTTAGAAATGAGCGTCTCCATGTCGACCTCCGTATCCCCACCATCAAACAATTCATGAAACGTATTTCCAAGCGTTTCATAGAGTCCGCTGAAAAGCACCAAAACCCCCTTATCGTATCGGCCACCCGATACACCCCCTCCCAGATCAGCAAGATCCGCCGACCGCGGCATACTCTTGTTGAGCCCGATGACCCCATCACCCTGACCCAAGAGAGTAGTAGGGAAACCAGCACTCTTAGGAAAAATAAACCCAGAACGCGTTCCGTATTCCGACCTCGCCGACGAGGTCCATCGCGACGCCCCCGTCAAAACCCTCCCCGACTTTTGCCTAACGAGCCAGCCCGCGCTGCTGAGCCACTAGCGTTAAATCCCCTAAATAATATCAACCAGACCCAGCCTGTCCCTTGCTGCCCCCCCGAAATGACCCCGCTAAGCCGAGGCCCGTGTCCCACAGGGGATGCCCTTAGCGAGCGGCCATTTAGTTTTTAAGTAGTTTTAAGCCCCGGCTGGGGGCCTTAGAATCTAAGGCAACCACGGGATTGCCCGGTTGAGCAGTAACCAGCCTTAATGTGCTGAACTGCGAGTAGTCCATTCAAAAAAAAAAAAAAAAAAAAAAAAAAAAAGGGGGCCCCCCAACTGGGATAGGGAGACAAAAAAGGGGGACAAAAGTTTGAATGAATGAAGACGGATCTTTGAGGAAATTGCTAGTTTAGCGGTTTGTGGCACTTGTTTTAGTGTTTCCGGTGTTTTTATTTAGGAAAGAAGGAATCTATACTAATATTATAAAGCTGAAGAGTTTGTTTGTTTGTTTGTTTGTTTGAACGCGCTAATCTCAGGAACTACTGGTTCGAATTGAAAAATTCTTTTTGAGTTGAATAGACCATTTATCGAGGAAGGCTTTAGGCTATATAACATCACGCTTAAGCCAATAGGAGCGGAGCAGCGATAAAGAATGTTTTAAAATCGGGGATTCCACGGGGACGAAGTCGCGGGCAGCAGCTAGTATCTGATAAGTGGAAGATTGGTGGCGATTGATGCATTTTTATGTAGGCATACATTTACTTTACTCCTACCACAGTGTCTTTTTAACCCAAAGGTTGACTGGTACAGAATGCCTTGTTGCAGTAAGTCCGCCCATGTACTTCTATTGTACATAAAGTTTTAAATAAATAATTTAGGTACTACTAATTCTATCGTTAAGGAACTTTTGTTAAGATTTATCACTTGTATGCATGTCAGGCAGTCCTGTGAAAATAAATAAGTTTTATTATCTTTATTATAAGCACCCAAATGTATAGAGGCAGACTTAAATGCCTTAGAGATTTTTTAGCAGTCAACTTTTGGGTGATTCAGAGACAAATAGTGGCAAATGCAATGTTGATATTAAAACGCGAATAAAATGTATTTAAATACAGAGATCAGAGATATATGTTGAAGGTACGGTGTATAAATATAAAAAAGGCTACTGCTGGATCCATAGAAATAATAAAATAGAAGAGATGAAATCATTACATACATTTATTATAGTGATATTCGAATTTAAAATCGTAATTTAATCACAGTACAAAAAAAAAATAGACCGCAAAAAAACAAGGTGAACTGATTTGTTATCTAAAGTTGAAAGTCACTGGGTTAAAATTAATTAGTGTTAAATTGTTCAGAAAATAAATTCTTTATTTTTCTACTCTCGTTCATCTCTGTTTCCAACCAAATGAAAATAATAGGCGTTTTAAATACAATGCGTATTTTTCTAGAAGAAATTTTATTTAATAACTACAATGTTCGGCCGTATGAAATGCGGAAAGCCATTTTGTTATGGGTACTCATATACACAATATGAACAAATCTACTTAAATTCGGAAGTAAGTTTCAAATAACGAAGAATGACAACCAGAGACAATATTTAGTTGTTTTAGGTATATGTCGAAGTCGATCGAATGTTTTTCGAAATTGTTCAACCAGTAATACATACAATCTATACTAATATTATAAAGCTGAAGAGTTTGTTTGTTTGTTTGTTTGTTTGAACGCGCTAATCTCAGGAACTACTGGTTCGAGTTGAAAAATTCTTTTTGGGTTGAATAGACCATTTATCGAGGAAGGCTTTAGGCTATATATCATCACGCTTAAGCCAATAGGAGCGGAGCAGCGATAAAGAATGTTTTAAAATCGGGGATTCCACGGGGACGAAGTCGCGGGCAGCAGCTAGTATTAAATATTCACAAAACTTCAAGCTATTGAATATTTGAGTTTATTTTTTTATTATAGGTATAAAAAATGTCAAACCGCTAACTATTCCTCGGGCAAAAAAATCTCACCGTTGAAACATTGAACCCTAAAAGTTTTGCCGTATTTATTATTTCTGCGACACGATTTGCTTGTCTGCATAAATCTTTACAGTTTCCTTTCAAAATAAACATAATCTTTCTTTTTAACCGACTTCTAAAAAAGGAGGAGGTTCTCAATTCGGATGTTTGTATTTTTTTCTTTTTATGTTTGTTCGCGCATAACTCCGTCGCTTGCCAACCGATTTGAAACATTCTTTTTTTGTTAGAAAGGGTATACTTACCAAATGGTCCCACGAAAATTTTATCGAAATCGAACAAGCGGTTTTTTGTTAATTTCAATAAATGATAGCAAATCTGTCGGGATAGCTGAAATCGCATGTTTGTTTATTGTTTACACCAATTTATACCACGCACGCTGGGTATGTTTAGCTGGCAGTGAACCACTAAAAAGTGAAAAATAAAATTCTTTTTACAAAAAATACAACCGACTTCTAAACAAAAATAAAAACAAAAAGTACAAAATTAATTTCTGAACTCGGTGTTTTTGGTTGCTTTTTTGTTTTTGAACACACCGTTTTCCGAAATTAAGGTTATTTTGTTTTTTTTTTTTGTCTTTAGAAGTCGGTTGTATTTTTTGTAAAAAGTTTTTTAAAAAATGTTATTTCCTTGTTAATGGTTTCTAAGACACTTTAAAAAAAAATGTTATTTGTTAATGGTTTCTAAGACACCACCCAAGTTGACAGTACGCCGACAGAATACATATGTAAGTACATGTGTTAATTAAATGAATTAATTTCGAATGCTTGCACGAATCGTTAAGATAGAAATTATAATTAATTAAGAAATGTAATCAGAAACTAAATACTAAATATCTAAATGAAGTTAGTGTAAACGAGAATTAATTAGGTATGAAATTGAATTAGTTTGTTTTTCTATTAAGTTGGTATTTCAGTAAAGGTCAGAAATAAAGTTTGGCTATCAGATTCTTTGATTAATTGAATTTTTAATTTTTTGCCATTTTCGTATTCAGCCTATACCTAATTCATGATTTATTTAGACTTTATTCAAATAAGTAGGTAAAAAATGGGCTTAATTTATTCATTTATCTTTTACTAGCAACGCGCCGCGGTTTTATCCGCATAGTTCCCGGTCCCGTGGGAATACGGGGATAAAATATAGCTTATGTTACTCAGGGTGAATGTAGCTTTTTAATGGTGAAAGAATTTTTGAAATCGGTCCAGTAGTTTGAGTTTATTCCTTACATACAAAAATACAAATCTTTCCTCTTTATAATATTAGTATAGAAGTATAGATATATAGATGGGCATTTTGATTAATTTATATTTCAGGTAATTATTCGTTCACGATCCGGAATATCAGTTTGCTATCCAGAGAGGAGTAGGTATACTTTTCAAAATTTGCAGATAAAATCTTCGATAACACGGGAACAACCTAATTTGGATACCAAATTTTGGCAGTCAATATTGTTGCAAATCAGCGCTAAAACAACCCATTTCAACGCAATTACCAGTCACCCTTCTAAATATATGTTACTAAATTGCTTGTTGTCATAACCCGCTAAAATACCGCATGCTTTTTTATGGATGGGAAATCATCAAATTACTTCTCCCGCTCTGGGCGGAATGGAAGGGAGTGTTACACTCATCTATACTTATAATAAATCTGTAGAGAGGTCAATTCTGTACAAGGAATATATTTTCAAAATAACTATCAGGGGGTGATTAGTGGTCGATACTGGTGCCAAAAATGCAATCAGTAAAATTTTTGTCTGTCTGTCTGTCTTTCTGTCTGTCTGTCTGTCTGTCTGTCTGTCTGTCTGTCTGTCTGTATGTTCTTTATAGAAACAAAAACTACTCGACCGATTTTAACGAAACTTGGTGCAATTATTCTTCATACTCCTGGGCAGGTTATAGTATACTTTCCATCACGCTACAATCAATAGGAGCAGAGCAGTGAAGGAAAATGTTGGGAAAACGGAAGAAGTTACTCCATTTTTTAAGCTTCCGTCGCGTGTGTAGCCTTAATGGTTAAAGTTACATAGAAATCATGTATTACGGAAATGTTCTACATAAAATTATCTAAAAAATATCCCGAAACAGCATGTCTATCTTTTGTCAATTTTAAACCGATCGGGCTGCGAGTTTCAAAATCGAGGGTAAAGTAACTATTCCACGCGGACGAAGTCGCTGGCAGAAGCTAGTACTGACTAAAACCTTTCCGTGTTGCTCCTAATGCCCTTTGCGTTCCAGAGCAGCGGTGATCCTTTTTCAATTCAGCAGGCGCAAGATATTGCATGCTAACCCCTTATACAATCTATTAAATAATCAAGTAGCAATACGTCTACGCCAAGGAATGTAGCATAGTAACACACCTACATATTTTGAACAGTGAACCATTTCTGACGTAGCCCTAATCAAAATTCGAATCACTAAACACACAGTGGGCAGAATTGAATAATAAGAGGAACAAAAATCATATGAATTAAACATTTTTGTTTTGCGTTTGGTAAAAAAAATAATTTGATATTCAAATCGCCTGCAAAATAACGCTTTCAAGTTCTCGAGTAGAGGAAAAAGAGGATTATTTAAGAATCTACTGGTTTTTAAAAAAGACAAAAAGTCGTGTATTTATGTGTGTAATAAACTAGATTAGGATATATTTTTAATACCGGATATTAGTTCTTCTATAAAAGAGAATGAAAATACTAGTTTAATATCCACCTCAAAATCATTAGTCTTCATCAAAATTTAATTTCATCAAAGTAATCACTATTGCCAACGAATAACCGTTAATAAATGGCAACGGTGACATCATCAGCCCCGCCCACGTCCACGCAGTGATCCGCGATCATATATTGTGTGGGCAATAGGGATTTAACGAAGGTCGTCTTAACGAAGGCAGCGGCGAACGGAGGCTTGGGCGACGGTGAAAAATAAAGAAAGTCTATCAACTTGCCTGACCTTTTCTCAACTATTTAACAATCTTTCTAAAGGTTGCCTTTAAAAGATCGCTTTTAGCGTTAAGGCCGCCCATTGAGTCACCCTCTGTATTGTATTCTTCGTTTTTTTTTAACTAGCAGCGCCCCGCGGTTTCACCCGTGTAGTTCCCGTTCTAGTGGGAATATGGGGATAAAATATAGTCTATGTTACTTCGGGTGAATGTAGCTTTTGTTGAAAGAATTTTTGAAATCGGTCCAGTAGTTTTTGAGTTTATTCGTTACATACAAAAATACAAATCTTTCCTCTTTTTACTATTAGTATAGATATAGTTTATATGGTGTACATAAAAAAGAGTATTTGGTTCAATGTTGGGGTCGGCTTCTAGTTGACTGGTTGCAGCTGAATACCAGTATTTTACATAGAACGACTGACCTATCAGATCTACATAGCTTAGTAGCTGGGTAGCGCGATGCCTTCTAGCAAGATCAGTGGCAGATTTAGTAGTCCTGTTCAAGATTTGTTTCCCAGTGGGTAGGTCGTAGCAGTAGGTAGATAATTAATCAGTCGCTCTATGTAAAATACTGGTACTCAGCTGTATTTATTTAAACTGGAAGTAGGCAAAAACTAGTTTTTACCTACTATGTCGGTAAGAGAATCGGCTCTTTTAATTTAAATAAATCGTTTTAGTTTGACATACCAGAAGTTTCGCATTTTCAAAGGCGCAGCAAAATTCCGTTACAACACTTTTGTGTACAAAATTTGCCAAATCATCAACCATTTAGCACTGTGTGCTAAACCAGTTAGCGATGTGGACAAAAAACTCCAATTGCTATGTTTGATTTGTGGTGCAATAACCTTGGCTACCAGAAAAAAACACTTATCTACTTTGGAGTCTATTGGTCTTGTGGTTACCGTTATGATTAATAGGTAAGTACTTGTAAGAAATAATTTGATATTAATCGAGCAGAAAATGAGAGCTTATAAAGTTATTATGTTCTGATTAATAGGGTTATTACTGAATACTAGCTGCTGCCCGCAACTTCGACCCCGTGGAATCCCCGATTTTAAAACATTCTTTATCGCTGCTCCGCTCCTATTGGCTTAAGCGTGATGATATATAGCCTAAAGCCTTCCTCGATAAATGGTCTATTCAACCCAAAAATAATTTTTCAATTCGAACTAGTAGTTCCTGAGATTAGCGCGTTCAAACAAACAAACAAACAAACTTTTCAGCTTTATAATATTAGTATAGATTAATCATGACATAACTGTATGCGGTTTCATGCTAATTTGTAGATTACATACAGACTCATAATAAAATCTTGGTAGTTTACTGAAAACCTGGCTTAAACTTAGTATAATTTTAGTGTAGAAAGTAGAGTAAATCTATCTCCTTTCGTTCAGTCCATCCAAAGGTTGTCTGTAAGAGATTGCCTTGTGCGATGAGACCTCCCATTGTACACTTATTTTTATAAATGTTTTTCCTGTTATTATTGCAAGGTGTACAATAAAGTATATTGTAAATAAATAAATAGAGTTCCTCTGCGAAAATAGAGTACTAACTTTGCACTCCATTTCGCCGTTTATATCAAGTTTAACGTAAAAAGGGACGAGTCTACTTACAACATGACATGAAAGCAAACGTCATGATCGCATGGAGTTTGCATTTTTTGATTGAATTATATTGGTATTTAAAATTTTCATATGAATTTTATACCGACGTCCGAGGACGCCCGAGTCCAAATCCTCATACTGAGCAATAGTAAAAAACACAACTAGACAACAAGTAAGGCTTAAAGAAGTTTCAAATACATTTTAAATGGTATTGATGATGATACTAGGATTTGTCTGAGTCTAGTGGTCGGGTGACCATTCCTAACAAATTGACACTACATAGTATAGACAGTACATTCTACTGGTCACTAAGGTCAACAATAAAATACATGCAATCAGACATTTTGATCAGAAATTTAGTAAACCTAGCAGAGAACATACTAGAGAAAGGCCTAAGGTGGATGTCGTCTCTGAAGAAATACACAGTTCCTAAGGAATGTAATGAAATCTTAAACATAAAAAAGTAGGTACTTTTTAGAGGTCGTTTGTTTTAAAAAAGTATTATTTTTATCACTTTTTAGTGGCGACCCCACACTTAAACGTACGCATCACAGCGTACGTGTTATAAACTGGTGTAAACAATAAATAGACATGCGATTTCAGCAATCCCGTTAGATTTGCTATCATTTATTTAAAAGTTCCGTTTCCTATCTACGTTCTTCATCAGATCTTCAGCAAACTAGTAAGGGACCACTTCGAAATACTAAGATAATCTTCCAAACTATACTATACTTACAGTTTATTATTTTCATTTTACATCGACAAGTGAGAATGAAAACATCATCAATGTAGTCGTAGCCACGCATTATTAGGGATAACTCAAATACTAGTCGTCAGATCTCACTTAGATCTAAATGGGACTACATGACAAGTACCAGCTTTCGTATATATAAAAATAATCATCAAAATCGGTGCACCCAGTATACTGAAAAGCTTCTCAACATCTGGCTAGCTTACTCCCAATTATATGTGAGTCGGCTTCCGGTGTAAACAGCTTTATGAATTAATTTCATTATTTTTTGTGCACAAAGAAAATCAGTAATAGCATAATTAACATTATAATTGTGAGTACAAAGGAAATTGCTTATTTCTAAAGAAAATTTCTTCCAGCAAACTTGCGAAAGGAAATATGAAAAAGAAATGTAGGCAATGTGTGTGTAAGAACAAGAGAAGTATGTGAAACCTTAAACTTAAGTAACAAATAAAAAATACGAAAATATACTTATAAAAATATAGATATCTATATATGTGCATATACAACGACATTGCTTACTTATACTAACCGTTGACACAAAAGCGTATAGCCAGACAGCAACATAGAATTAATCTACTCATTAAAAAATAAAAAATGATCATCAATCTTTGTGCATATCGACCTCCGGTACTTGAGCAATCAGGGCAATAATCAGACTCAACTGAATATGATTATTTGACAAAAAGACAGAACTAAATATGAGAAGACTTCTAGCTGTAGAATACAATACTCTTTATTAAGGACACCACAAAAGTTACAGGATAAATAGATGAAGAAGATATTACCTAGGGTGTCATACTGGGTAGCCTTATGGCTATGTATGTGCGATCTTTTAAAGAGAGAAGGCATTAAAATAGTAGTCTTAGGTATACTTTTTTTGCGGGAATAGTTCGAAAGGGCCGTCTTGGAACACAAAGGGCACAAGAAGGAACACGGATGGGTTTAGTCAGTAAGAGTCTGACACTCCTTTCCGCTCCGCCCAGAGTAGAATAAGTAACCTGACGGCATCCTATTCTAAAAGAAAAAGTTTACTATTGACGCTTAAAGATAGATGTTAATTATTTTGAGGCCAAGGGGAAGCACATTTAAGAGATTTAAACACAAATCCAGTGTGGTAATCAGGCGTGTGAAGAACTAAGATTTTAGATGCTCGAAGTAAAATTATGGCAGCAATATAAAGTAAAATTGATTGTTTTAATGTAACATCTTGCACGAATTGCACCCCGAAAATATGTACACATCCAATGGAATAAGTGTCCACATTTGCGAACCCACAGGGAAAATTAAGCCGGAAGTAAGGAGAAACAAACTACCACATAGAGTAAATCCTCTGTCAACACTCAAATATTAACCCACTGCAGAGGAACTAATTAAAATCTCACAACTAAGTTAGTTGACAGTTAAATACATAATTATACCGTAATCCGAGCAAAACTTGTGACGTAAACTCGTAAACTCCTCCTTTCCATAAACCGCGTCAGAACTCCTAATTAACAGTATTAGGGAAACAGAAAGTTTTGTTCGACTAAATTTGTTTTACGGTGTCCCAAAAAAAAAATAAGTATACGTATACGAATGAAAGCAGGAAAACTGTAATTAGAAATAGAAAAGTGGTGTTTGTATGTATGGATATGAAATTAGGGAAAATTTGTTTACTTTTGACGATATTCCCCAGTTAGGTACTTGAAATATCACATTGATTTAAACCTTATGCACTAGTAAAAAAAGTCTCGCTTGCCATCCGATAGCAACCAGGCCCGAACGACGGCGCGTCCTGTTCCACGCGCGCCCTAAGAGCCGTCAGCATCGAAGACGGGGCCCCATGGGGTCAGTGCCTGCTAGGGTTGCGGAATTTGTTCGAAAGAATCACCGCGGCCCTGGAACGCAAAGGGCACAAGAAGGATCACGGGTGGGTTTTAGTCAGCAAGAATCTGACACTCCCTTCCGCTCCACCCAGAGCGGGAGAAGTCATTTGATGATTTCCCATCCAAAAAAAAAAAACAAAAAAAAGGGCGCTTATCCTTTCATTTAAATATTAATTGACTTTTAAGTTAACGTCATCGAGTACGTATAATAACTTACACTAACGCCTCCGAAGGTTAGCGATGATGTGGTCGACGATGGAGCACGCTTGACTAGAAGTAGCTTATTCACTCTTGACTTAAAAAACTCCAAGTTGATGATATCAGGAAACACAGACCACGGCAGGGAATTACAGTCCTTAGCTGTACAAATTATGAACGTATTCCGTAAACTGAAATTTGACTTGCATATGCCAGTAAAACCTGTAAAAGCACATTATGAAATCGAAGAATCATCAATACTACCATATGTATAAAGGTGAAGAGTTTGTTTGTTTGCTCACTTGAACGCGCTCATATCAGAAACTACTGATCCGATTTGACAAATTCTTACAGTGTTAGATAATCAATTTTTAGAGGAAGGCTTAAGGCTATATCATCACGCTAAAACCAATAGGAGCGGAGCACTAATGAAGAATGTTGCAAAATCTGGGTCAGTAACTATTCCACGCGGACGAAGTCGCGGGCAGAAGCTACTATTCAATAATGATGTAAACAGAATTATGACGTCTATAAAAAATCCGGTTATATTTATTTCCGAAGCGCGTTGGCATTTAAGCCCGGGTAAGATTATTAATACTTATGGATAACATGTTTTTTTCCTACGCCCACGCCTGATCGACCCACTATGCAGTGTTAATCTTCATAATACCTATTATGTTAGATTGAATGTCATTTTTTTGGACTGCCTGGAGTTTAGTGACTCCCGAAGAGGGCTTTCACGTTTATGTATACAGAGTGTTGTTAAACCACTTCAAAAAATGGAGGAGGTTTTCCAACGGACATATGGTCGCTGAGGTTTTCAATCCGACAGAGAATATTTTTAGTATTTTTCAGTCATCGTGTTGCTCAACTTTAAACATTAACGAGCTCAAGGATTTGACGAACAATACCGCAATATGTACATTTGGGTAGGCCGCATTAAGTCTCAAACTATTATTTTTTACGTTTGCTAGAAATATTTTTGACATAATCAGAAATAGGGTACCTACCTAGTTGACTAAATAAAATCAGCTAAGTCCGACAGATAGACTTCCAAAAAATATTGGAAAAAAATTGTATTATTTTTTATTTCACGTAAAGAAGAAACGTTGAAAACTCGTGCGACGTCACTACGGCTACAATTTATACTAGCGTCACAAACTCCCACTCCTGCTGAAAAGTTTATTTGCGAAATCACTTCTGAATCCGCAGTGAAATCATGAGAAACTCTTTAGTTTCACATGATTTCTCTGCGGATTCAGAAGTGATTTCGCAAATAATCTTTTCAGAATAGCACGGTAGATCTTTTATGTTTTATCTTTGTAATTTTTTATTGATTTGTAATTTTGGACACATATTTTATGATTTGATAAAGCATAAAATATGTGTCCAATAAGTTTCGATAATCTAACTGAGGGACTATTAGTCATTTTTTTTTTACTCAGGAAACATCCCTATTTTAGTTTTCCTATGAGGTTAAAAGTCCATCTCATTAGTAATGGTCATCATAATATATGTACCTAATGTTTTGTCATAATCAAAGTCGCTAAGACATGTTCAGCAGTTTTACTAGAAAAATGCAGCAAAATTAGCTGTTAAAGCTAGAATTCTGCGACGCTTTTAAAGAGATTGTAATTATTTCATTTTCATTTTTTGTTTGAAAATTAATATAATTTTAATAGATTAGATAAAGCAAAATATTGGACACGTACCTAGTCCAATATTTTTTGGAAATCTATCTTACGGAGTAATTACAAGAAGAAGAAAGAAAAGTATTTAATTGCCACAAAATGACATACATTAATGGATTTTCCATTAAAACCTAAACGATAGTACATTATCACGTCTGAAGTGTTTCGATAGCGACAAACAAACAACAACATGCTTTAACGTTTTATATGAGAAGAATTAGTAGTAGTTAAATTATGTTAGTAAAGATAAATTAAAATTTAATAACAATACAAGTAACAAGAGTGATTGTTTGAGTGTACATGTACATACATTATAAAACAAATGCATGTTGTGGTTGTGGCAAAAAGGCTTCCACTCAGCATAATGCTGTGCCGTGGGGGACCCTCAGCACGGCGCTGATAATCAGTAGTAACCTATAGGTAATTGATGAATAATCTATACTTCTATACTAATGTTATAAAGCTGAAGAGTTTGTTTGTTTGAACGCGCTAATCTCAGGAACTACTGGTCCGATTTGAAAAAATCTTTCAGTGTTAGATAGCCCATTTATCGAGGAAGGCTATAGGCTATATATCATCACGCTAAGACCAATAGGAGCGGAGCAGCCATGAAAAATGTGACACAAACGAAGTTGTGCGGACAGCTAGTGAATGATGATGATGATTTTTTAGTCAACTACCCAATTACACTTCCAGCGTAAAAAGTCAAGTGTCATTATACCAACGCTTCTCGTTGCCTTTTCTTACCTGCCAAAAATATTCCCGACTCAAGAGTCTCGTGGACAAAAGTCAAGGGATGTTTTTGACAAAGGATACAGTATTTTAAAGGTTATCTTTTGTAACTGAGACAGAGCACAGTCCAATGCTTGGTTACACATAAGGCTGTCATCTTCTGAATTGCTGACGCTGGAAAAAATACTTAAAAAGCCCCGGACATCAGGGCCTCACGTCTGCTATTACAATAGTGTCAGAATGGTCTATCATTGATTTCATAATGGCTGATTTTTACAAGTTTGGTAATCTACTAATATAAAAGCGTCATTATGACTTTCCAATGATCAACCAGTGACACTCCGTTGAAAGAAATGGCATCGAGTGGTAATCTCGTACATACTGACAAATGAATGATAGACGTATGCAGTAATCTGCTAAAATTTTGACACTTCCTTTGGTCAGTGTCCTACTATTAGAACATCATTGTGCAGTCATTGCTTCTAATAGCTCGGTTATCAAAAGGTATTACGAGACCATTGACTGACCAATGATCGACCATTATGAGTTTAGCAGATTACGAACTTTTAGCAAAATGACAATGGGATCGTGTTGGAATGACAAATTTATAAAAATAGCAGTCTTGGGGCCCTGGTTGAATATGCGAATTTTCCCGGAAACCCCCGAAAAATAAAATATATACATATATATTACAGCTTGTTTGCGATATAGACTATACCGTTGGCTATTTTGCAGCGCCGGAGTTTTTATTGCTTTTATTCGTAACAAATGTATTAAACGAAGATTTGTTTTAGTGTACTTATTATTTATATTACACTCAATCGAGGTTCCTTTGACCTTTTTGTAAACCCAGCCCTCTAACTAAACAAATCAAATCCGGGGTAATCCGGTCAGATAGCAGCCCTACTTAGTCACCAATAATTTATAACTCAAAACACGGAAGAAAACGTAGTAGCAAAGGTCATTGAGAAAAACACAGAGCTAGTCCCAGCACTACTTGAACCCACGGGCACAATCACAATGATGTAGTACCTTATATTTCTTTCACAATGTTCTTTCACAATGGTTGCCACCAACCATATAAGGTTGCCGGAATGACCGCGGAGAATGAGTAACCGATGAACCAAAAAAACAACCGTTAGATCTTGAGTGTTTGCAAAAAGTTTTTATTGATTTTAATTACGTTTATAATGTGGGCGATGTATTCTTATGGTGTGGGCGCTGTGCTTTTGAACTTTGTCGTGGTTTTTTTTCTTTGAAAAAGACAGTTATATGATGCTACGCATGCGCCCAAAAAGTTAACAAGACATTTCTCGAAGAGTTTTATTATAGGCAACGATAATAGCTCTATGTATAATCTCCATTGTACAGTGCTTTGTAAACGCGCTTGCTCAATTTAAATTGTTCTTTTGATAAATGATAAATTATTTTTATTTTGTAAGTAGGTTTTTTTGTGTTGTGGCTCCATTGTTTAACTATAGATTATTTGGGTCA
The DNA here is from genome assembly GCA_905332915.2 of Hecatera dysodea. Taxonomy (NCBI): domain Eukaryota; kingdom Metazoa; phylum Arthropoda; class Insecta; order Lepidoptera; family Noctuidae; genus Hecatera; species Hecatera dysodea. The sequence goes on from HG995314.1 coordinate 3,036,188, forward strand.
GAGCCCATTCGTCCCCTAAAATTCGTCCCCCAGCATAAAAGTTGTGTAGATTCGGCCCCTATATAGGTGCCCATTGGTCTCCTGGTAGGGGACCAATTAATATTTTAATAAAAAATATTATTTTTAAGGTACCCATTCGTCCCCTCTAATATATATACAATATAAGTTAAAGATTCGACACCTATTCAGGTGCCTATTGGTCCCCTGAGATAAAATTAGCTATATTTTACATAAGAAACGGTTAACATAGTACACTTGTGAACAGTTTATTAACGGAATTAATTTAATAAATCATAACAGATCATTGAAAAAAGAACTATGATGAATGATAATCCGTCATGATAATAATATAACCTGTCGATAGGCTTACGATGTAAAATTGTCTCACTACGAATGGCTTGTTAAAAAAACGGGTTACAAATAATAGATAAGGTGTTTAAAATTGGTAAGTACTCTCTAGATGTGCGCGGGGTGTGGAATGCCGAAGCGGGAGGGGTAATTATTATGATTTTGCATGTATGTAGTTGGTAAATATACAAAAAAATAAGAAGTGATTATTTACTGTTGATATGTGTTCTATTTTTTTTTTGCATATTTTATATTTAATATTGATTTATATGATGGTCAATCAAGGCAGATTTTTGTAAAAGAGTTGTATTTTGTTAGTTTCTAGGACATTGTGATTTTGTATGTGTTAATCTTATTTGAAATAAACATGATATCTACCGAATTACTATATTTTTTATTTTAGCTTTTTCTGCGCGACTGTACCAGGACTACCAAACTGCAGTATACACATATACATGTACTTATATTAGAAGAATGAATAAAAATAAATATTCTTCAGGGGACGAATGGGCCCCTCAAAAGTTCCAGGGGACGAGTGGGCACAGGGTGCGAATCTTAGGGGACGAATGGGCTCTGACCCGATTATTTTGCCAATGTCAAGGTTTGGCGAGGTATTGATGATCGGTTCTCATTTACGATTGTAAAGTTGAGTCAGTTTTTGTTGTGAAGCGAGGTTCAAAAGAACAAAATATTTTTGGATTATACAATTAGAAAAAGAAACGATGGATGGTTGTGTGAGGAGTGATATGAAAGAAAAAGGATTTAGTGATAGCGTGACGGCTGACAGGACAGAATGGAAGAAAAAAACGTGTTGCGCCGACCCCAAGTAACATGGGATGAGGGCAGGAAGATGAAGATGATAGCCCATTTATCGAGGAATGCTATAGGTGACTCTTTCGAACAAATTCCGCAACTCAAATGACAGCCTGGACCAACGGTTTAGCGTGCTTTCCGTGGCACGGTGGAGTCTCGCTGTGTTCGAAGACAAAGGCAGGTGAAGATCTCACCGGTTGGCTATTATTATTTAGCCACAAGCTCCTGGGTTCGGATCAGACACAAATAAGTCTCAAACGCCGACACCAACCTTGCTATGTAATTACACGCAGTTATCTGCAATCTTAATCAAAAACATAAATTAAAATAATCATCGGACTCTCATCGCTTCGAATTTCATACAACGTTGCACACCCATTGAGAAAATTAATGTTTTCACACTAAAATCATTATAAAACACGAGCTTAACGGAACAATTACCGTAAAATGTATGAAAACTATTAAATTATACGGTTCAGATTTTTGGCCACGATTTGATGGTTGTTGGCACACTGGCCGACTGATATAGAGCAATGGTCTTGGATGCTGATGATTTATTGTTTTATCAATATTTTTTTTTCTAATATTGCGATGTAGATTACTTCTAATAAACTACGGTACTATATATAAAAAAAAAACACTAATTGATGGAGGTGTTTTTACAACTATTATCAATGTGAGTTTGTTTGTTATGCTTTTACGCCTAAACCAATAAACCGATTTAAAAAAATCCTTCACCAATGCAATGCTACATTATCAGCGAGTAACATAGGCTATATTTTAACCCCGTATTTTGAACTACGCGGGTGGAACCGCGGGGCGCTGCTAGTCTATACTAATATTATAAAGAGGAAAGATTTGATTGTTTGTATTGAATAGGCTCCGAAACTACTGAACCGATTTGAAAAATTCTTTCACTGTTAGGAAGCTACACTATTCCCGGTGACATATGTTATTTGTTATCACCATATTCCTATGCGAACGGGAGCTATGCAGGTGATTAGATAATAATACGAAAGATGGAAAGCTGAATATCTGAAGCAGAACGGCTAAATGGATCTAGATGAAATTTGGCACAAAGAAGATTTATTGTCTGAAATAGTATTTGGTTAGGTTGTTTTTTATCCTGGAAGTACATTCTCCTGTATAATTTCCGAAATTATTTTTTTCGCACCAAAAACAATTTCTGCTGACAGAAGCTATCATGTATAAAAAGTGACAAAGAGAACAAAAGAATATAGTAGGTGTGTTACTCAGGGAATTTGTTCGAAAGAGTCACCGCGGCCCTGGAACGCGGTGGGCATTAGGAGGAACACGGATGGGTTTTAGTCAGTAAGAGTCTGACACTCTCTTCCGCTCCGCCCGGAGCGGGAGAAGTAAGTTGATGATTATATATTACAGATACATTTTAATGTGTCACTGCTTTGCTAGAAAGGTTCATTTCAGTAATGTAGCCAGACGATGCTGTCTGTCGCAGGTCTTCCTATGTATGAACCCAAAGTGACGTGTGTCTATTAAATTACACGGTTCATAATTTTGTCCATAATTTGTCTCGGATTGGCACACTGGCCGTAATATAGTGGTCTTGATGGTTGTGATTTAATTTTGTCGAATTAAGTCTTTTAAAACATGGTAATGGTAGATTGAAATGATTGTTGCACGGAAATATTATTCTGCTTTTTAATCGACTTCAAAAAAGGTGGAGGTTCTTAATTAGGTTGTTTTTGTTTTCAATGTGTAATACCTCATAACTCCGTCATTTATAAACCGATTTGAAAAATATATTTTTAGTGCGAAAGGTTTCCAATTGGTCCCATAGATCCTTTTTTTTTACAAAAAAATGAAATCGACTTCCAACTTAAAAACATAACAAAGTAAAAAATACCTTTAAATTTGGAAGCCAGCGTTAAAACAACCAAAAACACGGAATTCCAAAATTAAAGTTATTTTATACTTTGTAGTGTTTTAAATAATTACACTCTTCGCAAAATAACATGATACTTTTTCAACTTCAGGTGTACGAGAGATTGGTCGTTCATGTGATTCTTATTTAATAAAATAGTCTTTCAGTCATATTTTTAGCTCAATAAACAAGTTACTTCGAATCGAGTTACGTTTGGACGTGTTTTCGTTTCATTTTCTTGTTTTAAACATATGCGTGTATAATGCACAAATTACTTGGTAATGTTTTATATCTCTTGCACAAATATAGAAAAGATAAAATAAGGACTTACCTTTAGCCAAAGCAGTGTGTACGAAGCATAGACACAGGAAGATCTTTAGAGCCGCCATTTTGAAAATTTTACAAGGTTTTTTTTTATAGACACAAATCACTTGACACTGTATTTACCTGGAACAAGAATATAACAAATTTAAATTACATACAGAGTAAGGATTAATAACAAAGCTGCAGTGGGACAATCCTTACTAATATTATAAATGCGTAAATGAGTTTGTCTAAATTCCTGAACCGATTTTGATTACTTTTGTTGAAGAGATAGATTGGCGTTCTGGAGACGGTTCTACTTTTTTTTTGCGAAAATAGCGCGTAGGACCATAGTCACTGCCATAATTATACTAATATTACAAAGAGGAAAGATTTGTCTTTTTGTATGTAACGAATAAACTCAAAAACTACTGGACCGATTTCAAAAGTTCTTTCACCATTAGAAAGCTACATTCACCCTGAGTAACATAGGCTACATTTTATCTCCATATTCCCACGGGAACGGAAACTACGCGGGTAAAACCGCGGGGCGCTGCTAGTTATTAAATAAAATTAAACATGTGAATGTCTTGCACGCCATAGACAAATTGTATATTTATGCTTTGTTTGTAATGGCTGGTTCAAACAGTGGGACTGGTTTAGTTATTTGTAAGTTTTTATTTATTTTTAATTTTCGCTCGCGTCAAAAACGAGCATGAATAAACGCTTTTTCTTTCTTTCTTTCTTTGTTGAGTCAGCTCTCACTGGTTACTCCACCCAGCCAAGGTTTAATTTTAATTATTTTACCAACATTATTTCAAACTAAATGACCCACGCTACTTCGTGTTCGTGTCACAGTTTCATGACTGCTCCGCTCCTATTGGTCTCAGCGTGAAGATATATGGGCTATCTAACACTAAAAGAGTTTTTCAAATCGGAGCAGTAGTTCCTGAGAAAGCAAACTAACTCTTCAGCTTTATATATTTGTATAGATTTTGCTAGATAGGTAACATAGTTACTTCTAATAACAACATTATCCTCTTTCGGGTCCAGTCGGGTAAAAATACGATAAATAATAACAATAGTTTCATTAGTATTTTTAGTCTGATTTTAATCATTTTTTCTTTGGACAAAAATTAGCTGATCTTAAATCTTTAACTTGACCAGGAACTTACTTCCATTAATTAGTTCACTCACCACATTTCATGTTACCAAAGAATAAAATCCCCGTTCACACAAAGGCACTGATTATTTTAATTATCAATCAGGCCGGGAATCGAACCCGCTACGCTCTGCTGGCAGCCAGCGATGCGTGCGCTGTACAATTTACGGTACTGCTTAAACAGTACAGACAAACGTACATGCATAGATAGTGGAGTAGTGAACTCACTAAGTCGGAAAGGCGATAAAGGGATTTCCATGTTTTTATTTATGTAGCTCGTGGATGAATCGGTTACAGTCGTACGGGTTAATCCTAGTCGGAACCAGTACGGGACCGTGCTGGTAGGACCCAATATGCTGCGTCCGGCAATACCTACGACGCAGCTCTATGTGTCTCGATTACATCACACCACGAAGGTTGAGGAAATGGTGGAGTATGTTCTAGCGAAGACCAGCTGGACCTTAAGGGTAGAGAAGTTGGAGCCGCGCCATAACAAGAATTTCAAGTCGTTCGTGGTGCGAGTTCCGACTCATCATATTGAGACCTTCCTCAAGGAAGAGTTTTGGCCGAAGGGTGTCGTGTTACATCGGCGATTCCGCGGAAGACTACGCGACCCCCGCAGCGTAACACGACGCCGACACTTCGTGTAAAATAAAATAGGGTAATGTTTTAGTTTTATATAAATATGTATGATAGTCTGTAAGACATATATGTTATGGGTCTTTTTTACCCGAAATAAAAGATGTATTATTATATATTATATTATAATCTTCAAGGTTAAGCAACACTTGCCAAGGTTGGTCTGTGGATGGGTGACCATCTTGACATACTGAGACCTCTCCGTACATCGGAATGCGCGCTAAGCCGTTGGTCCCGGCTGTCATTTGTAGATCTTTGGCAGTCGTTACGGATTGTCAGACGCGAGTAAATCTGACTCCAGTCTTGCCAAGAAGTACCGCGTTACCCAGTTAACGGGTTGTGGAGGTCTGGCAGGCAGCCGCTCCATGTAAAATACTGGCATTCTCTATATGTTACGATGGGGTTATATGGTAAGATTAACCTCAGCAAGTGTTGCTTAACCTTGAAAATTGATCCGTGCGGCTGTTTTTGTTTAGCCACGAGCTCAGCTCTTCCTAGAAATCTCTATCAATGGCCCCGTTTAAATCCTGGAAGCTGCAGGTGGTCGAGATAATCCTACTTTTCTCTCTTTGAAATCATTAAGCATATTTCGCTCGCACAAAATAATTGCTTCATTTATTTATCGGCTCCTGTCCAAGCCTATCGCACAAAAATAAAAATAAAATCTTTAGGCCGTGTTATACATACAGTATGTTAACTAACAGAGGGCGTTCCTGTTAACCCGCAATAGTATAGCACCCATATAATATGATAAAAAAATATTACCATTCGAAAACAAAATGTTTTTTTTTTTATATTAAAATATTTACTAAAATTTTTTATTGCCGGTTTGGGCATTGCTACTACGAGTACCATTCCGCGCTACTATTTTGATTTTAAACGGGATGTTTCGAATTAATTGTCAATTAATTATTTTTTTTGAATTCGGATTACCTATTTTTTGCTTATTTTTCTATGCTGATATTTTTATTTTTATCTATTAATGATATAGATTAACGAGTTTAAGGGAACGCCCTCTGTTATTTAACATACTATATATAGGTACTATCAAATGAGTTACGATAATTATCAAACAACATCTGCTTCTTGGAGAATGTAATAGAAATTATTAATAGGCAAACGTAACTTGTTCCTAGATTTGGTAAGCAGAAGTGCAGGCCCAAAGGAAAGGCGGGAAAAATGGATTTCAGTTTTTTACCGGCCACACGTGCATACAAATAAAGTCAGTGTCCCTCTTTTACGTTGTAAAAACTGGTAGTTGACCAAAAAAACCTAATAAGTCCGTCAGATAGATTTCCAAAAAACATTGAATAAGTATTTTTTTCTTTTTTTACGGAAAAAAAAAACGAAGACGATACAGTGCGTTGAAAACTCGCGTGACGTCACTACGTGCAAAAATTTTTACTAGTGACGTGACGTCACACGCTCCCACTCCCTGATCTTTGATGCTTTTTATCTTCGTCTGTTTTTATAGATTTGATAGAGGAAAAAATATGTGTCCAATATGTTTCTATAATCTAACTGACGGACTAAAACATAATCATATATTTTTTACTCAGGCAACATCCCTATTATGTTGATTTTTTTTTCAATGTTTAATACCTCATAACTCCATCCCTTATAAACCGATTTGAAAAATATATTTTTAATGCGAAAGGTTTTATATACTTTCATATTGGTTTCATAGAAATTTCATCAATCTCCTCTGTTGAACTTTGATGCGTTTTATCTTTATAATTGTTTTACGATTTGAAATGACAAAAAATATGCGTCCAATATTTTTTGAAAATCCAACGGACGGACTAAATAGAATTATGATTTTTATATCTAGTAAAATAGCCAATTATGAACTACTTTTAAAGGACCAATCCCGAATCGCGAAAAATAATCAGCTGTTCAGCACATTTTATCCAGCTATGCATATACAGAGTGTTTCAGTAGTGCATGTCCATATTTGAGGATGACATTAGGTAGCTGATATTTGTTTGTATATTAAGGAAACAATAGCAAAACAAAAAAAGAGATTAATTTCCTTATAATCCGACAGCTAATAAAAAGTTCTATGTAATCAATCACTTCTGAAGCAGTCGATATCATTAAACTACAGGAAATGCTACCAACTGTAACAAACTATTTGAAAGTCATTTTAATAATAATAATATTCTTTATTTACAAAACAAAAAAAAAACATTAGTTCGAAACTTTTTTTTTGTTGTCATTTCTTTATAAACGGCATTTTTTTTGTTTTACAAATATTTCCTTTATGTATGTAAAATACCCAATAATATCACGCTTAAAATATGACCACGCACATCTGGAACACGCTGTATAAATTTATGCGTCAGTCTTCTTTTTGTGTCTAATTTTACGACTGTTCTGCTAATCCGTACGACGATCTATTAAACGCTTAATAACTATTGCAACTGTAATTAAATCCAACGATATATTGCACACCATGTATTAATGACGTTTGAAAAAAGAAGTAATTTTTATGAGAAACGCCCTAGGGCGCTATCTGCTTTATCAATGACGCGGTATAAAAATTACGATGTTTTTCTATATGCCATAAAATGTGTGCGACTATTAATTTTACACATTTGCATATCTACTATTGTATAAATTCAAGTTCTTAAAACGCAATAGACAGATGTGTTGCTGGGGAGTTTGTTGCGCCACTTCTTCTTCCCAGCTAAAACACTAGGAAGTGGTGACGGGTGAGCGTTTTGGGAGACTGTCTTTATCTAAAATTTGACGTTCAAAAAGTGCTGTCTATAAGCCTAGTTTGAATAAATGACTTTTGAATTTGAATTAGACTTTTATTTCTCGTAATAAAATTAATATAGGAGAAGCTTGTGGTAAAATAGTAGCAGCCGGGTCTACCTTCTAGCTTAAGCACCGCTTACCGAGGTTGGTCTGTGGATAGGTGACCATCTTAACGTATTGAGTATCCTCCATGCCTCGAAAAGCACGCTAAGCCGCTGGTCCCGGTTAACATTTGTAGATCTTTGGCAGTCGTTACGGATTGTCAGACGCCAGTAAATCTGACATCAGTCTTGCCAAGAAGTAGTGTCACCCAGTTAATGGGTTGTGGAGGTCTGGTGGGCAGCTCTACGTAAAACACTGGTATTGAGCTGATTCCGGATAGACTTGAGAGCCGACCCCGATATAGTTAGGAAAAGGCAAGGCAGGAAATTAATATCTTATGAAGAATAATAAATAGAAGCATTCATAAAATATTAGTTTTTGCCTCTTGTTTCGCTGGCGACCAAGTTTCATTTTCGCAAAAACAGTAGCTCGTCGCCAGGGTATATCTATCTCTGTCTCTGTAAATAGCGCAACCACTCATTATGGGCATAATGTCAAGTTAATTATTTATTAAAAAGTTTTTTATTTTTCACTTTTTAGTGGCTATACCTCTACATCACCACTAAAAAGTGAAAAATAAAAAAAATAAAACTTTTTACAAAAAATACAACTGATTTCGTAATAAAATAAAAACCACTAAAAAAATATAAATAAACTTTAATTTCCGACGTCGATGTTTTTGATGTGTTATTTCTTAGTTTTTTGACACCGACTATGTATTTATAGCAAACTGGGAGCGCCCAGCGGTTCCTCCCGCATTTTTCCCGTTCCCGTGGGAATATGGTGATAAAATATAACCTATGTCATCGGGTACCTTTACAGTCGTGAAAATAAAACCAAATTGTTTCAGTAATTTCGGAACCAATGCAAACAAACAAACAAAAAATCAAATCATCTATACTAATATTATAAAGCTGAAGAGTTTGTTTGTTTGGTTGTTTGTTTGTTTGTTTGTTTGTTTGTTTGTTTGAACGCGCTAATCTCAGGAACTACTGGTTCGAATTGAAAAATTCTTTTTGGGTTGAATAGACCATTTATCGAGGACGGCTTTAGGCTATATATCATCACGCTTAAGCCAATAGGAGCGGAGCAGCGATAAAGAATGTTTTAAAATCGGGGATTCCACGGGGACGAAGTCGCGGGCAGCAGCTAGTCCTCTTTATAACATTACTATAGATTGTCAAAAAGTCTAAAATTGATGGGATTGAGCACAGAACAGATTTTTTTTTTCTGTTCTGTGGGATTGAGAAACGCTAGCGAAATGTCACGTGGCCAATCAAAAATTGTAAATTTTGACAGTATCTATGAATTTGACGTTTCGTTAAGAATTTCACTTAATTTCGAGCTGGAGGTCATTCTTGATAGTGTTATCGGTTAAAGTAACTAAATACTTAATTAACTTAACTTAACAATAATAAAGCGCAAAAGTTTTTTTTGTTTGTTTGGTTTTATCTCTGGAAATACCGGTCGGATTTGGAAAATACTTTTTGCATGTGATAGCCACAATCATGAGGAAGGTTATATAAACGGCAACGGGAAAATACAGAAGATAATAAACTATACTAGCGTTCCTCGATTGTTTAAAACTAAACAATGGAGGAATGTCAGTTTTTTTTTTAAACATTAGTTAGTGTTTTTCCCATTTTGTATTTTTATCTATGCGTTAATTAAAAGTGTTGATTGTAAAAATATAGTTATTTTTATTCATAACTCGCACTTCGCCCGCGACTTTTTTGTGCGCAGATTTAGCTTTGCCTTCCTGCATGTGCATAAAATCCTTGCATTTGCTTTGTAATCTTGCATGTGGATAATATAGCGGGCGGAAGGGAGGTGCATACCTGCAACCCACTAATATTCGCGGAAATTAAAACTAGATATATTGTTTTCATTTTCAAATATATTTCCATCCCCGTTGTATCCCCTTATGGATGGAATTCGCACATGCGTATTCCACGAAATTTCATTTATTACATTTACTTGCAAACGTATGTAAATGTACATAGCAAATGTCTACACCCTATAAGGAACCTACCTGCCAAATTTTAAGTTTGTAGCTGTTATAGTTTCTGAGATTTCGTGATTAATTAGTGAGTGGTATTTCGCTTTAGATATCCTATTAATATTATAAACGCGAAAGTTTGTAAGTATGGATGGATGTTTGTTACTCTTTCACGCAAAAACTACTGAACGGATTTGGATGAAATTTGGCACACAGATGGTTTATAACCAGTATTAGGTATATAGCATCAATTTATAAATTTTACCCCGATATTCTCACGGGATCGAAACTAATACGGGTGTAACCGCGGTTCGCTGCTAGAAAAGATATATGTATATAGAAGATAAGTTTCTACCAGCGGCCAATTTCAGCAGCATAAAAAGCGTAGATATTCTAGACTTTAGTTTATGTTTGAGCCAATTTTATCCAGATCTGTTCAACTCTTCTGTCGTGATTGAGTAATTATTACAGTAGTGAGATTTAGGAATAGACAAAAGGAAGGTTTTCGAAACAGTCACTGCAGCCCTGGAATGCAAAGAACATTAGCAGGAACACGGGTATGTTTTAGTCAGTAAGAGTCTGACACTCCCGTTCGCTCCGCCCAGAGCGGGAGAAGTCATTTGATGATTACCTATCCGGAAAAAAAAAGATAGCAAAACAAATGAAACAATTTAAAAATTATATAGAATTTCTGTTGTTTCATTTGTTTTTCTATCTGCAGTATGTGATAGATAGGTTATTGGGTTCGGCCGTAAGACTCCGCTGTCCATCCGTCGGTCTATCCGTTTGTCACCAGGCTGTATCTCATGAACCGTGTGTAAGACAGTTGGAAATTTCACAGATGATCTCCCCGCTCCAAAGGGTGAGCCCGAGATGTAATTATAGTATCTTTTTCATGGATGGGATATCATCAAATTACTTCCTCCGATCTGGGCGAAGCAGAAAGGAGTTTCAGACTCTTACTGACTAAAACCCACCCGTGTTCCTCCTTGTGCCCTATGCGTGATTGGCCGCGGTGACTCTTTCGAACAAATTCCGCAAAACCTCTGCCTCAGCCTTTGGGGAATGGAAGAGTAATATTTACGTTGGACAATCAAAATGGCATTGAAGTAAAAAATGACCTTTACGCCAATGAACACCTAACATTAGTATTTTAGTTTTTTCTATCGTCTAAAGCAGGGTTTTTCAACCTTTTTCGTACCACGGCCCTTTTAGTATGAAGAAATATGTCGCGACCCCCCCGCCCTGCCCGTTGTTTTTTTTTTTAACTAATATTGAATCCAATACATTTACTTATTTAATACATTTACTTATTTTAAGAATTACGGTTCGATAAATACATAATTAATATTTATTAGACAAGGACAGAGGAGCTGTCAAAACTACTGTCACAAGCACTTCGTGCTCTCTAAGTTTTTCGTAAAATAATTATAAAAACAGTGAATTAAGTGCTAAAAAAACAATCACAGTGTAGCCAAAGTGTTCCCGCTAATGTGTTATCGTTATCTAGTGCTATAATTCGTATAAACATCATAAAAATTGCAATTAAAACTTTCTAGTTATTACAGTGAAAAAACTTCTACCCTCAATAATATTAATAAAAGTCAACGTCAAAATATCCCTTGCTATCACTGTCCAATGACAGCTGCTGTCAGTGTCATGTATGTCACGGGATAGTGTTGCCACACCTCAGGGAAAAATCTCCCGCATAATGGACCAATCTGGGGAAATTCCGGGTCCACACCAAGAGCAAACAAAAAAACACTTCACACAGCAAGTATTCCACAAAGCTCTTTTCACCAGCAAGTCACGAGCACAAAACTTTACTCCTATACCTTCACAAAGTACTACTAACATAGACCTTACTGATGAAAGCAGCTCAAAAACGGAAGAAAACGAAGCCGATTTTAAAGAAGTCTCTTATTCAAAGAAAAGACAGAGAGAAAGTCCAGAAATACACAGGAACGAAAAACAAACTAAATTAAATAACTACTGGTTAAGCAAACCAATTGAGACGTCAAACAGCTTTTCCAACCTTGAGGAAGAGGTCCTTACTCCGAATACCCAGCCGAAGGAAACAACGAAGCCTCCACCAATCTACGTTGATAAGGTCAGCAATATCCAGCCTCTTATTAAACTGCTTGATGAACATGCCAATGGTAGTTATGAAATAAAAGTTCTCCGTGATGAACAAGTAAAAATTCAACCTAAGTCCTCCGAGACATACTCACAAATCGTAAAACAATTGGAAATCAAGCAAACAGAGTTTTACACATATAAACCTAAGCAAGATAGGAGTTTCAAAGTGGTGTTAAAAAACATACATCCCTCCACAGATACAAATGAAATATCAGAAGAACTTCTTAGTCTAGGACACACAGTAATAAATATTTGGAATATTAAGCAGAAAATCACTAAAAAACCCTTACCAATTTTTATTGTGGAATTACAACCAAAAAGCAATAATAAGTTAATATATGAAGTTGTAAGTCTACTGCATTGCCGATGTTCCTTTGAGCCACCACGGCCAAAACGCGAGATACCACAATGTGCTAATTGTCAACAGTATGGGCACACTAAGAGATACTGCCATAGAAAACCCAAATGCATTAAATGTGCTGGAGACCATTCCTCCATTAGCTGCGAAAGAAAGGGAAGATCGGATAATGTAAAATGTGTTCTGTGCGATGGAAATCATCCCGCAAATTACAAAGGTTGTACTGTTTACCAAGAGCTTCAGAAAGTAAAATACCCGCTTATAAAAACAAAGATAACTACAGGTTCCAAAGAGCCCAAACTTATGTCTCATCAAAATGTACCATCCAGGACTACTCCTTTCCGTATGACATACAGTCAAGCAGCCCAAATAAATAAAAATGTAGAGGAACTCCCAACAACTCAAACCAGTCTAAATACAAGTGAAACAGAACTCATGCTCAACATGTTAAAACAACTAATGCAGCAAATGACAACAATTACAAATCTTCTTATTAACTTCATGTCTAAAATTACTCAAAATTCGATAAATTAACCATCGCCATATGGAATGCAAACGGCTTGTCACAACACATTCTGGAACTGAAACCATTCTTAGAAATTAACAAGATAGACATACTACTTATCTCAGAAACACATTTTACTGACAGGAGTCATTTTTCAATACCTTTATATACGCTTTATCACACAATGCACCCGGATGGCAAAGCCCATGGTGGATCTGCAATTCTAATAAAATCAAACATCAAACATTTTGAAAGCAATCCTTACTGCACAGAAGAAATACAGGCAACTAGTGTCACAATTGAAGACTGGACTGGACCACTAGTAATATCAGCTGTTTATAGCCCACCCAAACACAATATTAAGACCGAAGACTACGTGAAATATATAAAAACACTGGGTTATCGATTCCTGGCTGGGGGAGACTATAACGCCAAACACACACACTGGGGATCCCGAATAATAACAACAAAAGGGCGTCAACTATATCAAGCACTTCAGATACTTAACCTTGATATTGTATCGACAGGAGAACCTACATACTGGCCAACAGATGTGAACAAAGTACCGGATCTCATCGATTTCTGTATCACAAAAGGCATTTCAAAAAAATATATAACTTGCACCTCAAGCCAGGATCTGTCATCAGACCACTCGCCAATATTCATCAAACTGAACCGGAAAATAATAGAAAAACCAAAGCCTTGCAAACTACACAGCCGAAAAACGAACTGGCCACTGTTTAGACGGCTCGTTGAGTCTTCTATAAACAATAGACTGCCACTGCACACCGAGGATGATATTGGTCAGGCCGTTGAGCATTTTAATTATTGCATACAACAGGCTGCATGGAGCGCCACACCTCCATTAACATCAAAACCTTCAGACAGATTGTGGTCTCAAACAATCAGAGACTTACTAGAAGAGAAGCGCAAAGCAAGAAAACGCTGGCACACGACGAGATACCCTGCAGACAAGAAACATCTTAACTATGTCACAACTCGTCTTAAATTAGCACTCAGTGAAGACCAAAATCGAGACATGGAGGAATATACCAAAAACCTGGATGCGACAGCAAGCTCAAATTATTCTCTCTGGCGAGCAACAAAAAAGCTTAAAAGACCAGTAGCAAGCCAAGCACCGATACGCAAATGCAATAACACATGGGCCAAAAGTGACTTCGAAAAGGCACAAACCTTTGCCGAACATCTAAGTAAAGTATTTACGCCCAACGATGTTCAAGGTTCACAAGCATTGCATAGTGAAATAACAGCGTATTTACAGGAAACATACCAACTCGACTTGCCTCTGGAAAAAGTTACTAAAAATGAAGTAAGAATGGCCATCAAAGAACTGAATGAACACAAAGCACCTGGATATGATCTAATTACAGCAAAAACACTGAAGGAACTTCCTGAAGCTGGCATTACTTTCCTCACCGCTTTATACAACGCAATGCTCTTGAAGGGCCACGTACCCTCCCAATGGAAAGTAGCCCAAATAATTATGATAGCTAAGCCTGGAAAGTGCCCTGGGGACGTGAAGTCTTATCGACCCATTAGCTTGTTGTCTATTCCTTCAAAACTACTGGAGACATTGTTCATGAAAAGACTAAGACCACTGATAAACCAAAACTCATTGTTGCCTGACCACCAATTCGGGTTTAGACAAAGTCACGGAACCATAGAACAGATACATCGGCTGGTTGAAAAAATTCATGAAACATATGAAGAAAAAAAATACTGCTCGGCTGCCTTCCTAGACATATCTCAGGCTTTCGATCGAGTTTGGCACGAGGGTCTCTTATATAAAATCAAAAAAAGACTTCCAGTAAATTACTACATTTTTATTAAATCATACTTAGAAAAGAGGTACTTCTTTGTCAAACAAGGGAATGAAATAACTGGACTGCACGAAATTCGGGCAGGAGTTCCTCAAGGCAGCGTGATGGGACCCACTCTTTACCTTCTCTATACAGCTGATCTCCCCGTGTCAGAAGGAGTAGTGTTAGGCACGTTTGCCGATGACACTGCTACACTAGCTGTGCATGAAGATGCCGCCCAGGCGTCTAAAATTCTACAAACAAGCTTGGATGAAATTTCGAACTGGCTAAAAGAATGGAGAATAAAGGCAAATGAAACAAAATCTGTACATGTGACGTTCACAACAAGAAGAGATACATGCCCACCCGTACGACTAAATAACGTTGCGATTCCCCAAGCGGAAGAAGCTAAATACCTTGGAATGTACTTAGATCGGCGACTAACTTGGCGAAAACATATCTTCACGAAGCGTAAAGCATTGAGCCTACAACTCAGAAAACACTATTGGCTACTATCAAAAAAATCCAAGATGTCCCTGGAGAACAAGCTCAGAATCTATAAGTGTATCATAATGCCCATATGGACATACGGAATACAGCTGTGGGGCACAGCAGCCAATTCAAATATTGACATACTCCAAAGGTTCCAATCAAAAATGCTAAGGATTATAACTAATGCACATTGGTATATAAGTAATGATAGCCTACATCGAGAATTAAGAATACCAAAAGTCAAGGAACAAATAACACAAGCAGTTAGTGCCTACAAGAATAGGATTGCTACTCATCCCAACAAATTGGCATCAAACCTGATGAAAACAAAGACTTTTAGGAGGCTTAAAAGACAAACCCCACAAGACCTGATACTGTGACAATGACATAATATGATAGATCGGATTGAATTGGATGCACCGCTGGGCGCATACCAAGCATGACTAAAACAACAGCACACAAAAGATGCTGAATGTCAATAAATGGACAGATTGCATCATAAAAAAAAAAAAAAAAAAAAAAAAAAAAAAAAAAAAATATTTTTTTACATCGAATGCGTTTCCGATGCCGGCCGCCCCGTTGTCGCCGTTTGAAATTGGCTTTTCTTTCTGACTTATTTGAGCATTTAAATATATTGAACAAAAGTCTTCAAGGGCGGGATGAAAATGTCAGCACTGCCAAAGACAAAAGTCATGGCTTTGTAAAAAAAAATAGACTTGTGGCACAGATTACTAAATAGTTACTACGTAACTTGTGGTTATCGTCTCTGAATCAATCCAACTTAGATTCATTTTCTGCGACACAGTCTTTCATTGAAGAAGTCGGCTGTGAGATAAACAACAAGGAATTTATACCTGGTATGATAATGGTGTTGGAAAAGTTAAAAGAAGAACTGTGTCGTTATTTCTCACTGCAAGAGATATCGAGGAATACTGGGCAAAGGTTGATCTTAAATCCAATTTTAGTTGCATATATAAATGAGGCAAATTTGACAGCTCAAAGAAAAAATGCTTGATTTATATGCCGGAAATGCTGGAGTTGGAATTTAAATCGGTCAATTTGGATACCTTTTGGTTAAGAAGGAAATCCGAGTAGCCAGAATTAACAACATAAGCTTTGAAGTGTTTAATTCCATTTGCCACCTCGTACTCGTGCAAGTTGACATTTTCGTCAATGGTCCAAATAAAAAGCAAGGATAGCAATCGTTTAAATTTGGAAAACGATTTAATTCTGAGTGTAGCAAAATCGGATTCACGATGGGAAAAATTGGTGAATGAAAAACAAGCGCAACCTTCGCATTAACGGTCCTCATACGTTTATTTCAATTTTTTGTTACGATACGATACGATACGATGGAAAAGATCTCAGAAGTTATTATTATTTTTTGTTCATACAAATCATTAAGTATGTCTTTTAGTTAACATTTTTCTAATAAATCTTTATCAATGTTATTGTTTCTTTTTTACTGCTGTAGCTTTCCCAACCTTTAGCAACTCCACTATAAAAGCTTCGCGACCCCCCTGAAGAGGCTTCGCGACCCCCCTGGGGGTCGCGACCCACAGGTTGAAAAACCCTGGTCTAAAGAAGCGGAAGTGGTTTTTTGCTGTAAATACACATATTTCTTTGTATGAAGATGAGTCTTGTTATTTAAAACAATAGGGTTGTCACCAGTAAAATCAGCATCTGTTCAAATTTCAACTGTCTAACTATCATGGTTCATGATATACATCCAGGGCCCCAAGTCTGCTATTACAATACTGTCAGAATGGTGTATTATTGATTTCATAATGGTTGATTTTGATAAGTTTGGTAATCTACTTATACAAAAGGGCCATTATGACTTTCCAATGGGCAACCACTGACACTCCGTTGAAAGAAATGGCATAGAATGGCACTCGTACATAATGACAAATGAATGACAGACGTGTGCGGTAATCTGCTAGAATTTTAACACTTCCTTTGATCAGTGAACCTAAGTATCATTTGAACGTCATTGTGCAGTCATTTATTTTACTAGCTCGGTTATCAAAAAGTATTACGAGACCATTGACCGACCAATGATCGACCATTATGGATTAAGCAGATTACGAACTTTTAGCAAAAATGACAATGGGATCGTGTTGGAATGACAAAATAAAAATAGCAGACTTGGGGCCCTAGTGACCGACGGACGGACACTGGAGTTTTAGTAATAGGGTTTTACCCTTTGGGGTATGAAACCCTGAAAAACAATTGTTGTTGTTGTTTTCCTCAAGGAAATATTACCTATAGATTTTGCTGTGGCCGATGCCATATTTGATCATATTTGATCATAATCAGCCTTTTAATGTTCCCACTGCTGGGACAGAAGCCTCCTTTCTAGGAGAGGGAATGGGCCGTAATCCACCACGCGGGCCCAGTGCGGGTTGGTGAATGTCACATGTCTTCGAATTTTTGGCTCTAGGACATGCCGGTTTCCTCACGATGTTTCCCTTCACCGTTTTGAGAGCAGTGGTGATGAAATGAATTACACAAAGTAATAGCCTAGCTGGGTTTGATCCCGCGACCTACAATTCATAAGTCGGGGCCGTTACCACTCGGCTACCACTCCTCTCATCTTCGATCACTGGTCAACTAAAAAACACGTTTTGTGCGTCACTAGAAAACTTTTTACAAATTATGTTTAGAACATGTTTAAGTATCATAGAACTGAAATTAGAATGATTCAGATACGCACTGCTTTCCTGTAATATGATTATGAATTGGAGCTTTGAGGCTAAAACTTAAGTTTTCAAGTGCTTCCAGTACGGGTTAGTCATCTATTTAAAGGGTTGGTTGTGTAACAAATGGCACGGCAGGATACTCAAGTATCTTTTCCTATTAAAAATATTAAAAAAACGCTCACTTTTTTTTAAACTGATGATGCAGAATTTGCTTTTTTATGCTTAAAAATAAATTCACCATAAATGTAGTTAGTTATGTTAGAATCATTTGAATAGTTTTCTCACATTATATAAGATGAAAAAAAACTTAGTGAATTGAAAAAACAGCTAGTTTATTGAAAAATAAAAAGTCTGAAAGCGAAAATGATGTTCCTGGTAGTATTTGTAACACAAAAACTAGACGTATTGCAATAAGGGTAAGGTAAGTAAGGTAGGTAAATCAAAAATAGTAATCACATTCCTTGTTACAAAATCTTGTTGACCAGTAAATTTCGAACGCATAACCCTGTTTGATACTTATAAGCAAGTTATGTATATAATAAATGACGAAGCCAGATGAAGCAATAAGGAAAAATCCTTCTAATCTTGCTTTAATGAAGAAATACAAGTTATGAGTATGTTCATACATTTATTTATTATCTACTTTCATTAATTATATGAACAAGTTGGTTTCTTTGATTGCTAATGTATTAATAAAGTCTTCTGGTCTTACCTGTACGATCTATTAAACTGTCATAAGTGACTTACAGTGTATAATTGGATTTTCACCTGTCGGTATTGGACGGAGCGCTGAAAATCCAAAAGTGAACTGTGTGCGGCCTACGACATTTGTAATTTCAAACTTCGATATGAGGATTTAGTAGATTGAGTAATAAAAAATATGACCGCAAAAATTACTAAAAAGTTCCAAAGAGCGCACTTTTTAAGCATATTGATTATTGATGCAGATAAACAAAAAATACAATTGTATTTTTTTTTTCAATTGAAATTTTAATTTCAATCAAATATTTTGATTCCACCAACAGCTGCATCAGACCGCTTGAAATTAGATTTGTTTGGAATTTTTTTTATCTTTTTTTTTGCGTCGTCGGATTTTTTTTCATAAGTATTTTTTATTTATTACATTTTAGTGATTTATATTTCTGGAATCGTCACTTTATCAAACAGGACCATGTCACGAAAATAACCAACTTCACTAACTGTTATCTAATTTCTTGCTGCAATTTTATTGCACGACTGCCCAAAAAAAGGAGTGTTATGTTTTCAGGGTTCTCATGTATGTTTGTATCTAAAGTATGTACTTATGTTTGTGAGTTTCTTTATTCCACCATAACTTCTGAACGGCTTAACCGATATCAATGTATGTGGTATCGTTAGAAGCGTTGGGTTAACCCAGGTAGCATAGACTAGGAAAAAAATAAAAAGGGGGAGCCATGGTTCAATTTTATAACAACGAAAATATTTTATTTCATGAAAATTACAATCACGTTTCATCTATCATCGTCTCAAGCTTGCTTAGTACACAGCAAAAAAGATATGAAATGGAAAACAAATAATAGAAAAAAGTAAAAAACAAAATAAAAAAGTGAACAAAAAAAATAAAAACAAGATAGATAATAATCCTTTGAATAGTTCTCTAGGTTCAAAATGTCTATTGCCTTTGTCGCTAAAATAACGATACTTTAAGTATTTATTAAAATCTACCCACCGTTTATTCTACACTAGCTGTCCGCACAACTTCGTTTGTGTCACATTTTTCGTGACTGCTCCACTCCTATTGGTCTTAGCGTGATGATACATAGCCTTATAGCCTTCCTCGATAAATGGGCTATCTAACACTGAAAGATTTTTTCAAATCGGACCAGTAGTTCCTGAGGTTAGCGCGTTCAAACAAACAAACAAACTCTTAAGCTTTATAATATTAGTATAGATATTATGGCTTGCTAAAGAAATATACAAACAAATATACATACTGCGTAATTACGAAGATTTTTCTATTGGAGTAAGCAGAGACGAAGAACGACACTAATATTATGAAGCTGAAGTGTGTTTGTTTGAACGCGTTATACGGGGCCATCCATAGATTATGTCGCACGAATTTTATGATTTTTGATCCCCCCCCCCCCTGTCCTTGTCACAGCTGGTCACATTTGTGAGACCCTCCCCTTTATCCCTTGTGCGAGGATATGTGCTCGAAAGCGCATTTTCATCCGACTTGCTTCAAATTTATTGTCACTGCTCAGCTCCTATGTGTCTTAGCGTTATGTTATATAGCCCAGGAGTATGGACACTATGGACTACAGTCGTCTTCGAATCGTACCAAGTTTGGTTAAAATCTCTTCGGTAGTTTTTGACCCATGCGTGCACATCTGCACATACAGACAGAGAGACAAAAAAAAATACTGATTGCTTTTTTGGCATCAAATACTGATTGCTTTAATTCTTTATTGTACACCAAAACAACTTATATTTTATTATACATAATAATCAAATACTGATTGCTTTAATTCTTTATTGTACACCAAAACAACTTATATTTTATTATACATAATAAATTGCATGTACAAGGGCGAGCTTAACTCAAAGTTGAGTTTTCCAATATATTTTTTTTATTGAGTTTTTCAATATCCTCCAATATTAATTTTGAATATATGTTCAATTGACCTCTCTACAGTCTAAATATATATAACTCAAAAGGGACTGACTGACTGACATAGTGATCTATCAACGCACAGCCCAAACCACTGAACGGATCGGGCTGAAATTTGGCATCCAGGTAGATATTATGACGTAGGCATACGCTAAGAAAGGATTTTTGAAAATTCGTCCCCTAAGGGGGTGAAAAAGGGGTTAACATTTTGTATGGAACTCCACGCGAACGAAGTCGCGGGCATAAGCTAGTTTTATTATAAGTATAGATTGAAGACCACAAGATACGATAATTTCAAAGCCTTTACTAAAGCCGTTTTCTGGATTTCGCACAGCGACTTTGTGAATTAACTCCAAAGAATAGGAATCATAATAAAATACTTAATAACTATAAAAGGGAAGACATGTTGTTAGCCATTTTATCAAGAGTTTATGACTGCAATCTTAAAGTTTATAGCACACACTTAATTATAATTTATATTAATATCTTCAA
Source organism: Hecatera dysodea (assembly GCA_905332915.2). Taxonomy (NCBI): domain Eukaryota; kingdom Metazoa; phylum Arthropoda; class Insecta; order Lepidoptera; family Noctuidae; genus Hecatera; species Hecatera dysodea. The sequence continues at coordinate 3,057,378 of HG995314.1, forward strand.
CTGTATTTTGTCATTTTATAGGGTACTAGCAGCGCCCCGTGGTTGCACTCGTATAGTTCCCGTTCCCGCAGGAATACGGGGATAAAATATAGCTTGTGATATTTGCTGATAATGTAGCTTTCTCTTAGTGAAAAATGGTAAAAATCCGTCGAGTAGTTTCGGAGCTTATTCGGTATAAACAAACAAAAAATCTTTACTGTTTATAATATAAGTATAGATTTAATGTTACGACAGAATAGGACATGATGTTATCTAATTTGCCGGTCAGGGTTGCGGAATTTATTCGGAAGAGTCACCGCGGCCCTGAAACGCAAAGGGCACAAGAAGGATCACGGGTGGGCTTTAGTCAGTAAGAGTCTGACACTCCCTTCCGCTCCGCCCAGAGCGGGAGAAGTCATTTGATGGCTTACCATCATTAAAAAAAGGGATTGATCACGTGACATCTTAACAGCGTTTGTCAATTATTTATATGTTTGACGTTTTGTCAAATGCTTTAGCTATCGCTTACAGAAATTCACATGTCAGCCTTAGGTTATTTATTTAAATTAAGTAAAGCCACTTCCATACAAAAACACATATTTACTAGATATTGATAACGGCAACAGGTAGGCTCTTGAAATATTCACAGAATATTTAATTACTAGCTTCTGCTCGCGACTTCGTCCGCGTGGAATAGTTACTTTACCCCCGAATTTGAAAATCTCAGCCCGATCGGTTTAAAATTGACAAAGTTTCATTCAAATTTTCATCCCCTATTTTATCCTCTTGGGGGTAGAATTAATCAAAATCCCTTCTTAGCGGATGCCTACGTCATAACATCTACCTGCATGCCAAATTTCAGCCCGATCCGTTCAGTGGTTTGGGCTGTGCGTTGATAGATCACTATGTCAGTCAGTCCCCTTTGAGTTTTATATATTTAGTTATATATACACTTTAAAAATAATAATTAAAATAAAATAAAAAATATACATATTTAAGGGACCCCCCCCCCCCTAAATATATTTTTTCATTTTATTTCATACAATAAATGTGATTTTATGTGGAGAGAAATTGTTCGAACGCCAGTTATACTTTTACATTGTAATCCTTTCGCAAAGTCTTGATGTTGGCCTTTCTAGGAAATCTCTTATGAATATTTAAAAGTGTGATCGTGGAGTGACATCATTGACCGGTCACCGGCATTTCCTTATTACTGGTTCATTCTATTGACTTATGTTAATATCGTACTAACTAACTTGTACTGCCTTGGGTGACTCTAGAAATAATTTTAAGTGCGAAGGAGATCGTATGTCGCCGTCCAAATCGTTGTGCTCCTTAAAGTTTTAAATTTGAGCTACACAGTAACTGACAAATGCTTGCTGTACTGTCTCGATAGATCCACTTAAATCTGAGTGGTACTTTCCTCAAAAGGCAACCTCAGACATTAACCTATATGGTTCTCATATGATTTGACCAGTACGGATTGTGTGGACTTTTAAGAGACTTTGATCTCTGAGTTTGTTTCGGTGTTTCTTCTCAGGGTAGTCGGCTAGGAAACACCGGCTTCATCTAGCTTAAAATGACAAGAAATATTGGACGTGTAAAAGTGTTGTTTAACCAACTTACAAAACAAATATCATTTATCATCATTTATTTATCATTTATCCACTTCGCCGTTTTTCATCAGGTGAGACTGTTGTCTATGAGGATCGGTGGCGGCGACCTCGCGCTCCAGGTCCTTGTTCAACCTATGGTCCGGAGCGAGGAGGCATGGGAGGCATTCACCTCCTTCCGCTAAGCAGTAATGCTAGCGAAGGAGGAGGCGGACCGCGTGAGGGAGAAGCATACCTCACGCCCCAGCCGCCGCAACAGAAGAAGACACCCCGGGCGTCGGGAGTTGCAGGGCAATTCCCGGCAACTGTAGGCGCGAGCCTTCCACGCGCGATGGGAAAGCATAGAAGAAGGGCCGCGCTAAGGCCAGTGCCTGCTAGGGTTGCGGAATTTGTTCGAAAGAGTCATCGCGGCCCTGGAACTCACAAGGAAGGAACACGGGTGGGTTTTAGTCAGTAAGAGTCTGACACCCTTTGCTCCATCTACAGCGGAAGAAGTCATTTCATGATTTCTCACCTCAACTTCTTCTTTTTTCTCATTTCTTCTTTTCTTTCTCATCTCTTCTTCATTCTTCTCATCCAGAAAAAACGCCAGACTGTGTTCAAACGTGAACCAATCAGATTAATATAAAAAAGAAAACATTAAGCCGTTGGTGCCAGCTATGACCACCAGTAACACCAGTTACCGTCGTTACGGGTAGTATGAAGCCATAAGATCCGTCACCAGTCCTGCCAAGAGTTATCTTGCTACCTTGTTGTCATAAAGGCAGTCACTCCATCCTGGTGTTCGGCTGAATTCAGTTGGATTAGAACTTGGCTTGTAAAAGTCTACGCAGATTGATTGACAGGACATAATATAGAGAACGTACACGGCTTAGACTATGCCATCTAGTGTTGCAAATCTGAAACTTTTACTTTTGTAAATATATGACCTGTGCTGCCACCTATACTTCCTGTACCCTCCGTTTAGGGGAACGTGCACGAAATAGACTCTGCCATCTAGCGTTGCACATTTGAAACTTATAAGTAAAATATACTTGACATTGACGCGTCTGTGCTGCCACCTATACTTCCTGCACGTTCCCTATACTACCATCAAATTTATAGTGACTTATCATTTCATCCGTTAAAGGGCTTAACTTCAGCGTCAGACGGGTTTTCCTGTTTCTGTGCTCGTATATTTCTAGCTTTGTTCCGTCGCCTTCGCCCGCGTGAATGCTGGGAATTATTTCGGGGGAACATACTCTAAGGATATCCTATTTCAGGACTATTCTTGTGAGAGAAAGAGACAGAAAGACCGACATCATCATCATCTGCCTAGCCTTTTCCCAACTATATTGGGGTCAGCTCCCAGTCACACCGGATTCAGCTGAATACCTGTATTTTACGTGAAGCGGCTGCCTACCTGACCTCCACAACCCACCAACCGAGTAACACGATACATCTTGGCATGACTGGAGTCTGATTTGCTGGTTTTTGACAATCCGTAACGACTGCCAAAGATCTACAAATGACAGCCGGGACCAACGGCTTAACGTGCTTTCCATCACGGAGAAGTCTCGCTATGTTAAGATGGTCACCCATCCTCAGACCAACCTCGGCAAGCGTTGCTTAACCTCGAAGATCGACCCGTGCGGCTGTTATAATTTAGCCACGAGCTCCTCGACAGACAGACCGACATACAGACAAAGTAACTTTCGAATTTATATGGATTGGTTGTTCTGATTCCGTTTCCTTTCCATCTTACCCTATAAGAACTCAAACTATCCACATTGCCTTTGTTTCCTTCTCCCCTTCATCAACATTACCATTCTTCATTCACTTAGTCACCATAGACCTCTACAGGACCCAAAGTCTGCTATTTTTATAACTTCGTCATTCCAACACGATCACATTGACATTTTGCTAAAAGTTCGTCTGTTCATCTGCTAGATTCATAATGGTCGATCATTGGTCGGTCAATGGTGTCGTAATACTTTTTGATAACCGAACTATTAAAAGTAATGTCTGCACAATGAAATTCTAATATCACAATTTAGCAGATTACCGTATACGTCTGTCATTCATTTGTCATTATGTACGAGATTACCATTCTATGCCATTTCTTTCAATGGAGTGTCAGTGTTTGAACATTGGAAAGTCGTAGTGACGTTTTAATATTAGTAGATTACCAAACTTGTCAAAATCAATAATTATGAAGTCAATGATAGACCATTCTGATACTATTGTAATAACAGATTTGACGCCAGGACATAAGGTGGGTTTATTAAGCAGGTTTCATAATTATGGTCATGCATGCGTGGGATACGTACCTACAGCAATCAATGTGAGTCAGTAGCCTTGATCAGTTCTCATGACTTGTAAGCATACAACACACCTACATAATTTTGAGGTCACTTCAACTTTCAATATTTTGTATAGGTAAGCCTTTTGGATTTCACAGCTGGTCTTATTTGGTGGATGTATTGTGTAGAATACTGATATATTGAGTTATAGAGTAAGTATTGATTCCCATATCAGAATGATAAGGGCAAGATTATGGCGTAATAAAATCTCAGTACTGGTTCGAATTGAAAATTTATTTTATTGTGGGATAGCCCATTTATCGAGTAAGGCTATATTTATTAGGAGCAGTGGTGGCCGAGTGGTAACGGCTCCGACTTACGAAGTGTAGGTTGCGGGTCAAAGCCAGCCAGGCGCAATACTTTGTGTTATTAATTTCATCACCACTGCTCTCTAACGGAGAAGGAAAACATCGTGAGGAAACTGACATGCCCTAGAACCAAAAATTCAAAGACATGTGACATTCAACAACCCGCACTGGGCCCTCGTTGTGGATTACGGCCCATTCCCTCTCCTAGAGAGGAGGCCTGTGTCCCAGCAGTGGGAACATTGAAATAAAAAATACTTTCCATGTATTTTAACAAGGAATAGTAAACATAGATAATTAGGTATTTATTAACTTGCTTCGCTCACATGTGTGACCCACTTTCTTATTGAATTAAGCTGAGACTTGGCATAGGTGTTCGTTATCTTTGAAAATCATGCAATATGCAATGGATCAGGGCCCCAAGTCTGCTATTTTTATAAATTTGTCATTGCAACACGTTCCCATTGTCATTTTGCTAAAAGTTCGTAATCTGCTAAGTTCATAATGGTCGATCATTGGTCGGTCAATGGTTTCGTAATACTTTTTGATAACCGAGCTATTAAATTCAGTAACTGCACAATGACATTCTAATGGTACCATTAGAATGTCATTGTGCAGTTATTGCTTTTGCACTGATCAAAGGAAGTGTTACATTTTAGCAAATTATTGCATAATATGTCTGTCTTTAATTTGTCATAATGTACGCAATTACAATTCTATGCCATTTCTTTCAATGGAGTGTCAGTGGTTGACCATTGTAAAGTCATAGTGACGCTTTTATATTAGTAGATTACCAAACTTGAAAAATCAACCATTATGAAATCAATGTGGACCATTCTGACACTATTGTAATAGCAACCACGGCTCCCTCAGCCATGGTTCTCAAATAAAAAACCGAAATATTTTGTTTTCATGGAAATTAGACTGCATAATTATACTGTCATCGTCTAAAGCTTGCAAAAATACGCCTGCCAAGTCCTGTGTAATTTTTTAGTTCTTTTTTGACATGACAGGCGTCTTTTTTTATTATTTATTTGTTTGATATGATCAAATGGCTTCTTCCGCTCTGGGTGGAGCGAAAGGAAGTGTCAAACTCTTATCGACTAAAACCCATCCGTGTTTCTATTGCGTTCCTGGGAAGTAGTGTCTCCTTTTTTTTTGTGGATGGGAAATCATCTAATGACTTCTTGCGCTCTGGGCGGAGCGGAAGGGAGTATCAGAACTCTTACTGACCCACCCGTGATCCTTCTTGTGCCTTTTACTTTCCAGGGCCGCGGTGACTCTTTCTAACAAATTCCGCAACCCTAGCAGGCACTGACACTATGGGGCTCCGTCTTCTTTGCTGACGGCTCTTTGAGTCGCGCGTGGAAAAAGTGGTGTATCCTTCGAATATCCTGCGGTGGATGCTTTTCTGCTGAGATGATGGTGTTGGGAGCGCTCTTTACTGACCAGAATGATCGAGACGAAAACTTTATTAAATCTACCCCTTACAAATGCTCTTTAATTGCACTTTTTCATTATCTGCCTAGCCTTTTCCCAACTATATTGGGGTCGGCTCCCAGTCAAGCCGGATTCAGCTGAATACTAGTATATTACGTGAAGCGGCTGCCTACCAGACCTCCACAACTCATTAACTGGGGAACACGGTAACTACTTCTTGGCAAGAACTGGTGTCAGATTTTCTGGCTTATGACAATTCGTTACGACTGCCAAAGATCTCCTAATGACAGCCGGGACCAACGGCTTAACGTGCTTTCCGAGGCACGGAGAAGTCTCGTTATGTTAAGATGGTCACCCATCCACAGACCAACCTCGGCAAGCGTTACTTAACCTTGAAGGTCAACCCGTGCGGCTGATATAATTTAGCCACGAGCTCCTCATTCATTGCACTTACATTCAAGTTATTATAGCAATGAGGTGAAAGGTCCATCTCGTAAGTAATTTATTTATTTAACTGGCTTCTGCTCGCGACTTCGTCCGCGTGGAATAGTTACTTTACCCCCGATTTTGAAACTCTCAGCCCGATCGGTTTAAAATTGACAAAGTTTCATACAAACTTTCATCCCCTATTTTATGCCCTTGGGGGTAGAATTAATCAAAATCCTTTCTTAGCGGATGCCTACGTCATAACATCTACCTGCATGCCAAATTTCAGCCCGATTAGTTCAGTGGTTTGGGCTGTGCGTTGATAGATCACTATGTCAGTCAGTCAGTCACTTTTGAGTTATATATATTTAGAAGAAGAAGACTTTGGAAGACTTACAGCTAAATACAATGGTGATATATAACAAATTGATAATCTGGCACCCAAATTATGGGTCTTCACGTCTAGAACTAGTCTGGTAATGGTCTTCGTATTTTTTTTGTTACCTATAGTTTGGCACGCTTTTGGCAACTATCTCACCTGATGGTAAGCGTGGGTCTACCCTTTATAGCAGAACTGTCATGTCATAATAATTATGCCAAATAAAATTCTGCCATCTTAATAGTATGCCATTGTAAATTCGGGCATATACACATTCGGCCAAACAATAGTTATACTAAATAATTTTTATACCTTACAAATATTCGTTTAAAAACGATTATGCCAAGTGTTTACTTCGTGGACTGTAATTTTGTATTTGCTGGTGATAGTGGGCGGGTGGAGGCTTGTTGTCGGATTTAAACACCGTTTTTTGACAATATTAGAGAAGATTTATTAGGACACAAGAGCAACACGTCTACTCGTCAGACATCCATATATTATTTTTTTTTGAGACTCGTTCAAAGAACTAATGAACTTACGATTAATTTATTCACTATGGGCACAATGTTGCAAGTATTGATTGCATAGTGCTTTGTTGGTGTTGCCAACACCAAGTGTGTTATGCCAAGTAAATTTCGGATGAACAAGATTCTGCCAGATAGACGGAACCCGGTAAGCGTTGATGTGGTCGAAGATACAGCATTCTTACCTAGAAGTGAAGTGGTTTTTCGTAAAAAAAATAGGTCAGTGCACGCTCAGCAATTTTAATTGAACGCTGCAATATCAGCTGTTAAAGCTAGAATTCTGCTTCGCTTTTAAATACCTTATAATTATTTCACTATTGTATGCTATTTTAAGTATGTTCTTATAAAAGTTTTTTTGCTTGGACGCGCTAGTCACAGGAACTGTTGGTCCGATTTGAAAAAATCTTTCAGTATTAGATAGCCTGTTTATCGAGGAAGACTATATATCATCACGCTAAGACCAATAGGAGCGGAGCACTAATGAAGAATTTTGCAAAAACGGGATTATTTTTTCTCTCTTATGTGATCAGTATTATATAAAAGCCCATAATCACCAAGAAATTATCTATTTGGATGGCAATGATCTGAACTAATTTTCGATTGCACCTAGTTACTCGGCAGATTACTATTAAAACCTTCCTGTCCCTTTCACTCTCACTTATTTTATCTCACCTCTCTATTTCCTTCATGCTTACAATTCAACAAAGTGCCCGGAACGAATCGTTTGACAGTAAGATTTCTTAAAAACTTAAAAAGAAAGGTTATGTTTGGGAATAAGCCTAAGCTTTTTCCCAAAGTTTGTTTTATTTAACAGTATTCAAGAACATTGTTTTAACTTCTGAATTTTAGGTAGCAAAATTTAACAAAAATAAAGCTTAAAGTGTTCGCACCTCAATGTTTAAAGTTATTATAACTTGGCTTGAGTAGGAGTCAATCTTAAGTAGTTTGCCAAACTCGGCTCTAAAGTCCTTCAACACATTTTAGTCTCAAACCAAATTCTTCCACACTTACGTAATCAAAAACAGGTATTACCACGAAAAAATAAAAAACAAGAAAATACTTACAAAACAGACAAAAACACTTTACATCACTTGCACTGCACTAAAAAGTTTTAATAACCTCAAAATTTCGACAGCTGATCAAACAGAAATCGAATTCGGAACTAAATTAAACAGATTCCAATTACAAATACATGTCAGATGTATTTTTATTACGTTTTTCGGGCGTGTTTTTGTTGTTACTCCGAGCACAGACGTCCGTTCCGTCCGGCGGTTGCAAGGCGACTGGTTTCCTTGACTTGAATGCTTGATTGAGTTAGGCTGCGTGTACGCAGGTGCCTTCTCTTGGGTGTTATGTATGTATAAGAATGCGCTAAGGCGTATGCAGGCGAGGTGGTGTTTATTAGTCATTTGGGGCCAGTTTTAAAAGCTGTATTAACTATTTTATGAGTGGAGTCCTTAGTTTTAGTGCGATGTGTAAAGTTAGTGAGATTGTTTAATTTATTTGTCCGGTTGTTGTGGATTTTGTTTATGAATGATTGGCGAAGTGAGGATTTATCTCTTTGCAAAAATTATGGGTTGCGGAACAATAAACAGCATTAATGAGTTCATGGCACCCGATTTCCTGTAGTAAATTATGTGGATTTAGTAAATAGGGTTAAAATAATACCAGTACACGTCAATCGTTTCGGTTTACTAGATGAGGCCGGTGTTTCCTAGCTAAAATAATTTGATAAGAAAAAATAAACTCAAAGATCAAGGTCTCTTTTAAAGAACATAATTATATTGTTAAAGATGAAGGTAATGGTCAAATGATATGGGAACCATAGGTTAATGTCTGTGGTGATCTATTGGCTCACACAGTCGCTTTCTGTCTGTCCCTGTTGCCTTCTTCAATTCTACAGTCCATCTAGCAAGGAGAAGTGTTTCTAATAATTCGAGTGTTTGAGGTTCTCCAAGAGTTGTCTGCACAGATGATCTAGGTGTATCGTCCATATTGTCACTTCACGTTGCTGTCACTGTCTCTGTAAAAATAATCTGGTTTAAAGGGGTATTCTTCATCCATCTCAAACGCAGTGCCATTGTCCCGTCACATGTTATGCATCACCTTCTTAATAGCTTGTCGTACACAACCAGCTGGTCCATCCAAGATTTGAACGAGACCAATGATAGGGCTGTGCTGTGGCCGTATTACGAAGTGCCAATGCTATCATGATTCGTGTGAGGGAAAGAGACAGTGCTATTCGTGTTGTGTAACTCCGTCTCTCTCTGACACAGAAATCATGATGGATTTAAGACGTCATAATAGGGCTGCTGGTTCCTCAACACTGGTCAGAGATAATATGAGTCGAGTGATGTGGAAAGATTAATAAGACTCTCTTCGTAAGATTGGAACTCCATTATTTGTTTTAGTCTGTTCTAAACCTCTGCAGTGTGAAGGCTTTTCTTCTTAATTCTTTATTATATCTACACTAAAACAACTTATATTATCATCATCATCGTCCTAACCTTTTCCCAACTATATCGGGGTCAGCTTCTAGTCAAACCGGATTCAGCTGAATACCAGTATTAAACGTGGAGCGGCTGCATACCAGACCTCCACAACCCAATAACTGGGGAACACGGTACTTCTTGGCAAGACTGGTGTCAGATTTTCTGGCTTCTGACAATCCGTAACGACTGCCAAAGATCTACAAATGACAGCCGGGACCAACGGCTTAACGTGCTTAAAACAACTTATATTATATTAGACATAATAAAGTGCATGTACAAAGGCGAGCTTCACTCAAAGTTGAGTTGTTGTTTCTTGTTGTTGTTATTTCTTCCTTCCATTCTTCTTGGCTTTGGGAAAGTGTGGACCTTTCCTGTCGATAATTTTTCTAACTTTGAATCGTCCCACCTTCAAATTCAAAAGATATTGAATTTCTAAGTTAACAACAAAATAAAAAATAGCATCAACGCTGTCAGCTGGTAATGTGCTCAAGAGACTGGCGGCATTGCCACGTTGAATGACAATGCTTAGCCTCTTGCCAAAGTAAAAGCCAGCTTTTGGGTCACTGGAAATGTTAACCAGCCGTTTCGATATTTCTTTGAAAAGGCTGTGAGCACAAGGGTCCCACGGTCCGAGGGTTTCAACGCCAAACGGCTCGGAAATATAGTTATCAAAAAGGTTACTTTATTTACACCAGTTCAGGTTTTCCACAGCCGCAGCGGCAGCGCCAGCGCCAGCACAATATGACGAGTTAGGAAGATGGGATGGCGCAAGAGTATCGATACGAGTTGCGTCCCACACTAAAAGCCTACCCATCTTCCATAGGAACAATGAACTTCTACATAAATTATCTGGAAGGTGTTAATGACCTTAGCAATTATTTATATTAGCTCTTTTATATTGAAGGTTGTGTATTGCACAATCTATTTCAACATCGGTTTCAATAATTGTTTAGTTGACGTTTGTCAATGCATACTTTGCATAGATCACTGCTAATACCTTTTTACAAGCGTGATCTGTAAATCTGATGACAATCATATAAAATGATGATAGTTCTGGTGAATAATTTATTGCTCCCGTGTGAAGCGGGGGCAGGTCGCAAGTAAAATCAACGAATTCATGTGTTATATGTTTAATTACGCCAGCGTTGATCCCGGCTGCCATTTGTAGATCTTTGGCAGTGGTTATGGATTTTCAGGCGCCAGTATATCTGACTCCAGAATCGGTTGTGGAGCCAGCCGCTCCTCGTAAACTACAGGTATTCAGCTAAATCCGGTTTGTAAAATGTAGTTGGGATAAGGCTAGGCAGATGATTGTTGATTCACCAACTGGGGTTATATATTTAGGTATACGCTGAGGGCACACAACACCATGCGTGTCCAGTATAACCAAGTATTCAGGATGCTGTTAGTTCTACCACGCTTTTATAGCGCTTCCGGGATGTTTGCCGAGGCCAAGATGGTTTTCATGCTATTCACATATAACCAATTGGCTAATGTATACAAAATATTGTAAAACTTATACATATTTGAAAAGAGTAACTATGGAGTTTCTTGTCCGTTCTTCTCCATAAGAATCTACTTTTTGCGAATGGACAACTAGAGTCACTATAATATTTTTATTTTAAAATGTTTTGACGTTCAAAAGTGCCGTTAATGGTCTAGTTGAAATAAATGAATTGACTTTGACTTTGACTTTTGACTTATTAAACGGAAACAGTGCATGCGCTTCTGTTCTCAGTATAATACGTGCAAGTTCTGGTACTGTGTGAATCAGCCCCCATGCTGGCTCACTGGATACCGCTGCACACATAGGCAGCAGTCGTTAGAGTTTTATTTTTTAGGTTCCGTACCCAAAATATTCAGCCGTTTTTATAGATAACTAGCAGCGCATCGCGGTTTCACCCGCGTTGTTCCCGTTCCCGTGGCAATACGAGGATAAAATATTAACTACATATGACACTCCACAATAACGTAGCTTTTTATTGGTGAAATAATTTTGAAAATCGGTTCAGTAGATTCAGAGATTACCCCTTACAACGTTACAAACTCACAACCTCACAAACGTTACCTCTTTATAATATTAGTATAGACGGTACGGAACCCTTCGTGCACGAGTCTGGCTCGCACTTGGCCGGTAATGATAAATGATATTTATTTGTAAGTAGTTAGATTCTATTTTTCATTGCTAACATTCAGTTAAGACTTTTACTAACAATGGATTTTGTGATTTGGTCTGAAATAAATATTTATTACTAGCTTCTGTCCGCGACTTCGTCCGCGTGAAATAGTTACTTTACCCCCGATTTTGGAACTCTCAGCCCGATCGGTTTAAAATTGACAAAGTTTCATACAAACTTTCATCCCGTATTTTATCCCCTTGGGGTAGAATTAATCAAAAGCCTCTCTTAGGGGATACCTACGTGGTTGCGGAATTTGTTCGAAAGAGTCACCGCGGCCCTGGAACGCAAAGGGCACAAGAAGGATCACGGGTGGGTTTTAGTCAGTAAGAGTCTGACACTCCCTTCCGCTCCGCCCAGAGCGGGAGAAGTCATTTGATGATTTCCCATCCAGAAAAAAAAAAGAAAGGGGGGATACCTACGTCATAACATCTACCTGCATGCCAAATTTCAGCCCGATCCGTTCAGTGGTTTGGGCTGTGCGTTGATAGATCACTATGTCAGTCAGTCAGCCACTTTTGAGTTATATATATTTAGATTTTTATTTGCCCAGAAAAAAGATAAAAATGTAAGATGACAAAAAAAAGACAAAAAAATATTGACTGATTATACTTGATATCGCTCATAGAATATTACTTTGTATAGGTCTTCCGGTTTGAATGAGGAAGATGTACTAAAATAAATTAATATGTCTACATTATGTATGCACCTTTACTTAACACGATTGCGAAGTGAGCCTTGGAAGTCTGAGCTTTTTATCAATTCTATAACATCCTTACTTTGTCTGTCCAACAAACGAAACTCTACTTTATTTCTCTGATATCAACATTGGAATCTCCTTGCTCCTGTAGTTTTTTAACAAGGTAATGGAATTTGGACTGTGCGTTTTTGAAGGTAAGGTTGGTTATTGGTTGTGTCTAGTACTGGCCACAAAAGTTTTGATAGCCTCCGCGTTAATACAAGCCTCCTTTGGTTTACCGACTTTAGAGAGAGTGGTAATGAGTGTTACTCGGTTTCTTTTCTATTTTTAAAGGCGCGTTAAGGTCGCGTTTGTATGGAGATGGGAATTTGTAATGTAGGTGTATGAGTGAGTCGCGGAATTAGTTCGAAAGAGTCACCGCGGCCCTGGAACGCAAAGGGCACAAGAAGGACCACGGGTGGGTTTTAGTCAGTAAGAGTCTGACACTCCCTTCCGCTCCGCCCAGAGCGGGAGAAGTCATTTGATGATTCCCCATCCATAAACAAGGTAAATAATACTAAAGAGTTTATAACTTTAATATAATTGTAGTAAGTTGGCAGTTCTAAAGCTTAGTTTAATCTCTCTCTATAAAGAAGAACGTGCAAACTATCTACATATTTCAACTTTTAATCAAAGTTGGAACACTAGAAAAGCAAGATGTAGCTATAATACTTACTTTTATTTTGATTATCTACTCTAGTTCTTAGAATATTGCCTGGCCTTACAGGCTTTGTATAAAAGTTTTTGATAACATTTCCAACTTTATGTAGTCCAAAGGCAATCGGATTATGTTTATCACCATCCACCTGCCTTTTTAAAAAAGATGGAGTTTCTCAAATCGTTTTTTTTTTTGTTTGTGTTACTACATATCTTTATTACTGGGTGCACCGATTTTGAGATCTGGTTTATTGTTTACTTACACTAAAAATGTTGACGAATCGGGAATGAAAGTATGAAAATCAAAATCTTGACCAAACGCCACTTGTGTTCAGTTGTTTTTAAAACTTTTGACATGTTGTCGTATCGGGAATGTGACATAACGGGAAGTAGCCATTCATACCACTTACGCTGTGAAAAATTAAAATACTTTTTGCAAAAAACAACAACCAGTGTTTTTGGTCATTTCTTCGTTTGAACACTGACTTCCAATATTAAAGTTATTTCATACTTTGTGTTTTTTTTTGTTTAGAAGTTAGGAAGGTTGTATTTTTGTATTAAGTTTGCTATATGAGTGTTTCTATTTCGTCCGTAAATCGTTAGTATCAGTCGCAATCTTTGTTTTTTTTTTTTTTTTATAATACCCATCTTTGGAATCCAGATGATTGTATGTTGATCGCTGACCAGCATTGTAGCTCTGTCTCGCACACGAGTCCCAGCATTATGCTGAGCAATGGCCGTTTTAAGCGGATGGATTCCTTTTTTTCCGAGCGTGTAATTGCTGAGCGTAAGGTCATATTCATTCCTTAGGTTGGGAAATATCTCAGATTAATGGGAAATTTTCAGTACAGTCTGAAATTTAGTTGTGGCAAAAAGCCTTTGGCAGGAACTAGTTAGAACTCCCCAAGGTGGACTCAAGCTACTCTTCCCATCCATATGGGAGGCCTTGGCATCAGCAAAATTACCAGTATTAGTTTACCGGCTTTTATATCCTCAGTTCATGGCACGATAAATTAAACTGGATATCCTAACTTCCTCACTGGTTGATAGTGATGTGCCGTGCTTCACCGAGGCAGTGAAAACCTGGAGACTCGCTTGTCCGGATGCGAATCCACCCGACAACCCATCATAGCAGAGACGAGCCGCTCTGCAAAGAAGTTCAGAAGAACCTTATAAGTGGCATCTGCTATTCGGAAGTCTGGAAGTCGGGTCTCTGGCTTCACGCACTACCGTCGGCGAAGCCAGGCACCTTGTTCAACGATACTACTTTCCGCCTCGCTACTTCCCTTCGTTTTTGCTCTCCTAATCGCTGTCACTGTGGCGAAGCTGTCAACAGCCTCGGGCACCACAATCTGTGCCAGCCTTTTAATGTTCCCACTGGTGGGACACAGGCCTCCTCTCTAGGGAATGGGCCGTAATCCACCACGCGGGCCCAGTGCGGGTTGGTTTTTCGTTTATTTTAATTTTAAGTGTATATAGTTAGACTAGCATTGACATTTAAAAGTGTATGTCCAACCACCCACTCTGCCTATCCTGTCGCAGAATCAACCGCGATGTTATGTATGTTGTACCATCCACTGGCATAAATACTCATTTATTAAATACCAACTTACCGTTTATTCATGTATTCGCAAAAGTATTACCTAAACTTGAGAAATTCGACGGCATTTGCATAGCGGGTATGGAAACCAGGTCACATACACGAACATCCTTTAAGTTTACGAAGAGTTACGGAAATTGCCGAACACTCAAGATGGTTTACTGTCAATTTGTAGTCAATTGCGTTCTTCGTAATTCCTTGTTTTATAATTTCCGGTAATGTTGGGAGTTACTAGTGTTTTTGGTTTTTTATTTCGGATGGATTTAAGAATTATGTCGCATAAACAAAAATTAAAATCATACAGTGCGTTGAAATTCGAATCTACATCAAAAAGTGTGTCTGGACAGGTAAACTCAAATCTGTGTGGCACTTTCCTCAAAAGGCCACCTCAGACATTAACCTACATGGTTCTCATATGATTTATCCAGTACGGATTGTATGGACTTTAAAAGAGACTTTGAACTCTGAGTTTGTTTCGGTGTTTCTTCTCAGGGTAGTCGGCTAGGAAACACCGGCTTCATCTAGCTTAAAATGACCAGAAATATTGGACGTGTGTGTAAAAGTGTTATGTTTAACCTACTTACAAAATAAATATCATTTATCACTCTGACACTTCAGTTAGCTTCCCGAAGTATCATCAAACTTTATTTACATTACATTTTTGACAATTTTATTTATTTGATGATGGAAAAAATAAGTTTCTACATTTTCTTAAATCTAATTCGAAGTGTTAAATCTTACTTACTAATATAAATGCGAAAGTTTGCATGCATGGATGTTTGTTACTCAACCATGACTGAACGGATGGATGATCTGGATAAAATTTGACACAGAAATATATTATAATAGGGGAATACTGGTATTAGGGGGGATACTGGTATCGCACATAGTAGGTTAATATGTTTCAGACCCATTTTGATTCCGGGAGTATGTATATTCCCTTAAACTGGATGCGAGAAGCCGAAAATAGATGTAAGTGGCGTGCAATTGGAGAGGCCTATGTCCAGCAGTGGACTGCAACAGGCTGCTGATGATGATGTATATTCTATTTGTAAATTTTCGACATAAACGCGCGTGGAATTGCTGGTAGAAGCCAGTAGAATCATAATTCTTCAATCCAGGAAACACGCATTTTTTTTTCCTATCCATTTACTGTATATAATTTTGCACTCTGCCACTGCTGTTCTGTCTAGGCGCACTATAAGGACCGGATAGGCTGCTCCAGCAGACGTTATTTTGTCGGTGCCGGCTGTCGCTGAAAATCAGCGCTTAGACTCAGTCTCGTACAAGAGTCCTAGCATTATGCTGAGCGACAGCCGTTTTGCGCAAATGTGACGCATACCTTCCCAACTTTTAACTATTATTTTTGTTTTAGTTTTAAGCTGTATTTTAAATTCTTTGGTGTGCGTCATGCTTGGCGCAAATAAACAGTTTTTCTTTTTCTTTCTTTCATATGATTTCTTAAAACGTTCAATGCCCAAATTGTCCAATGTTACTTCCAAAACTGAGAAATGCGGTATTGAAGTGTGGTTTCTTGGTGTGAAAGAAGCCTTTTATAACTTTACTAGCACTTCGCCCGCGACTTTTCTGCGCAGATTTAGTACAAACTATTTTCACCCCCGTTTTACCCCCTTAGGGGTAGACTTTCGTGAAATCCGTTCTCAGCGGATATCTACACCTTACAAGGAACCTACCTGCCAAATTTTAAGTTTGTAGGTGTTTTCTGATATTTCGTGATTAATCAGTGAGTGGTATTCCGCTTTTATATAGACTAGCTGCTGCCCGCAGCTTCGCCCGCGTGAATGTCGGAAATTATGCCAAGGGAACATAATTCCCAGGATCATGTTCCCTTGGGTTAATTTCCCAAAAATGTATCCTAAACAAAAAAAAAAAAAAAAATCCTATGTTACTTCTAATGCCTTCAAGAATATGTGTACAAAGTTTCATGATGATCGGTTGAGTAGTTTTCGCGTGAAACCGTAACAAACAAACTTACATTCACATTTATATATTAGTATTGATTATTCATTCAGATGCAATCGTTTTCAAGACCTCTCTGAGAATTTGTTTGTCTTTTCCTAAAAGCCTGTTGAGTGCGTTGACCCACAGACTGGAATCACGAACACAGACACTGTTCGTCATTTAATTGACTGTCGTTTCCATGAAGGTTTGTAGAATAGGTGTCTGAAAATGAATGAATTATGCTTTTTCTAGATTTCGTTATGAAACATGTCTACCTATAGATACATCCCATCCTGTTTAGTGTTTGGTTCTTGGAGTCTTGAAGCAAAGAGATTGAGTCCCTCATTTATACTAATATATAAAACTGGAGAGTTTGTTTGCTTGAACGAACTAATCTCAGGAACTACTGGTCAGCCGTGCTATTATTATATTATTAGTGATTTCGCAAATAAACTTTTCAGAATAGCACGGCTGATTTGAAAAATTCTTTCACCTTTAGAAAGCCACATTCACTCTCAGTAACATAGGCTATGTTTTATCTCCATATTCCCACGGGAACGGGAACTACGCGGGTGATACCGTGAGGCGCTGCTAGTCTATACTAATATTATAAAGCTGAAGAATTTGTTTGTTTGAACGCGCTAATCTCAGGAACTACTGGTTCGAATTGAAAAATTATTTTTGGGTTGAATAGACCATTTATCGAGGAAGGCTTTAGGCTATATATCATCACGCTTAAGCCAATAGGAGCGGAGCAGCGATAAAGAATGTTTTAAAATCGGGGATTCCACGGGGACGAAGTCGCGGGCATCAGCTAGTCTTGAATATAATCATTCAGTTTGTAAACGATACGCCTCTTGTAGGTGGGGTTCCCTCAGTTTTCAAGATTGAATTTTTATTCTCGCTTCTTTATCTTTCAATTAATTGTCTTTTTTATTTAACCAACTCAACTTATTGATTATTACAACAGGATGAACGAAAAAATAAAAAATAATAAAACGAAACAAAATTAAAAGTTGATTGCGCGCAGAGGAAGCATTACTTCATCCAATATTGTTGACCAAACCAACACAATTTGACATACGGACGTTAAAGGAACTATATTGAGATGTAGTGAAACTGAATGGAAGTAAGGTTTGCCTTTTCAAGTGGCGCCAGAATGAAGGATCAAGATTTACTGGTTGTTTTATGTGAATCTTTTATTTTTTACAATATTATGTATGAGATTCAATACCGGTTAGTATCGATACATGGTTGTAAAGATGTTTCTTTTTCAATGTGTGTATTTTTAATCATAGCTGTCTGGGAGTCTAAATTACGCGATGAGTTGATCAGTGTAAAGAATAATTGCGACGACTTCAGAAATTAAAAACATCCTGTATGCATACCTACATATACTTTTACAGTTAACGAAGAGTTACGGAAATTGCCGAACGTAGTCGAAGGGTAGCCGAAGAAGATTTTTACGCCAGTTCAATATTACATTATTTTATAGCATACTAGCTGATCCGGCAAACGTCAAAATAGTGGATTTTTTAAATACACTATCTTTATAGAGAGCAGTGGTGGCCAAGTGGTAACGGCCCCCACTTACGAATTATATGTCGCGGGTTCTAACCCAGCCAGGCGCATTACTTTGTGTAACTTCATCACCACTGCTCTCACAACGGTGAAGGAAAACATCGTGAGGAAACCGGCATGTCCTAGAACCAAAAATTTGAAGACATGTGACATCCACCAACCCGCACTGGGCCCGCGTGGTGGATTACGGCCCATTCCCTCTCCTAGAGAGGAGGCCTGTGTCCCAGCAGTGGGAACGTTAAAGGCTGATTATGCTATGGTTATGCTACTATTTTTATGGACGCAATTTCTATGGACGTCTGAATCATACTCCATCCGTCCATAACATGAAGTCATCGAACTGTTTAGACTCAAGGTGTTTTCACCAACCTTGACGATCCCGAGGTATCACCTTACTCAGTTACTGGGTAGTGGAGCTGAAATAGGCAGTTGTCTAATATAAAGAACTCGCCCTGAGGTGCATCTGGTTGGTTGCGGAATTTGTTGGAAAGAGTCAACGCGGCTCTGGAACGCAAAGGGCATTAGGAGGAACACGGGTTGGTTTTAGTCAGTAAGAGTCTGACACTCCCTTCCGCTCTGCCCAGAGCGGGAGAAGTCATTTGATGATTTCCCATCCAGAGAAAAAAAAGTGCGTCTGGTTAGAATGGAAGACCCCAACTAAGTTGGGAAAAGGCTAAGCAGATGGCCTCATTGATAAAAATTCGAAGACCATTATAACATTATTTAACCAAGAAATAAATAAATCTCTCTCTACTATTAAGTAAAGAAACCCTGAACTTTAAAGTTCCTAGAAAACCGAGGCTGATTTGCATTTAATTTTCTAGCTACTAATCCCAAGGGGTCGTAAGTTCTAACCCCAGGCGTTTTAAATATGTAACATTCAACATTCGTAGAATCGGCGTACATAAGCTAAGTTTAAACAAACATAATAAATTACATTGTATGGAACGCCTACCGCAAATGGAATAGCAAAAATCTATCGCGACGTAATTATGTTTTGTTGCTCGTGTGGAATGCGTAGGCGGTAAAGTTAATATTACGTTACTCGCGACAATTTTAATGTATAGAATGTACTTCATTGTATTGTATTGTTCTTCTTTTTCAACGATTCACTGATAAATAGTTATTTTGGAATTAGAAGCACATGTTAAGATTCATCTGACTTCCGATCTTCATGAGGTAATTGCAATGCATTATACGCACTGATTTTCAGGCGCTCTCAAGAAAGTGACAGTCTATCTTACAATGAAACTCCAAATGTTGTGACATGTGACATTTCATTATAGCTTGTCATTCCCGTAGGTACATTTTGGACATTTTGACAATCATTGTCAGTGGTAAGAAATATGGAAAAACACATGTTGCGCCGACTGCAAATAAATTGGTATTGAAGCTAAAGAAACATCAATCTCGATGCAAATTACTACTATCTACATACTCTTCTACCTGATATTGACAGTCGGGAGCAACGCCTAAATATACTCGCTTTTAGAACACGAAGAGGTCTCGATATGTAAGGGTTTTTACCCATACACGGACCGGCCTCGTCAAGCGTCGAAGTATAGTTTAGGCCGTTTAGTCACGAGCTAGTGGATGGCAAGCGATGGTTAGTTTTCAGTCCGATAACAAAAAGGCCCGAGAAGACGGCGCGGTGTGTTCTGCGCGCGCCTCATAGGGATGTCAGCAAAGAAGACGGAGTCAGTGCCTGCAAGGGTTGGGGAATGTTCGAAAGAGTTGCCGCGGCCCTGGAACGCAAAGGGCATTAGGAGGAATCTAGGTGGGTTTTAGTCAAAGTCTGACACTCCCTTCCGCACTGCCCAGAATAGCAGAAGTCATTTGATGGTTTCCCATTAAAACCATTTCAGACACTGATCTGCATGGTTCTCATATAACATATTGTGAATGTGAGGACTATGCAGATCGCCATATTAGGGTCTTATTTCAGTTTGTCTGGCAGTTTGAGTAATTCTTGCGGCCTACCCAAATGTCCTTACTTTGGTATTGTTCGTCAAATCGTTGAGCTCCTTGAAGTTCTAAGTTTGAGCTACACGGTATCTGACAAAATAATGCTTGCACTGTCTGGACAGGTCCACTCAAATCTGTGTGGCACTTTCCTCAAAAGGCTACCTCAGACATTAACCTAC
The DNA here is from genome assembly GCA_905332915.2 of Hecatera dysodea. Lineage (NCBI taxonomy): Eukaryota > Metazoa > Arthropoda > Insecta > Lepidoptera > Noctuidae > Hecatera > Hecatera dysodea. The sequence goes on from HG995314.1 coordinate 3,077,738, forward strand.
GTGGTTCTCATATGACTTGACCAGTACGGATTGTATGGACTTTAAACGAGACTTTGGCCTCTGAGTTTGTTTCCGTGTTTCTTCTCAGGGTAGTCGGCTAGGAAACACCGGCTTCATCTAGCTTAAAATGACCAGAAATATTTGACGTGTAAAAGTGTTATGTTTAACCTACTTACAAAATAAATATCATTTATCATAAAAAAGGTGTAGTTTAGTTTCAGTCAATCTACCTGTCTAGCCGAGCCACATATGTACATATTACATAGCAAATACCGTCTGAACGGACATCCTACGCAATTAATTCAATATCCCTCCCCCTCCCATCCTTTTTGCCACCCATCCTCTGTACCACCTACTGACGTAAGCCGGTACCCGGGAGCTGCATTGATTGCACTGCAGATGCGCCGTGTGTAATGCTGCGTTGTAGGGATGGGGTGATGTCGTTCGGCTGGGATGTCGATAGTTGCCCCGCCCCGGTTCGATATGGTTTCTTATTTTGAAAAAACGGAACCTTTATAGGATCACTCATATTTCAACTACAATTGTCAACCGATCAATCTATACTATCTGTACTAACAATATTATAAAGAGGAAAGATTTGTATTTTTATATGTAACGAATAAACTCAAAAACTACTGAAACTACTACTACTAGAAAGCTACATTCACCCTCAGTAACATAGGCTATATTTTATCCCCATATTCCCACGTTATTGCACGTTTGTTTATAAAGGACTAGCAGGGTACCGTGGTTTACCCCGCCCAGCTCCCGTTTCCTTGGGAATAAGAGGATAAAATATAGCCTATGTTACTCACTGATAATGTGACTTTGCATTGGTGAAAACATGGTTAAAATTGGCCCCGTAGTTTCGGAACTTATTCGGTACATACACAAAAAGTTTGTTTCGTCCAGACCCAATTTAGCACAGGTGCAAATACGTACATAAATCTTCTTTGTAGCTTTTTCTATTAGTTAAATCAGTTTCAAAATCTATTGTTAAGAAGAAGTAAGCGGAGAAAAGACTGAGGCAGACAGCGACTTTCTGTACTATTTAGAGTAGTCTTTTGTTTGTTTGGGCTCGATGGTGAAGTAACAATTTTTTTCTAGAATGGAAACTATGATTTGATTTCTTCCGCTCCTAACAAATTCCGAAACTTTGGCAGGCACTTACCATATAGGGCCCCGTCTTCTTTGCTGACATCTCTTTGAGGAGCGCGTGGAATTCGAGGCGCCGTCGAACCAGGCCTGGTTGTTATCGGATGGCGAGCTACCCATTGCTCGCTAGGAATCGCCCTGCGATTTCCAACGCTCGAGGCGTCTTCTTTTGTTGCAGCAGCTAAGGCAACTCGGTGTTTGTGGTTCCTTTTTCATTTTTTGAACACCGACTTCCGAAATTAAAGTTATTTTGTACTTTTTTGATTATTTGTGGAAAAGTCGGTTGTATTTTTTTGAAAAAAGATTTTTATTTTTCACTTTTTAGTGGTACTTAAACCCCCTCCCCTCCCCCCACCTAAACGAACCAATTACATTAGTGTAAAAAAACGCACTGCTCCAATGCAGAGTAAACTAAAAGGTCGTCAATGTAGACAATGTAGATATTTTTTTAGATTTTTGTTGATTTTTCAACAACCGCTTGTTCGATTTCGATAAAATTTTCATGGGACCATTTGGAAAGTATACCCTTTCCAACAAAAAGAATTTTTCAAATCGGTTGGCAAGCGACGGAGTTATGCGTGAACAAAAAAAAAAAACATACAAACATCCGAATTGAGAACCTCCTCCTTTTTTAGAAGTCGGTTAAAAAGAGGACTTATCGCCACAACGGTAGCATTTCCAGCATGGGGTTGTACTTTTTTCGTTTGTGTCTTCCATTTTTTGTTCCTTTTAAGGGTTTGGTCTCTGTTTTCTTTCCTCTCCCCTCTGCTTGCTCACGGCCTTCACAATCACGTCTGGTAAGCAGACGCGGACCAGAGAGCAGCGATCAAGGTTTCTTCCAATGAAACGCACACCGTCTTCAAACCTGAACACCGCTTAAGAGCGTGTACACCGAATGGCATATCATACAAATTTTCAAGTCACTATTTTGCGAAATGAATGAACCAATTTTAATGAAACTTCACACATATAATCAGGATACATAGGTCGAAAAAGTTAGTTAAGAACATTTTCGAAATGTTTTATTTAAAAAAAGATACCTAACTGGAAATTTATGTTTGTATGGAATGGGTCTTATTTAACTGTAACACTATTTTTAGACCTATGTATCCTGCTTATATGTGTGAAGTTTCATTAAAATCAGTTCAGTCATTTCGGAAATTAACGACTTGAAAATTTGTATGAAATGCCTTTTGTCGTATACGCTCTTAAGTCTTCGAACGGCGCGCGGTGTGCCCTTCACGTGTCCCTCTTGGTCTGGTCTCTTACTTGAAACTTTCCTGCTGATGAGTAACTCTACTGGTAGAACCCCAAGATCATTGAGACACACACAAGCATGCATCTAAATATATATAACTCAAAAGGGACTGACTGACTGACAAAGTGACCTATCAACGCACAGCCCAAACCACTGAACGGATCGGGCTGAAATTTGGCATGCAGGTAGATATTATGACGTAGGCATACGCTAAGAAAGGATTTTTGAAAATTCGTCCCCTAAGGGGGTGAAAAAGGGGTTAACATTTTGTATGGAACTCCACGCGAACGAAGTCGCGGGCATAAGCTAGTTAAGCACAGTTTATTTCCGCCAAACCCAATCTATTACCGAACCACAAGAGGTACGGCAATCCCTCCGACATGCACAAAACGTTTTGGGAAAGAGTGGAATTCCCTGCCAGAGTCCGCATTTCCTGATAGTTACAAACTGGGAGTCAAGAGTGAATAGATTACATCTAAGGCATGGTTGCTCCATCCTTAACTACGTCATCGCTTGCCATCAGGTGAGATAGTTGTCAAACTCGTGCCTATCAATGTTAAATATAAAATTCTCGTGTCCCGGTGTTTGTGGTAGAACTCCTCCGAAACAGCTCGACCGATTTTCGTGAATCTTAGCATGCATATTGGCTAGGGTGGCGAATCGGACAACAACTATTTTTTATCTACTCCTAATCTTTTTTTACGTGGCAAAACGTTGTTTTTTGGGTCAACTAGTAGTATATAAAATAACCTTCAACCACCACAAAATAACAATCGATAGTTTTACTAGAATCGGCTAGGGTGTCGAATCGGATAACATCTATTTTTCATCTCCCTAAATGTTAAGGGTGGTCCACCCCTATTTTTTATGTAGCAAAACGACGTTTGCCGTGTCAGCTATTAGTATATAAAAAAAATTTTAAATCACCAAAAAAGAACTATCGATAGTTTCATCAGAACATCACTATTCGTCCTGGTTACGTCATCACTTTTCCTGACCCCGTGGCATCAAACGGTGAATCTAATCAAAGTACCTATTAATTCAAACTACACTTTATCTACCTGCAACACAGTTCAATTTCCCGTGGCATATCTTTTTACAGGAAAACATTTCAATCTAAATCTGACCTTCTTTGGTAGTCGGTAGAGTTAGTTTTCAAATGAAAGTTATTATGTATTCAGTGGGCTGTAGGGAAAACAGTAGTTTTAATTTAACTGGTGCAGTTTATTTCAGGAATAAAAAATGTTAGTATTTAGTTAAAATGTCAGATGCAGAGGTTAACGTTGCATAATTGGTAGTTAGCAAAGAATACTGGTTTACTTATGTTTTTTTACACTTTTGTCAGGCTACCACAGATAAAAACTCTTTGGCCCCGGTATACTTAATTTATAACTCTTGATTACATACATATGAGTATCAAGCCTTCACATGAAGAACATCTTAAGCGACAATTTTCACTTTTCTGAGAAAAGGTTTAGGTTTCCAAATTAAAAGTATTTAAGATAGCATCGCCCCGAGGTTTCACCGGCGTATTTCCCGTTCCCGTGGGAATATGGGAATATAATATGTAATAGTCCATGTTCACCGGAGATAGTGTAGCTTCCCAAAAGTGAAAGAATTTTTCAAATCGGTCAAGTAGTTTCGGAGCCTATTCAATGCCAACAAACAAAAAAAAAACAATCAAATATTTTCTCTTTACAATATTAGTGTAGATGTAGATTAGTGTAGATTTATTCACTCGGAGGATGCATATGCCCAGCAGTGGACGTTTTCAGCTGATATAATGATGATCCTGACCTTATCTATCTACTATAATAAATCTGTAGAGAGGTCAATTCTGTACAGGTGATATATTTTCAAAATAACTATCAGGGGGTGATTAGTGATCGATACTGGTGCCAAAAATGCAATCAGTAAAATTTTTGTCTGTCTGTCTGTCTGTCTGTCTGTCTGTCTGTATGTTCTTTATAGAAATAAAAACTACTTGACCGATTTTAACGAAACTTGGTGCAATTATTCTTCATACTTCTGGGCAGGTTATAGTATACTTTTCATCACGCTACAATCAATAGGAGCAGAGCAGTGAAGGGAAATGTTGGGTAAACGGGAGAAGTTACTCCATTTTTTAAGCTTCCGTCGCGTGTGTAGCCTTAATGGTTAAAGTTACATAGAAATAATGTATGACGGAAATGTTCTACATAAAATTATCTAAAAAATATCTCGAAACAGCATATGTCTATCTTTTATGGTTGACTCACAATAACACGTGTAACTCCCGATAGCTTAGCAGTTCGGAGCTTTCTGATTATATTTGTTTACTCTTACGTTTATAATACTCTCACTCATCCCTAATTAAAAAAAGTTAACATTATAACCTATTCAATAAAAAAAGAATCATAGAAATCTAATACAAAAATAAAAATAAGAAATATAGAAATATCAAACTTATACATTACATGAATACAATAATAAGCCATCGCGCCGTCGCGCTTTAATACTGAATCATGCTGTAAGATGTTATTGTGATTATTTTTGTGTAACTTTTGTTGCTATTTTATAAAATAGGTACTTATTAGTTATTTTGGTAATCTATACTAATATTATAAAGCTGAAGAGTTTGTTTGTTTGTTTGTTTGAACGCGCTAATATCTGGAACTACTGGTTCGAATTGAAAAGTTCTTTTTGGGTTGAATAGACATTTTATCGAGGAAGGCTTTAGGCTATATATCATCACGCTTAAGCCAATAGGAGCGGAGCAGCGATTAAAGAATGTTTTAAAATCGGGGATTCCACGGGGACGAAGTCGCGGACAGAAGCTAGTGTTTAAATATTCGTTCAAATTACAAATTATTAATAGTTTCAATTTTATTTCTTTTTAGGTGAAGTAGTAGTAGAAGTAGGAGCATAGATTTTTATATACCGATAGGTTAGTTTTGGCTAATTTATGTTCTGTTTTTTTAGTATTAAGTAAGTAAAAGCGTAGATACTTTTATTAATTAGTAGTTATTTTATTAATTCGTTATACGTAGTAATAGGTATTTATTTTTAAGTGAAGTAGGTATAGGTTATAATATATTTTTTTCCAGGCATTTCAGTTTTACTTTCATTTCTTTTTTTGTTGTATGTTGTACATATTTCACACACACATAGTGATCTATCAACGCACAGCCCAAACCACTGAACGGATCGGGCTGAAATTTGGCATGCAGCTAGATGTTATGACGTAGGCATCCGCTAAGAAAGTATTTTGATTAATTCTACCCCCAAGGGGATAAAATAGGGGATGAACGTTTGTATGAAACTTTGTCAATTTTAAACCGATCGGGCTGAGAGTTTCAAAATCGGGGGTAAAGTAACTATTCCACGCGGACGAAGTCGCTGGCAGAAGCTAGTTCTATAAATATAGGCACTTTTCTAATAGATCTGTAGTTTTATGATTAAAAAGTCGGAACATCATCATCATCTGCTTAGCCTTTTCAATACATACATACATATATTGGGGTCGGCTTCCAGTCAAACCAGATTCAGCTGAATGCCAGTATTTTACGTGGAGCGATTGCCTTCCAAACCTCCACAATCCAGCACGTACGATCCGATACTTCTCTTGGCAAGACTCGAGTCAGATTTTCTGGCTTCTGACAAGAATTTATCCATAACGGCTGCCAAAAGATCTACAAATGACAGCTGAATTTAACAACTTCGTCACACGGCAGTCTCAGTATAAAAGTTATATTAAGACTAGCTTCGGCCCGCGATCTCGTCCACGTGGAATAGTTACTAACCCCCCAATTCTTTGTGATATTGATTCGTTGGTGGGCGAAGTGGTGGGAGGCGCCCGACGTGACGGCACAGTGGTGGCATGCGCGTGAGCTGCGTGCGGTACTGGACAGTACTTGGACATTGCAACATTACTTTATTTTTCTAAAATAAAAGTAGCCTCATAGCATAAGCATAAGCATAATCAGCTGTTTAATAATCCCACTGCTGGGACACAGGCCTTATCTCTAGGAGAGTGAATGGGCCGTAATCCACCACGCGGGCCTTGTGCGGGTTGGTGAATGTCACATGTCTTCGAATTTTTGGTTCTAGGACATGCCGGTTTCCTCACGATGTTTTCCTTCACCGTTTTGAGAGCAGTGGTGATGTAATTAATAACACAAAGTAATGCGCCTGGCTGGGTTTGAACCCACGACCTGCAATTCGTAAGTCGGGGCCGTTACCACTGGGACACCACTGCTCTACTCGGACATCACTGCTCTCAGTCAGTAGCCTCAGTTACTCCTTATTACATCCACCTGCCAATAAAAGTCCCGTCAAAATCGGTCCAGCCATTTCAGAGATTAGCCGGAACAAACAGACAGACAAAAATTTAAAAAAAATGTTATTTTGGTGTAGGTACCGTAAAAAATATTCATATATGCATGTAGTATAAAGCGGTTATTTCAATATCACAAACAGACGTTCCAATTTTATTTAGGTACTAGCTTCTGCCAGCGACTTCGTCCGCGTGGAATAGTTACTTTACCCCCGATTTTGAAACTCTCAGCCCGATCGGTTTAAAATTGACAAAGTTTCATACAAACGTTCATCCCCTACGTTATCCCCTTGGGGGTAGAATTAATCAAAATCCTTTCTTAGCGGATGCCTACGTCATAACATCTACCTGCATGCCAAATTTCAGCCCGATCCGTTCAGTGGTTTGGGCTGTGCATTGATAGATCACTATGTGTGTGTGAAATATGTACAACTTGCAACAAAAAAAGAAATGAAAGTAAAGCTGAAATGCCTGTGCAAAATTATATTATAATAACCTATACCTACTTCACTTAAAAATAAATACCTATAACTATGTATAACTAATTAATAAAATAACTACTAATTAATAAAAGTATCTACGCTTTTACCTACTTAATACTAAAAAAACAGAACATAAAGTAGCCAAAACTAACCTATCGGTATCTAAAAATCTTTGCTCCTACTTCTACTACTACTTCACCTAAAAAGAAATAAAATTGAAACTATTAATAATTTGTAATTGTGAGTCAACCATAAGAGATAGACATATGTTGTTGTGGGATGTTTTTTAGATAATTTTATGTAGAACATTTCCGTCATACATGATTTCTATGTAACTTTAATCGTTAAGGCTACACACGCGACGGTAGCTTAAAGAATGGAGTAACTTCTCCCGTTTTCCCAACATTTTCCTTCACTGCTCTGCTCCTATTGATTGTAGCGTGATGAAAAGTATACTATAACCTGCCCAGGAGTATGAAGAATAATTGCACCAAGTTTCGTTAAAATCGGTCGAGTAGTTTTTGTTTCTATAAAGAACATACAGACAGACAGACAGACAGACAGACAGACAGACAGACAGGCAGACAGACAGACAGACAAAAATTTTACTGATTGCATTTTTGGCACCAGTATCGATCACTAATCACCCCCTGATAGTTATTTTGAAAATATATTACCTGTACAGAATTGACCTCTCTACAGATTTATTATAAGTATAGAAGAAGATATGTATGGATCACCCATTCACCGACCAACCTAGGTAAGCGTTGCTAATCTGGAAGATGGATCCCTTTTTTTTTCTGGATGGGAAATCATCAAATGTCTTCTCCCGCTCTGGGCGGAGTGGAAGGGAGTGTCGTCAGACTAAAACCCACCCCTGATCCTTCTTGTGCCCTTTGCGTTCCAGGGCCGCGGTGACTCTTTCGAACAAATTCCGCAACGGAAGATGGATCCATGCGACTGTTTTTTGTGGAATTTAGCTACGAGCTCCTATTGGTTAAAGTAAATGTCTTGAGTAATTTCGTTTTTTATTTGCCATTATTTTTTAGAGTTCCGTACCACAAAAGAAAAAAACGGAACCTCTCTCAGTCTGTGACGACCCTTTTTCTCAGGAACGCGTGAGGGTATAATGTTGAAATTAATATCAAATCTATTGACTCCTCTCGGGGCCTATTAGACCCCTAACAAAATTAAATTTCTAAATTAAAGGAATAAAATTACGGCTATTTATTAATCATTTTTGCGACCTATTTTTATAGTTAATCAAAACCCGTACTTCCCGTTGACCTAGAATGATAAATTTTACAGGAAGTTAGGTCTTGTAGCAAAAGTAAAGAAAAAAGAAAAATGATAATTTTTAGTTTTTATTGAATATGACGTACATTGATACATTGATATGTATGGGAGAATATTTTTGAAGCTAAGTTTCTCCTTCAATCCTATCTACTTACCCTTTTGTCAGAGTATTGAGAGTGCTTTCATAGTTTATACACTTCAGTAAGTAATGTGTACTCAGAAGAAATCAAGACTCTATTCCCGTAATAAATGAACTATACTACTACATACAAGTTTGTACGTACGGAACCCTCGGTACCCGACTCTGACTCGCACTGTGACCTGTTTTTTTTTAATCAGAAAATCAGTGAATGTTTCCGTCATGTTGAATTACTTGTTGATATAATAACCGTGACTATTAATTTGTGTTTTATAACAATCGACATTTTACAGAACTAATGTATTTACAGTTTACAAGGCATTATATAACATCACAACTTTTAATTAAGAAAGGGTTCACAGGTACAGGTGTATTCCTTACATTTATGTTCGTATAACTCATCAAAATTTAGGGAACATCTGATTTTTTTTTAGCGATTTCAGGTTTGGTCCCATAGTAAAAGTTTTAAAAAAAATCTCACAAGTTGGATTCACGTGCAACACTGTAGGATTTCTTATAGGTTTTTCTGTAATCTATATAATGTATGTATATATATAAAAGCGAAATACCACTCGCTGAATAATCACGAAATCTGAAAAACTATAACACCTACGAAGTTAAAATTTGGCAGGTAGGTTCCTTATAGAGTGTAGACATCCGCTGGGGTTAGGGGTTAAAACGGAGTGGAAATTGTTTGTACTAAATCTGCGCAGACGAAGTCGCGGCCGAAGTACTAGTCTTTAGATAAAGAACTATTATCAGAATTAGTTTTCAAAGTTCAGTAGTTTCATAGATAAGGAATGGTTACTTTTCGTCTGATTTTTTGAATAACTTAGAAACTTTTTTACAAATAGGTACTTTTTACAATTAAAAAAATATGAAAAACACCCTGTTGTAAAGCCTTTCATTTGATATGTCACACGACACAGATTTTTTTTTTATTCTGGTTTGTACCCCAAATGTGACCTCAATACATTTTTTTTTATTCAAACTCAAACTCAAAGCATTTATTTCAATTAAAACCTTTACAGGCACTTTTGAATTGTCAAGGTCGAAAGAGGTGAAGCTATCTGCACGTTCCAAAGCGTAGATCTCTATGGAGAAGAACGAGAACTTTTCGATGAATTGTCAACTGAACCTTTGGAAAATGTTTTTTTTTTTGACGACTTAGTTGGCGAAGTGGTTGAGCTTTCGGCTGCTGCGCTGCGTTTCGTGGGTTCGATCCCCGCACGGAACAAATGTTTGTATGGCCTACAGATAGCTGTTCCGGGTCTGGGTGCCTTGTGTATGTGAGTTCACATGTTTGTGGACACGCCCACGATACAGGAGTAAATTTTAGTGTGGGGCAACGTTAAAAAGAAAATCCTTTCGCGCATCTAAATTTGATAATCTACAATCTCTCGAAGTCATTACGAGAATTTGTAGAATAGTAAGTAACGCAAGCAAGTAACGAAATTATAATTTCAATATTCTAAACGACGACTGAGCCCCGCCGCGGGGCTACTATTTCTGTCTGCAGGGTTTAAAAAAAAAACATGAATGTGGCATCATACCTTTCGAACCAATCCTATCCGTGTCATGGGCCCTATGTTCCTGAATTGTAGAACCGTACACTGATAGGTTGCGAGCAGTGGTGGCCAAGTGGTAACGGCCCCGACTTACGAATTGTAGGTCGCGGGTTCAAACCCAGCCAGGCGCATTACTTTGTGTGATTAATTTCATCACCACTGCTCTCAAAACAGTGAAAGAAAACATCGTGAGGAAACCGGCATGTCCTTGAACCAAAAATTCGAAGACATGTGACATTCACCAATCCGCACTGGGCCCGTGTGGTGGATTATGGCCCATTCCCTCTCCTAGAGAGGAGGCCTGTGTCCCAGCAGTGGGAACATTAAAAGGCTGATTATGCTTATACAAAAATATACAGTTTATGTCGGTTAACAATTTCTTGGAATTACTTCGAGAGATTATAGATTTATCAAATTCTGATGCGCAAAAAAATTTACCAAATGTCCGTTGACAATTTAATGAGAGTTTATAATCTCTCAAAATATTTTATGATCCTTTACAATTATCCGGTGACAGATATAATGGATAGGGCAAATGTTTTAATTAGTTTATTTGGCTGCTGTTATGATAATGATATAAACTGTTATTTTTTTATTTTTTATAATTTTGTGTGAAATTTTCAATACGATGTAAAACTTGTTACTGAAATAAATTAAAGGAAGGAAATGCATATTTACGCACTTAGTTTACGCGTGTGGATTCTGAATTAAGTACAACAATACGATTAGTCTAACATCAGTGTCAACAAGCCTTAATGCTATTTAATTATAAACTCTATGTAATGAGGATCAGACGTAAGGGTACATTTCCACCAGAGCTGTGCGACGCAGCTAAACAGTGGGCGAGGAAAAGTCCCGCCCGTGGTATCACTTCATTTTCTTAGTCGTTCAGCTCTGGTGGGTTAGCGGAGCTGGGTGTTGTACCTGCCGTGTAGAGAATCCTTAGAGCATTGAGTGGACTCAATGCTCTAAGCAACCAGGTGCAAAGGTGGACCTTTGCACCTATGTCTGTCCTTCACCATTGAACGGCGTGATACGTGGAAGCTCCAATAGGGAACAGACGCGTCAATGTCAAGTATATTTTACTTATAAGCTTATAAATATCAAATTTGCAACGCTAGATGGCACAGTCTACTTCGTGCACGTTCCCCTAGACGGAGGTTGCAGGAAGTATAGGTGGCAGCACAGGTCAAATATTTACAACGTAATAGTTTCAGATTTACAACACTAGATGGCATAGTCTACGCCGTGAACGTTCCCTATAGCATCCTCAAGGTTATTGTGGAGCGGCCAGACTGCCCTTTCTGATGCACTGGTCTCGTAGACAGACCTTTGGGCTGGGTGCTGAGGAAAGGTATTTGTAATTGTAGTATAATCAGCCTTTTAATGTTTCCACTGCTGGGACACAGGCCTCTTCTCTAGGACAGGGAATGGGCCGTAATCCATCACGCGGGCCCAGTTCGGGTTGGTGAATGTCACATGTCTTCGAATCTTTGATTCTAGGACATGCCGGTTTCCTCAAGATGTTTTTCTTCACCGTTTTGAGAGCAGTGGTGATGAAATTAATTACACAAAGTAATGCGCCTGGCTAGGTTTGAACCCGCGACCTACAGCACGACTCTATAAGTAGTTGTAGTACTTATCTAAGTTTATTTTAATATTAACCCTAGTTGTGTTTTGTTACTACTCACATACATAGTTTATAAGTTCTAATTACCAATACAATATGTCAATATGGATGATATCCGAAATAAATGATTGAATTGAATTGCAAGCCAATCTTTTCGGAAAGCCTTAAGTTCAACTCTCTCTACTTTCGCCTTGAAGAACCACTACTTGGGTCTCATTCAAAGTTCGATGACGTCGCGGTAAATCAAAGTGCAACAAATAAATTGCTAATCAATAATAATGTGGAAGATATGTACATTGGATGTGATCGACGGAAGCGTTGCGTGCGCCTGTGTCGAAGGCGAAGAAGGGGGATGAGAAGAGCTGCTGTGGACCTGCCAACAGGGGTTCGAAACAGCCAGGCTCAGCTACGGGCACAAGTGACCAGGATGGCTTCGTGAAAGTGGAGAGGAAGAAGAGGAAGATGCCTCCTAGTAGGAACCAGTGCGGGACCGCGCTGGTAGATCCCAATATGCTGCGTCCGGCAATACCTACGACGCAGCTCTATGTGTCTCGATTACATCACACCACGAAGGTTGAGAAAATCGTGGAGTATGTTCGAGCGAAGACCAGCTGGACCTTAAGGGTAGAGAAGTTGGAGCCGCGCCATAACACGAATTTCAAGTCGTTCGTGGTGCGAGTTCCGACTCATCATGTTGATACCTTCCTCAAGGTAGAATTTTGGCTGAAGGGTGTCGTGTATCGGCGATTCCGCGGAAGACTACGCGACACCACGCAGCGTAACACGACGCCGACACTTCGTGTAAAATAGTGTAATGTTTTTGTGTTATATAAATATTATGTATGATAGTCTGTAAGGTGTATATTATGTTATGGATCTTTGTTACCCGAAATAAAAGTTATATTATTATTATTTATTTGTTACTCATCCCATCACTCGCAGACCGCCCTCTGAAAAGAACTACGCATCTTCACTCAACTCAGCTGCACACCGTGTCTCAGCTTCGCCGCACGTCCTCGCACCGCCCAGCCACCTCGCCCAGCAATCTCTAGTTGAAATGCATCCTAAAAGACACGTTTCTTTCAGCAATGTTAAGCCTAAATTGATTATTCGTAGTATAAATACGAAAATGAGTGTATTTTGCACGCCATTTTAAAAGTGTTGCTGCCGAAAATGACGACACGGAGGAAGATTTTTGGATTTTTTCTAAATGTTCTTGCTTTGATTCAGGTTTGTCATTATTTTTATCTATACTAATTAAGTACTTATTATAAAAAGAAAAGTATTTTTTGTTTGTTTTTTATCGAATACGCTACGAAACTACTTGACCAATTTTAAACATTTTATCCCCGAATTTCTACGGGAACGCGGGTGAAACCGCGAAACAAAAACTAGCTTCTGAAAACGATTTTGAAACTCTCAGCCCGATCGGTTTAAAATTGACAAAATTTCATACAAACTTTCATCCCCTATTTTATCCCCTTGGGGGTAGAATTCATCAAAATCCTTTCATAGCGGATGCCTACGTCATAACATCTACTTGCATGCCAAATTTCAGCCCAATCCGTTCAGTGGTTTGAACTGTGCGTTGATAGATCACTATAACAGTCAGTCAGTCACTTTTGAGTTATATATATTTAGATAGGGGTACTTGTCATGAAAAAGTTGACAGAAATACATAAGACTGAAATAACGAGGAAACGTCGAATCTAGACACACGGCAGCGGCCAGCCAAGTTCACCAAACAACCGTTTACAACCGTTATTAAAACAATTACGTTTGCTGTATGGGAAACCCTTCAATATTTTTTTCTGTTTTTTAGTATTTGTTGTTATAGCGGCAATAGAAATACATCATCTGTGAAAATTTAAACTGTCTAACTATCACGGTCCATGAGATTTAGCCTGATGATAGACGGACAGACAAATGGACGGATAGCAGAGTCTTAGTTATAGCGTCCCGTTTTACCCTTCAGATACGGAACCGTCGCCATCAAACGAATTAGTTTGGCGAGTAAAATTGTAAAAAAGAACAAACGTGTAATGTTTGAGAACAATAAAAAAAAAGATTAAGATTTGTTGTAAATTTGGTGAGGTCGTTTCGGAAAAATTTCAGCCCCTGCAGTTGGGTTACGGCTCCAAAGGGGGCTGTGAGGCTGCACGCGTTATCGACCTACCTAAATTCTGGTAAAGGAGAGGTCATCCTGAAGGTTGACATCAAAAATGCATTTAATTCTGTAAATAGGGACACCTTGCTGGCTGAAACTAAAAAAGAAATACCTCAAATTTTCAGTTTTCTCTGGCAATGTTATAGACAACCATCGAAATTACTTTATCGGGACAAACTTTTGGAATCCGCTGTTGGTTGCCAACAAGGTGATCCCCTCGGGCCAGTGATCTTCAGTTTAGCTATTCATCCCATTATTCGACAGCTAAATTCTAAATTTAATGTTTGGTATCTCGACGATGGAACCCTTGGAGGCGATGTAAATTCTGTATTAACTGATCTTCAATTTTTGAATGATCATTTTCATTCTATAGGACTTGACCTAAACTTTTCCAAATGCGAATTATTTTTATCTGACAGTACTGACCGACATCTAACGCTTTCTAAATTCAACGCAATAGCCCCTGAAATCAAAATTATGGACAAAAGTTCTCTTCGCCTCCTTGGGTCGCCAATCTTTGAAAATTCCTTTCCCAACTTTATCGAAGAAAAAATTCAAAATTTCAATAACGTGTCTGAAAGATTGTTCCAAATTAACATGCATTCGGCCATCACTATAATTCGTTACTGGCGTTTCGGCTCTAAATTAACTTATTTCCTTCGTGCTTCCCATCTATGGAATTACCCTCACCTTTTAGACAAAATGGACCAAATTATCAAACATACACTGTCTTCAATTTTAAATGTGACCATGGACGACCGAGTTTGGGCTCAAGCTACTCTTCCCATCCGTATGGGAGGTCTCGGCGTCCGCAAAATTTCCAGTATTAGTTTACCGGCTTTCATATCCTCGGTTCACGGCACTGATAAATTAATCAGGAATATTCTAGCTTGATTTTGAAGTGCCGTACTTCTCCGAGGCCGTGAATGCATGGAGACTCGCTTGCCCGAATGCAAATCCTCCCGACAACCCATCAAACCAGAGACGGTGGGATGAGCCGCTTTGCAGAGAAGTTCAGAAAAAGCTTATTGCTACTTCTACTACTCCTGTGGAGCGTGCGCGCCTGCTGGCTGTGGGCGAGTGGGAGTCGGGCCTCTGGCTTCACGCACTACCGTCGTCGAACATAGGCACCTTGTTCGACGATACTACTTTCCGCCTCGCTGCTTCCCTTCGTTTAGGCGCATCTTGTTGCTCTCCTCATCGCTGTCACTGTGGCGAAGCTGTCAACAGCCTCGGGCACCATGGCCTGTCATGCAGCCGTAGTGCGGGTCGCATAGCACGGAACGCAAACATCAACGACATTATCCGACGTGCTCTTGTTGCCATCGGCGTTCCTGCCGTATTAGAACCCAATGGCCTGGCACGCGACGATGGCAAGCGACCGGACGGTATGTCTTTATTTCCATGGAAGATGGGTAGGCCTTTAGTGTGGGACGCTACTTGTGTCGATACTCTTGCGCCATCCCATCTTCCTAGCTCGTCGTGTTGTGCTGGTGCTACTGCTGCGGCTGCTGAGAACCTCAAACGGCGGAAATATAATACCTTGTCGGCAATTATATGTTTGAGCCGTTTGGGGTTGAAACTCTCGGACCGTGGGGTCCGTGTGCTCATGCGTTATTTAAAGAACTTGCTAAACGTTTGATTGACACTTCGCGTGACCCAAGAGCTGGATTTTACTTCGGTCAGAGGATAAGCATTGCCATACAACGTGGCAATGCCGCCAGTCTATTGGGTTCACTCCCAGTCGATAGCGATGCGGACGAGTTTTTTGATGCCATTTTGTAATTAGGAGAATTTTAGTTTGTTTTTAGGTTAAGTGTATATATAGTTAGATTTAAAGCGAGATGAATTAATATAAAAAAAAAGAACTCAGGAAACACGGGCAGCAATGCTATTCTGTAAGAACTCACTCCAGTTCTCACTTCTGATTCTGCGGTGAAAACTGTATTTGGTATTCTGTAACTTGATGAAAACTACACTAGCGCCACTAAGTGAGAACATAGGTGAAGCGAACTTAACTTGACAGTCAGAATATCAAATACTTTTCACTTCAGGTGAGTTACGAAGTGTAATCGAAAATGAGATATGAATCGAATTCGCACGTGAGTTCTTACAGAATAGCACTGCTGGAACCTTTAAGTACGGAGCCCTAAAAAATAATTTTGGAACTTAACTAAAAGTGAATTTACCGTCGGGGTTTGCGAATATACATAATTCCAGCAGTTTGTTATTTCTCATCCATAAAAAAAGGTTAAAGGTTAAGGGCTAATAGGGTAGTTGACTAAAATAATCTGATTAGTCCGTCAGATAGATTTCCAAAAAATATTGGAGACGTATCTTTTCTTTTTTCACATAAACAAAAATGAAGACGATACAGTGCGTTGAAAACTCGTGTGACATCACTACTCGCTACAATTTTTACCGAGCCGTGACGTCACACGCTCCCACTACTGATCTTTGATGCTTTTTATCTTCGTCAGTTTTTATAGATTGGATAAAGGAAAAAATATGTGTCAAATATTTTTCTATAATCTAACTGACGGACTAAACATAATCATATATTTTTTACTCAGGCAACATCCCTATTCAGCATTCTAGGAATAGGAAAAGAGATTATAATATCTTTCAACCTAATGTTATCTATTCTAATATAATTATTATAAAGAGGAAAGATTTGATTCTTTGTTTGTGTTGAATAGGCTCCGAAACTGCTGAACCGATTCTTTCACTGTTCGGAAGCTACACTATCTCCGGTGAACATAGGCTATATCTTCACCCCCATATTCCCAAGAGAACGGGAACTACGCGAGTGAAACCGCGGGGTGCTGCTAATTTTAAATAAATACGTAAATTGGCCCCTTGCAAGGGTTGAAACAGAAAAGAAAATATGTTTTATTTTTTCCTTTACAGTACATAAGCGCCCAGTGGGCAGTCGGTCCAGTTTTTAGCATAGAAGACCGGGCCTACTTCAATCGCTACAACCCAAACGCTCTGGTCTCCCGCTCGTTCTACAACCGAAGACCAGTTCACATTAGATGGAGACCACCTCATGCTTATAGAGGATAGATTTTGTGGCTTGTAAATAAAGATAATTTAAAAAAAAAATGTTACAATGTTTTGTTGATTAAAACAATCCAAAATTAAAAAAAAAAAAAAACTAATTCCATCCGGTCCTGAGTAAATTTGAATCCTTTTTTTTTAAATATGGAATATCATCAAATGACTTCTTCCACTCTGGGTGGAGTAGAAGGGAGTATCAGACTCTTACTGACTAAAACCCATCCGTGTTCCTCCTAATGCCCGCCGCGTTCCAGGACCGCGGTGAATCGTTCGAACCAATTCCGTAACTCGATCAACATTCGCAACATGATAACAGTTCCCTGGCGCTGTTATTTGGGCCATGTAAGAACTGTGTTGGCCAACGGTGTATGAATATAAAATGTGATGACCCCACTGTATGATGCAAGTAAATGTGTCGACATATTTCGACACTAATATCAAAACTAAAGTTGTAGTTGGCTACTGGAAAATTCAGAATGATTACTCATGGGTGACATTTCATGGCATGGAATTACAATGCCAAGTTTTAAATGGCAATTCAAATTTGATGCAACTTAAATAGGGAAGATGCAATTACAGAATTCATGAAAATATTGTTATTGAAATGATAAAATACTATAAAAGAAGGGCCAATAAAATGTTTGTATTGTAGTTAATATTGATTTTTAACAACTATTATGAATTATTATAACGTGAAACGGAACGTATAACATTAGCGTCTAGTGACGTCACTGGTGTTATGTCTACAAAAAGACGAACTGAAATCTTTGATACATGACAGTTCATGACCTCTCATAAGTGGAACTCTCTGCCTGCGTCTGTGTTTCCGAACGCATTCAGCCCTGATCTCTTCAAAGTTAGAGTGAACAGGCTTCTTATGCTGTAAGCTCATTCTATCATCGACTTTGTCTTTGTTTTTTTTTGTCACCTGCGACCTAGACTAGAATCAAGAGCATATCCATCTGAAAATAAAAATTTAAAAAAAAATGTACTATTTTACATGGTATTCTTTTAAATGAAAGCAAGAAGAAAATACTGCGATCACTATTAGTAAAATACTCTGGTACAGGGAGGACATCGCACCCATAGATACGAACAAAATCTTTTTGGAATACTTTTATTTTGCGTACAGCTAAGGAGAGTGGAATTCCCTGCTTATAGCTACAACTTGGATGTCTTTTTGTCTTTTTTTTGGTGTATTTTCTTTGTTTTCTAGGTGTTTTGTCTGGTGTTTTAATCAAGAGTGAATAGGTCACTTCTAGATAAGCTAGCTCCATCGCCGACCAGATCAACGTGTGTTGTGATATTGTGGTCTCATCCGAGCCTATCAACAATGAATGAATGAAATGAAAAATGGCGTTTAAAAGTTTTTTTTTAGTTTCAAATGGCATCCGATTAATGAGCCTCCTTTGATGACGGTTTGAGGACCCTTGATTTTATTTTAGGTAGTCTTCCAACTCATTGAGTTGGATTCAAGTGTTTTTTTTTTCAATTGTTTCAAAAAGGCAGTTGAAGAGTAAGATGATAATTATACAGGGTGATTTTTGATTCATTGGCAATTTTTGAAGGAGCAAAAGTATTCTTGAATGATAGCAACTTTTACTATGGGACATAGGCATTATATTATTTATTGCTTGGAATTATTCACTCACATTTCGTGCTATAAGAAGCAATAATTCTAAGTCTACTTGAAGGCCACTTCATCCATGCCAAATGAAAAAACTCCCGAGTCAAGTACGATAATATCAGTAAATTACCATAAGTTGGGATTGCCAATTTTGCTGACACACTCGACCACACATATTCGACCACAATCTCACATGAAAAATGTATAAATGGAAGCGATAATGTGGTAGACAATAAAGTACGCTTGTTTGCCTAAAATCCGACCGGTTATTGCTTATAAGTGTGAATATGAGCGTAAATATGAAATGGTGAGGCATTTTTGGAATTTAATTTTTACTGTGTAAGTACCTACCTTATTTTTTTGGTCATCAATTTTATTAGGAAGATATTTATGTATATTTTTTATTGTAGATTCTTGGTTATATTAAATTTAGCTTTGATTTAAATTTTCAGCGGAATTCAAATAGCGAAATAATAACGACATTGCTGACATAATTTATATAATTTAACACATATTCAATACACAAGGTACATACAATGTATTCTTATGATAGCTATAACAACAGTTAGTACACTCAGAGACGTTAGGCCTTCAACACAAAACAATTACTTTGGAGAAGATATTTTATATCTTTAACAAATGTTACGGGCGAAAAGATATCTTGACATATCATTAAATAGTTTCAGAAAATAGGTACACATCACAGTTTTTAGGCTATATTTTTTTATTTATTTTATCATTTCGACAAACATCAACGGATTTGAAAACAGTGAATATACGATAAAAATGTGATAACAATTAGATTTATTTTTATTAAAAAAAAACTTTCTTTTTACCATTGATATGTATTTCCTAGGCACCTAGCATAGTTTGAGAGTTTCACTAAAATTTAAGCGAGAAATTAAAAAATATTTTCTTACGATATACGATCTTATCTTAAGTCTAGCGTACATGATATGTTTACTAATAGATTTTTTATTAATGTTAACATCAATATTTACTAATATAAATGCCTCAGCCAGAAAGATATGTATTTGTTTCATTGAAGACTTAATTATTAATTTTATTTTTTAAATCTATTCATAATATTTAGAGATTAGACACTTTAAAATTGTTTTATAATAAGACGTGACAACTTTCACCGTAAATACTAATTTTTAAATAACATTCATAAGTATTTAATATTGAAACATTAATCTCCGCATATTTCTAATTCTACACGATAAATTAAAAACTAAAAATGATATGTCTCAGCTTTGCCTATCTTTCTTTTTTATATATTTTTTTCAAAGCCTTTTTTATATAAATAAAATGTAGCATATCGTTTTACCGTTTTTCGAAGCGAAATTTCATATTTTTTTCTCCATTTATAATTCTGTGATTACGCTCACAAAAAAAGTACAAATAAAAGTTGTAAATACCTAATTTATATACTGAATTCAAATGAGATTAAAAGATAAGTCGAGCGGAAAAAAGAAAGAGTAAAGTAATAAAGAAATCTGATTTATTTTTATGAAATTCATGGGCGTAATCAGAAAACTTTTGTCTTTAATGAGTTTGACATAAAATTTTACGAGTACCAGTTCGTAGCAATGGAGAGTCTCGTAAAAGATTTCAAATCTTTTTTACTAATAAAAATCTAAAAAGATTGGATTAAGCATTGTTTTTGCAAATTATAGAGGTTCTGTATAATTAACTTTTATTAGTAAAAACGATGATTCATTGTTAAGTTACGTAAAATGGTACATTTTTTAATCAATCGTTACAAAGGTGCCGCAATATTTTTTCATGTCACCTTATCTTTTACCGAAATATCTTTGGTAAATTATTTTTCTCTATCATAAAATTAAGATAATCTCCAGCCAATACGCAAAGATCGCATAAGAAGGATAAAGAATATTTTTCTTGAAATGACGCATTTAACTGTGTACCATTTCACGCAACCCGAAACGTAAATAAATTAATGAAGTCTGTAAACACCGATGCGCTTCTCTCCAGCGGTATGCTGAACGAATTCGCGAATCTGGTCTGTGGCGACGGGTCCAATGCAAACCAGGGGTTCCTTGAAGTATCCGCAGCTCTGTTGACAAAAACACAATTTATTAAAGTTCTCTGCATGATTTGAACAACAGTTCAACATCAACTGTCCTTATCCTAAAAACATGTTCCACCTGTAATCTCTTAATATTTTATCAGTTACACCCTGTATACATATTATGTCTATAAGTGTCATATCTTGAAATCTATACTAATATTATAAAGCTGAAGAGTTTGTTTGTTTGTTTGAACGCGCTAATCTCAGGAACTACTGGTTCGAATTGAAAAAATCATTTTGGGTTGATTAGACCATTTATCGAGGAAGGCTTTAGGCTATATATCATCACGCTTAAGCCAATAGGAGCGGAGCAGCGATGAAGAATGTTTTAAAATCGGGGATTCCACGGGGACGAAGTCGCGGGTAGCAGCTAGTTATATATAAAAGTCCATTTGTCAGTTGATGATAATGTTGTAAGGAAAGTCAAAATACATATATTATTATTTTGATATTTCTGTATGCTTTTAAAATTTGACTACACTTTAGTATACAACCTGTATATATCTATAAGTGTCATATCTTTAAAATAAAAAAAATGTCTCGTCTAGATCGGAACGATTTCGACACAGGGATCAAACGATTAACTATAATGGTGAATCGCTACATCAATCATAACATCATAAGATTGAATATAATAATATTTTTCTTCAAATATGCTCAAATTTCGATATTTTCCTCAGCGTCGTCTTGATCTATCGAATAATATTTTTCCTCCTTTACCATTTTCAATATTCCCGATCTTGATTTAATATGGTACCGTAAAGTCGCGTTACTTTGGCCTAAACTTTTAACCAATAGGAATACAGAAAAAACAGCGGGGTCTGTTCCTATTGGTAAACGAGCTAGGGCCAAAGTAACGCGACTTTTCTGTAGGTATTTATTTTTCTACGAACAGTTTTGGATTTAAAAAAAATTTGGAACATCTTTTTTCAGACTTATATTATTTGTTTTTTTTTTTTTTAATGAATAAGAGATGTTTTTAGAAAACGTTAATATATTCGAACCGGATAACTTTTCATGAATCAAAATTAATAAGATGTAGAGATAAAATTGCTTGTCAGAAAGAAACGAAAAATGTTAATTTGTGACTCCCAAAGGACATAAATCCGTCAAGACTTTTCCCATTTTTACTGGGGTCGGCTTCAAGAGTAACTGGATGCTGCTGAAAACCAGTGTTTTACATAGAGCGGTGCAGCTCAGTTACTGGGTACTGGTAAGGTAAAAAAATAAATAAATCTGACACGAAGTCCAACACGTGGTATCATGGGCGTGGCATGAGCTAATCTTCCCTGCCTTGGGTGCCCAAGGCAGGGAAGATTAGCTTTTTTTAAATAATTCCCCCTGGAAAACTCACATAAAATGTATGAACTCGCCTAATTGCTAATCACAGTGTAACCGGGGCAAAATGCACGCTGCAATTGCCACTAAAAAAACTAATTTAACAATTAAACAAAACAAAAATGGATACGCCCATGCGAGGTATACCCTTCGTACACGAAGGGTTGCCAGGTCTTAAAACTGAAAAGCCGCACAAACCAGCCACCGGCCGGACATTTGGGCAAAAACTCTTAGTATAACCGAACAAAGGTTTTTTTTTAACACAACAATAAAATTGAGTGAGCCAGTCTTCATTATCTAACTAAACTATTATTATAAAAAGGTAACGTTTGTGAGTTTGCAACGTTTTACGGAGTAATCTCTGGATCTACTAAACCGATTTTCAAACTATTTCACCAATAGAAAGCTACGTTATTGTGGAGTGTCATAGGCTATATTTTATTCCCGTATTGCCACGAGAACGGGAACAACGCGGGTGAAACCGCGGGGCGCTGCCAGTTATTAATCATTCAATATTAATTTAAATTATTGCAATAGTATTAGTATGCACTACGTAAAAAGCGATACAAAGAACAAATTTAAAAAGCCCATCAAATATCCGAACAAGCCGGACGCCGTCGAATTTGGCCGGGTACTTAACCAAAAAGCCCGACTGTGTTCGGCTTTATCCGGACGCCTGACAACGGTACCTTCGTGTCAGATTTTCTGGATCCCACCTATCCTAATTAACTCTAAAAGCTCTTCAAAAGATAGCCAGGACCAACGACTTAACATGCTATCAGAGCCACGAAGGGGTCTCAGTATGTATAGAAGGTCCTGTATCCACGACCCACTCTCATCAATCGAAGCTTAACCTCGAATATGGACCACGAGCTCTACGCTACCGGAGCAAGTTTAAATAACACGTCTAGTAAAACCTTATACTTAAGCATAATCAGCCTTTTAATGTTCCCACGGCTGAGACTCAGGCCTCCTCTCTAGGAGAGCGAATGGGCCGTAATCCACCACGCGGGCCCAGTGCGGGTTGGTGAATGTCATATGTCTTCGAATTTTTGGTTCTAGGACGTGGCGGTTTCCTCACCATGTTTTCCTTCACCGTTTTGAGAGCAGTGGTGATGAAATTAATTACACAAAGTAATGCGACTGGCTGGGTTTGAATCCGCGACCTACAATTCCTTGGCCACCACTGCTGCCGCAAAAGCTTATACTTGAATCTGGCCAAATACATAAAAATAACAATAGACAATCTGTCTGGACGATGTCACAAAAAGAAAACTCTCAAAGAAAATATTTTTATTTGGCCGTTTTTCCTAATAGGTCCCGAGTTTTTCAAGTTAATATTTTTTATCAAGAGTACTCCGCTGTCCCCTAAATGTATTACGGAGAGTATTGCCTTTTGTAACTGACTTTTATTGAGGAAAACGAAGTATTTCTTTACGTTTCAAGTAAAACAGTGTTTCTCCTTTTTATTTACTCTCCAATTAGATTTGAAGTTATATAAACGGAAGCGGAATGAAAAATGGTTGCTCTAGATTATTTTGGGTTGGAGGTTGGTTTTCGTATTTTGAACAATGAAAGACGAACATAGTTATTAAAATAACAAAGATTTGGGCAGAAAGTATTAGGTAATAAGTGTCGGTCTACGTTCTGACGCATCACGGTCTACCAACGGCCAGAATATTATATGGATTCACCATATTATAATGCCGGAACTCGTGGCTAAAAAATAACAGCCGCACAGGTCGATCTTCAAGGTTAAGCAACGCTTGCCAAGGTTGGTCTGTGGATGGGTGACCAGTGACTATCTTAACATACCGAGTTTCCTCCGTGCCTCGGAAAGCACGCTAAGCCATTGGTCCCAGCTGTCATTTGTAGATCTTTGGCAGTCGTTACGGTTTGTCAGAAGCAAGAAAATCTGACACCAGTCTTGCCTAGAAGTGCCGTGTTCCCCAGTTATTGGGTTGTGGAGGTCTGGTAGGCAGCCGCTCCACGTTAAATACTGGCATTCAGCTGAATCCGGTTTGACTGGAAGCCGACCCCAATATATTTGGGAAAAGGCTAGGCAGATGATCAGATGACCACATTATTATACCGCTCCACGTAAAATACTGGTATTCAGCTGAATCCGGTTTGACTGGAAGCCGACCCCAATGTAGTAGGGAAAAGGCTAGGCAGATAATGATGATGAATATATTTCTCAGTATATGACATCAACATTTGTGCACCAACAATGAATAACAAATATAAATAAAATAATCAAAACCATGACTAATAAACTAGGTTTATATACCTGTATCTAAGAAGTCAGCGAACCCTCGTAATTTGTGAGATAAGTCAAAATCAAATCAATAGTCATTTATTCAAACTAGGCTGAGAGACAGCATTTTTTTAACGTCAAATTTTACATAAAGGCAGTCCCTCAAAACGCCCACCCGTCACCACTTCCTAGTGTTTTAGCTGGGAAGAAGAAGTGGCGCAACAAACTCCCCAGCAACACATCTGTCTATCGCGTTTTAAGAACTTGAATTTATACAATAATATGCAAAGTCATTACATGCCAAAACAGGAAAAAAAAATATCTAACATGGAAATCAAAAATCAATTCAATATAAAACACTGTAAAGAGTAGATTGAGTCAATTAAGTAAAAACAGATTGACCTACATAGTCATTAAAAATTACAACAAAAAAAAAACAATTATATGAACTCATAATAACCTGTCATAAGCTAACTTATAGAGAAAGAGCATGATAAATAAGACATTGTCTTGTGTTCAACACAGTGATCAACTATCCTTATCGTCTAAATAGGCATTAATAGGGCAAGAAAAGAAAGTGGGAGTTTATTGTAAAAACGGATACCGAGCCCCACAAATGACTTATGGAGCTTACGAAGTCGGTGGGAAACGACAGGCGAAGCCTCTACTAATACTTATGTTGCTTAGTGGATTACAAGGCCTAATAGTGTAGCTTTCTATCAAAGAAATAATTTTCGTAACCGAACGTGTAATTTTAAAATTACGTTAAGTCTTTATTATGCTAGTGTAATTCGAAACGAACCAATAAGCAATCGAAAAATTGGTTTCAAAATCAGAAATTTTCTCGTTTCCAAAGCCCGAAATAACACAATAAAACCACTTCCACAAAATCTCCGTTCGAGATAAAAATATTCAAAAACAAAAGTATATTTTAAAAGGAAACGACAAGTCTTTCGTATTCATGTTTATTTCTTTGGCTAAAAGGCTTTTTGTCTCAAATTCTTTTTATGGAATATCTGTTTGAATATAAATCAGGTTTTACTGAATTTCATATTTTTGCTTTATTGTAATTTATTTTTTTCGTTTTGGTATTTGGTGGAAAGGGAAACTAGAATCAAAGTGGAAATAAATCTATCTGCCTAGCTTTTTCCGCACTATATTGGAGTCGACTTCCAGTCTAACCGGAACTAGCTGAATACCAGTATTTTACTTGAAGTGGCTGATTATCAGACCTCCACAACCCATCACCCGAGTAACACGGTACTTCTTGGGAAGACTGGAGTCAGATTTAATGCCTGTGAATTCGCGAAAAAAAAAGGCAGCTGCCACATACTTACATTTATTTATTTATTTAAATTTTTTGTACTAATGTGGTACATTTTAAAAATAATAATATTTTTTTTAGGGCTCAAGGCGTGCTCTACCCGTCAACCATTGGGTAAAAAATGTATGTGGACATAACTCGACATAATGTACTGAAAAGCAGATTTTTTTTTCGTGATTACGGTGTTGGTCCCATAGTAAAAGTTGTTCTTAATGATCAGTACAATGAGCCCTTAAAAGGTATTGCGTTTATTCTGTTTCACTTCGTTAATATGTAAGTTTGTGAATTATAATTATTTAACATAGCATCGCCCCGCGGTTTCACCCACGTAGTTCCCGTTCCCGTGGGAATATGGGGATATAATATAGCCTATGCTCACCGGAGATAGTGTAACTTCCAACAGTGAAAGAATTTTTCGAATCGGTCAAGTAGTTCCGGAGCCTATTCAATGCAAACAAACAAACAATCGAATCTTTCCTCTTTATAATATTAGTGTAGATAATTGTGCATAATCTATACTAATATTATAAAGCTGGAGAAGAGTTTGTTTGTTTGTTTGAACGCGCTAATCTCAGGAACTACTGGTCCGATTTGAAAAAATCTTTCAGTGTTAGATAGCCCATTTATTGAGGAAGGCCTATAAATATAGCCTATAGGGTCTATATATCATCACGCTAAAACCAATAGGAGCGGAGCAGTCATGAAAAATGTGACACAAACGAAGTTGTGCGGAACTGCGGACAGCTAGTTTAGGATAAGATGCTTTCAGTGAAGCTATAGTTTGTCATCAGTGAATGTAGCAAATCTTTCGCTATCTACGTTTCCATAGAAACGAAATTGACACAGTTCTGTTACTCCTCACCATACAAGCTAATCAGTCAAGCGCTGAGCTGATTAAAAGAAAAGATAATTATTTAAAATTTTCTACAGAAAGTGAATCGCTATCTCTGCCTCATTTAAATCCTTTTTTCGGCAAAGTTCTCTACTGACTTGTTAGATCGACATAATTATCTTGAACTGAAACTTTATACCTACGCTGTATGCGTATTAAAGATTTTGTATGAATCTTACTAATATAATAAACGCGAAAGTTTGTAAGTGTTGATGTTTGTTACTCTTTCACGCAAAAACTACTAAATGGATCTTGATGAAATTTGGCACAGATAGATGACAGTCTGGAATAACACATATGATACTATTTATCCCGGGATTATGTACCTTGGGATAATTTCCTACATTCACGCGGGCGAAGCCGCGGGCAGCTAGTCATACATAAAGTAAGGAATAAGCGCTCTTAATACAAAATAGGTCCATCCAAAACTTCACTATTGGGGAGGGTCTGTATGTATGCTTTTGCGGTTGTACAACGACATGCTTTGCTTTGCTTTGCTCTGCTTTGCTTGGTAGCATAGATGCAGGCCTACCTTGCCGTCTCCTTCAGAGATGGAAAGGTGGCGTGGTCTTGAGGGAGAGCGCTACAGTCGTGTAGATCCTCAAGGCAAGTCCGGTGGGTTTACCTTCACGAGGTTGCCACCCCGTTATTGATCTAGTTCCTTATGAAATAGATGTAACAGAAACCACCGGGCGATAAGGACCTCCCCGAACCACGACCCCTCTGTGACGGGGTGGTCGTGGGCTCTGCTGTCACCAATCCAGCTGATAGCGAGTAGGGGAAGTTAGTCACCTGCGCTAGGACCTGCGCAGTCGAGCGCCGTAAGCGGGGATGAAGGAGTCCTGGGGGGTTGAGCCAATCGGCACTGGTGGTTATGTGTCCGTGAGGTAACACGCCCCCTTTGGTCTGGAATTCCAGCGAAACGGTGGCCCTACCCTCTAGCCAGGGGTAGGGAAATGGCCATTGTGTCCCGTCAGAGGGCCACGGGCGAGGTGCGTGGGGTCCGCGGAGGTTGCCCTCGGGCGGCCGAAGCGGTAGGTAAAGGCCATGCTGACGGTGCAAGTGAGGGTTGATCAGTTCGTGGGGGCAGGCCTTTCGACCTTCCACGCCAACCCGATCGAGCACCCGATGTCGCGCTGTAAACCAGCCTCGCGCACCTATATCTCTCTGGTAATCCTAACGTTCGCACTCACAGTAGTGCGACGTTCCCAGTTGCGGGCTCCATGGAGGGTGGGAGCCAGGGAGATGAATTTTTATTGCAAAAAGTATGGACACAAAAAGGCCTACTTTAAAAACCGAAGGAGTGGAGTCGGTGAAAGTCGACAAAACTCCGAAGCGAGGTGCCTCCGGCACTTCGCTCGCCCCTGGATGCCCTGCAGCTAACGCTGCAGGCTCCAGCGCGGGCGCCGGTTCGGCTGTGGCGAAAACCGCAGCTAAAACCAAAAAGTCCCTATCCAAGCAAAGGATATCGGCGCTGCAGGGGACCAGTACCGATCCTTCAAAAACAAAGGCGAAAACGGCGACGGCTAACACCAGTGCCGGAAGTAGCCTTCCCAGACACCCTTCTCCTCCTCCTGTGGCTCTTCAAGCCACACCCCAGGCAGCAGCCGTCACCGGTCAAACGGGAACGGCGTGCAGCACCGGGGACGTTTTCGCAAGCGCCTGGCAGGTGCCATTCCGTAGAGGAAAAAAGAAAAAAGGCAAGGGTAAAAACTCCACACCACAAGCCCATTGCTCTTGTTCAGACCCTTCAGGTCAACAAGCTCCTACAAGCCAGGGCAAGAGGAGGGAAAGGCTGACGCGCAAGGAGCGGCGTCAAGAACGCAGACGGGGAGGCAAGGGCAAAGCCTCCCATAACAAGCAGGTAGCTGCCACCAGCTCGGCCAACTCGGCCAAGGCAGGTAAGCTGAGCTTCTCGGAGGGGAAGCGGTCGCAGGCTGAGGCCGGCTTCAGCCGACCAATGCCCAGTCAACCGCCGATCAAATCCACAGGAGCTACGGCCATGGCAGCGACCAAGAAGCAGGAGCCTGAGGGGAGCGATCAGGCTGTGGTCAAACGGGCTCTAAACGAGACCATCTCGCCTCGTGGGGAGCACAAGCGGCCGCGGCTTGAACAATCCCAGCGGGTTACCAATAAAAGCTACGCCCAAGTAGCTAGTGAGTCCCTGAAGGTCGCAATAACCTGCGAACGGAGGGGAATCATCAGCCAGGGCGAATCGGACCAGGTCTTAGCTGCCATCCAAAAGCGGATTATCAGCGAGGCCTGCTCCCCTAAACAGGACACACCAGGCCCTACCTTCAACGCGAAACCGCTTTTTGCCGGTGGTGTCCTCAAGCTGTGGTGCGGAAACGACCACACTTTAGCATGGCTGAAGAAGACAGTCTCCACCTTGGCTCTGCCGACTAGCACTTCGCTAGTAGTCAAGAGCCAGTCGGAGATTCTGAAGCGGGTGCGGTGCGGCATTGCCATCCCCGACGATCAGGGAGTCTACGAGGACTCGACCTTCATTGGACGAGCCCTAAGTTACCAGAACCCCTGGGTCGATGTGAAGAGATGGGTGGTGCTGCACGCCGAGAAGCAAAAGGCATGCTGGTTCGTGGTGTTGGGTATCCCCGAGGACCAAGTACCGATCCTGATGCGCTCCGAACGCCGACTCTCAATTGGTTTGGGATCGGTGTACGTGAAGTTCCAGGGTCCGAACGGTAGGTTCACCGACGTCCCTCGGGGGTGGGACCCGGCCACAGGACAGCTGCAGAACGCAGGGGAGACCATCCCCCCGCCAAATAACCCGGAAGCAGCCGCGGCTGACCCTGCAGCAGCAGGCGAGCCAGTTGCCCCTGTCGCCACCATGGAGGCCGCTCCGTCATCGGGGGGGGGGAGCTGGACGACGTAATGTTGTCCCCGGCTTCGGACCCGGTGGGGGACGGTTTCGAGGAGGGCGACCTGTTTGCCGGGCTGCGACTGGAGGGTGACGAGGAGGGTCTCGCCTGCGATGGCGTCCCTTTTGTCGGCCTGTAAAGTC
Organism: Hecatera dysodea; assembly: GCA_905332915.2. Classification (NCBI taxonomy): domain Eukaryota; kingdom Metazoa; phylum Arthropoda; class Insecta; order Lepidoptera; family Noctuidae; genus Hecatera; species Hecatera dysodea. The sequence continues at coordinate 3,107,363 of HG995314.1, forward strand.
GTGCAGGCAAACCTCCACCACAGCCAGACCGCAACGGCTCAAATACGAAAGTGGCTGGAGGTTCAACACACTGCCATTGCCCTGATTCAGGAGCCGTGGATCAGGGGCGGCCACATACAAGGACTCTCAAATCTTGGCGGTAAGCTCCTTGTTACTACAGATCATGATCAGCCTAGATCGTGCATCTATGTCACAGGTAACCTTAAAGCACAGCTCTTAAATGAATTCTGTTGCAGAGATATCTCTGCAGCTAGGCTGATTATGCAGCGCGGCGCCGCAGTGATGGCGATTGTCTTTGCCTCGGTTTACATGCCAGAGGCAGAGGATCCGCCTCCCCTCAACCTTGTCCGCCTTGTCAACTACTGCGAAGACACGGGGGATGAAGTTGTCATCGGGACCGACGCAAACGCACACCACCCGTTGTGGGGGATGGACACACAAAATGCAAGGGGTAAGGCACTAGTTGACTTCTTGTTCACTACTAACCTGTCCCTACTAAACACAGGCTCGGAACCAACCTTCGTGACCAGACGTAGTCGTACAATCATAGACCTCACTCTGGTTACGGAGGGCGCAGCGGATCTCGTCACGGGGTGGCAGGTCTCCGAAGAGGCTTCCTGCTCGGACCACAGATGGATCCGCTTCGACATCCAGGTCTGTATAACACCTAAACAACCTCGGCGAAATCCGCGTAACACGGACATAGCGGCATACAGACGCAGCCTTGAAGCAAGGCTTGCATCACCAGGTGATACGATGATTCCTGAGGACACGACCCGGATCGATGTGCAAGTAACACAGCTCACAGAATCATTAGTAAGCAGCTACCAATCCGCCTGCCCAGAAACGGTTCCACGCGACACACCGGGAAAACAGCCCTGGTGGGGCGCGGAGCTTGAGCGCAAGCGCGGAAAGGTAAGGAAAGCTCTGAATAGAGCCATGAATACATGTAGGGATGTGGACTGGGATACGTATTACGCAGCCAAATCCAGCTACAAGAAATGCATCAGATACAGAAGGAGTACTGGATGGCGAAAATTCTGTGGTAACATTGAATCTTGCCAACAAGCAAACAGGGTAAGGAAAATACTGGCGCAACAGAATACACCTGGAGCTGCCGCTCTCCGTAAACCCGACAACAAGCTGACCACGTCACCTGAAGAAACGAGACGCGTCCTAGTAGAAACTCACTTCCCAGGTAGCGTTTTCGCGCAGGTAATAGAATGGCGTGACGTTACTCAAACACCATCAGAGGAAGATTGGCGTTATGCAGAGAGGATGATTTCGCTGGAAAAACTCCAATGGGCCATCAGAAGCTTCCAACCTTTTAAGGCTCCCGGTCCTGATGGTGTGTTCCCTGCCCTGCTGCAGTGGGGGGGAAATGCCGTCGCAACAAGACTGGTACCCTTAATGAGAGCGTGCCTGGCTTTTAGATACGTTCCTAAAGGATGGAGGGAGGTGAAAGTTATATTCATTCCGAAACCAGGTAAGAGTGACTACACAAACGCCAAATCCTATCGACCTATAAGTCTGACCTCCTTTCTTCTGAAAACAATGGAAAGACTGTGCGAAAGGGAACTACGAGATGGCGCTCTAAAAACATTACCACTACATGGTAACCAACATGCATATAGCTCGGGTAAGTCGACAGAGTCTGCTCTTCATCTGGTGGTGAGCCAGATAGAGGAAGCGATACACCAGAAAGGATCCTGCCTGGGCACTTTCATAGACATCGAAGGGGCCTTCGACAAGACAAACTTCTCCAGTATAAGTGCCGCTCTCTCCAAGCACGGTGTAGAACAGGTACTTAATGACTGGATCACCAACATGTTAAGTAAACGATCAGTTCGTCTTGAGGAGGAGCAGCAGATGGCCTTCATAGCTAGAGGCTGCCCACAGGGAGGAGTGCTCTCCCCCCTTCTGTGGAACCTGGTAATAAATGACCTCATTACCAAACTCAATGAACATGGATTCTACACAATAGGGTATGCAGACGACCTCGCAATCCTCGTGCCGGGGAAGGTGACGGGAACGATCTGTAACCTCACTCAACAAGCACTACGCATCGTGGAGAGATGGTGTGGAGAATATGACCTGTCAGAGAACCCCACTAAAACTGAACTAGTTATGTTTACACAAAAGCGAGCACTAGGCCACTACCGCCTACCTAAGCTCTTTAATACAGAACTCCAGTTGTCTAACGAGGTTAAGTACCTAGGAGTTATCCTAGACAGCAAGCTAAACTGGAGCAATCATGTAGACTATAAACTAAACAGGGCATGCATTACCTTCTGGCAATGCAAGAAAATGATAGGTAAGAAGTGGGGCCTATCCCCCAAAATTATACTATGGCTATACAGCGCAGTAATTCGGCCCATGATCACCTATGGGGCCGTTGTGTGGTGGACCCGCACAAAGCTAGTCACAGCCGTAAATAAACTACAACACATGCAAAGGCTGGCCTGCATGGCGACTACGGGCTGCATGAGGACTACTCCTACTGCGGCACTGGAAGCCATACTGGGACTCCCCCCGCTACACCTATTTATACAACAGGAAGCGACAATGTCAGCAGTCCGCCTTAAAACATTGAATCTCTGGGGTAAGAGAGGAACACTACACACCACTCTACTCGAGGAGATCAACAAAGAACTACCCTTAACAAAAGCATTCAATGATCGGGTACCCAAGCAATTTATTTTTGACAAAAAATACAAAATCCAATTGCATGAGGACCACCGCTGCGAGGGGCTAAGCCCCGCTGAGCTGCGGATCTTCACGGATGGATCAAAAACAGGTACTGGCACGGGTGCGGGAGTCTTTTCGGAGGACCTCAATATTCACATAGCCACACCATTGGGGGTCCATAACACAGTTTTTCAAGCTGAGTGCATGGGCATTTCCCTGGCCGCCTCAGCCATCCTGAACAGGGAAGTTAAGGACCACTCAATACGCATACTTTCGGACAGCATGGCCGTCCTGCAAGCTCTGAACAGCCACACGGTTAATTCTGGACTGATCCTCGAGTGTCACCAACGTCTGAACCAGGTTGGTAGTTACAACAAGGTAACCATACAATGGATCAAGGGACACAGCGAATCCCGAGGCAACGACGCTGCGGACGAACTCGCTAGAAGGGGCTCGAGTATGGTAGCGATGGGACCCGATCCCATCGTACCACTACCATTCGGGTATCTACGCAATCTGGTAAGGAACCGTACTAGAGACAAACATCACGACCTATGGGCGAACCATGGTGAGTGCAGGCAGGCCAAAGAGGCACTTCCCTCTATCAACGGCCGCTTCACGAAACAAGCCCTAAGACTGACCAAACAACAGTTACGTACAGTCACAGCCGTTACAACTGGCCACGGGTCTTTTAACAAACACCTCTATGTCTTAGGAGTCACTGACAGCCCGCTCTGCAGAGCCTGCATGGAGGAGGATGAGACAGCAGCACATCTGCTTCTGAGCTGCCCGGTAGTCGCGGATTACAGGGCTAAGTACTTCGGAGACCCAGGTACCCTCTGCGAGATAGTTAGCAACACGAAGGCCTTGCTGGCCTTCCTAGGGGAGCTGGGGTGGATCGAATGACACATTTGTCCCACCTGCACGCAAAATACGCGCTTAGTCGTGGAGTTGCGGAAACCAGCCCGCTTTTACATACATACATACATACAACTTCACTATTTCCACGGCATTGTCGGCTGCAACAGGTCACTTTGGCTGCATATTTTGGAACACAGATGGCAGTATAGCAGATATACATATGTATGTATTACTATTTGCGACACAGATATACATCTACAACAACAAGCTGCAAAAATCAACGATGTCTCACTTCCCTAGGTGTCGTCAGTCCCCTGGTGAACTCACACACAATATCTCATCTTCCTAGGCTAGGCTAGTGACCTGGTAACGTCGCACTCAGACTATTGAATGTTTCTAGGCCTCTATCGGTACAACCCAGGATATCTCACCTTCCTAGGCTTCTGTCGGTGTCGGCGCTGCATGATGCAGCACAGTCCCCTGGTGACGTCACACTCGCTTGAAGAGTTGCAGTCCTCGTTGTATTGCTTGCGGCCGGCAGTTGGGGGGCGGCAGACGTGCATCTCGCCTGGAGGAGCAGAAAGATTTTATAGGGTTTGAATGATTTTGATACAAATTGAAATGAGGTTTACTTGTTTCGCTAAGGCTTGTGAAGGTCGGATATCATTAACTGTATTTAAATTAAGTGGAAAAAAGTTTTGTTGTTTAGTTCACAAGAAGTCATTCTTCTGGCCCTTGCCAGAAGAATGACTTCTTGTGAACTAAACATATCGTATCGTATCGATGACCTGGTGGAGGGGAATCAGCTGGATGTGAGCTGCACAGGACAGGGCGATATGGTGGTGCTTGTTGGAGGCCAGAACTAGTCCACTAGGAAATGTTGAAGATAATGATGGCTTACCAGGCACTACTTCCTCGCAGACCAGTCCAGCATCGCATTGGTTCTCTCGGTTGCATATCTCTCCCAGTTTCCTGCCGGCGAAGGCTGGCAGGCAGCGGCCGCCGTCCTCTGTGGACAAATGATTGGCATTTATATTTTGTTCCTTAGTGGTCATCTCTCAGTGTTGAAGAAACGCGTGTTTGTCGAGTCGCAATGTGGTAGGTACTCGCGGCTAAATACGATTCAAAGTAAGCAACGCTTGCCGAGGTTGGTCTGTGGATGGGAGACTATCTAAACAAACAGCAGGGTACTGATTTTAAAAACAATGACGTATTATAACCAATATTTTTTCCGATTTTCCTCCATTTTGAACACAGCTAAAACTAGGTCGCCAATAAAATCCTCATTTCCTAGTAACGTCAAAGCCGAATTCGAATCTCTGCAAAAAGACTCGTATTTTCGATAAAAAAAAGTCATTTCCTCCTTATAACGATCACGAACATCGATGTGTGTTGAATTCCTAACAAACTGATGGGAAGAAGATTTTTGTATTTGTATTGCTAATATCCGTTCGATAAGGGTAAGGAAAAGGATGCCGTTTCTTGAAGGTCTTTTAGGTAATCGGGATTCTTGCGACCCTGCGGATGGCGAATTTTGAGTGGTTCGCCCTCAGATAAATCGGCCCGGGTCGACACGCTTCAAAGAAATATCAGCAAAGAAGACGGGGCCCCATAGGGTCAGTGCCTGCTAGGGTTGCGGAATTTGTTCGAAAGAGTCACCGCGGCTCTAGAATGCAAAGGGCACTAGGAGGAACGGGTGGGTCGTTTATCGCTTTTAGCGATAAAATCCTATTGTTTCACCCTACTTTATGTTTCATTCATTTATTTTTTCTTTAACATATACAGGGTGAAATTGAATAGATGCGACATATTTAAATATACAATAATACGTGTTGTCAAGAAAATTTAGAACATACCAAATGTAAAATTAATGAACTTTTATCACCGCTATGAATGGCAACGTTTAATAACGCGAGTACTCCACAACGATCATTGAGCACTGCGATTAGTTGGACGAGATTTTTTGATACTTTAATTTTTCTTATTTATTTTGCATATTAATTATTTTTCTGGAATACCGATAATTCGTACTTAAATAAAGATATTAACATCGATGGATCATTTTAAAACGCCAACCACGTAACTTTTTTTAACGATTTAGATTGTAGAAAAAACAGTTTATAATTACTATGTTACTGTAACTGAAGCTCCCATTTCATTTTGTCGCATCTATTCAAAGTCATCCTGTATGGTCTACACAGTAAAAAGTATTCTGTTCTTTGCAATAGGGCGGAAAGTTTAGTTATTTGTCGTTTACTAGAGGTTGACGCAACTTCACTTGCGTTAGTAAAAATATTTGCAAATATCTTCCTCTATCTATAATTAATTAATTAAAACTCAAATTCGGATTCATAAATATTAAAATAGTTCCAGCCAAGATCTGCCGTGCCATGACAAAACACTGTAACTCGAGTTACAGTGTTTTGTGGTAACACCGTTAAATTAGCTTTTCGGACCTTAATCTATATGTACATGCTTAGAATATACTGATTTTCTACCAATAACATTGAAAAACATCATTGCAATTTACACTGTAACTCTTAAAACCTAGTGTCCTAATTCGACTAAATACTGTATCTCCAGATACCGTGTTTTGCCAAAACAATACTCACCTTTTCTTCAGCCAGTGTGTAAAGTTACAGTGTTTTGTCCTAACACTCACGTGAGAAATTTGGAGTAATTGTTTTGATTTGAAAGCCCTTGTTTATTGTAAGTCGGGACTTCTTCAAGTTAACGTGCTTATATTTGGTTTATGTTACCTCAGTTACCTGCAGTATTGCAAAGATCTGAAAGACATTTTTTTAAGCAGATAGGTTTGATATCGATAGATATAAGATTCTTCAGTTCAAAAGACACAGACAAAAAAGTCTAAATTTTTTTTATGTTCTATCAGCTCTATCAGTGCAGATTTGCTCTGATAGAGCTGATAGAACTTTAAAAAATGTTAGATGTGATTAAAAAACAAAAAAACCCAGCGGGAGTTAGTAAAGAAACAAGACAGAACTTGAAAAATTATGTCAGTTTATGCCACGGTCCAGAAGGAATCTTTTTTCAAGAACTAGTGGTAGGTATCCAATGTTGTTGATTTGGCTTCTGTCCGAGATAAGATTTTTGATTTAAGTAGTCTGGATTACCTTTAATATTTGAATTAAAGAAAAAATAACCTTATTATTCTCGCCTGTTTCCTTTATAAAATTATTTTTACAGTCTAAAAGAGATATTAAGTATGAGAAACTTAGTTTTATGAATTATGGTGTTATATTTTTCTAACTATATTAAGAATATCTATCTATCTATACTAATATTATAAAGAGGAAAGATTTGTATTTTTGTATGTAACGAATAAACTCAAAAAATACTGGACCGATTTCAAAAATTCTTTCACCACTAGAAAGCTACATTCACCCTGAGTAAACCAGGCTATATTTTATCCGCGTATACCCACGGGAACGGGAACTGCACGGGTGAAACCGCGGGGCAATGCTAGTTACAATAAAATTTAAAGGAGCATTTCCTTTTATAAGTCCTAGATACCTACCTATTATTATGACATAACACTGTAATTATCAGGTTACAGTGTTTTGTCATATCAACTCGCACATATTATTGATAAAGCACATTACGACAAAACACGTTTTTGCTTGAAAATGTGTGAAAAAATTATAAATCTTGAATTATTTTTCATTGGCCACAATTAGTAGCACATTATGCGTAATTTGTCCAAATTTCATTACAATCGCATGAATATTCACGGTTCTGTGGCCAATTAAAGAAAAAAAAAGTTTTTTGTAATTTCTGAAAAATAGGCGTTTTTTAGATACAGTGTTTTGTCTTGGCACGGCAGAGATACCTATGTAATTATTAGGTCTTTACCTATGAAATAAGATTCTCTATGAAAAATTCAAAATATATTAATTTGGCGGTTTTATATTATCTAATCAAAGTACAGGGCCAAATTGTGGCAGTCGATTTTATCCCTTTACTGTAGAAGTGCAGTGAAGAAGCACAAGAATATAGAACATGGAAATTAACATGATAGGTGAGGTAAGGGTGTACCAGACTGACTTCTACACATCTGCATACCCCTTTTTTTTCGGCGAGCCACCCATAGCTCGCCATCCGCAGGCCCTCAAGAAGGATGTTAGTCGGTTTACCATCGTATTTTTTTATTCGCATATTAATTTTAAATGTAAATTCCAATATTAAACGCCTAATACATTACAAATAAATCTAATTAATTGAAGAAGCCTGACCCACAAACCACAAAACATATTGACCCCTCACAGCGTACCGGCGTGATGTTATGTCTTGAACTGGTATAAACAATAAACAGACATTCACTTTCAGCAATCCTGAAAGATTTGCTATCAATTTTTGAAGAGCTACGTTGCCTATTTCCGAAGTTCTTCATCAGACGTTCACCAAATTGAAATGGGACCAATATGGAAAAATAGTCTCCCAAACAAAAAAAAAACATCCAATTCGGTTGACAATTGGCTAAAATATCGCTGAACAAACATACAAAAAAAAATACAGTCAAATGAGAAGCTCCTCTTTTATTGAAGTTGGTTAAAAAGGGTTAATTCAAATACATTCCGGTATTACTCTTAACCAAGGTACTAAATAAGATAACCTTTACTAAATAAGATCCAACCATGTATGTACCACCAATTAACCCATTTCAATTACACCCCCCGACGAACCTTTTCGGTTTCGCCCCCTAAATATGAGACAATTGGGTACAACCCCTTACATTGCTAACGAATTTTTAATTATTCAGCGGTTTACTCTAAGCGTTTGTAATTATTCATTTAATTATTTACGCGAAAAGCCTTTTGAAGTAATTTATTTAAACCGTACCTACATTGTGGGATCCACACAGGTCCGTCTACTGAATTCTTTATCATGAGGGATGAACCCGTTTCACGCAGTTTAGACGAGATGAATATTACGTTAGTCGCTTCCTGTTATTTTTTTCTCTTCACGGGTAGACGGAAAATTTAATTATGTACGCGTTTGAGCGTTGGGAATGAAGCTGACTTATTATGGGTACTAAGAGTTCCTTGAGGGTTGTTGTCTGAATAACAAGCTTGCACACTGAGGGCTTAGTTTAAAAAAATATTTTTTATAATAAAATAATCATCATCTGCCTAGCCTTCCAGTCAAACCGGCTTCAGCTGAATACCAGTATTTTACGTGGAGCGGCTGCCTGCCAGACCTCCACAACTGATTACCTGGGCAACATACTTCGTGGCAAGACTGCTGTCAAATTTTCTGGCTTCTGACAGTCAGACAGACAGAAGAGTTTCGGTACCCATGCACAGATTATATTATATTATATTATTAATATTATTTTGACATTTTAATTGTGTAATTATGTATTGTTAGTATGTAAGTAATTGAATTGCCTATTTTATTTTAAATGTGTGTCTGTTGTTTTCGACACCACCAATATTATTATTATTTGTATGCTCTCGAGTAAAATGTAGCGAACTGACCAGTTTAAAATGACATCCTATTGTATTGAAACCTACGTTTACGAATAAAGTTGATTTGATTTGATTTGATTTGACAGAACATCCTCGGTAAGCGTTGCTTCACCTTGAAGATCGAACCGTGCGGCTATTATAATTTAGCCACGAGCACTTCTTAATATTTAAGTACCTAATTTCAGACAAAAATTATGTCTTTCCAGAGTCAATTAATCTTCTTGTAGAAATTTCATCTTATACAAGAATGAAAGGAGCGTCGATCATCTTTTTGCTTCATCCTGATAATATTGAGCTTTTTCATGTTTTTTTTCGTTGTTGGTTTGTTTTACTATTAACTTACAGCCCCTTGCGGTATCACCCGCGAAGATCCCATTCCCGTGGGAATACGGAGATGAAATGTAGCCGATGTTACTTGCTGGAAAAATGGTTAAAATCGGTCCTTAAGTTTCGGTGGATATTCAGTACAAACAAAAAAAAATCTTAATATTATTTTTATAGATATATAGTATAGAATACAAAGTTGCAAAGGCGGATTCAGGGTTTGAACCCGCGACCTACAATTCGTAAGTCGGGGTCGTTACCACTGCTCAAAAACGACTTAACAGACAACAAATTTTTTTTTACTCATTTTTACGCAGATAATTTTAAGGTCCAAAACGTAAGGTTTGGTTTTTCGATGTCTTAGAATATTTTTATGTAGCCCGCGTTGTATAAGTCCCCGAAGTAAGCAAAACAAACAAGAACCACGTTATATTTTTTACCACAATAATCTTCTCTTAATACATTCGCTTTCTTTGATCCTAAAATAGGAAAAGTATTCTTATTTTTGTTTTGCTCACCCTTTTCTCCTTTTGATCTCCAAAATACTGCGAAAAGCATTGTCTTAAACAAATTGCCCACAAAAAGTAATTAGCGTGTTACAAACATGTTTTAATCGTACATTAATTAGGCTTTTCGTGGAAATAATGAAGCTTTCATTCAGTTAATATTTGCTTTTATTTTAATTAGGTAACGGTGATTACATTCTGAAAATCCAGTGGTTTACTTGGAATTCAAATGTAAGCAATATTTGATTCATTATATTTTTTTCTTTTTCCAAAATTATAACGCAACGCAACAAAGAAACGCAATTTTAACGCATAATTTTCACGTTTGAACTCATTTCACAAAATCACGAATTTTCTTAGATTTCATACGAAAAGGATTGTTAACATGGCAATATAACAGACAAAGCGAAACAAGTTGTTTCGAAAAAGACATTACAGAACTTAAATACTTACTTTAAGGTTAATTTTACGTAATTTATACTTCCTAATCAAACTGTTATTGCTGGGTGCCTCGGTCGGTACATGCCTTATATAGGATATTATGTAGGATAGATATAATTCCAGAACCTTCCATCGTAGAAAGTTCTAGATAGTTCGCGTACATATCGGAAGTCTATAAGAATATAAAAGTCAAGAACCACACTCATTAGTGGTACCGATCTCTCTTGCTTAATTGTGGCGCGCAACAATATTTTTAGAATCCGTCTAAATAAATATACAGACGACACATCATGAATTTCATTTTCATCATATACTATTCAGGGCATGTACATAAAATACAATTTGATTACGTTTGCCTGTCTATCCGTACACGTACCTACTTTATTTAAGCACTTGCGTGGGTTGTATGTATAATAATAATATACAAGCTCATAAAATGTATATTTTATGTATATTGTAGTAGGAATTGTAATTACATTTTTCTCTCGTAATGACATAATAAAAAATGTACAGACCAATGTGAGATTTTATGTTGTTTTTTGTTAGTATTATAAAACAATTTTATCATACTAATAAAAATAAATTACTCATGTTTTTACTGTCATTTTTTATTATTCTATGATTTTTGAAGCTCTAAATATTTAGAATAGGACAGAAAAGAATACTCTTTATTAAGTAAGTTTCTTTATTAAGAAAATATATTTAGATGAACAAAACATTACATAGGGTGTATCAATGGGCGGCTTTATCGCTAAAGGCGATCTTTTCAAGACAAACTACTTTGAAACCGTCGTACACTATTTTATTTTTTTCATTTTACATCGACAAGAGGGAATGAGAACGTCGTCAATGTCACGCATTATTAGGGATAACTCAAATACTAGTCGTCAGATCTCAATCAAATGGGACCACACGACAAGCACCAGCTTTCGAATATAAAAAGAATCATCAAAATCGGTACACCCAGTACAAAATTATGAGGTAACACACGTAAAAAAAAAACAGTCCGTCAGTCGAATTGAAAATCTCCTCCCTTTTTAACCGACTTCTAAAATAGGATGAGGTTCTCAATTCGGATGTTTGTATTTTTTTTTTATGTTTGTTCGCGCATAACTCCGTCGCTTGTCAACCGATTTGAAAAATTATTTTTTTGTTGGAAAGGGTATAGGTACCTACTTCCCAAATGGTCCCATGAAAAATCACATTGGTGTAAAAAAAAAAATTTTTTACACCAATGTGATTGGTTCGTTTAGGTGGGGGAGGGGAGGGGTGTAGGTACCACTAAAAAGTGAAAAATAAAAAACTTTTTACAAAAAAATACAACCGACTTTTACACAAAAAATCAAAAAAGTGCAAAATAACTTTAATTTCGGAAGTCTGTGTTCAAAAAACGAAAAAGCAACCACAAACACCTAGTTCCGAAATTAAAGTTATTTTGCACTTTTTTTATTTTTTGTGTAAAAGTCGGTTGTATTTTTTTGTAAAAAGTTTTTTTTAATTCGGTTGAAATAAAAAAAACGCTCTTCCTCTCTCCTAATTAATTAAAGTTTTGCTGTGCCCGACATGGTACATAATTGTTTCTATTTCTCATATTTACCACCTGTATTTACCACATTATGGATTGCTATAAACGATCTTGAATCTTGTGTTTGGGTTATAAATTTTGGGTTATAATTTTGAGTTACGATTATTCGTGTAGAGGTTCAAGTTTAGTTCTAGGACCACGTTCTCGTTGGGGATATACTTTTTAAGCCAGGGAATATCACTCTTATTACAGTGATAGCTGGTTTAGTACTGTATCTTTTGAGGTGTCCAGAACAGAGTCGGGATGATCAAATAATTCCGGTTACTCTGGTAATCCAGCGAACATAAGCATAATCAGCCTTTTAACGTCCCCACTGCTGGGACACAGGCTTCATCTCTAGGAAAGGGCCGTAATCCACCAAGCGGGCCCAGTGCGGGTTTGAGCGATCACAAAGTAATCAGCAATCTTCCACTCATCAATGTTTTAGTATAGTTTATTGCTGACATATTACATGCCTAACTCAAAATCTATGTAACGTATAGATACGATAGAGAGTGGTGGACTTACTTCAGTTACGATAAAACTGTAAGATAGGCTTTCGTTTAGTGATGGCAAATCATCAAATTACTTCTTCTGTTGGAGCGGAAGGGAATGTCAGACTCTTACTGACTAAAACCCACCCGTGATACTCCTAGTGCCCTTTGCGTTCCAGGCCCGCGGTGATTCTTTCGAACATATTCTGCAACAATACAGGCCTTTTTTTCTGGATGGGAAATCATCAAATGCCCTTTGCGTCCTAGGGCCGCGGTGACTCTTTCGAACAAATTCCGCAACCCTAGCAGGCACTGACCCTGTGGGGCCCCGTCTTTACTGACATTTCTTTGAGGTATAGGCCCGCAGTGCGATTCTGTAAACATCGCATCGTGTAAACTAAGTAGAAGTAAGCATGTAGTGAGCTATTAATCCAAATAAACAGTATCAAGTATACCATTACAAAAAAAAAAAAATGATGCACACAATAACGTTAACCTTTTCTAAAATATTAAAGTCCAGCCCCGGATTCGCACGGTGTGTCAACAAATTATACTAAACAGTCGTTCGTTCTTTCTGCTAATGAACCGTATCAAATATAACATTGCAAGTAAAAATAATAAAACAATTTGATGAAGAAGTTATTCTTATGAGCACACAATAACGTTAACCTTTTTAAAAATACAGCCTTTATTTTCATGAAAAACTTTTACTTGAAATAAACACCGTGTTTATTATTAACTTCCTAACGTAATGAAACGTACAGGTTGAATAAAATAAATAACAAAGTTTCAATAAAAACCGGTCCGGACAAAGGCTTGTTTTATTTTTATACAAACACGCAACAATGAAAAACAGCCCGCATTTCCCTATGAATGGAAAAACACCATGAAAGGAAAATAATATTACATTTTCCATACTAGTACAAGATGGGTTTTTAATGGCGCTACCACAGAGAAGAGAAACGCAATGGCGGCCATTGCTACACACAGTACTATTACATACAAACGAAGTGTGACACCGTTTGCTCTTAGAAATTGGAAAAAGGTTATTCTACGTGAAAAAATACTTGTTCGAAAAATATTAAGACATTAATATTCAATTTAAAAAAATAAAATTTGATGCTTTTGATGTTATTTTTCTAAACTTGTGACACAAAAAGTCGTTTACTCAAATTGACTATGGCGTGACTGCTGTTACTGTTTAACAGATTTTAAAATGCTTATAACTGTTTTGAGATCATTAATTAATAATCTATTAAGTTAGCAGATAAACATGACAAATCATCTAATTTGTGATCTAGATAGTTTTTCTGTGTCAGAATCTAAAATCTGTAATGTTGAGGACTGCAAGCAACTTTCTCCTTCAGGTGGCAAAACTTTAACCCTGCTCACACAGAACATTCGCAGCATTAATCGAAACATGAACGGTTTTGAAGTGCTGTTATAGAACTTTGACGTAAGCTGTGATTTTTCTCTAAGTTATGAGAAATGTACTGTTAAGTACCCTGTTGAGTGATGGCCCGTGGCAACGAGAGTTTCCTGAATTACGTACACGAGGTGGCAGCACTAAGTCACCGAGTCCAGACTTCTGTCAAAACGCTTATATTTTCCGACATGATTTAATTTGATATCAACGTCATGTTAACGTCAAGGAAGAGATCCTCTCGGCTTTTGGCACCAATTGGTAGAGTTAATTTTGGCTATGGTTCAAACAAGAACAGTATTTGTACTGGCGTTTCTAGTAGATTCCGTGTTCTGTGACTTGTTACTACATGATTGATAAAGTAGGTTTATAAAGTGCAATAAAAGTCTATACGACATTCATATATATTAAAAGGGCCGTAAAGTAAGTAGGTTTCCGTGTATTGTAATTCATTTGAATGGGAATGTAAATGGTGTTGAAGAAAAACACATGCCATTTTGTAAAAGGGTCACATTGTCGGACGTTAACTAGTACATATTCATAAAAAGGGGTGGAAATGCCTATTCATGACAGGTTATTTCAAACTTGTTAATAAAAAAAATAAGAACGATTGAAAGGGAAACGGGGAAAGCGACTAAGTCGCCAGTGGACTGTTTTTTAGAAGTCTCTTATGCAAGTATTAATCTTGGTATACAATAAATTACTTTAGGTACCTTTAGACATGAACGTTTTAAAAATATAACCTTTTAATTGCGTACGTGACGGCCTAGTTAGAATAAGGAGTGATTAAAAATACATTTGTAATCTTTCAGAAGTGAATGTAACTTTTACTATTACGAAAATAACCTGTAGAGATTTTTTTTCATGTTATGTGAACATGCATACGAGTAGGTCAATATACTGTGCAGTTGTTTATTGTTTTAAGAATATATTTATTACCCAAAAACTAGCGTTTTTAATTTAAAAAAGAAGTTGCTCCCTCCTCCCACATTGTTAAAAGAATCACTCTGTTGAAGTTTGTAGTTTCCGCTAACAAGCCGTTTAAAGTAAGAACGCCTGATGATTTCATGGTAGCATTTTCAGTTACATAATTATACATTATTGCTAGCACAAATGTGTTAGGCGCGCTTACTTTAAATTCCTTTTAAACAAAATTGTTCAGCCAATTTTTTTTCGACTATATTAGAGTTGATTTCCAGCCCAACCGGATTTAGCGATAGCTTATCTGACCTTTTCAATCTTAATTGGGTAACACGATATCCCTGGGTAAGACTGTTGTCAGATTTTATGACTTTTGGCTCCCATAAAAACTGTCAACGATATACAAAAAGCCGAGACCGACTCCCATATTTTTACACTGTTTGCCAACGCCTTTACGTGCTTGTGTAACGTATGGTCACCCATCCATGAACCGACCTCGGCAAGGGCTGCTTAACCCAGTCGCACATGTCGACCTTCAAGGTTATGCAACGCTTGCCGAGTTTGGCCTGTGGATGGGTGACCATCTTAACATAACGAGACTCTTCCGTGCCTCGGAAAGCACGTTTACTCGTCCCGACTCTCGACGTCTCGTCGGTCCCGACTGTAATTTTGTATGTGTGTGTGTCATTTATGGTAGTCGTCTAATATAGTAATCTGACACCAGTCTTGCCGAGAAGTACTGTGTGTGTTCCTCAGTTAATGGATTGTGGAGGTCTGGTAGGCAGCCGTTCAATATAAAATACTGGTATTCAGCTGAATCCGGTTTGACTGGGAGCCGACCCCAATATAGTTGGAAAAAGCTAGTCAGATGACGGAATCAGAAGCAAATAAAAATTCTCATTTTATAATTTTAGAAAGCCGTGTATTAAAATAATGCCGATCCGCTAATCTTTCAAAAGTTTCTCTAACAAATAAAACGTTCTACTTTTCCTAGAACGTCACTAAGTGGGCCGCCATTAAGTTGATTTGCGCATTAACTGTTTACTTAATAAAGGTTATACGGAAAGTTCAAGGAATGTTTATTTTTAGTGAGGAAAACAACTGCATATGTGAGGGTAGTCGTAGAATGACGTGGAAGTTTTTATTGCCTGCTCCTTAATGTCTTAGGTATGTCTTTTATGTTCAAGCAAGGTAATCCTAAACAAGCTAAATCTTTTGTATTTTGCGCGTACGAAGTCGCGCTTCTGCCCGCGACTTCGTACGCGCAAAATACTACATATCCGATTTTTACTCGGTCCCATAGGAATTTCGGGAAAACCTGTTCATCCCAAAGAAGCTTCATGCCAAATAGCTATCTACGACCAGTAGTTTCAGCTGTATGTTGTCTGTGAGTCATTAAGTTACCAGTAATGCTAGAGTTTTGTATACAGGCAACATGGTGTATGAAATCAGGATGGATACCGACAGTTAAACGAGCAGAGTATCGTTATTGTACTTTATTTCACAAGGAACTGACTATTTTTTTGTTTTGGAGCTTTAGAGTGCTGAACTGCGAATGGTCCCGCCATTCGCAGTTCAGCACTCTAAGGCTGGTTACTGCTTAACCAGACTATCCTGTGTAAGGCCCCCAGCCTGGGCTAAAAACTAACTTATTGCTAACTCTGACAACAGTCTAGCTTGCCAAGAAGTACAGTGTTACCCAGTTAATGGGTTGTGGAGGTCTGGTAGGCAGCCGCTCTGCGTAAAATACTGGTAAAATTGATTGAGTCAGGCGTTACTTTGCGGAAATCCATTTTAAATATGAAAATGACACGACACGTGACATGACACGTGTCGGTAATGGTGTTGGGTTTTGCTTTGCCTTCCTGCATGTGCATAAAATCCTTGCATTTGCCTTGTAATCTTGCATGTGCATAATAAAGCGGGCGGGAGGGAGGTGCATACCTGCAACCCACTAATATTCGCGGAAATTAAAACTAGATATATTATTTTCATTTTCATATTTAAAATACTGGTATTCAGCTGAATCCGGCTTGTCTGGGAGCCGACCCTAATATAGTTGGGAAAACGCTAGGCAGATGATGATAAACAAAATAACCGCTCTCTAAGGGACGGGCCTCGGCTTAACGGGGTCGCTTGGGGAGGGCAGCAAGGGACAGGCTGGGTCAGATTGATATTATTTAGGGGGTTTAACGCTAATGGCTCAGCGGCGCCGGCTGGCTTGTTAGGCAAAAGTCGGGGAGGGTTAAGACGCGGGCGTCACGATGGGCCACGTCAGCGAGGCCGATATACGGAACGCGGTCTGTTTTGGTTCAGTCGAAGAGTACTTGGTTTCCCTACTGCTTTCCTGAGTCTGTGTGATGGGGTTGTCGGGCTTAACCAGGCTATTCCGCGGTTCGGGGATCTTTCTGATCTGGGACTATAAAAATGGACAACACGTGCTTTTATACTAGTTTCTATCTAAAAATTGCATAAGTGTTGTGCCGATGATCTTCCCAAGTTGACATTCATTTCGAAAAAATTATAGAAAGTCAGTTGCCAATGTTGCCATAACAATAAAAAGATCAAAGACAACCTCTACAAAATCTACTAATCGACAATATTTAATAACATTATGATGTACATAAACCTAATAATCGAAGTTTTTTTTTTAAAGGATTTGAAATCCTTAAATAAGTTCTTCCGCTCTGGGCGGAGTGGAAGGGATTGTAGACTCAAACTGACTAAAACCCATCCGTGTTCCTCCAAATGCCCTTTTTGTTCCAGGAAACTCTTTCGAACAAATTCCACAACCCTGGTAGAACATTGGTACTTACTTTTTCTGCTAAATAACTTAATTCCTCGAAGATTAATAGTACTCATACTATTACCTTTCGAGGAATTAAGTTGAATGTTATATTGTCAGTGTGAGCACTCACAATTTGACATTCAGTGACCGTACTACGAAGTGCCAATGCTATCATGATTCAGTGTGAAGGAAAGGGATAGTGCTATTCGTCTTGTGTAACTCCGTCTCTTTTAGACACAGGAATCATGATGGATTTAAGACGTCATGGTAGGGCTGCAGGTACCTATAATTAAGTCCCAAGAATAAATGTATAAGTCTAGCATCAATGATTGCAAAAGCTACACTTAGAGCGCGATCGCCTGCTTTTGAGAGGTTTTCAGCTAAATTTTTGGGTAAAAGGTAACAATATAATTTAAAGACCTTAGCTAAAAATGGGTTTCGAAAACCTACTGAACCGACTTTAGTTAAACTTATTTTTTTTTTCCTAAGTTTTACTATATCTAGTCCAACTAAAAATAATGTTTGACAAACATACATAATTACACTTCTGAAATTTGATATACATGTTAGAAGCTGGCATACAAACATCCTGTTTTAGAAGTCGATTATATCCATCATACCATAAACACCAGAATTTTGCTCAAGCATATTTACGTATATTGGAAGTTTCTTTTTTAATTAAAACGCTATGGATCAATAAGGAAACCTAGCCTATTGTCAACCAGACCATTGATGTTACGTTTCCTCACAATGGTCACAGTATATTTCCACTGAACATTGTGAGCACGAATAGATGTAATTCATCCTCTATTGTAGGAAAATAAACCTTTGTATACCGTTACAACAAACAACAGGCTGAAAATATCGTCCCACGTTCCCACGGAGTTCAAAAAAATAATCCTAAATTTTCCTTTATCATAAAATCAGTCGGTAAAGCAGTACAGACACAAAAACACTTTGCATGAAATATGAGCGCTGTTCGTCGAGTTTATGTGAAAATGTTGTGGAGCTTCCCCTACTACTTATTTCTTAGGGAAACACGAGAAAATGAAGTGAGTACGGTATATTGGCATATGCTGAGTTGGACTCTAATTTGGTGCAACATAGAGTTATGTATCGCTCGTCGAAATTCCAAAAACGGAGGTTTTTATATTTTGTGTTATAGTTTTTTTTTTTTCATTTTACATCGACGAGTGACAATGAGAACGTCATCAATGTAGTCGAAGTCACGCATTATTGCGGATAACTCAAATACTAGTTGTCAGATTTCACTTAAATTAAATGGGACCACATGACAAGCACCAGCTTTCGAATATAAAAAGAATCATCAAATCGGTACTCCCAGTACAAAATTATGAGGCAACACCGTAACACAAACAAGAAAAAAAAATACAGTCGAATCTCCACATTTTTAGTACCTACAAAAAAATCAAATTCGGTACACCCAGTAAAAAGTTATGAGGTAAAACACAAAAAAAAGAAAAAAAATGCAGTCGACTCGAGAACCTACTTCTTTTTTGGATGTCGGTTAAAAATACAACCAACGATAAAGACGAATTAAATAGATTTTTTTCAGTTCAAATATTTTTATGTCGGTAGGTAGTTTGGCAATTCTACAATAGGTTGCCACAAATTCTGAATGATTTCTTTATTTAATTTGTTTTCATTTTCTTTTTGTTTTTATTTCTAGTGTTAGGACTTATGTAATTGTACTTTTGTGTGTTGTGTTTTTCTATTGTCACGCTAAGTAAATGTTTTCTCAATTTAATTATCTATCTATTTCAAGGAGTCAAAGGAGTGCCCGTTTGGCGTCATCGTAGGTCATTGTAGTATGTGTTGCGGAATTTATTGATCCCAATGACGAACACGGATGAGTTTTAGTCGGTGACAGTCTGAGACTCCCTTCCGCACCACCCAGGGTGGAAGAAGCCATTTGATGATTTCCTATCTATAAAAAAACGTAGGATATTTTTTATTAAGGTACATAGCAGCCCATGACTAAACCTGAGGGAAGTCGCGGGCATGAGCTTGTTTGTTTTATAAAAACAAGAGAAAAAAGATCATTCATAATAATAAAGAACTTGTAAAGAGGTATTAATCACATGAGGGATGTTACAAACTCTAAGAAACAGGACTGTGTCTTTAAAATCTATTCTAATATTATAAAGAGGAAAGATTTTGTGTTTGTACCAAATGAGCTCCGAAACTACTTGATCGATTTTAACCATTTCTTCACCAATAAAAAGCTACATTATCAGCGCGTAACATAGGCTATATTTTATCCCCGTATTCCACAGGAACGGTAATTACGCGGGTGAGACTTCGGCATGCGGTGAAAACCGATCGAGTTTCACTAGTACCTACTGAAAAAGTTTTCATTCCAGTTCGCATATTTTAGCGACACAAGCGTACTACAGTTTTCCGCTCGTTTTGAATACTTCACGCTGGTTATAAACTAGCTGTTGGAATTACTTCATCAGTTTTTATAGCTGAAGGGAAAAACGAAAAGGATTTGCATCACAGCGCGTTGTGGTCGAAATGATTGCCCTACGGTACTAGGAGATCCATCAGAGAAGATGGGAGCCCCACAGGGTCAGTGCCTACAAGGGTTGCGGAATTTTTTCGAAAGAGTCACCGCGGCTCTGGTACGCAAAGGGAACTAGGAGGAACACGGGTGGGTTTTAGTCAGTAAGAGTCTGACACTCTTGGAAGAAGTCATTAGACGATTTGCCATCTAGAAAATAAAGGACGTTGGTTCTGCTGCATCAGCTTGGACTGGAATTCGACCCTAAGAAAGTTGGAAAAAGACTCGGTGGATTGATTATTCCCGTTCAGTAGTTATAACCACATGGGCCTCGTGGGTAAAGAATAACAGCCGTACGGGTCAATCTTCAAGGTTAAGCAACACTTGCCGCGGCCAATCTGTGGATTGGTGACCATCTTGGCATACCCAGACTCTTCCTTGCCTCGGAAAACACACTAAACTGTTAGATCTTTGGCAGCCGTTACGGATTGTCAGAAGTCAGACAATCTGACTCCAGTCTTGTCATGAATTACCGTGTTACCCCGTTAATGGGTTGTGAAGATCTGGTAGGCAGCCGCTTCACGTATAATGCTGAAGTATTTACGCTTTGATTGGAAGCCGACCTCAGTATAGTTGGGAACGGGCTGGGTTGTATGATGGGATATAAACACATAACGCTAGATTTTCCTTACAAAATCAGCGTGTAAGGCAATAGAAACACAAAAACACTTTGCATAAACATCGGCATGAAATATGAGAGCACTTTGTTTACTTTTTGTGAAAATGTTGGAAAAATCCCTCGTCTTGTTGTTTTGTTTTAGGCGAAAACTCGAGTAAGTGAAGTGAGAAGTTAGAAAGGTACGATTTATATTAAACAACACACAAACAACAACAACAAACAACATATCGTAAAACATTGGTTTAAGGCGACCACAACTGATAACGACTTTGAGGGGGCAAAACGGAGTTGCGGAATTTGTTCGAAAGAGTCACCGTGGCCCGGCCCTGGAACGCAAAGGGCACTAGAAGGATCACGGTTGATTTTTTTGTTCTTTTTTTTTTTAATGTTGCCCTACACTAGAATTTACTCCTATATCGTGGGAGCGTTCACAAACATGTAAACTCACATACACAAGACACCCAGACCCGGAACATTATCTGTAGGCCATACAAACATTTGTTCCGTGCGGGGAACGAACCCGCGACACGTAGCGCAGCAGCTGAACACTCAACCACTGCGCCAACCGTGTCGTCAATTTTAGTATGTAAGAGTCTGACACTTCCTTCCGCTCCGCTCAGAGCGGGAGAAGTCATTTGATGATTACCCATCAGAAAAAAGGGGGTAAAACGGAATGGAAAAAAATCGCATAATTATTATTTCTTTGACTTAAAAATGAAAGGAGATGTTGACATTTGTTATGAAATACGATCGAAGGTTTTGATGTGATTTACGTTTTCTTCTCAGCATTAGAAGTCAGTTTACAATTTTATAACACTACTAGCAGCGCCTCGCGGATTCACCCGCGCAGTTCCCGTTCCCGTGGGAATATGGGAATAAAATTTAGCCTATGTCACCCGGAGAAAGTATAGCTTCCCAACAGTGAAAGAAATTTTCAAATCGGTCCAATGGTTTTTGAGTTTATTCGTTACATACAAAAATACAAATCTTTCCTCTTTATAATATTAGTGTAGATGACCGTGCGAGCGTTGACCTATACGCTGATCTGATTCGATCGATGCGATAACAGGACCTCGATCTGCCAGGTGAAGATCCGAAAACAGAGAGAACTGGCAGTGGCTGGCTAATTCTTTATTAATAACTAAGGCCCTGGCTGGTATTAAGAGAAAAGTATACATGTTTCGTTTTATCTTATACCAGCTTCTGCCCGCGACTTCGTCCGCGTAGAATAGCTATTTTGAAACTCTCAGCCCGATCGGTTTAAAATTGACAAAGTTTCATACAAACTTTCATCCCCTATTTCATCACCTTGGGGGTAGAATTAATCAAAATCCTTTCTTAGCGGATGCCTTTTTTTTTTTTGGATGGGATATCATCAAATGACCCCTCCCGCCCTGGGTGGAGCGGTAGGGAGTGTCAGACTTTTACTGACTAAAACCCACCCGTGCTCCTCCATGTGCCCTTTGCGTTCCAGGGCCGCGGTAACTCTTTCGAACAAATTCCGCAACCAACAAATTCCGCAACCTCTTAGCGGATGCCTACGTCATAACATCTACCTGCATGCCAAATTTCATCCCGATCCGTTCAGTGGTTTGGGCTGTGCGTTGATAGATCACTATGTCAGTCAATCAGACACTTTTGAGTTATATATATTTATATAGATAGATAGAATAGACTAGCAGCGCCCCGCGGTTTTAACCGCGTCGTTCCCGTTCCCATGGGAATAATGGGATAAAATATAGCCTATGTTACTCACGGGTACGGGTGAATGTAGCTTTCTAATGGCGAAAGAATTTTTGAAATCGGTCCAGTAGTTTTTGAGTTTATTCGTTACATACAAATCTTTCCTCTTTATAATATAAAGTAAGTAAGTATAGACAAAGGCTCTGGCTGGTAGTAAGAGAAAAGTATATATTTTTCGTTTTATCTTATATATAAAATTCACGTGTCACGGTGTTTGTGGTTGAACTCCTCCGAAACGGCTCGACCGATTTTCGTGAATCTTAGCTTGCATATCGGCTACGGTGGCGAATCAGACAACATCTGTTTTTCATCCCCCTAAATGTTAAGGGTGATTCACCCCTAATTTTTTTTATATGGCAAAACGACGATGCCGGGTTTACTATAAAAATAAATTCAAATAATATAAAGTTCTACAAAACTTCAAATTTTTTTTAGCATTACATAAATTGGTACATTCTCAAGGGAAGAAAATGAGTCGGATAAGGAAGAAAATAAGTATGCAATATTGTTATAATACAATACTCGTAGAATTGAACACGAAAAAATTACATTCAAAGGGCGTACTCAAAATTCATTTTTAATTATAACGTATATTTACTTTAAAGTTCAAGGTAAAAATTGTTTTGTAGAGTTTCATGAAAGTACTTAAGGCTTTATTTAATGCTTATTAGAATTCAAATGAAAGCATACAAGTAATTACTTACCTGAATTACCATACAAAACTTACTGGGGCCCAAGTCTGCTATTTTTATAAATTTGTCATTCCAACACGATTCCCTTGTCATTTTGCTAAAAGTTCGTAATCTGCTAAATTCATAATGGTCGATCACTGGTCGGTCAATGGTTTCGTAATACTTTTTGATAACCGAGCTATTAAAAGCAATGACTGCACAATGACGTTCTAATGGTAGGTCACTGATTAAAGGGACTGTCAAAATTTTAGCAGACTGCCGTATACGTCTGTAATTCATATGTTATTATGTACGAGATTACCATTCTATGCCATTTCTTTCAGTGGAGTGTCAGTGGTTGACCACTGGAAAGTCATAGTGACGCTATTTTATTAGTAGATTACCAAAATTGTAAAAATGAAACATTATGAGATCAATGTTAGACCATTCTGACACTATTGTAATAGCAGACTTAGGGCCCTGTTTGCCTCTCATTTACATTGCAAATTATTTTAATTATATTAATGTGTGCTTGTTTATGCGGTACTTTACTTACGGAACATGTCATTGATTACTATGTTAATTTTACATGTGTAATGTGGACAAAAATCGATAGTCCGAAGAAGAAAATTTTTTTTTTATAGACATTGTTAAAATTATTAATGGAACAAAACGTGGTCATGCTGCCAGTGTTTTTAACGTTTTCCCTTTGATAGTGATGCGAACAATGATTTCTTCTTCGCTCCCTTTTTGTACTTTTTTTTCAAGGATGGAAAATCATTCAATGACTTCTCCCGCTCTGGGCAAATTGGAAGGGAGTGTCAGACTCTTACTGACTAAAACCCATCCGTGTACCTCCTTTGCTCTCCAGAGCCGCGGTAACTCTTTCGAAAAAATTCCGCGGCCCTGGCCCTTTTTATCCTGCTTGTGTTTTTTTTTAAACCTAAAACGATGCTGTTTCAAAATCAAAATCAAAAGTCATTTATTCAAACTAGGCTGAGAACACTTTTTGAACGTCAAATTTTACATAAAGACAGTCCCCAAAACGCCCACCCGTCACCACTTGTTTTTGTATAATCCTTTTTCTTAAATAAACTTATGTGTGTTCTAAACATTTGGTCTATTTTCAAAAGCTATAATGCTCAAATGATATAATCAAATCAAAATCTATCTGACGGACTAATTAGATATTTTTCAAATATCCTATAATAAAACTCAATTTAAAGTGACATTTTTGTGTAGGTATGTGTGTTTGTTATCAGTGGCGTGCAGTGGTTCGAGTTAGGGTAGGCCAGAGAAAATGCCCAACAAAATTTTAAAAAATAACCACATTATTCAGGGTTGATAATTAATGAAATGAGATTTTTTTTAAATAGCTTATTAAAAAAAAATACCAAATTTTAACCCTGAATAATGTGGTGTGTTTTTTTTGGACATTTTCTCTGGCCTACCCTAACTCGAACCACTGCACGCCACTGTTTGTTATAGTTCAATTACACTTGTGAATTACATCATAACAGTTAAAATTTTCTTCACTATCTTCAATCTTCGACGACCGATGAGACCTCTAACATAACTAGTTTTTTTGCGATATTGCATGGTATATGCTATAATACATGCAGATTGCAAAAGAATTAGCTACATTAGCAACTGAAGAGAAGCGCCAGTTTTGCTGTTTAACCTGTAGAAAATACATTAGAAACAGACATTCTATTATAACACAAAAATATGCTTAAAAATATATCAGTTTTGGATTTGGAAAAAACCTTTTTGTCTATGATAGCCATATTCTTGAGAAAGGCTATAGTCTCGGGAACGGGAAAAATAGGAAATGGGTGTACGAAGTCGCGGGCAAACGCCAGTCAATGGAAAAGCGGGATCAGAATATCAACTACGCAGCGCCCCGCGGTTTCACCCGCGTAGCTCCCGTTCCCGTGGGAATACGGGGATAAAATATAGCCTATGTTACTCAAGGTGAATGTAGCTTTCTAGTGGTGAAAGAATTTTTGAAATCGGTCCAGTAGTTTTTGAGTTTATTCGTTACATACAAAAATACAAATCTTTCCTCTTTATAATATTAGTATAGATTGGGCAGTTTTCCATCGGACACAACAACCGTCCAGACGAAGGATCCTCTTTTGTCAATGGCGGTTTGCGGGACTTTACTCTCTGTACCGCATACCCTCAATAAGATAACTTTGAAGGTAATAAACAAGTGCTACTATAGGGTAGTTAACTAAAAAAATCTGATTAGTCCGTCGGATAGATTTCCAAAAAATATTGGAGACGTATTTTTTTTTTACATAAACAAAAAATGAAGAGATACAGTGTGTTGAAAACTGGTCTGACGTCACTAGTCACTACTCGTTATACAATTTTTACCGGGCCGTGACGTCACACGCTCCCACTCCTGATCTTTGATGCTTTTTATCTTGGTCAGTTTTTATAGATTTGTTAAAGGAAAAAATACGTGTCAAATATTTTTCTATAATATAACTGACGGGCTAAACATAATCATATATTTTTTACTCAGGCAACATCCCTATTCTATTAAAGACTTCTTATCAGACAAATCACTGCTACAATATAATCCTCTTCAGTCATGATGCGTTCGGTGGTCCACTGATGTGTACCTACTATAATTAATTGCGTTTTAATTTTATTCTATTGTTGCGCGCCACAATTCATTACCACAAGCGCCATTTAATATCGAGTAGCAGAACTAGTAGAATCAGGAACCTTCGAGACTTTTCTATGAAAGAATATTCTAGAATTCTCGAACCCTAGTCAGTCGCGACCGATATGTACGCGAACTTTCTGGAATTTTCTACAATGGATGGTTCTGAAATTACCCGGCGTCCTATATAAAGCTGACACATACTTCGACCGGGTCAATTGTCCGGTTGAGCAGTGACCAGCCTTAGTGTGCTGAACTGCAAGTGGTCACGTCAAAAAAGAAAAAAACCGACCGGGTCAGTATTGGATTTGCGTTTGCGATACAAGTGATAACTTCGAGAGCGATCTTCCACTGCAAACTCAAGTGATTAGTAGTGCGATTGTGTTTTGTGATTAGTGAGTTTTAAAGTTATAATTAGTTTTGTGTAATTAAAGTGTCATTTTTGTTTTGATTTAATGGCTGATTTTATTGTAACGAACCCGAAGTTCGTAACACTATTCTTACACTCTATGTGAAATCTTATTAATTTTCAACTATAATGTAATTTTAAATTTAAATTCAATTAAAAACTTGCATGTTTAATCATTGTATGCCCAAAGGGCGGGACGTAGCTGTTCACAATATTACGTACTTACCTTTTTTTTATGGGAAATCATCAAATGACTTTTCCCGCTCTGGGCAGTGCGGAAGGGAGTGTCAGACTCTTACTGACTAAAACCCACCCGTGTTCCTGCTTGTGCCCTTTGCGTTCCAGGGCCGCGGTGATTCTTTCGAACAAATTTCGCAACCCTAGCAGGCACTGACCCTATGGGGCCCCGTCTTCTATGCCACAATAAAGATATTGATTGAATAAATTCGAAGTTTTAAGTTTATTATTTTAGTCGCAATAATATTAGTAACCGTAGTTTTTATCACAGTACTTTGTTCAGCAGTAGACACCTTTCAACCGATATAATAACCAAGCACTTACCGGTGTCCAGACAAAGTAGACCTCGGCAGCAGTCGCCGTTAGTAGTGCAGGGGGCGCTGTAGCAGTGGCCGGGCTCGTCAATGACGTCATCGATGCGGTTCCCTTCCAGGGCCTCAGCGTAGACCTCCTCGGGTTCCTGGTGAAGAGAGGCAGGTTTTAAAAAAGAAGGAATGGTAATTTTGGTAAGAAGAAGCCTCAAATGTGTACCATCTTAGCACGATACATTTGGTCAAGAGCTGGAAATGTTTGGATCTTTCAAGAGGTTCCTGACGACCGAACTTTGATCAACTACAACATAAACAGCACAGACCTCCACAACCCATTAACTGGGGAACACGGTACTTCTTGGCAAGACTGGTGTCCGATTTTCTGGCTTCTGACAATCCGTAACTACTGCCAAAGATCTCCAAATGACAGCCGAGACCGACGGCTTAACGTGCTTTTCGAGGCACGGGGAAGTCTCGAGAATCAAGCCCTACCCCGAGGGTTTATTTAAGCATAACTAAGCAACAAATCACAATATATTACCTCCTAAATCCGTGCTCCTATAAATACGAATTAAACGGGCTTACGTTTATAGGGCAGGACCTTTACGTCGGCATAAAGCGCGATGACCCGTTAATGACCACAGATTTACGCGTCAAATAACCGTGGACTAATGCGCGCAAATACGTGGTGGTAAAAATTGAATTTATACGTTTTTAACATCGGTGTTTTTGGGGTATTGTGTGCGTAAGGATGAAAGCCTACTGGGCATTTATATCTGTTTGTAATTCAGGCTGGTTTCCGCAACTCCACGACGAGGCACGGATTTTGCGTGCAGGTGGGAGAAATGTGGTTGCGGATTTTGTTCGAAAGAGTCACCGCAGCCCTGGAACGCAAAGGGCACAAGAAGGATCACGGGTGGGTTTTAGTCAGTAAGAGTCTGACACTCCCTTCCGCTCCGCCCAGAGCCGGAGAAGTCATTTGATGATTTCCCACACAGAAAAAAAAAAAAAAAAAGGTGGGAGAAATGTGACATTCGATCTACCCCAGCTGGCATATGCTTAGCCCAAGAATCGAAACAACAACGCTTTTCGTATCATGCTTACTCTCTACAAACTGTGGTCATTAGACCACAGTATGTGTAAGTTTTACTTAGCACACTTGTGCACCAAACTTTCTTGATGCTTTTGTACTACCAACACATAATACACTTTTGTAGCATTGCTAAAAAGTATCAGCAGATATTGCAAATGTATATTATAATACGTTTGTCTTTTGAAATTTCCTGCAGTTGAGAAACTTAAAATCAGTTAAAGTATATCTTGATTGGTTTTACAAAAATAAAGATCATTAGTATAATACCATATTCATGGAACATTAAACGAACTCATTTAATACAACTGTGACCCACTGTTTTGGTAGAAAGAGACGGAATAACGGTATTTCGATGCGCGGAAACGAAAGAGCATGAAATTTAGTGTAAATTTGGCATTCAAAAAGTAAAAATTGAAAATGTTGTAGTTAGTGCAATTGTGAACTAAGGCATAGATTTTATAAAATTCGTATGATGTGCTTGTGTGTGTGTAATAAGGTCATAAATAATAAGTTAATTAGTAATTAACTACTATGAAACAACAAGCTATTTGGCTAACCATAACAATAACAAATCTTCCTCACAAAAACACACAAAAGGCACACAAAGCGATGCAGACCGCCGAGCGCGCAAACATACATACATACTCGTATATACTGAAAACAAAAAGTAACCAAGTAGCCCGCATTTTTTAATTTTTCCTAATTTAAGGCTTTGAAGATAATTGAAAATATTTCGGAGGAAGTGTAAAGTAAGTTCAACTTTACACATCGCGGTATAGATGTCACTACAAACTCACCTGCCCGTAAGGATAATGGCGGTAAGGCGAGCGCCCGTAGCCCAGGTTGGCAAGCATATCGGAGCTGAACCGGTTGAACAGGCCTCCCCAGGCGTGGGCCGCTCCAGCCACGGTCAGCACCACAAGCGCGGTTACAACCATCGTCGTGCTGTGGACAAAGAAAGATGACGTTAGAGGAGAGAAGACAGAAGACCTGGGGCCGTATTATGACCTCTTAAAACCTAGAGACGGAGCTATACAGGACGAATAGCACTATCCTTTTCTCACACAGAAAACATGATTGTTTTTTAGATGTCATAATACGGCCCCTGATGTTAGTGGATTGGTGAAGTCTTTCTACATCCCGAAACTTCAGAAACAGAGATCTGGACAGTGGCGTAGCTTGCCTTAGACGGGCCCTATATTATAACTAGCTTATGCCCGCGACTTCGTTCGCGTGCAGTTCCATACAAAATGTTAACCCCTTTTTCACCGCCTTAGGGGACGAATTTTCAAAAATCCAAATTTCAGCCCGATCCGTTCAGTGGTTTGGGCTGTGCGTTGATAGATCACTATGTCAGTCAGTCAGTCCCTTTTGAGTTATATATTATGTATATTTAGATGTGTTGAGGGGCCCCCCAAAAGATACGAAAAATGCTCCAATTGAATAAACTACTACAATATTGATTCGAAAATAAAAATGGATAAAAATTAAAGAGTAACTTTCGTATTTTTTTTTTCAACTAATCTGTATATTAATTCGGTGTATTGTGATTTTTAAACTAAACTTTTGGCAGAGCAGTTATATTAAAACATGATAATAACTTATACCTAAAATAAAATATTAGGGATATTTTAGGAATTTTTGCATACACTCATTCGGGGCCCCTGTAGCCTGGGGGCCCCGTATAATTGATACGGCTGATAGGGCGGTAGCTACGCCCCTGGATCTGAAGCTCATACCTTATATTGGCGATAGCCATGGTTAAAGCTTAGCATGATCAGCCTTTTAATGTTCCTACTACTGGGACACAGGCCTCCTTTCTAGGAGAGGGAATGGGCCGTAATCCACCACGCGGGCCCAGTGCGGGTTGGTGAATGTCACATCTCTTCGAATGAAGTTAAAGCTTAACTGTGGTATATAAGCACAATACAATTTAGAGAAAAAAGCATAAAGGCTAGTTTAAAAAGTTTTTCGCCCTTGGTAACCCAGTAGTTCTTTTTATTCCGCTATGTTTCATGGGATCGAGTTGATTTAAAAAGGTAATAATTTTCTGCGTTTTAATTTCGGTAAACCTAGCTTTAATTCTCTTGTTCTGATTCAATAAATATACTCATTCGTAATCTGCTAAGGTTGCCGAATTTTTACCTTATCCTTGGAACGCGGCAGGCCTTTGGAGAAACACGGGTGGGTTTTAGTCAGTAAGAGTCTGACACTCTCTTCCGCTCCGCTCAAAGCGGAAGAAGTCTTTATGATTAAAATGTAAAAACAAAGGATCCAGCAACGCAAGTTTCGACCCAATTTGCTAAGTTAAATTCAGTCAACCAAGTCTAATTAAATTTCTGTGTGCAAATACCTAAATAATTCGATTGATAATTAATCACGGCAACCAATTTTAATTGGCATTCCAGTAATTGGTATTTAAGATATTATACATGACTTACTGTTAGAGAAGGGATGCCAATGCTAACTTTATTATTGTATAAATGCAATGTGAGTTTGTTTGTTCACGCCTAAACCAGTAAACCGATTTTAAAAATTAATTCACGAGCTGAAAGCTACATTATCCGCGATTAACATAGGCTTTATTTTATCCAGCGGGAAAAATGATTTTGGCTCACGAAAAAGAAATGTATAAAAGTAAAATATAGCACGTAAGCTTGAGGGAAAAACTTATCATTTTTGTTGAATTAAATGTTTATATCACTACATAGTATAAAACAAAGTCGCTATCCGCCGTCTGTCCCTATGTATGCTTAGATCTTTAAAACTACGCAACGGATTTTGATGGGGTCACCACTGCTCTCAAAACGGTGAAGGAAATCATTGTGAGGAAACCTGCATGTCCTAGAACCAAAAATTCGATACACGCACGGGTTCCCGAGATAAGGGGTCTTGACAGACAGACTGACGGTCCCTTTGTTTTTCGTTTTGAGGTATGGAATCCTTAAATCCGTCGGTTAAAAACTAAAAACGTAAAAAAATTAAGGGGTTGTATTCCCATACAACAGGCATGTTCCTTTTTGCCGATTTTATAGTTCACTAGCTTCTGCCCGCGACTTCGTCCGCGTGGAATAGTTACATTACCCCCGATTTTAAAACTCTCAGCCCGTAGTTTCATACAAACTTTCATCCTCTATTTTATCCCCTTGGGGGTAGAATTAATCAATATCCTTTCTTAGCGGATGCCTACGTCATAACATCTACCTGCATGCCAAATTTTAGCCCGATCCGTTCAGTAGTTTGGGCTGTGCGTTGATAGATCACTATGTCAGTCAGTCACTTTTTAACCGACTTTAAAAAAAGGAGGAGGTTCTCAATTCGGATGTTTTTTTTTTTTTTTAATGTTGTTCGCGCATAACTCCGTCGCTTGCCAACCGATTTGAAAATTTCTTTTTTTGTTGGAAAGGGTATACTTCCCAAATGGTCCCATAAAAAATTTATCGAAATCGAACAAGCGGTTTTCGAAAAATCAACAAAAATCTAAAAAAATATCTACATTGACGACCTTTTAGTTTACTCTGCATTGGAGCAGTGCGTTTTTTTACACCAATGTAATTGGTTCGTTTAGGTGGGGGGAGGGGAGGGGGTGTAGGTACCACTAAAAAGTGAAAAATAAAAAAACTTTTTACATAAAAATACAACCGACTTTTCCACAAAAAATCAAAAAAGTACAAAATAACTTTAATTTCGGAAGTCGGTGTTCAAAACACGAAAAAGGAACCACAAACACCGAGTTCCGAAATTAAGTTATTTTGTACTTTTTTGATTTTTTGTGGAAAAATCGGTTGTATTTTTTTGTAAAAAGTTTTTTGAGTTATATACATTTAGACTAGCAGCGCCCCGCGGTTTTACCCGCGTAGTTCCCGTTCCCGTTGGAACATGGGGATAAAATATAGCCTATTTTACTCAGGGTGAATGTTGCTTTCAAATGGTGAAAGAATTTTTGAAATCGGTCTACTAGTTTTTGAATTTATTCGTTACAAAAATACAAATCTTTCCTCTTTATAATATTAGTATGGATATAGATGGTATAGAACCCTTCGTGCGCGATAGTACCTACCTTTAGATAAGTTTTCTTCTATATAATATAATTATATTTTTTTTAATTATCCTGCAAATTCAACCCACGCCGAAATATTTCATAGCGCAGCCAATTTTAGATACCTTTAATTATTAATATCAAAAAGGACTTCCTTGAAAAAGACTCGTTTTCAGTCGCCCCCGAGGTCTAAGCGGCAGGATTTGAATAATTAAATAGGTAGGTACAATACCTTCAGTAAATGTTCGTTGAACGCCTAGGGCTTTACGTAATTAAATTATCTTCAAGTACTCTGATACAATAGACCTTATTTAGAGGCATCTAAATAGACCCTATTTTTTTTTTTTAAATGAGAGTAGGTTTTTACACTTCTTAGAATTTAGTTCATTTGCTCTTCATAATTTAGTTATTTGTTTTTAAAGTGTCTTGATGATGAATTATTTTTGTTCATTCTTTGGCAGAGGATTTGCTTCTTATTTGTTGTACCTTTGTATATTTTACACGTTTTTAAATTTAATCAGTGTTATTAATATTATACATTTTTACATTTTATTGTTGTTTTTATTTGATTGATAATTTATTTTAATCCAGCGAACCAGTGGCCGTATTACGAAGTGCCAATGCGATCATGATTCGTGTGAGGGAAAGAGATAGTGATATTCGTCTTGTGTAACTCCGTCTCTCTCTGACACAGAAATCATGATGGATTTAAGACGTCATAATAGGTCGCCTGGTCCGCTTTATTGACGTTTTAACCAATGTTATTATTTTTATATATTTTATCATTTTTTCATCGTTTTTTATTTGATTGATAATTTATTTTAGTCCAGCGACCCGGGTCCGCTTTAATGACGTAATACAATGTCTATATATATTTTTATTAATACTTCAATAAACATTCATCTTTTATTTTTGTAGTTTTAAAATTTAGAGTCTCAACTCAACATTTTATTTTAGTTTTACAACTTTTTTGTTTTTAGACTTTTACAATTGTTTGGTTTATGTTTTTAAGTGTATGTCACTCGTAGGTTGCAGCTGTTAATAATCAGCGCCCGATGGTATACCTTGGGTGGTCATCAGCCATTATGCTGAGCTGAGACCCTTTTGGCATAACTAACTTTTGGGATGACTAAGGGTCTGAAAGTATGTTCTAAAACTAAACGATCCTTACGATATCAATACTATAAGAATAAAAATATAACTAACAAGATTAAATATACAACATATTCCAATTTATTGCAAAAATGTATACATAATGCGAAACGGAATGCTAACATCAGGTTTATAAATAACAATAAAAACAAATGTAAAGCTACGTGGTCCGTTATAAAAAACGAAACACACAATAATATGAACTCAGGGGACAATATTGAATATATACAGATTGACAACGCTATACTCACAAAACCTGCAGAAATAGCCTCTGCCTTTAATCATCATTACATAAACGGCTTTCCAGTACAAAATCACATAAAAAGTCATCGTAATGAAAACATCACTGCTAACTCGATGTTCCTAATGCCAATGTCTGAAAGTGAGGTAAAGCAATATATACTGACATTAAATAATACCAACTCTGAAGGCTACGATGAATTAAACACCAAAATCATTAAAGCATGTGCCAATGAAATAAGTAAGGTGTTGACATATTTGATTAACTTATCTTTTTCACAGGGAGTATTCCCAAATGCTTTGAAATTGTCTATTGTTAGACCATTGTTCAAAAAAGGTGAAAGGCATGATATAAACAATTATCGCCCTATAACGCTAATACCCATCTTGTCAAAAATATACGAGAAATGTATGTATCATAGATTAATAAACTACTGCGAAAAATTTAATATAATAAGAAAAGAACAATTCGGTTTTCAGAAGCGTAAATCTACTACATTAGCCATCTTTTCTCTTTTGAAAACCATACTAAATGGTATAAATAACAACCAGCTTGTAACCGGACTATTTTTTGACTTGTCAAAGGCGTTTGATTTGGTTTCACACGTTAACCTATTACAAAAATTAGAAGCTCTCGGAGTTAGGGGACTGCCACATCAATGGATATCTTCATACCTAACTGGCAGACAACAGTGTGTCACTGTCACCAAAGTCGACGGAAATGGAGATATGTCACTGTATACATCTGAGTATAAATGTATAAAACGCGGCGTGCCCCAGGGTAGCATATTGGGGCCCATCTTATTTATCCTCTACATAAATGATATTGTTGATGTGACTAAGCACAAATGCTTTCTTTATGCTGATGACATTTCCATAATCGTAACTACTGACAAAAAATGTAAATCGATTACTGACCATGAAATTGACATAAATAATACAATTGATGACTTAATTAATTGGTTAAATAACAATAATCTAGCTATTAATCTTAAAAAATCTGTATATATACAGTTTAATAAATATTATAATAATAAATTTAATTTCAACATGGATATACCAAAAATTAACCAGGTGACACAAACGAAGTTTTTAGGTGTAGTAATAGATGAACATTTGGACTGGAAGGCACAGGTTGAGCATGTATGTAATAAAACGAATAAATTTGTATATGCCCTTAGGAAGATTAAGAAGATAACCAATATAAAAACGGCTGTAATGTCATATCGAGCGTACGTGGAATCCTCGTTGCGGTATGGAATAATAAAATGGGGAAATAGTACCGACTTTAATAGAGCATTTATCGCACAAAAGAAATGTATACGAGCCATATCTGGGATTCCATCAGACGAATCATGTAAACCATTATTTAAAAAGCTTGGTTTGCTACCATTACCTTCATTGTATATATATGAAGTATGTATGTTTGTACAGAAACATAAAGAATTGTTCAAAACAGCGGAAGAGGTATGTTCACGAAGTCGGCGTGACCAATTCAGGCTGGTAGTAGATGAGATGCCCAGATGTGCCAAATATAATAAAAATTGTGTGGCTATGTGTGTGCGAATATTTAATAAATTGCCAAATACATTCAAAGTATTAAATAACAGACTTTTTAAAATTAAATTGTATAACTGGCTGAACGAAAATAGTTTCTATTGTGTTAGAGAATTTCTCGAACATAAACTGTAATGTTGACAGCTAACATAATTTTGCATGCTTTAATATTAAGCAAAACATGTTTGGACTCAATTTGTATTGTAACACCTATAAATACCATGTTTTTTGCAAATAAATATTATTATTATAAATAGTTTAGATTATTTATTTTGTTTAATTTTAAGGCAAAGATACAAACAAAAAAAAATCGGTCTTTATTATTTACCAGTTGAACCGCGCAACTTCGTCTGCGTTTTAACATTTTTATTGGTGCTAGAGCCTTCTCGATAAATGGGCTATCCAACACATAAATATATATATATATTTTTTTTAATTTCGAGCTAGTAGTATCTAACACTGATATAATTTTTCGAATCGGACCAGTAATTCCCGAGATTAGCGCGCTCAAGCAAACAAACAAATAAACTCTTCAGAATTAGAATTATAATTAAGTCTAAGATTGCTAACGCAGTATTAAAATCCTACCAACTACATCTTATTCAATTAAAGCTGATAAATATTAAGGCAACCTAATTTAAATCCCCCAGAAACTTAATCAGCAATTTGTTACTAAGTCAGCGTATCAAGTACAAAGTCCCCAACTATAGGACCCAAGGGGGCCTTTATACGCGCCAACTGGTGCAAAGGGAAGTTCTAAATGGAGGCACTTTATAATGCACTAGCTTCTGCCCGCGACTTCGTCCGCGTGAAATAGTTACTAGCCCCCCCGATTATCAAACACTCTTTATTGGTGCTCTGCTCCTGTTAGTTTTAGCGTGATGATATATAGCCAATAACCTTTCTCGTTAAATGGGCTATCTATCACTGAGAGATTTTTTTCAAATCGGACCAGTAGTTCCCGAGATTAGCACGCTCAAGCAAACAAACAAACTCTTCAGAATTAGAATTATGATTAAGTCTAAGATTGCTAACGCAGTATTAAAATTACGAACTACATCTTATTCCGACTAATGCTGTTAATAAAAACATTAAGATTACCTACCTTATCTAAATCTCCCTAGAGATCGAACCAGCAGTTTATTACTAAGTCAGCGTGTCGAGTACAAAGTCCCCAACAATAGGACCCAAGAGGGCCTTTATACGGTAACAACGGGAAGTTCGAAATAGAAGCACTTTATAATGCATGATAATATCTTTACGAGTTACTGAGCTAATCTGAAGATGACACTAGACAACAAAAAATAAAACGCATTTTTTTCCCAGAGATCTGATTAAGTGATTTGTAATCATAATGGTCTATAATCTTAGGACATGAAATCAAATTCTTCCGTCACAAATTTAACCGCTATTCAATAATGCTGTAATATTATGAAAAAAATAATTTTTGGGGGTGGCACTCCATGCATGTAACTGAGGGATGAAAAAATAAATTTCAACTAACATAAAATCGTGTTGGGTATCATTGGATAGCTCTTTCAAAATGAAATACAGGTTTTTAAAAAGTATTTTATTTAAAGCCATAGTTTTTGAGATATGTGCTTCCGAATTCGTCAAAAATGTGCCCCCCCCCCTCCCCCTCTAACTTTTAAACTAAGAAGTTGAAAATTCTAAAAAAATATTGAGCAAACAGAACGTCACAGACACTTCCAACGAAAATTGGTTTGAACATCACAGCTTATATACTTATAGAGATATGAGATTTTATCAGTGAACTACGGAACCCGATGGTCCGACACGCACTTGGCCGGTTTTTAATATAGTGGTTCGGATCCACAAAAACGCAGAGTCAACGAAATCTTGGACAAATGATTCGACTGTCTTGGATTCCACATCGAAATTAATCAGTAAATCATAGCGGAGGAGTAAGACAAACATAATTCTCACTCTCTGTTTTGTATTTTGTTTCTGGATGGGAAATCATCAAATAACTGCTCCCGCTCTAGGCGGAACGGAAGGGAGTGTCAGACTCTTACTGACTAAAACCCACCCGTGTTCCTAATGCCCTTTGCGTTCCAGGGCCACGGTGACTCTTTCGAACAAATTCTGCAAGCGATTCCCACTTTCTTACTTATCAAGCAGGAGACAGAACAGAGTTAGGCCCATAGTCACCAGGGGATATTTACAACTGGGGTAAGCTCAACCTATAGGTTGGTATTATTTTCTTAAGATGAAGAGTTACTAAGCCAGGCAGTTTAAAAGTGGCGCCAGTGACGGAAAAGTTGAAAGGGAACCGCTTGTCTTGGTATGGTCATGTAAAAAGGAGGGATGTAACTAAAAGGGTTATGAATATGAATGTGGATGGATGGAAAGGGAGAGGTAGGCCAAAGAAACGATGGATGGATTGTGTGAGGAGTGATATGAAAGAAAAGGGAGTTAGTGATAGCGGGACGGCTGACAGGACAGAATAGAAGAAAAAAAAACATGTTGCGCCGACCCCAAGTAACATGGGATAAGGGCAGGTAGATGATGATCTTAAAAATATCTTAAATATCTTGGGACAACTCACACATGGCTATCTGATCCCAAGCTAAGCAGAGCTTGTGTTATGGTAACCAGACAACTGATATACATACTTATATAATTTTTAAATACATACATATTATAGATAAATCACACCCAGACACAGAACAAACAATCATGCTCATCACACAAAGTTTGTCCTGGGTGGGAATCGAACCCACAACCTCCGGCTTAGCAGTCAGGGCCGCTAACCACTAGACCAACAGGCCGATGATGAAGAGTTACTTACTAAGCCAATTCTTCCATAGTACCTATTTTTCAATATGATGCAATGATTCAAAATGAAGACAATTTCCTGCAGATCACTACACTACCACATAAATATCTCTCACATCTATCACTATTTTAATTTGTTCCAAACATTTCTCCAGCTAAAAGTTTCAGTGCAACTTCCGCCATCTTGAATTCACGAGCGCGCTTCTCGTTTACGGCACTTTTACTAAAATGGCTGTTGATTACAGAATTAAAAATAAAATATGTTGGTTTTCAATTATAACTAGAAGAAACAGGAAAAGCAGTAAAAAATATAGTTTTTTGTATTTGATTATTTGAGAAGAGTCTTAGCGGTATTTGTATATCAATGGAGGATAAAATGTATATTTTGTCCGGCAAAAAAGGGTAAACAGACAGAGTCGCGTTCGCATGTATTATATGTATTAGCATGGACATGGCTACTGGATTCTGACCATCATCTGCCTAGTCTTTTCCCAACTATATTGGGGTCGGCTCCCAATCAAAGCAGATTCAGCTGAATACCAGTATCGTGAAGCGGCTGCCTACCAGACCTCGAGAACACGGTACTTCTTGGCAAGACTGGAGTCAGAGTTACTGGATTCTGACAATCCGTAACGGCTGCCAAATGACAGCCGGGAACAACGGCTTAACGTGCTTTCCGAGGCACGGAGGAAACTAGGTATGTTAAGATGGTTACCCATCCACAGACCTACCTCGGCAAGCGTTGCTTAACCTTGAAGATCGACCCGTGCGGCTGTTACAATATAGCCACGTGCTACTCCGCTACCACTTTACTAGCTTCTGACTGCCTTGCGCAAAAACCTTAAAAATAAACATACTAACTTTTGCATTTATATAAAATCACCTTAAGATAGTACCAAATAATTGAAACAAAAACTTCAAGAAATAAAAACTCCGCTTTCAGCTGCATACCTATCCTTTTCCCAAAATATGTTCGGGTTTGCGGTATTTGTTCGAAAGAGTCACCGCGGCCCTGGAACGCAGTGGGCATAAAGCGGAACATGGATGGGTTTTAATCAGTACGAGTCTGACACTCCATACAGATACTTAAAAAAAAAAACTATGGTGGAATTAGCTTCCAGTCTAACGAGGTGCAGCTGACTATTATACTAATGTTTTACCACACACCCCACTAACGAAATAACACCATACTATTTAACAAGACTGGCACAAAAAATACTCATCCTAATTTCGTAGAAAAAAAAAAAAAACTTACAAGCATTTCATAACACAGCTTTTCCAAAACGAAGCCAACAAATTCACCTCAAATGTAACAGACACGTAGCAAGGACAGTAACACTCCATTTACTTACATACAAAATACACTAGTGGCAGTGCCCACGATTCATAACGGACTAACAGCTTTTGAAATATTTATTATCTACCTAGGTATCCTAGGTACAGCAATGCTATTCTGTAAGAACTCACTCCAGTGCTCACTTCTGATTCTGCGGTGAAAACTGTATTTGGTATTCTGTAACTTGATGAAAACTACGCTAGCGCCACTAAGTGAGAACATAGGTAAAGCGAACTACTTTTAAGTGAAAAGTTATTTAACTTGACAGTCAGAATATCAAATACTTTTCACTTCAGGTGAGTTACGAAGTGTAATCGAAAATGAGATATGAATCGTCGCATCGCATGTGAGTTCTTACAGAATAGCACTGCAGATTGCAATCATGCGTAGTGGGAAGTACGGGCCCCCCGCCCGTTGCAGTATTGATCCGTCAGTCCCCATCCGGGCCTGTACAGCCTAGCTTGTCGATGGAGCAGGAGAATATAATCGACAAATTAAGGGAAGGTTCACATCTGACGGAACATGCGTCGCGTATTATCGGTCGCGTAACGCCAGAACAGACAAATGTATAGAAAAACACTTGACCGTTCACACTCGACGCACTAACGTATCATCGGTTGAGTGTGAACGGTCAAGTGTTTTTCTATACATTTGTCTGTTCTGGCGTTACGCGACCGATAATACGCGACGCATGTTCCGTCAGATGTGAACCTTCCCTTGCGGGCGACGACCGACGACGCTGAAGTTGTGCTTGATATTTTATAACCTTCTATTCTGTACTTACTATGTTTTTATATGGCAAGCAAATTCGATGTCTCAAGTAGATTAGAAAAGTATAAAAAGCATAAGGTCAGGTGGGGTAAGAGGAACATAGTTTACTGGTTTTTGAACATTACGACTTCCAGCTAGTAAAAATATGTATATATTCTAATAGCAATACAAACAAAGTTTCGCTAACGAACCATGCTAACTATTATTTTAACATAGAAATTGATTCTTCCAGTAATAACGGAACAATTTGACAACGAAGCCAGGTCTTCTAATAGTTTCTCTTTCCCGAAATTTGGGGTAAGAGAAACGCTTCGATTCATACAAGTAAAAACACGTATTTTTATATGTATCTCTAGAAATTTGAGAACTGCCTTTCGACTTAATGGAAAAGAAACCATACCATAGTTAAAATATGGTTTAATTTAGCTTTACCGAAAAATAAAGAAAATTTGGGGTAACAGGAACATATTAGTAAGGTCAGGGGTGGTAAACTACGAATGTTACAAACATATACATTTGGTTTTTAATAAAAATTTAAGAAAAATAAACGATGAATGTCACTAAGTAAGTGTTTATTTATTATTATCAATAATAAAAGTATTTACATAAGTATAACATAATGTTTCTCTTAACCGGCTATGGTAGTTCCTCTTTCCCAGCTTGGTATTTTGTAAGTTATGTTTTTGATGACACCGAAAAAGCACTAAAAACACATGCTACAAACAATATAACATGCGGAAAATAAAGATTCAACATTAGAATTATACTTATCAACAAAATTTGCCGTATCACAGATGTTTTTAATCCTTAAAAAATCGCACACAAAAAACGCCGCTAGGTCACAATTTTATAGTTTGTCAACTGATTTTTTTCTTTCTCTTTTATTCACGTACTTATTGTGTTATAGCGTCACCTATCCAAAAATATTGAAACTATACTTAATACTGTTTTATTGACGGAGTAACCACAGAGCTGGGCTTAATAGTTTTCTATTTATGAGTTACTGTTTCTCTTTCCCCGGCGTCCCTCTTACCCCACCTGACCTTAATTAGTATTTAAATATAGAATAACCTTCCATTTTTTCCAGGTAATATTAGTTGGTTAACCTGGCAAAAGGTTCAAAAAAGTACTGGCTTACAGACTAATTTGCATTTGAAAAAAACAAAAACAAAACAATATGCCCTATTGCTATAATATATATTAGTTTTATTTTAGCATACATGTAAGTAGTTCAAATTGTTTATATTATTTGTATTTTCTATCTGAAATAATTTTTTTTTTTCATTTTATTTATTTGTTGTACACCTACCAGTGTTGTCTTTTGAACCGATAACAAAAAATAAAATAAAACTTTTAACAAAAAACACAACCGACTTCGGTTGCTTTTTCGTTTTTGAACACCGACTTCCGAAATTAAAGTAATTTTGTATTTTTTGTTTTTTTTTTTTGTGTAGAAGTCGGTTGTATTTTTTTGATATTTTTTTCACTTTGCAGTAGTACCACCCATGTAATTGGTTGTTTCGTGGTGTGATTCGTTCGTTCGTTTTGGGCACCTAAACGTACCAACAACATTGGTGTAAACAATAAACAAACATGCGATTTCAGCAATCCCGAAAGATTTGCTATCATTTATTGAAGAGTTCCGTTTCCTATCATCTCTGTTCTTCATCAGATCTTCACCAAACTAGAAAGGGACTACGTTGAAATATAAGATGCTCTTCCAAATCATCGTACACAGTTTATTTTTTTCATTTTACATCGACAAGAGGGAATGAGAACGTCGTCAATGTAAATTAAGCCACGCATTATTAGGGATAACTCAAATACTAGTCGTCAGATCTCAATCAAATTTAATTGGGACCGGGGAGAATGCCTTGTTGTAATAAGTCTGTCTATGTACTATTTTTGTACTACTATAAAGTTTAAATAAATAAATATACATATATATTATCTTAATTGTTAACTCCAAAAAGCTTTTATATAAATTACGAGCTTTAATTGGATTCGCCTGCATGATAATCTAAATTATTACTGCTTTTAGTGCTAAGTAGGCGTAAGACGTAACGCATTAAAATTTATGTAAAGTGCTTTCATTAAGTAAAGTATTAAGTAGAGTCTTGAAAACTTCAACCATACT
Organism: Hecatera dysodea; assembly: GCA_905332915.2. Classification (NCBI taxonomy): domain Eukaryota; kingdom Metazoa; phylum Arthropoda; class Insecta; order Lepidoptera; family Noctuidae; genus Hecatera; species Hecatera dysodea. Next base: position 3,149,237 of record HG995314.1, read on the forward strand.
TTGTGCTCCATCTTGCTTTATTATACAGGGGGAATTGTATATACTTATTCACCACAACCCAGTAACTGGGTCCCCATAGATCTTCTTGGCAATCCGTAACGTCTGTCCAAGATTTACAAGCGAAAACTGGGACCAAAGGATTAACGGGTCTATAATATTAAATAGAAAAAGGTTTCTATGTTTGTTGTTTGTTTGTAAAAGGGTTGGACCAATTAAAAAAAAACTATCACCAAATAGAAAGCTTAATTGTAATTGAATAACATGGCAAAATTTTATTTTAAAAAATCGAACAAAATCGCGGGCGAAGTTCTCGCATTAGTTAAAATTATATAGTTAAAAAGAGTCACCGCGGCCCTGGAACGCAAAGAGCATTAGGAGGAACACGGATGGGTTTTAGTCAGTAAGAGTCTGACACTCCCCTCCACTCCACCCAGAGCAGGAGTAATTTGATCATTTCCCATCCATAAAAAGAGGTTAACCAAGACCTTCATTACATAAATCTTCAGATATATACTACTCCAAACTATCAAAGTATCTTCAGATATCTACTAAAACTCAAAGTTTATGTATTAACAAAACAAGACCGTAATTGTTAGGTACTTCGCTCATACCGGTACAATATTAATTATCCAGGCACGTTAGAGATTCATTAATTAGCAAAGTGCTTTGTTTATAACAGCTCATAGCGCTAATTAAGCTTAACACTTAATTAAGATTAATGTAAACTATAGTGTTTTAAATTATTAATTAGTCTTGAAATATACTTAGAGCTCCCAAAAAAAAACTTATTAAACCAATGTATAATCGTAAATCGCTGGTTTAAACCCAGCCAGACGCATTACTTTGTGTAATTAATTTCATCACCACTGCTCTCAAAACGGTGAAGGAAAACATCGTGAGGAAACCGGCATGTCCTAGAACCAAAAATTCGAAGACATGTGACATTCACCAACCCGCACTGGGCCCGCGTGGTGGATTACAGCCCATTCACTCTCCTAGAGAGGAGGCCTGAGTCCCAGCAGTGGGAACATTAAAAGGCTGATTATGCTTATTATTATGCTAATCGTACCTTATATTACAAATGCGTAAGCATGACAAATTACTTCTTCCGCTAAGGGTGGAGCGGAAGAGAGTGGCAGACGCTTACTGACTAAAACCCATTCGTGTTCCTTCAAATGCCTTTTGCGTTCCAGAGCCGCGGTGAGTCTTTCGAAGAAATACCGCAACTCTGATCCGCACATTAACTCCGCGCTTGTATAATCGCGTGTGCCAAGTGTTTTAAATAACTGTAAAAAGATGAAGCTCAAAAAAGACTTACTTAATTGTAGAAATGGGCGACATAACCTCTGGCATATTGCTCGCCGTGGGACGAGCCGACGGAGCGAAAGGTCATTATTAATTCGGATCCATCCGTTGCAGTATTGATCCGACATTCAAAAACTACCCTTATAAATAATATTAACCTTATAACTAGCCCCATGTACGAGTCGCAGTTAATAAATAAAAAACTAACGACCCTACTTTGTACTGGTGCAATTTGATTTCTACTGGATATCCAAAAAAAAAAACTTTTGTCCTAATATGCGGCAAATGATTTAAATATATAGATTGAGCGTTTTAGAGATTTATATTTATAGATGTAAAAACTTTATAAAAGGGGAACTACTAAAATACTAGATAGTCTGCCATTTAATTTCCTGAAAAAGAATTTATTTTTTCTTCTGACTTATTTTTTTGATAATTATAAACAAAAAAAAAAACTCGTAAATTAAATTAAAGAATTGTATTAGTTTTAAGTTAAATTTGGTTACTTAAGAATTTAAAAGAAAATAAAAATGTTGTACTTTCAAAAATGAGAAAGGAATTACCCAAAAGGAATTACTAATCTAAAAATAAATGTAATATACACGCACTAGACGACATGTTTGTGATCCCGGAAAAAAAGTCAAGTTATTAAAGACTAGTTAATATTTGAAACAGTTGCATAATGCCAAAGATAACGTCGCCCCTTCGCACAGTGGCGAGCGAGAGGTCATCAATATAATTCGGATCTCTTCGTTGCACTATTGATCCGACCACAGAATAATGTATCCACGAATCGTAGCTAGTGGAGCTCGTTAATTAATAATAACACCTGTACGGGTTAAACTTCAAAGTTCAAAATTCGTTTGTCAGGGTCGGTTTGTGGAAGCGAGGAAGCATGGGAAGCAGTCACCTCCTTCTGCGAAGCAGTAATGCTAGCGAAGGAGGAGGCAAGCCGCGCGAGGGTGATCGAAACGTCGCGCCTCAGCCGCCACAACAGAAGATGGCGCCCCGAGTACCGAGAGTCGCAGGGCGATTCCCGGCCACCACAGGCTATGGCTATGGCTGTCTCGCCGTCTGATAACAACCAATCCCAGGTCAACAGCGCGTCGTGTTCCACGCGTACCTCAAAGATATGTCAGCAAAAAGGGCCCCATAGGGTCAGTGCCTGCTAGTGCTAGGATTGCAGACTTCGTTCGAAAGAATCATCCCGGGAAGGCAAAGGTCACTGTTTGGTTTTAGTCAGTAAGAGTTTGACACTTCCTTCAACTCCGCCTAGAGCGGGAGCAGTCATTTGATAAAATTCCCGTCCAAGATAAAAGGTCAGTCCATGGCAGAGTGATAAAACGAGACCCGGCGTGCCTCGGAAAGCACATTTAGCCGTTGATCTCGAATACTGTTTGAAGATCTTTGACAGTCCTTATGAGAAATCAGAAGTCACACCAATTTTGCCATTAATATGTTGCAGTTACTGGGTAATGGAGATCAGATAAGCAGATGTTCCAGATAAAATGATAGTTATCAGGTGCATCTGGTTAGATTGGTAGCTGACTCTAACATAGATTGGGAAAAGGATAGACATATTGATAGTTACCAAAAAACGGAGTGAATAGGAATTCAGCAGTGAATCGAATAGCTCGCCGTCCGATAACAACCAGGTCCGGGTCGACGGCGAGTCGTGTGAGATTAGCGTGTTTAAGCAAACAAAACTTTTCATCTTTATATATTAGTACTAGCAACACCCCGTGGTTTCACCCGCGTATTTCCCGTTCCCGTGGGAACACGGAGATAAAATATAGCCTATGTCACCCGGAGATAGTGTAGCTTCCCAACAGTGAAAACATTTTTCAAATCAGTTCAGAAGTTTCGGAGCCTATTCAATGCAAACAAACAAACAAAAAAACAATCAAATCTTTCCCCTTTTTAATATTAGTGTAGATAGATTTGACGTTCAAAAAGTACGCCCGGGTCGACGGCGCGTCGTGTTTCAAGCGCGCCTTAAAGAGATGTCAGCAAAGAAGACGGGGCCCCATAGGGTCAGTGCTTGCTAGGGTTGCGGAATTTGTTCGAAAGAGTCACTGCGGCCAGAGCGGAAGAAGTAATTTGATGATTTCCCATCCAGAAAAAAAAGTGTGAAAAAAGTGTGTGTGTAATCGAAACAAATCTTTGAAAGGGATTTTTTCATTATTTAAATCGCGTTTGCAACGTTTACGGGCTCCAATTTTATTTAATTGATTTATAAATATAAATACTTCAATAAAAACCTCTAAACTAAAAATAAAAAAGACAAAACATGGCGTCGAAAAAATTCTCCGCGTCTCTCTAGTCACTGATAATATACCCAAAAGGCTTGCAGTATTGCCACGCTGTATGGCAATGCTTATCCTTTATCCAAGGTAAAAGTCAGCCCATGCGTCACGCGAAATGTCAACTAATCATCTTGACAAATATTTAAATAAGTTGTGAGCACTTGGACCCCACGACCCGAAGTTTGATGAAATAAAAAAGTTACATCCTTAGAAAACCAATACCTATTAAAGAAAAAAAAACCTTATTGCCCTGATTGAAAGCACAAGTCATTGCTATGACCGATAGACGTAGGCGAAAAATACGTTACGGTGCAAAATCATGCGTACTGAAACGACTGAGGTCAGTGCCCTCAAGCATCGATCCAATCTGGATTCTAGTCAGACTCCCCATCATAATGACTCAGAAGACATTGACTCACGTATTCAGATTCGTTTTGAAGGGAACCTCTCTTGTTGCGGAATTTGTTCGAAAGAGTCACCGCGACCCTGGAACGCAAAGGGCTCTAGAAGGATCACGGGTGGGTTTTAGTCAGTAAGAGTCTGACACTCCCTTCCGATCCACACAGAATGATTGCCATTTGATGATTTCACATCCAGGAAAAAAGGAATTAGATTTCCTTTCCTATCCAATTAGTGGTTCTTGCGTGATGCTAGACGTTTGTATACTATTTTTAAAATTTTCGTCTTTTTGTCTGTTTAGACAAAAAGACGAAAATTTTAAAAATAGTATTTTATTTTCTACTAGCTTCTGCCAGCGGACTTCGTCCGCGTGGAATAGTTACTTAACCCCCGATTTTGAAACTCTCAGCCCGATCGGTTTAAAATTGACAAAAGATAGACATGCTGTTTCGGGATATTTTTTAGATAATTTTATGTAGAACATTTCCGTAATACATGATTTCTATGTAACTTTAACCATTAAGGCTACACACGCGACGGAAGCTTAAAAAATGGAGTAACTTCTTCCGTTTTCCCAACATTTTCCTTCACTGCTCTGCTCCTATTGATTATAGCGTGATGAAAAGTATACTATAACCTGCCCAGGAGTATGAAGAATAATTGCACCAAGTTTCGTTAAAATCGGTCAAGTAGTTTTTGTTTCTATAAAGAACATACAGACAGACAGACAGACAGACAGACAGACAGACAAAAATTTTACTGATTGCATTTTTGGCACCAATATCGATCACTAATCACCCCCTGATAGTTATTTTGAAAATATATTCCTTGTACAGAATTGACCTCTCTACAGATTTATTATAAGTATAGATGTCTTTTTTCTAACGTTTCTCAGTAATTTTTATATAAAAATATTCAATGTACAGACAGACTCGCCTACGATTTTATTATATATATAGATTATAAGGATATTACATATTTACCCGAACACAGTTGAAAAAAAAACTGAGCGGATAAAAATTTACGAGACGTTATTTTTATCAATAAAGGTTGGTAAATTATAGAGGAGGTGCAAAATCATGCGTAGGTACCTACTGCAACGAGTAAGGTCATTGCACTCAGTTATTGATCAGGTCTGGATTCTAGGCAGTCTCCCAATCATAATGATTCAAAATTCATTGCTTCTAACACACGTATCTACTTCGTGTTACTTTGAGGAAAAGGAAATCTCCTCCACTCTACTCAAATCAGTCACCATGACTTGATCTTTAGAGTCGAGGATGTGAATGTCAGAAAATAAAGACTAAATTTGATACGCTGTCAAACTATGGTTTCACAATATTTTTTTTTTCCTCAAAGCAATTTAAAAATGAACCAATCGGGAAAGCAACTGTGCGGTCTTCAATACTTATTTAAAACCCCTATATATTCAAATTTGGAAAAGCATGCTACCATCCTTTTTACAAAATTCTTTGTAAGTATCATTCTTTTTTTTTTTAATAAACAATAAGTATGGTATATACAAGCCAAAAAAAGCTTTTTTTGTATAAAATTTAATTTAATCAAATACAAAAAAAAAAAGAAAAATGGTTGCCAGCTGCCAGCACTTAAAATACCTATATTCACAGAACCATCCGATAAAAGTTGACACGTGGTGAAATGACGAACTAAATGCAATGTACTGAATAATTGGTTCGTTCCGATACTACCATGTGGTTGGTATAGATTGGTTTTGGGAATGATTGACTTTTATTGCATAAAAATTTGAATATTTGATATTTTTACGAATTATTACGCAAACCGGTAAAAACAGTTTAATTAAAAAGTAATATTTAAAAACAAAATAGTATGTATCACTATATATTGAGTTTTACGCGCGAAAAGTTTACGTTTCAATTTTACAGTGTGAATAACTGTCCGCGTTATGTGTGAAATCTTCAGTTCATAAAACTCACGCAATCAAATGCTCTTTAAACAATTTTCTAGCCGGACTATTCCAAAAAATACTTTTTTTTCACGATTTTGCACATACATATGTAAGTCAAATATTATTTTTGCACAACGCGACATGTAAACATTTACGCGACATATAAATAAAAAAAAAATAAGGCGACACAAATAAATAATACCTTTCACATTAAATTTTTGAACCACAAGTTCCAAATTAATATTCTAAATTAAAAACTTCCGACGGCAAAATTTAAAAATAATAGCAACCTTTTTTTGCATTAGGCCCATTAAAAAAAAAAAAACAAATGACTAAAGAATCTCATTCACGGCTAAAGCTCCCTATTATCACGTTTCAATTGTTTTGTCAAAAAAATAAAAGATTATATTCTAGAGAGTGGTACTCACCGATGCATGTCTGCTCCCGTTGACGTCTTGTGGAGAACTGGCGATCCATACCGGGGTGTCCACTGCGCATGGATGGGGTGGTTTAGGGTGCGGCTAGGTGGGCGGATAAGGCCCTACGACTAACAGGGTGTTTCGTGAGATGGAGCCGACTTTTTTGTCGCGAAATTTTTGTGGGCAAATGAGTTGTTTATGATTTGTCTTTGGGATGGACAGTCTCTTGTGAGGCTTTTGGTTATTGAAATTAAAAAAACAATCAATTGTTTTTTGAATTTCAATGCGTATTGGTTATTATTTCTTTTAATTATTTAATAGGTACGTGTTTTCCTGGTATCTGTTGTATTGTGTAAATGATGAAAACATAGTGAGTAGTACTCACGCCTGTTTTTTTTTATTATAAGACACATTTGTTTGGTATCCTTATACAGAGGAAAAATATTTTGGATCTTATTCGATAAAACAAACAAAAAAAATTTTCCTCGTTATGATACATGTAAGTATGGCTATTTATTTTATACCAGCAGCGCCCCGCGGTGACACCCGCGTCGTTCCCGTTCTCATGGCAATACGGAGATAAAATATATCCTTTGTTACTCAGAGTGAGTTTAGCTTTCTAATGGTGAAAGAATTTTTGTAATTGGCACAATAGTTTTTGAGTTTATTCATTACAAACATACACAAAAATAAAAATCTTTCCTCTTTATAATATTAATGTAGACGTAGATTAAAAAATAAATGTCACTAACTGAATCAGACTGCTTGAAAGTATTTAATTTATTTTGAGCTTTTTATTTGAGGCCGGATTTTTTGTCAAGAAACCGTATAAGTATTTAAAATTGGTTCTTAATTGTATGTTTCAAAAACAGAACGTCATCTTTGAAAATGACCACGCACTTAAGAAACACACTGTTTATTTATATAAATGTTTGTAGCCAGACTGAAAATTATTAGTACTAATACGAGTATTACATTATTTTGTCTGCTAAGCATACTAACTAAGATAATACTGTGAAAGATATCAGATACCACAAAACTTATGGCAATGCGCCACCGTCACATGGTGGACATTCCACCCACAAGCAAAAAACGTTTTGGAAACTTTTGTTTTTTTTTTTTTTTTAATATTAATTGAGCGTACAGCTAGGGAGTGGAGTTCCCTGCCAGAGTCTGTGTTTCCTGATAACTGCAACCTGGGAGTCTTTAAGTCAATAGTGAACAGGTTACTTCTAGACAAGCGTGCTGCATCTTCGACCACATCATCGCTTACCATCAGGTGCGTGCGATAGTGGTCAAACACATGCCTATCAATAGCAAAAAGAAATACTCACATAACAGTGTTAAATATTACAGAAAAAAAAACCTTACTTCTTGCTGAATTTCGCCAACGAAAGACGTATTTGAACCCATGCGTTTCAAAGTCGTAAAACCAAACGCTCCTGTGTGAACGATACCTTACTTATCAGTAATGGAGGCACGAAAATATACCTGACGTCAGTTAGATAAGCGTCGACGTATGCTTCAAGCCTTTTATTTAAAGGGTTGGGCAGGGATCTAGGATGACACCAGCTGTTTGATGGTATCGGTAAAACTTACGAAATTCCATGTAATTTTACGTCCCTTTTTAACTAGGTAATTTAAACTTTACTTTAAGCGTAAAATCCGAAAACACTACTTAAAAACCTGTCATTCTTAGTTTGGTCTTTGTCGTAATTATTATAAGATGTACATATAATAAGAAGTCAATAAATTCCCAAATAAATTTAACGAACGATGTTCGGTGGGCTGAAAATCGGCTTTCATTTACTTTTTTTTTTTGTATTGGAAATCATTGAATGACTTCTTGCGCTCTGGGACTGATTAAAACCCACCCGTGATCCTACGAATACCCTTTGCTTTCCAGGGCCGCGGTGACTCTTTCGAACAAAGTCCGCAACCCTAGCGTGCACAGGCCCTATGGGGCCCGTCTTCTTTGCTGACAGCTGACAAACCCGTCCGTGTTCCTCTTAATGTACAACAAACAAACGAACAAATCCCGCAAGGCTTTCATAGATTTAGGGATTTAAATTTGTAAGTGCCAGATTTTTTGCCGGATATCGATTTAATTAGTTCGTCATCTCGGACATCTATTTTTTTTATATACATTCTGTGTACTAAGTATCGGGAATTTGTCAATAAAACAAAAAATACAAATTATTCATCTAAATTTATTTTATCGCCTTCAAAGTAGGACCCATCGCTTGCAATACAACATCTCCAACGCTTCACCCAGTCTTCCATACATTTTTCATAGGCTATTTGCGGTATGGCCTTTAGCTCATTCAGCGAATTTTCTTTTATGGCTTCTATCGACTCAAAACGTTTTCCTCGAAGTGGTAATTTTAACTTGGGAAATAAAAAAAAGTCAGACGGAGCCATATCAGGTGAATACGGTGCTTGGTCGAGAACTTTTGTTGAATTTTTTGCTAAAAACTCTTTCACTATAATGGCTGTGTGTGATGGTGCATTATCATGGTGCAGCATCCATGAGTTGTGTTGCCACAAATCTGGACGTTTTCGGCGGATACTCTCACGCAAACGCTTCATGACGCCTAAATAATATTCTTTATTCACTGTTTCTCCCTCTGGAAGGAATTCGGAGTGAACCACACCACGGTAGTAAAAAAAAAACTGTCAGTATCACCTTGATTTTGGAGCGACTTTGCCGCGGTTTTTTGGGTTTCGGCTCGCGTTTTCGAGACGCCATTCTGAAGACTGTTGGCTTGTTTGCATGTCGTACTCATAAACCCATGTCTCGTCGCCAGTTATTATACGTTTCATAAAGGTCGGATCCGTAGAAGCTCGGGAAACCATGTCTTCAGTGACATGCTTTCGCTGCGCTTTTTGAACAAAATTGAGCTCTTTTGGAACTAGTCGAGCGGCGACGCGTTTCATGCCTAAAATGTCAATGAGAATGTTGTGGACGGACTTAAAAGATATGTTCACCTCACTAGCCAACTCTCTCAGACTCATACGTCGATTTTCGAGCACTAGCTTCTTGATTCTGTCGATGTTTTTTTTGGTCGTAGCGGTTGAAGGTCTACCAGAACGAGGCAAGTCTACTACTTACTACTTCTCGGCCTTCTTTAAAAGCCTTATACCATTCATAAGCCCTTGTTTTCGATATACACGATTCGCCGTAGGTATTCCGCAACATTTTTAGTGATTCACCACATGAAATATCATTCGAAACACAAAATTTAAGGCACACTCTTTGTTCAACAATATTTTCCATTGTAAAAATCGCCGAGAACTCAAAACTATGACCAACAAAAAGTGTAGTTTAAAACAAATTAAATGACAGATCCCGCTCAAATTTTGCGCGCTAAATCAGTACAGTGCTACCAACATGCAGTAAAAAAATTAGAACGACGTCTTTTACGCGGGTCTTTTTATTGACATATTCCCGATACTTTTTACACAGAGTAGTATATATGGCAAAACGACGTTTGCCGGGTCAGCTAGTATACATACATATAGAGGAGCTCGTGGCTAAATTATAACAGCCGCAAGGGTTGATCTTCAAGGTTAAGCAACGCTTGCCGAGGTTATTCTGGGGATGGGTGACCATGTTAACATACCGAGACTCCTCCGTGCCTCGGAAAGAAGCCATTGGTCCCGGCTGTCATTTGGAGATCTTTGTCAGTCGTTACGGATTGTCAGCTACCAGAAAATCTGACACAAGAAGTACTGTGTTCCCCAGTTAATAGGTTGTGTAGGTCTGGTAGGCAGCCGCATAACGTAAAATACTGGTATTCAGCTGAATCCGATTTGACTGGGAGCCGACCCCAATATAGTTGGGAAAAAGGCTAGGCAGATGAAGAGATATACCTAATTGTACATATACGTGTCAACTTGAGAACCTTCTCCGTTTTTTATCGTTTAAAGAGTATTCTTCTATTTTCGATAATTACTTAATGACGTCAAAGATATTTCAGAACGCTTGTTGTATTTCACAATCATTGTATTTTGAACTTTATGTCTATAGCAATAATTTATCTGTTTTGTTCGTTTTTCTTTTGCAACGGCTATGTACGTAACTTTAACCTACCTGTGATATTCTGTGACGTAAGGGCTTTAGTTATTAATACAATAGCGGCAGTTTATTTATGGTTGAATTTCATTTTAAAACTGGGTTGGACGTCAATCTGTACTAATATTATAAAGAGGAAAGATTTGATTGTTTGTTTGTATTTAATTGGCTCCGAAACTACTGAACCGATTTGAAAAGTTCTTTACTATTGGGAAGCTACACTATTTCCAGGCGACATAGGCTATGTTTTATCCCCATATCCCATGGGAACGGGAACTATGCGGGTGAAGCCGCGGGGCGCTGCTAGTTTATAATAAACGTATAGTTCCACTTTTAGCTTGATAATAAATATATCGCTGATGATTGCGACTTCATTCGCGTGGATGTCGGCATTGATGAACAAAAACTTTTAACGAAAATACATACGACTTCTAAACAAAAAAAAAATACATGTGTGCAAGTCACATGACTGTGGTAGAAGTGAAACCTTCAAAAATGTTGGCTTCAAGATAATGAGACGAAACGACAGTAAAAAGAGACAGACACATGAATTTATGTGTCTGTCTCTTTTTACTGTCGCTTTTTCGTTTCATAAACTTTCAAATCACAACTATGCTAAAGAAGTTTACACTTAAAAAAAATACAAAATTTATTTAATAAAAATAACTTTTATTTCGGAAGTCGGTGTTCAAAAAGTATTATATTTTTCACTTTTTAGTGGTGATGTACCCCACAGCTAACCTACCCATAACAGCGTATTAAACTGGTGTAAATCACTAAACCAATTTTAAAAATTCTTTCACCAATGGAAATCTAAATTATCAGCAAGTAACATACACTGAGAAAAATATCGGCTAACAAAGTCACAATAAAAGCTTGGTCATTTTTTTGTTGTTTCAGTGACAAAAAAAATTGTCTTCGTCACTTAAGGAGTTTAGTTATTATGGCATAGTTTTTGTTGTCAGCCGTTTTTCCTTCGCCTTTGCCACCGCAAATACTTGTACTTTGTCACTGCAAATACATTAGTTAATAAAGTTGTGTAACAATAGAATTTTGCAGGCCGAAAATAGTATTACGTTGTTACAGTAGTACAAGGTTGTTCTTATAACAACGTTCCGTTGTCTCAGAAAATATGTTTATTTTAATAATATATCGAATTTACAACGGCCTACGTTACGGTAGCAAAGCGAAGGGTATGAAGCGGTGCGGGGGGAGGAATCGGTCTGCACTCATGCACAGGTCCGCGTCCATTTCCATTTCGCTCGCTGTTCTGCTAGCTGTTAATACGACGCGAAGTAAATCTTTTAGTTTTTAGTGCAGTGCTTCATTTATATAACAGTATATAATAGTATACAGTGTGTGTAATAAATTAAGGATACCCACCACTGACCAAATTTTTATGAAGAAAAATGAATCCAGACGAGTTAGAAGTTTTCCTCACAAGTGCTGGACTTTCTCATCTATTGAATAAGATGCTGGGTGAGTTTACGTTTACTCTACGTTTTATTAAATGCATATTTAGGTATGTCTACTTTCATACGTTGATTGCTAAGCCCACCTAAATATGTTTAGGTAATTTTATCTCGGAAATCAGGAGGATTCATTCATATCCAAAGTCGATACAACGCGACGACGCACGCGACAGTGGCTCAGCATTCTATTATAAATTATGTTTACAATTCAGTTCAAAAAATTTCCGACTTCTCATACAAATTGATTACATTACCAACTTTCTATAGACAGTGCAATTTTTTTTGTTCCGATTTATGAAAAGGTGTTCAGTTACAGCGACTAAAAAAGCACCATCACATGATTTTTACTATAATTAGTAACAGAAGTTTATGTCAAGTATTATTGCTTTCAGAAGAGGGAATGATCCTAGATATTTTGCTACAAGCGAACGAAACTGAGCTGGCCGTATTTTCGACAAAGATTGCTGACAAAATTAAACTGAGGTCAGCCCTAGAAAAACTTCGAAAAAAAAATGTTTGTTTGCTTTTTTATTTTAAGTAGATAGTTATTTATTTTACTGATTCTGAGAAAGTAGGTCAGAAATACAGAGAGGTTGAGGTCACAGTGAAGGTGTTTCTCAGTTATTATACCTACATCATCATCATCATTTCAGCCGGAAGACGTCCACTGCTGAACATAGGCCTCCCCCAAGGATTTCCAAAATGAATGGTCCTGCGCCGCCGTTATTTTGATATATATCAATGATAATGACTGGACCTGATTGTGTTGCTGATATCAGGCTTCATGTTTTTAAATCAATTTACTTAGAATTGCAAATCAGATGCTACATACACAATAAAAATAATAAATTTTATTATAATAATAATTATTTTGATTGATATAGCTGTAATTTCTATATTTACAGACTTCAGTGTCTATGGGTCAACGTGATGACCTCTCCTCATGTCTCGAGGGATTTTCATCAACACTGAGTACCTCCGGATCTAGTCCTGTAGCTTTGCCTATAAGGCAAAACGCCACTTTATCTCCATTTAGTGAAGAGGAAAATGAAAATAACTTGTTTCAGGTAGGTTAATAGATAATAGTTAGGGAATCTGTGCGTGTGTACTTATACTTTTTATTTTATAATTTAGTATGTAGTAACAACCACATTCTTTATTGCACAGTTATCGAGTGACTTTGAAAGCGTATACCCCTCGGCAAATAAAACATTTGTTGAGAAGTTTCCCTTAATCAAGCTGAAACTGCTCAAACTTCTCGCTGAAAAGGGAGAATCCAGCAAAGCCGAACTGTCAACACTAGAACTTCTTGAATTGGCCTCTGGTGAGTTAACATGGAGTGGAACTCTTATAAAATCTTCCAGTCATCATTCTAATCTTCATTATAATTTACTACCACTTATCATTCCAGTCTTCATTATAATTTACTACCATACTTTTGAAAGTAACCCCAGTTAAATAACACACATAGTTTTTGATTGCTGGCCGGTTAGTATATTAATGTAGCTGTATTTTTTAATTTTATAAATTTTGTTTTATCTTCCAGAGGGCGAAGAGCAAGCTAATGTGGCTGCATTTCTGGCAATTGTGTGCCTACTTCGGCAAATGCCGACGATTTGCTTACCAAAAAAAAAGACCTGGAAACTGACAAGAGACGAGGTAAGGAATGGGTTCCTCGGTCGCGTCCCAGCAGCGTCCGATATTGAAACATACTGCCTCCAAAAAGAAATTATTTGCACGTCAAAAGGCATTCCAAACCAACCTTTTTTGCGAAATGGACATTTTGAACTGAGACGAATTATGTATAAGTTAGTATTTATAAGGTTTGGTCCTGTTCCAGCAAACAGCAACCTATTATGTTAGAGAACTGTTACTTCTATTATATCTATTATGTCGATCCATACAATGTATCGCTTACTCTTACTTTAAAAAAAGTAAATTTAAATAATTAATTTTATTTGTTAAATATATATAATTTAACTGTGTATAAGTTAGTTATAATTAAGGTTTATCTAAGAAATAAAACAGTTAAATATTTTTTTTTGTTTTATTAATTGGTACAAATCCAGAGTCCCTGCTCCATGCCTTTTTATTGCTAATAAGTATATGATAGGTTATTCTTTTGAATGTTTCAGGCAATGGATCCCATCGAGCCCTACTAAACTGGCCCCAGTGGATCCGTTAGCAGGAGATTTAGAAAACTAGTGCCAACAACCACCGGGTTGGTCATTTGAGTGGTCGGTCGATGGTAATGATTTTCAGATTTTGTCCCCATCAACTCCATTACTTATAATAGAGGGCTGTTGTTAATTTTCGTAATTATGACAGTTTTACATTTTAATTTATGTTGTCTGTACTATGTTAATGCTGCTGTTAATGTACACTTTACTATAACAGCAGCCGGCAGCACTCTTTTGTAGGTTGGGAAGTCGATTGGAACGATTTTTAAAAACCATTCCTATCTGACCCCACCTCGATCACTAGAGGTGGTCGTTGGCATTAATTTTAAGGATCTCGTCGTGCTAACGGCTTCTACGGCCCAGCGCACACCAGCGGAGGCGCGGCGGCGAAGATACTGAGAATATCAGTTAAAACTAAACCTTAACTACTTTGACATGCGGTGGATTGCGCGCGGCTGCTCCGGTCGGCTCGGCTCGGCGCGTCCCTCGTGGCATGCCGTTTTCAATCGCATGTAAAAGTAGTTAAGGTTTAGTTTTAATTTATATATTCTCAGTATCTTCGCCGCCGCGCCTCCACTGGTGTGCACTGGGCCTACTGGGGAGCCCGTTTGGTAGGACCGGTGGCAACATTGCCATTGTTAGAGCAGCAATAAATGGTATGTCAGAATAGCAACACAAAGTTGTTAGCATATCAAAGTAATTTTGCCACTGCAACCAATACATAACAGTGCAAATAAGTAACCTTTTGCCATTTCAACAAAACTCACGTTGTTAAAACAACAAAAGGTTATTTGCAGGAACATTATAAAAATAGATGTAACAACAAAGTAGATTTGTGTACAGTACAATCCTATTGTCAGGGCAGCAACTTTAAGACAAAAGGTCAGGCCAAGTTTATTGCAACAAACACAAAATTTTGTTGTTAAAATGACAACGTGAGATTTGTTAAAATGGAAATGTTTTTTCAGTTATCGCAGCAATAATAGGATTCCATCTATGACAATTTAAATATTGTAATTTACACAAAGTTGAACTTTGTTAAAACAAATGTTGTTAAATTCACAATAAAAACTACGACAACAAAAACGTTGTATTATTAGCAACTCACTATTGACGGCTCTGTGCCGTCTATAGAACTTTGTTACGCCCAACAATATTTTTTTCTCAGTGTAAGCATGTTTTATCCCCGTATCCCAACGGGAATTACGCATGTGAAACCGTGAGGCGCTACTAGTCTATACTAATATTATAAAGAGGAAAGATTTGTTTTTTAGTATGTAACGAATAAACTCAAAAACTACTGGACCGATTTCAAAAATTCTTTCACCATTAGAAAGCTACATTCACCCTAAGTAACATAGGCTATATTTTATCTGCGTATTATTACGAAAACAGGAACTACGGGCGTTGCTACTATTACATAATTCTGTATGTTCGGTTGTCAATCACGCCTCAACTGCTGAGTAGATTTAGATAAAACTTGGCAGATGGTAAAACAAGGAATGGAACAAGACATAGAATACTTTAAGTCTGAATAGTACGTTCCTTGCGACATTTTTTCGTAGATAAAGCTTTTAGTAGCATACCATTTAAATAAAACACAAAAAATACAACAACGAATAACATTTATTCAAGCTAACCTACAGCAACAAAGCCAACAAGGCCTGAACAACCATGACAACCAACTGCAGCAACCCAGGCAGCAACCCGCCGCCGATGCCTGTCAGCACATCATCTGTCAGATCTGTCACTGACGATATCAGAGTTGTCAACAAGCCTTGTAAGCTGACCACATTCGCTGGCGGAGTGCTTGGGTTCGCTCCCACTGCGTACTCAGGCAAAGACCTTAGGAAGTTCACTATGGCGAGAGCTTGAGAGTATAACTTCAGTAAGGAGGTTTCCAAAGCTCCCAGGTCTACGGGGATCATGCAGCTGATGTTTGCCGGTAAGGTGTCGAAGATTGAGAGCAGAGATAGCAAGAGGTTGTATACGTTGTTGAGGAGTGGGAGGAGGATGTTCACGAGGGGATAGACCGCTGGTAGTTGCATGCTGGTTGCTGAGACTGGTTGCTGTAATAGAGAGCGAGGGTGTTGTTATATTCCGATTTAAATAATATTTATGTAGTTATATACAAGTATTCGACAAGTGCGTGGTCATATTTAAGGGTGTTGTTCTCTATGTGATAGAAACAATTTAAAAAAAGAAACTCGATCGTAATAAACAACTAGGAAGGTAAATAAAATAGTTTTTTTGCAGTATGATGCAGTTGTTGGCGGTAACTTTTGTTCAATCACAGATTCTATGCCACTAACTTTTGTTATGTGTTCAACCTACTGTGAGAACGCCCGGTGCCCTAAACACAAGTTAAATCTTCTCAACGAAAACACCCTAGATTGTTGTTTGTAATGCATAGTGTCTTAATTAGTGTTATTGTACAACCTTTTGAAAAATAAATTATTATTATTATCACTAACTGCATCAGGAATTGATGGCTTAAGACGTTAAGACGTAGTACAAATTGTAGCGAGTAGTGAAGCCACACGAATGTTCAATGCACTGTATCGTCCGTTTAACCGACTTCCAAAAACGTTTTTTTTGTTTGTGTTACCTCATAACTTTGTACTGGGTGTACCGATTTTGATGATTCTTTTTGTATTCGAAAGCAGGTGATTTTCGTGTGGTCTCATTTAAAGATCTGACGACTAGTATTTGAGTTAGTCAACTATCCTTTTGTGCTTTCACTTACCGTAGCAAAAACAGCTGCAATACACAGGACAACTAAACCGATCTTCGACATTTTACAAAAGGAATGTTACACCTTTCCTAAAATTATATTTACAATGTTTATTTCGAGTAAAAAAACAGTTTTATATATGTAAAAGTTACTACACTTATTACTCATACACAATTGATAATGGAAATTAAATCTTTATCGTTTGTTATTTCATTGAATAGTTACCTAATTATATAATCAAAACGAAGTATTTTTGCGTAACAGTTTTTCTAGTAATACTTACATACATATATTTCTATGCAGAAATAATATATTCTCGAAACTATCCACAATCAAGTGTTTTACTTTTCATATTTGTTTTTCAATTATTCTATTATTATACTAGCAGCGCCCCGCGGTTTCACCGGCGTTGTTCCCGTTCCCGTGGCAATACGGGAACTATATACGAATATACTCCACAATAACGAAGCTTTCTATTGGTGAAATAACTTTGAAAATCGGTTCAGTAGATCCAGAGATTACCCCCTACAACGTCACAAACTCACAAACGTTACCTCTTTATAGTATTATAGTATAGATATAGATATATATTTATAGGATTTCAAAAAAGGAGGAGTTTCTCAAGTCAGCTGTATTTATTTTCCGTGTGTTGCCGCATAACTTTTAACTGGGAGTATTATCAAAATCGGTGCAATTTTGATAATTCTTTTTATATTTGAAAGCTGGTACTAGTCATGAGCAGTGGTGTACAGACTTCAATTTGTAGGTCAAACCCAGCCAGGCGCATTACGTTGTGTATTTAATTTCATCACCACTGCTCTCAAAACGGTGAAGGAAAACATCGTGAGGAAACCGGCATGTCCTAGAACCAAAAATTCGAAGACATGTGACATTCACCAACCTACACTGGGCCCGCGTGGTGGATTACGGCCCATTCTCTCTCCTAGAGAGGAGACCTGTGTCCCAGCAGTGGGAACATTAAAAAAAAGGCTGATTATGCTAGTCATATGGTCTCATTTAAATTTGAGATATGACGACTAGTAATTGAATAATACGTGGCTTTAAAATGATAATTGATGATGAATATGTTCTCATTATCACTTTTTTATTTCAGCATACGTATTACTCGAAAACTGACATGTAAATGACTGAATCAGCAAGCAGTTAGTCGACTTTTCACGTGAACTGGGCCCCAAGTACGCTATTTTTATAAATTTGTCATTCCTACACGACCCCATTGTCATTTTGCTAAAAGTTCGTAATCTGCTAAATTCATAATGGTCGATCAGTGGTCGATCAATGGTCGTGTAATACTTTTTGATAACCGAGCTATTAAAAGCAATGACTGCACAATGACGTTCTAATGGTAGGTCACTGATCAAACGAACTGTCAAAATGTTAGCAGATTACCGCATACGTCTATCATTCATTTGTCATTATGTACGAGATTACCATTCTATGCAATTTCTTTCAATGGAGTGTCAGTGGTTGACCATTGGAAAGTCATAGTGACGCTTTTATATTAGTAGATTGCCAAACTGGTCTTGGACAATGAATCAGCATTGCCATTCAACGTGGCAATGCGGCTACCTTTCCCCCATTTTACTCCGCTTGTACATATATATATATATTTTCTATAATTATAGCTTGTTTAGTTGTATATTGTAAATAATAGGATTACGTATAGCAAAGTGATTACCATAGTAAATATTGTTCGAACGTAAAAAAAAATGGAATGACAGATCACATTACCAAATTTTTCAAGTTAAGTTTGTTTTTTAGAATCGACCGACTAATCGCCAGTCTGCTTCCTCGAAAATCGAGCTATTTGAACGAACAAAAAAAAAACCCACGGACTATTTACGAGTGTCACAATGATTTGTGACTAAATATTATGTAGGTGTGATAAATTTTGTGTCCCTATACAGCACGTTAAATAACAGAGGGCGTTCCCTTAAATAGATTAAAATAAAAATATCAGCATAGAAAAATAAGCATAAAATAATCCGAACCCAAAAAAATAATTAGACAATAAATTCGCAACATTCTGTTTAAAATCAAAATAGTACTCGTAGTAGCAATGCCCAAACCTGCAAGTACTCATGTACAGAGTGTTTCTTTAACGTATCAATTTAACATGTTCAGTGAATATTTTAATATTAAAAAAGAAAAACATTTTGTTTTCGAATTTTTCAAATCGGTTCAGTAGTTTTGGAGCCTATTCAATACAAACAAATCTTTCCTCTTTATAATAGTGGTATAGATAAATGCTTTGAATCTTGAGTCTTTCAGTTTGATAATAAAATGTTGACAATGATCCACCGATTTAGGGATAAATGACCTAAATTGTAATAAAGTAAAAGTAACCAAATGTATTTTTGATGACAGGTAATTTTGCTGAGTAGTTTTGGCTTAAAACAAGATTAACGTTGTCACTGCTTTGGGTGTGAGTGGAAAGACTTTAATAATATCATTACTATTAAATGTAGCTTTTCTTAAGGTAAGTATATATAGTTTAGATAGTTGTCAAGGTTAAGCAACACTTGTTGAGGTTGATATGCGGATGGGTGGGTTTCTTACATATCGACTGATCCGTTTCTGGGAAAGGACACCAAACCGTTGGTGCTGGCGGTCATTTGGAGACCTTTGACAATCGTCGGGTAGTCAGAAGTCACAAAAACTGTCAACCAGTCTTGTCAACAATTAATTATCGTGTTTCCCAGTTACTGGGTTGTGGGGGTCGGATGGCTTGCCTGTCTATTTGGAACTTGAAATTAATATCATCACCACTGCTCTCAAAACGGCGAAGGAAAACATCGTGAGGAAACCGGCATGTCCTAGAACCAAAAATTCGAAGACATGTGACATTCACCAACCCGCACTGGGCCCGCGTGGTGGATTACGGCACATTCCCTCTCCTAGAGAGGAGGCCTGTGTCCCAGCAGTGGGAACATTAAAAAAGGCTGATTATGCTTATGCTATTTGGAACAAACTTCGTATATCGGTATATTTACAGTAGATAAGCAAGCACCGACCAAAAAAGAAATAGTTGGCATATTTACTTTAGATTTTTATATAATATCAAACTTTTATGTCTCCCTTTTTTAACGACTTCCAAAAAAGGAGAAGGCTCTCAAGTCGTCTGTATTTTTTTTGTGTTTATTACCTCATAACTTTTTACAGGGTGTACCGATATTGATGATTCTTTTGATATTCAAAAGCTGATGCTTGTCATGTGATCCCATTTAAATTTGAGTGAGATCTGAAGACGAGTATACCTATAATGGAATAGAATACTCTTTATTATGTTCACCAGAATAAGTTACAGAAAATATAGATTAAGAAATCATTACATAGGGTGACACAATTTGCGGCCTTATCTCTAAAAGCGATGTTTTCAAGACAATCTTCGGATAGATTTATCCCTAATAATGCGTATTTCAGTGGCTACGACTACATTGATGATATTCTCATTTTTTTTAAAAAAAAAGTCAGTATACGGTAGGCCGAAGAGTATTGTAATCAAAATAGTCAAGAACCCCGACTTCCGAAATTAAAGTTATTTTATACTTTTTGTGTTTTTTATATTTAGAACTAGCATCGCCCTGCGTAGTTCCCGTTCCCGTGGGAATATGGGGATATAATATAGCCTATGTTCATCGGAGATAGTGTAGCTTCCCAACAGTGAAAGAATTTTTCAAATCGGTCAAGTAGTTTCGGAACCTATTCTATGCAAACAATCAAAAAAACAATCAAATCTTTCCTCTTTATATTAATGTAGATTAGGTTGAATTTTTTTGTAAAAGAATTGGCAGTTATAGGGACTACCAATAGAAATGAAAACTTGAAACTTCAATGTTACAATGTTTTAATAAAAATAATAATCAAACAAAAACACTATTTCAACAATGCACAGTATATCCACATTGAACTTTTCACTAAATCCATTCAATTTCACTTATACGCATGTGTCATGAGCAAGTCGGTGACGCGAACACATAAGATTTTCCCCTACCAAAAAGTGTCCAAGTTTGTTTAAAAGTCGGTAACAAAGACAATAAAATGGGCCCCAAGTCTGCTATTTTTATAAATTCGTCATTCCAACACGATCCCATTGTTATTTTGCTAAGTTAAAACTTCGTAACCTGCTGAATTCATAATGTTCGATCATTGGTCTGTCAATGGTCTCGTAATACTTTTTGATAACCGAGCTATTAAAAGGAATGACTGCACTTTGACGTTCTAATGGTAGGTCACTGATCAAACGAACTGTCAAAATGTTAGCAGATTACCGCAAACGTCTGTCATTCACTAGCTGTCCGCACAAGTTCGTTTGTGTCACATTTTTCATGACTGCTCCGCTCCTATTGGTCTTAGCGTGATGATATATGGCCTATAGCCTTCCTCGATAAATGGGCTATCTAACACTGAAAGATTTTTTTAAATCAGACCAGTAGTTCCTGAGATTAGCGCGTTCAAACAAACAAACAAACTCTTCAGCTTTATAATATTAGTATAGACTAGCTGCTGCCCGCGACTTCGTCCCCGTGGAATCCCCGATTTTAAAACATTCTTTATCGCTGCTCCGCTCCTATTGGCTTAAGCGTGATGATATATAGCCTAAAGCCTTCCTCGATAAATGGTCTATTCAATCCAAAAAGATTTTTTCAATTCGAACCAGTAGTTCCTGAGATTAGCGCGTTCAAACAAACAAACAAACAAACAAACTCTTCAGCTTTATAATATTAGTATAGATTTGTCATTATGTACGAGATTACCATTCTATGCCATTTCTTTCAATGGAGTGTCAGTGGTTGACCATTGGAAAGTCATAATGACGCTTTTATATCAGTACATTATCAAATTTGTAAAAATCAACCATTATGATATTGTTACGAGCTTCGGGTTCGTTACAATTAAAATCAGCCGATTCAATAAACAAAATGACACTTTAATTTACACCACACTAATTACACTATAACTCACTAATCACAAAACACAATCGCACTATTAATCACTTGAGTTCGCAGTCGAAGATCGCTCTCGAAGTTATCACTTGTATCGCAATTCCAATACTGACTCGGTCGGCACATGTGCCGGCCTTATATAGGGTGCCGAGTAGAACTCCAGAAAGTTCGCGTACATATCGGTCGCGACCGACTAAGGTCCGAGAATTCTAGCATAGATAAATCTCGAAGGTCCTTGACTTCACTAGTTCTGCTACTCGATACTAGATGGCGCTAGTGGTACCGAACGCTGCCATCATCCTAACTTAATTCTGGCGCGCAACACTGCCCCCTCCTAAGACATGCTCGTCCCGAGCATTATCAGCCCCGTAATAACGCGCCAGTCGATCAACATGAACGATCTTAGGAGCGCTTCTTGTACCTTTCTGTATACGGTAGGTCACGTCATTGATCTTCGTCACAATCCGGTACGGTCCGTCCCATTTAGCTTGAAGCTTAGGAGATTTCCCTTTGCTGCGAACTGGATTGTGCAACCACACTAGTGAACCTTCCTCGAACCCTTTATTGTTCATTTTGCGGTCATAGCGGGTTTTCATCTTTTCAGACATTTGCTGACCCGTTTGTCTGACGTGCTCATGAATGTCGTTCATTTTGTTCCGCAAGTCATTCGCATAATCGGTTATACTGCGTGGGGCATCAGGTGGTATTCCGGTGATCAGGTCTGCAGGTAGCCGCAATTCTCTTCCAAAGTTTGCGAAAGCTGGTGTCACTGACGTGCTTTCATGAACAGCACTTCGGTATGACAGCAAAAACGGTTGTATGTGCTTATCCCAATCTCGTTGCCGGTTTTCCACAACTTTGGCCAGATATCTCTCCAATGTCTGATTAAATCGTTCCACCATTCCGTCCGACTGTGGGTGGTAAGAAGTTGTCCTCGTTTTATGAGTACCCATAACTCGGCAAGTTTCCTGGAATATTTGGGACTCAAAATTCCTTCCTTGATCGCTGTGAATCTCCAAGGGTACTCCAAAACGACAGAAGACTTCATGAACCAGTTTATCCGCGATTGTTGAAGCTTCTTGATTTGGAATAGCAAAAACTTCCGGCCACTTAGTGAAGTAATCCATTACCACCATGAAATATTTGTTACCACTTTCACTTTCCGGAAACGGTCCCGCAACGTCTAGCGCTATCCTTTCCCATGGTGCACCAACATTGTACAATTTCAATGCACCTCTGCTACGAGTCTGAGGTCCTTTTACAGCCGCACAACTTGTACACTTGCGACACCAGTCCTCGACATCGTCACGACAGTGGACCCAGTAAAACCGTTCCCGTATCTTCAGTAGAGTCCGTTTAACTCCCATATGGCCTCCTGAACAACCATTATGGTACAGCTGTAGAACATCCGGTACTTTAGCTTTAGGGACAACCATTTGCAAATGACAGTTGTCTCCCCGAGCATTTTCCCATTTACGGCACAGGACTCCATCCTGAATGACTAAGCTGTCCCATTGGGCCCAATAGCTTTTTGTGATTGAACTCATCGCTGAGACATCACTCCACGTAGGCTTCGGAGCACTGGCCTTCATCCACTCCAGAATCGGCTTAATGTCCAAATCATCCTGCTGTGCACGTTCTAAGTTTTCCTTCCACTCGTTGCTGAGGTCTGTCTTGAGCATCCTCACAGGTATGACATCTTTACCCTCTTGCCTAGTACAATGCTTGAAGACTTTTGGGCAAGGTCCTCTTGACAATACATCTGCGTTGCCATGAGATCTCCCGCTACGACCTTCGACCACCAAGTCGTACTCTTCCAATCGCTGTCCGCGATTGTCAGCCGCTTTACCTGCTAGAGGTCGGCTATCTGCCCTTTGAGCAGTTCGCTTAGGGCAACTAGGCCTCAAGTGGCCCCTTTCACCACAGCCGTAGCATCTAGGGCTGCGCCCTTTATAATGGTCACGAACTGCAGCTGCTGCAACCTCCCTGCCATAGTGGGAACGATGGTTCTGCCGCACAGCTTCTCCTTCTGAAGTTCGCCTAGGGCAACTGGACCGTAAGTGGCCCCTTTCCCCACAACCATAGCATCGAGGGCTGTATCCTTTAAACCGGTCACGAACAGTAGCCGCTGCAACCTCCCTGACGCGATGGGAACGATGATCTTGCCGCACAGCTTCCACCTCCAGTGCATGTGCCAAGGCGTCTTTAAGCTTCTCGTGGTGCCCAAGCCTCACGGCAGCTCTAACTTCAAGGTCGCGGATGCCGTCAATGAACGCCTGCACCAGGTTCCCTTGAATGAGCGCAGGTACAGACTGGTATGCTTTTCTAACAAGCTTCTCCACCTCAAGGGCCCACTGCTGCAGGTTTTCACCGCTGCGTTGCACGCGATCCTTTAGCTGCGCCCGAAACACGTGTTCTAGATGAGCGTCGCCATACCTAGCTTCCAGTGCCTCAACCAGCTGCTCGTAAGTCACCTCGTTACCAAGGGCTTCTAGGATAGTGAGGGCCTGGTCGCGGAGGCCTAGGGTGAGAGCAGTCATGGCCTGGTCCTTACTCCACCCGTTCGCCTTCATAACAGCGTCAAATTGCTTTTTGTATGCCGACCAGGAAGATGTTCCATCGAACGGCGGCACTTTGAATCCACGTAGAGAAGGTGTAGTAGCTACAGAGGTTGCACTTCCATCTCCTACTTTAAGGTTGTCCATTGCTTTCTTTATTTCCACAATCTGGGTTTCAGCTTCTATCAGGCGGTTTTCATGTTGAATCACCTTATCTTTTACAACCTTCATTTCCTTGCCGAAAGTGGCGTGCAGATCCTTGATGAGGAACATCTGTTCTTCCTGGCGACGCGCCTGTTCCTCCTGTCGGCGGGCCTGTTCCTCCTTGTCATACTGCAGCTGTTCTTCCAACCGACGAGCCTGTTCCTCCTGACGACGGGCCTGTTCCTCCTGGCGGCGGGCCTGCTCCTCCTTGTCACGCTGCAGCTGCTCTTCTAAACGACGGGCCTGCTCTTCCTGGCGACGGGCCTGTTCCTCCTGGCGGCGAGTCTGCTCCTGCAGCATCATCATCAGAGCAGCAAAGTCTGGTGCTGATGATGACGCTGGAGCTACTGCGGACGAGCCGGCCTCCATGGTCGGCATCTGTCTCTCCGTCGTCTGTGGCGTTGCACCTCCAAAACGCCTCTGGTCCGTCTCTTGCTGGCGTTGACTACGGGTACGGATACCCTCAGTGTCGTCCTTCGGCAGAATCGGCATCTTTTAAATCCACTCTTCTGACACCAATTGTTACGAGCTTCGGGTTCGTTACAATTAAAATCAGCCGATTCAATAAACAAAATGACACTTTAATTTACACCACACTAATTACACTATAACTCACTAATCACAAAACACAATCGCACTATTAATCACTTGAGTTCGCAGTCGAAGATCGCTCTCGAAGTTATCACTTGTATCGCAATTCCAATACTGACTCGGTCGGCACATGTGCCGGCCTTATATAGGGTGCCGAGTAGAACTCCAGAAAGTTCGCGTACATATCGGTCGCGACCGACTAAGGTCCGAGAATTCTAGCATAGATAAATCTCGAAGGTCCTTGACTTCACTAGTTCTGCTACTCGATACTAGATGGCGCTAGTGGTACCGAACGCTGCCATCATCCTAACTTAATTCTGGCGCGCAACAATATCAATGATAGACCATTCTGACGCTATTGTAATAGCAGACTTGAGATCCAGCAATATTGTAGCTACATAATAATAACATGCACTTGAACTTGACTTCTATTCAAAAGTGCTGCTTCTACAAATTGTTTATATCTGAGTCAGAACAAATGAACGAACAGCTTAATACAGCGGAATTCGCAGTTCTGGTAAGTAAGCGATTCTTTAACTTACCGACCTACTTTTTGTCGAGTAGCTCTGTTTTATTGTGCAAGTAATTAATAGGTTTGGTTGTCAATTATAAAATTAGTTCGTATGAAATAGTTATTTAAAAAATGTAGGTACTTAATATAACAAAAGTTTTTTTTTAAGAATCTTCATGCTTCACGCATTAAGTTAACGTACGTACGTATTTATCATGATGGAAAACACATACATTATACAAGTGGACAAAAGCTGTAGAATGACAAATCATTCCTCAATCTATCATTCTACACATTACGCAAGGTACGCATATCTACAGTTTTTGTCCACTTGTATTTGTTTTTCATCATGACAAATCATCAAAATCAAAAATCATTTATTCAATCTAGCCAGCACTTTTTAACAGACAGTCCCCCAAAACGCCCATCCGTCACCCCTTCCTAGTGTTTTAGCTGGGAAGAAGAAGTGGTGCAACAAATCCTTCAGTCAATTAAGACTCTTCGGAGGGAGTATCAGACTATTACTGACTAAAACCCACCCGCGTTCCTTCAGATGCCGTTGGCGTTCCAGGGTAACAGTATAACTCTTTCGAATAACTTTGAAACAGCATTTAAAACCACTAAACCTAGGCCTACAAAGCTTACCAACACATGAAATAACATTTCTTAACACATTATCAATACTTGATTTAATTACTAAACGAATTATGTAAAAAACAATTGCACATAACTTTGCTAAAGATAACAGGTACATTTATAAAGACTAAACTCGGATACTATAGACAAATATAATTTAAATTAAGAATAAGTGCTGACGTTCAACATGCGTCCCTCTGTTTTTGTCTTTGGATTATCTTTGGCTGTGCTGGTTAGTATATTTTTGTCTATGGTGATAGAATAAGTTTTTGACAAAGCCTAAACATTCAGATTAAAGTTTCGGGTTTATGGATCTTGGTCCGATGGAATACGGTCCTTTAGAATCTCTGGACCCGTTTGACACCCAATAAATTAAGCCAAATCTTTTGCCAACTATATTAGGACGGGTCATTTTGGCACTTGAACTGCGGTGTTTTCATCAGCATTTATAAAACATTCCCACTGTTAGAACTCAGACCTCCTCTAAACGAGGGAATGGACTTTTTAATACTGGGTGTCAGAATCAAAACCATCAATCTATATTGCCTTTTCCCAACTACATTGGCATCGGCTTCCAGTAAAACTATATTCAGTTGAATACCAGTATTTTACGTGGAGACCTCCTCTACCCACTAACTTTGTAACACGGTACTTCTTGGCAAGACTAGAGTCAGATTTTCAAGCTTCTGACAATCCGTAACGCCTACCAAAGATCTACTAATGGCAGCCGGGACGGAAGGCTTAACTTGCTTTCCGAGGCAAGTTAAGTTCGGTATGTTAAGATGGCTACCCATCTACAGACCGGCCTTGGCAAGTGTTACTTAACCTTGAAGATCGACCCATACGGAAGTTATTATTTCGCCATGAGGGAACCGAGTGCACTTAATACTAATTAGACCAATTGTCTGACCTCCACATCCTAGTTAGTAGTGAAACCTTCGGACTTTTGACAATCCGTAACGACGGTCAAAGTTTTACAAATGGACCAATGGCTAAACGTGTTTTTGACACGCCAAAGAAGGGAAAATACATTTTTAAGAGACTGTAGCACATACTAGTTAAATTAAAAAAAAAACAGCTTTACTGGTGGTTGTTATTCCGTTTTCAAAATTAACGTTGTTCTTTTGTTCTTTTTTTTTTCAGATCGGCCATACTCACGCAATGATCCCAGCATATTCAGTCTCCGCACTCCGGCTCGCCTTTGACGAAATATCCACCGTGCTGCCTATAGCCAACCAACTCGCTTGCCTCCTCCTACCATTCCTGATCAACCTCATCAACAACCTGAACAATTTATCAAACATCGTCCAGAACCTGACACCAGCGTTGCTGCCATATTTTGGTTGTACCTTACCTTTGCTTTACGCGACTTTGACAGATCTGGCGTCAGTGTTATTCTTGTACATCAGTGTGTTGATATCTTTGTTTAGATCTAATGTGTTGGCAGCTCCCGGTCTGTTGCTGGGGTTGGTATCTCAAGTCCTCAACTTGGTACTGAACCTGTTGAGTGGGTTGACAGATGGATCTGGACTGTTGAGCAGTCTGATTAAGCTGATCACTAGTATTGTCGTTGAGCTGGACAAGCTGTTGATTTAAGGGTTTTGTTGCTGTGTGAATAAAATGTAATCTGATAATGTGTTTTTTTTTTTAATAATAAACTAACGACATCTCTACTGTATTATGCATGTATTATTCATATAAAACTTCCTCTTGAATCACTTTATATATTAAAAAAAACCCGCAACAAAATCCGTTGTGTAATTTTAATGATCTAAGCATACCTACATAGGGACAAACAGAAAGAGAGAAGCGCCTTTGTTTTATAGTATATAGTGATTGATAAGAGCTTATCAATCACTACATTTGACTGAATTTCACGTGATGGAAAACGAAGATGTGACCGACCATGAAGCACGCGAAACCGGTTCACTCTTGACTTACTACTCTTTTTGAAACTATTTGACATTAATAACATATTTATGTGTATGGAACACAAATGTCAGGGTTTCTGTTCCCGTCGCACCTCAAAGAGCTGTCAGCAACGAAGATCCGTCTTCGTTGCTGACAGCCCAATAGGGTCAGTGCCTGCTAGGGTTGCGGAATTTATTTGTAAGAGTCATTGCGGCCCTGGAACGCAAAGGGCACAAGAAATATTACGGGTGGGTTTTAGTCAGTAAGAGTCCCGCTCTGGGTAGAGGGGAAGAGAGCGTCAGATCACTGCCTTCCCCTCCGCCCAGAGCGGGAGAGTCATTTGATGATTTCCCATCCATAAAAAAGGTAGGTACATAATTATGTGCAAGTGAACCTTTCCGGGATATTTAAGTATAGTCAAAATTAATAATCAAATTAAAAATTTAAAGAAAGATGTAGGTAATTTGAGGTTTCTATGGGTTTATGCCACCCGAAAGCAAGCTATTATTGTTAATTTTCTTTTAAATTATTTCTCTATATTTAGGTACCTAAATATTATTTCGTTTATTCAGTCAACATAGGTACATACAAATTACTATCTGCCACCCATGGCTCAGTCGGCATGAGTGTCGATAATTATCCCAAGGGAACATACTGCCGGGATAAAAGTATCCTATGTGTTATTCCAGACTATAATCTAGGTACCTCTGTGCCAAATTTTATTTTTATCTTTTCAGTAGTTTTTGCGTACATGAGTTACAAACATCCATACATACAAACTAGCCCTAAGCTCACCGGTATTGAGAATACCTCCTAACAATGCGAGCTGTGTCCAGAAATACCGCTTTCTGACTCAAGCCTTTGATTGAGCTGTCTAATGTGAGCCTCCTAAGATGTCGATCGAGGCTCTAGGCTATTAAGCCATTGGCTTACACAATAGGGTATTTTACTGTAAAAATCTAATTAGTCCGTATTTTTTCTTTTTTCACGTAAACAAAAAATGAAGACGATACAGTGCTTTGAAAACTCACGTGACGTCACTACGTTGCTACAATTTTTACCAGCGACGTGACGTCACGTGACTTTTCAACGCACTGTATCGTCTTCATTTTTTGTTTACGTGAAAAAAGAAAAAACACGTGTCCAATATTTTTTGTAAATCTATCAGACGGACTAATTAGATTTTTACAGTAAAATACCCTATTTTCGGTAGAATGATTGCTGAGTCCACATCCCACATGTCGACAACCCCGTGAGCCAAGTCAAGATATTTGATTTGTTCATCTTTCTCAGCTTACACGATTAATTTAAATATTATTATAATAACTTTAATCAAATTCAAATATGCATAAGCATAAGCATAAATAAAAGCAGGAGAGTGAACGGGCCGTAATCCATCACGCGGGCCCAGTGTGGGTTGGTGAAAGTCACATGTCTTCGAATTTCTGGTTCTAGGACATGCCGGTTTCTCACGATGCTCACGATGTTTTCCTTCACCGTTTTGAGAGCAGTGGTGATCAAATATGATTAACGTAAAATATTAAATTAAAATAAGTTTAACTTACATATTATTTTTGAATCTCAATTCACCCAAAACCAAAACCGAAACCAAACCAGTTTAGAAACCATTTGCTACTCTTGAAACTATAGCACTTAACTGTAACTATTACTAAGGTGTCTTCTCGTTCACAGGCTTGTGAAGTTCCTAAGTAAAGCTAAGTGCCAACACTCAGAAACACTGAATTTTATATGAGAACTCAACGGGACGTACATAAACGCACTAAATAATAGATTAAAAAAAACAAACATGGCCACCGCTAAAATAAGAGAAATAAATCTAAACTATGTAAATTAGAAAAACACTTACACTACATAGTATAAAACAAAGTCGCTTCCTGTTGTCTGTTTGTCCCTATGTAGGTATGCTTAGATCTTTAAAACTACGCAACAGATTTTGATTCGGTTTTTTTAATGGATAGAGTGATCCAAGAGGAAGTTTTATATGTATTATACATGCATAATATAGCAGAGATTTAGTATCAGCATTGCACCCGTGCGAAGCCGGGGCGAGTCGCTAGTAATAAATATAGTACGTTAGTTGTTTTGGAGGTCTGTGTCCCAGCAGTGGGAACATTAAAAGGCTGATTATGCTAAAGGCTCACACAAGATATCACACAGTATTATCTCATATCATATGTTACTACCATGCACAAAATGCTATTTAACCTTCATTTCAAACAACTCATAATTATGTTACTGTCATGCATAAAATAAATTAAGATGACCATAATATAATAATGTGGGTTGCAGCTGAAAATTAGTGTCTGGTGGTACACCTTGTGTTGCCATCTTTTCATTATGCTGAGCTGAGGCCCTTTTGGCATTATTCGGTTTATTTTATTTTGTTTAATTACATATTATAGTATTGCCAAACAACGTGGCAATGCCGCCAGTTTATTGGATTCACTCCCAGTCGATAGCGATGCGGACGAGTTTTTTGATGCCATTTTGTAGTTAGGAGAATTTTAGTTTATTTTTAGGTTAAGTGTATATATAGTTAGATTTAAAGTAAAATAATCAAATGTTATCTATGGATACAACACAATTAAAACGATGACACTGAACGTTGATAAGGTGTTTTTTTTTTTTACATAATTATAAATACAATAAACTCATTTTTCTTTTCTTTTCTTTCTTTCTTTCTATAATAATGTCTCATGAATTAATGATACCTAGAATTCCAAAGGGACGTTACAGCACAAGATAGAGTGCTTCTTGATGTAAACAGACCACATAATGGGTCGTGAAGTTTTAATAGCGTCTTTACTTACTAAGTAATAGGTACTAAAAGGACTAAGTATCTGACGTCTTTACACCCTTAGGCGACAACATTAAATACACGACTTTTTTGTGTATGGGAAATCATGAAATTACTTCTTCCGAAAGATTACTTCTAGATGGAGCAGGAAGCAGTTTCAGTCTCTTACTGACCCGTTTCCCTTCAAAGCAATTCATTTTAATTAAAATGCCCTTTGCTTTCGTACGATTCTACAACCCTAGCAGACATTAAATACCTACACGTTCGGGTGTGGGTTTGTAAACATAAGTCTAATTAACAATATCGGAAATATCATCCGCCCGGTTTTACATTCAGAACTTCGAAGAAAATGTCGCATTATTAGTGAATGAAATGGAAGGCTAATTTACAAGGTAGGTAAACGTGAGTGAAACATCGGGAAGGGTCACCCCATAGATATAATAATTTTATATTTCTATGGGTCACCCTATCCACACATAGTGTTGGTGATGTTCTTTAAACACGCCAGGGCCTCAAGTCTACTATTTTTATAAATTTGTCATTCTATTCCAATTGAAATTCCATTTTCCTATTCAATACAAACAAACAATAAAATCTTTCCTTTTTATAATATTACCAGCAGCGCCCCGCGGTTTTTCTTTTATAATCTTTATTGTTTTAATTGGGGTTTTTATCCCAATGGATACGCCAACCCCATCATGGCTTATACATACTACAAGAAAAACATGCTTAAACTTAAATAATTAAAGGAGAATATTCAATATAGTACACCAACTCGCAAATTTTTTTCGCCACATCTGACTTCGGTTGTGCTAAAATTTATTGAATTAAACCAACCTATGATATATTTAAATTAAGCTCATTGATCAAAATTTTCCTTTCCTTTTGTTTCTTGAAGACAATCCATCAGCAAATGGTGTACATCCTCAAGAACCTATATTGCATGTGCTGCAGTTGGGAAAACTTACTTTCTTCATGAGAAATGCAAACTTTGCCGATGGATAGTGTCCAGACCGTAATCTTACAGTTAACTTCACATAACTTCTACTTAATCCACTACAGTTAAGCCAGGGCATCTGAGGAAGCTCATTTTGAATTGTTTTTTACCATATTCCTTTGTCTACTGACTTAATGTTTCACCTGCGTAGTTCCCGTTCGCGTGGGAATATGCGGATAAAATAATTATAGCCTACTCGTATGTCACCCGGAGATAGTGTAGCTTCCCAAAAGTGAGAGAATTTTTGAAATCGGTTTAGTAGTTTCGGAGCCTATTCAATACAAACAAACAATCAAATCTTTCTTCTTTATAATATTAATATAGGTTAGTATAGACTAAACACTCCCTTCGTAATATATCAAGTAATTATAATCTAGAGTAATGATTTCATTACAATCTGACGAAATATGCAATTTTCCGGTGACATAATGTATGTATTTACAAGCTTCTGCAAGTAACTTTACGTGCTTCATACCGCGAAACTTTATCAAGAGAATTTCTTCCGGGTTAAAAATTACTTATGTTCGAGGATAAGGTCTTCTGCAGCCATTAGGACCTGAACAGGTAATATAGAATCAACAGACAGGCAGAGAAATTTCCGCATTTATTTTAATAATTGTTTTTTTTTTTTATCAAATCATCAACAGCCTATTGCAGTCCACTGCTGGACATAGGCCTCTTTGAATGTTGGTCTTTTACTCCGGACACTTGATCGCGTAGTCTTTCTACATCGTTTACATATAATAATGTTTGTACAGTTTCACGAATGATGTGACCATAGCCCCCGCAAAAAAAAAAAGAATGTCCGTGGAGTTTCTTGCACGTTCTTCTCCATGGAGATCTACGCCTTGGAACGTGAAAAGCTTATGTGAGACCAAAAGTGCTTGTTAATGTTTTAATTACAATATTTGTTTGAGTTTGGAAATATTCTTATAATAGATCTAATAAAACTATTACAACACAATAAAATTGAGAAACAAATCAAACACTAAGAAACTGATAAACTAATTCCGTGCCTAATCGAGAACACCTATCGATCTTCACATTTAATCGATAACATTGTGAATCGATATAAATGAATATAAATACGATATTATATAGCTCGCACGTATTTGAATATAAGATTTTGATTCGAACTGTGATATTTTTTAATCAAAATTTATCTAAACATAACTAGTTTTAATGTTTGTTCGTAGTTTTTGTGAATAATGACTAGAAGAGAAGATGATTTTAAGAATTGTTTTGTTTCTCTCGTACGGAATGCTGGTAAGTGAATGAATATTATTTTTGCTCACTTACAAAAAACTTAGAACCGTTTCTGGGGTCCATCTTCTTCGCAAAATCGAGGGCAAACAATCAAACTCTGTTTTAGTGTAATACTAGCTTCTGCCCGCGACTTCGTGCGCGTGGAATAGTTACTTTACCCCCGATTTTGAAACTCTCAGCCCGATCGGTTTAAAATTTACAAAGTTTCATACAAACTTTCATCCCCTTGGGGGTAGAATTAATCAAAATCCTTTCTTAGCGGATGCCTACGTCATAACATCTACCTGCATGCCAAATTTCAGCCCGATCCGTTCAGTGGTTTGGGCTGTGCGTTGATAGCTATACGTGCGTCACTATGTCAGTCAGTCAGTCACTTTTGAGTTATACATATTTAGAAGAAGATTATTAAAGATAAGCCACAGTCTCGCCTGATAGTAAGTTACGATGTGGTCGATAATGATAAATGATTTTTATTTTGTAAGTAGGTTAAACATAACACTTTTACATGTCCAATATTTCTTATCATTTTAAGTTAGATGAAGCCCGTGCTTCCTAGTCTCTTTTAAAGTCCATACAATCCGTACTGGTTAAATCATATGAGAAGCCTTTGCCTTTGCCTTTTGAAGAAAGTGCCACACAGATTTGGGTGGACTTGTCCAGACAGTGCAAGCATTTTGTCAGATACCGTGCAGCTCAAACTTAGAACTTTAAGAAGCTCAACGATTTGAGAAACAATACCCACGGCAAGGGCATTTGGGTAGGCCGCAAGAATTACTCACACTGCCAGAAAAACTGAAATAAGATCCTAATATGGCGATCTACATAGTCCTCACATTCATAATATGTTATATGAGAACCATGCAGATCTGTGTCTGAAATGGTCTTTTGAGGAAAGAACCACAAAGATTTAAGTGGGCCTGTCCATTCAGTGCAAGCCTTTGTCAGTAGTCGAGTAGCTCAACTTAGAAACAATAAGGAGCTCAACGACCACGTGGTGGACAAGCTTTTTGGCTTTTTAGACCTATGTATCCTGCTTATATGTGTGAAGTTTCATTAAAATCGGTTCAGTCATTTCGCAAAACAGAGACTTGAAAATTTGTATGAAATGCCATACGGCGGGTTGAATGTATCAAGAAGCACAGACTTCGAATATTGTAGAATTGTTGTCTACAGGACATTTTTAACTTTTGTATCAGCGTTTTTAGTTTCGTTTAATTTCTGTGAAATAGTTTTTTTAAGCTCATTCAGCGTTATTTATAAAATTGTATTTAAAATACGCGTGTTTCTAATCAAATGTGTTTTTAAAACATTTATAGATATTTTTTTCTCAAGTTGGTATCGCTTTTGACTAAAAACTCTATATTTGCTACTATCACTATTATTTGGACAATTTACATACAAACAAACAACAAAAATACATTTACGTCATGTTTTTAGTATTGTATATTATGTCGATCTACTTTCCATTGTCCATTGTAATAATCAATCAATTTTTAATTCCAGGCATCGTCCAACAACGGATATCCAATAATACCCGCTCAAACATATCCTATTTACCAACAGAATGGGTACTCAAATCCTCTAGCTAACCAGCCAAGCGATATCACATCCTATTTGCAAGGGTTGTTGGCTCAAAATCAATCGCCGAAACTGGACTTATCACCTTCTAACATAAGGCAAATTTTATTGAACAGAATATTGTCAGGTCACTCAATGCAATCGACTTTCGACCAAAACTCAAGAGGTTATGGTTCTAATATGGTTGAATTCCCTAACAATGCGATTGCACCGAATGCTGTAAATAGTTATTTCGGGGCTCCTACGGTAAATAATCAACAATCTGAAGTAAATAAGGACGAGAATACAGCAGATACTAAAACGGAAGAAAGACGTAAGAAGACGAAAAGAAGGAAATCAAAATCAAGCAGAAAGCATGACGAGTCTAAAAAAGATCATAATAATTCAGTACAAGAAAGCGATAGAGAAACCAGTAAAAAATCAAAAAGACGCTCTCGGAAACCCAAAACAGAAGCTACTTCTCGCAGTACTACTTCAAAAAATAGTGAAAACGAAGTCGATAAGAAGACTAGAAAGAAAAAACGAAAAAACAAGGAAATCGAAGATAACAATCTAGTTGATAATGAAAGCCAGGTTGAGATTCCAAAACCACGAAGAAAACATAAGGAAAAGCTGAAGCCAGACAGAGATAATACAGAGAAAATTATTTCAGAACAAACAACGAGTAAACCAAAACAAATACAAGAAGGTATAAACGTAGCTCATTTTAACGAAGGGGTTGTTGAAGAGAATAGATTTGCAAGAAATCCTATTCCAGTAGGAGCCGATTTATTCAAGTCATTTCCCAATCTCCCGGAAAACATTGCCAAGAGCTTCAAAGGATTGCCTCAATTTAACAATCCTGCTATGAGTCATTTCTTCGCTAACTATGAAAACATCTACCAGTCTATGATGGCTAAAAATAAAGGGACTAATGAACATATAGAAATCAAAACGAAAAAACCTCCGGGCAACAGAAACAATAGTAAAAGAAAAGTTGAAGTAAAAACTAAAAATTCTACTGCTACTGAAGTTGCTATTCAGAAAAATCTTAAATCAGCAGTTACGCCAAAGGTTAACATAGTGACTACAGAAAAAATAATACTGATTAAGGAAAAACCACGTGGAAATGGCGATCCAGTTCCAAAAGCTGAAGTTTCGAAACCTATTGAGAAATCATCTGAGGTAAAAGAAACAACAAATGAATTTGAAAATGAAGAAATCAAAGACATGGAATCAAACATAAATGAAACTGGTAACAACTATGAAGGATACATTGATGACTATTATCCACAGTTTACAGATAATGCAGCTTATAACGCAAATAATAGAGAGGTTTACGTAAAAAACTTAGGAGATACCAAATATTACTACGCAGTAGATAAGGGAAACCCCGAATTTATAAATCGAATGCGATTTGAAAGCTTTGGTCTCCCTGAACGCATTATAAAAGAATATGACATAAATAAAAAGTACGACGATATTGAAAAAGA
This sequence comes from Hecatera dysodea, assembly GCA_905332915.2. Taxonomy (NCBI): domain Eukaryota; kingdom Metazoa; phylum Arthropoda; class Insecta; order Lepidoptera; family Noctuidae; genus Hecatera; species Hecatera dysodea. The sequence goes on from HG995314.1 coordinate 3,185,563, forward strand.
AGGCATAAAGAACGCTTCTCAACCAGAACTGAAAGATAAAAAAGAGATAATACAATTCCGCAGTCCACCACATTTAGAAATACCTGACTTCCAAACAAAAAAAGTCGAATGGACTGATATTAACCCAGGATACTCCAAATCTGATGAAAATGATGACGATTTTCATCCAAGATACCAAGCTGATAAGGCGTCGTTCTATTCTGAAACTAAAATCCCACACTACACAGGAAATAAAGATAACCATAAGAAAATACAAAAAGAGAAACCTAAGGATGTTGAAACAGTATTCGCAAGGTCCAAAGTAGTTAATTACGGTCCAGTTAATAATCCAGAAGATGAAGACTCTATTTCTGCAGCTAACAGTCATCAAAATTTGACAGATGACAGCCATTTTAAAGATGGCGGCATTACTTACATTATAGCATCATCTTTGGATCACCCTGCGATGACTTGGTAAAGAAATATGTTGGAATCAGAAACGAAGAGAGTGAAAATGTATGTACAGTTTAAATTATTAAGTTATTTATTTAAATAAACTTTCAATGTAAGTATAGATTTTTTGTCCTTTTGATTTTTATATTAACTTATACCTTTTTGTGGAAATACAACTTAAGCATAAGCATAAACATAACCAGCCATTTAACGTGCCCACTGCTGGGACACACTGCTGGGCCTCCTCTCTAGGAGAGGGAATGGGCCGTAATCCAGCACGAGGACCCGGTGCGGGTTGGTATAAAACTTACACTAGGTACTTTTTTTGTTCCCAAAAATTTCACAGATTATTATCATTATACAAGACTGCCCAAATATAAATAAAAAAGAAAACACGTTTGATGACGCAAGAAAATCACAAAATTAAAAGAGAAAAATCTATCAACTAAATAATGCCAGTTTCAATCATTACAAATAAATGTGTTCAAAATTCTCCAAACAAGTAGAGAAAACACTCTTGTACCCATCTATCTTGGCTTGTAAAAAAGTGTCATTCTACCATCTACCAGCATTAATGCAGCACGAATAGAATGTCATTGTCTTTGGTCTAAAGAGCTTTATTTCTCGTAAGAACAACATAGTTTGCTTAAAATGAGATTTATACATTTACTTAAATACACTTTTGTATTGTTCTAGTTTAGAATAAAATCTATTAACTGTTATAGGTACAGTAGGTACTTAGAATAAGTCTTTTTAATTTATTTTTATAAATGCTTATTCTTTACATTCTTTACTGTCGTTTGGCAGGTTGTTGTACAGTTGTGCTCACTCATAATTATATATAAATTTATATTTTTTTTTTTTGCCGTATGTGTGTGTGTGGCTGAGTCAGTTGCAAGTTGTGTTCATTTTTTAGGTGACATTTGTGTGTCTTTTGAGTGAATGTTATATTTGAGTGGAAATTGTCTGTCATTATTTTTTAAATTAAGGTACTAGTACTGAAAACACAACTGTGTAAGATTAAATAGTTTAGTCTTTGAGTTTACTTCCTTTGTAGGTGTTACGTGATTGTCCTCAGTCCTGAGTGGTATTTGACCTCATAATATAATTCCACTGTTCAATCTACTCGTACTCAGCCTTTCCCTAATTTTGTTAGAAGTTAGGGAGAGCAGTGGTGGCCGAGTGGTAACGGCCCCGACTTACGAATTATAGGTCGCTGGCTCAAACACAGCTTGGCGCATTTATTTGTGTAATACTCATCATCACTGGTCTCAAAACTGTGAAGCAAAACATCGTGAGGAAACTGGCATATCCTAGAACCAAAAATTCGCAAACATGTGACATTCACCAACACGCACTGGGCCCGCGTGGTGGATTACGACCCATTCCCTCTCCTAGAGAGGAGGCCTGTGTTCCCAGCAGTTGGAGTATCAGTATTTTACATTGAGCGACTATCCAACCTCCATAACCCAACGGCTGACTAGACCGGGGTGACATATTTAATGGCATCTGACTAACGTGACTAGAGAGCTGGCTTTTTCTTTGATCAACGAATCAGCATTGCCATTCAACGTGGCAATGCGGCCAGTATTCTGGGCACATTTCCCGTTGACAGCGATGTAGGTGAATTTTTCGATGCCCTATGAGTCTTTCCTCCTTTTTACTCCGCTTGTACATATAGATATATATTCTATATTACGAGTATATCTTTGTTTATTTGTATTTTTTATATACAAATATTCTGTTTTTAAAAATTTGACTAGTTCAACGAATGTCAAAGATCTACAATTAATTGACAGCCACGATCAACAGCTTAACGTGATTTCCGAGGCACGGATTAGTCTCGGTATGTCAAGATCATTTTTCCCTTTCCGCCCTTTCCAGATTTACATCAGCAACCGATTCTTAAACTTGAAGATTGACCCGTTCGGCTGTTATTACCTAGCCACGAGGTCCAATTTATAGAACAATAGGGATGTTGCCTGGGGAAAAAAATAAATGATTATCTTTAGTCCGTCAGTTAGATTATAGAAAAATATTGGACACGTATTTTTTCCCTTATCAAATCGATAAAAAAAAAGCATCAAAAGATCAGGAGTGGGAGCGTGTGACGTCAAGGCCTGGTAAAAATTGTAGCGAGTAGTGACGTCACACGAGATTTTTACGTAGGTACTGTATCGTCTTCATTTTTTGTTTATGTGAAAAAAGAAAAAATACGTGTCCAATATATTTTGGAAATCTATCAGACGGACTAATCAGATTTGTTTAGTCAACTACCCTATGCTGTGATAGTTTACCGATATAATAGTATCCAATAAGAAAGGTTTGTTCAGAGCCTACAAGCACGTGTAAAGAAATATTACTTCTGCAAATTCTGCCTGACCTTAGCTAGTAAGTTCAATACTTAACTTTGTACAGTTAGGTTGCCTTCAGAATAGCTAAATATTGTTTACTATTTACTAGCAGCGCCCCGCGGTTTCACCCGCGTAGTTCCCGTTCCCGAGGGAGTACGGGGTTAAAATATAGCCTATGTTACTCAGGGTGAATGTAGCTTTCTAGTGGTGAAAGAATTTTTGAAATCGGTTGAGTAGTTTTCGCGTGAAAGCGTAAAAAACAAACTTACATTCACATTTATATATTAAGTAGGGATTAAGGATCTGTTAGCAATGTTTCTTATGAAAGTTAGTGCGCCCACGTATTTGTTTTCTTGGTTAGTTAAGTAAATACATAAACAATAGATTTTAATCAGTTAATAACATAGAAATTCGAAGAACGTAAAATTATTCCTTTGTTTCGCCGACAGTATGTCTGGAATTAATATTTTGTTTAAACACTTATTTATTGCTCTAGTTTAGAATAATATCTATTTACTGTCTAAAAAATTACTTCAGATAGAAAACCACAGTATCTACAGCCGAACTATTTATGTTACAAATGCATTGTATCAGTGGAACTCTCGTGACCTATCACTAGAGTGAAGCCGGGAGAAAAGGCAGCAGCAAATAAAAAATAAAAAACAAAATAATGTTATAACACGTTTATTTACTTCAATAACATAAAATATAGAGTAACAACAACAACAAAAAATGGTGCATTGCAAAAAATTCTTACAGTCACTTAGATAGGAGCTCGTGGCTAAATTATAACAGCCGCACGGGTCGATCTTCTAGGTTAAGCAACGCTTGCCGAGGTTGGTCTGTGGATGGGTGACCATCTTAACATAACGAGACTTCTCCGTGCCTCGGAAAGCACGTTAAGCCGTTGGTCCCGGCTGTCATTTGGAGATCTTTGGCAGTCGTTACGGATTGTCAGAAGCCCGAAAATCTGACACCAGTCTTGCCAAGAAGTACCGTGTTCCCCAGTTAATGGGTTGTGGAGGTCTGGTAGGCAGCCGCTTCACGTAAAATACTGGTATTCAGCTGAATCCGGCTTGACTGGGAGCCAACCCCAATGTAGTTGGGAAAAGGCTAGGCAGACTTAGATACCATAATATACCAACCTAGGAGGGCTTGCATAAAATGGCATTCTATTTGCGAAAACGATAGTCCAAAAGTGCGAAATCTGATGCGACTGAAATGCGCTACTGAAATACCATACAATCAATCAAACCGAAAAAACGTCAGTTTTACCTGAAGCTAAAAGTATATATTTTTCAAATTAAAAAACTAACAACCAATTTTCAAACTAAGACAAAAATGCTAACAACGTATCTAAGTGATCCAAATCAAAATCATCATCATTATTCAATATTTCATCTAATAACATCAATTCGAGCATTTTTTCTACTTTAGAATCCTTGTTTGAAGCCTTTTTTTTGAAAACAGGAGCCTTCATGTTAAATGGTGATGATATTCCAGGGTATGAAGGTAAAGTCGGTGATGGTAAGGACGATGGGCAGTTTTGTGGTGATGAAAAGGTTATCAATGATGTTGGTGAGAACGTTGTTACTTTAGGTTGCAGTGAACTACTAAATATAGGCTGGCTAGAAATTGTTTTGAGAGCTGAAAATTGGCAAGGTGTATCTAACACAATGGTTGAAGCGTCTAACACTGGTGATATTGAAAAGCTGTTAACTGGGTTCCCTTGTGGGGATGGTAAAACTGATAAAAGAGACAATGTTTCTTCAGGTATTAACACAGGATCAACATAAGAATCTGATTGAGTTGAATAAGTAGGTGTTTGTAGTATATTTTGAGGTGCCGACTGAATGGACGACTTATTTGTAGAAAGTATATTCTGAACTACATTTGACAGCAAAGTTGAAAAAGATGACACCATATCTGAAGTAGTTTGGACGATTGATGATATAGGAGACTGGTCAATGTGAGAAACAGGAGTAGTAGGAGTCTGCGATATTTTCGAAGGAGAATAAGTATCAGGAGAAAAAGAAGACGTTCCAGAAGAAATAGTGGGTATCAATTCAGTTGGTATTTTAGGCGGTGAATACCGAAATGGTATCGAAACACATTCTTTAGTAAATGACGGATGTTGGTATGAAGATAAACTAGGAGGATTTATTCCTTCCAAATCAGGACAATAATTTGGGTTTATTTGTTCAATAATCTCCGTGCAAACACCTATGATAGGACACACTTTAGGTATATCAATATTCTTTGAATAGTCAAAACTGCTTATCCTGTTTGATAATAAATCAAGGATTGGAGAGGAGGATACAATTGGAAGCAGCGGCGTTTTTGGAGAATTTAAGCAGATTGTTGGTGACGCAAATGCAGGTGGCTTAATTACGGGAGGAGCACAAGGTTTCAGCTCAATGTCTGAGGTTCTACCAGCCCATAAATATGACATAGAACTGAGTGGATCCTCATCACATCTTAAATTAATTGTAGGTAACGCACACTTGGGTGGATCAAGTTTCGATTTAAAAGGGACAAAAGTTGAGCCAGTATCGGCTTCTTTTGGAGGCCATGGATTGTTAACTAGTACATTTTGAGCTGACGACACGGTGTTAGTTGAAATAGGTTCATTCAATTGTGATGGTGATATTGGTAACTGTACAGGGTTGATGGTTCTCAAGATCTCTGCAGCTTTAATTGGGTGGGCAGATAGAGACAAACTAGCGTCATTTCTGCCAGAAAGTGAATTAAGGCTCGAGTCAAAAATTGCAGTTTTTGGGCTCAGTATATTATGGAAACCAGATTGACTTGGGAAGTTATTATAACCAGCTCTATTAAAAGAGAAGGGCCGGCTACTCAAATATGCAGAAGGTGTCTTAACTCCAGGCAAGTAGGTAGATTTATAGTGCAAAGGATATGGTGATGAGGACGGAGTACTGAATGGAGTCGTATTTGAACTAAACTTTTCCGGATAAGAGGGTGTTCTTGTTTCCAAAGATATCGCTGATTCTAAAACCCCAGATGATGATGATTTGATAGTTGGCAATGCTAAAACATTATTTGTATTAAACAAAGTACTTGAAAAACCATTCCGTTTCAATGATTCTACAGGAACATTAGGCAAGGAGTTGATGCTGGGTAAGGGAAATAATTGATTTAATGGAGGGGTATAAACATCTGACAATTGATTTGGTTGCTTAGTAGGTGATGATAAAAATTGATTTTTGTATGGCAATGACATTTCTGATGAACGACTATCTGGTTTAGCATTGCTAATAGGTGCCTTACATGGTCCTAAAAACTTTTCTTTTAATCTTTCTGGTATTTTAACATTTCCGATTGATGATGAATCAATTTTGGGTACAGGCAAAGCTCTGGACGTTGACGTGCATGCCAGTGGAGACGAAAATTCTCTTATCACTGATCCTTTAGGTATTACGGCTTTGCTGTCACATATCAGTGATGGTGTTGGGACAGATGATGAAAGAATTGAAGAGGGTAAAGGTTTAGGTTTCATTGGTGTCACTTTTCCTATTGAACCTGAGCATGATACTCCACCCAGTGTTTTTGTGATGACCGTCTGAAAAAGAATAATTAGTAAATATAACTTGCTTTCTAAACAAATGAAGGGTCCACTGCAATAACGATAAATGTCCTTGGTACCTCGTTTTGAGATAATTGCGTTTCAATTGTATTAATGGCAACAGGAAAGTCGTGTTTAAAGGTATGAACATAATACATTATTGGTTGGCACATTTTTATTATTGATATTATATTGTTCATTTACACAAGATTTATTAAAGAAATAAGTAAAAAATATATTATTTAGTTATTTTTTTTAAAAACCAGGACTTTATTAAGTACCTTTTATCTAATATAAGCGTACAGTGTCTAAAATATCGGGATTTTAAGTAATATTGCTAAGTTTCTTAACGAGAATACCGACTGCAGATATCCAGTGGCTTTTTACAAAAATGATCTTTCATCATTATTGCAGTAGACCCTTCAAATATTATAAAGTCGTAAAATTGTCACTGGTAATTTCTGACGATACTGCGGGCGTACCATGAGGTGTTAAAACGTGAATCTTCCGAGCGAGAAAGAGGGATAGAATTATACACCCTATATAGCTCCATCCCTTTTTCTCGCTCGGATGACTCACGTTATAAGACGTCATGGTACAGCTCCTGATCTGATTTCAACATTCTTAGGCTTCACTATATTGAGTGTTATAAGCTACTTTACTCAATTCGTCAAACACTATAAGATGGGGGTCATAGGTAGGTTCCAGTCTGTTTCTTGTCCGAGTTTCTTGTCCGTTCTTCTCCATATGATCTACCTGGACGCTAGAGTCACTTAATTATGACAAATTTTAATGATGACGTTCAAAAGTGCCGTTTAATGGCCTAATTGAAATAAACGTTTTGACTTTGACTTTCAATGTTTGTACGGTGGCCAAATACTGGGCCAAATAAGGGATTTTACTACAACATACACGATAAGATAAGACGAACATAGGCAACATCAACATCATCTGCCTAGCCTTTTCCCAACTATATTGGGGACGGCTCCCAGTCATACCGGATTCAGCTGAATACCAGTATTTTACGTGGAGCGGCTGCCTATCAGACGTCCGCAACCCATTAACTGGATGATACGGTACTTCTTGGCAAGACTGGACTCAGATTTACTGGCTTCTGACAATCCGTAACGACAGCCAAAATCTACAAATGACAGCCGCAGCCGGGACCGACGGATTAACGTGCTTTCCGAGGCACGGAGGAAACTCGATATGTTAAGATGGTCACCCATCCACAGACCAACCTTGGCAAGCGCTTCTTAACCTTGAAGATCGACCCGTGCGGCTGTTATTCTTTAGCCACGAGCTCGTCGATCATAGGCTACATAATTATAATCCTGAAATAATGCATGGTTTCTAGGGATAGGTCACAGGACCGCGGCAACGGGAAAAACTAACTAAAAAAATAGTATTGTCCATGCATTAAAACTTCGAATATAAAATACCTTGTTTAACTTGTTTTGTAAACGAAAGTTATTATCAATATAATAAGGTATTTGACTAAAAAATAGAATTAATCCGTCAGATAGATTTCCAAAAAATAGTTCCGTAATTAAAGTTATTTTATACTTTTTTTTATTGTTTTGTTTAGAAGTCGATTGTTTTTATTAAACAAGTACGAAGTTACAAATCGCAAACCGTGTTTTATTCATAGGAATAGTAAGTAAAACTAGTGGCGACGTTTCCTGGTGTTACAATATACTATTGAAATAAAAAACAAAACTACACACAGATGTTAATATAATCACTTACCTGACATATCACATAAAGTAGCAACAATTTCACCCGCATATTGTTAACTTAAAAATGAACAGTTACACACTAACATCAATTTATAACTTCAAAACAATAGTTATTGTAAAACCAATTCATAGAAAAAGATATGTTGTGTTTTAAATGTATTTTATAAGTTTGTAATAACATTTGTTGATAAAATGTGGCAATAGGTACGACAAAGTTTCCACAGAATATATACAAATATAACTAGCCAGCCTATTTAGCTTGTCCCAAGGAAAAATACTCCTGGATAAAATTCCTGTCCAATAGGGTAGTTGACTAAAAAAATCTAATTAGTCCGTCAGATAGATTTCCAAAAAATATTGGACACGTATTTTTTCTTTTTTCACGTAAACAAAAAATGAAGACGATACAGAGCGTTGAAAACTCATGTGACGTCACTACTCGCTACAATTTTTACCGAGCCGTAACGTCACAAGCCCCCACTCCTGATCTTTGATGCTTTGTATCTTCGTCAGTTTTTATAGATTTGATAAAGGAAAAAATACGTGTCCAATATTTTTCTATAATCTAACTGACGGACTAAACATAATCATATATTTTTTACTCAGGAAACATCCCTATTCCGGGTAATAATTCCGGGAATTGGACAGGATTTTTACAGGATACCTACCTATAGTAGAAATTGTAATAAATCCGTGTGCCAAGTTCAATCGTTCAGCAATTGAAAACGGAAGACAAACAGCTAACTTCGCATTTAAAATTTTAAGCATGGATCACAAAGAGTGTTTACGATTTGGGACACTTTCTCGTGTACCTACCTTATAGTCATTTGCCTAGCCTTTTCCCAACTATATTGAGATCGGCTCCCAGTTAAACCGGGTTCAGCTGAATACCGGTATTTGACGTGGAACGGCTGCTTACCAGATCTCCGCAACCCAATAACCTTACCTTACCTATATCAAGCCATAATATCTTCAGCTTTTTTCAGGATAAGTAAGCATTATAAATAAATAAATATATATATATATATATATATATATATATATTTTTTTTTTTTTTTATTTGATTTTAAGTGTTTTGGTTTTTTGCCATTACATTTTAATAATCACTTGTACGCCTTCAAAACGCCGGCAAAACATAGCGCTAAAATATGTTAACCTAACAGCTTTATGTAAATACCTATGTTTTACCAATAAATATTCTGTATACGATTATGTATCTGTATCTGACAAAAGAAATGCCATCAAGGGGATCGCTAAATAAACGGGGCGGTTGGTTTATGTATTTGTTAAATTGCCTCTCGCCCTCTTTGGCAATTGAGTTCCTATCGACTATTCTGCCAGCGTCATGAACTTCGAAAGCGTTCAAATAGAAGTCGCAATATCATCGCGATACTCTTAATGTCAAACACACAAAAATTAGAGACGTATAAATGCTTTTGACAGTTTGGGTCTGCGACAAAAAAGCGACCTCTCCTCTATACAAATAAAAGTAACCTCAAAATCGGCTGTTACCACTAACGATCTAAACTTAAATGCACAAAAGATAAAAATACTTCCCTTGCCATTATATTATTATCTAATAGATACGAGCTATTTCGTAAAATAAAGCATGATGTACACAGATAACATTAATAGGTAAGTTTGTAACATTGAAATATAATATAATATTGTAATAATAATATATTAAGTAATGAACAGATTGGCAATACCATTGCCTGGAGCGAACGTGACTTTGCTGAGAAATCATAATTATGTATATTTATTATCTACTCGTACCTATGTATTACAAGGTATTGTTACAAAAGAAAGACAATATTCATTTCGTGAAAAAGTTACTTAGTTGGGTTGACGGAAAAAGTCACAAAGAAATCTGGAATTTAGTCGTGAGCAATACATAATAAATATTTATAACTAGTAGCGTCCCGTGGTTTGACCCGACTATTCCTATCAATTTTAGCAGTTTGTAAGTTGGAATGAGAAATCTTAGCATTTGTATGTATAATCTGTCCCCGTATATTCCACGTAATTGAAACGGCTGGACCAAGTTATTATATCAATATCGATATTTCAATGGAAAGTTGCAAACGCCGCAAAATAGGGGTGTTTCCTGAGTAAAAAATATATGATTATATTTAGTCCGTCAGTTAGATTATAGAAAAATATTGGACACGTATTTTTTCCTTTATCAAATCTATAAAAACTGACGAAGATACAAAGCATCAAAGATCTGGAGTGGGGGCTTGTGACGTTACGGCTCGTTAAAAATTGTAGCGAGTAGTGACGTCACACGAGTTTTCAACGCTCTGTATCGGCTTCATTTTTTGTTTACGTGAAAAAAGAAAAAATACGTGTCCAATATTTTTTGGAAATCTATCTGACGGACTAATTAGATTTTTTTAGTCAACTACCCTATTGTAAAACATCGCGTGAAATTGTGAACTATTTTTTCTTAATAAATCCTTATATTTATTCTCTATATTCTGAGTCTAGCCCATCCAATTCAATAGATTCCAATATTTTTTATCCGTGTGTGAATATTGGAAATTATTGAATTTGGATGAGACTTCCTGTAAACAAAACGATTTTTTTAAATAATATATTCAGATCTATAGGTACATATAATGAAATTGTAACAGGCAGATTCTGTTTCAGTTTTTAGAAGTCTGTCTGTTTGTATGTGCATCACACAAAAACTACCGCATGGATTTAACCGTAATTTAGACTGATCTACTGCTTGATGCCTAACATAAAATATAGACTATATTTTATCATTTAGAAATACTAGATTCTAAGTACCACGCGTACAAGGTCGCGGGCAAAAACTAGCAATCTAATAAAGATTTATTACAATCTTACGAATTGATCAACTTTCCTGTGTTTTAAATAATAGAAAAACAGTTTAATTTCTCCCAAACAGACGCCCATGACATTATTAAACATGTTCGAAAGAGTCACCGCGGTCCTGGAACGCAAAGAGCATTAGAAGGAACACGGATGGGTTGTAGTCAGTAAGAGTCTGACACATCCTTCTGCTCCGGCGTGAGTGGAAAAATTCATTTCAGGATTTCCCATCCTGTTGCGGAATTTGTTCGAAAGAGTCACCGCGGCCCTAGAACGCAAAGGGCACACAAGAAGGATCATGGGTGGATTTTAGTCAGTAAGAGTCTGACACTCCCTTCCGCTCCACCCAGAGCGGGAGAAGTCATTTGATGATTTCCCATCCAAAAAAAAAAAAACAAAAAAAAAAGGATTTCCCATCCAAAAAATTATCGTCTAACTTAGTTACTGGGTTATGAAGACCAGATAGCCAGACGTTTGATGTAAAATACTGGTACTCATCTACATACATCTGTATAGACTGGAAGCTAGTGCAGTGACCCAATTTACTCAGGGCCGTCCCTACGCCGGAAGATCATAAGTCCGGCTTTTCGGTCACCGGGATGTCAAGCTGATTTTCTTTGTTCCTGACAAGACTCTGGGCCACGAAGGTTTTGACCTTAAGAAGCGTTGATAGACTGGAAATATGGATTAGGTATAATAATTCAGAATAGTTTAAGTAGGTATGAAAGTAAATCTGTCAAATTAAGAAAAAAAAGGTTTCGGACTTTTCTAGAGGCATAACCTTTTATCGTTCCAAGGGAGCTTATTAGCATTTATGAGTTCTCTACTAATGAAGAATTCTACTAATTAATCTTGCATAGTCTAAAAAGGTTTTAAACCTTTTTTCTTTTAACTTAAGCCGAGGAACTCGTGGCTAAAATAGAACAGCCGCACGGGTCGATCTTCGAGGTTAAGCATCGCTTGCCGAGGTTGGTCTGTGGATGGGTGACCATCTTAACATAACAAGAAATCTCCGTGCCTCGGAAAGCATGTTAAGCCGTTGGTCCCGGTTGTCATTTGGAGATCGTTGGCAGTCGTTACGGATTGTCAGAAGCCATAAAATCTGACACCAGTTCTTGCCAAGAAGTACCGTGTTCCCCAATTAATGGGTTGTGGAGGTCTGGTAGGCAGCCGCTTCACGTAAAATACTGGTATTCAGTTGAATCCGGCTTAACTGGGAGCCGACCCCAATATGGTTGGGAAAAAGGCTAGACAGATAATAGGTACTGACTGAAGTTACGGGGTTAAATGTAACAAAGCGAGCATTCGTGCAGTAAGTATCTGAAAACAAGCACGAACACGCGCATGATGCTCGGATTTTATGACACAATGTATCCTAACATGGTTGCGGAATTTGTTCGGGAGAGTTACCGCAGTCCTGGAACGCAAAAGGCATTAGGAGGAACACGGATGAGTTTTAGTCAGTAATAGTTTTACTTTCCTTGCCGGTCCGCCCAGAGCGAAAAAGTTATTTTGAAGATTTCCCATCTATAAAAAAACGTACCTATAGTAACACGCTCGCTGCGAATGTTAAGTTACGGCTCATAACACCAGTCAGTACCCACCTTTAGGTACAGCAGCTATCTGTAAGGTATTTATTTTATTATCTACTAGCAGCGCCCCGCGGTTTTACCCGCGTTTTTTCCACTTTCGTGGGAATATAGGGACAAAATATAGCCTATGTTAAAAAAAAAAAAATTGATTGAGTCAGGCGTTACTTTGCGGAAATCCATTTTAAATTTGATAATGAAAATACCTACTAATATTCGCGGAAATTAAAACTAGGTATATTATTTTCATTATCAAAGTTAGCCTATGTTACTCAGGGTTAGCTTTCTATTATGGTGAAAGAATTTTTGAAATCGGTCCAGTAGTTTTTGAGTTTATTCGTTACATACAAAAATACAAATCTCTCATCTATACGTACTAATATTATAAAGCTGAAGAGTTTGTTTGTTTGTTTGAACGCGCTAATCTCAGGAACTACTGGTTCGAATTGAAAAATATTTTGGGTTGAATAGACCTTTTATCGAGGAAGGCTTTAGGCTATATATCATCAAGCTTAAGCCAATAGGAGCGGAGCAGCGATAAAGAATGTTTTAAAATCGGGGATTCCACGGGGACGAAGTCGCGGGCAGCAACTAGTCTTTATATAATTAGTAATAAGTAATATAGTAATAAAGATATAGATATCTAAGGAGAAATATCATCGTGCTTGTTAAATCCAGCCACTGGTTCTACGGTCTTTTTGTCATGTCCTAAGGCCTTGAAACTCTGAAAAAAATGCTATTCTATCAGCAAATTTTAGACAAGACATTCAGGCTTTGGTATTCAAGAATGCCTTGTTGCATTAAGTCTGCCTATAACACTGCACAGCTTTACAATACTAATACCTGAAAAATCGTCATTCTAATCATCATTGTGAACAACTTATAATCGCGAAATGAAAAATCATCTGTTCAGTGGATTTTTTGAGAATTATGTGCACAAAAAAGTATTGGGCAGTAATTTCTTTTTACACGACTGCCAAAAAAAGGAGTCTTATTTTTTCAGGGTTCATGTATGTATGTTTGTTTGTGAGTTTCTTCATTCGGTGTATGATACAGTATCGTCAGAAGCGTTGAGTTATCCCGGGTAACATAGGCTGTTGAACATTTTTTTTTTTAATAAATAGGGGGAAATGGTTCATAAATAAGAACGAAAATAGTTTAAAATTGATTGAGTCAGGCGTTACTTTGCGGAAATCCATTTTAACTTTGAAAATGAAAACAAAATATCTAGTTTTAATTTCCGCGAATATTAGTGGGTTGCAGGTATGCACCTCCCTCCCGCCCGCTATATTATGCACATGCAAGATTACTAGGCAAATGCAAGGATTTTAAGCACATGCAGGAAGGCAATGCAAAACCCAACACCATTACCGACACGTGTTTCGCCTCTCCACGAGGCATCCTCAGGGGACGTGTTGACTCGCTGACCGTTGAGTTGCGACTGAGCATTTAGTTTTTTTTTTTTTTTTTTTTTTTTTGAATGGACCACTCGCAGTTCAGCACACTAAGGCTGGTTACTGCTCAACCGGAATGAGCATTTAGTACAAGGCACCCCCCTTTTATACACTGCCACCGTTGGTTATTTGTGTACAACTACCCGCAAACATTCGCAGTAAAGGGGAAGAAACCAAATTCGTCTGGTCATTCAACAGTGCAAAATTATTATTATTACTATGTTTAAAAATCTCTAATTGTTCCAAAACACACAGCCGGAAACCCTTATCACAAATATGTAGTATACTAAAACTATTGTTGTCGCGCAAAGAATGGCCGGTATCAATTAAATGTTTCGCGAAATTCGATTTGTCCGAATGGCCATTTCTATACGCGGCAACATGTTCCCCATACCTTATGTCAAAGTTTCGGCCCGTCTGACCCACATACACCCCGTTGCATTCATCACAGACCAGCCTATACACCCCAGACTTTTTACTATTTTCTAAAATATCTTTTCCGTTACAAACACGGCGTATATTCTGGTCCGTTCTGAACGCTACATAAACGTTGTTTTTTCTAAGTAAATTACTAATTCTATCTGAAATGGGGCCCATATAGGATGGGGCCCTGTGGGTATCATACACGCGCCGAGCATATAACGTCCTGCGTGTTCAATTTAATAATGCTTTTAGGATGTTGTTGGGACTACCGTGGCGTTGTAGCGCTTCAGGAATGTTCGCGGAGGCTCGCACAGATGGTTTCCATGCCATCATGCGAAAGAAAGCGGCCTCCTTACTACAACGCTTGCATGGTAGTGGCAACAGCATCCTAAAAATGATAGCTGCCAGACCGGACTGTCCGTTTCAGCGACACTGGGTGGGAATAGTCCTAGGTCAATAAAAAATAATAATTAAACAAATTTAACATTACTAACCCACTTATTTAAGCACCATTGTTACTAACACCAAAATACTAACAAAAATATGGACCTTAGTCTGAAATAAAATGTTTATTATTATTATTATTATTATTATAGGTTAGACTGGTCACATATCTATTAATATTAGTACGCGGACATGCATATAATAGTGAACGAACTTTGCGCGACAACAATAGTTTTAGTATACTACATATTTGTGATAAGGGTTTCCGGCTGTGTGTTTTGGAACAATTAGAGATTTTTAAACATAGTAATAATAATAATTTTGCACTGTTGAATGACCAGACGAATTTGGTTTCTTCCCCTTTACTGCGAATGTTTGCGGGTAGTTGTACACAAATAACCAACGGTGGCAGTGTATAAAAGGGGGGTGCCTTGTACTAAATGCTCATTCCGGTTGAGCAGTAACCAGCCTTAGTGTGCTGAACTGCGAGTGGTCCATTCAAAAAAAAAAAAAAAAAAAAACTAAATGCTCAGTCGCAACTCAACGGTCAGCGAGTCAACACGTCCCCTGAGGATGCCTCGTGGAGAGGCGAAACACGTGTCGGTAATGGTGTTGGGTTTTGCATTGCCTTCCTGCATGTGCTTAAAATCCTTGCATTTGCCTAGTAATCTTGCATGTGCATAATATAGCGGGCGGGAGGGAGGTGCATACCTGCAACCCACTAATATTCGCGGAAATTAAAACTAGATATTTTGTTTTCATTTTCAAAGTGAAAATAGTTTAGTTTTCATGAAAATTAGACTACGTATACTGTCATAGTCTAAAGCTTGTTTAGTACATTGCAAAAAAGGTATAAAATAAAAACCCTTTTTTTAAATATATTCTTGTTTTTTTTTCAGTTTTGGTCCTATGCTTTGCGTGCATACGTTCTTGTTACTCATTGAAAAGCACTTGTCAACGTCATTATTTTGGACAGTTGTTTTTCCTCATAGAATGCCAGTTGTCCAAATTCTCTGGTCATCAGCAAGGAGTGAAAATTTGGAATGCACACAATAAACAAAGATAACAAAATAACAAGAAACATTAACTCAAAAAATATATTTATTAATATTACAAATAAATAAATAATACGAAATTAATAGATAAAATTATATGGACCCAGGCCGCAAGAGTTTACAGGCGACACTATAGGTCCAACTGGCGACATGACGGGTCCAACAGGAGACAACAACCCGTAATCCAGAGGTGAACCGAATCCAACGGTTGGGACTACAACTTCTGGTTGAGACAAAGGCAGTGTGTTACTTAGGAGGTTGCTAACAACCAACAGCTGCAAAGCATTGGCCAAGTTATTGGCAACAGTGCTGTCTTGAATGATAGTTGCAGGTGGCAATTGGTTTGCCACTAAAGTTTCGACGCCATAAGGGTTTATGTCCAAGATTGGTTGACCATAGTTTGGACCAATGATCATCTGATTTGGCAGTAGTGTTTCAGCTACTGGTAGAGGCATTGGCAGGATGTTTTGTTGCAAGCCAGGCATAAGGCGGTTCACGCAATTTGCGGTGATGGTCTAAAAATTAAAAAGGTTTTGATTAGTACCGTCAGTGTTTAGTTAAACTTAGGCATAATGCTCGATCCAGAGTTCTAAGCTCGTAGAATTAAAATAATAAGAATAATAGATTAACAACTGATTTTGAAAAAGATTATTTGAATTTTAAATTCCAAGTTTATTTGAAGCTATCGCAGTTCAAAGTGGCAAGAACAAAGATGCTGTTTCATAAATAAGACCCAATACAAGTCATGTTGAACAAGACTTAAAGCTGGCATTTAAGACACGACATAACAACCGACCTATTTCTATTGTACAATCTCTATAGAAAAGGCTAAAAGAACACGAAGAATGTCCAGGGCAATCCTGCAGAGATTGGTAGATACAATTTAACTATGGCGTCCTTTGAACATACTTTCTTGATACTCTTTTATGTCAGCGTTAGGAGTGTGCCACACTGGCTAAGTCCTACAAGGTAATATTGCATAGCATAATCAGCCTTTTAATGTTCCCACTGCTGGGACACAGGCCTCCTCTCTTTTTTTTTTTTTCTGGATGGGAAATCATCAAATGACCCCTCCCGCCCTGGGTGGAGCGGTAGGGAGTGTCAGACTTTTACTGACTAAAACCCACCCGTGATCCTTCTTGTGCCCTATGCGTTCCAGGGCCGCGGCAACTCTTTCGAACAAATTCCGCAACCCTAGCAGGCACCGACCCTATGGGGTCCCGTCCTTGGTGCTGACGGCTCCTTCGGCGCGCGTGGAACACAACGCGTCGTCGACTCAACCTGGTATCGGACGGCGAGCCACCCACGCTCACCGTCCCCAGGCATCAGCCACTGCGCAATAGCACAGCGGCCGACTTGTCTCTGGAGGGGGCCGAAATGGGACCATTACTGGCACTCCATCTCAGCACCCTCCCGAGGCCTCCTCTCTAAGAGAGGGAATGGGCTGTAATCCATCACGCTGACCCAGTCCGGGTTCACATGTCTTCGAATTTTTGGTTCTAGGACATGACGGTTTCCTCACGATGTTTTTCTTCACCGTTTTGAGAGAACTAGTGATGAATTTTAATTACGCAAAGTAATGCGCCTGGCTGGGTTTGAACCCGCGACCTACAATTCGTAAGTCGGGGCCGTTACCACTCGGCCACCACAGCTCAATTGGGGCCGTTACCACTCGGCCACCACTGCTCAGTCGGGGCCGTTACCACTCGGCTACCACTTCTCTAATACTGTGCAGCTAATATTATACACTGCAGGTAATATTGTGGCTATAATAAATTAACTTGGCATAACCACGCTTGTTCTCCCAAAAGGGCAAGAAACTGTTGTGAAGTATTGTCGTTTCGCTGGTTATGGTATAATTCATATGTAATTAGCAGTGACCTCATTGCCATTAACTCTGCTTTTTTAGGCTGCTACTTAAAAATTACCACTCAGTATGTAAATTACCACCGTGTGCCTTCCGAGAAGCTCCAAATATTTTGGACCTTATTTATTGTTTATTGGTCGCGTTTCACCACAATCTCATGCGATGTTAGCGATGATGATGATGGAAATCGCTTGCCTACTAGTAAACTTAAATACTCTTGACTTAAAAATCTACCAACAGAGAAGCTAGATCTGGTAAAGTTATAGCTTAAACAGTAAACTCCCAGAGTCAGGAGCCCGTTAGAGACGACAGTCAGCGACACCATCCGAAAAGCCGAAGATAAGACAAAGTGGCAAGATTAGAAAACTCGTCGCGGTCGACTGGACAGGGGCACAAAATAGTGATGGCATTGCTACGTGAAATGACAACCTACTTATCCTCTCTCCGAGGTAAATGCCAGTGCTTATGATTTTTTTATTAGATTTTTAATAGAACTTCAAATCGTGAATGAGCACTCCGACTCCACAGCCAAAGAGGATTTATTTGACACCATGCCTATACACAGAGCAGTCTCAGCCATGTTCGAGAGCAAAAGGATGACACACCGATCGTGGCAAATTTGGCTTAGTTAGGAGTTTTGGTTTTAAACATTAATTAAATAAAAGAAATATAAATACTTACGTTGAATAATGCTAATTGCAAGCAGACGAAAGCAAGAATCTTAGCCACCATTTTGAAGGGGTTAATGTCTCGAATTACTTTTCGTATTGAATACTATGTGTTCAGCAGTTCTAAATCGACTTTATATACTGATGTTTTATCTTTAAAAGTTTATTAAAGAATATCGCACTATCTGATGTTAAGTAATAAGTTAATGCAAGCGATAAAGAGTAGAATGATTTTGCAATGCGTGAACCAAGTGTCTTCTCTTGGATTGAAGTAAAACTTTACGTAATGATTTAATAGAAAACTTTCATGCATTCGTTTTGTATGTTTGCAGCCCTGCAAAGGGTATCGTGAGACCCAGTGACTTTGGTTTCCAAGGTAGCCTCCCTCACACCTCCAATCTCCTAAGATTGGAGGTGTGTCCTGCTTGGGCGGGGCAATGCTGTGTCCGTGTGGAGGCGACCGGTGGCGGCGACCTCTTGCTTCCAGCTCTGGTTCCATACATGGTCCAGAACGAGGGCGCATGGCAAGTGGACACCTCCTTCTGCAATCGCATGGAATTGGTGTCACTTGAGACTCTTCGGCAAGACTGGTATCAGATTATCTGGATTCTGACTAGGGATCCGTTACGACTGCCAAAGATGTTCAAAGTCAGCCAATACCAATCAAGGTACTAAAGAGTCTCGGTGTGTAGTTTATGGTCACCCAAATTCAGGATTTTACATTTAATACTTCATCACTATTTCTTCGCAAAAAAAAAAACATGATGGCAAAAGTGTTGCCACTATTTTAATACGGTTAAGAAAGGTGAGAATAAAACCAAGTTTTTTCTTATAATAAATTAATTTAATTATCATAAAAGTTATTCCTCTCCCCTATATAATATGGTGGTATTTGCGGCCCCGCATGTGGTGGAATGGGCCATGGCCCATTTGGGAGTCCAAAGAATGGCATTGGCCATTGTCCTCGGGGCCCAAGTTGTGGTTGAGTTGGACCAAAGTATTGTTGCATGGGCCACTGCCCCTGTGTTGGGCCCAAGTGTGGTTGACTAGACCACGGCCTATGTATTGGACCTAAGTGTGGCTGAATGGGAAATGGCATTGGCACTCCCAAATTTGATGGGAATGATATTCTTGAAGGGTACCTTGCAGGGAACATTCTGTTTTGTTGATATCCCCAGGGTGTGTAGTCGTTTGAATATCCAAAGTAGAAAGGATTTATCCAATTAAATAAACCCTGAAATAAAAAAATAATGTTGGTAAGTAAGGTCTCAAAAAGCTGTCGTTAGTATAACCTTGCTTCTTGGGCATGATTCTACGTCAAAAGTTCTTAAATGTAATGAGTATTGAAAAATGTGGCACTTCGAATCATCGGTACGTGAGCTCGACTCGTATGTACTTGACCGGTTTTATTTTGTTTATCGTACCTATTGTTTTTAATGTTATTGTTTTAATTTTACATTCAAAAATTGCTGACTGAAGCGCTCATACAAAGTGGTCAGTAACCTGGGCAGTCACTTCGAGATCGTTTTCTAATAGATTTTTATTTGAATACTGACTCCACCCGCGTGTATGACGAAAAATTATCTCAAGGGAACTTACTCTCGGGATAAAAGTACCCTATGTTACTCCAGACTATAATCTATCTCTGTGCCAAATTTCATCAAGATCCATTTAGTAGTTTTGGCGTGAAAGAGTAACAAACATCCATACATACAAAATTTCGCGATTATCTTACTACTATTTAGTAAGAAAAACAAAAACGTTTGAATAGTTCTTTACAGGTCCCACGACTGCAATGAAAGATTATTATCTTTCCTGTTTTTAATCACTTTTTGATATGGCAGGCGTATTTTTTAATTATTTGTTTTTATTTCTTACTTTTTTGCATGCGGTATGTTTTCATGAAAATTAAACACCCCCTTTTTATTTTTTGAAATGCCGCCTCCTATGTTATCCGTGATAACTCAACGCTTCTAAAGCATACATTGATATCGGTTAAGCCGTCAAGAAGTTATGGGGGAATAAAGAAACTCACAAACATATATACATACATGAACCCTAAATAAAAACAGAACAATCCTTTAATTGGGCAGTTGTGTAATAAAGAAGTGTCCTTACTTACTTATTTGAACTTCATAAATATTGACGACCTGCGTTTAAGCACAGGTTTGTGGGAAAGAAAGAAAGAAAAATATTTATTTAGGACTCACACGACACAAAACAAAGAAAAAATAAAATAAAATAAAAGTATTATTAATTTTAAACTGTGCGAGGCCAAAAAAGGTCCCTATCTCAGCATATGCTGTGGGAAAGGATTAAATCAATTATATTTTGAATACCTGATTTGGTCTCCAGCCGACGTTGTTCGGAGAGGGAGGTGGTAGAATCATTTGATTTGGCACCCCAACTTTTGGCCACTCATTAGTGGGCAAACCCCTGTTGTGGCAAACTTGATCATTCTGATGAGGTGCTTCCCATTGCAACCACCTACCATTATTCTGTTTGTCAATCTTAAACAGATAAAAAAAATCATAAAGAAAATCTAGTTTTTCCAGTTGAACCAAAAATTTCAGAAAATTTCAGGTTTTCATCATTTTTTTTTAACATCACCTGCCTCTCGGTTTTCCCAAATACGTTGGGGTCGATTCCCAGTCAAACTGGATTCCGCTAATTACTAGTATTTTACGTGGAGCGGCCCACCAGACAGCCACAACCCATTAACTGGGTAACACGGTACTCCTTGGCAAAACTGGTGTCAGATTATCTACAATCCGTAATGTCACCCATCCACAGACCAAACCTCGGCAAGTGTTACTTAGCCTTGAAGATGGCTTGAACAAGGCTGTTATAATTTTGTTCAGAATAATTAAGATATTTTTTTTTTTAAATTGGTTTAAAAAATCTATGTCGTAAATTGTAAGTAGGAAATCGATTGTTGGCTGATTTTTTCACCATGTCATCAAAAATATTCATACGACTTTATGTTAGCCTTTTATTCTGCATGTAAAGCTGCTTTTTTTAAGGACAGCAAAACCATCAAACGACTTCTTCCTTTCAAGGCGGAGCGGAAAAGAGTGTCAGACTCTTACTGACTAAAACCCACCCGTGTTCCTCCTTGTGCCCTTTGGGTTCCAGGGCCGCGGTGACTCTTTCGAACAAATTCCGCAACCTTAGTAGGCACTCACTCTATTTGGTAAGGCTTGTTAAATTTTTTGACTTCTGGAAATCCTTGACGAGTATCAAAGATTTACAAATGACAACCAGGAACAAGACACAAAAGAGTCTCGGTATGTACTGAATTGTCACATCTAGAAACCTTCCTCAGAAAGAGTTTCTAAACATTGAAGATTAACTCCTACATCAGTAATTCAACCAGAGAGAGAGAGCAGTAGTGGCCCCGACTTACGAATTGTAGGTCGCGGTTTCAAACCCAGCCAGGCGCATTCCTTTGTGTAATTAATTCCATCACTACTGCTTTCAAAACGGTGAAGGAAAACATCGTGAGGAAACCGGCATGCCCATCAAAAATTCGAAGACATGTGACATTCACCAACTCGCACTGGGCCCGTGTGGCGGATTACGGCCCATTCCCTCTCCTAGAGAGGAGGCCTGTGTCCCAGCAGTGGGAACATTAAAAGGCTGATTATGCAGTAATTCAACCACAAGGCCATCCAATCTACAACTGTGGCCAGATTATTAAAATATGAAAATTGCTACGTACCTGTGCTAGACTTAAAATAACTTTAAATAAAACTAAAATTAAAACTAATGATTTCATTTTCAAATGAAACCAGTTAAGAAAAAATTAAAATCAATTCCACAGTCCGCTTATATACCATACGAAAATGTTATTTATTTCTTTGTTAGGAATTTGTTCTGCACTTTAGTAAGGATTAATAAAACAAATGAATTAACTAATATCATGGTTTGGAAAAAATCAGGAAAATGTTTTACATAGAGTAGCAATTTGTTACGTTACAACACTAGAGTAACATTATATTTTACATTTTCCAAATTAGTTTTGAAATATTTAAGCATGTATTTTGAATATATTATGTCATTGGATTATTATAAAATGAAAGAATGAGAGAAATTCTGAACCGTGATAAACTGGCGACAAGTTGGCGAACTTCTACAATTACCTATGTACTTTGAGTTCTAAAAGTATTCTTTTTAAGTATTCCATATGTTGTCTGGCTGTTTGAGTATTTTTGTGACCTAACCAAATGTCCTTTCGTTGGCATTGTTCGTCGAGTTGTTGAGCTGCTTATTGGTTCTAAGTTGAGCTACTCGACTCTGGCCAAGGCTTGCACTGACTGGACAGGTCCACTCAAAACTGTGTGGTTCCTTCTTAAAAAGACCATTTCAGGCACTGATCTGCATTGTCCTCATATAACGTATTGTGAATATGAAGACCATGTAGATCGCTATGTCAGGGGTTTAGAGAGATCCATTCAAATCTGTGCGGTACTTTCCTCAAAAGACCACTTCAGATACCAACCTACATGGTTCTGATATGATTTGACCAGTACAATTATATGGACTTCAAGAGACCTTTTTTTTTGGATGGGAAATCATCAAATGACCCCTCCCGCCCTGAGTGGAGCGGTAGGGAGTGTCAGACTCTTACTGACTAAAACCCAACCGTGTTCCTCTTGTGCCCTTTGCGTTCCAGGGCCGCGGTAACTCTTTCGAACAAATTCCCAACTTCAAAAGAGACCTTGAACTCTCGAGTTTGTTTCGGTGTTTCTTCTCAGGGTAGTCAGCTAGGAAACACCGGCCTCATCTAGTTTATAACGGCCAAAAAGTATTGACGTGTAAAAGTATTTTTTACAACCTACTTACAAATTAAAAATCATTTTACAATTTGTCGGATTTTCTGGCTTAGCCAAGTACATACGGCCCTGGGAACTTAGGGCTCCCTAACTTGGGTAGGTTAGGTGAGAATGGTATGGTATCCGGCCATTTATGTTATTTTTACCCCTAAAAACCTTTAAAACCCTACAGACAGAAATTGAATTTTTTTCGTTATTTGCTATTCTACAATTTCTCGAAATAACATCGAGAGACTATCAAATTCTCATGTTTATAGAAGTGTTTTAAAATTACTTGACAAATCATGGAGAGTTTACAATATCTCAAGATATCTCTATCCTACTTAATATTATAATCGCCAAAGTTTGTAAGTATGGATGGATGTTCGTTACTCTTTCACGCAAAATTTACTAAACGGATTTGGATGAAATTTGGCACACAGATGGTTTCTAACCAGGATTAACATATAAGATATTTTTTACCCCGATATTCCCACGGGATCGAAACTTATGCGATGCGAGTGAAACCGCGGGGCGCTGCTAGTTTGCGGCTAGCTAGCTGACAGTGACATTGATATTTTAATTTGGATTGGTAGCGATTTCTCAACGTTGACTTAACCAACATACATACTGATTTTTGTAATATTTTTATTCGAATTCAAAATAGGAGGTTTTCTTCTCGACACCTAGGTATACGTATTAAATACCAACTACCGACCGCGGCGTCGCTCGCATGTTGGTCGAAAAGATTGTTCATTAAATTGTAATTACATAGTTACATTACACTACAGTTACATTTATTGCTAAGAAGTGTGAGCATTTTTACGATTGGTTTCAAGTATTATATATATAGGGTTCCCATGTTGGACGTACATACAAATTGTTTTTTTTTATGTAATATTTTTTCGAACTTCAAAAAAGGAGTTTTCAATTCGACACGTATGTATGTATGTTTGTATGTATGTAATACTAGTTAGTCGAAAATGTTTTACATGAAATTGTAATTAGTTACATTATTATACTACAGAAACATTATGTAAACATTTTTAAAATCGGTTTCAAGTATTTTTGGTCATGTGTTTTGTCATTTTAAATAAAAATATAAATTTAAATTAATATAAATTAAAATTGGTTGTGGTATCCACTTTCGACGACGATAAGATCATTTTTTTGATTTCACTATAATGATATGATTTTTATTTATTATTACTAGCTTCTGCCAGCGACTTCGTCCGCGTGGAATAGTTACTTTACCCCCTATTTCGAAACTCTCAGCGATCGGTTTAAAATTGACAAAGTTTCATACAAACGTTAATCCCCTATTTTATCCCCTTGGGGGTAGAATTATTCAGAATCCTTTCTTAACGGATGCCTACGTCATAACATCTACCTGCATGCCAAATTTCAGCTCGATCCGTTCAGTGGTTTGGGCTGTACATTGATAGATCACTATGTGTGTGTGAAATATGTACATACTACTACTTCACCTAAAAAGAAATAAAATTGAAACTATTAATAATTTGTAATTTGAAAGAATATTTAAACATTAACAAAATAACTAATAAGTACCTATTTTATAAAATAGCAACAAAAGTTACACAAAAATAATCAAAATAACATCTTACAGCATGATTCAGTATTAAAGCGCGACGGTGCGATGGCTTATTATTGTATTCATGTATAAGTTTGGTGTTTCTATACCGATTTCTATGATTCTTTTTTTATTGAATAGGTAATAATGTTAACTTTTTTAAATTAGGGATGAGTGAGAGTATTATAAACGTAAGAGTAAACAAATATAATCAGAAAGCTCCGAACTAAGCTATCGGGAGTTACACGTGTTATTGTGAGTCAACCATAAAAGATAGACGTATGCTGTTCCGGGATATTTTTTAGATAATTTTATGTAGAACATTTCCGTAATACATGATTTCTATGTAACTTTAACCATTAAGGCTACACACGCGATGGAAGCTTAAAAAATGGAGTAACTTCTCCCGTTTTCCCAACATTTTCCTTCACTGCTCTGCTCCTATTGATTGTAGCGTGATGATAAGTATACTATAACCTGCCCAGGAGTATGAAAAATAATTGTACCAAGTTTCGTTAAAATCGGTCGAGTAGTTTTTGTTTCTATAAAGAACCTACAGACAGGCAGACAGACAAAAATTTTACTGATTGCATTTTTGGCACCAGTATCGATCACTAATCACCCCCTGATAGTTATTTTGAAAATATATTCACTGTACAGAATTGACCTCTCTACAGATTTATTATAAGTATCTATACTTATAATAAATCTGTAGAGAGGTCAATTCTGTACAGTGAATATATTTCAGTTCAGCCATATTTTAAAATTAGATATTATTATTAACATGTTGGTATTTATCAATCTATCTTCTAAGATAGATTGATAAATACCAACATGTTAATAATAATATCTAATTTTAAAATATGGCTGAACTTTGATTTATTTAAAAACTATTGTGTGTACCCATATTTGCAAATAAAGTTCTATTCTATTCTATGTCACCAAATAATTGCAAAATACGTAAGATTATAAAATATCACGAGAGGTTGTAAGCTCTCGATAAATTTTCAACTGAACATTTAGAATATTTTTTACACATCAGTATTTGATAAGTCTATAATCTTTACTTACGGAACTTTGGAACACAATGGGCAGCCATATTGCATACAATGCATACCGCGATCTCTTCCAGGCCACCTATACCCCATTCACGATAAGATTAGACATTGAAATACATCTTTTTTACAGTCCGTTCAACCGATTTTGACTTCTATTGCGTTGCCGGCATGACAGATGGTAGCTGCAGTAAACAGTTGATATTTTAATTAGGTTTTTGCTTTTAATGCCATCCTTATGCCTACGGAATAGAAGTAAAAATCGGTAACTGTAAACAATTTTATTCCAATGTTTAATCTTATTGTGAATGGAGTATAGGATAGTTCAACATGAAAAATGGAGATTCGAATTCCAAGTTCCGAATTCGAAAAATTGGATGATAGTTTTCCCCTAAACGAAGCGTGTAGGAGCTATGGGGGCAGCACAGAAGCTTCTTTGTGAAGTATTTATTCAGAAAAAAAATTAACACTAGCTGGTCCATTTTTCTTGTGCAGGTTTCCTATACAAATGTTACGCTCAGAGTATATATTTATTTCTTAGTGCGTACTCACTACTCACTTTTGTTGTCACTAGTGACATCTAGTTCCAATTTCGTAAAACCTTAATAAAACACGTAGCAAATTTAATTTGGCTGAGGCTAGTTCGAACGGTATTCCGTACAGCGCCATCTACCAACTAAATTTCGAACAAGGTCAACTGTAATGTTTGATACAAAAGCACGATTCAGTACTTTAGGCGGGAGGTAAATGCTGTCGGTCGGATTTTAACAGGCACGAGATGTGCAGGGAGGGGGGTGCGGGGGGTGGGGAGTTGGGTATTTGTGGGTGGAGGGGTAGCAAGCGTCGATGAGGAACGTTGGGGGCTGCGATCAATGTCACAGTGAGTGTGAAGTTATATAGGTAGGCACGGTATCCAGCAGATTTCTTTGCCCTTCACTCCATTCAAAAACGTAGGTCCATTTAAACGTAGGTTCATTTAAAAAAAAAATACTACACACTTCTGAAACACCCTGTTTCAGAAGTGTGTAGTAATTTTTTATTTTTATCTTTCTGGTAGTTGATATAGTAAAGATAGCTTAAAAAAACTGATTGTTATTTCTAGAATTCTGACCAGAAAAAACGATTAAAAATTTCAAAATTACTTTTCATCCAAACTCAATAGTTACCAATATATACAAGTCTTATTAAAAAAAATATAGTTCACTATTTCAACCGATATTTATTTTATTTCTTTCAAAAAAGGTGCTCCTCACAAGGAATGTATACAATACTAGCTGCTGCCCGCGGCTTCGCCCGCGTGAATGTCGGAAATTATCCTAAGGCAACATAATCCTGGGATAAAAAGTATCCTATATGTTATTCCAGACTATGATCTATATCTGTGCCAAATTTTATCAAGATACATTCAGTAGTTTTTGCGTGAAAGAGTAACAAACATCCATACTTACAAAATTTCGCGTTGTTAGTATTGATAAGATTAGTCAGGGTATTATAGTATTTCTATATGCAGCTAGCTTGGAATGTAATTTAACGATAGATAAAATGAGTAAATAATAAACCACCAAAGACATTCCTTAATACATAATTTAACAACATTTATTAAGTCGTATTTATTCAAATATTATTAATATATAAATTAGAAACTCCAAGACCAAGTCTTGAGCTTCGACCATCCGTTGCCATTTCCAGTGTTATAATATTGCGTGTTCGCTGGAGGTATGTTCCAAGTTGTCGGCCATTTTCTAAACAGCCAGTTGATGGGATTCAAAGCCCCCAGCGGAGAACTGAATAATGCTGAAAAAAAAAAGAAGTTGTGGTTGCCTTTAATCTGGTAAGGGACGGGTTTTGGTCACTATTTTAGGAGTAGGCGTCGTCCCCGCACTTTATCGGCGCAACGATGCGACCAGGGCCTCAAGTCTGCTATTACAATAGTGTTAGAATGGTCTATCATTGATTTCATAATGGTTGATTTTTACAAGTTTCGTAATTTACTAATATAAAAGCATCACTATGACTTTCCAGTGGTCAACCACTTACACTCCATTGAACTAAATGGCATAGAATGGTAATTTTGTAATAATGTCAAATGAATGACAGACGTATGTGGTAATCTGCTAAAAATTTGTCACTTCCTTTATTTGTTGGTAAAAATATCGATATTGATATTTTCACAAAATATCGATCCGATATATATAGGTATCGATACTTTATTGCATTTCAGATATTTCTAGTTTTGGTAAGAGATATTCGATTTTCATATGACTAAGCAATAGAAATAATAAACAATCATGCAAGTGACACGGTTAGTGTTTTGGCTCGGCCGGGTTGTAATACCTGTTATAACGTGTCTTATTTGACTATCCGAAACCGTAACGGATTCAGTTATGGTTTCGGATAGCTTTTTATTTCAAATATCCCATAAAACTATGGGATATTCGTAGTTCCGTGACCGTAACTGAAACCAGTTACGGTCACGGAACTCATTAACATCCCTGATAAGAAATATGTCAAAAAAATTGTGTCCATGAAATCATGCAAAAAAATTGTGTCCATGAAATCATGCAAAAAATTGTGTCCATGAAATCAGGAAAATGTCCATGTCCATGAAAAAAATGTAGGTCAATAATAAATCTCAAGCAGAGAAGTAGTGTACATTGCTCGAAGAACAGATGGACAATGGGGCCGAAAGACGCAGTGTTGGAAGACCTCCACAATGTGGATCGAGGACCTGGTGAGGGTAGCGGGTAGCCGATGGATGCGGGACGCACAGGACCGGGGCCCCAAGTCTGCTATTACAATAGTGTCAGAATGGTCTATCATTGATCTCATAATGATAACCGAACTATTAAAAGAAATTAACAACGACGTTCTAATGGTAGGTCACTGATCAAAGGAACTGTCAAAGTTTTAGCAGACTACCGCATGCGTCTGTCATTCGTTTGTCATTATGTACGAGATTATCATCTTAAATGTAAGTGATGAGCGTCCGATCACGTACGGTGTGCCACAAGGTAGCATTCTGGGCCCCACCCTTTTCCTGATATATATCAACGAGTTATGTCAGTTACCGATCCATAACTGTAAAATAATTTCATACGCAGACGACACTTCCCTACTAATTGACGGAAAGGACTGGGCCCAATGTTATCAAAACGCAGAGTTGGCGCTTACGCATGTTATGAAGTGGATGAGTAATAATTTACTAACAGTGAACGTAAGCAAAACTTTTCACGTGCCGTTCGCCATCAGATCAAATTTTTGTCCACCAGCATCTTATACTCTCAAACTTCACTCTTGTATTTCCTCGACTTTCTGTGATTGCCCCATTGTCGCCAAGTCACCAACTGTTAAATATTTAGGCGTACATATCGATCAACATCTGAACTGGCATATATACAGCTCGACACACTTGTTAGTAGAATTCGCAAACTAATATACGTTTTAAAAAAATTACGTAGTTCTGCTGATACGGACACACTAAAAGTTGTATATTTTGCCCTGTGCCAGTCGATTTTGACGTACTGTATACCAGTCTGGGGTGGAGCCACAGAGAACGTCTTCATACGGCTAGAACGAGCGCAGAGCTGTTCTGAAAGTTCTACTCTGTCGACCACGGAGATATCCAACAGTACAGTTATATACGGAATCAAAAGTGCTGACAGTAAGACAATTGTACGTTCTCCAGACCATGCTCCGCAAACACTCAACGCGTCCTCTATCAGAGCCAATTGGTACAATCAAACACGCAGTCTTTCCCCTGAAATCGTGTAAAACATCTTTCGCTAAAAGACACTACCATATCAGCAGTTCGAAAATCTACAACCAGCTAAACAAATTATTAAAAATATTTGATACAACTACATGCCAGTGTAAATCCGCCTTACAAGAATATCTATTAAAACTCGACTATCGCAAGACGGAGAATCTTCTGTTAGGAAACTATGCCTACCTAAATAGTTGAACTTTATTAAATATTTCGCTCACTCTCATTCTTACATACAATTACAAACTCCCTGATACTTAACCCACACGCACTCTCACACTTTTACCATCAATCACACACAAACACACACACACACACATACACACACCTATCACACAACCTTTCTCTTTATTATCAAATTAACATCTTTTGCCTTGATCAGCTAACATTGTTCTGTAACAATAACTTTATTTTTTTTGTATAACTTTGTGTCCTATTCAGGTAAATTCAAATTGAATAATAGCTTATGCGCACATAATTTCAAAGGTACACTGACTTCTAAGAAACAGGTTAACCCTAGTTTAGTAGTCAGGGTCTTTTTGCTCCGGTCCACATAGCCATGCTCCTAAAAATGTAAATATTGAGTATTTGTTGGAAAAATAAAGATTTTATTATTTATTTATTATTATTATTATTATCAACACGGTTATCGAGACTATTGACCGACCAATGATCGACCATTATGAATTTAGCAGATTACGAACTTTTAGCAAAATGACAACGGAATCGTGTTGGAATGACAAATTTATAAAAATAGCAGACTTGGGGCCCAGTTGTTGTGGGGGCACTTGGATTATTTCCAACAGTACACGTCTTTCAGCTGATATGATGATGATGATTAGAGAAATAGGGCAATAGTTTCGTTCAATGGATGGTTTTTTAGATGAGGAAAAATATTCCTATTTGATGTTACAGCTAAATGCTTCCCCAAATATCAGTATGATGATGTAGGTGCTGACGATGCCCTAGGATACTATGACGTCTTAAAACCATAATGATTCCAGTTTTGAGGTGGTCAGACTAACATAAGGCGAATAGCATCAAAATCATGATAGCATTGGCATGTTATAGTATGGGGAGAATGAATGTTTCTGATGCTGCATCTAACGTAGCCTCTTACTATGCCCAAATATATTCTAAGGTGTTAAAAATCGACTCGAAAAGAAAAAGTAGGGGGTTATTACATAAAGTTTGATGTTAGTAAGGGGCCATCCATAAATCATGTTACACGAATTTAAAGATTTTTACCCCCCTCCCCCGTCCTTGTTACAGATGCTCACATTTGTGAGACCCCCTCACTAGTGTGACGTCACATATTTTACAATTTTATTCGTGTAAGATTGTGAAATGTGAGTCACGAAATTTAGGACCCCTTCCACCCCCTTTTCACACAATGTCACACTTCGGCGACCCCATCCCTCCTCCTTAACGTGTGACGTAATTTGTGGACTTTCTAATAACCACTTAGGACCCACCTAAGTGGTTATTAGAAAGTGGTTGTTTGTAAAGTTGTTAGTAAGTGGTTCTTAGCAAGTGGTTTATGGTCAGCATCAAACATTTACGTGTTGGTGGTGGAGACATAGATGATGGATCAGAACAGGGGCGCCTGTCTTCGAGGGTTTCCGTTCTGCGGTTCAATGAAGATGCTAATGATGGGTCGGTCACACCTTTATCATCTGTAAAAATTATGATATTGTTTTTACAGTGAATTTTTATTGTCCATACAGCAGACACAAGAGTTAAACAATCAAGGAAAACCAAAATGTTGCTTACAAAAAGCTGTTAGTCCATAATAAGGATGTTTCCTGAGTAAAAAAAATATAATAGGGTAGTTGCCTAAAAAAATCTAATTAGTCCGTAAGATAGACTTCCCAAATATATTGGACACGTATTTTTTATTTTTTCAGGTAAACAAAAAACGAAGACGATATAGTGCGTTGAAAACTCGTGTGACGTCACTTCTTGCGACGATTTTTACCACGGCCTGATGTCACAAGCCCCCACTCATAATCTTTGAAGCTTTTTATCTTCGTCAATTTTTAGAGATTTCATAAAGCAAAAAATACGTGTCCAATATTTTTTGATAGTCTAACTGACGGACTAAATAGGATCATATTTTTATTCCTTAGGAAATCATCAAATATCAGAAGCAGGGGCTAAAAAAAAAGGAAAAAAAAATCGGTGTCCAGTATTTTTTTTGGAAATCTATCTGACGGACTAATAAGATTTTTTTAGTCAACTACCCTATTACATTGATAGCATAATGATACCTAAATGCTAACAATAGTGAAAATTTTACCATTTCGTCTGAGCCCCCTTTTTAAAGCTTTTAAAGATAGGTTAGCAATTACCTCGCGATATATTTTTGAAAAATTCAGTATAATGTATGTGAGAAAATCCTTCTTCTTAAATACCTATGGTATTATCTCTCTTAAAATCTAGCTGAGGCACTTGGTCTTTAAAAAGAGTAACATGAAAGAACAACCAAGAAGCAGAGCTTTCAAAGAAGTACATTAAAATAGAAAGTTATTTTTACGTGTTATATTATTATATTGCCTTTATTTAACCGTAGTAAGGTGGTGGTGCTCCAGGCAATCCGGGAACATACGGTAATCCGGGGACATAAGGGTTAAATCCGGGTATATAACCAGGGTTGTAGCCCGGGAAGTAAGGGGGTAGCCACGCTTCGATGCTCTGGAAATAAAAAGAAAATGTTATTTGAGTCAAGCAAGGGCATTCATATATGTATGTATTTTATTAGTTTTATATACATAAGGGCTATGCTCGTTGTGTCTCTGAGGGATCGCATCAGAAATGAGGTGATCCGTCAGAGAAGCAAGGACATCGATATAGCCCACCGGATTAGTAAGCTGGGCTGGCCATATTAGTCGTAGAACTGACAACCGTTGGGGTAAACGAGTTCTAGAGTGAAGACCGCGTCTCGGCAAACGTAGTGTAGGTAGGACGTCCTCAGGCACGGTGGAGTGACGATTTGAGCAGGACGGCTGGCAGAAACTGGATGCGAGAAGCCGAAAATAGATCTAAGTGGCGTGCAATTGGAGAGGCCTATGTCCAGCAGTGGACTGCAACAGGCTGTTGATGATGATGATGATATACATATATGTATATTATTTGTTATTCCTATCCCCAAAAATTTGATATTTTTCATCAAACATAATCTTAGAACACTAGCCCGTAACTTACCTTTCATACAAAAAAAAAACGAAATTGAAATCGCTCTATCCGTTGGCGAACTACGGCGCCACAGACAGACAGACAATCAGACAGACAGACACGTCAAATTTATTACACCCCTGTTTTTTCGTCGGGAGTTAAATAAAAATGAGAAAGTAAGAAACATCTGCGGGCTCTTGGTACTTGGGCTACTCTTAGTAAGAGAATTCTTATCTATCTACGCCATTAAGTGCAGTTTTGCAGATAAACCTAAGCAGAAGGCTCAGTATAGAAAGAGAGCTCAACTCTCTTTCTATACTGAGCCTTCTGCTGCAGGCGCATTACTTTGTGTAATTACTTTCATCACCACTGCTCTCAAAACGGTGAAGGAAAACATCGTGAGGAAACCGGCATGTCCTAGAACCAAAAATTCGAAGACATGTGACATTCACCAACCCGCACTGGGCCCGCGTGGTGTATTACGGCCCATTCCCTCTCCTAGAGAGGAGGCCTGTGTCCCAGCAGTGGGGACGTTAAAAGGCTGATTAGGTATGCTTTATTCCTACTGCTAGGACTCAGGCCTCTTCTCTGTCAGAAGAACTAGACAGTATTCTTCCACGTGCATGTTCAGCTAAAACTCATCTCTCGAGCTCAAAAACTTAGCTCCTATCGAGTTCAAACTGGATTTGAGTTGGAGTCTACGTTTTGGAATATGGGCCTTTTCCATATTTGTTGGAGTCAAATTTTTAAAAGGAGCAACTGACTATCTCGCACTAGGATAGATAAAAAAGTCAAAATAC
This sequence comes from Hecatera dysodea, assembly GCA_905332915.2. Classification (NCBI taxonomy): domain Eukaryota; kingdom Metazoa; phylum Arthropoda; class Insecta; order Lepidoptera; family Noctuidae; genus Hecatera; species Hecatera dysodea. Next base: position 3,219,209 of record HG995314.1, read on the forward strand.
GTACCTGAAACAAAGCAAGGACAGCTACAATCAAAACCAAAAACCCAGTCATGGAGGCCATTTTGAATTCTCACTCTGTCACTTCAAAATTAGAACTACGACAACGCGCGTAGTAAATTCTGCTTTATACCGAAATTAACTCCTAATCCTTACATGCTAGTATATAGTATTTCATTTTAGCATAACATGGAAGCAATATCACGCTTTATAGCTACAAACAATACAAACCGTTTAACGGTAAGGAAACAATAATTTTCGATTAGGGAAAATTAGGCGTGTATTGAAGTAATTGGTTTGTACTTAGTGGGTTTGGTATAAGGTATGTAGGAAACGAAAGTTTGCCTTTTTTTGGATGGGAAATCATCAAATGACTTCTCCCGCTCTGGGCGGAGCGGGAGGGAGTGTCAGACTCTTACTGACTATAAACCCACCTGTGATCCTTCTTGTGCCCTTTGCGTTCCGGGGCCGCGGTGACTCTTTCGAACAAATTCCGCAACAACGACGAAAGCCTAAAAGTATAATTTCACTTTTGACTTAAAAACACCTAGGTTCTGCAAAAAACCATTTCCTTCGTCCTGGAGTGGACGGAAGCTTCTGTCAAACTCCTACACACTAAAATCACCTCGTGTTACACATTCGCTTCGAGGGTAAAAGGAGTACTTAAGTAATCTTCGCCCCTGACTTTTGCACCGTGGTGTTCCACCTTCCACCTACGCCTGGGATCGCGGGAACGTTTGCGTCTTGCGTACTGGCTGGCGCTAGCCCGCCTCTGAGGGCCACCTCGGGTCAGCGGGGGGAGAGGGGAGGTGTTTGATTCCCCCCCTGACGTCAAAGAGGGGCGCACGGGAACACCACGCGCCACCACCTCGGGTTCAGATGGCGAAGGGTGTCTCCAAGCACTAGCCGGATGGCCTAGCTAGACAGTGACGTAGCCGGCGGAAAGGCGTGAGAGCCTGTCCCGCTATTCATCAGGCCACCAGGACCTTGTACAGCTGCGGCAGACGGAGCTCAATCTGGTGGCGTCCTAGCGATGTTGTAACGCGTTTAGACGGGAAGCTTACCTCAACATAATGTTATGTAAAAGTTTAGACAGAATTGATGTTGCCAATTAATAGTGATTTATTAAGAATTAGATAAATGAAAAGGACTTCTTGTTACAGTTTATTTTTATTCATACACTTATAAAATAAATAACCTTACAATTAAATTGTGGACTACATCATGTGGTTTTAAAGTCCTCCCAGCCGACATTTTGATCAATTTAGCCAATTTCAACAAAGATAAGCTAAGTATTCGGAAGATATTAGAGCACATAAGTTTGTGTGCTAACACAGATATACATTCCTTCCTTTACTGTGAAAGAAGCCCGGGGAAAAACCGGGAAAAGATAAGGCATAGCCAATTGAAAATCAAGATCATATCTAAGGAAATCAAGAGTGTCTAATAGTCAAATTTAACGGCTAAAACAATAGAAGAGATCAAAAGACGAGGCATAGACTGAAAAACATGACTACAGAGAAAAATGTCCAGAGGAATGTTTTAAGTACCAATGTAATGTCTTTAGAAAGAGGAGAAGACTAAATTGAAGATGGAAATCAAAGCCATAATTAATCATTTTTCACACAGCCCAAGTGTGAAAAATGATTAATTAGGGCTAGAGACGGAGTTGTTCCGCCGGCCCCAAATAAATTTGGATAGGCAAGTGAATGATGATTTAGTACTAAAAATTCTTCTGATAGAAACTCAAAACAGATCACTCATAGAAAACAAATCCATATCTGCCGTCATCGAATAGGGAGACTGGAAATCCTGCCTCGGATTTATAGACCCATACTGAGACAGAATTGCATCTGAATATGGAGAAGTGGAACTTAAAGCCTCATAAGGAGACATCAAAGCCATACTGTTTCTTGTAGGTCTATAAGCTTGAGAAATAGGTTCAGAGAAACTTGTCGAACCGACAAAGTTAGAATTTGGCATAACTGCTTGAGCATAGTTTATATTAGGTTCTGGACAAGGTGCGATTTCCTTAGATTTCGCTGAGGAAGAATCTGCTGGAGGTGGCGCATTTAGAATATTACTCACTATGAGTAACTGCAATGCTATAGCAAGATTGTTTAACAAATTAGAATCTATACTGGATGAAGCTGTTTGGACTTCACCATTTTTTTGAGCCGGCACTTGTTGTAGACCAGAAACTAGACCAGGAAGACCTAGGGCTGAAAGTGCAGACAATCCAGTGTTGGGTCTAGCTTGATTGGCTAAATGGTTAGGTAATGCAGCAGTCTGTTGAATAGCTGGTAACTGTTGTAATCTTGAAACCAGTTCCGGTAGAGCTAAGGCTGAGAATGATTGTAGTCCAGAAGCAGATCTTGGTGGGTTGGTTGGTGGTAAACTGGGTGCTGGGGCTGAAAGCTGGGTGTTTGGTACTGTGAGGGTCTGGGCTGAATGAGGTGATCCTGCCAGGTGGAGGTATTGCTGTAGTGATGGCTGCGCGTATATTGATATGACCTGGAAAATAAAGAGGTTATGTTATAAGTATGCAAAACTTCTCTTTGGGCCAGTCTTTTTGGTAAGAATTAAGCTCGTCCGCAACCTTTTACGGTGATGTCGAGTGGCATTTAAAAGAGCTTATTTGTTGGTTATTTTAAGTCTATTTCTCGTTTTATATGCTGCAGACATGTCCGTGCAAATCTCGCTTAAGCTTAACGGCTTTTTGGGTGACGTCCAAAATTTTGAGATTTATAGTTATTGCATACAAAAAATCAATTAAAAATACGCCTGTCATATTAAAAAGTAAACTGAAAAATGAAAAACAAGATAATGATATTATTTTTAAAATTCGCACGTGGTAAATATGCGTATACGTAATATTCATGAAAACAAAATATTTTCGTTTTTCGAACCATGGCTTCCCCTATTTATTTTTTAGAATGTTCATTATCCTCCGTTATTCCGGGTAACGGAATAACTCAACACTTCCAACGACACCACATACATTGATATCGTTTACGTTTATGGTGGATTAAATTCACAAACATACATACATCTATATATACAGCATATACACTCCTTATTTGGGCAGCCGTTTTAAAGAGAAGATGGATCCTTTTTATTTTATTTTTGGATGGGAAATTATCAAATGACTTCTCCCGCCCTGGGTGGAGCGGAAGGGAGTGTCGACTCTTACTGACTAAACCCACCCTTGATCCTTCCTGAGCCCTTTGCGACTCTTTCGAACAAATTCCGCAACATCCTTAAGTTACAAACATAGGTCCCAGTCTCATGGTGAAACATTGATTGAAGATGCCGCTAATATGGCACAGTTAACTTCTTTGCATCAACGACGACATTATGGACCACATCATCAAAAGTATCATAAAATAACCACCACGTACCTTACAAACAAATCCTTGCACCAAAAAGAGACAAAAGATCCTTCGCGCCATGTTGTCACAAATCAACAGTTAACTTAATTACTCTCGAATTAATAAAGATGCTCATTGATATATACGTTCTTATCTTTTAACTTTCGAAAGTGATGTAATCTACGTTCATCTACAGATAACATGTTGTGTGATTTATCTGCTCTCTTCGCTGTCCCTAAGTTCCAAGAGATGTTGATTATTATTAGATTAATCGTTTCCACTTGGTTTAATGATAAATGATATTTATTTTGTAAGTAGGTTAAACATAACTCTTTTACACGTCCAATATTTCTTGTCATTTTAAGCTAGATGAAGCCGGTGTTTCCTAGCCGACTACCCTGAGAAGAAACACCGAAACAAACTCAGAGGTCAAAGTCTCATAAATTAAAGTCCGTACAATCCGTAATGGTCAAATCATAATTATGAGAACCATGTAGGTTAATGTCTGAGGTAGCCTTTTGAGGAAAAGCCACACAGATTTGAGTGGACCTGTCCAGACAGTGCAAGCATTTGTCAGATACCGTGTAGCTACAACTTAAAACTTTACTTTGCTTTTTGTTTCATAAAATTTATTATTGTATTGTATACCTATATTCATTTATCATGTAGGTATTTATTGTATATATTATTAGAACACCTAAGACTACCGTACTGTACTTCTTTTTCTCTTTAAAATCCATCGAAAGGTTGTCTTGAAAAGATCACTTTCAGCGATAAGGCCGCCCTGTTTTCTTCATCTATATTTTCTGATGCTTATGGGGTACATAATAAAGAGTAGTGCTTCATCTATTTTTGTTTTAATAGTTTTAGTATGTACTATTAGTCGATGTCCGCGACTTTGCTGGCGCCCATACTATTTCTCGCACTTCAAGTTTTATTTTTGCAAAAAAGTAGACTAAATGTCTCTAGGGTCCCATCTCTGTATCAGACCTCATCAAAATCGGTTCAGCGGTTTATGCGTACAAGCATAACAAACCAATTGACTTTCGCATTTCTAGTATTGATTAGGAGTCTGTGGAAACATTTGAAAGGTCCACTGCAATAATGATGAAAGTCCATTTTTGTAAAAATTCTAAGTAAGCACGTCATTCAGCCATTGGATAATTATCTGCAGTTGGTATTTTTGTTAACAAACTTAGCAATATTACTTAAAATCCCGATACTTTAGACAGTGCACACTTATATTAGATAAAAGGACGGTACTCAATAAAGTCCCGATTTTTAAAAATAACTTTAAATAATATATTTTTACTAAGTCCTTAAAAAATAAAGGTTGAGTAAAGAAACAATATAATATCAATAATGAAAATGTGCTGTAACAAATAATGCAGTACGTTCATACCTTTAAACACGAGTTTGTTCCCATTAATACAATTGAAACGCAATTATCTCAAAACGAGGTAACAAGGACATTAATATCGTTATTGCAATGGATCCTTCATTTGTAATGTTGTATAGTTGCTTTTATTATTATTATTATTTTTCAATAGAGCAATAATTGGACAAAGAATTAATTTCTAAACACATAATAAGAACTGGATCAAAACCAGTCATCATTTTTGTTGACCTTCATAATAAATATCCACTATAATAAAATTATCATGACGATGCGGTTGCCGCAGTGGCTTAGCGATTGGCTGCTGCGTTCTGTGTCGCGGATTCGATTCCCGCATGAAACAATTATATATTTTTATGGCCACAGAATACTTGGTTGTTCCGGATCTGGCTGTTTGTGACTTTAAATGTGTGTGGGGCACAGTTTTAAGAAAAAAGAATGTATAAATCTGATGTATTTGACAGCGTTCATAAAATGGTATAGAACACAAATAAAAATTATTATTCCATTAAAACGAACCGGACATTCGACCCACGCATATATTATGCATGCATTCGAAGTAACTCCGGAAATGGCATCGACCATAATTTGTTACGGAATTGCAAATAACTTGATGAAACATAATTAAATGAATATAACATCGGATTCAATATTAAAATTTTTCCTGTGAATTATACTGTAACGATAGTAGCTTCCTTGGTTGCAGGTCACTCGCGGACAAGTTTTTCGATAGAACTTTGGAAGTGTATGGCAAAAGAAAAAAGAGTATTTTCATATTTTGAATCCCCCATCTCGGAAAGACTATTTTTTCTCTTTGATATCTGAGCGTAAAAGCCGTTTTTATCCTCTAGTGGATAAAGTAAATTTAATTTAGAACATCGTGTGCACGAAGTTTGTGAATTCGAAACATTATTAAACCTTTTTACTTCTACCTCTATGGTGCTCTATTATTCGGAATTTGATTCTGAAATTAAAAAAGTATCTTGTGATTGTAAATGTGTTTTTTTTTTTGCATATAGTCATTTCCTCGCTGAGGTGGGATGAAAAGTTATGTGTTGCACTCGATTGCAAAGTTTTTTCACCTTGTGCTCTTTTGATTCCGTCGCTAACGCTCAGGATTCTAATTTTTGAATCACTCGTTGCACTCGTGATTCAATTCTAGAATCCTTCGCTTGCTCGGTCATCAAAATTGAGCAATCGGTTAAAAAGCAACTTTGCACTCTTGTATAACAAATAACTATTGTTTTTTATATGACAAGTCATGTAGTAGTGTTCTTATAAGGCAGATGCCGTAAATACGTACGGAGTTAAATCCCAATCCGTATTTTATTCATTAAAATAGTAAGTAACACTAGAGGCTAGGTCCCAGGCGTTACAATGCGTACTGCAATTTTACACGGCTATTACTGCCATCATTATACTGAAAGCCTTTTGTTCTACATGATTGTGTTATGGAACATCGTACAAATTTGCGTCATGAGGTACGGGAAACGGTTACCTCCTTCTGGGAAGCAGTAATGCTAGAAGGAGGAGGCGGACCGCGCTTTGAAGAGGGAAACCTCACGCTCCAGCCGCCGCAACAGAAGAAGACGCTCCGGGCGTCGGGTAACGCAGGGCGATTCCCGGCCACAGTAGGCTATCGGACGGGCCACCCATAGCTCGCCGTCCGATAGCAACCAGACCCGGGTCTCAAAGAGATGTCAGCAAATAAGACGGGGCCCCATAGGTTCTGCTAGCCGCAACCCTAGCAGACCCCATGGGCCCCGTCTTCTATTTCTGTAACCGTTTGTAAGATGTACTTTGAAACAACGTGTTTCAACAAAAAATATGTTATGTTGCAACAGTGATAAGCAACTGATACTACTTACCTAATTGCTTTCATTATTGAAAATAAGTAGGTATGTTATCGTTTTTTTTTTTCGAAATTAGTTTATGGCAATCTGTTACTATATTTTTGTAATCACTGCTAATGAAGTATAAAAAGAGGTTGTAAGTTGTCATAATGATTAAACTTTACAAGATGGCGGCTTTATTAATACTTGTTTGCGCAGTTTTGGCTTGCCATGTAAGTAATTAATTAAATAAAAATCGAAACAATATTTCATTGGCCGATTTATTTCCACGTATTTATAGATTACAACAATAATAATAATTGTTTTATTTTCAGACGCAAGCACAAGTTCTGCCACGACTTCCGTCACCGATTCCACCTCAATTTCGTCACCCACCTTCACAAATATGTGACCCACCACCAGTAATTTGTAATCCGCCTCCACAGATATATAAACCACCGCCAGCAATCTGTAACCCATCTCCACAAATCTATAACCCTCCACAAGCAATTTTTGACCCACCGCAAGTAGTCTGTAATCCGCCTCCACAAGTCTTTAACCCACCGCCAGTAATCTTTAATCCACCGCCACAGACTTGTAACCCTCCACCAGTAATCCGTAACCCACCCCCAGTTATCTGTAATACACCACCACAAACTTGTACCACTACATCACAAGTGGTCACCACATCGCCTCAAACAGTCACCACTATAGTAGACAACTCTCTTTCCAATTCCCTTGCAAATGCCATCCAACTGCTAATCGTTAGTAATATAATTGAGAATACCATGAAACCCCAATGTGGTTGTGACGCTATCCAAACAGTATATTCTCCCACCTCAATCAATCCTTGCAACCCATATGATCCCATCATTACTCCCTGTGACGTTAAAGGTCCATGCCCCTGTGACCCCATAGAAATCCTACCAAAAGTTTGCTATCCAGATGTGTTGAACCCAAATGTTGGCTGTGGCTGTGGGCGCGATGGTCCAAATTATGGTCTGGCAACTATACTGCCGAATAACTACGGATGCGGCTGTGATGGTTTTGGACCTAACTATGGTCGATCAAATGTTGGCTGTGGGTGTGACGGCTTTGGACCTAACTATGGACAACCAAATGTTGGCTGTGGGTGTGATGGTTTTGGACCTAATTTGGGACTACCAAACGTTGGCTGTGGGTGTGATAGCTTTGGACCTAATTTGGGACTACCAAACGTGGGCTGTGGGTGTGATGGTTTTGGACCTAATTTGGGACTACCAAACGTTGGCTGTGGGTGTGATAGTTTTGGACCTAATTTGGGACTACCAAACGTTGGCTGTGGGTGTGATAGTTTTGGACCTAATTTGGGACTACCAAACGTTGGCTGTGGGTGTGATAGTTTTGGAGCTAATTTGGGACTACCAAACGTGGGCTGTGGGTGTGATAGTTTTGGACCTAATTTGGGACTACCAAACGTTGGCTGTGGGTGTGATAGTATTGGACCTAATTTTGGACTACCAAATGTTGGCTGCGGGTGTGATACATGTGCCTTACCTAATTCAGGATTCGGTTGCGGCTACGGCAGCGGTCTGCCAGGAGGTGGCTTTGACAAGTTTAGCATCCAGAACTTGTTGCCAAACATTGGTTTTGGGTGTGATTCTTTTGGAAAGTTTGGTGTTACAGAACTAATAGCCAGTTTGTTAAGGTCTAGGCGCGGTGTTTGTGATGAACCATTGTTGTCTTAACAAAATTGTAACTGTGGATTCCCCAACCTACCAGTTGGAATCAATGTGGAAACTTTAGGTTGCATTGATTCTTGTGACTGTCCTAATAAATACCCAATCTTATATTAAGTAATTTAAGTATCAATGTTTACGCCTATTTTTATGATCTAGTGAAAATAAAAATAAAAAAAATAGTCTACTGTTTTTACTATTCCCCTTTTCCTTATCCGTATATCGGGAGCGTTATGTATTTTAGCGTTCTGAATATTTAGTCCGTCAGATTATCGAAAAATATTGGACACGTACTTTTTTCTCTTTCAAATCAATGTAAATTGACGAAGATAAAAAGCATTAAAGATCAGGAACGGGGGCTTGTGACGTCAAATCGTGGTAAAAATTGTAGTAAATAGTGACGTCTCACCAGTTTTTTGATTACGCGAAAAAAGAAAAAATACGTGTCCAATGTGTTTTAGAAATCTATCTGACGGACTAATCAGATTTTTTAGTCAACTACCCTATTCTACAGTATAAAACGTTTAACAAAATATAGCAAAATCGTTGTAACCATTATAAACCTTGAACCTTCTTTACAATATGAAGCACATATTGTAAAGAAGTGAAAGAATTTCTTTTGTCTCTTCTGTGCTTTGTAACTTTCGTCTTTTTGATCCGCCACAGTTTGGACACGATGAAGATCTGGAAGGTCATTAAAAGCTACTAATTGACGCTGCAAGTGGATTTCTCACTATGAGCAAAATTTGGTTGTGAGAAAAAAGACGAAGGATCCCAGTTTAAAAAAAATATCATCAGGTTATAATTAGACACAATTTAATTGAAGAAAAAATAATTTAATAGTTCGGTATAAAATAAGTTATCACTTAAAATGTATTAACAGTCATAAGATCAACCTTGTATATTACCTAACATACTCATAACCGAGTTTAGTAATCCATTGACATTAGTGGGCCCAGCTTGAGGTGGGCAAGGAACTGTAGGACCAACAACTCTAGAAGGCAACGACAATATGCTAGGAGAAATGACGTTAGGCGTAGGAGTAATAAAGCTAGGATTAACTAAGTTAGGAGAAAAAACACTAGGGCTAACTACATTGGAAGGAATATAGTTATTTATGACGTTAGAAACAAAATTAGGATCAACAATGCTAGGAGAAATTATGTTAGGAGCAATAAGGTTTGCTGAAAGAGGATTACTGCAACCGCATGACAAAACAGGTGACGATATTATCTCATTAAGAATTGGTGTTGCCAATTGTCTACCCGCTTCAAAATTCTGATTCTGCAATAAATTGGCGACGATCATAAGTTGTATGGTATTTGCTAGGTTCTGACATATCTCTGGCGAACAATCAGTGATGATCGTAGTACTAGGCGCAGCAACGCTAGGAATAGGAATAATGTTGTTGCTAGGGGGCTCGCGGACTACTGTAGGAGTAGGCTGGTTGATAAAGTTGCCAGTTTCGATTATTTTCTCTCCTAGTGGTCGGTTGATGAGGTTGTACGGTGGTGGGCGGAGGAGCTGTGTTGCTGCCATCTGAAAAAAAGCAGTAAGTATGTAAATACATTTTTACATAAAAAATATTCTATAATAGAACTGCTGCCTGCTTAAGAGGACATCAGAGCAGGCAGGACAAATTTTGATGAATTTTTTAGTTTATATTTGAGTAGGTCTCTGGATAGTTTAGATTCAAAATTGGATCCACTAGATACCACTGCGGTGTTTTTCTCGCAAAAATTCAACTTTCGAGCAGGACAACATCTGTTAGAAACACTAGTGTATATTATTCTATAATAACCTTCGAAGAATTCTGATTTCACACATTGTTTGTTATTATTTTATTTGTCACGATTGAAACAATTGTTTGCTATATTTTGTAAAGTTTAGAAGCATGAAATAACTTTAAAATAAATACTATTACGATAGTAAGTATTTGTATGTACATATATCCATAGTTACCTGATAAAGTAAAGGCACAATTGAAACAACTAGTAAAAACTTCATTTTCAAAATGAGTTATTACAAAATGGTGGCAGTTCCACTGCTCATACTTAAATAAATAAGTAAAATCGTTACTTCATTATTTATCCTGTGGTTATCTTGGAATCGTGATTTATCTTTTCTTATTTAAACTAATTGATAATTATAATAAAAATATGTGAGAAACATAATAATTTAGCAGATGGTGCAATTGCAGGAATTTTGATTAAAAAGTTGAGTAATGTTTTCCGTACGATGATATGATATTTTTTTATGTTGTTATCTTTTCTCAAGTTGAGTATGTTGTGCAGAGAAGCTTAGGCATAAGCATAATCAGCCTTTCAACGTTCCCACTGCTGGGACACAGACCTCCTCTCTAGGAGAGGGAATGGGCCGTAATCCACCACGCGGGCCCAGAGCGGGTTGGTGAATGTCACATGTCTTCGAATTTTTGGTTCTAGGACATGCTGGTTTCCTCACGATGTTTTCCTTCACCGGTTTGAGGGCAGTGGTGATGAAGTTAATTACACAAAGTAGGTAATGCGCCCGTCTGGATTTGAACCCGCGGCCTACAATTCGTAAGTCGGGGCCGTTACCACACGACCACCATGACTGCTCCAGAGACAAGCTCGTGACTAATAGTAGTCGATCTTCGAAGTCAAGCATTGCTTGCAAAGGTCAACCCGTGGATGAGTGACTATCTTTTACATACTGAGAACTCTCCGTGCTTCGGAGAACTCGTTAAACTGCTGACAGTCAGATGTAAGATCTTCGGCAATCATTAAATTCGTGAATAGTCGAAAGTCAGAAAATTTTACACTAGTCTTGCCCAGAGGTTACCTTGTTACTCAGAATCTGGGTTTTAGGGGTCAGATTGGTAGTCGCTCTATCTATACTAATATTATAAAGAGGAAAACTTTGTTTGGTTGTAATGAATAGGCTCAAAAACTACTGGACCGATTTTAACAATTCTTTCACCATTCAAAAGCTACATTATCCACGAGTAACATAGGCTATATTGTATCCCCATATTCCCACGGGAACGGGAACTACGCGGGTAAAACCGCGGGGCGCTGCTAGTGTAAAATACTGGTAGGTACTCAGCAGCATTTGGTTAGGCTGGAAGCCGATCCTAACTCAGTTGCGACTACGTAGCTACATAGTTTGATTGTTGTAGGTACAACCAATCGCTCTTCACGTCTGTATGGCCAATGTGCCAATGGACACGCCACCATTGTGGCGATAAGTCCCTGTTTGAGGAATGTTTTGGGGCGCACCACGGCGTCCTCACCTTCCACCTGACACAGGTACCTACTTACCTGAAACGGGTGTTTTTTTTTATAAATTAACGTTGCCCCACACTAGTATTTACTCCTGTATCGTGGGTGCGTTCACAAACATGTAAACTCACATACACAAGACACCCAGATCCGGAACAATTATCTGTAGGCCATACAAACCTTTGTTCCGTGCGGGGATTGAACCCGCGACACCTAGCACAGCAGCCAAACGCTCAACCACTGCGCCAACCGTGTCGTTTTGGGAGGTACATGTTTCAGATTCGGCTAGATGACACGTCCGGATGTCAACACTGTGTAGATCGTTTCGCCAGATGGATGATTGAGTATAATTTAAAGACAAGGGGGCAATTTAAGGCGATACCCCGACCAAAACCTTGCGATAGTGCGTTTTTCTTCGCTATTCAGAGGCTATTCTCATTACTTATGAGACATAATCTACATGTAAAAGCACATTATTAATGTTTATTAGGTATCTTATCATCATATTTCACGTGCTAATTCGTTTTTATGTGTTATAAATAAATTTAAAACCTACTTTTAAAAATGACTAAAATTGTTAATTTTATGCATCTGTTGCTAAATGCAACGCATTTGAGGATTACACTAATGGATAGATAATTTAAAAATCTATATTATACACGTTTTATTTCATTTCAAAAGATCGCTTATCTTTATTAATCAAAATAATTCCAAAAATTGTGTGAATTCTATGATGCGGCGTGCGCAGGGTGCGGGCGGCAAAGAGGGAACGAATGCTCAAGGTTATTGGTCAGGGAAACGCCTTAACGACCTCCGCCCGAAGCTTGCACGTAGCGTCCGTAAGAGGCTTGCGGTAGTTGACCGCCGCTGCCGCTGTCTGCTGTTACTTACTGGGTATCACTACTACTAGTTACTGGGACCTGGTAAGGTAAAAACTAAATAAATCTGACACGAGGTGTGGTATACGCTGGGCCTGCGGATGGCGAGCTATGGGTGGCTCGCCGTCCAATAGCAACCAGGCCCGCGTCGACGGCGCGTCGTGTTCCACGCGCGCCTCAAAGAGCTGTCAGCAAAGAAGACGGAGCCCCATAGGGTCAGCGACTGCGAGGGTTGCGGAATTTGTTCGAAAAAGTCATCGCGGCCCTGGAACGCAAAGGGTTTTAGTCAGTAAGTCTGACACTCCCTTCCGCTCCGCCCAGAGTGGGAGAAGTCATTATTTTGATGATTTCCTATCCAGAAAAAAAGGGGCAATTTAACGTGATAAATTCAAGATTCAGGGTTGCTTCTGAGAAATTCTAGATGCAAAAACAATAATCTTGGTTGACCCAAGGTCGTCAAGCATAGCAGTAGCGTTATTATTCCTCACATATGCTTATAACAATAATAATTCTTTATTATCAGCCAACTAAGACCCATAGATAAATTACAAAAACTAAGCACACAAAAAAAAAACATTAAGTATACGATTTAAATCTTGCTTCCATACGAATCTGTTTGCTTCGTTGGGTCGGCGTCGTGTTACGCTGAATCGTGGTGTCGGTTAGCCTTGTGGGAAAACACTGATACACGACACCCGTCGGCCATAATGTTTCTTTCACTTTCCAGGTGATGAGATGGAACCCGCACCACAAAAGATTTAAAGTTAATTTTGTGACGCAATTCCAACAGCTAGACTCTTAAAAAACTACGGCTTAACATGCTCTACGAAGCACGGGAGAATTTCTATGAGAAGTAGGTCAGTATGTACCTAATCAAGGTGAAGTTGGTCTTTATCCTGATGTACTCCATAGCGTCATCTATCGTCGTGGTATGATGCGGACGCGACTATGCAACACGTATAATATGTAGGTACATAATTTTACCTATCCATAGGGTAGGTAAAGTGCCCTGGTTGATGAGATTATGAATAACCTGGGAATCGAACCAAGCTCAATTGACGTAATTTGTGGGACCACGATTCAGTCATGAACCGATCTCTCTTTACGTTTCTAAGAGACCAAAGTAATGCTATTGACTGTACCTACTAGGTCATTGATTTTCAGGATTCGCTTACGAGACGCGAGACCTAGTAGACGTGTACTTTGCATTTACTAATGATGTAATACTTGGAAAACAACTTTAACAATTAATATTATAAAATTATCTGCAGTGTCAGTTCACTAGTAAAGTGTGTCGCGTGTGATTTCACTAGTTTGTATATTGTGCAATATGAACTAAACATTTTATTATAGTATTTGTGTTAGTTATGGCTAACCATGAAGCTAGCCCTTTCGGGCGTAGCCAACTTTTACGGCATAGTCCTCCGCCGACTCCAACCCAACCTGAACCAGTTCAACCTAGGGAGCAAACACCACCTCGAGCTCCACCCGCGTCGTCTTTTGAGCTACCAGAAGAAGTTATTTCGACGTCAGAGGTCCAGAAATGGATGGGGTCAATAGACGGCTTTCTCACTGAGGTCTGCACCATAGTTTCGGAGGGAAAAATGAACAGCGATCAAAAGCTCCGTGTTTCCGCTCTTTGCCGCAAGGTTTCCAATGGGACATCTCAGATGGCCGTCCTCTACCAAGCGTTAAAGCAAAAAACAATTCAAGCACACAGCACAGTACTGCACTTAAAGGATCAGCTGGAACTCGCAGAATCTGTTAAGGTGATCAAAGAGGCGGTAATTAACAAATTAACACCTTCTGATATTACCTCCTCTTCTTACGCCAGCATGGTAAAAAAAAGTTCCGAAACCTTCATTCGTCCTGCAAATCTGAGTTCTGTGGCCATCTATCCCTGCGACAAGACTAAATCTAGCGAAGACACGAAGTCACTTGTGCAGAAAATCATATCGCCTGAAGAACTGAAACTTCATGTCCGTGGCCTAAAGAAAGTTAAAAACGGGGGTGTTCTTATTAGCACCGAAAGCAAAGGCGATATGGACAAGCTTAAGAGTTCCACAAAGCTGGTATCGTCAGGCCTCACAGTCGAAGAAACTCCTAAAAGGCGACCAAGGATTGCTGTCGTTGGAGTTCCAGTAGCTCTGACTGAAAGAGAAGTATTTGACTGCATTTACGAGCAGAACCTTTCAGGAAAATTGGCAAACACTACCCGTGAGTCTTTCCTTGCTACCGTAAAACTGAGCCATAAATCGGGTAAAAAGGGTCTTCCTAACTGCAATTATATTTTAGAATTGCCCGCCACCGTAAGGAAAATCCTAATAAACCAAGGTCGGATTTTTATAAAATGGACATCATGCCCCGTGAAGGATTTCACAATAGTCACAAGATGCTTCAATTGCCAGCAGTTCGGCCACGCAGCCAAGTTTTGCCGAGAATCCAGTCCTACTTGCAACCACTGTGGAGAGACTGGTCATTCCCACAAGGAGTGTAGCAGAAAATCTTCTCTAGCTCAGTGTGCGACGTGCAAGCGTTTCAAGAGAAAGTGTGACCATCAGACCGGTGCCGTAGACTGTCCGGCGCGTAAATACGCCGAGGTTACTTACATAAATTCAATAGACTATGAAGGCGCCTAAGAGCGCCCACGATAAGTTTATTTAGTAGCACTTAGTTACAGGTACTTAGAGTTAGTTTATATTTTATTACTTTAGTTACTAGTAGTAATGACCAGCCAGCTAATCGCTGATTTGGATGGATTCTCTGTGTCCGAAGCCAATACTTGTAATGTACAGGACTGTAAATTCCTTCTTCCTTCTGGGGAAAATACGCTTACGCTGCTTTCACAAAATATTCGCAGTATTAATCGCAACATGGATGGGTTTGAAGTTCTATTACAAAGTCTTGCCATTAGCTGCGATGTTATTGTCTTAACTGAATGTTGGCTGTCTGCTCAGACAGCCAATTTACCATCCCTGGACGGCTACTGCACTCATAAAACAAATTCAAACATTAACCAAAATGATGGTGTAGTGGTTTACCTCAAAAACAACTTAAAAGCACTTGTAGAAGAGCCCATAGTTCAAGGCAGTAACTGTTTAATCATTAAAATTTGTCCGGATACTGTAATTATGGCCATTTACAGGCCACCGTCTCAAAACATTGACAGCTTCTTGGATTTTCTTGATGTAAATCTAAAACATCTCTCAGCTTTTAAGAATATTGTAATAATGGGTGACATAAATATTAATATAGTGTCCGGGAGATCTGATACACATGTACATAATTACTTAAATATTTGTTCATTTCACGGCCTCTTACCAACTCATTACTATCCCACGCACCAAAGCGGGTCATGTTTAGATCATTTCATCATAAAAACAAAACACCCTAACAAAACATTGGTTACTAATTCTTCGCTTACGGATCATCAAGCTATTTTACTAACAATACAAAAATCTTCACCTAGATTAAACTGCATGCGAAGCTGTACAAAAATTAATATGACTAATCTTGAACGTGACATTCGCGGTATCGACTTTGACCCCGTTTACAAAACTAACGATGCAAATATTTCATTACAGTATTTCATACATTCGATGCAACATGCAATAAGCAAAAACACAATTACCAAAATGATGTCCAGCCGGTATAACTCTATTAAACCGTGGATCACTCCTGGTCTCGTTCGGTGTATACGACATCGGGATAAACTACACCAAAAGTCGAAACTTGCTCCTGATAATGAAATACTTTCTGTGTCATACAAAAGGTATAGAAATTTTTGCAATAATCTTTTAAAGAAAATTAAAAATAAATATGAAAAGAACGAATTACAAAAGGCAGGCAAAAACAGTAAACTTATTTGGAAATTTATTAAAACAAATACTTTTCGCTCAAAAAATCCTGAACCCCCACTCGAATTACTGTCAACAGACTTAAACCCAGTAGAAGCCGCGAATAAAGTAAACAGTTTTTTTGTTAACGTTGGCAAAAACTTGGCTGATAAATCCTTGAACCATAATAATCCCCCCCACCAAATATTAGCTGCGAATACCCTTACGAAAACATCAAAATCTTTTGTTTTATTAGACACTGATGCCAATGAAATTTTAAGAATAATAACAGGGTTAAAGGATAACTGCGCTGTGGGATGGGATAACATTTCTAATAATATACTGAAAATGTTTAAACACCTTCTTGCTCCTCCATTAACCCATATTTTTCAGTCATGTTTATCTAACGGCATATTCCCTAAACTGCTTAAAAAAGCAGTAGTTACGCCAGTGTTCAAAGCGGGAGATAAGAACTGTGTTAATAATTATAGACCCATTTCAGTACTAACGGGACTGTCAAAAATCTTAGAAAAAATTATTAATAGCAGATTAATAGACTATCTTGAAAATAACAAATTGCTTTCCAATAATCAATTTGGGTTTAGACCTAAAAGATCAACTAACCAAGCAGTTCACAAGCTGTCTGAGTACATTAGTACAAAACTAGATAAGGGCATGCACACTATTGGGATCTTTCTGGACCTCGCCAAAGCCTTCGACACAATTTCTTGTTCTATTTTACTGCACAAGCTTGAAACACTTGGGATAAGAGGAGAGCAACTTCTATTATTCTCCGATTATCTTAGAGACCGTCAACAATGTGTTAAAATAGGGCAGCACACAAGTTCTGACATGGAAAATGGTTGTTTCGGAATACCTCAAGGAAGTATTTTAGGGCCCACAATATTTTTAATTTACATTAATGACCTATGTAGTTTAGACCTTCGTAATGGGCTAATATTATCATATGCGGATGACACGGCTCTGTTGTTTTCTGCTGAGTCTCGAGGTGAAGCGTATGAACATGCCCAAAACGGATTTAATATTGTGTCTAATTGGCTTCATCAAAATCTTCTAACATTAAATATAGATAAAACTAAATACATTTTATTCTCAATGAGAAACATTAATTTACCGCTTACTAACCATAATATATTCGCGCACAATTGCAATCATGCTGACATTGCTTGTACTTGCCCTAGTTTAGTTAAAGCTGACTACATAAAATACCTAGGTGTTACGATTGACACAAATCTAAATTTCCGTAAACATATCGAGCTGCTGTGCTCAAGAGTGCGTAAATTAATATATATTTTTAAACACCTACGTCACATAGCCGACTTTAACTTAATTAAACATGTATATTTGGCTTTGTGTCAATCTGTACTTACCTACTGTATTACTTCATGGGGTGGTGCTGCAAAGACTATCTTACTTCCTCTAGAACGTGCTCAAAGAGCAATACTAAAAGTTGCAACCTTTCGACCTTTTAGATTTCCCACACACGAGTTACATACAGCATGCAAAATACTAACAGTACGTCAACTATTTATAATGCACATCATACTTCATCAGCACTCTGAGCTTCGTTTTGACCCAGTATCTTCAACCAGGAGGAGGAAAGATTTGGTTTGCATAAAACCACAGACAAGACATGCATTTGCCCATAGATTTTACGTATTTTTAGGACCTTTTTTATATAATAAACTAAACAAATTGTTAGATATATATAGCGTAAATTACATTAAATGTAGAAAATTGATATCAGAGTATCTATTTAGACTCAATTACACAGACACAGAGAAGCTATTGGAAGTTCTAGTATGATTCTAAGGTTTAATTCGTAAGTTGTTATTCTTAATTTTTGTATTCATGCACCATAAATGATTAGTCTTGTTAAGTGATGACCTGAAACACAGGTTGTATAAACCTAGCTCAGGAAAGTCGCTAATTATACATAATTGTAGGTTTAAAATAAATTTATCATAAGTCCAGAAATATTGATAATTTAGTTAAACACATATGTTATTTGTTGGATACTACCATAATTATTTTATTTAAGATTACTTGTGGCTATTAATCTGTAACTATATTGTGTACTAGATTTTAATAAAGAAAATAAAGAATAAAGATTTTCAAACTGGGGGGCGCGCCCCACTAGGGAGGCGCGAAGTCATGTAGATGGGGGCGCGGGCGCGGGCAGTTGTATCTTAAAATAAAAACAAAGTACAGAAGCAAACTACTTCTTCCCCGACTTTTGCCTAACGAGCCAGCCCGCGCCGCTGAGCCAGTAGCGTTAAATCCCTTAAATAATACCAACCTGACCCAGCCTGTCTGAGCCTGTCCCTTGCTGCCCTCCCTCAATGACCCCGTTAAGCCGAGGCCCGTGTCCCACAGGGGATGCCCTTAACGAGCGGTCGTTTAGTTTGTAAGTTTTTAGCCCTGGCTGGGGGCCTTAAATTCATTTGAGGCCACAACAGGAAAGTCTGGTTAAGCAGTAAACAGCTGTAGAGTGCTGAACTGGGAGTGGTCCAATCAAAATTAAGAAGCAAACTAGATATTGCTACCTAGTCATCTACGTTGTGCACTTTCTTTTATTAACCCAGGATTGGAAATCTTGTCAAAAACATGCAAGCTCATCCGTCCCATTCACTCTTCAAGTAATATTTTTATAATAAAACATCGGAAAATGTATTTTTAGTTTTTATTACCCATAATTAATTTTAGAATTGCTTGGCTAGCCCACTTGCTGGGCCCTGGGCCGAGGGGAGGCGTATATATTCATTTTAAGCAGTAGGGAGGTGTATAAGTTTGAGTATAGGGGGTACTAGGTAAATCAAAAAATATCTTAGCAGCCACAAGCTTAGATGAATTTTAACTTAAGTAGATATTTAAAAATCATTAAATATGTGAGAAAAATAAAATACACAAATTATTCGCAAAAAAAAAAACTTTAATATTTATAAAATAATTGGCTTCACCAAAGGCGCATACTCAGGGGATACAGGGGCTGCTAATATCAAAGAATCGCAAGGCGACGCAATGGGAATATATGCTCCAGTTGTCAAAAAATCTAACGCTGGCGCGAAATACTTGCCTACCAACGGTGAAGCTGACGGAAAGTAACCCAACCCACAAGGGAACTCAGCTGACAAAGGAGGCAGAATCAACTGGTCGTTGCAACCACAGTTGCAAGGTCGGCGGCAGTTAGGAACGTAGTCTATGGATTCGATGAAGTTGGGACACGGTGTTGCCAGATTAGAAAAATATATTCTTTCTTGTGGACACTGGCATGGACCGCGACGGGGAATGTAACGCGCACTGGTTGCAGTTATCTGTAAAAAGCAGTTTTCATTTTGAACGAAGAAGAATTACATATAATATCGAAATTATTATCTAATGCGAAAGGTGAGGTCAGTAAGTTTTGAATTAAAGTCGAATTCCTACAGTTTTTTTTTAAGGTTTTTTTTTTATTAAAACCCATATTGGTTTGAAATTACGTTGTTTGAAAATGATATGGGTAGAAACACTGATATCTTTGTGTAGCAAGGCACTGGCTTGAGATAACAACTAATAAAGAGAGTTTTGAAGAAGAGAAAATGCAAATGAATTGGCATATGACCGGAGCGATGTTTTTTTTTTCACAATGGAATATACTCACACTTAGTGCACAGACAACCAGTACAAACACCAGACCTTTGACCTCCATAATGATTCGACTATTATAAAGACTAAAGCCAAAACATCGATGGCAAGTTGTTTATATTCTTGTTGTAACATAGATGTCCTAACGGACGCAGTCTATCGACTAAATTCTATGCTTGTGTCATTTTGTAGTTTGGTAACCCATTTCTACATTAGGCAGTGGAACAATAACTTTGTTTTCTTGGTAATACTCGTAGATAGGCACAAATAACGGAAAATCAAGTCGATTATCGCTAAATAATGTATTTACTAATTCACTGTCCGCATAGCAGACACTATACTATGTTAAAAAATCAGCGAATAACACTTGTTGTTCGTAGGTTTCGTTAAGTGTTATTTACGTTGTCACAGGGGCGTAGCTATGATAAATAAATGATAAATGATTTATTTCTGTAAGTAGGTTGTAAAAAACACTTTTACACGTCAATCTTTTTTTGGCCGTTATAAAAACTAGATGAGGCCGGTGTTTCCTAGCTGACTACCCTGAGAAGAAACACCGAAACAAACTCAGAGGTCAAGGTCTCTTTTGAAGTCCATACAATTGTACTGGTAAAGTCATATGAGAACCATGTAGGTTGGTGTCTGAAGTGGTCTTTTGAGGAAAGTACCACACAGATTTGAGTGGACCTGTCCAAACAGTGCAAGCATTTGTCAGTTATCGTGTAGCTCAAACTTAGAACTTTAAGGAGCTCAACGATTTGACGAACAATACCAAAGTAAGGACATTTGGGTAGGCCACGTAAAGAACTCAAACCGCCAGACTAATATGAATGAACCCCCGACGTAGCGATCTACATGGTCCTCATATTCACAATACGTTATATGAGGACCATGCAGATCAGTGTCTGAAATGGTCTTTTTAAGAAGGAACCACACCGTTTTGAGTGGACCTGTCCAGCCAGTGCAAGCCTTGGTCAGAGACAAGTAGCTCAACTTAGAATCAACAAGGAGCTCAACAACTCGACGAACAATGCCAATGAAAGGACATTTGGGTAGGCCACAAAAATACTCAAACAGCCAGACAACGTTAAAAAAAATACTTTGAAGGGGAAAATGCTAATAATAACCCATATAGTCCTCATATTCACAATAGGGAATAAAATTAAAATAATAAAAAAAAATGATACTTTACAAAATAAGTATTCATGTCAAAATAAGAAATTGTAATGAAATAAAAAGAATACTTTAAAAAGTAAACATTCATGTCAAGAGTAAATGAAAGATTAAAATATAAAAATGTCAAACTGTATAAATATAAACAAAAAGAGAACAAAACAGGAAAAAAAAAACATTAAAACATTGGGCCGTGTACAAAACTGAAGCAGCTCACTCCCAAGCCTTCTTGTCCTCAAGATAATCTTTCACTGTATAAAAAGCTTTCTGGCATAGCTTACGTTTTATAAATAATTTGAATTTATTTATGCTTAGTTCTTGAATAGGGCTAGGAAGTTTATTATAAAAATGTATACATTGGCATCGAAACGAACCACCTATTTTTTTGAGCCTGGTTTTAGGAACGACATAATTGTGTTTGTTCCTAGTATTTATGCTATGGATATCACTGTATTTTTTAAACAGATTAATATTTTTATGTGCATACAAGAGGTTTTCATAGATATACTGGGATGGCACAGTCATAATATTAATCTCTTTAAATTTGTCTCTGAGGGACTGTCTGGGACTTAATTTGTAAATTGCACGAATAGCCCTTTTTTGTAAGACAAATATTGTCTGAATATCGGCGGCATTTCCCCACAGCAGAATGCCATATGACATCACACTATGAAAGTAGCTAAAATATACTAAACGGGCCGTCTCTAAATCAGTTAAGCCACGAATTTTCCTAACAGCATATGCTGCAGAACTGAGCTTTTTTGATAGTTTGTCTATATGTAATATAATAAGCTACCGCCGTATCAGCCGTATCAATTATACGGGGCCCCCAGGCTACAGGGGCCCCGAATGTGTGTATGCAAAAATTCCTAAAATATTATCCATGATATTTTATTTCAGGTATAGATTATTAACATTTTTTTTATATGACTGATGTGCTAAAAGTTTAGTTTAAAAATCACAATACACAATATAACGCAGATTTGTTAAAAAAAGAAATACGAAAGCTAATCTTTAATTTTTAACCAATTTAATTTTCAAAATTTGTTTTCAAATCACTATTGCAGTTTTTTTAATTCAATTGGAGCTTCTTTCGTTTCTTTTATAAAAAAACTTTATACTGTTGGGGGGCCCCTCAACACATTTTGATACAGGGCCCGTCTAAGGTAAGCTACGCCATTGCGTTGTCATGTTAAAAAAGGACGCGAAGTTTTTGTTCATTCATTTATTTTTCTCATCTTCATTTCAGTCGTAAGAAGTCCGCTGCTGGATAAAAAATTAGTCCAATAGATGCGAGAAGCGTCTAGGTCCACTAGACGCTTCTCGCATCTCTTGGGCTCACGATTCCCGCATCACTCACCAGCTCACTATAGGGTTCGTTCTTAAATTAGGGTCACAAGATTTCTTGATTTTTGTGAGACCCCCTCCCTAGTGTGACGTCACATATTACAATTTTATTCGTGTACCTATTTGTACGAATTTTACTTAACACTTAGATTAAAATAGATTTTGAAATGTAACGTCACAAAATTTAGAACCCCTCCCACCCCCTTGTCACACAGTGTCACACTTCGTTGACCCCATCCCTCCCCTTAACGTGTGACGTAATTTATGTATGGCCCCATACGAGTCGTGTCAATGCCATCATGATTCCGTTGTGAAAAAGTGAAATGCTGCTATTCGTCCAACAGTGCGATTTTGTAAACCTCCGACCGTGACGCTTCGGTGAAGTGAACTTGAACTGAACTGATAATCGATACAAACAAGATGGAATATCAATACACTTCATGCTCACTCCAACAGCTTACACGGTGAGATGTTTAGGTACAGAATAGACCGGCTGTATAGCTTTCTATACAGCCGGTCAATTCTGTAAACAACACGGCATCATGTTTCAGATATCAGAGAGAGATAAAGATCTCTCTCTGATGTCTGAAACATGATGCCGTGTTGTCACTTCATGCTCACTCCAACAGCTTACACGGTGAGATGTTTAGGTACAGAATAGACCGGCTGTATAGCTTTCTATACAGCCGGTCAATTCTGTAAACAACACGGCATCATGTTGCAGATATCAGAGAGAGATAAAGAGAGATCTCTCTGATGTCTGAAACATGATGCCGTGTTGTTTACACTTCATGCTCACTCCATCAGCTTACACGGTGAGATGTTTAGGTACAGAATAGACCGGCTGTATAGAAAGCTATACAGGCGGTCTATTCTGTAAACAATACGGCATCATGTTTCAGATATCAGAGAGAGATAAAGAGAGATCTCTCTGATGTCTGAAACATGATGCCGTGTTGTTTACACTTCATGCTCACTCCAACAGCTTACACGATGAGATGTTTAGGTATAGAATAGACCGGCTGTATAGAAAGCTATACAGCCGGTCTATTCTGTAAACAACACGGCACCATGTTTCAGATATGAGAGAGAGATAAAGATCTCTCTCTGATGTCTGAAACATGATGCCGTGTTGTCACTTCATGCTCACTCCAACAGCTTACACGGTGAGATGTTTAGGTATAGAATAGACCGGCTGTATAGAAAGCTATACAGCCGGTATATTCTGTAAACAACACGGCATCATGTTTCAGATATCAGAGAGAGATAAAGATCTCTCTCTGATGTCTGAAACATGATGCCGTTGACATGTCAGCGACCACAGCACAGATTATCTGTTCTGTGTCAGCGACTCTGCATAGTTGACAGGTCATTGTTTCGTCTTGTGGGACTTGGGATGCATGTTTATGAATAGAATAGAATAGAATTTGCAAATATGGGTACACAACAGTTTTCACATAAATCAAAGTTCAGCCATATTTTACTATTCGGCATGCAAACATTACAATTATTATTATTTATATGTATTTATTATTAATTAATAAAAAAATCAAATCAGTAAATTATCAATCATAGTGAAATCCAAATCTTAAATATTTTTGATTAACGTTAAATATAGAAATAAAATCAGTCAAAAAATGTATTTCTACTCTGTCAGAAACTCAGTTACATACATATTATTTATGTTTCCAGATTTATTGGGTATTGTATATTAATCTTGAGCTAAGGGATGGAGGCTTATACATACACGAACGATTTGGTTGGTAGCATGTAACTATGTAGTGATTTTCATGTTATGTACTTAATGCTAAAAAGTTAACAAAACTTTACACCAGAATGCTTGTCAAAGAATGATAATGAAAGTTGACAATCGTGCAATGTAATAAAATTACAAAATAAATATTATTCCATTACGATAATTTAAATTGATAATATGTACTATCTTTTTATAAACAACATGCAACGCTCATACTTTTTCCAATAAATAATCCTGAAAATATTAAACCGTATTTTTTTGGTTGTTACACTAGTTAGACAATGACGAAGATTGTGTTGTTATTTTTAACGAATTATTTTTTATTATCTAAGGTAAATAGTCGAATGCAGAGTTATTTGAATTGTCCCTTACGCCTTATCTTTTTTGCCGTACATAATATGTATCTAATCAATTTTTGCTGTGCAAGGATTATTTTGCGGGGAGAAAAGATCAGAGCTTATAACATTTTGTTTATAAAATAATTTCCTCCTGCCGATGGCAAAAAAAAAACCAGAAATTATCCTTGAAGTACTGTATTATCTACTGACAACATTCATTGGTCATGAAACAGTAATTAAAAAATTAAAATAATTTCTTTTCTGGTCCAGAAACGTGATAAGATTTAGTTAGTCACTTAACTGACTTACCAGCTGTGTATATCGTACGCACCAATTTATCATACAATAAAATTATCACAATGGACACATTTCCTCCGTACCTAATCAGTAATTTCGTGTCTTCGAGTACAATATCAAATTAAAAGTTTCGTAATCTTTTTGTTTTTTACAGATAAGTTTTGCCCAGTACACCAGCCGAGATTGGCCAAATGCACCACCGACACCCACTGCCAAAGTTCCAATGCCAACGCCAACTGGACCAACACCTGTGCCCAAACGTTACCCCGAAACTGCCAAAGTTTATTTCTTACCAGCGCCTCCATCACCACCAAAAATAACTATTTTAGACCCGAAATTAAAAGATCCTGCTCCTAATTTAATCCAAAATGAACAAGAAAAAACTTTAAATCTTTTTAAAGAAGTTCCAGCAACTACAAATTTCCCGCCTCAAAATCAAATGTCATCCCGAGTAGCTGTTCCGCCACCGCCTCCATGTCCGACTGGGTTGCCAGACTTGATGGATGACATTCCTTCAAAAGTACAAGAAAGAATCAGTCGATTCGCAGAATCTGGAGAAAAACCTCCGGTATGCGAATCGTGCGCGGCTTTAATAAAGAAACTACCGATTTTTAATTTTGATCAAGAGTTGTTACATGGATTTTTGGCTGGTATTGGAATATAACTCTAAAATGTTCCGTTCATGGCTTTGTAATTAAAATTTAGTACTATTTAAATTATGTTTTATTTTTACTTTGTAGTAATTACAGTTAAGTCAGAAGGATTCCGTCTGGATTCCAATCACCAAGATTCCAATATTTCCAATAATGTATAAGAAATAAAAAGTCGGTAGTCTGACAAGTGACAGTTGTCTTCTGTCTGTCATTTTAGTACGTTCAGTCAGTGTGCGGTGTGTCATTCTACTTGGATTTAGTGGATCCCGATTTTTTGTGAAATTATTCAGAATTTCTGAATCAAAAGCATCAAAATGGTCGAGGCACAGAAGTTTAGGGTTGAACAGGAGATGACGAACCTCGTGAATGAGTTGGACAGGAGTTATTTACGTAAGATGCAAGTAAGTGAGGTTATGTCCCTGATAGTGTGCAAGGCTTATGCAATAATTTTCGGGTGAAGATAAATACTCTTTTGTGTCTTATAAATGTAGACTAGACCTGTAATAAAGTTACGAGAAAGTACAAAAATAAAATGTCAATCGGGGTTCTATGAAATCCATTTTTAGAAAACATTGAATTTGGGTCAAGGATGTTTACACTTTTATTGATAACAGGATAGGTCTCATTATATGTATTATCACTAGCTTTTTTATTGTGGGCTTATCCCATAGGCATCATACATTTTCTGGGATAAAGCTTACCTATGGAACTCGGCAAAGTAAAGTTAAAATGTAACTTTGCAGACAGATTACTGTCTCTTCGCATAAAATAATAAGTTTACACGCCCATTACATTGGACAAGAAACCAAATCTAGCAAATTGCATATCGAGTCTCAGACATTAAAGTTTCAGTATGAAATGCCCGTATTGTATTAAGTTTTAATAC
Source organism: Hecatera dysodea (assembly GCA_905332915.2). Lineage (NCBI taxonomy): Eukaryota > Metazoa > Arthropoda > Insecta > Lepidoptera > Noctuidae > Hecatera > Hecatera dysodea. The sequence goes on from HG995314.1 coordinate 3,245,595, forward strand.
TATGGATGTGAACATTTGTAACTTTTCAGGAGAGCAAATAAACTGTTTAGAAGCGCGTAAACTGGTTGGTTGGATGGGTTGAGTTTTAGGTAATAGAAGAAAAGGGAAACTATTGCAGTAAATATATCTGCAAATTAAATAGCATATCACCAAGTTTTTAGTTAGTGCCAGGTCGAATGAAATGACTATAATATAAATATAATACTTTTGAAAATAAAAATTAAGCAGTTTGTATTCTACTTAATGAGCTGTAAATAATTACCCTTATAATTATGTATCTACATTATACCTGCTCGTATAGTACACATTTTTCAATCCCAAATCAAAAATATCAGCTGTTCAATACATTTTGTTGAGTTATGCGCTCATAAACAGTATGGGACAGTTGTTTTTTTTTTTATAATTTCAGTTGGTTGCGTAGTAAAAGTTGTTCATAATTATGAGTACAATGACCCCTTTCCAGGTATTGAGTTTATTCTGTTACACATACATATGTGGACATATGTCCATGAGTATTTTTTTTTCTTTTTGCACTATTTATCTTCATAAATAGTGCAAACATAATTGTGGACATATAGACAGACGTATGTATGAGCTGTGGTGGCCAAGTGGTAACGGCATCAACTTACGAACAATTTAAACATAACTGCTCTGAAAACGGTGAAGGAAAACATCGTGAGGAAATCGGCATGTCCTAGAACCAAAAATTCGAAGACATGTGACATTCACCAACCCGCACTGGGCCCACGTGGAGGATTATGGCACCATTCCCTCTCCTAGAGAGGATGCCTGTGTCCCAGCAGTGGGAACAATAAAAGGTTGAATATGCTACATGTATGAGCAGAAGCAATAGGGCATTGTCTGTATCTTTGAGTATTTATACTTAAAACAAACATAATCCTTAGTAAAAAATATGTGTTTCCAGGGTGACATGCACAGATGTGCAGCCAAGTGTTGCGATGACCCTCAAACTTCATTGGAACGCGTACATGGCTGCATAGACTCCTGCACTGGACCACTTAATCAAGCCAATAATTACGTGCAGGTACTTTGATCTACTTTTGAGTTTGGAGGAGCCTGCGGTTCAATATTAACAGCTGCACAGGTTGATCTGTAAGGTTAAGCAACGCTTTCCCACGTCGGTTTATGAGTGGGTGACCATCTTAACGTGCCGAGGTGCCTGCATGTGTTTGGTAATAGTTTTTGGTCCTGGCTGTCATTTGCAGATCTTTGGCAGTTATTAAATATATGGATTGTCAGAAGCCAGAAAATTTGACACCAGTGTTGCAAAAAAGTACAGTGTGACTGGGTAAATTACTGAGAGGCTAGGTTAGCAGTTGTTCCATGTAAAATACTGGTGTATTCATTATTCAGCTGATTCTGGTATCACTGGATAGGTCAGAGATGTTCAGATGATATGAAACAACACATATGTAGATAGAATATTTAAAGCATCTAGATTTCTAAACTACAGATATCCTTCATAGCTTTATTGAACAACAATAGATGAGCTCAGTCTTATAATGCAACATAACACTATGTTTGAATGCTTAGCACGGACGGTGACGGGTGGGCGTTTTGGGGGACTATCATTATGTAAAATTTGATGTTCAAAAAGTGCTGGCTCTCAGCCTAGTTTGATTAAATGACTTTTGGTTTTGGCATAACGAATGCTAGTGGCGTTAACCTGGCGAGCAGTGGGGTCTACATGACCCGCGACATTTTGAAGTGATTTTAAAGAATTAGGACCCATTGCCGAATAGAGTTGATGTCGTATTATTGTGCCATTTTTCAAAAGTTTCGAATCGGATTTTCCTATTTCGTTATTTTTATCATTATATTCAAAATAGACTCCTACTAGCAGCGCCCTGCGGCTTTTAATATGTATAAGATAATAAGTAAATTAATCAGTTGTGCTACCTATTCTATAAAGATATTATAATTTTTTTTTACGTGAAAACCTCTTTAAAATTGCTTCCATAGTGGGTTCAAAAAACGAATGATAACATAATTGAAGGATACAGTTTGGTGTTGCAGCTACAAATCTATCATCTCTATCGAAAATTTAATTACGCCACTGTGTAGCTAAAAGATCAAAGAAATCAGTATCTAGGCGAGGGCTGTGGTGAATCGCGCGCAGAGGACAGGGAGGCGCCACCACTTTGAGGTCATTTTGCTGCTCACGAAAATACTATTCGTTACGTACAGTGTACACTATGCCCGTACAACACACGGTCGTGTCCATGACGCAGCTACAGTACACCCTATTTTTTTGCTATAAACCAGTTCCTTAATGTATTTCTTAATGTGTTTCAGGGTGAGATCAATCACCTGCAGAACAGGTTACAGCGCTGCGTGATGGACTGCAATGACCTCGCCAGAGATAGACTGGGCTCTGATCCTAGTCAGGAGAAGGTATGTCTACATACAACATTCGTACTTCATATTACTTCGCCCGCCATTTTTTAACTGCTCTGTTGGGTTCCTGTGGCCGTATTACGAAGTGCCAATGCTATCATGATTCGTGTGTGGGAAAGGGATAGTGCTATTCGTCTTGTGTAACTCCGTCTCTCTCTGACACAGAAATCATGATGGATTTAAGACGTCATAATAGGTCGCCTGGTCACAAGCGCATCTGCTGAGCTTTTAGTCATGAGATCGATTCCCAGGTCTGTATGAGATTCGGAAATTATGTGATACTAGCAGCGCCCCGCGGTTTCAACTGCATAGTTCCCGTTCCCATGGGAATACGGGGATAAAATATAGCTTATGTTACTCGCTTGTAATGTAGCTTTTCATTGGTGAAGAAATGGTTAAATATTGATCCACTAGTCTCTCAGCTTATTCGGTAAAAACAATCAAACTAAAAAAAAAACTTTCTTCTTGATAATATTAGATGAACATACTAACAGAATAAGCGGTACACGGTATCTTTCTAAATAAAAGTTAGTCTAGCTAGGCCAAGCTCCACTAAATTTTCTATTTTTGTGAAAATCCGTTAAACTTGTGATATGTTTGATTTTTATTAAACATCCTTACTTCTATTTATTTTAAAGTAAAAAAAAAATAGTTATTTATTTAAACACATAACATTGGCATTTATTTAGACGTAGTTATTACAATTATGTATTTATTTATATTTTGAACATTTTTCTTTCTTTATTTAATACTTTTCGCACACAGAATGGTTGGAAGCAAACTTGAGCATTTTCTTATTTTTTAACTTTTATTTTAGGTTTCTGGACCTATTTATTCAGCATCATTTCACCCTCCCACATATATTTTTTTCACGGATTTCTAGTAATGTCTAAGGTATCTGGGATCTTGGAAATCTATATTAGTTATTATGCATAAAAATTCAAATCTAACAATTTTCTTTATCTCATCCACAGGTCGACAAAGCGACAATAGAGTTCGAGAAATGTGCAGTGAAGTGTGTTGACAAACATGTGAGCATCATTCCTAACATGCTCAAAACCATGAAATCCGTCCTCGCCAGCGGTAAACCTCCTCCGTCGAGGAACGAATAAAGTGAAGTTAATGTGAACTGAAGGGAATGTGAACTGAAGGGAATGTGAAGTGAAAACTCCTGTTTTTCTGAAAGATTGTTGTCAAAGTTTATACTGCAAAGCGCTAAGAATCCTTAGGTCAGGGTTTATGATGTTGAAAGATTTTTTTTGGATTTGTTCAAACCCAGTTTGGCTCGATTTAACTGAGATGTTTAAACCTATCTTTAATCTAGCATATACTAAACTAGTATATGTATAATAACTATTACCAAATATACTTTAGGAACTTTGGTAATTTGATCGCATTTATATTTTTGACGATAATTTTTTCTGAGACATTTAAACGTGTCTGTAACTATTTTATACAAAACCGGAATGACTGAAGTATTAAAAATAACTTGTAATAATGTATTCTGTGTAATTATTATTATTATATTATAAACAATTAAAAAACCACTCACTGACTGACTGATTGACTGATTGATTGATTGATTGATTGACATAATTGTTCTCCCACTTCCCGTGCTAGGAGGGAAAAACTTTTTATGGGGTTGTATAGAAGGTGTCGGGGTGAGTATGGGAAAAATCTGAAACTACCCCTTTTCAACCCCCTTCTTTCAACCCCATTGCTTATCTCGGAAACCTGACGTCGAAGAGAAAAATGGTTTTCGGGGTTGTATAGAGGGTGTCTGGGTGAGAATAAAACGAAAAAAAAAATTACCCCTTTTCAACCCCCTTTTTACAACCCCTTTGCGTATCTCGGAAATCTGACATTTTAGAGAAAAATGGTTTTCGGGGTTGTATAGAGGGTATCTGGGTGAGTATATGGCCAATAAAAAAATCAACCCTATTCAACCCTTTTCAACCCCCTTGTTTCAACCCCTTTGCGTATCTCAGAAACCTGACATTCTAGAGAAAAATGGTTTTCGGGGTTGTATAGAGGGTGTCTGGATGAGTATATAGCCAGTAAAAAATTCAACCCTATTCAACCCTTTTCAACCCCCTTCTTTCAACCCCATTGCTTATCTCGGAAACCTGACGTCGAAGAGAAAAATAGTTTTCGGGGTTGTATAGAGGGTGTTTGGATGAGTATAAAACAAAAAAAAATTAACCCTTTTCAACCCCTTTTTACAACCCCTTTGCGTATCTCAGAAATCTGACATTGTAGAGAAAAATGGTTTCCGGGGTTGTATAGAGGGTATCTGGGTGAGTATATGGCCAATAAAAAAATTCAACCCTTTTCAACTCCCTACTTTCAACCCCTTTGCGTATCTCAGAAATCTGACATTTTAGAGGAAAATGGTCTTCGGGGTTGTATAGAGGGTATCTGGATGAGTTGTGGCCAATAAGAAATTAACCCTTTTCAACCCCCTTCTTTCAACCCCTTGGCATATCTCAGAAACCTGACATTGTAGAGAAAAATGGTTTTCGGGGTTGTATAGAGGGTGTTTGGATGAGAAAATGACGATAAAAATTCAACCCTTTTCAACCCCCTTCTTTCAACCCCTTTGCGTAACTCAGAAATCTGACATTGTAGAGATAATAATTGTTACGAAAAATACTAAAAAGACAACGCGGGTTGCTTGCAACTCGCGCCCCCAAGCGAAATACTAGTTATATTATATATAATTAAATAACCACTCACTGATCTAGTGATTGACATAATTGTTCTCCCACTTGCCGTGCTAGGAGGGGAAAACTTTTTATGGGGTTTTATAGAAAGTGTCGGGGTGAGTATGGGAAAAATCTGAAACTACCCCTTTTCAACCCCATTGCTTATCTCAGAAACCTGACGTCGAAGAGAAAAATGGTTTTCGGGATTGTATAGAGGGTGTCTGAATGAGTACAAAACAAAAAAAAATATTACCCCTTTTCAACCCCCTTTTTACAACCCCTTTGCGTAACTCAGAAATCTGACATTTTAGAGAAAAATGGTTTTCGGGGTTGTATTGAGGATATCTGGGTGAGTATATGGCCAATAAAAAAATCAACCCTATTCAACCCTTTTCAACCCCCTTGTTTCAACCCCTTTGCGTATCTCAGAAACCTGACATTCTAGAGAAAAATGGTTTTCGGGGTTGTATAGAGGGTATCTGGATGAGTATATGGCCAATAAAAAAATCAACCCTATTCAACCCTTTTCAACCCCCTTGTTTCAACCCCTTGGCATATCTCAGAAACCTGACATTTTAGAGAAAAATGGTATTCGGGGTTGTATAGAGAGTGTTTGAATGAATATATGGTGAATAAAAATTCAACCCTTTTCAACCCCCTACTTTCAACCCCTTTGCGTATCTCAGAAACTTGACATTGTAGAGAAAAATGGTCTTCGGGGTTGTATAGAGGGTGTCTGGATGAAAATATGGCCAAAAAAAATTCAACCCTTTTCAACCCCCTTCTTTCAACCCCTTTGCGTAACTCAGAAACCTGACATTGTAGAGAAAAATGGTTTTCGGGGTTGTATAGAGGGCATCTGGATGAAAATATGGCTAAAAAAAATTCAACCCTTTTCAACCCCCTTCTTTCAACCCCTTTGCGTAACTCAGAAACCTGACATTGTAGAGAAAAATGGTCTTCGGGGTTGTATAGAGGACATCTGGATGAATATATGGCCAAAAAAAATTCAACCCTTTTCAACCCCCTTCTTTCAACCCCTTTGCGTAAATCAGAAATCTGACATTGTAGAGATAATAATTGTTACTAAAAATACTAAAAAGACACCGCGGGTTGCTTGCAACTCGCGCCCCCAAGCGAAATACTAGTTAGCTATATATGTCTGTAACTATGTGCATACATAACTACTCATGTTGCTTTAAAATAAACGCAGATTTGGAAGTGTACCTACGCTCAATACTACACAAATACACTATGTTGTAACTGAAAGTTGCCATTGTATAAAATTATTTAGTAGGAATCTAATTATGTGTACAGTTTAGAAAATAATAAATGTTGAATCATAAACAGTTTCCGTTTTATTTATTAATTTCAAACTAATAATCTATTATTACAATAATTATGGCTATTTTTTTAAAGATGGTAGATCATTGAATGACATCTTCCGCTCTACGCGGAGCTGAAGGGAGTATCAGACTCTCACTGACTAAAACCCAGCCGTTTTCCTCCTGATGCCCTTTGCGTTCCAGGGCTGCGATGATCTTTCTAAACAAATCTGCAGCATGGATGTGGTAGTACCGCATACCTCTATATATAGGCGATTGGCGGCGGCGACTACTCGCGTCCGGCCCTGGTTCAAGCCTTGGTCCGGAGCGAGGTGGCATGGGAGGCGGTCGCCTCCTGCGAAGCTGTAATGCTAGCGAAGGAGGAGGCGGAACGCGTGCGTGAGAGCGTAACCTCACGCCCCAGCCGCCGCAACAGAAGAAGTCGCCCCGGGATATTCATCTATGGCCCCGGGCGTCGGGAAACGCAGGGCGATTCCCGGCCACCGTAGGCGCGGGCCTGCAGATGGCGAGCTATGGGTGGCTCGCCGTCCGATAGCAACCAGGCCCGGGTCGACGGCGCGTCGTGTTCCACGCGCGCCTCAAAGAGTCGTTGCAACGTAGACGGGGCCCCATAGCGTCAGTGCCTGCTAGGGTTGCGGAATTTGTTCGAAAGAGTCACCGCGGTCCTGGAACGCAAAGGGCACAAGAAGGATCACGGGTGGGTTTTAGTCAGTAAGAGTCTACCACTCCTTTCCGCTCCGCCCAGAGCGGGAGAAGTCATTTGATGATTTCCCATCCAGAATTTATATCATCATATAATCATCAGAATATATATCATCCAGAATATATATATAGGTATGAGGCACAGAGAGTAAAGTCCCGCAAACCCCCATTACAAACGGATGATCCTCCGACAAGACAGTTGTCCGGTGGGCAACTGCCCAATCTACTAATATTATGAAGTGGTAACGTTTGTGAGTTTGTAACGTTGTAAGGGGTAATCTTTGGATCTCCTCAACCGATTTTCAAAATTATTTTAAAACACAAAATCTTATCTTAAAAACCCCGGACATTTGGGAGAAACTTATTTTTTTCCGAGTACAGAACCGAAAAAAGGCCTCATAAACAAAAAAAAAAAAGAGTTAACAGTTTTATTGTGCCACTAGGTATTATTGCATTTGCCCCCCGTCAGGCGGTAGAATGAAAACTATGATATTGATTGATTGTTTAGCAATCAGATCCTTATCATTAGAATTATATAATATTACAATAAATTAAGTAAATTTCTATTTAACATCAAATTTAACTACTAGGTAACAATCGATAATTGAATATTTTGTAAAATCGATAAATTTTAACGCAATTTTTCGGACTTATCAAAATATTGACAAACAACGAACTATATAAAGACATTATTTGTTTTGTTTTACACTATAGTCTTTTGTATTTATTGTTAATAGCAGTTAATTAACTTATTCATTAATTAATTAAAAATGTATTTCGGGAAGTTAGCGATTATTTTGCTGGTCGGGTCGTGCGTTCTGGTGAGTCCCTTTTTATTTTAGCATAATCAGCCTTTTAACGTTCCCACTGCTGGGACACAGGCCTCCTCTCTAGGAGAGGGAATAGGCCGTGATCCACCACGCGGGCCCAGTGCGGGTTGGAATTTTTGGTTCTAGGATATGCCGGTTTCCTCACGATGTTTTCCTTCACCGTTTTGAGAGCAGTGGTGATGATATTGATTAAACAAAGTAATACGCCTGGCTGGGTTTGAACCCGCGACCTACAACTCGTAAGTCGGGGCCGTTACCACTCGGTCACCACTGCTCTTATTTGAGTAATATACCTAAAACATACAAGTTCGCGGCTAAATAAATAGGTAACTCCACCACGGTCCAAAATTCGAGGACTAACAACGATTGCTGAGGGTTGTCCCATAATCGGTTCACCCATTACATTCCGAGACCTAACAACATTCATCACGGATAGTCAGAAGCTAGAAAACCTGACGCTATTCTTGCCAAGGGGTACCGTGTTACCCAGTAACTGGGTTGTGGAAGTCAGATAGGCAGTCGCTCCACATTCATCACGGATAGACAGAAGCTAGAAAACCTGACGCCATTCTTGCCAAGGGGTATCGTGTTACCCAGTTACTGGGTTGTGGAAGTCAGATAGGCAGACGCTCGCATATAAAAAAATGGTACCCAAATGCATTCTGTTAGACTGGAATCTGAACCCAATATAGTTGGGGCTATGCAGAGATGGCAAACTTAAAAATAGTTCCACAACTGTTTGTGAAAGAACAAGTAATGGTAGACCGATCAAATTCTTATTCTTTACATGCAAACAAAGTTATTTATTTCGGGTTTATAACAAAAAACCTTCTATTTCAGATCAACGCCCAAAGGTCATCGAAAAGAAAACTAACGAAATCAAGATCTAAAATTAAGAAGTCCGGCGGCCTTCAGGGCCTCGGACTCTCTAGCAGCGGATGCCAGAATACTCTAATAGACATCCTGAACTGTGGATGTCGAGGACCTGTGGTTGAATCTGTATACGCACCTGTGGCTTTACCCAGCCCTGGACCGGTCATCGACGTACCTAACTACAGATATGCAGAGCCTATGGAATTAAACCCACTAGGATGCCTTTTCCCGACCATGGAAATACCTAGCTTTGTTGAGATTGTAACACCTGTATTGGATGCTCCTTGTGGATGTTCTGGTCCCTGTGGATGCTCCAGCCCCTGTGGATGTCCTGGCCCCAAATGTGGATGTAACAGAGTCCCGGCTGTCAAACTCCCAGCATGCCCATATGGGTCCCTAGCAGCAACTGATGTCCCAAAATGTGGGTGCCAAGGCCTACAGCTTCCTACTTACCCACATGGTATCAGTTCCGTCATTGAACTGCCTTCGTATGGACCTGCTTGCGGATGTCAGGGGCCCTGTACCTGTGCAAGCGTACCTCTGTCGGCTTGTGAATGTTTGGGACCCTGCAGTTGCTCTGGTATTCAGTTATCATCCTGCGGTTGTACAGGCCCTTGCAACTGCGCTGGTATACCTTTATCCTCCTGTGAATGTTTAGGTCCCTGTTCTTGTGCTGCAGTGCCGGTATCGACCTGCGGTTTCAACGGCCCTTGCGGCTGTGCAGGTATCCCTGTAGCGTCTTGTGGTTGTAATGGACCCTGTGGTTGCTCTGGCGTGCCGATTTCATCCTGTGGTTGCTCCGGACCTTGTGGTTGTTCTGCGATGCCGGTTACTTGTGGTTGCGCAGGGCCCTGTGACTGTTTAAGTCTAGCCGTATCCTCCTGCGGTTGTTCAGGTCCTTGTGGTTGCGGAGGTCTTCCAGTCCCGACTTGTGGTTGTGCCGGCCCCTGCAGCTGTGATGTTATACCAGCACCATCTTGTGGATATTCGGGGACCTGTGGATGTCTCGGTATCCAAATGCCACCGTATGGTTGTCAGTTACCAGCAATAGAGGTGCCATCTTGTGGATGTGGGTTACCCGGTTGCGGTTGTAACCCCAAGTATTTGCGTCAAGTTACTCTGCAGCCGCCTTTCTTGTGAATACGTTATTGTAAATCTTAATATAAATAAGTGTAAATAAATGAAGTAATATTATGGTATTGTGTGATTTTCTTTTTAATCCTTCGTCATCATTAGGTACAGTGTTATGAATCCCGCGATCTAGAATATTCATGTTAATGCTGCATATTTTTCAAATTGTTCCAAATAGTTAAATTATTTAATAATTGTCACTGAATAGTCACAATGTTGAAGTATCAATGAACATAGGTGCGGAAGTAAGAGCCTAATTATGATTTTTGGTTATAGATATAATAATAGAATAGGAATGTTTCCTGAGTATAAAATATGATTCTATTTAGTCCGTCAGTTAGATTATCGAAGAATGATGGGTATGTATTTTGTACTTTATCAAATCAATAAAAAATTACGAAGATAAAAAGCTTCAAACATCAGGGGGCTTGTGACGTCACGTCTTGGTAAAAATTGTAGCACGTAGTGACGTTACACGAGTATTCAACGCACTGTATCGTCTTTGTTGTTTGTAAAGGAAAAAACAAAAAAATACGTGTCCAATGTTTTTTTGAAAATCTGGCGGACTAATTAGATTTAATTAGATTTAATTATTAACTACCCTAGACTGCTGATGCCATTAACAACACCACTTTTCTGCCCAAGCAGCAAAATTATCCTATAGTGCAGATGCTATAGGCCTCCAGCACTTATAATATTCTCTTAACGGTTCTAGTATTTACTACCACGCTTATAATAGCCAGCATGGAGTAAGTTGGGCCTTATAGTATTTCTGATCTTATACATTAACTTATAATCAGTTATAGGTAGAAATTAAGGGTGCAATATAAGTTTGGGTGACCTATAAAAGTATCGCGAGGGTGTAAATGCACTCAAGAGTAGATAAACTGGTAAGCTATACTTATAACTGCTAACAAGAAGCTTTATAGAACTACTATAAATAAAGTACGCCAATAAGAGTGACAAATAGAACTAAACAAACCGGAAACTATTTGTATTTATTACCTAGTTTTATAATGGTTTATAAATTCACTTTACGGAACAATTATAAGTAATATGGAGCGGTTTTATAGTGGTATCAACCAAAATTGTTATAATCTTAACACGATTATAAAGGTTTAATTTAATATACCTAGTATCCAAAACTATATCCGTGGTGTCCTGTACAAGAATACATTGGTTTTTACAATTATTAAGGTTTTTAAAGCTCGGAAATCCCTTTTAGTCAAAAAGCGATCGACGTCCAGAAACATTACCATTTTCAATGCTGACACCTAAACCAAAGAACTAAAATAAGCCACGTATCTAATAGCAATATAAAAGAATCGTTCGGTTATAGAAATATTTGCGGAACTCTAATTCCAAACAATATGGCCAAGCAATGGTTCTGATGTTTACCATTATTAAACAAAGTAAGCCTAAAACGGTTTGTTAATGTATTTGGGAAAACCAACTTTGTCAAAATGGCGACTTTTCGTTGTATGTCTTACTGAAACTAACATTATTTTAAAATTCAACTTAATGAAAACGCAAATTTCAAGGGGCGCGTCAAAATTTTGACTAAAAACTTATTATACTTCACAGAAAATATACGTGCGCCATGCTGTGCTCATTCAAACACATACATCTTGATTTATTGTTAACTAACACTCTACTCATAATTTATATTCTAGATAATATTTATTGGAAATGGATATGTTTTAATCTTTACAAATGTGCGCAGTAACATTTACCAATTCACAACACTTTGTATGAGCTTGTAAGAGATTCACTGTGTACGTTATTGTCGTATTTGGTTCCATTAAGCGCTGATAGTTAGCTTCGCGGGAGCAAATAGTTCTACGTAGTCCAACTATAAGGTCGTTACTGTCGTGTTTGGTTCCATTATGAGCTGATAGTTAGCTTCGCGGGCGCAAATAGTTTTACGTAGTCCAACTATGAGGTTGTTATTGGTAAAAGTGGTATTCACCAATTCTACTATAGACATTTAATTAGGTAAAATACGCCTATAAATTGGGCCCTTTTCCGTGGTTATAATTGCTTACTATTCCGTTATAGTCCTATGAAATGGTGGTTCCAGGACAATTACTAGACCACATTTTGCTGCTTGGGTGTGTACCTACGTGTTGATCATCCTGAGCAACACCCAACAACATTTATTTTACTTAAATTTCCTGATGTAGTTGTTGTGATGTTAAAGATATTACTTTAATGTCATAAGTTAGTTTTTCTGTGCCTTAACAATACCATGTACTTTTTCAATCCAATTCAAAGCATTTATTTCAATTAAACCCTTTACAGGCACTTTTGAATTGTCAAGTCGAAAGAGGTGAAAGCTATCTGCACGTTCCAAAGCGTAGATCTCTATGGAGAAGAACGTGCAAGAAACTCCACGGACACTCTTTTAAATCATGTTCTGTATTACATAACATTGGTTACATCCTTGGTCGCTTCTATATGTGAGGACAATGCAAAGAAAAAAAAGGAAACTATAAAAAATATTCAAAGTATTAAGATTAAAACAAGTCAGTGGCAGTTAAGAGGTGACCAGTCTCAACCGACGGCGGCGCCCGTTCACGAACATGACGCGTGTATCTTCTGCACCATTTAGCTCAACCATTTTAAAGGGATCCGAATGATCCAACACACACGCCGCCATCAGCGAAACATTTAAGCGAGCATGACATGCTCTCAACTGCCATTTTAGTTCAAGTCACAAAGTAAACTATAACTTATTTATGAACTATACTCATTCTTTAATTCTTTATTGTACACCAAAATAACTAATAATATATTATACATAATAAATTGCAAGTTGAGTTTTCTTTGCAGCAAACCTTTGAGTGATAGAGAGAGATCAGCATAGAGGGTAGGATCCAGTGTACTAGATAATATAGATCTATATATTTACATACATAAATACAAATATATATACATATCTACTAATATTATGTCATTGTGAAAGGAAATGCTCTTTAATTTTCTTCTTGAAGACATCAAGAGAGGGGCTGTCGCGTACAGGGTGTGGAAGAGAGTTCCAGAGACGCACTGCAGTAACTGAGAAGGAGCCATTATAGCGGCTGGAAGTGTGACGCGGAGTACGAAGTGAAGACTTGTCTATCACTTCATATAGTTATCTACAGTAAAGTCGCGTTACTTTGGACCAGGAGGGCAATTTTGGCCGTAGCTTGTTATCCAATAGGAACACAGCACACTGTTTTTTTTTCTGTACTCCTATTGGTTGAAAGTAATGAAAGTTTGGGCCAAAGTTACCCTCCAGGGGCAAAGTAACGCAGGCCTGCGGACGACGAGCTATGGGTGGCTCGACGTCCGATAGCAACCAGGCCCGGGTCGTGTTCCACGGGCGCCTCATAAAGCTGTCAGCAAGGAAGATGGGGCCCCAAAGCGTCATTGCCTGTTAGGGTTGCGAAATGTGTTCGAAATAGTCACCGCGGCCCTGGAACGCAAAGGGCACAAGAAGGATCACGGGTGGGTTTTAGTCAGTAAGAGACTGACACTTCCTTCCGCTCCGCCCAGAGCGGGAGAAGTCATTTGGTGATTTCCCATACAGAAAAAAAAGGCACAACGTTCGAATTTTGTCTGTAATTAGTAACGGGCAAAATTCGAACGTTATGCGTGTAAGTAGGTATTTAATAGGCATTCGAAATGGTGAATTGAACAGTTTGGACTTGCTTGGAACGTTGAAGTAAAAGGATGATAAATATCAGAACAATTTTTGTTACTTGGAACCGATTTCAACAAAAATATTCAGTCAGAGATCTCACGACCATTAATCAATGGTAAGGGATGATAATATGTTTTACAGAGACTGAGATAGTAATTGGAGTGAAACGGTAAACTTTAATGAAAGCATATAAATATATGAATTATTTCTGGTCACCCTTAATAGGTTCAATATATTAGTGACTAGCAGCGCCGCGCGGTTTCACCCGCATAAATTTCGATCCCGTGGGAATATCGGGGTAAAAAATAATTATATGTTAATCCTGGTCATAAAACATGTTCGTGCTAAATTTAATCCAAATCCGTTCAGTAGTTTTAACGTGAATGAATAACAAACATCCATCCATACTTACAAACTTTCGCGATTATAATATTAATAGGATATTAGTAGGATAGGATAGTAGGGATTCCATATATCAGATGCGTATTCCAAGTGGCTTCTAACAGAAGTGCAGAAAATAATTTTAAAAGTTTTCGCTTGTGTGAAGCATTTGGATAATCGCATTATGAAACTAAGAGATTTCGAGGTTTTAGCAACGATGGTATCAACATGCTTATCAAAAATAGGTTTGGAATCGTGATGAACCCCTAGATCACGAATACTATTACATACAGGTATTATATATTAATTTTATCTTGATAAATGATATTTATTTTGTAAGTACAAAATAAATATCATTTATTGTAGTAGTTGTAGTCAACTAAACGTTTCGCAAGTTCTTTAAATAATAACGCATGAGCACTCGGATCCCACGGTCCAAGACTGTCAACCCTAAATGGCTCGAAAATATAATTGTCATCTAGGTTATTATATAGTATGTGTATGGTATAGTACGATAAGTTTTCACATCGTCAGCAAAACATAGTAATGTGGATAAGGTCAGACAGGAGTCGATGTCGTTTACATAGATAATAAATAATACCGGACCGAGCAACGAACCTTGGGGCACTCCGCTAGGGCTAACACCCAGTCAAGTAAATAATTTTGAACTCTTGTTAGATTATGTGTTCATGCACACACTCTGATAAACAGATGGACTGACTGAGAATGATAAGAAGGTGTACAAGAAGTTACAAAAGGAAGCAACAAAGATATTAGATAACTCACGATTTGAATCGATAAACTAATCGATTCCGAAACTTCACATTATCGCTCAATCGATTATTGTAATAAAGCTGATACATAAACTTGATTTCTTATAAAAAACAATACGTAGGCACCTTGGGTATATTCATTTCTAAAGCGTAGGAAAGGTAAGAACATTTTCACTTATATCCTGGTAAATTAATTATTGAATCTGGAAGACTTCTAGTGACTTGTAGTCATTAAAATTTCTGACGTCTTTTTTTGAAATTAAGTGGGACTAAGCTGATCGCATCCAGCTAGCTAGCAGCTAAAAACTAGTCTTACACACGAGTCCCAGCATTATGCTGAGCGATGGCTTTTTTGAGCGCATGTAATGCATATTTTCCTAACCTGTATCAGTTACTAATGCTTTTTCATAACTGATGAAACTAAATATTCTTTTTCTTCTTTCTATATCCAAAGAACTTTGAGCTAAAATAACCACTATGTTAAACACTGCCAGTATTTCTCAAGACCATGCAGAAGATCATGGAGCGAGAAAAAAATAGCCACTTTTTAACGTGAGACCGAAACAGGTGGACATGATAGGTTTCGAGGCATTTGCCCAGCAGTGAAATGTTACAGACTGACGGGAACCAGACGAATTATTGTCAAGTGGAACAAACTCATAAAACCAATAAAATTCCTTATTCCAATATATATCCTTTATTTCAGACCAAAAATGCAGTTAACACACCTACTAGTAATCCTTACAATAACTTTAACTCCATCCAGAAGTCAGAAGCTAACACCAAATGCAGTAACATCACTCCTTCAAGGTCTTCTGTCTCCTAAGAACACTGGACAAATGATGCAGATGCTATCAACAGCAGCCAACAATAAGAGGGCACTGCCAAATATACCAGGTACAATCAACAGAAAATTTGCCGTGAATGTCCCTAGAACAGTACTAAGAACTGAAGCCCCCAACAAAATGACACAATTTGTGCAGGGACCATCAGAAAAGTATATGAAAAATGTTATGGTGCAAAAACCTAACAATGTGCTCGTACAGAACGGTAATCAGATGGTTTTACCAAAGAACATGGTCGTCCAAAGAAGACCTGAAACTGTTTTACCAAAAAATGTTGTAATGCAAAATGGTGGAGAAGTAGTACCCAGGAATTTAGTAGTAAGGAATAACGAAATACCGAGAACTGTTTTTGTACAAAACGACAATTTTTCTGTGAGAGTTCCTCAAATGAAAGTTCCACAGGTTGTACAGCAAAAAGTATTGGTAAGTCAACCTAAAATGGCAGAATATGTGACAGGACCCCCGCAAAAAGTTCTCGTTCGTAATGAAAATCCTTTCCTGCCAGCTGCTTCCCCAATTTCTCCATTGACAGCTTTGTCAGCACATGCAGGTGTGCCAACAGCAATGCCTCAGTCTAGAGGGCAATACTTGAGGAAGATTCCGATTCCACCACCTACTTTATGATTTAGAAGTTATCCAGTTTGGAAAAGGTGGTCACTGTTTTGTAAAGCTACGTTTTCACCTGCAACTAGCTCGAACGCAAGTTGCTTTACATTGCGGTCTACTGATGCATAATGAGATCAATCACTCGATCGTGCCCCGTAATGTAATTAAGCTTGGGTGCGAGTTGCTTGCAGGTAGAAACTCTGTCTATGACTTAATTTTTACTAATAAAGATTTATTTATTCTGTATTTTGAATAATGATGGTTGTTAAGGGAGGTGTCGACAATGATTTTTATTGGTCGTATTATTTTAGGTTTTAAGTTAATTTATTTGTATTTATGTTTGGAGAAATAAATTGATTGTTCTATATGGTTTGGTTTACTTGCTTCATTTCTTATTTCGTGTCGCCTAATTGCGTAAGTACCTAATTAAAAAAAATAATTAAAAATTTAAACAACCCCCGACACAAAAACCTACGTTCCCGTTAAAAAATAAAAAAAAATCAATCAATCTTAAACTACCAAAGTATGTTACATGACTTACATGTATTAATAATTAACAAAAAAAATGCGTCGCGTTGGGGGACCGCTCAAACCTAACAATTTAATTGCAAATAGTCTATTACCTAACTAAATACTTTTTTTTTATTTATTTTCACCACCAAACATACAACTATTTTACAGGTGTCACCTATTACAATAGCGTAGTTACTTATTTCTAACACCCACTAAATCTTAACATTTACAAACTTAATACTTATACTTAACAATAAAAAACTAAATAATACAATCAAATTATAGTACCTAAGTATGTCAAGTCTACCCAATAGATAACATACAATATGCGGCTCTAGTAAGTTCATTATATATTTCATATTCTTTTGTTAGACACTTCCAAAGTTCGATCGACAAACTTGTCGGCCAGTGACCTGTGGCCAAGGTGACTACATAGTCACACTCACAATATAGACAGTGATTAATTTGCATAGCATTTTCCCAACCATATTGGGGACGGCTTCCAGTTATACCGGATTCAGCTGAATACTAGTATTTAACGTGGAGCGGCTGCCTACCAGACCTCCACAACCCATTAACTGGGGAACACGGTACTTCTTGGCAAAACTGGTGTCAGATTTTCTGGCTTCTGACAATCCATAACGACTGCCAAAGATCTACTACAGCTAACTACTACAGCTAGCTATAGCCGAGACGGTGGTCTCGGCTGTCATTTGTAGATCTTTGGCAGTCGTTAAGCCGGTGGGCTTAACGTGCTTTCCGAGGCACGGAGGAACCTCGATATGTTAAGATGGTCACCTATCCACAGACCAACCTTGGCAAGCGTTGCTTAACCTTAAAGATCAACCTGTGTGGCTGTTATTCTTTAGCCACGAGCTCACAATATAGACAGTCGCACCAAACTATTGTTATTCAGACGACAGCATACAGATTGAAAGCCATGAATATAAATTCCAGTCCTTTGATTCAATAGTGATATTCCATAAAAGTTCACATGAAAACTTTTTACAAAAAAATACAACCGACTTTTACACAAAAAATCAAAAAAGTGCAAAATAACTTTAATTTCGGATCTCGGTGTTAGTGGTTGCTTTTTCGTTTTTTGAACACCGACTTCCGAAATTAAAGTTATTTTGTACTTTTTTGATTTTTTGTGTAAAAGTCGGTTGTATTTTTTTGTAAAAAGTTTTTTATTTTTCACTTTTTAGTGGTACATACACCCCCTCCCCTCCCCCCATTGGTGTAAAAAAACGTACTGCTCCTTTGCAGAGTAAACTAAGAGGTCGTCAATGTAGACAATGTAGATATTTTTTTTAGATTTTTCGAAAACCGCTTGGTTGATTTCGATAAAATTTTCATGGGACCATTTGGGAAGTATACCCTTTCCAACAAAAAAAGAATTTTTCAAATCGGTTGACAAGCGACGGAGTTATGCGCGAAAAAACATTAAAAAAAAAAACATACAAACATCCGAATTGAGAACCTCCTCCTTTTTAGAAGTCAGTGAAAAATAATCAATTATATAGTTTGAACTTAGACTTACGTACACAGATTAAGTTTTGCCATGAGTTTGATGATCAGAGATAGAGCAAAAGTCAACTTGCAGTGAATAATATGACACACGGAACTAGCACATTTGTACTAAGTTGAGAAAAATTATATTTATTTTGTAAGTAGGTTCAACATAACACTTTTACACGTCAAATATTTCAGGTCGGTGTTTTCTTGCCGACACCGAAATAAACTCAAGAGGTCAAAGTCTCTTTTTAAGTCCATACAATCCGTACTGATCAAATCATATGTTGAATAGACTATCTATGCTACTCCCGGGATTTGGAGACTGTTATCTTAACATAGATATGCCTTCTGGATCCCAGGACCAGTATGTAATATGGCATACAGCACCGTCCGGGACCAGCTTATACTGGAAATTAGTAGGTTGATATGTCGTCGTACGTAATCATGATATCTTAAACTGTTGAACTTCATTTAATATATCGACTTTCAGAAAAATAATCCCGGGAATCCCGGGGTTTTTATATTAACTTTATCATTCAGGTCTGTTATTTATTGCTACAGTAAATAACCTTTAAATCTACCTATACAATAGACTTAAAATAAAAATGAACTAAAATCTTCCCAACTACAATAAGTACGAATGGCATCAAAAAAAGACTGTCAGCATAGCCACGCGTGGTATGGCAATGCTTATCCTTAGTCCGAAGTAAAAGCCAGCTACGCGAAGTGTCAACTAAACGTTTAGCAAGTTCTTTTAATAATTTATTAATCATTCAGGTTCATTGACATTCATATCCATCCAAGTTCAATGAATAAGACGAGAGTCATTATCAACGATCCACGCAGGTAGGGCTACCTACGCCAATAATAATTGAATAATCACTCTTCACTAGTGAGGAAAAAGCATCGCAAATGATGCCTCTTCAGTCCTAGCTAATATATGTATTTCCTCACGTTTTAAACCTTGAATGGATAGAGATAACTGAACTGACGGGTAGACCATGTCAGTTACAAGAGTCTTGAGCTATGCACAAAAGTTAAAATGGAAATAGCTAGGCCCCTTAGCAAGGATTACATATCAGAGATGTACCATAGAACAACCAAAGCAGAGTAAGACCACGAACACGATAGGAAGACGAGACTAAAATAACTACTGGATCAAATATACATAGATGAAAACTAACAATTAAATTAAAGGTTAACTTTAAATATTAAGACACTAACTGCACTAACTCATTAATAAAACTTCTTCTTCTACTTCGTTAGTAGATCAATTAAAGCAAATTATTAAATCAATGAAATAATTTATTCATCATATTATACGAATAACTTAAATACAAGGAGGGGGGATAGGAATCTTTTTCAAATACTGGCATCTACTGCAAGTGTTTGCAGGAGGCAACAGAGGAGAAAATGGCGCCAACGCAGACACTGGTGACGCGGCTGGCAGGAAAGGGTTACCCAATGGCAGGCCAAGTGGCAACTCACAGGGTAAAGCAGCTGGCAATACGGCTTCGCAACCGCAGGGCGCTTTTGCCAGAGGCCTTGTCATGGGTGCGGAGACTGGCAAGGCAAGAGGTATCTCATAAGGAGTCTTCATAAGTGGCAATGGGGCAGGATTACGACATTGGCAGCCTGGCATCGCTGCAGGTAATGTTCTCTGGTATGTAGGTGCGAAGATTTGGGATTGAGCCTGTGAAAAAGGAGATGAATTATTATTTAGAATTTTGAAATAATTAAAATATCTAAGGAAGTCTCTGGTTTGATCGTTCTAGGTGCAGGTAACAAAGTGTGATACAAAAACGCTCTCTAGGAGAGTGAATGGGCCGTGATCCACCACGCGGGCCCAGTGCGGGTTGGTGAATGTCACATGTCTTCGAATTTTTGGTTCTAGGACATGCCGGTTTCCTCACGATGTTTTCCTTCACCGTTTTGAGAGCAGTGGTGATGAAAGTAATTACTCAAAGTAATGCGCCTGGCTGGGTTTGAACGCGAAAAATACTTACACAAACAAAAACAGAGAATGCTACAATAATAATAGAATTCATTGTGTATTAGTTTAACTAATTGAAATGTGGTTAATCAAATAAAACTTTTGGTTTAAATACTGTATTACTATCAAAACTTTTGCAATGGATCTATCAAAGTTTCCCAATTTTGATTAAGATAACACTAGTGTCTAAATATTACAAACACCGATGCATTATAGCAATAGATTTTATTGATAATAAAAAAAAATTGGGTTTCCTACTTTTTTAAAGAAAATTATCAAATGACTTCTTCCCTGAGCGGAACGAAAGCGTGTCAGGTTCTTACTGACTAAAACCCATCCGTGTTCCTCCTAATGCCCTTTGCGTTCCAGGGCCGCGGTGGATCATTCTAACAAATTTTTATTCCGAGACCCTGGCAGGTACTGAAAGAAAGAAAGAAAGAAAACGAGTTTATTTGGCACAATCGAGACACACAAAATACACACCATAAAAACTTAATTCTAAAACAAGAAAAGAAATGCGTGTCCTGCGGCTGCGCCAAATAGGTTCAGTTCAGCATAATACTGCTGCCTTGTGGGTTTCCTACTAAAAGTAAGAAATGAACATATCTTCATTTTTTAAAAAAGACAGATTGACATAGCTAAAAAGGTTTTATTTGCACCCTGTAGACGGGATGGATTCGTAACACAAAACATAGACGAAAAACACAGAGCTATAGGTGGCTCGCCGTCCGATAGCAACCAGGCCCGAGTCGACGGCGCGTCGTGTTCCACGCGCGCCTCAAAGAGCCGTCAGCAAAGAAGACGGGGCCCCATAGGGTCAGTGCCTGCTAGGGTTGCGGAATTTCGAAAGAGTCACCGCGGCCCTGGAACGCAAAAGGCACTAGAAGGATCACGGGTGGGTTTTAGTCAGTAAGAGTCTGACACTCCTTTCCGCTCCGCCCAGAGCGGTAGAAGTCATTTGATGATTTCCCATCCAAAAAAAAAGGTGATGATCATTTCCAAACTTCCAAGTTCTCATCTAGAGTTTCGTTATAATAATTTATCTAATCAAAACATCAACGTAATATGTTACATTGATGCAATGTGTATTTTACATAATAGTTTGAATGAAGATAGCATTTACTGATTAAATGTATATACATAAACAGTAGTAAAGACACTTTTAACTTATTTATAGAATCAGTTCCTAACAGGTGGTTAAGATACTAATTAAATTAATTAATTTCAATTTAATAATTTACTACCTATGTATATAAAGAAAACTCCCTAAAATATTGGTAAAACTAAAAAACTGAGTTCAGACTTAAGACGGGAAATCGGAACTGTTGAATTCAATTTCAAACTTAACGATCTTCAACTGACAAGGAACATGGCCGTCGTTTTCAAAATATTTGGTGTGATGCTGATCCAAACTTTATTTTTCAGTGTAAGTATTTTTTTTTTAATAATAAACAGTTATTCCCATTCTGGTATATTGAAAATAGTCAAAGTAATTGCTGATTGGGAACCGTTATTTTTCTTTGATGTTTATCTGCAGCAATTTATCAATCTTTAATAATAATTAACTATTATAAAGAGGAAATATTTGTATTTTTGTATGTAACGAATAAACTCAAAAACTACTGGACCGATTCCAAGAATTCTTTCACTACTAGAAAGCTAAATTAACCCTGAGTAACATAGGCTGTATTTTATCCCCGTATTTCCACGGGAACGGGAACTACGCGGCTGAAACCGCGGGGCGCTGCTAGTCGCTGCTAGGCGCTGTTGCTTAATTTTTATGGTTATGACCCAATCTCTTGTTTAGGTTCTGGATTTTTTTTTTAAATATTTTGTATACTAAACTAACAATATACACATAAAATAAACTCTTAGCTAAGTTAACCCTAAATATTGCATCAAAAAATTCGTCCGTATCGCTGTCGACTGGAAGCTCTGTATCCATGTATGGCAATGCTTATCCTCTGTTTAAAAGTCAGCCCTTGGGTTACGCGAAGTGTCAACTGGGCGTTTAGATATCTCGGTACAAATTGGTATCTACTCTACTGTAGCCAGGATTTTTGTGTAGGTAAAGAACATGATATAAAAGAGTGTCTGTGGAGATTTTTGCATTCGGTCCTTTCTATAGAGATCTACGAATTAGAACGTGCAAGTACCTCGGGGTTTTAAACAAAAAATATAACGGTGCGTCAAGAATTAAATTAAGTGATGCACTTTAGGCGTTGATAATTAATTTATTCAACCGATCACAACAGAATATCTTCCACATAAGCTTTGCGATCATTAGCGTACCAGAACTGGGACTTGTTTTTCTTTAAGAAACATTATAACCGCTAATGAAGACAAATAGACAATGCTCTGAAAATGATATCTTATGCTAATGGAGTACGTAACTAAAAGCCTATCAATTTATTTTCCAGAACGTCATCGCCCAGTACAGAATCCCGAACATGCCATGTGGACCACAGATTAAAAAAAGTCCTTACAACCAACCACAACCGCCATTGATAAACTCTCTACTCTCAACATATTCAACAAATATGCCTATCGTCGACAAACTGAACACAATCGCAGCTGTCATCCAAAAGTTACCGCCAAGAAATCCAAGCGTTACTCATAAAAGGATTCATATGGCAGAGGCACTGAAAAAGACAGCCTTGGAAAGTTTAATGTTTGCGGCCAATGCTTGCAAGTGTTCGAAAAAGGCTGAAGGCAGAGTTCCTTTGCCTCAACGTCAAACTCAAATGACATTTGGAAATGACATTTCAGTCAACAGGGCGTTAAATGTCAGATATGACAGGTTTCATTGATGTTTGGAAAGGGAAAAATTTTCATTTAATTCGTAATGGATAAGACACAGTGCACAGTACTATTTATTACAATATAATTAAATTATTTTCTTCATTTATATTCTGTTGTTTTTATTTAGTAATTATTTAGTCACAAGGTTTGGTATCAAAAAGTATGTCGCAATTTTTCAGATGAAACCCATTTCAGTACTTTTGTAATTTCTCAATATTCCAATTGAAATAGAAAATAGTAAGTAGGTAGAAACAACAGGACGCTACCTGCTACGATCCTTAGGCCCACTTGCGCTGCTCCGCTTAGCATTAAGCTTTTTTATGGATGGAAAGTCATCAAATGACTTCTCCCGCTCTGGGCGGAGCGGAAGGGAGTGTTATACTCTTATTGAGTAAAACCCACCCGTGATCGTTCTTGTGCCCTTTGCGTTCCAGGGCCGCGGTGATTCTTTCGAACAAATTCCGCAACCCTAGCAGGCACTGACCCTATGGGGCCCGTCTTCGATGCTGACGGCTCTTTGAGGCGCGCGCGGAACACGACGCACCGTCGACCCGGGCTTGGTTGTTATCGGACGGCGAGCCACCCATAGCTCGCCACACAAAAACAGAAATGTCATCAACATCATGCATAATCTCTAATAACATAGTACAATCATAGTTTTGGTCCGAATAATACAACACAGTAAAGAAAAAAAGTTCTGACGGCATATTTTTTATAGTAAAGAGGTTTATATTTTTTCCAACTTTATTATTTATTTAAATGGAGATTTAATTCAGAATTATTTCACACTATACCCTTTTGATGTTCTTAAAAATGTCATCTGTGAAAATAAATTGTCTACCTTTTACCCGCAACTTTGTACGCGCATTACCTCGTTTTCCCATTCCCCTATAGCCTTTGTCATAAATGTGGCTATCATATTAAAAAATAATGTTCCAAATCCGATTGGTAGTTACAGAGATTAGCGCGTTTAAATGAACAAATAAACTCTTTAGCTCTATTATATTAGTACTAGCGGTTACCCGCGGTTTTACCCTTCCCGTAACTTCCCAACAGTGAAAGAATTTTTCAAATCGGTTCAGCGGTTTCGGATCCTATTCAATACAAACAAACAATCAAATTTTCCTCTTTATATTATTAGTAAGTATAGATAATAGATACCGAATTCGCAAAATATGTTTGCTAAGCTACAGGTAAAAAGCGTAACATATTAATTAACGAATATTTCAAAATCACGTCTCATAAGATAAAGATGATACAACAAATTTTTACAAAGTCGAGATAAAACGCGTCTTCATAATTTATATCTTCAGTATGTTGATAAGTGCATCTATAAAACTTGATAAGTATGTACATAGATTTTAGTTACACAATAATAGGCGCAGTGATGAGATTTAAAAAAGCAAAATGTTTTTAAAAGTTTTTGTGGTCCTACAGATTTTAATTCAGGTAATTGAGTGTCCTAATTTTTCAGTTTTACTTCACATATATTAAAACATAAGATTTATATATTTTTTTTTAAAATTAAAAGTACTAGCTTTGCCTGCAACTTCGTTCGCGTTAAAGTATTCAATAATCCGGATTCTCATTTATCACTGTCCAAATCGATTCGCAGACTTATACATGAAACCGTAACAAAATCAAATTCGCTTTTATAATATTACTTTGCATTAGTACCTTCATAAATAATCATAATCAGCCTTTTAACGTTCCCACTGCTGGGACACAGGCCTCCTCTCTAGGAGAGGGAATGGGCCGTAATCCACCACGCGGGCCCAGTGCGGGTTGGTGAATGTCACATGTCTTCGAATTTTTGGTTCTAGGACATGCCGGTTTCCTCACGATGTTTTCCTTCACCGTTTTGAGAGCAGTGGTGAAGAAATGAATTACACAAAGCAATGCGCCTGGCTGGGTTCGAACCCGCGACTTACGCTTCGTAAGTCGGGGCCTTTACCACTCGGCCACCACTGCTCCCTTATTGTATTAATAGTACCTTGATTAATTAGTACCTTTATTGCTTTTAATTTAAGAATCTCCTTTTTAGATTTTATTTTTAATTATTTACTTTTTTACAGGTTCTTACTGCTCAGATCTCAGCTCGAGATCTTGCAAGCCAGAATAAATTCGTTAATACGCCACTGGCAGGTCATTCCAGATCTAGAAGACAGATCAACAACCCGCCGGTTGACTTGCCAGAAAACGGGAACGTGCCTGTAAACGGCTTATTCAATGACTTACAATTTAGAAATGGAATGACAGTTAGGAGTTTACCACGGAACAATGGATTGAACTTTGCATTCAATAATGGATTGCCGAATAATTCACCAATTTCATCGTTGAACTTTCCATTTCCAAATTCGAACACAAAGTCACAAAACGGATTGTCGAGTGGATTGCCAAGTTATAATAATGTCCCAAATGGATTTCCAGGTTTTAATAATGCGCCAAATGGTTTGCCAGGTTTGAATAATGTCCCAAATGGATTGCCAGATTTCAATATTGTCCCCAATGGATTGCCAAGATTTAATAATGTACCAAATGGTTTGCCAGGTTTAAATAATATCCCAAATGGATTGCCAAGTTTTAATAATGTGCCGAATAGTTTTCCTGGTTTTAATAATGTGCCAAATGGATTGCCAGGTTTTAATAATATGCCAAATAGATTGCCAGGTTTTAATAATGTGCCAAATAGATTGCCAGGTTTTAATAATGTGCCGAATAGTTTGCCTGGTTTTAATAATATGCCGAATAGATTGCCAGGTTTGAATAATGTCCCAAATAGATTGCCAGGTTTTAATAATGTGCCGAATAGTTTGCCTGGTTTTAATAATATGCCAAATAGATTGCCAGTCTTTAATAATGTGCCAAGTAGATTGCCAGGTTTTAATAATTTGCCAAATAGATTGCCAGGTTTTAATAATGTGCCGAATAGTTTGCCTGATTTTAGTATTATACCAAATGGTTTGCCAGGTTTGAATAATGTCCCAAATAGATTGCCAGGTTTTAATAATGTGCCGAATAGTTTTTCTGGTTTTAATAATATACCAAATGGATTGCCAGGTTTTAATAATATGCCAAATGGATTGCCAGGTTTTAATAATATGCCAAATAGATTGCCAAGTTTGAATAATGTGCCAAACGGATTGGCTTATTTTAATAATGTGGCAAATGGATTGCCAGGTATTAATAGAGCACCAAATGAATTGCCTGGTTTGAATGATGTGTCAAATAGATTAACAAACTTTAATAATCAGCCAGTTCCTACTAAATTCCAAAACTTGATCAATGTGCCAGCTGGAAATAAAAATATGAACTTAAATCATTTACCAGCTGCGAACTCAATATCAAGTCGTACAGGTTTGTCTAGTTTCAATAACTTGCCATGTGGTAGCGCCTTACCATCTTTACCAGTTAACAATGGATTGTCACTTAACAATTTGCCAAATGACAACATGTTGCCACAAATCAGCAATCGATTGCCATTTTTGAATAACTTTCGAATAACTGAGATTGGGATTGGACAGGGAGTAGTAGATATTACCAGATATGCTCGAAATAACGGCAATGTACCAGCTAATGAAGATAATTTTCAAAATGGCAATAGTTTGATACAGCAAGAAAACTACAAAAGCAACAATGTATTTTCAGACACAACGAATACTCCTGCCAGCGCTTTACCAAATATTGTGCCCATTGATAACAGATTTAAAAGTGTCAATAATCTTCCAATCAGTAATAGCGTTGCTAGTGAAGCTCAAAATATGGAACTAAACAACGGTTGGCCAGACGTCAGCAATTTACAAAACTACAATAAGCCATATACAATGCCAGACAGTGAACAAAGGTTTGTCAATAATGTTCCAATTGAGAATGATTTTGCAATCGCCAACGAATTTCCAGTCAATACTATAATGCCATATGCAAATAGTAGACTAGTGAAAGCCGTAAATAATGACACGCCACTTTTGAACAGAGTATATTTAAATGATATTTCGTTTGCCAATAATGGCATGGCAGTCGATATGCCAGAAACTGACGTACAAAATAGCGATGACAACGGATTTTCAGGAAGTCATTTACAATATGGCAATGTTCAAATGCCAGACAACAAATGGCATTATGAATTTATAGGGGCAAATGTGCCAGGTATGCAAAATATACTGCCCGAGGGAGTGCAAATGTTCTCAAATAATATGCCATACGATTACCAGCCTTCCTTGGTGCCAAATAATCTGAATTTGGCACAGGAGTTGGTCAAGAAACTGCAAATAGAAGGTTTGGCGAACATACCATTTTTGAATGGTTTGCCAGTTGCTGGCATTACTGAAACAGTAACTGTGTTAAATTAACCGTATAAAAAAATAGGTAGCTACGGATTGTTGAATGGCTGTGTTATTTTTACCAAAACTATTATATTGTAAATAACTTAGTTAAGTTTTATATTTATATTAATATAATTATTTTAAATTAATTTTAATTATTTTAAATTTTACTAAAAAAACCTGAACTAAAATAAATATTTAAAAAAATGTTGCTCTTTAACTTTTAACTTTGAAATTTTTTTAATGATGAACTAGCTCTTGCCTGTGTCTTCACTCGCGTGAAAGTGTGAAGTTTCATCCCAATCCATTTAGCTGTCTAGACATGATGTGGTAACAAACAGACAAACAGAAGGCAGAGTTACGTTCAGATCTATACTAAAAATATATAAAGCTGAAGAGTTTGTTTGTTTGCTTGAACGCGCTAATCTCAAAAACTACTGATCCGAATTTAAAAATTCTTTCGTGTCTTTAGCCCATTTATCGAGGAAGGCTATAGGATAGGTATAGTTATCACATCATCACGCCAAGACCACTAGGAGCGGAGCACCAATAAAGAATGTTTCAAAATCGGGGGGTTAGTAACTATTCTAATAAACATCTTAGTGTATAATACTAGCAGCGCCCCGCGGTTTCACCCGCATAAGTTTTGATACCTTGGGAATATCGGAGTAAAAATTATATTCTATATGTTAATGCTAGTTATAAACCATCTGTGTGCCAAATTTCATCCAAATCCGTTCAGTAGTTTTTGCGTGAAAGAGTCACAAACATTCATCCATACTTACGAACTTTCGCGTTTATAATATTAGTAGGAAGGAAGTAGTTTGTAGTATGGATATATTATACTAGCTGCTGTCCGCGACTTCGTCCCCGTGGAATCCCCGATTTTAAAACATTCTTTATCGCTGCTCCGCTCCTATTGGCTTAAGCGTGATGATATATAGCCTAAAGCCTTCCTCGATAAATGGTCTATTCAACCCAAAAATAATTTTTCAATTCGAACCAGTAGTTCCTGAGATTAGCGCGTTCAAACAAACAAACAAACTCTTCAGCTTTATAATATTAGTATAGATTTGCCAGAGGTTTGGTTAGCATAATCTATCCATAGCACTTCAAGGGAAAAAATTGAGTTGATAATATTTACGAATGTACAAA
This sequence comes from Hecatera dysodea, assembly GCA_905332915.2. Lineage (NCBI taxonomy): Eukaryota > Metazoa > Arthropoda > Insecta > Lepidoptera > Noctuidae > Hecatera > Hecatera dysodea. Next base: position 3,274,193 of record HG995314.1, read on the forward strand.
TGTACATGTCAGTACATACCACAGTTTTCAACGAACAAAGTCAAAGGACAAAGAAGATGGTTTTATTATTTCAACATAAACACTGATATTATTAAAAGTAACATGTATTGAGTCACGTTTAGTTTATTAAACAAGTTATAGTAAAACATATGGCTTTACTTGTAGTTTATGAAAACGCAGAAGTCGCTTTCAAAAAGATGGCCGCTTGGAACAAATATTTGTATGGTCTAGTTGTTCCGGATTTGACTGTGAGAGCATGTGTGTGATTTGTTTGTGTACAATAATCACGATAAAAGAGAAACTCCTAGCGTGTGGCACGTTTGTTTAAAAAAAGAATAAAGGAGAATGAAAATTGTGAAGCTAAAGCAGGAGTAACTACATGAAGGTGTCAAATCTGCCGAGTATTTTCTAAAACTTTGTTCAGCTTTGTTCAGCAGCAGCAGCTTGTTGTTTGGTCAGCTTTTAATCTAACCAGATGCAGCATTTTATATGAAGTAACCTCCATAATCAGCCTTTTAACGTTCCCACTGCTGGGACACAGGCCTCTTCTCTAGGAGAGGGAATGCGCCGTAATCCACCACGCGGGCCCAGTGTGGGTTGGTGAATGTCACATGTCTTCGAAGTTTTGGTTCTAGGACATGCCGGTTTCCTCACGATGTTTTCCTTCACCGTTTTGAGAGCAGTGGTGATGAAGTTAATTAAACAAAGTAATGCGCCTAGCTGGGTTAGAACCCGCGATCTACAATTCGTAAGTCGGGGCCGTGACCACTCGGCCACCACTGCTCATCTGAAGTGACCTCCATAAGGCGGTAACTGGGCATCCCTTAAACAAGGCTGGTCTCCTGGTCCCCAGAGTTACTGTCTCTTTATATTTATGAGATATGTAACTTTTTGTGGAAGTAGAATAAGGAGTTAATTAGAAAAGCAGACGATTAACATCCTCGAAACCAGCGCGACCCTCACAGGCTCGTACTGGATGTCATTCCAAGGATGGCTTAATATGGCGATTCCCGGCCACTGTAGGCGCGAGCCTTTGGATGGCGAGCTACGGGTGGCTAATTGTCCGATAGCAACCAGGCCCAGGTCGACGGCGCGTCGTATTCCACACGCGCTTCTAAGAACTGTCAGCAATGAAGACGGGGCCCCATAGGGTCAGTGCCTGCTAGGGTTGCGGAATTTGTTCGAAAGAGTCACCGGGGCCCTGGAATGTGAAAGGCACAAGAAGGATCACGGGTGGGTTTTAGTCAGTAAGAGTCTGAACCTCCTCCGCTGGCTATCCATTAAAGCATTCTTGACAAAAAAATTATATAATTTAATTGCATGCATTCAAAAATTCCATGTTTATAATGTGAAGCAAAACATGTATGCTCTGTATTTAATTCTAATACTTACCTACTATTTCTATACCTATATATGTTTTATGCAAATAAATTTTATTTTATTCTGTTCTATTCAGACTATGCTTCTGACGAACCATAACGGCTGCCAATAATACTCAAATGACAGGCGGTACTGACGCCTTAACCACGGTATTTTCAGATCGGCTCTGATATCAGACCGTTCTGAATTTTTTTTTGGCCCCTCTCTAGTTATTCATCCTGTATCGTGAGTGCGTTTACAAACATACAATCTCACATACACACACAGCCAGACCCGGAACAACTATCTGTAGGCAGCAGTCAACCACTGCGCCAACCGTGTCGACATCATTGAATTATTGAATAAACAAACAAACAAACATTATTATTTTGACTTCAATTTTCTGCTTTAATTACCACAAGATAACACAAGTTGGTTCATATAAAACTGGGTCACGTAAGGGCCTCTGGTTTTGTGTAACTGTTCCGACACATACAGAAATGTGTCTTTTATTTGTTTATCTATCTCTGAAGCTATCGCTGAAGGCAAGTAGTTTTGTTTTTAAGCCGTGTATGGGATCTTCCCTTGGCAAAAATGACGAAATTCTTAACATAATTTCATCTCCTATTTGTTCACTTCAGCGGACGATTTTTCAATATGTCATTATCCTAACAGAAAGCGAGATAATTTGTTTAGCAAAACCGAAAAGTGTTCTCTGTCGACGTATTTGCGTTGGTCATACAGTTTTAAGCTTTATTTTAGGACGAATCCTAGTTGAACCCACTATTATTAAAAATATCGCTTTAGCGATAAAGCCACCCATTGTGTCGCCTATTTTTTCAGCAATTTACATAAAAATATGGTGTATACAATAAAGAGTATTCTATTCTATTCTATTCTATTCTAATCTGTTATGTTCTATTCTATTCTATTCTATTCTATTCTATTCTATTCTATTCTATTCTATTCTATTCTATTCTATTCTATTCTATTCTATTCTATTCTATTCTATTCTATTCTATTCTATTCTATTCTATTCTATTCTATTCTATTCTATTCTATTCTATTCTATTCTATTCTATTCTATTCTATTCTATTCTATTCTATTCTATTCTATTCTATTCTATTCTATTCTATTCTATTCTATTCTATTCTATTCTATTCTATTCTATTCTATTCTATTCTATTCTATTCTATTCTATTCTATTCTATTCTATTCTATTCTATTCTATTCTATTCTATTCTATTCTATTCTATTCTATTCTATTCTATTCTATTCTATTCTATTCTATTCTATTCTATTCTATTCTATTCTATTCTATTCTATTCTATTCTATTCTATTCTATTCTATTCTATTCTATTCTATTCTATTCTATTCTATTCTATTCGATAGAACAGATGTGTGAATACATCAAAATCGGTGCTTAATTTTATTACTACCATCGCCATAGATTAACAACTCACTGTATATCAGACTACTTCTGTTCCGGTCCTGTTTGTCTCAGTTACCTAGGCTCAATGCTACAGTCTAATAACACCCTTATTATAAATACTACTTAGCAGACTCGTAAACTAAAATTCTCTTTAAATGAGAATATCTGCTAATCTGTATTTAAACTAAGCAAGGTCTGAAATTGTTTTGTGAATTTGTTTATTAAGTGTTTTAGTACAAACAGCTCTTGGACATATGAATTCTCACCATTTTGACCTATGCTGCACAAACTTGGTCATTGACTCAAAAGTCCAAAATCAAGGTTTGCCAACATGCTATGGAGCGCAGTATACTTGGTGTTAAATTAACGGATCGAATTCGAAACACGATACTGCACTCAAAAACACAGATCGTTGACGTGGCTCAGAAGGCTGCCCAGATTAAATGGGACTGGGCTGGACATGTCTGCCGTATGTCCATCGAGCGGTGGGCCTATAAAATACAAAATTGGTGCCCTGAAATCGTGAGACGGGGACGCGGCAGACCACGAAGGAGATGGCGGGTCGACTTGAATGTCTTCCTCGGGAATTACCAGGATATGGCATAGGATCGGGAACAGTGGAAGGAGTGGAGGGAGGCATTTTCCCAGCAGTGGGACATTTCAGGCTAGCTATAATAATAATTACAAACATGTTTTCAGTATGCCACTTCCTACCCCTACACAGATCACATACTTGTGTACATACCGATCGAAGAATTAGCTTACTTATCACCACAGGTAAGATGATTAAAAGTATCTTAATTTTTATTTTAACTGTCGGATCGATCTTCAAGGTTAAGCAACGCTTGTCAAGGTTGGTCTGTGGATTGGTGACCATCTTATCATACCGAGTTTCTCCCGTGCCTCGGAAAGCACGTTAAGCCGTTGGTCCTGACTGCCATTTATAGGTCTTTACAGAAGGCAATAAATCTGGCTCCAGTCTTGCCAAGAAGTACCGTGTTCGCAATTTAATGGGTTGTGGAGATCTGGTAGGCAGCCACTCCACGTAAAATACTGGTATTCAGCTGAATACGGTTTGACTGGAAACCGGCCGTGATAATAGGGTAGTTGCCTAAAAAAATCTAACAAGTCCCTAAGATAGACTTTCCAAAAATATTGGACACGTATTTTTTATTTTTTCACGTAAACAAAAAACGAAGACGATAATATAGTGCGTTGAAAAATCGTGTGACGTCACTTCGTGTGACGATTTTTACCACGCCCTGATGTCACAAGCCCCCACTCATGATCTTTGAAGCTTTTTATCAACGTCAATTTTTAGAGATTTCATAAAGCAAAAAATACGTGTCCAATATTTTTCGATAACACCGGTCTACAACATTTTTGCGCATAGGTTAAAAGTAACTTATTTTTATTGATTTTATATCTAGAAATAAGAATAAGAACAAAAAATAGTTCTGAATTTGCTTTTATGAGTAAAAAATGGGAAAATTAAAATTAATGAAAATACATTATAAATTGACATAGAGGTGATTTATTAAAAGATACCGAACGTCCATTTAAGATTTTTTTTTTTACAATAGAAGTTTTAAAAGAGTGTTACAATGTTCAAAAATGAACAATTTTATTTTTCCTGTCATGTTCAGTAGAAGTTTCTCGTATTAAACCCCAAATATAATCTCCCATCATGCTTTCAGTATACTGGCCTTGGTAACGTCTCTCAAATTCCATTATATCTTGATGGAAGCGTTCCCCTTGTTCTTACGAATAAGCTCCCATATTATCTTTAAATTTATCCAAATGAGAATGTAACATATGAATTTTTAGAGACATTCTACATCCGATGATGGCAAAACTCGTAATCATGTCAGTGACCAGCTCTTCATAATTTTCAGCTCTACGGTTACCAAGAAAACCATGAACTACTGCCTTAAAACTGTTCCAGGCTTTTTTCTCTTCATTGCTAAGTAACTCCAGGAAAATATCACAATTCATATTTTTTTTACTTGTGGACCTACAAAGATTCCAGCTTAGATTTTCGCTTCTGAAAGCTTTGGAAAAAGCTCTTCAAATATTTGAAATCACATCACTGGGTTCCCTCCAATTTCTCGGCACTGCAAACTTCATTGCTCTTTTCTCACCTCGGTACCAGCCTAAAATAAAACGTAATATAATATATATAATCTAATTAATGTTAGTACGAGTATAAAATAGTTAATAAAATTAAAAAAAAAGAGGAAATAAACTCACCGTCCAGATTGTATCTACAAGAGTTACATGACGCATGTGGAACCCATTTTATGTCTTGATTTTTAACAGGTAGATTGAAGTAAGCTTGATATGCCTCGCAAATCTTTAAATTTGTACTTAAATCATACTTTTTCTCTCTCACTTTAATAAATGAACCGCAAATATAGCAAAACGAGTCAGCGTCTCGTTTACAACGTCTAGTAGCCATTTTGTACAGGTTGATACAGCGAAAAAAATGTGAAACGCGTTATTTCTCGGTAACAGCCAAACACATACTGTCGTACGCAACAAACAGCGCAAGAAACACTACTACACGCCCTCTAACCTCTCTTTCTACACCGATAGAGCGCAAAGACCGTTATTCATTCGGCGCGAAAATCAAAAATAGTTAAATCGCTCTAAGTTCTTAAAAAGCAAATAGTTTCCATTTGTAATCACACTTTTGTTTATATATGTGCTTATATAATGATAATTGCATAAGTAAAACATATGCGCAAAAAAAAATTTTTTTTTTGTTGACCGGTGTAATCTAACTGACGGATTAAATAGGATCATATTTATAGTCCTCAGGAAACATCCCTATTAGAGTGCAAAGTTTTTTTCTCCTATCTTACAGAACGTTGTAACAATACCAGCACCATACTACAACAATGCTTTCTTCTACGACCCCTGGTGCTATCAACCTATAATGATGCAAAATGTCAGGTCTCCTTTCCGACAGACCACAGGTCCTGTGACCTTTGGAGGACAAACTAAGGCTCAAGGAGCTGTCAAAATAAAGGGACATTTCGGAAACCAAGGATTTGGAAGTGAGTCTGATTTAATTTATAACTTTAAGATTTATATCTTTCAAACTTTTTTTTCAGTAGATATGGAAATAAAAGTCTCGATGGCAAATGGGACTATACCCCATTCACGATAAGATTAGACATTGAAATACATCTTTTTTACAGTCCGTTCAACTGATTTTGACTTCTATTGCGTTGGCAGCATGACACATATTAGCTGCAGTAAAAAGTTGGTATTATAGTCACGTTTTTCTTTTAATGCCATCCTTATGCGTACGGAATAGAAGTAAAAGTCGGTTGAACGGACTGTAAACAATTTTGTTCCAATGTCTAATCTTATTGTGAATGGAGTATAGGCAAAGAGAGTCGAAATGCATGCGCACGTGACATTTCACGTGGTTAATATTATGGATCCCAGACAACCTTTTTCACAGTTTTTTTTTATAGATGACACAAATGACATTTTTTTTTATAGATGTTGCTTTCACTCAGTGCAGTTCTGATACCTCGAAAATTAAATATAGTGTAGTTTATACATTAGAAGATACTACTATAACAATAGAGTTTTACACTACAAAACTACTTTAAACCATTTTTTTATAGCTTTCACATCCTACTCAGCACCTCCCACACCATTGGCTGTAACATCTCAACCATTATTGCCAACAACCTCAAGTTTGCTGATGGACACATTGCCAACAACCTCAAGTTGGATGATAGACACATTGCCAACAACCTCAAGTTTGCTGATGGACACATTTCCAACAACCTCAAGTTTGCTGATGGACACATTTCCAACAACCTCAAGTTTACTGATGAACTCATTACCATCTGGTACACCATTACCAACCTTAACTACTTTGCCAGAAGTCATCTTGCCATCTACAGATATCAACCAGCCGTTTATAGACACCATGCCATCCACCGTGTCGGTGCCAACCACGCCCATGCCATTTATAATGGTTACAACCACTGTTCCTACTGACGTTGGGTTGAATGGCAATATTGCTAGCCCGGTTAAGTTTAGTGGAATGGTGCCAGCTTCTGGTCGTGTTAAGATTTCTGCTCATTTTGGTTGATGAACTAATGAAGGTTTGTTAATAATTAAAAGGAAGTTATTTATATTATTTATGTAATTTTGCTTTTAATCGTATGTTAGAAGATAATTATTATTTTGTCGTCCTTATAAATAGTGTTTTTTTATTTATTTAAACCTCTGTTACCTTACTTATTGATTACTAGCAGTGCCCCGCGGTTTTTCCGGCGTAGTTCCCGTTCCCGTGGGAATATGGAGATAAAATATAGCCTATGTTACTCAAGGTGAATGTAGCTTTCCAATGGTGAAAGACGTTTTGAAATCGGTCCATTAGTTTTTGAGTTTTTTCGTTACATTCAAAATACAAATCTTTCCTCTTTACTACAGTTTACTATTATATTGATATTGATTATAAAGCTTTATTAATTCTTGCAGACTGGCAAGGCTTTTGTGAACCGGTATAATGAAATTGCATTGAGTAAATATAATTATAATAAAAAATACTATTAATTTTAAAATTACCACACACTTTATCATATTATCATTTCCTCCATCACGCGTATATTTCTTGTACATGTCCTATCATTTGAACGTTATCAACTATCGAATCAGTTTTTTTTTTTTGTAATTGATTGACAAACGCGCTACCTATATTGTTTCTATTTCAGATTTATTTATTCATAATCATTCTTTACCTCCAGGAAAAAGGTTTAAATTATTAGAATTTTGTTTAGATTTGAAATATATCTTGCTGTATTACCTACACCTATATTTTTTCACACACATCACATTTGTGATATTGTGATTATTATTTTTACCTGAAATGAATACTTGGTACTGTTTGATATTTGCAGTTGTTGTTCAGGTAAATAATGGTCTTTATTATCTTTAATTATTTTATAGAAATAGTTTTGTTTAACGAATTCATTATACCCAAATAATATATTTTTTTAAATAATGAGCTAAAAAAAAATATTATGTAAGTAACACTCAGTGTTCAAGCCATTACAGTAAATACTATCGTAAATGTATTTTTAATCTTGTTTTGAACATTGCAAGTGATTTGATTTCCTTTTTGGTAGATTATTGTATAATTTAATAGTCTTTCTACCGCAGTTAGTTCTGTCTTCGTAGTTTAATTAAGCTATTATTTATTAAGCTATGCTAAAATGCTTTAAAACATGTTTTATGTGAGATTTTATTTCATCAGTCATAATTTGTCTAAGCAAAACAATGATTTATTAACATAGAATGAAAGAGCATTTTAAGTAAATAAATCATTATATCTTGATAATAGTCAGTCGCAAGTATGATTCTTCAAAACAATTTTGTTTTCCTTTGCAGTACACATCATCACAAGTAATACCATATGGTATACCAAACAGAGCCACAAACTATGCCAATGCCAGAGGATTGCCAAACGGTATAGTAATGAATAGAGGCTTGGCAAATGGAATTGGCAGAACTAATCAAATTTCAACACATATGGCACGGGGTAATGTCAACAATCGCCAGAATTTAGCAAATCCTTATTACAAAAATGCAAACAATGTGGCTTATGCAAACCAAAAAACCGAAACTGCTAACTTAGTCAATGTTCTGGAGTCTAAATTGGCAAATGATATAACCACTACAGCACTAGAAAACTTTGCCAATGCCAATCTAATGACAAACATTGCCACGCCAGCTGTTACAGCCAACGTGCCAAACGGGGCAACTTACAACTTTGGCGATAGCCCTATTCCTGTAACAGTTACTGGCAGTACACATGGCAATAATCCCGTGGGCATCAACATTCTGGCAGATAATTTGGAAGTGAAGGGCATGGTGACTGTCGTTGGTAGAATGCCAATCTTTGGCGCGGTGACATTGAATGGCAATGTGCCATCGGATGGCAAGGCGTCTGTTAATTACAGCTGTGGTTCACCAAATGTAGTTTAGTATTGTTATTTATTAATTTATTTTAGAAATAAAGTTATTTATTGATCTTTACTATTGTTTTTTATATTATTATTCCTTAATAACTTTCTGAAAGTTATCCAAAACGTACCAGTGCATAATTAAGGCACTTTTACAGATCTGAAGTTTGTATGTATGTTCAGCTTTTTTGAAGGTGCGCTACAGACTAATACGAGCAAATTAATTACGGGCGGCATGATCGAATATAAATTATGTATTGTAGATAAATGTTCGGTTTGACCAATATTGACAGTAATTTAGTTATACATATGTAAGTATATAGGTAGTGATATTTATTATTTAAGGGATCAGCACTAGCAGAATTAAATATATTTTAACATGTTTGTATGGTAATTGATTCGGGCCGGCTTTTTCGGTCAACAAGTTTATTTAAAATGGATGCCCTTTTTTTCCTGGGTGGGAAATCATCAAATGACTTCTCCCGCTCTTGGTGAATCGGAAGGGAGTTACAGACTTTTACTGACTAAAATCCACCCGTGTTCCTCCAAGTGCCCTTTGGGTTCCAGGGCTACGATTACTCTTTCGAACAAATTCCGCAACAGATGGATGTGCCTTAACTTTGAATTTGATGTACAAACAAGAGATTGAATTGATCTTATTACATACATTACACATGCATAAGGCAGACAAAAATCTCTCGAACTCAAACAATCACATCATGCCTGTACTGCTACGCCACACTCTTTGCCAGTTTAAGTTCATGTAGTTGGGGGTAAGCCCATTGCCTCCAACTGAATATAAATGGCTCTGGAGTAGCGACCCTTTGAAGACACACAGAATGACAGAAGAGCGTTGTAAGGCCTACTACAAAGTGGATCGATGACTTGGCAAATGTGAGACGCACAGGACCGGTTGATGTAGCAAAATTTGGGGCAGCGTATGTCCAGTAGGCTGGCACCAGCTGGGGATTACGTAAGTCGCATACGTTCCCGCGATCCCCGGCGTAGGTGAGAGAAGGAACAACGGGGTGGTTTTAGTCAGTAAGAGTCTGACAGACCCCTCCGCTCGCCCGGAGGAGCGATATATATATCGGGTGGAAGATATCTACGAGTATGAGGATTTTCCCCCTGAAAGAAAAAGGCTTATGACCAGTAGTGGATGTGTTTCAGGTAAAGGAGGACGTTTTATATTAGTCTATATGTATTTTGGTTTGTATAAAGGTTTGTATATATCCATAATTTCATTGTGTACGAATCAACTTTGATTTATTACTGTTGATGTTTTAATGTATAGGAAATTTCTACAAGTTTGCTCCATTCAAATGTTATTACAATCTCTTGATGGGTTCTGGAGACGAAAATTGAAACTTTTTATGAGATCTCAAATATATAATTAACTCGTAAGAGGCCTTAATGCCACCAAATAGGATCAATAAATTTATTGTTCCTGCACGACTGTACCGGGCGCCCAACTGTCAAAATTTAAATGTTCTATTCGAAAACGCCTAAGTTCTATTGAAAATTCTGATTCTCTATTTATCTCCAATAGGAGTTCAATTTTCAATTATTTTTCAGTGGTTACAGTTTTGAAGACTCAGATTATACAGCTAAATTAAGATAGACTAGAAGCTATATCCCTAATGTTTTTTTGGAAAAGACTAGTCAAAATGACTCTTTATGGCTGTAGCGCCGCATCAAATTATAGGAAAAAGCAACTCTTTCTCGTTTCTCTGTCAAATAAACATTTTTTCTTTGTTCCCTTTTAAATTTGTCGGTGTTACTCACAGAAACAGCTGCTTATTATTTCAAGATTACTAAATACTTACTTTACTTAGTTACTTATGAAACTGGTACGCCGTTTTCGGTGGGCAAAGGAAAAAGAAAATTTGTAGTAAATTGTAACTGTTTATTTTCCAATAAAATAAATGCACATGTATAACATTAACTTTAAATAAATAAATCTCACAAAACATAACAGCATCTGTCACCTAGTATTGCTGGTTGCAACCACAGTTATTGTTACTGACAACACTGACTAATCCACCGGCTGGCACTGTACCTTCAAAGGTCACATAGCCAATGACTGGCACATTGCCAGCCACAGCCGTGTTGCCACCTACTGGCAACTCGCCAATTATTGCCACATCACCATAACCAACATTGCCCGCGTTTGACATACCGGGCAACCCATTGTTAATGGCATTGTTAGCAGCTACGCTGTTTAATGCCAAGTTGTTGTTAAGTGGGAGGTTGGCCAAGTTAGCACCAGCAAAATTTCCAGCGCCCAAGTTGTTTGCGGCAAAGTTGTTGGCAGCCAAGTTATTGGTGACGAAATTGGTGTTGGCCAAGTTGTTTCCGGCACAATTTCCTGCGCCTAAGTTTCCAGTGGCCAAGTTTCCTGCGGCCAAGTTTCCTGCGGCCAAGTTTCCTGCGGCCAAGTTTCCCGCGGCCAAGTTTTTTGCGGCAAAGTTGTTAGCAGCGAAATTGTTGACGCCGAAATTAGAAGATTGGAGGCCATTGGAGGCAAGTCCATTCATGCCAAGTCCATTTCCGGGTAGTCCATTAGGTCCCAGGCCATTGCCCAATCCCAAACCGTTTGATGGAAATCCGTTTGATGGCAATCCGTTCATTCCGAATCCGTTGCCAAATCCGAGATTTTGACCAAATGCATTCTGTGAAAATATAAATTACTTATGTTAGATTTACAAGCTGAAATAAAATTAAAATTATACTTCGGTAACTAACTAAAACAGTCTTAAATATGGCGTCAAAGAATTCATCCGCATCACTGGCCTCTGGTACCCAAAAGACTGGCAGCATTATCTTTTGTTTAGCCCTTGAGTTGAAAAATGTAATGGCAAATGGACAAGGACAGAAAGATTGATTTATTCCTTATTGCTCACCAAACATGACAGCACAGCGTTCCTGAATAATGTAACTATGCACATCTCAAAGTTGTCTGTAAGTATGTCCTCCCAGAACATTATGACTGTCAAAGATCCATAATTACAGAGATGAGAGCATGGCCGAGTGGTAACGGCCCCGACTTACGAATTATAGATCGCGGGTTCTAACCCAGCTAGGCGCATTACTTTGTTTAATTAACTTCATCACCACTGCTCTCAAAACGATGAAGGAAAACATCGTGAAGAAACCGGCATGTCTTAGAACTAAGGATTCGAAGACATGTGACATTCATCAACCCGCACTGGGCCCGCGTGGTGGATTACGGCCCATTCCCTCTCCTAGAGAGGAGGCCTGTGTCCCAGCAGTGGGAACGTTAAAAGGTTGGTTATGCTTATGCTTATGTATACATCCTACGTAATTTGGAAATCAATAAAGTTCTAAGACCATACCTGAATTACACAGAAGACTGATAAAATGAAAATAAAAGTCGACATGTTGATTGAAAGAAAATAATCGTAATGAATCACATTACTCGGCCTATAACTTATATACTTGAATATTTCTTAACATATAATGATTTATAGATAGGTACACGATAGCGGGTGCATGTGTTTGATTCTGAAATGAGTTAGAAATCACGAAGTTTGATAAAAAAATCTGTAGGTTATCGTAAGTTTCTTGAATATTGTTATGTCACCATAAAATGACTTTTTTGTGTGCGTAGTTAGTTACTTAATGCGTAGAAAAAAATATGGTACTTACCTGAAAAATAAAAAACAAAAAAATTAAAACGTTCCAGTATGTTGAAAACTCGCGTGATGTAGTATAGTTTTTACTGTAAACGTTATTATTTATTTAAATAGAACGGCCGAAACCGCTTACACTATTTAAATATATAATTTACCTACTAGACACATTTTTCTCACAAAACTTTCGCCAGTATCACCTTCCATTCATTCTCGAACACATCCAAATCTTTTAGAGCGTTGATAACGCCTAATGTCCAAGGAATCGGTGACTTGAAGTACCTATGCAACAGAACGGCAAATTGGAACAGCCAGTAAGCGGTGTTTCCTGTTACGACAGTAATTATCTGGGACAAATAGCTTGCAGATTTAATTATGCAGATCAGGAACATCAATAATCCCTCTGAGAATTTTAAATATTGCCGTCATCTGATCACGCGATTGTCTTACTTCTAGAGGATTGAAACCCAAGCAACCCAACAGGAATTCAGTGGGATACAGAAAGGATAAAACCCGTACAAGTGCTTGTAGAGGTATCTAAGGAATGCTTTTTGAACCTTTTCTAAGTGGTCTTTCTTGGTGGTATCTGCGGGGTACTTTCCTCAAAAGACCACTTCAGACACCAACCTACATGGTTCTCATATGATTTGACCAGTACAATTGTATGGACTTCAAAAGAGACCTTGACCTCTGAGTTTGTTTCGGTGTTTCTTCTCAGGGTAGTCAGCTAGGAAACACCGGCCTCATCTAGTTTTATAACGGCCAAAAAAAAGATTGACGTGTAAAAGTGTTTTTTACAACCTACTTACAAAAATAAAATCATTTATCATTTAAGGCTAACGTATATTGCTTCTCAAAAGGATTCCAGACGCATGCACTAGACCCAAGTTTACTACGGATCAGTGCCCTTTTTTTTTTGGATGAGAAATCATCAAATGACCCCTCCCGCCCTAGGCGGAGCGGTAGAGAGTGTCAGACTTTTACTGACTAAAACCCACCCGTGATCCTTCTTATGCCCTTTGCGTTCCAGGGCCGCGGTGACTCTTTCGATCAAATTCCGCAACCCTAGCAGGCACCGACCCTATGGGGCCCCGTCCTCAATGCTGACGGTTCCTTGAGGCGCGAGTGGAACACAACGCGTCGTCGACTCACCCTGTTTGCTATCGGACGGCGAGCCACCCACGCTCACCGTCCACAGGCATCAGCCACTGCGCACGGATCAGTGCCCTAAAATCAAGCATGATAACGTGAGGGTTGTGGAAGTCACGGCAGTTCCTTAAAACAAAGCCAAGGCGCCTGAAGGACTCCTTAGCAGTGGAAGTAATGTGACCGTGGAAAGTAAACTTACGGTCGAATAAGACTCCCAGGTCTTTCATGGAATCAGTTCTTGTAATTACATAAATCTCCATTCCGTTTGTACGGAAAGTTGACTGGGTGCTGCATTCGGTTGAAAGACATCACGTAGCATTTTGACTGATTGAATTCCATTTGATTTTTTAAACTCCACTGACATACTGAATGAACCCAAAAGTTGACTGGTAGAGAATGCCTTGTTGCATTAAGTCCACCCATGTACTAATATTGTACATAAATTTTAAATAAATAAATCACTGCGGCCCTGGAACGCAAAGGGCACTAGATGGATCACGGGAGGGTTTTAGTCACTACGAGTCTGACAGTCCCTTATGCTGTGCCCAGAGTGGGAGAAGTCATTTTGATGATTTCCCATCCAGAAAAAAAGGGCTATCCCAAGATCCATTTTAGCGAATATCGCAGCATATGCTGAGATAGGAACCTTTTTGGCCTCGCACACTTACATTTAAGTACAAATTGATAGAAAATTCTATTCTATCTACAGCATTTGTTAATTTATTTTTCTAGTAGTTATGTTTTTTTTTTATTTTTTGTTTGTTTCGTGCGAGACCCAAATAAACATTTTTCTTTCTTTCTTTCAACAATATGGCTGCCCATTGTATCACGTTTTGTAAAGTTTTTTTTATCTAACTTTTCTGCAACTTGTAAGGTGTACGTAATAAAGAGTAATAAAACAATAACACCGCCGTTTATTCCATAATTTTTACATATCAATTTTTTGGTATTTTTAAAGATTTATTTAATATCTAGTGCTTCCTTATCTTTGCCCTGGTCGATCCAATCTCTCCTCACCACCTGAACAATCATAATCTATATAATCAGCCTTTTAATGTTCCCACTGCTGGGACACAGGCCTCCTCTCTAGGAGAGGGAATTGGCCGTAATCCACCACGATGCCCAGTGCGGGTTGGTGAATGTCACACGTCTTCGAATGTTTGGTTCTAGGACATGCCGGTTTCCTCACGATGTTTTCCTTCACCGTTTTGAGAGCAGTGGTGACGAATTAAATTGCACAAAGTTTGCTGCCTGGCTGGGTTTGAACCCGCGACCTACAATTCATAAGTCGGGGACGTTACCACTCGGCCACCACTGCTCCTACCACTCCACTCCACTGCACCACTCCACTGCACCTGAACAATGTCGTCTGCCTATCGCTGCTTTGGTCTGCCGGCTTTTCTTCTGCCTGTTGGTCCTTTAAATTTTGATGGTATCTATTGTCCACCTTCGGTTCATGGGGCTGTAAAGTTCTGGAGTGGCGACCACGTTCCGGAAGATTGGAAGGCCTCCCACAGGGTGGACCGATGACCTGATGAGGGTCGCGGGTAGCCTATGGATGCGGGATGCTCAGGACCGGTGGTTGTGGCGACACTTGGAAGAGGCCTGTGTCTAGCAGTGGACGTCTTTCTGCTGATATGGTGAAGATTGTCCACCTTCTATCTATGCAGAGTGCGATGTGACCAGTCCATTACCTCTTTGTTTTTAGAGCACGTCTCAGTGATTTTGCTATCTTTGTTTTCTGTCTTATCATCTCTGTCTACGCCGGAATGCAGCTATCATGAACGCGTCCAAAAGATGGCAACATTCGCGAATCAACGGCGACAACTTCACACAAACTATACTCGTACTTGGAACGCGCTCGCGCTTAACCGCCATATTTTTGTCGCGACGCTATTATCTTTATAAAATCTTCTCTTTTGGTTAATAAACATAGAATTATATCGGGGTCGATCAAGCTTTTTATTGTATCGCCCACAATCTCGCTTCGTCCTTTATGTATTTTTTTGATCCGTAGTATTATTCTCTGTTGCTTTTTGTGTATTCTCTATTTTTTGTTTGTTATTTGTCGTGAATATCCGAGTTTGACAGCCATATAGGAGGCATGGCATAATACAGGTGCCCATCACGTTGTTATAAAGAGTATTTATATGCTATTCTATTCTATGCTCTAAGTTTCTTTGCTTGATCGAATTAGAAATGAGGATGTGTGCAGGAGAAACACAAATTACCGACATGGCATAAAGTATCACCAAGTTGTCATTGAGTGGCAGTGGACAGAGTACATTGCTCGTAGAATCACCAGGGTTGTCATGTATCCGCTGGATGTACTGGCCCTATCGGTGTTGTGACACTAGGTGGAGACCTAGTTACAGCAGTAACTAGATTTCTTTTGGCTGAAAGAGGTAGTTCTTACGTTTTCTATCGATGCCGGAGCTGGACATCTTCCAGTACCCGCCTTTTCAGCTCTCCGGGAGTCCCGACTTTTCCCGGTATTGTCTAGACATTGCAGCGGTGTTACAGCGGGCATTATTATGCATTAGCAGAAAATATTCGCCAATAAACCTTGCGTAGGAGAGCACATGGCCTAGCAAAATGTTGTTGATGTAGCTTTTTTGCGGTTAGCCCTCTCCCCGACCTCTAACAGGTACGAATATCAACTCCGTTTTTGCTTAAATAGAAATCCCAGCCCACAGCATACAAGACCCACTCCCATTTACAATCGTTCCTGCAAAGAACAGTGTACGAATCGCTCCCCCGGTCTCCTATAGGCTTTCTGTCTACAATTATTACCATGTAGACACATTCCTGGTTTGGTCTGAAAAAAGAATTTGGCTTCGATTGCTTCATATCCCAATCTAAATGATCACCGGTAAACTGAAGCCGGGGTTGTCAGCGAAATGGAGACAGTTTTGGTCAAACATTGGAATTGACATGACCAATTTTCTGGCACCTACTTAATAAGTAATAATCATAGAGTTTCAGGACTGCCAAACAATATGGTGTTTTGTTTAAGAAACAAAATGTATCTTATTTTTACGTTCCATGACATAAGGTGAATAATCTTTGTTTGTTATGTTGTAGTAGTGTAGGTATATAATATAACAAAATTACCTTATGTTTACACCACAATCCATAGTTGATTGCATAGAAATTGTAAAAAAAATATGCTTTTATTTGAGCAAAGCGCGATGAAGTGTTGCCAGTTTATTGCTCGCGAGTGTATATTCGAATTTGAATAATTATCAAATAGAACAAAATTCCATTGCAACCTTTTAGGGCCTTTTAAAACAAATTTTCAAAAATGCTTTCTGTGAAATTGACTATGACTTCATGGAAGAAACTTGATCGAATCCATGAGCTGAAGCAGCTATAACTTAATCCTCGTACATTACTAGATATAATACCTTCACAAAACATTGTATCCCTAACTTAAACAAGAGCATTATATTAAGCATTTAAGTAAATAGTTTAAGGCAGTAAAACACATAAAATCAATAATTAAATCCATATAATTAAAAAAATAAACTCAAATATAAAATCAACAACTCTAAAACAATTTCTTAAACGTTAAACACTCCGTTGTTTCCACAACCGGCTCCAACACGACCGTTGTACCCCAGACCAGGGGATCCTAAACCGACGAGACCAGGACCAGCCATACCAGAGCCGTAACCAGCTCTGCCAGGAGCTACACCAGCAACAGGAGCAGCAGCACCGTAAGGACCAACAGCAGCACCCACACCTTCGCTCACGATACCAACAGCGTCGCTCCCGCAGCCGTAGTTGATGCCACCAGCGCCAGCAGTGGGCAGCGCTCCCTCCACGGTCACAGCGCTCAAGAACGGCAACTCTCCGTTGACAGCGATGGCACCCTCGATAGCATTCTCAGAGAACACCGTGATGCCGGTGGGGGCGATGGGAGAGACGCTTTGGACCACGAAGCCACCACCGCTTGAAGGCACGATGGAATTGGCAGACAGGCCGTAGTTGGCAATAGCAGGGTATCCTATGGATCCTGCTGCCAAGCCTCGTCCTGCTAGGTTGGAGCCGTAAGCGAGATTGTTACCAGCTGAAGCAAGCTCTTCAGCTGCTGAGGCAGTATCAGCGATGCTGTTGCAAGTACCGATGGCCTGGCTTGAGATGGTCTGTAATCATAAAGAAGGGATGGCTGTTAAGTTTTAAGTAGGACTTTCATCAGTTTCGAAGGTGAGAAGGCGTTCGCTTTATACATGGCGTTTCAGAAGTCCGTCTAAGTGTTCACGTTGATATACCGTATTTGATAATATCAATTAATCGTTCCTTTAGGTACTACTTATGACGATGCACTTGGGAAACACCATGTTTACTATGGTGAACTGTAAAGTACATACAGGTGTTCAGCTGCTTCTGTTAAGACTGGAAGCTAATCCTGACGTATGTATTTAAATGAGGAAAGGCAAGCAGATGTTTCTTGTAATGCAATAACATCTTTTTATTTGGAGCTTCACAGACAGACAGATCCATTTCAAATGTTGGAAAGGAATTTTGGAATGGTCGGATTCCAGAGTAAGAAAAATTGAACCTTAGGTCATTTCATGATTTCTCATCCAGAAAAAAAGGTGGAAATTTAGAAAATTGGTTATGGTACACCAAATAAATATTAAGTGACATACCTTCACTAGAAGAGCTGAAGCGAAGAAAAACACAATTTTAGCGGCCATCTTGTTTTTTTTTTGGAGTACTGGACAACAGATAGTTGAATGATATTTATGAAAAAATGTCAGAAGTTTTTATACAACGTTATTTCACTAGAGTTAATCTATGTGTTAACAATTGTGCGTGCCATGATAACGATTTTGTTTATTACATAACAAATATAAGAATCAGAGAACTGTGTTGCATTATTAATGTGTTGTTGTTGTGTGCCTACACGTGAGGACTTGTGATTGGCTTTTTGGTGACTTAGTTTCCATTTTTGTCTGTTTTTGTTAGCTGTAAGTCCTCCATGTACATAAATAAATAAATAAATTAATATTTAGGCATTAAACATTTAGATGATTAGATAGGCTTTGAATTAACTTAATTTTCTTTGGAATAGATAATACGCCAAATAGAGTTCCAAAAATATATTGGACAGGTATTTTTTTCTTTTTTCACTTACAAAAAATTAACACGATACAGTGCGTTGAAAACTCGTGTGACGTCACATTGCAGTAGGTACTCTGTTTAGCACGGCTTGACGTCACAAGCCCCTGAACTTTTATGCTTTTTATCTTCGTCGATATTTATTCATTTGATAAAGCAAAAATATGTGCGTGTCTTATATTTTTAACCGACTTCTAAAAAAGGAGGAGGTTCTCAATTCGGATGTTTGTATTTTTTTTTTATGTTTGTTCGCGCATAACTCCGTCGCTTGTCAACCGATTTGAAAAATTCTTTTTTGTTGGAAAGGGTATACTTCCCAAATGGTCACATGAAAAATTTATCAAAATCGACCAAGCGGTTTTTGAAAAATCTAAAAAAAATATCTACATTGTCTACATTGACGACCTTTTAGTTTACTCAGTAAAGGAGCAGTACGTTTTTTTTACACCAATGTGATTGGTTCGTTTAGGTGGGGGGAGGGGAGGGGTGTAGGTACCACTAAAAAGTAATAAATAAAAAACTCTTTACAAAAAAATACAACCGACTTCTACACAAAAAATAAAAAAGTGCAAAATAACTTTAATTTCGGAAGTCGGTGTTCAAAAAACGAAAAAGCAACCACAAACACCGAGTACCGAAATTAAAGTTATTTTGCACTTTTTTTATTTTTTGTGTAGAAGTCGGTTGTATTTTTTTGTAAAAAGTTTTTAGATAATCTAACTGACAGACTAAAATACTGAATCATATATTTTTATACTCATGAACTATCACTATTGAGTTGAGTCAAAAGCATTTTCTGATGACACAGTTATTGTCATGACACTTTTGCGCGTAACATTTATGCAATAACTTATAATGCTCGTATACAGAATTGGAAGGCCGCTAAGGGGCCATCCATAAATTATGTCACACGAATTTCATGATTTTTCACAGCTAGTGTGACGCACATTTGTGCGACCTAGTGTGATGTCACATATTTTACAATTTCATTCGTGTATTTGTTCGTGTTTTACTTAGGTAACACTTAGATTAAAATGTGACGTCACGATATTTAGAACTCCTTCCACCCCCTTGTCACACAATACCACACTTCGTCGACCCCCTCCCTCCACCTTAACGTGTGACGTAATTTATGTATAGCCCCTAAGAAGGTGGACGATCAGCTGACGGCAGCGGAAATTTGCTGGATGTGAGACGCACAGGCGCGGTTGATATGGTAACACTTAAAGGTTTGTTTCTGGGACTTCTTTTGGCTGACATGATAATGATAAATAACTTATGAAAGAAAAGAAAGAAAGAACATTTTTTTATATAGGACTCGCACAAAACAACCAAAAAATAATTAAAAGCTTCACATTAATTTTAAACTGTGCGAAGCCAAAAAAGGTCCCTATCTCAGCATATGCTGCGATATTTAAAAACAAATAAATACCACACACACGCTGGTGTTCTGATAGAGCCTGTGATGCCACGGATACACTCACACTTATAGTTTACGTAGAACTCTAAGAACGTGTTATATGCGTCATGTTTCTCAAAGTCCAAATCAAAACATTTATTGCAATTAGGGCACTAAACGGCACTTTGGACATCATCATTGACAATTAAAATAATAAAGAGGCTCGTAGTGTCCATTCGCAATGGTAGATTCGTATGGAGATGAACGGGCAAGAAACTCGATAGTTAATCTTTTCAAATAGGTAAATCATCATCTGCCTAGCTCTTTTCCAATTTATATTGGGGTCGGCTCCCAGTTAAGCCGGATTCAGCTGAATACCAGTATTTTACGTGAAGCGGCTGCCCAGACCTCCACAACCCATTAACTGGGGAACACGGTACTTCTAGTGCAGGTGCGGCAAGACTGGTGTCAGATTTTCTGGCTTCTGAAAATCCGTAACGACTGCCAAAGATTTAAAAATAGGTAAATGTTTTACAATATTTGATATACAACTTTTATGGCTGGGAAATCATCAAATGACTTCTCCCGCTCTGGGCGGAGCGGAAGGGAGTGTCAGACTCTTACTGACTAAAACCCACAAGTGTTCCTCCTAATACGTTCCAGGGCTGCCAATTCCGCAACACTGGCTAGCACTAGCCCTAGCGGGCTCCGCCCTCTATGCTGACCTCTCTTTGAGGCGAGTGTGGAACACAACACCCGGTCGTCCGGAGACTGGTTCTTATCGGATGGCGAGCTACTCAACGCTCGCCAACCGTTGGCCCGCACCCACGGTGGCTGAGAATTACCCTGTGACTTTTTCTGTTGCAGTAGCTGAGGCGCATGGTTTGCCTCTCCCTCACAAGATAACCCGTAGTCGATCCGTGGATGAATGACTATCCGTAAACACACCAACCCGCACTGGGCCCGCGTGGTGGATTACGGCCCGTTCCCTCTCCTAGAGAAGGAGGTCTGTGTCCCAGCAGTGGGAACATTAAAAGGTTGATTATGCTATTATGCTGTAAACACACGCAGATTCATCTTTGCCTTGGATACTGTTAAACTGTTGATCCCGGTTGTCATTTGCATATCTTTGACAGTCGTTACAGTAAATCAGAAGTCAAGAAATTTATCACTAGTATTGTCAAGTATTCTGTTACTGGGCTGTGAAGGTGATATAAACTGTTCCATTATTATATCTCACTCCACAGACATAGAAAAAACCTTTTAAGAAAAAAACTAAACTATTAAATACTAACGGGCCTTTGCCCGTGACTTTCTGCGCGTGGTGCTTAGAATCTAGTAACTACGGAGAAGACCATTTCCTGTGGTAAGATGTAGACTATATTTTAAGTAAGACATCTTGCAGTAGAGCGGTGCAAACTGCGTTCAAATCCATGCAGTAGTTTTTGCGTGGTGCGCTTACAAACATACAGACAGACGGAAAAATTCTAAAAAAAAAAACATGTGTTTTTGGCTACAGCTCTAATTATAACAAATAAAATTAAACAATCTTTACACGACTACAGAAAAATAAAAGTGATCTAAAAAGTACGAAACAAGAAACATTTCAGAAAGAAATCAAGACAAGTACAAAAATGGTCGAGGTGAAGCCGTGATCTAATGCCAAGCATTTGAATCCCAATCCTAATAAAACCATAAAGGCATGTGACCACGGCTTCACCGACAGACTTTACAGGTCTGTCACAGTCTATATGGAAAACCCTCAATCGATTGCGCACTCAGGTAGGCCGCTGCAGACTCAACTTGGCGAAATGGGATTAAATAGACTTGTCGGTTACCCAATGTGATTGCGCTGCCCAAGTTCAGAACATGAGGGAATTCTTCAAGTGCCTATTCACCTGTACTATGGGGGTACTAAATTATAAATACTGATGCCGATGCTTTAATCTGCCATGAACTCTACGTCCTCATCCCACCGGCCCCCTTCTACCATAGGACATCTAGTCTTGACCTTGTAGCTATTCCACCAATTCGCATCAAGCGTTTCTTATATCGTTTTTTATAATGCGCACAGGAGTGGAACACTGTGCCTACGTCTGTGTTTCCGAACGCATTCAACCCTAATCTCTTCAAAGTTAGAGTGAACAGGCTTCTTCTGGGTAAGCTCATTCCATCGTCGACTTTGTCTCTGTCACCTGTGACCTACACTAGAGTTAAGAGCAACTCCATTTCACAAAATACCCAGTTTTGTCCAGGGTTGTGGAGATTTGCTCCGAGGAAAATAGTGGTACTCAGTTTAATCCATTTTTGCTGGAAGCTGGAATCAAAATAGTTAGAAAAAGTCTAGGCAGATGATGAAGATTTAGAGCAGAAATAGATACCCGATCTAACTCAACACTTTGTTTTACTTTACAATTCACGACGCGCTTATCAAGGAGGTTCACCTCTCCCCGCGGGTGGTAAGCAGGCTTCTACAACACTGTGGGTGACCCGTGGCAACCCTTTTTTTTCTGGATGGGAAATCATCAAATGACTTCTCCCGCTCCGGGCGGAGCGGAAGGGAGTGTCAGACTCTTACTGACTAAAACCCACCCGTGATCCTTCTTGTGCCCTTTGCGTTCCAGGGCCGCGGTGACTCTTTCGAACAAATTCCGCAACCCGTGGCAACCCTAGGCTCATAAATACGGACGTGATATTTCTAGGAGTTGATCTTAATCGTCTGGCCTGTGTAGCTTTCCAGTTTTAAGACTTGGCAAAGTTTAATGACCGCTATGTAAGCCTTAATTGTTATGTGCGTTCGTTTTTAAGCTTCTTCAAAACTGTGTAATGTATGTGATGTAGCTGTGCTTAATTTAAATAATTAAATTTAAAAAAGTTTCCTCCCTCTCACCGAGCGTTTACCAACTATTACGAACCTTAAAAAAAACATTATCTGCTTGAATTGAGTTCTGCGAGACATTTGCGGAGTATTTCGTGATACAAAATCAATGCTTTTTATTTTGAAAAGTCAACCACATTTTATGAAATCTTGCGTTATTTAGTATGTATTGTTTTCTAGCAATATGAAGCAATTCACTAAGTAATCGTATAAGTATAATCATATATGCTTAATATACTATGACTTAGTAAATTGATTCAAAACAGTGAAGCAAAACCTCGTGAGGAAACCGGCATGTCCTAGAACCAGAAATTCGAAGACATGTGACATTCACCAACCCGCACTGCGCCCGCGTGGTGGATTACGGCCCATTCCCTCTCCTAGAGAGGAGGCCACGGCTGGGACACATCCAAGCTTGGGAACATTAAAAGGCTGATTATGTTAGGTCATAGTAAATATAATTAATATTCTTTTGATTTCACTGATAATGTATAATGCAATTATGGCAAATTCCAATCCATAACGTGAGAAGTTTAGATTCCAACGCCTTTTATTTAGGACCCAACAATAGCACACTAAACTAAGGTGAATGAAATCAAAACACAACAAATGTTCTACAGATAATAAAATTTATTTATACGTAAACAACAAATAACAATACACTATCTAGTAAACAGCCCCACAACCCAAACCAAGTCCAGGACGTCCATTGTAACCGAGTCCATTGTTTAGACCGTTACCATAGCCCAGATTTCCGGATAGACCGTTAGTATAGCCTAGTCCAGCTGGATAGGCTGTAGGCGCCGCACTAGGGGCTACACCTTCGCTCACAATACCCACAGCGCCATTTCCACAGCCATAGTTGATGCCACCAGATCCAGCAGTAGGCAAAGCGCCTTCAACAGCGATAGCTCCAAGGAATGGTAGGTTTCCATTGACAGATACAGCACCTTCAATGGCATTCTCAGATATAACAGTGATACCAGTAGGAGCTATGGGGGAGATGCTCTGGACTGCGAAACCTCCACCGCTGGTTGGGGCAATAGCGTTTGCAGCGTAACCGAAGGGTGCTCCAGAGCCTAGACCAGCTCCATAGGTAAATCCATTGTTGGCGAGGCCGTTGCCAGCCAGTAACTCTTCAGCTGCTGTGGCAGTACCGATGACGTTGTTGACGGTGCCGAGGCATTGCTGCGCTGTGATTATCTGCGAATTGAAAAAAAGGATTTAGTTGGATGTCACTGAGTCAAATTATTCAGTTGGGAGGACCTTTGGTAGACGCTAATCACCGATTTTTTAATGCAAAATCGGTACACCCAGTATAAAGTTATGAGGTAACACACACAAAAAAAAACTTTGGCACTCGGGGACTGCCGCGGTGAAGCTATTGCATAGCATTTTTTATCAACTTATGCAATTATATATTTAGTATTCGGCGTCATTGTGATATGGTCTCGATTCGTTCACCTGGGTTACTGTACTAATGTAAATCACATATGTACGTTTCACTTAACTTTGTCCCACCGATTGTTTCCGAACGCAGACGTTCGGGTCGGCTCGGTGACGGCGACATAATAGCTCAGTAACGAAGCGACCATTTTAAAAAGGCGGGGCCTAATCGAATGACGTAGCGGTGTTAGGTTATTTTCGTTACGGAATTTCTGGATTCGGTTGCCACGCTCAAGGCCCGCGATAGAAGCTATGCAATAGCTTAAAACAGTCAAATTGAGAACCTCCTCCTGTTTTGGAAGTTGGTTGAAAAGTGCCTATTTGGTCTTGGTAAGGAACTTTGTGATTATTTAAGTTGATATCTATATTTTTAGCCAGAGGCACAAAAATTGTGGTTGAATATCATGAGTTAGTTTTAACATTCAGAAACTTGAATATTTGACAACCAATCTTGCCGAGTGGTATCGTGTTACTTTATTACTGGTTTGTCGCTCCATGTATACTTAATACTGGTATTCCAGTTAGACTGGGAGTACAAGACCAGCATAGTTAAGAAAAGGCCATTAAGTTTGCTATTAGTATTTTCGACAAAACTCATATCTACGATAGTCAACTGTTTCGGTGCGATTTTGTAGCAAAATAAAAATGAAGCACTGTACTACATTATAACGTATAATTTAGATAAACGGTAGAAATTAAAAAATGTCATTATATGTACATTAATAGTTTATATCCTCCAATCAGCAACGCTAGCACATTTCGACATATGTTGTAAATTACACCTATAAAATTACAACTAATGCACATTGCACACTTTCGCACAAAGTTCAGACGGAGAGTTGCCGGATGTCGGATAAAATCAAGAGTCATTTATTCAAACTAGGATGAGAGCCAATACTTCTTCAACCTCAAATTTTACATAAAACCCGTCACCATTACTTAGTGTTTTAGCTGGGAGGAAGAAGTGGCGCAACAAACTCCCCAGCAACACATCTGTCTGTTGCGTTTAAGAACTTGAATTTATACAATAGTATGCCAAGTCATTAATACATGACAAAGGGAGAAAAAAAAATATTTTCCAACATGGAAATCATAAATCAATCCACGATAAAACATTTTAAAACCACTTCAGATGTTGATTTTTACGATATTTTCTGTGAAAGTTTAGATAAGTGTGGATATAAGTGGATATTTTTACTTTATTCGAAGACTATACTTATCATTTTATGAAGAAAAAAAATGCAACATTTCGTGTTAATTTGTCGAAAAGTTATCTCAGAAACCAAAAAACTTTTTACAAAAAAATACAACCGACTTTTACACAAAAAATCGAAAAAGTGCAAAATAACTTTAATTTCGGAACTCGGTGTTTGTGGTTGCTTTTTCGTTTTTTGAACACCGACATCCGAAATTAAAGTTATTTTGCACTTTTTTGATTTTTTGTGTAAAAGTCGGTTGTATTTTTTTGTAAAAAGTTTTTTATTTTTCACTTTTTAGTGGTAACTACATCCCCTCCCCTCCCCCTACCTAAACGAACCAATCACATTGGTGTAAAAAAAACGTACTGCTCCTTTGCAGAGTAAACTAAGAGGTCGTCAATGTAGATAAAGTAAATATTTTTTTTAGATTTTTCGTAAACCGAAAAAGAATTTTTCAAATCGGTTGAAAAGCGACGGAGTTATGCGCGAACAAACATAAAAAAAAAAATACAAACATCCGAATTGAGAACCTCCTCTTTTTTTAGAAGTCGGTTAAAAAATAAGCATTTTCGGTGAGTTCTCACATATCAATAGTAAATGTTTATATTTCGAGCTCTTATAAGAATCTTGTTTACAGTTTATTTCATAGCCACATCATTCAACAACCCGAGACCGTTTCAAGCGTGTAAATAGACGCTACACATCCGGAGTGATTACGTTTACGTTACGTTACGTTTTGTGCGCGTCGGCACGATGACTCATGGGTCATGGGATGACTCACGGGATACGCAGCAGATTGAGTCAATAAATTAAAAATGGATGGATAGGCAGCCTCACCATGGAAACTATTGGTATTTAGCTGCATCCAGATACCTTGGCTCGAAGCTGACTCCAATATAGTTGGGCAAAGGCTAGGCAGATGATAAGTAATAATTTGATTGTGTTTATGAAATGTTAACTCACCTTGACGAAGCAAGCAGACGCGCAAAGAACAAGGAGAGACTTGGCGGCCATGTTGGATTTGTATGTTCGTTTGTAAGACACAAACTTGTGAATGATTTCCGATTCTAATATCGAAGAATTTATACTGATTAATTGCATTAGTATTTAGTAATGTACTGTTGCAAGATTTTTTTATTGCATTGTTGATAAGGGCTTACGCATTGTCTTGTGATATTATGTACAATATCGTTACATGTACTTTTATGTAACACATAGTTAAAATAATATGAAGTGACTTAGTGAAAATTATACAAACATAGTACTAGTTTTGGAAAGTATAACCAGTCAGTTCTGCAGAAATCCGGTTTGAAGAGTATATTTTGTCACTTTCAAACCGTCAAACCGGATTATATATATCGTATAGTTTGACAGGCACAAACAAATAGGCCTTTTTCCCAATTATGTTAGGGTCCGCTTCCATTCTACTTAGATGCAGCTGGGTATCAGTATTTTACATGAAACGACCGGCCTATCAGGCCGCAACCCAGTAACTGGGCAACATGGTACCTACTACCTCTCGGCAAGACTGATGTCAGATTTTTGGGTTTTTGACTTTCCGTAAAGACTGTCTAAGGTCTTTGTGTGACAATGAAAATGTTTGAGGTACGGTATGTTACGGATGGTCACCCATCTACGGACCAAGCTCGGCAAGCGCTGCTTAACCGCAAAGATCGAATCATGCGGCTGTTATTATTAGGCCATGCTATTAATTTCAGGTTTTTAGCAACTATTTATGAACAATTTTTGGTGACCTGCAGTGTCGTCAGTGACAAATTGGGAAGCACTTCCAATTTAACAGCGTCTGTTCCAATGCACCAGTGATACTAATTATTTCATGCATACCTACTTGCCTCCTTGATATTTTGGTCGAAAGCGCTACATTGAGAGGAGGTCCTCGGTTAGATTCCAGGGCCGGGCTATTGCTTTTTGGCATTTTGGATCTGAATCATCTTAATTGCTTTCCAGAGCCTATATTTATGTCCAGTTGATGTCAAACGCTTCCTGTTACATAGGGCTACAATATATGAGGGTAACGAGCGAAATGTGAATGTACCCACTATAGGTCTCTTAATACACGTCTGCCTACCTCTTATTGGAATACATTCGTTGGCGTTATGTTACATATATTATGACTAGCAGCGCCTCGCGGTTTCACCCGCGTAGTTCCCATTCCCGTAGGAATACGGGGATAAAATATAATCTACGTCACCCGGGGATAGTATAGCTTCCCAACAATGAAAGAATTTTTCAAATCGGTTTAGTAGTTTCGGAGCCTATTCAATGCAAACAAATAAGAAAAAAACACAAAATCTTTCCTCTTTATAATTTAGTGTAGATATGTGGTATGTGCTGCCATCTATTCACTAACTAGAAGAACATTTATCAACTTATACATCATAATTTCTACTTCCAACCAACAGATGTCACTACGATAGCAATCTATAACTTTTATCTTTATCAGAAGATCTACAATATCGATCGTTTTACGAAAATAATTGATAAATCACATGGTTTATCAAATTAATACTAAGTATATTTCAAAATTTGCCAAGTTGATTAATATATAACGAATTTGGTGACCGTTCACTGATCATTAGAGATTCTTCTGTTCTAGAATAAAGTCATGCCTTCTTCATTTGTCATCTTCTGTGTTCAGATTTGTTTTATTCAGGTTAGTTGTGGTTTTTAAAACACGTTTTTTTCCTGTGATTTATCGCAGCAGAACCATTTTTTTTTCAAAGGCATCCAGCAACTGTTTAGTTGTCTGTCACTAAAAATATACTTTTTTTTTAAAATCGGAACAGTACTCAGATTTTCTTCACAAAAAATAAAAACCAATTTTACCTCTTTTGTATATAATACTAGCTGCTGCCCGCAGCTTCACCCGCGTGAATGTCGGAAATTATCCCAAGGGAACATAATCCCGAGATAAAAAGTATCCTTTGTTACTTCTAATACCTCCAAGAATATGTGTACAAAGTTTCATGATGATCGGTTGAGTAGTTTTCGCGTGAAAGCGTAACAAACAAACTTACATTCACATTTATATATTAGTACTTATAGATCTATGTGCTTATTCATTGACAAAATGATTTTTAGGAAGACGCATTATTTTTTACTTTGTTGAATTCTTCGATCCACGTTGTTTTTTTCTTGTGTATTAGATCGGTCACGTGGTTGCATGTTTTGAAGAGAGAAATGGCCACTGTATAACTAATAAATAATTTTTCTCATTTATTTCAGTACGCATTTAGTCAACGCGTCAACGTGAAAGGACCCACAATGGTGACCAACGTACTCCAATACGGACCAAATACTAACCGCCAATACGGACCAAATACTGGCGTCCAATATGGACCAAATAATGTCCCATTACAAAGTCAAATACCTCTTGGTACGGTCTTGAATGGACCAGGAATTGCACCAATTGGACCCAATCAAGCTCTTGGTCCTTATAGTCAAATTAATCCAAATAGCCAAGCATTTTCTGGCATATCAAATCAAGCTTTTGGCAGTGCAGGCAAACAAAAACAAATTTTCAACGGTGGTAGCAAAACCAATCAGCCATATAGCGGTGCTGGCATGTCAAACCCAGCGTATGGCGGATCTGGCAACGGTGAAGTAGCTATCAACGGAGAGGTGCCAGTTTCTGGCATGACGTCTGTTACTGGCCATGTGCCATTGACTGGCAAAGTGGCGTTTAATGGCAACGTGCCTTGCGGTGGTATTGTCACTATTTCTGGCAGTTGTACTTCTTGTGGGCTTAATGCCCCTTCCTATGGCCAAATGCCAGTGTATGGCAATAAGCCTTATGGATATTAGGTTTGTTATTATTTTAAGTCACGTTAAATTATTTTATTTATGCGTAGTTTGTACCTAATAAAGTAATATTCTTTAAAAAAATAATAAATAAACACATCAAAAGTATCTAGGGATCAACATATATTTTTGCAATAACTTTTCTCCTGATTGATATTAATTAAAATTTTCTTTAAGGATTCATCAAATAAAGTGTTTTCGTTTGTCACAGTAACGATAAACCAAGTCACCTTTGCATTAATAAAGAAATTTGCCATTTTCCTAATAAAGGGATTTTTGACATTTGAACCACTAACATTAAAGTTCGAAAAAAAGACTGAAATAACAGTTTTCTTTAAAATTTTATTGGGTAACTTAAACAATTAATAATCCGTGTTTCTACCGCGAACACTAACAACACAAGAACATCGGTTTGGCATACTCAAAATGAGTTCATCCAAATCACGCTGTGGAATGGCCGCCCATGTTCGTTGCAACAACAAAAAAAGGTCTTCTTGCGACTGGATACCCTCCATATTCGGCAGAGCTCTTCTCTGTAGCATATCCCATGCATGCTCAATCGGGTTCAAGTCTGGCGACTGAGCAGGCCAGGGCAGGACATTGATGTTAGCTGCGGCGAGAGTCTGTCTTACAACTCTTGCGGTGTGCGGTCGTGCATTATCATGCATTAACTGAAATAAGGGACCGATTTGCACTTGTAGAGGAACGATGACGTCTGATACAATCGTCTCAGCATAAATTTGAGCGTTGAGGTTGCCTCTGATCCAAATCAACTCAGTTCTTCCGCCGATCCAAATACCCGCCCATACTATGATGGTTCCAC
The DNA here is from genome assembly GCA_905332915.2 of Hecatera dysodea. Classification (NCBI taxonomy): domain Eukaryota; kingdom Metazoa; phylum Arthropoda; class Insecta; order Lepidoptera; family Noctuidae; genus Hecatera; species Hecatera dysodea. The sequence continues at coordinate 3,304,475 of HG995314.1, forward strand.
CACTATAAGGATGGACTTCCTGGCAGGATTTTAATCGCTGTTGGCGTCCAGGGGTTCTCCAGTGTCGTATACGTCTTGTATCCGGTCTCATACCAAAACGAGACTCATCAGAAAAGCACACGAAACGCCATTGTTCTTCTGCCCAATTTCTGTGTTCAAGAGCCCATTGATATCGAATCCTACGATTGTGCATTGCTATAGGTGGTACCCGTAGCGGTCTTCGGGAATGAAGGTTCACTTCATGCAAGCGGTTTCTGACTGTTTGGTCGCTAATTAAGTTCCCTGAAGAGTGATGAAGCCTCACGGCTAACATCATGGCGGTTATTGTTGGAGCTCTTCGAGTTAAGATTTGAATGTATCGGTCTTGTCTCCGTGTGGTGCAGCGATACCGTCCTCCATGGCGCTCAGCCAAGGTAAGCGAAGAGCTCTGCCGAATATGGAGGGTATCCAGTCGCAAGAAGACCTTTTTTTGTTGTTGCAACGAACATGGGCGGCCATTCCACAGCGTGATTTGGATGAACTCATTTTGAGTATGCCAAACCGATGTTCTTGTGTTGTTAGTGTTCGCGGTAGAAACACGGATTATTAATTGTTTAAGTTACCCAATAAAATTTTAAAGAAAACTGTTATTTCAGTCTTTTTTTCGAACTTTAATGTTAGTGGTTCAAATGTCAAAAATCCCTTTATTAGGAAAATGGCAAATTTCTTTATTAATGCAAAGGTGACTTGGTTTATCGTTACTGTGACAAACGAAAACACTTTATTTGATGAATCCTTAAAGAAAATTTTAATTAATATCAATCAGGAGAAAAGTTATTGCAAAAATATATGTTGATCCCTAGATACTTTTGATGTGTTTATTTTCGAGCCTGATTTATATTCTGGTTATTTTAGCAAATCTCTATCCTGTATAAAATTGGTGCTTATTCATAATCAGAAACTGTTTGAACGTCTTTAATATTCAGAACCGACCCCCATAACATAAATAAAGAAGTATGTTTTACATAACATAGACAGTAATATCAAGCCAGGAAGAAAGAGACCAAAAAAAGATGGTTGGATAAGGAATGATATAAAATTTATGTCAATAGCATGACGTTGCAAGCACGGTATCGAAGACTAGCATCATCCCGGGGTTTCATCCGCGTCATTTTCGTTCCCGTGGGAATATGGGGATATAATTATAGCCTATGTTCACCGGAGATAGTGTAGCTTCCCAACAGTGAAAGAATTTTTCAAAAAGTAGTTCCGGAGCCTTTCTATGCAAACAAACAAACAAAAAACAATCAAATCTATTAGTATAGAAAAAACCGTGATTCTGCAACCTTAAAAGAGCCAGACCCCGGATCCCTTATTATAAACATACTCCAAGCAACGAAATTTGAGATAAAGTAGTACATATAAGTATGTACGTTGAACGTGCGTATTTATTGTCAGCTAAAGTCAAGCTGTTGATCGCGGCTGTCATTTGCAGAACTTTGACAGTCGTAGATACACTAGACATTTGACAGACTGTGATACCTGGTACAATAATAATATGTGAGAATGCAGTGCATATACATAAATATAAACTTTGTGTCAGCGATACTTAGCACATTGTGCAGTCGACCTTTGAAACTGATACTTTAGCAAGGTTATTAACTTTTTTGATGATGTTGTGACAAAAAATACTGCTGAGGTACACGTATTTATTAGTAAGGCGGTCTGAGCGATTGGCAATTTTGTACAATAATGTGTTACATTTTTACATATCATCATTATCTCTCTTCCCTAAAAGGATTGATAGAGATAACATAGACTTATACGGCTTATCGCCGTATTTTATTAATATTCTGGGTACACTCTTCTTCAGTATTTTCTATGGGAAATCATCAAATAATTTCTTAATCTTACTGACTGAAATCCATCTGTGTCGTTCGTAATGCCCTTTCCGTTCCATCAAATGACTTCTCCCGCTCTGGGCGGAGCGGAAGGGAGTGTCAGACTCTTAGTGACTAAAACCCACCCGTGATCCTTCTTGTGCCCTTTGCGTTCCAGGGCCGCGGTGACTTCGAACAAATTCCGCAACCATGGTAGGAACAGGCCCTAACGAACCAGTCGTCTATGCTGACATTTCTTTGAGGCGCGTGTGGAACACAACGCGCCGTCGACTTATCTCTGGTTGTTATCGAAAAGCGAGCGACAAAACGTTCGCCGTCCGCAGGCATAGTAACAACAACCTGTACAAGTCTGTTGACCATAATATGATAGTTCGGATCCCAGTAATTTAATACGATCTCTTATGATATTCATGCTGAAAAGTAGTTATTTTAACTTAACCACTGTTCTTCCATTTGAAGGTCCAAAAATCCAAAAATCTTCAACAGGTACATAGATACTTGAAATGTTCACAGAATACCTATTTAGTTATATATTCACTTTAAAAGTAAATCATTAAATGAAAAAAAAAAAAAAATATATATATATATATATATATATATATATATATATATATATATATATATATATATATAAAGAGGGGGGGGAGGGGGGCTCTCTTACAACAAACGTGATTTTATGCCGGTTTTATAATTATTGGTACGGAACCCTTCGTGCGAGTCTAACTCACCTCTGGCCAGTTTATGTGACTGTACCACAGTATTACAGTAATACTGTGACTGTACGTTATATGTGCGCGCTACTTGACGACAAAAAAGCGCTTTTGATGAAATCTATAAAAAAAACAAAACAATAAACCTCTCAGTAATTTGCCGCCATCATTACTGTAACGAAAACAACCCAGTCCTCTAGCTAACCGATATTTTTTTATGAAAAATGCAAGACAAGCGATAAACTCCAGTAACAAAATCGAAACAAGTTAATGAAGTCCAAGCTGTGGAATAAGATGACGTTGAAAAGTACTAGGTATCTCAAGTCCTGCTTTATATTTATAACCTGAACAGCAAATACAGGAAACCACATTAGAGCAAGAGACTAATGCATCCATAATTGAAATAACTATAGAAAATAACTATAGGTTTTATGGGGCGATCCCCCCTAATATCAATGAATAAAATGACTTGTGAAATAGGTGCTGAACTAGCTATCTACAGGCTTCCTTGTAAAATCACCAATAATATCTAAAATATTTACTTCGGCGACCTAACTGAGTAATGTGTTTCGGCAAATGCACTGCAATTCCTTTGCCTACAATTTGTTTCGTTTTCTGATGCACCTTACATAATACGGTCGCCAGTTATGGACTGGATTCATCTTCATCTGCCTAGCCTTTTCCTAACTATATTGGGGTCGACTCCCAGTCAAACCAGATTCAGCTCAATACTAGTATTTTACGGGGAGCGGCGTTGTTACCCATTAACTGGGTAACAACGGTACTTCTTGGCAAGACTGGAATCAGATTTACTGACTTCGGACAATCCGCAACGACTGCCAAAGATCTACAAATGACAGCCGGGACCAACGGCTTAGTCTGCTTTCTGAGGCACGGAGGAAACTCGCTATATCGAGATGGTCACCCATCCACAGACCAACCTTGGCAAGCGTCGATTACCTTGAAGATCGACCCGTGCCGCTGCTAGTCACTAGCCACAAGCTTCTCCAAGCCCCAAGTTTTGGACTGGATTGAGGCCTTGAAAAATATAGACGCTAGATCATTCTTGTAAGTTACCAGGTTGCCAGCGTATAGCTTTCTGAAACCCTACATACTTATCTACGGGAATCTTCAAGCTCATAATACTCCCAACCACTGATACTTATAGAAGCAAGAATCAGCAGTGGTGACTACCAAAATCGTCGAGGCTATGATGCTCGACGAGTCTCGTAGAAAAGTCTCAACTCTCTTGGATCACGAAACGAAAAATTGAGAAAAAGACAGCGGAGCAGTAACAAACAACATATTCTCTAATTATCTTACGGAATTGATTAACGCGACGCATGCTATGCAGTTTTGTAACCGTAGTACCTAGACTTTTCTTAAGAATGTTGGGCTCGGTTTCCACCATAATTAGAATACCAGTATTTTACTAGAAGCGTTTGTCTATCTGACTTCTATAACCCAGTAACTGTACAACACGATACCCCATGGTAACACTGACTTCTGGCAACCTGCACGATATGTTCAATAGACAGCCGAGCCCAATGGCATAATGTGTTTTCCGAGGCCCAGATGAATAAGACATGTAATACATAATCACACTACCACGTCTAATATTAGCTCAAAAACGTGATTTTTCATCAAATGTAATACAAAAGTCAAGTGCATTATCTCTAAGAAAGAACTGGTTATTTCATACTCTACTAACTGTTATCAATAGCACGTAATATATTTATCGTTTTGCCATCGATTGCGAAGAAGTATTGTAATAATTTAGTATATAATGTTGGAGCATTTAGTCCGAAACCATTCAGTTGTTCAAACTCAATACAACTACTAACAAAATGGCCGCCAAAGCTTTCTTTGTCTTCTGTATGTCTGCTGTTTTGATCCAGGTGAGTGTTTTCTTCTATTCTTTAAAATGCACAGATCTCAAATATGTTTTACAGTTTTGTTCTTTGTGAAACCGTGAGGAGCTCGTGGCTAAAGAATAACAGCCGCAAAGACCGATCTTCAACGTTAAGCAACGCTTGCCCAGGTTCTCTGTGGATGGGTGACCATCTTAACATACCGAGTTTCCTCTGTGCCTCGGAAAGCACGTTAAGCCGCTGGTCCCGGCTGTCATTTGTAGATCTTTGGCAGTCGTTACGGATTGTCAGAAGCCAGAAAATCTGACACCAGTCTTGCCAAGAAGTACCGTGTTCCCCAGTTATTGGGTTGTGGAGGTCTGATAGGCAGCCGCTCCACGTTAAATATTGGTATTCAGCTGAATCTAGTATATCTGAAAGCCGACCCCAATATAGTTGGGAAAAGGCTAGGCAGATGATGTTCTTTGTGAAACCGTATTTGCATCAGCCGTATTTGTATTGATGAATTATGTTTGCATGCAGTTATCTACAAATTCTTTTTTCTGTTGTAATTTTTAAGCAAGAAATAAAAGGCTATTTTATTTTATTTTTATTTATTTATTTATTTGCATCAGCACTATCATCATTCTAAGACCTCAAGAATGAAGTCAATTAACAAATGTGTTTACAGTTGCTCGTTTTCATTTGCAGACCATCTCAGGCCAAGCCATCGGCGCTTGTAACAGCATCGCTGGTACTACCTTAGCAGCTGAAGAACTCGCTTTAGCCGGCAACAATCTCGCTTACGGCTCCAATCTAGCAGGAAGAGGCTTGGCAGCAGGATCCATAGGTTACCCTGGTATTGCCAACTACGGCCTGGCTGCCAACTCCTTCGTGCCTTCAAGCGGTGGCGGCTTCGTGGTCCAGAGCGTCTCCCCCATCGCCCCCACCGGCATCACGGTGTTCTCTGAGAACGCTATCGAGGGAGCACTCGCTGTCAACGGAGAGCTGCCGTTCTTGAGCGCTGTGACCGTGGAGGGAGCGCTGCCCACTGCTGGCGCTGGTGGCATCAACTACGGCTGCGGGAGCGACGCTGTTGGCATCCTGAGCGAAGGTGTGGGTGCTGCTGTTGGTTCTTACGGTGCTGCTGCTCCAGCCGCTGGTATCGCTCCTGGCAGAGCTGGTTATGGCTCTGGTTTTGCTGGCCCTGGACTCGTCGGTCTAGGCGCCCCTAGTTTGGGATTCAATGGTGTTGCAGCACCTGGCTGTGGCTACAAAGGAATTTTCTAGGTGGTGAATTTATTATTTATTGTTAAGTGTTATTATTCATTTGTGATTTAATATATGAAATTCTTAAATGTTTGTGTTTTAATCTTGTGTTACCTTTTATATTAATGAAAATGACCATTAAACGCGTGGGCAGTTGGGCAGTTTTTAAGTCAAGTCTAGTTTTTTTTTTTTTCATTAGACTTAAATTAAGATTTACCTGCAGACAGAAATAGCTCTGTCGTGGTTTAGAATGTTGAAATAGGGTAGTTGACTAAAAAAAACTAATTAGTCCGTCAGATAGATTTCCAAAAAATATTGGACACGTATTTTTTCTTTTTTCACGTAAACAAAAAATGAAGCCGATACAGAGCGTTGTAAACTCGTGTGACGTCACTACTCGCTACAATTTTTACCGAGCCGTAACGTCACAAGCCCCCACTCCTGATCTTTGATGCTTTGTATCTTCGTCAGTTTTTATAGATTTGATAAAGGAAAAAATACGTGTCCAATATTTTTCTATAATCTAACTGACGGACTAAACATAATCATATATTTTTTACTCAGGAAACATCCCTATTGTAATAGTTATCGTTTAGTTACTTGCAATTCTAGAATTTCTTGAAATGGCATATGCATAAAAAAGAGTTCCAAATGTTCAGTTGACAATTTATCGAAAGTTTACAACTCTAGATATTTTATAACCTTACGAAGTTTGCCAGTTTCCGGTGACCCGCACAATCGCAGTTGCAATTTTTGTCCCGTTAGTTTTATATTCTAATAGAATAGAACATGATCAATTGGACATGAGCAGAAAGAGATCATGCGAAAGTCAACAACTTAACGTGCTTTAAAAAAAAAAAAAAGAAAATTATTATAATTTTGAGCGTGATTGATCGTATATAGGTATGCACATATGCGCGTTAGTCCTAAGCTGTTTTCGTGAGATTTTTATTATTAATTCTATATATTAAGTGAAAACTTGTAAATGGCCATTTTTTACATATCATTAGTTTCTATTGTAGTGCTAAAGCTGTAAGTTTTCCTAAAATTTATAAAATAAAATAACTTCAAAATCCGGGCAGTTGGTAAAAAATCCTAATTGATAAAGCAATTCCATTCGTCCAACCTGAGGGCTCCAGACAAGTGACATTGTGTCAGCGCTAGCGCGGCGAACGTTACTGTCAAAATGTCAAAGATGTATTAGATTGACAAACACTGTCGACATGTCACGTGGTCAAAACCCGTATTCTTTGGCATTGCGATAAACCCCATCTGTTGAGAACTTCATAAACGCACAGGAGACTAAAAGCGGCATCTTGAGACAAAGAACGACACCATATAATACGTCGATCGTGATTGATTTATCTACAGATTGTTCCCTCACTCCTCTCCTTGAGTATTGTAATTTTGAAGATTTCGAATACATTTTTGTTCGTTAAACCTAACGCATCGCTTTTCTTATAATAATCCTCAACACACTAAAACATAAAAACCTGAGTTCTCACCGCTGCCATTAGACCATCGCTCATAGAATGGCACTTTGTGTTCAACCTGACCTGGGATGTGAACCCAGGACGCCGCACTCAGAGGTCGCGCATGTGACCATGAGACTTTATATGGGTCTGTTCAATGGATAACTTGCTCAGTGCCATTCCAATACAGTTCAAGAGTAAATTCATGAGCTCTGACCAACAACATTACCTAAGGCTCTAGACAGGTATCATTCTGTCAGTGGTAGTGGCGAAGGTGACTGTCAAAAACGTCAACAATGTCATGCGATTGACAAACGCCAGCGAAATGTCATGTAATCATTCGCTTATATTTTGGTATTTCGACAATCGCATTCGCTAATAGAATGAGCGTTACACTGTGTCTAGAGCCATCTAAATATATATAACTCAAAAGTGACTGACTGACTGACATAGTGATCTATCAACGCACAGCCCAAACCACTGAACGGATCGGGCTGAAATTTGGCATGCAGGTAGATGTTATGACGTAGGCATCCGCTAAGAAAGGATTTTGATTAATTCTACCCCCAAGGGGATAAAATAGGGATGAAAGTTTGTATGAAACTTTGTCACTTTTAAACCGATCGGGCTGAGAGTTTAAAAATCGGGGGTAAAGTAACTATTCCACGCGGACGAAGTCGCGGGCAGAAGCTAGTATGCATATAAAATTACTCTGTGATCTGGAGTCTTTATACTTTAAACTTCACGAACAAGCGCCTGATGGAATATTTATGTATGTGTTATGATAGATATAATTTGCTTCGTTAATATGAATGATAATAATTGAAGTTTTCATTATTTATCCTTTACATCTTGGGTTTCAGCTTCTATTCTTCATTTTAAGTAAGAAATAATATCTACTTGGCATATTCGCTTAAAACCGAGTCTAGTGCATTCCGTGTTATGCAACTTCAGTTACTTATTATAAGTCCTAACTATTCGTCCGATTAAAACATAATAGCATTGCGCCTAACAAAATAATACGTTTTTATTAAGTGCAGTAATGCTATTAATGTTTGCCAAATAAAGTTAAGCCTTTTTTTTGTTTTAGTCGATGGAAAATGATAAAGATGGTCGACACAAACAAACAAACATCCTCTCACCCCAAACGCATACACTGTCTCCGTTCCATTGTGGGTAAAAAGAGCTGACGAAGATGTGCATGGTTAGGTTATCCACCGCAAACCGATTAGTTACTACTGTACGTCCTTTGGTCCTATGATGAAACATGCTTGGCGTAATGAACTATGGATTGCCAATGGACTCGAAAAAAGGCTTCTAAGCAAAAAAAAGGTTGGGTGGATTATAACAGCCGCATGCAGTGACTGGTGGGGTCATAGAGTCCCCAAAATGGCTGGCTCGGGATAAAAATATCTGGAAGATGTTAGAGCGCTTGGCCATCTGTGGGACAGCATAGGCTATATAAAAAAAAACATGTGGCACTCGGGGACTGCCGCGGTAAAGCTATTGCACAGCATTTTTTATCAACTTATGCAATTATATATTTAGTACTCTGCGTCATTGTGATATGGTCTCGATTCGTTCACCTGGGTTACTGTACTAATGTAAATCACATACGTTTCACTTAACTTTGTCCCACCGATTGTTTCCGAACGCAGACGTTCGGGTCGGCTCGGTAACGGCGACATAATAGCTCAGTAACGAAGCGACCATTTTAAAAAGGCGGGGCCTAATCGAATGACGTAGCGGTGTTAGGTTATTTTCGTTACGGAATTTCTGGATTCGGTTGCCACGCTCAAGGCTCGCGATAGAAGCTATGCAATAGCTTAAAAAAATTGTTGCACTATAGTTTGCTAATGAGGACGATCAAAACAACACTTATTGGTCGAAGAAGTTTATTTACTTATGAATTAATCGTGACTCCAAACTTCAAAGAGAGACTTTCTTCAGTAGAGAGCACCGCATCCGCAAGCGCACTGTCCGGAGATAGACACGGCACCAGCAGCCGGCACAGCGCCGCCGAAGCTCACAGCGCCCATGATGGGGACCTGACCAGCAACAGCGGTGTTACCGGCGACTGGCAGCTCACCAGCGACCGCCACGTTGCCTTCACCGGCGCCGCCGTACGCGCCAGCACCATAACCAGCAGCAGCAGGGTAAGAGCCAGCGTAGCCAATGGCGCCAGGGTATGCGCCAGCGTAGCCAGGGGCGCCGGGGTATGCGCCAGCTAAGCCTAAGCCAGCTGGGTAAGCAAGCTCAGCTATTCCAGCTCCGTAGCCACATGGAGTCGCGGGAAGGACTGCAGGAGCGATTGTACCAAGGCATGCTTGGCCAAAAACGGTCTGTAAGAAAATTTCGGTATCACTCACTAATAGGGATTGCAACAGTTAGAGTGAAAATCATGATTAGACTTAAGGCCCGTTTCTAAATCGATTACTTGACGTTAGACATAATTATGTAGAAGTGATAAATGATAATGATAAATGATTTATTTTTGTAAGTAGGTTGTAAAAAACACTTTTACACGTCAATCTTTTTTTTTGGCCGTTATAAAACTAGATGAGGCCGGTGTTTCCTAGCTGACTACCCTGAGAAGAAACACCGAAACAAACTCAGAGGTCAAGGTCTCTTTTGAAGTCCATACAATTGTACTGATCAAATCATATGAGAACCATGTAGGTTGGTGTCTGAAGTGGTCTTTTGAGGAAAGTACCACACAGATTTGAGTGGACCTGTCCAAACAGTGCAAGCATTTGTCAGTTATCGTATAGCTCAAACTTAGAACTTTAAGGAGCTCAACGATTTGACGAACAATAGGTACCAAAGTAAAGACATTTGGGTAGGCCACCCAAAGAACTCAAACCGCCAGACTAACATGAACGAACCCCTGACGTAGCGATCTAAATGGTCCCCATATTCACAATACGTTATATGAGGACAATGCAGATCAGTGTCTGAAGTGGTATTTTTAAGAAGGAACCACACCGTTTTGAGTGGACCTGTCCAGTCAGTGCAAGCCTTGGTCAGAGTCGATTAGCTCAACTTGGAATCAATAAGGAGCTCCACAACTCGACGAACAATGCCAATGAAAGGACATTTGGGTAGGCCACAAAAATACTCAAACAGCCAGACAACGTTAAAAAAAATACTTGAAGAGGAAAAAGCTAATAATAACCCATATAGTCCTCACATTCACAATAGGGAATAATATTAAAATTTAAAATAAAAAAATATGATACTTTACAAAGTAAGTATTCATGTCAAAATGAGATATTGATATAAAATAATAATAAAAAAAAAATATGATACTTTACAAAGTAAGTATTCATGTCAAAATAAAAAATTGTAATAAAATAAAAAGAATACTTTAAAAAGTAAACATTCATGTCAAAAGTAAATGAAAATGTCAAACTGTATAAATATAAACAAAAAGCGCACAAAAGAGAACAAAACAGAAAAACATTAAAACATTGGGCCGTGTACAAAACTGAAGCAGCTCAATCCCAAGCCTTCTTGTCCTCAAGATAATCTTTAACTGTATAAAAAGCTTTCTGGCATAGCTTACGTTTTATAAATGATTTGAATTTATTTCTGCTTAGTTCTTGAATAGGGCTAGGAAGTTTATTATAAAAATGTATACATTGGCATCGAAACGAACCACCTATTTTTTGAGCCTGGTTTTAGGAACGACATTATTGTGTTTGTTCCTAGTATTTATGCTATGGATATCACTGTATTTTTTAAACAGATTAATATTTTTATGTGCATACAAGAGGTTTTCATAGATATACTGCGAAGGCACAGTCATAATATTAATCTCTTTAAATTTGTCTCTGAGGGACTGTCTGGGACTTAATTTATAAATTGCACGAATAGCCCTTTTTTGTAAGACAAATATTGTCTGAATATCGGCGGCATTTCCCCACAGCAGAATGCCATATGACATCACACTATGAAAGTAGCTAAAGTATACTAAACGGGCCGTCTCTAAATCAGTTAAGCCACGAATTTTCCTAACAGCATATGCTGCAGAACTGAGCTTTTTTGACAGTTTGTCTATATGGGGGCCCCACTGCAGCTTCGCATCTAAAGTAATGCCTAAGAACACTGTGGTATCTTCGGGTTTCAACTCTTCACCCTTTATTGATACAACAGTGTTCACTTGTCGCACATGAGGTAAGGTAAACTTTATACATTTTGTCTTTTTTTCGTTTAGTAAAAGATTATTAGCATTAAACCAGTTAACTACAGTTGCAAGGGCAGAATTTACATCGTCAGTAACTATCTGCTGGCGTTTTAGTTTAAACAAAAGCGACGTGTCGTCTGCAAATAACACTATATCGTGTTTGTCTTTTATGAGGTACGGCAAGTGCCGCTGGCTAGGACCAACCTACTCAAGTTTGCCCCTTTGTCACGAGCCATACGTTTGATGAATGCCATAGCGTTGTCGGAAGATATATTTTTTCCAAACCTGCCGAGATACATCAAAGCAGCGCAAAATGTAATTGAACAGGGCCTGGCCTTTTAAATATTGAGTTTAGTATTCTGTACCATTATGATTATTGTAATGATTTATGTATAATTTTATTATAGCATCGCCTTGGAGGAATCTGTTAAGGTGTTATAATAATTTATGAGTAAATAAATAAATAATAAATAAATAAATAAATAAATAAATAAATAAATAAATAAATAAATAAATAAATAAATAAATGAATGAATAAATAAATAAATAAATAAATAAATAAATAAATAAATAAATAAATAAATAAATACATAAATAAATAAATAAATAAATAAATAAATGTAAAACCCTGAATGCCAGTTTGACAGGCGAAAATAGTGTGCGGAAATACTAAACTTAAAATTACCTCATCTAACAATATTTATTGAGAACATATAAATATGTTCTTACAGATGATGACATTCAAGGGGAGCTCATGGCTTGTAATTACTACAGGAGTCGATTTCTAAGGTTAAGCAACGCTTCCTCAGGTCGGCCGGTTCATGGAAGAGAGTGACTATTCATGTCATAATGTGTATGAAAACAAGAAGTCTGAAGCGTGATACCCCTTCGCATGACTCATGTAAGATTTCACACCAGTCATATCGTGTTATTCGCTTAGAGTGGAAGTAAACCCCAAAATAGTATAGGAATGTCAAGGCAAACCGATGATGGATAGAAATGCAATGGTACAAGGTTGGAAATTTTTGAAGACACACCGGGCGTCGGGAAACGCAGGGCGATTCCCGGCCACCGTAGGCGAGGGCCTGCGGATGGCGAGCTATGGGTGGCTTGTCGTCCGATAGCAACCAGGCCCAGGTTGAAGTCAAAGAGCTGTCATCAATGAAGACGGGACCCCATAGGTCTAGTCAGTACCTGTTAGGGCTGCGAATTTGTTCGAATGAGTCACCGCGGCCTTGGAACGTAAAGGGCACAAGATGTATCACGGGTGGGTTTTAGTCAGTAAGAGTCTGACACTCCCTTTCACTCCGCCCAGAGCTGGATAAGACATTTGATGATTTCCCATCAAGACAAATAAGGGTTGGAAATTCTTTCAAAGTCAAAAAGTTTATAACGTCAATAGTACTGTAGAAATGATTATAGAGGAAAATTTAAGTCAGAACTTCTTACCTGAACCAAGCAAGCTTGGATGCAGAGTAACAGAACAGCGAAGGAAGACATGTTTGACGTTTGTTCAACAAAAAGTTTAGGACTGAATAATTACCATCGAATTAATTATACTTTATGTACTTTCTTATCTGTCAAGTATTTTTATTTCACCATTCTGTCTTCAATACTCAACTATGTCTTAACAAGTTGTTACTATATTTTCGTTACAAAATTTTAGGCTTATCGTTTATTCATGAGAATTTCAATTGCCTATAAACCAATAATTCCTGGAAAATGATTTAGTGGCTTAGTATAAATGCTTTGGTTGGTGGAACGGAAATCATTCAATCGTCAGCATTTGCAGCAGTACCATCTTAAGAACATCCACTACAATGGCAGCCAAGGCTATCCTCGTAATTTGCGTTCAGACACTCTTCATCCAGGTAAACTTCTAATTGTATTAAATTTTTGATACCTACTTCATCTGTCATCATATTTCTATTGAATTCAAATTCAGTGCTTATTTTCGGTCAAAGAATCGTATCTTTGATTTGTTTATATGCATCAACATGTTTACAATATCTCAATCAGGTCAATTTATCAAGGCATTTGCCGAGTGAGCATTTTATAGTTCTTTGCTCTTTTTACGTCACGTTGCATTTCTGTTGATATGATAAATGATATTTATTTTGTAAGTAATTTAAACATCACACTTTTGCGCGTCCAATTTTTCTTGTCATTTAGCCGGTATTTCCTAGCCGACTACCCTGAGAAGGAACACCTAAACAAACTCAGAGGTCAAAGTCTCTTTTAAAGTCCTTACAATCCGTACTGGTCAAATCATATGAGAACCATGTAGGTTAATGTCTGAGGTGGCCTTTTAAGGAAAGTGCCACACAGATTTGAGTGGACCTATAATATCGTATTTACTTTAATTTAGATTGAAAAAGAATCTTCAAAACTCACAATTTGTTTTTGTATTACAGTCGGCATTCAGTACCTGCACCAGCCGCGCCGCAGTTGAAGCATCAGGAATCGGTTCTCCCTTCGGATTCGGTGGTTCTCTTACTCCAAGCTTCTCTGGCTTGGCGTATGACGGACTTGCTGTTCCTACCTGGTCATATGATGGACTCGCTTACTCTGGAACTGGCTATGGAAGAGGACTGGCCTTTGATGGTTTCTACTCTCCTGCTATGGAATTCACTGCTACCAGCGGCGGAGCTCTCCCTGTCACCAGCTCCTCAGCTATGGCTCCTGTCGGCATTTCTGTCATGTCAGAAAATGTATTCGAGGGTGCTTTGAGCGTTGCTGGTGAGCTGCCGTTCGTGGGTACTACTGCTTTTGATGGTGTGTTGGCTACCGCTGGATCTGGTGCCATCAACCATGCTTGCGGAAATGGGCTCAATGCTATGGTAAGTTTATATATTTGAATGTTGTTGTTATATGGAATTTCAGCTGCCCGTAGATTCGATTCGAATTTATTGATTTAGCAACTTTTAAGGTCTTACACTACTAGATTTTGTCTGCAGCTTCATTCAATTTAAGATAGGTTTTGCAAAAAAAAAAAAACAACTTATGACTGTCTCCAGGCTCTCATCCGTCTCTGTACCAAAATTCACCAGATTCAGTTCAGTAATCTTGACGTGAACAAAACAAACAAACTCATATTCGCATTTAACTATAATATTTAGTTAGTATTTTGCAAATAAACAAACTAAGCATGAAGCTAAATCGTTTAAACAATCTAAATATATATAACTCAAAAGTGACTGACTGACTGACATAGTGATCTATCAACGCACAGCCCTAACCACTGAACGGATCGGGCTGAAATTTGGCATGCAGGTAGATGTTATGACGTAGGTATCCGCTAAGAGAGGATTTTGATTAATTCTACCCCCAAGGGAATAAAATAGGGGATGAAAGTTTGTATGAAACTTTGTCAATTTTAAACCGATCGGGCGGAGAGTTTCAAAATCGGGGGTAAAGTAACTATTCCACGCGGAAAAAGTCACGGGCAGAAGCTAGTGATATCATATGCTGCAACCATAAACTATTATATACCTATATGTCTCTTTTTATATTTTCAGTCTGCTCTAAGCGCGACTTCCACTCCTGCTTCTGTAGCAACAATGGCTGGTCCTGCTGTCGGCAATGGCTTGGCTTACGATGGACTCTACGGTACTGGTTTGTCCGGTTCAGGTTATGGTGCCAACGCTTTTGCTTACGACAGACTGATGGCCCCTTCTGCTCAGTCATACGCTGACGCAGCTTACGCCGGAAGAGGTCTTGCTTCCGACGGTATTGAAATCACTCCCACCAGCGGCGGAGCCCTCCCTGTGTCCAGCGCCTCAGCTGTCCCACCTACCGGCATTGCTGTAGCATCTGACAACGCTTATGAAGGTGCTCTGGCTGTGGGTGGTGACCTGCCGTTCGTAGGTACTGTTGCTATGGAAGGTGTGGTGCCTTCTGCCGGTGCTGGTGCTGTCAACCATGCCTGTGGTAATGGCAGGAACGCCATGATCAGTGAGACTGCTGCTTTTGGTCCGGCTGGTGCGTATGCCCCTATGGGTGCGTATGGTCCTGGTGCCGCCTTTGCACCAAATGCGTTTGGAGCTGGATTTGGTGCTGCGTCCCTCGGATACCACGGTACTGGCAGAGGTTGTGGCAGTGTTTACTAAGAATTTAATTACTTTTATATCCGATACTATTTTTGTTTGGTATTCAATAAATGATTTGTTTTACAAGTAACGCTTGTAAATTTAATTTTACCTAAAAAGTTTTTCCTACACGAATTTTTAAAGGACGTTTTTTAATTGGTTATACCAATCCATCCGTCCATCCATTGGTTGGTCGATTGTTGGTTGGTTGGTTGGTTGGTTGAACGTGTTAAACACGGCCTAAATGGCAAAGACGACATGAAAAATACTCTACTTCCAATCCAATTATTAATAAAGCCAAGGTACTTTTCCTGTTCCACCATTTTTTGATAAGTTGGTAGTGTCTTGGTTTTATAGCTAATCTGCTTTATTTCTATTAACTAAAATATAATTAAGTAAATGTTGATGAATTTTGAACACTGTAATGAGTTTATTGTCTGAGCGACGCTGCACGTATTTTAAAAAGCGTTCGAATTCGCATTCTGTTTGCAGTTGCTAACTGTCATAAACAAATTTGGTATTATTTGTCTCTGAGATGACAATGCAATTTGATTTGAGCACCTTTTATAGTACAAGAAAGATGATTCAAAGTTAACATATGTCGTTCTCAGTATCCGATTTCGATTATGCTTCAGAGATTCCATTAGCACAATATTATATTGTTTTGTTGTGCTATCCATTGTGTTAATTACAGCAACGGTGATTAAATGGTTTTGATTATCAGGCTCAGGTCTGTTCATTTGTAATGAAACAGTGAGGTGGGATCGTGGCACGCCTCGAAGCAGATAAAGGAATGAACTTAATGTGAACCTTCCAAGCTTTTTTTATAATGAAATGGATTTGCTCTTGACTCTAGTCTAGGTTACAGGTGATAAAGACAAAGTCGACGATGAAATGAGCTTACCCAGAAGAAGCCTGTTCACTCTAACTTTGAAAACATTAGTGTTTAATGCGTACAGAAACGCACATGTAGGCAGACAGTTCCACTTCTTTAATAATAATAATAATAATAATAATAAATTATCGTTACGGCCAACGGCCTAATGGCCAAAAGCTTTGACGACCACCTGTCGAAGCTGGCGTTACGCAGCTGGGTGAAGGGTCTGATACAGAAGGCAGTACTCCTCGATACGGTTCGTATTGTGAGGAGGTTCCTTTCTCTGCAGCCCTAACCACCGGTAGCTTGGACCCTGCTCCCGATACCGGCGGACGACTATTTTTTATATTTTTAAATGTTTTTTTCTATGTTTTTTTTTTAAGAAATATTTAAAAATGTAATTTATAGGAATATAATGTGAATAAACGGAATAATAATAATATTTCTTTTATTATTTTTTTTTTTCTTTTTTTTTTTTCTTTTTTTTTTTCTTTGCTGTGCGCAATAATAAAAGACGATTGAAAACATTTGGTGCGAATTGGTGGAATAGCAACAAGGTAAGGATGGTAACTTACAGTGCGTCTAGATGTCCTATGGTAGAAAGAGGGCCGGTGAGATGTGGTCGTGGACTTCATGGGCACACTCGCCGAAGTACAATCTGTAGAAGACTGAAAAGCAGGCGACCTTGCAGATGACACGCGGGCTCTCGATTTCTCGAAGATTGTCTCACTCTTGGGTAAAGGTCTGCTTCTACTCCACTTCTTCCACAAATCAGGCTAATAACAAAAGAACACCAGGACAAAGAAAAACAAAACGAAACACCACTGACTACCAGCGGTTATTATTTATTTACCTACATTATTTATTTCAAGTTTCGTTTCGTTTCGTGCGTGGCTAAATTATAACAGCCGCACGGGTCGATCTTCTAGGTTAAGCAATGCTTGCCGAGGTTGGTCTGTGGATGGGTGACCATCTTAACATAACGAGACTTCTCCGTGCCTCGGATAGTACGTAAAGCCGTTGGTCCCGGCTGTCATTTGGAGATCTTTGGCAGTCGTTACGGATTGTCAGAAGCCAGAAAATCTGACACCAGTCTTGCCAAGAAGTACCGTGTTCCCCAGTTAATGGGTTGTGGAAGTCTGGTAGGCAGCCGCTTCACCTAAAATACTGGCATTCAGCTGAATCCGGCTTGACTGGGAGCCGACCCCAATGTAGTTGGGAAAAGGCTAGGCAGATGATGATTATTTATTTCAAGTTTCATAGACTCATTAACATTAAAATATTCATACACACTCTGAGTCACATTAAATAATCAAATACAGATTTGAATATCATCAATCAAAAACATGTAGGGAGGTACTATATACCCCTGTAGCCACATTACCTACGTTCAATGTGTAACCTACAGCAGTGATTAACGTAGGCGCAATCGACCCTATCTGCGAGCGCAGCCAACATGCTGTTGGAGCTCTATCGCACTCGCCGAACCAGCGAGGTACCCCTCTTGCGCATTGTTGCATAAAAACCAACAATACCAACCAACAATTGTTTACACATATACATACATTTCTAACTTAAAGACTAGGGTAACATTTACAAGTGCAACAATAATTAAAGGTTAACACCTCATGCACAAAAAAAAACGGCTTTGTAAAACATATTTATAATATCTTATTTGAACTTATATGAAATTTTATTACACTTACGAAAACAAAAAATATAAGAAAATTGACAAGGTTTTTATCTCCATCTCTATCGATTTCACCCAAAGATTGTCTATAAACGCCCGCTTTTAGCGATACGGCCCATTTTGCTAGAGTTGCGGAATTTGTTGCTACGGTTGTGGAATTTGTTCGAAAGAGACTATTTTATTTACAGTGCATATTTGAATCAAAATAAGAACACATTGTTAACAATTAGATAATAGTTTCTTTTAAAGCTTACTTTTGGAATTTTGTATGGAATACCTAGCATATCACTTAAATAACCACCTCAGCTTCTTGAAATGGTAGCATGAATTCGATAGAGATCAATTTTCCATCATTTTTTGACATAACGGCACCTCCATCTCATTGCATAAGCATAATCAGCCTTTTAATGTTCCCACTGCTGGGACACAGGCCTCATCTCTGGGAGAGGGAATGGGCCGCAATCCACCACGCGGGCCCAGTGCGGGTTGGTGAATGTCACATGTCTTCGAATTTTTGGTTCTAGGACATGCCGGTTTCCTCACGATGTTTTCCTTCACTGTTTTGAGAGTAGTTGTTAGCGCTGTGTTATTAGTTCTTACGTCTAAAATAATATTCTTCGATTTGCTTATATGGAATGTATATTTTTGTACAAAAATATTGCTGATAGATTGCTGTGAGATCGCTGCTGGCGCGTGCGACGTGCGTGGACTTGCATGGCACGGTGAAGTCCCGCGCACTTGGAGCCTACGGCAAAAGAAAGTCCCGCGGGCGTCCGGTGATAATGTCGGGGCCGTGGTGATGTAATTAATTACACAGTTCGTAAGTCGGAGCTGTTACTACTCGGCCACCACTGCATCTCAATGATGACGCGTGTGATGTTACTCTTTGGCAGTTCTTGGCTTGTTTGTATGCATCAATGCTTACACATAACCCCAAGACACATTCTTAAAGGCCATGCCTCAACCCCGGATAGGCTCCGTAGGACGATTAAGTTCACCATAAGTTTCTTGTAACGAACAATAGGTTTGAAGAATTCAACAGCCGCTTTGATGATACACCTGAAGCATTTCAACGCGTTGTTCTACTGGATAGCAACTTACCTTGCTAAATGCCAAACATTGCAGATGCATTCCACCGGCCTCAAGTCTGCTATTACAATAGTGTCAGAATGGTCTTTCACTGATTTCATAATGGTTGATTTTGACAAGTTTGGTAATCTACTAATATAAAATCGTCATTATGACTTTCCAGTAGTCAACCAGTGACACTCCATTGAGAGAAGTGGATGGATAGAATGATAATCTCTTATAGGTATAATGACAAATTAATGACAGACGTAGGTATGCGGTAATCTGCTAAAATTTTGACAGTTCCTTTGATCAGTGACCTACCATTCGAACATCATTGTGCAGTCATTGCTTTTAATAGCTCGGTTATCAAAATGTATTACGAGACCATTGACCGACCAATGATCGACCATTATGAATTTAGTAGATTACAAACTTTTAGCAAAATTACTATCGGATCGTGTTGGAATGACAAATTTATAAAAATAGCACTTGGGGCCATGGATTTTAGGAAAAATCTTGAACGGTGCATCTTGCCCGTGTCGGGTCGGTAAGGTGTACTCAATATTTGTCCAGTTTTAAAACAATATCAATACCTCTCTTTAATCGTTTTTTTTTGGATTCTATGCTTTTTGTTACATCATTATTATCTATACTAATATTATAAAGAGGAAATATTGTTTTGTTTGTTTGAACCGAATAAACTCCGAAGGAATTAAAGCGATAAATAAAAACACCAATGGAAAGCTACATAATCAGGGAGTAACATAGGCTATATTTTATCCCCGTACTACCTTCAGTACTATTTTTCCTTTTCTGTTTAATATGCATCCAAAGGCTGTCTTGAAAATATCACTTTTAGTGTCACGCTATATAATGTTTCTTTCATCTATCTAATCTATCTTTCATACAAAAAAAGTGGACAAAATATTATTCTTCTTATACTCAGTTTATTTTATGTAAAGATCATTAATAATCTAGTACAGGTAGTTGTAAGGAGATCCGCAGCCGCAGGCGCACTGGCCGGCGATAGACACGGAACCAGCAGCAGCCACAGGACCACCGAAGCCGACAGCGCCCATGATGGGGACCTGACCGGCAACAGCGGTGTTACCGGCGACTGGCAGCTCACCAGCGACCGCCACGTTGCCTTCACCGGCGCCGCCGTACGCGCCAGCACCATAACCGGCAGCACCGTAACCGGCAGCAGCAGGGTAGGCGAGTCCGTTGTTAGCCAAACCAGAAGCCAAGCCGAAGGGCGACGCCAGACCATTACCAGCCAAGCCGCAGGAACCAGCCAGCGCGGGAGCAGCAAGAGCTGGAGTGATCGCTGGGCCGTAAGCACCTAAGCAGGCCTGGCTGAATACATTCTGCAACAGTAACATAATTTTAGATTTACTTTTTTTATACCGTATATCTATCATGTATTCCTTGGAAATTTTGAAGGAATAAAAAAGGGCAGAATTTAATACAGTGGGTAATAACTGACCTGTACCAAGCAAGCTTGGATGCAGAGCAACAGAACAGCGAAGGAAGACATGTTTGTTGTTTATTCAATAAGAATTGAAGACTGAGTGATGACCCAAAATTGTTGTCACATTTTATACTCAGCACTTTGTTGATATCAATAGTCTTTCGAAATTTTGGAAAACGTGACCATTAAACGAATGAAATTAAGTGTTTCTTTGTTGGTAAATTAAAGGCTTATCGTGCTTGCACAAGCTATTAATTAATAACACTTACCTACATAGACATGTTCTTTGAACTTGATAGCAAACATCGGAGTATAAAACCTCGAACAGTTGCACTGAACGTCATTCTAGTGTCAGCACTCGAAACAAACTACAATGTCTGCCAAAGCTATCCTCGTCCTCTGCGCTCAGGCGCTCCTGCTCAAGGTAAGACATATTATTACATTAATTTTGTGTTAGCATCATAATCTTCCTGCCTTCGTGGCTATATATACTAACTTGATTATTACTTTACTTTCAGTCCGCCCTTGGACAGTCGTGCACCAGCCGCGCTGCAGTTGCTGATGCCTCTGGACTTGCTGCTCCCTACGGCTTGGCCGCTCCCACCTTAGCCACCCCTTGTGGCTTGGCTGGCACTGCTTGGGCAAACGATGGACTCCTCAACTCTGGCATTGGCTCGGCTGGCAGAGGTCTGGGTTTTAATGGACTGGCCGCTGGCTACGCAGGCAGAGGCCTGGCTAACGATGGAATCTCCGCCCCGGCCATGCAGTTCAGTCCCACCAGTGGCGGCGCTCTGCCTGTCTCCAGCGCCTCCGCCATCGCTCCCGTCGGTATCTCCTTAGTGTCTGACAACGCTTATGAAGGTGCTCTGGCTGTGGGTGGGGAGCTGCCGTTCGTGGGTACTGTTGCTATGGAAGGTGTGGTGCCTTCTGCCGGCGCTGGCGCCGTCAACCATGCCTGCGGTAATGGCAGGAACGCCATGATCAGTGAGGCTTCTGCTTTTGGTCCGGCTGGTGCGTATGGCCCTGTGCTGGGTGCCTCCGGTCCTGGTGCCGCCTTCGCTCCCGCTGGTCTTGCTGCTTACGGTCCTGGTGCCGCCCTCGCTCCCGCTGGTCTTGCTACTTACGGTCCTGGTGCCGCCCTCGCTCCCGCTGGTCTTGCTGCTTACGGTCCTGGTGCCGCCCTCGCTCCCGCTGGTCTTGCTGCTTACGGTCCTGGTGCCGCCCTCGCTCCCGCTGGTCTGGCTGCTTCTGGCCTCGGTCTTCGTGGAGGTTGGGCTGGCAGAGGATGTGGCTGCAGCATCTAAGTTAATGACCGAGATGAAAGAACGATTCTCCGATACTGTTTTGAAAGTAATAAATTGATATGCAGTTATAACATGGTAGTTTTACTAAGTGATTAATTATATTTATTTTGTTAGTTGGTTTTAAACACAACACTTTTACACGTCCAATCTTTTTTGCCAATCTAATCAATCTTGTGTCTGAAATGGTATTTTAAGGAAACAACCACACAGATTTAAGTATAGCTTTTCATTCAGTACAAGCTTTTATCAGTAGTCTTGTAGCTCAACTTAGAAGCAATAAGAAACTCAATGATTTGACGAACAATGCAAAAGATAGGACATTTGGGTAGGCCACGAAAATACTCAGACTGCCAGGCATCGTTAAAAATACTTTATAGGAAAAAGAAAATTATAATCCACTAGCAGCGCCCCGCGATTTCACCCGCATAAGTTTCATACCGTGGGAATACCTGTGTGCCTAATTTCATCCAAATCCGTTCAGTAGTTTTTGCGTGAAAGAGTAACACACATCCATCTATCCATCCATACTTACAAAATTTTCACGTTAATAATATTAGTAGGATGTAGTCCTCATATTAACAAAGAATGTTTAATAAAAAAAATATAATACTTTATAAAATAAGTATTCCGTTTGGGGTTGGAACAGTAAGGCAATGGGATGGGAGTAGTTAGTTAACTTTTAACATAACCAGAGGGTTTGCCTTTTCTTTGGTCAATGAATCAGCATTGCTAGTGTTCTGGGACACTTTTCCCGTTGACAGCTATGTCCCTTCCCCCATTTTTACTTCACTTGCACATTTATATAAATTTTCTATCTATATTATAGTTTTTCTAATGCAATTAGTAATAGTTTTTTTAAGTTAAGTAGTATTCATGACACATACAATAAATAAATAAAAATAGATATAACTGAACTAAGTAAATATTTACATCACAATAATAAAAATATTAGGTACTTTACAAATTAAAAAGTATACAAACAAGAGAATGTAAAAATTTCTATGTCTAAAAATGAGAAAAGTATCTATGGATAAGCTTAACATTAGGCCTTGTACATCGATGAAGCAGCTCAATCTCAAACCTTTTTGCCTTCAAGATAGTATTTGACGGTATAATTAATAATTAATTCACATAAATATACTGACAGTGCACAGTGTCTCTTAAAATTTGTCTCTGATAGGACTTAATTTATAAATTGCAAGACTAGCTCTTTTTTGTTAAACAAGAACATTTCCGGGTCAGCAGTACCAGGGTTGGATGTTACCACAGAACAGATAAAAGAGGTTCTCGGGCTACACTACACACCTGGCTCCTTTTCGCGTAACACGGCATTACAAGCGTTTTTCCGCGGAGCCTTGTACGTTGTTACAATATGAGCGTGACTGTTGACCGGTGAAGCCAATTTTGACAGTCATGTGAGCGTTTGCTCAAAGACGCGGCGCGCCTGCCCCGCCCACAAGGCCCTTCTAACCTCTTTTATCTTTTCATCTGTTCTGTGGATGTTACGCAGACGGTATCTGTGTAAATAATATCAGTTTTGCGGACGACATGGTGCTGCTGAGTGCGTCAGTCTACGGACGGAGAAGATTAAGCGTACGCCTAAGTACATGACTTGGCATCATGTAATATGGCAAAAAGTCAGCCGCGGTCAACAGCTCGCAATATACAACTTTTTTTTTAAATGTATTTATAGAATAGCTTTATTTGGGAAAAAAATATCTATATTGTAATATAATAATAATCTTTATTAGACCAGAAAAATATACATAATTATGTTCACACAATCTGTACGGCAAGCTATTTATAATTAATCTTAAAAATAACATCTCGGTAAATTGTGTCTATTTTTAGCATCTGCTACCGAACTAGGTTTATAGCCTGTATTTCAGTATGCCCTCAAACCCCTCAAAGCCCTCAAACTATGTTTGCAAGTATGACCTCACTGAGTTATTGTGCCAGTAACACATAAAAATAACTGATTTTCTAGTGTATCTCCGCACAAACTTCTGTACAATCGGAGAGCCGAAGCTCTCGGCTACAGTTTTCAGGATGCTGTTGCGACGGCCCCTCACGCTTTTCAGTAGCGACGCAGTTTTTTTTACGTATAATTGCAGAAAAGCCACTGGTGCGGCTTGCACACACATAATAAAGCCTTTTTATTTAATATGTAACTAATATTTTATTCAATATCTTCATTAAAAAAAAAATTGTTAATGACTTTGTATCCTCCAGAGGGCGCCGTATTTGACGCTTCCAACCAAAATACCTCATTTGCCTAATTACGATAAGTACCTAAGAAATGAAGGAACCAATTGAACATACATACATACCGGTCAAAATCATAACCCTTCTTTTGTTCTGCCGTAGTCGAGTGAAAAAACGTTAATACGTAATTAACTCATGCCTTTTTCCCCATTGGGTACCCAGAGAAAAACTATAGAACAACCTCGTTCTGATTGGTTTATAAATTCATATACACCCCTAGTTTTTAATTTGTACAAATACTTTAAGGGCTTATTAGAAAAGGTCTCGTTATTATTTAAGAAAAGTCTCAAAAAATTATGTTCATAAACAGCAAAGTTATTAGCGTTTTTTATATCTTAAAATGCCACTCAACTTATAAAAATATTGTACAGGCTATTGATTTATGAATGAATAAATGACGATTAAAATGGAAAAACACTTTGCGTAGTATTTTCTAGTAGCAATTGTTATGAATGTTGATTCTATTATGAATTTACCAATTATTAAAAAAATCCGTGGATAATTTTAGGTTTTTATTTTTTTACTTTTGACTACACAAATATGATCAGTAACGGGTACGGACAGAGCCCTGTTATTTTTTGTACTAATTAAAAACTAGGGGTGTATATCAGTTGCTTTAGTGAGAGATTTTAAAAAACTCGCACTAATGCCATTTCGAGTTTTTTTAACGCGCTCAATCACTTTAGCGTAAACGTTAATTTCTATTGAAATTAACGAGTAACGAAACATTTTATTTTTATTCGACTCAATTTTTCACATTTTTTGTGTGTTACCTCATAACTTTTTACTGGGTGTACCGATTTTGATGACTATTTTTATATTCAAAAGCTGGTTCTTGTCATGTGATCTCATTTAATTTTCTTCATAAAATTCTCATTTGCACTTGTAGATTTAAAATGAAAAAAGAAAGCTGTTTACGATGGTTTGAAAGAGCAGCCGTAGTATTTCGTAAACGACCACAAAAACAAAATGAATCTTGATTTATGGTTTCAAAAAACAAAAGAGAGTCACAGCTTCTACAGCAGTTGGGTAGAGGTGCACGACACACCTCACATTTGACACCGCACAGTCGGCTTGCGACCACACAGGTCGCAGAGGCACAGCCGAACATGGTTCGCCTGCCCCCTTCGGCCAAACCCCGTGGCCTGGACACCGACCTCCACCCACGGGGTCTATTCTTAATGAGGCCGTCGGTTTAGAGCCGAAACTCGACAACGTAGGATAGATTAGAGCAGTCCTATCCCGAACACTGCTTCACTGTGTAGAAACGGACTCCCCGAATGTTTGAATTCGGAACTTGTTATCACTCAAATTGGCAGGAAAACTTTGATTGCGCGATTCAGGATCTTCTTGATTGAAACGCAATTTTAGCTTTTAATGTAGTAGCGCTACAGTTCATCTCTTTGCCAGGTTGTACACAATGAAGGGTCCAGACTGGGCGCATGCGTATTGTGTCTGAAAAGTGAGTTCGATCCTCGCACGGAGCATTTATTTTTGGATTTTTCCGGTTATGAGCAGATTGATCTTATTTTTTACTATAGGATTGAGTTTTACTGGAAATAATATAAAGAATAATTATCTAATACGTGTAGGTACTACCTACCTCTAATTAATTTAAATTTCGAAGCTTTTTATACTGTGCTTTCTAAACTAAACTTTCTTTTGTTTGCTGGCTAAAAGTTAATTAATTTTAATGATAATGGTTAGACAAGATAAAACTAAGTACTTATATAATGTTAAGTTTGTGTAGTATGTATAGTACCTAGGTTTTTAACCGACTTTCAAAAAAGTAAGAGGTTCTCACGTCGTCTGTATTTTTTTGTGAGTGTGTTACCTCATAACTTTTTACTTGATTGAGATCTGAAGACTAGTATTTGAGTTAAGGTTATTCCTAATAATGCGTGGCTTCGACTACATTGATGATGTTCTCATTCTCTCTTGTCGATGTAACAAAATTGTGCACGATGGTTTGGAAGAGCATCTTAGTATTTCAAGGTGGTCCCTTTCTAGTTTGGTGAAGATCTCATGAAGAACAAAGATAGGAAACGGAACTCTAAATAAATGATAGCAAATCTGTCGGATTAGCTAAAATCGTATGTTAATTTAAAGAGGATAATCGATTGCAGGGAACACTCAACTATCACTGCAGTTAAGGAATAGATACATATTTTAAGTTTAATATTCTGAGAGAAAAAAAATAGAAACAGTTTTTCATTTTAAATGTTAGATTTTTATAGTTAGTCTCTCTGGATCTACCAAATCTAATGAAATTTAGGGTTTTGATACTTCTATACATTTTATCCAATTGTGTTTGTACAAACAACCAACATGTTATTACTATAAAATGTATAAAAAGTTTTTTCCATCTACAGTTCATGGTGGGAATCAAGAACACAATAATATATTTTAGAGCTGACGCATAGGTTTTTGAAACAAATTTTAAAGGTAGCTTGTTTTTGTAAAATAGTTTTTATGCATTTAAGGTTCAGTTCAGTTTCAAAAAAAAAAAAAAAGGTTCAGTTCAGTTTTGCTTGTGGGAATTCGGATGTAATAAAAAAACTTTTTACAAAAAAATACAACCGACTTTTACACAAAAAATCAAAAAGTGCAAAATAACTCTAATTTCGGAACTCGGTGTAACCACAAGGTTGCTTATTCGTTTTTTGAAAACCGACTTCCGAAATTAAAGTTATTTTGCACTTTTTGATTTTTTGTGTAAAAGTCGGTTGTATTTTTTTGTAAAAAGTTTTTATTTTTCACTTTTTAGTGGTACCTACACCCCCTCCCCTCCCCCACCTAAACAAACCAATCACATTGGTGTAAAAAAACGTACTGCTCCTTTGCAGAGTAAACTAAGAGGTCGTCAATGTAGACAATGTAGATATTTTTTTTAGATTCTTGTTGATTTTTCAAAAACCGCTTCGTTGATTTTGATAAAATTTTCATGGGACCATTTGGGAAGTATACACTTTCCAACAAAAAAAGAATTTTTCAAATCGGTTGACAAGCGACGGAGTTATGCGCGAACAAACATTAAAAAAAAAAAAACATACAAACATCCGAATTGAGAACCTCCTCCTTTTTTAGAAGTCGGTTAAAAATACGTGTTTGCGCTATGCTGCTCTATTTGCGACTGGTAACAATTTCTTATTGATATTATGGCGACACACACATAGCCATACATACGAGGGCTGCCTTTTAAGTTGTGTCGTTTGAAATAAGTATAGACGATCTATTAGATAATTACCAATTAATATTATTCAAAGAATTTTCCGCGATCTTTAAAACACTTTGCATGCGTTCGAACCACTTTTCAACCGACTTCCAAAAAAGGAGGTTCTAAATTCGACTGTTTTTTTTTTGTGTTTATACCTCATCTATACTAATATTATAAAGCTGAAGAGTTTGTTTGTTTGTTTGTTTGAACGCGCTAATCTCAGGAACTACTGGTTCGAATTGAAAAATTGTTTTTGGATTGAATAGACCATTTATCGAGGAAGGCTTTAGGCTATATATCATCACGCTTTAGCCAATAGGAGCGGAGCAGCGATAAAGAATGTTTTAAAATCGGGGATTCCACGGGGACGAAGTCGCGGGCAGCAGCTAGTAACTTTATATTGGGTGTAACGATTGTATGTATTTTCAAAAGCTGGTGCTTGTCGTGATTTAATCGTTCGGAATTGCTGAAATCGCATGCTTGTTTATTGTTTACACCAAAGCTAAAGTGATTGGTACGTTTAGGTGGGGGTGGGGGGGGGGGGGGGTGTTCCACTAAAAATTTGGTCTTTGTGGTAACTTTATTAAGTTTTTTTATGTAGATGTCGGTTGTATTATTTTGTAAAAAGTTTTTTTTTTTAAACATTTATTCCTCTCCGAAGTGGGGGCAGTAACCGCGTACCTCATTAGATACGCGGTTTCACGCGCGTAGTTCCCGTCGCTGTAGTGTATGGATATAAAAATATAAGCTATGTTACTTACTGATAATATAGCTTTCTGTTGGTGAAAATCGGTTCAGTAGTTTCGGAAAAAAAGAAGCAAATTTTTTTTTTTTTTTGTTTATAATATTAGATTTGTCATATCTATGAGGGCATTCGACGTGAATGCATTGCCCAAAGTCATAAGCGGAACCTTATTACTTAAATATGTACGTTTAAAACAAAACACTGGGCTTTGTACTGCTTAGACATTTTGCAGTAATAATACTAGCAAGTTTCGCTACACGGTTAAATGATACTGAAATGTATGGGATACAACATGTACCAACAAAACTTTCAGTTTGGTACTTAATTGAAAATATATAATTATGAACAAAAGCCCGTCACCATCAGGGGCAGCCATGTCCTTAATAAGTGGAAATGTGGGGCGAGAGCAGAAAATAAATTGATCAGGTGGAACAATAGCGATTCGTCGTGTTCGTGATGCGCTCGCTGTTGACGTTGCCTAGCAACCAAATAAACTGACATCTCAACATGACCACATGAGTAAAGAAATATCAGCTACTCATGTGACATGACGGCGCAAACCATTCGGCTCGACGCTCCGCTAGACAGACTGGCGTCAAATCGTTGTTTCCGTTCCCGTGGCAATACGGGGATAAAATATAGCCTATGACACTCCACAATAACGTAGCTTTCTATTGGTGAAATAATTTTGAAAATCGGTTCAGTAGGTCCAGAGATTACCCCTTACAAAACGTCACAAACTCACAAACGTTACCTCTTCATAATATTAGTATAGATTGGCTAAAGTTTCAAATTGCACTTTGCAATTTGACACAGTGTGGCACGCGCCGTTTATAAATAAAGATCAAATTACTGTATACATTGCAAAACATGCAGTGTAGGTATATAATATAATTTTCTGACTCCGAGATTGGAAAATAAGAAAATATAGCTTCATACAATTCATTTATTTATCTCAGTTCCAATCATACATGTTTGATCGTGGCACAGGCTAGTACAGGGCACCGCAGCCGCAAGCGCATTGTCCAGAGATGGACACGGCACCAGCGGCCGGCACAGCGCCGCCGAAGCTCACAGCGCCCATGATGGGGACCTGACCGGCAACAGCGGTGTTACCGGCGACGGGCAGCTCACCAGCGACCGCCACGTTGCCTTCACCGGCGCCGCCGTACGCGGCACCACCATAACCAGCAGCACCGTAACCGGCAGCAGCAGGGTAGGCGAGTCCGTTGTTAGCCAAACCAGCAGCAGCAGAGTAGGCGAGTCCATTGTTAGCCAAACCAGAAGACAAGCCGAAGGGGGCAGCCAGACCATTACTAGCCAAGCCGCAGGGACCAGATAGCAGGGGAGAAGCAAGCGCTGGAGTGATCGCTGGGCCGTAAGCACCAAGGCAGGCCTGGCTGAATACGTTCTGCAAAAGTAAACATAACATTCTAAGTCAGAACTAGGGGCATCAAATGAAAGACTTATGTAATGTATCAGAGTGAAATAGGGAAAGAACTTCAAAAACCACAGAAACAAACAAAACATAAGTAGTTTAAAATAAAAAAATCGAAGCAAATAATCACTCACCTGAACCAAGCAAGCTTGGATGCAGAGCAACAGAACAGTGAAGGAAGACATGGTTGGTTGTTTGTGTTCAACGAGAAGCTGAAGACTGAATGATGACCTAAACCTAATGGCATATTTTATACCCAGCAACCTGTTGATATGAACCGCATTTTCGAAATTGTGGAAAACGTGACATGATAAAATGTAATAAAATATTAAACGATTTTTTGTTTGTCAATAATAGGCTTATCGTGCTTGCACAAGCTATTAATTAATTGCTTTTACCGACAAACTTATATTCGGGGAAATTGATAACAGTTTGGAGTATAAAACCTCAAACAGTTGCTCTGAATAACATTCTTGTATCAACACTCGGAAAAAACTACAATGTCTGTCAAAGCTATCCTCGTCCTTTGCGCCCAAGCGCTCCTGTTCAAGGTAAGAAATAATTATTTTTAAACGCATTTAAAACATTATATTTTTTCTACAGTAATTTCATCAAAATGTGTTCTTCAAATTATTGTAACTTTATTTCCAGTCCACCCTCGGACAGTCATGCACCAGCCGCGCTGCGGTTGCTGATATCTCTGGAATTGCTGCTCCCTACGGCTTGGCTGCTCCCGCCTTAGCCGCCCCTAGCGGCTTGGCTGCTTCTGCTTGGGCAAACGATGGACTCCTCAACTCTGGCATTGGCCTGAATGGCAGAGGCCTAGCCGCTGGCTACGCAGGCAGAGGTCTGGCCTACGATGGAATTTCCACCCCAGCTATTGAGTTCAGTCCCACCAGTGGTGGGGCTCTGCCTGTCTCCAGCGCCTCCGCCATCGCTCCAGTCGGCATCTCCGTTGTGTCTGACAACGTTTATGAAGGTGCTCTGGCTGTGGGTGGCGAGCTGCCGTTCGTGGGTACTGTTGCTATGGAAGGTGTGGTGCCTTCTGCCGGTGCTGGCGCCGTCAACCATGCCTGTGGTAATGGCAGGAACGCCATGACCAGTGAGAGTGCTGCTTTTGGTCCGGCTGGTGCGTATGGCCCTGTGCTGGGTGCCTCCGGTCTTGGTGCCGCCTACGCTCCCACTGGTCTTGCTGCTTACGGTCCTGGTGCCGCCTTCGCCCCCGCTGGTCTTGCTGCTCCTGGCCTCGGTCTTCGTGGTGGTTGGGCTGGCAGAGGAAGCTGCAGCATTTAAGAAGCAGTCACAAAAAATGATAACTTCACAGACCTAATAAAACAGAATGCATAAATATTTTCGTATTTTTATTGGATTATATTAATGCATTATTTAATTGCAAAGTTTATGCCTGGCCACTTTTCAAATATCATCAAAAGTCAAGTTCAAATTATCTAAATCACAATCCCAACGAACATCAAAAGTCGTCGACGACGGTAATGAGCAACGAAGTAGTCGCACAGACACATTTAGCGACAGTTTAAGTCCCAAAATTAAAATTACCTATACTTTTTGTATCAGTATAATCCCGTTTTGACAACTGCCTCAAAGCGTATTAAAGCGTGGTAAAGAAATATTAATAAAAACATAATCAAATACGATCAACTAAAACATATAAAATTTACTAAAAATAATACAACCAACTTCTAAATTTAAACCAGTACAAAGAACAAAATTACTATACTTTTTTTTAATTTTGGACTTCCAAAATTAAACTTATTTGAGAAATGGTTGACAGTATTTTTTGGGATATAGTTTTTTTTATTTTAACATTTTACTTACTTACTGCTGGTACCCCCCAAAAATTAAAACATAATTGTATTCAAATACTGTGGTACGGTACCTTCAAGATTGAAATATGTACCCTCAGTCCCTCAATGATTTAATTTACCGAATGTGTAAATTGATTACAGTTAAGGAGTTCCATAGTGCGCCTTTGCAAATCAAGTTCAACTCAAATTATAATAAAATATCTTCTTTGTTGCTTTTGGATTGACACAAACTAGATAATATCTCAATATCTATAGATTTCCTATTAAAATTTCAATGATTTGAAGTACAATTTTCATTCATTAAAAGACAAATAATTGCTTATACGCTATTCATTGGTGAAGATACGGTCTTATCCTGAGAAATTAAACTGAACCTGCTTGTTAAGTAAGCTTGGGTAATGTTATTTATTTTGGACATGTAGAATCGGATTAAAATACCTAATAGGCTCGAACTTAGAGAACATCTGATTCTGCTAGGGTTGCGGAATTTATTCGAAAGAGTCACCGTGGCCCTGGAACGCTAAGGGCATTAGGAAGAACATGGGTGGGTTTTAGTCCGGAAGGTCCAAAACTTCCGTTCCCATACTTAAAAAAATAACATATTGTTCTTTCGAGTGAATACGATAGCATATATTAAACCTGCCTCAGACAGATATATCGGAATAGCTGCATTTAGATTCCGAAGACATTATTTCAGAAATCCGACAGTGTTTTCAATTCTTATTATTAAAAAAAAAAATACACTAAAAAGTATAAAATAACTTTCGTATCGGTATTCGTTGTCAAAATCCGAAGTCATTCATCCGTTTCAGTCATTTAGTTCGCTAAAATACTCTTCCAAACAAAAACATAATCATCCCGATCGGTTGATAATTGGCTAAGATACTCGTATCGCTGAACAAATATACCAAAAAACAATGATAAAAAAACAGATGAACCTGGGACCTCCTCCTTTTTTAAAGTTGGTTATACACGAATGCCCTTAATTACAGCCATGGTTTTATTCACTCTAACTACAGGTAATGACATTATTTTGTTTGTAACAATAATGTCAGCGCGCCTTAATATGTAGGTAAGTCAGCAAAATTATGAATAACTAGCTTCTGCCAGCGACTTCGTCCGCGTGGAATAGTTACTTTACCCCCGATTTTGAAAATCTCAGCCGATCGGTTTAAAATTGACAAAGTTTCATACAAACGTTGATCCCCTATTTTATCCCCTTAGGGGTAGAATTAATTAAAATCCTTTCTTAGCGGATGCCTACGTCATAACATCTACCTGCATGCCAAATTTCAGCCCGATCCGTTCAGTGGTTTGTGCTGTGCATTGATAGATCACTATGTGTGTGTGAAATATGTACAACTTATTATATACTATACCTATAACTACGTATAACTAATTAATAAAATAACTAATAATTAATAAAAGTATCTACGCTTTTACCTACTTAATACTAAAAAAACAGAACATAAATTAGCCAAAACTAACCTATCGGTATCTAAAAATCTATGCTCCTATTTTTACTACTACTTCACCTAAAAAGAAATAAAATTGAAACTATTAATAATTTGTAATTTGAACGAATATTTAAACCCTACCAAAATAACTAATAAGTACCTATTTTATAAAATAGCAACAAAAGTTACACAAAAATAATCACAATAACATCTTACAGCATGATTCAGTATTAATATAAAGCGCGACGGCGCGATGGCTTATTATTGTATTCATGTATAAGTTTGGTGTTTCTATACCGATTTCTATGATTCTTTTTTTATTGAATAGGTAATAATGTTAACTTTTTTTAATTAGGGATGAGTGACAGTATTATAAACGTAAGAGTAAACAAATATAATCAGAAAGCTCCGAACTGCTAAGCTATCGGGAGTTACACGTGTTATTGTGAGTCAACCATAAAATATAGATATATGCTGTTCCGGGATATTTTTTAGATAATTTTATCTAAAACATTTCCGTAATACATGATTTCTATGTAACTTTAACCATTAAGGCTACACACGCGACGGAAGCTTAAAAAATGGAGTAACTTCTCCCGTTTTCCCAACATTTTCCTTCACTGCTCTGCTGCTATTGATTGTAGCGTGATGATAAGTATACTATAACCTGCCCAGGAGTATGAAGAATAATTGCACCAAGTTTCGTTAAAATCGGTCGAGTAGTTTTTGTTTCTATAAAGAACATACAGACAGACAGACAAACAGACAGACAGACAGACAGACAAAAATTTTACTGATTGCATTTTTGGCACCAGTATCGATCACTAATCACCCCCTGATAGTTATTTTGAAAATATATTCCTTGTACAGAATTGACCTCTCTACAGATTTATTATAAGTATAGATTACTACTGCACTGAGTGACATGTGCCGTTTATAAAGTAAATAATAAACGCTATTCATATTCCTGCATAGCAAGTAAAATAATACACCACATCTGTATTCTCAAATTGATATTTATACATATATTACCTACTAGCGACCCGCCCCGGCTTCACACGGATGCAATGTAGTTAGAGATACCTACTATTATTTTATCTACTATAATATGCATGTATTATACATATAAACCTTCATCTTCAATCACTCTATCTATTAAAAAAAACCGCATTAAAATCCGTTTCGAAGTTTTAAAGATTTAAGCATTCATAGGCATAGAGGGACAGAGAAAGAGACTTTGTTTATACTATGTAGTGATGATATTTTGTAAGTTGTAAAAAACACTTTTACACGTCAATCTTTTTTGGCCGTTATAAACTAGATTAAGCTGGTGTTTCCAAGCTGACTACCCTGAGAAGAAACACCGAAACAAACTCAGAGGTCAAGGTCTCGTTTGAAGACTATATAATTGTACTGGTCAAATCATATGAGAACCATGTAAGTTGGTGTCTGAAGTGATCTTTTGAGGAAAGTACCACACAGATTTGAGTGGAGCTGTCCAAACAGTGCAAGCATTTGTCAGCTATCTTGTAGCTCAAACTTAGAAATTTAAGGAGCTCAACGATCTGATCAGAAAGATAAATCACAGTTTTGAGAGAAAAAAAAAGTAAAATATTGCTTTATTCACTTTATTCATTTGTGGTTTCAATCAATGATACGAATTTGAATGAATAACATTCTAGTAGAGTGGACCGCAGCCGCAAGCGCACTGTCCGGAGATAGACACGGCACCAGCAGCCGGCACAGCGCCGCCGAAGCTCACAGCGCCCATGATGGGGACCTGACCGGCAACAGCGGTGTTACCGGCGACGGGCAGCTCACCAGCGACCGCCACGTTGCCTTCACCGGCGCCGCCGTACGCGGCACCACCATAACCAGCAGCTCCATAACCAGCAGCGCCATAACCGGCAGCAGCAGGGTTGGCGAGTCCGTTGTAACCCAAACCAGAAGCCAAGCCGAAGGGAGCCGCCAAACTATTACCAGCCAAGCCACAGGAACCAGCCAGCGCGGGAGAAGCAAGAGCTGGAGTGATCGCTGGGCCGTAAGCACCAAGGCAGGCTTGGCTGAATACGTTCTGCAAAGTTAATGATCACAAATAACATAAAACTCTTTACAGAACAAGTCAAAAAGGACAGGACAACATTTTCTTTTTTCGTTTTTAAACAATACTTTACTTGTACACACAATGTCAATCTCTCTTTACGTGACTCTCCTTTCGCAGGTATGCTGGAAGAATATTTCTATAGAAATCAGCATGACACTTGTACCTATTTTTCTGTTTCCTTCTTCTTATCGTTTTATCTAACGCATGTACATAAATTGTTAAATAAATAAATAAAAATATTTTTACAAGCAGCGCTGAAGTATTTCGAAGTTTACTTTGAATGTTAACGAATTATTAGAAGTATTTCAGGAGTTTTCCAACGCTATTAGAGACACAGACGCTCTTAGGCAAGGTGATTGCACATGCAGTAGTTTGTTTTTTATTTAGGTACATTAATTCAAAGACCAATGCTAGATAGAACCGCTTAAATGCTAGATATGTAATTCAATAGTTATCTCATGACTTCAGAATAATACATTATTGAACGGTTCCATTACCACAGAACAGCAGGATTCAAATAATTGTAAAAGAACATTTTAGAACTAAATCTTAGAAAAAAGAATCACTCACCTGGACCAAGCAAGCTTGGATGCAGAGCAACAGAACAGTGAAGGTAGACATGTTTGATATTTGTTTGTGTTCAACGAGCAGCTGAAGACTGAATGATGACCTGAAACTATTGACACATTTTATACTCAGCAACCTGTTGATGTGAAACGGGTTTTCGAAATTTGGGAAACGTGACAAGTGTTTCGATAAATTATATGGTTTTTTCTATTATTTAGTGCGTGACTTGATAAAACTTCATAAAATGTAAAAAGGTTTATATTTAAAAATAGTAGGCTTATCGTGCTTGCACAAGCTATTAATTAATTGCTTATATCGACACACTTATATTCTTGGAAATGGATAACACAACAGAGTATAAAACCTCTAACTGTAGCACTGAATCTCATTCTAGTGCCAGCACTCGGAACAAACTACAATGTCTGCCAAAGCTATCCTCGTCCTCTGCGCTCAGGCGCTCCTGCTCAAGGTAAGAAATATTATTTGTTTTTTTTCTTAAGCTACTTTATGTTTCTGAAGCTCCAGTATTATAATTCCTTCAGAAACCGATAGTTGTAATTATTGTAACTTTATTCCAGACCACACTGGGACAGTCATGCACCAGCCGCGCTGCAGTCGCTGATGCCTCTGGACTTGCTGCTCCCTACGGCTTGGCCGCTCCCGCCTTAGCCGCCCCTTGCGGCTTGGCTGCTCCTGCTTGGGCAAACGATGGACTTCTCAACTCTGGCATTGGCTTGGCTGGCAGAGGTCTGGGTTTTAATGGACTGGCCGCTGGCTACGCAGGCAGAGGCCTGGCTAACGATGGAATCTCCGCCCCCGCGATGCAGTTCAGTCCCACCAGTGGCGGCGCTCTGCCTGTCTCCAGCGCCTCCACCATTGCTCCCGTCGGTATCTCTCTGCTATCCGACAATGCTTACGAGGGTATCCTGGCTGTGGGTGGTGAGCTGCCGTTCGTGGGTACTGTTGCTATGGAAGGTGTGGTGCCTTCTGCCGGTGCTGGTGCCGTCAACCATGCCTGTGGTAATGGCAGGAACGCCATGACTAGTGAGACTGCTGCTTTTGGTCCGGCTGGTGCGTATGGCCCTGTGGGTGCCTCCGGTCTTGGTGCCGCCTTCGGTCCCGCTGGTCTTGCTACTTACGGTCCTGGTGCCGTCCTCGCCCCCGCTGGTCTTGCTGCTTCTGGCCTCGGTCTTCGTGGTGGTTGGGCTGGCAGAGGATGTGACTGGAGCAACTAAGAAGATGTTCCAAAAATTGACAACTTGTTTATCCGAATTAAAAGACATGCATCAGTATTTTCGTACTTTTATTTGCACATGTTTTTCAAGTTTTTTCAAGACAAATAATATCTTGCTTAATGGTACCATTAAAGAATGAAATAAAAAATTATCCTTTGGGTGAAAAACATAAAATAAAATTTAAATGCCCTTTGGTTGATCTCACATTTTCCTTTTACGCATCGTGCCTCGGAAAGCACGTTCGGCTGTTGCTCCCGTCAGTCATCTGTAGGTTATGGCAATCCTAACGGATTGTCACAAGCCAGATAATCTGAAAACAGTCTTTTTGTCAGATTTACCGTCGTCCTACTAAAAATATTGGCATTCAGCTGAATGTGGTTTGACTGGAAGCCGACCCCAATATTGTTGGGAAAAGGCTCAACAGATGATAGCCGTAGCTTCGGTTACCAGCCGCAAAAAAACAAAACCGAACTTCCGCAACAAACAATCATCATTTCTATTCCAAAATTAAGGCGATATTTGATCTACATATATGAGACCTCAAAACAAGCAGCTGTCATACAGGCAAATCATCATCTGCCTAGCCTTTTCCCAACTATGTTGGGGTCGGCTCCCACACAAGCTGGATTCAGCTGAATACCAGTATTTTATGCGAAGCGGCTGCCTACCAGCCCTCCACAACCCATTAACTGGGGAACACGGTACTTCTTGGCAAGACTGGTGTCAGATTTTCTGGCTTCTGACAATCCATAACGACTGCCAAAGATCTCCAAATGACAGCCGGGACCAACGACTTAAAGTGCTTTCCGAGGCACGGAGAAGTCTCGTTTTGTTAAGATGGTCACCCATCCACAGACCAACCTCGGCAAGCGTTGCTTAACCTCGAAGATCGACCCGTGCGGCTGTTATAATTTAGTCAGTCTTGACAATTCAAAAGTGCCTGTAAAGGGTTTAATTGAAATAAATGATTTGAATTGAATTGAATTGCCACGAGTTCCTCATACAGGCAAATTCAATTTTAATATTAGGTTCAAACAGGACAGAAGTGAAATAATAATGTGCCAAAAGACCTGCATTAAATACTTTTCGGAATTTAAAATCGTATCTGGCACATTATTGCACGTTTTGATAATCATACTCAATTTTTTTTTTGTGGTAGGAAATTCAACAATAGAATAGAATAGAATAGAATAGAATAGAATAGAATAGAATAGAATAGAATAGAATAGAATAGAATAGAATAGAATAGAATAGAATAGAATAGAATAGAATAGAATAGAATAGAATAGAATAGAATAGAATAGAATAGAATAGAATAGAATAGAATAGAATAGAATAGAATAGAATAGAATAGAATAGAATAGAATAGAATAGAATAGAATAGAATAGAATAGAATAGAATAGAATAGAATAGAATAGAATAGAATAGAATAGAATAGAATAGAATAGAATAGAATAGAATAGAATAGAATAGAATAGAATAGAATAGAATAGAATAGAATAGAATAGAATAGAATAGAATAGAATAGAATAGAATAGAATAGAATAGAATTTCTCATTAATCAAGTATCCATGACTCAGAAAAATGTAAGAAAAACTTACAACTATGTTAGTAAGCACTGACACTAAACAAAACAAAAATAAAACTAATGATAAATGATATTTATTTTGTAAGTGGGTTAAACATAACACTTTTACACGTCAGATATTTCTGGTCATTTTAAGCTAGATGAAGCCGGAAATATTTATAAAAACATAGACATATGTATTACAATTTAATACTAATAAAGAATTAATACTAATTATCGTTCCAATACGTTTTTGTCTCATCAAGTGGCCTGACTTTCTGTATAATTTTTGAATACCGGAAATAAAAATGTTTTGTTCGTTTCTATCCTTAGGAAACATTAATTGAGATCCAACATTGTTTTCAACACCAAAATGCCGTGTCCCAAATATATGCGGAAACTGCAATCCCAATCTAACCACAGGGCTAATTTTGTTAAGCAACGTCATCGCATTCGTTTCCCTGTTAACAACTGGGTGAATTTCGCAAGCAAAAAAAATACACGGCAAACCTGAGAACGGTAGTGCAATGTGCTGGTTTTTTATTTTATATATTTTTTCTCAACAACGTAAGTACCTACTTCTCTACCTTGGCAAAAAAAATCATTGATTTCTACCCTCTAATATACCAGAAAAAATAATTACAAAGTGTTATTTTATCATCACGGTGGCCTGTCCTGAACCCAATTCCGCTCATAAAATACCTTCCCCTGCCAATAGATTCATAATATGGATTTAAATCGATTCTCTTATCATTAAATTATAATATATTCGATCAAATAAAACTATTTTTGTTTGTTTATCTTCTTTCTCATGGATTTGACAGGCAGTCAACTTTTGTCTGGAAAAAAGTTATCATTTCAGAGGACAGTAAGTTTCAGTAGATTATCCATGTCAACATTGCGTTGTTACGTCCCTCTCACCTTTCCTCACTTCGGATCAGTCCGGCTCAAGCTCTCGGCGCGAACGCAGCGGTCCCAAAGCTTGCGGTTTTTCCGCCAAAAAAGTAAGTTTATCATTTCAGTAACGTGGGGACAAAAATAGTTTCATTTCGGTGACTGTAATAACTCGTGCTAGATTCGTTTAATTTGTTTCAAAATTCTGTATTAAATTCGCCGTAAGTATTATTTTGTTTGAGTAGTGTTCATATTTTTTTAATAATTTTATTTCGGAGTTAAATGTAGAACTAACCTCTATTTTATCATCTCAGTGTTATCATTTCAGTGGATTCGGTGGACTGTTATACCAATTAAAGTCCACCGGAATTAAATGTATCTCCGAAATGATTTAAAACCATAAAGTTTTAGAGATCCTTGTATCAAATACAAAGTCATAGTTTTATAATGTAAGTGTAGATTAGATTATTCGGGTGTATTTGTTGTGTAATATTTGTGTTTAAGATATATAATATACACATATTTCTATGTAGCTAGTACATGTATATATTGGGTTGGTAGGAAAGTAATGAGCGTTGCAAATAAACAAAACAATTTTAAATTATATTTTTAACTAGCTGCTGCCCGCGACTTCGTCCCCGTGGAATCCCCGATTTCAAAACATTCTTTATCGCTGCTCTGCTCCTATTGGCTTAAGCGTGATGATATATAGCCTAAAGCCTTCCTAAATAAATGGTCTATTCAACCCAAAAATAATTTTTCAATTCGAACCAGTAGTTCCTGAGATTAGCGCGTTCAAACAAACAAACAAACAGACAAACTCTTCAGCTTTATAATATTAGTATAGATTTACAATTACTTGTCTTTATAGTAGGCACCGTTGTTATCTACAACCCATTTCCAGCGATTAGGTAAAGCATGGATACCCTCAGCGTAAAAACTTGGGAGCTGTGAGGCAAAAAAGCTTTCGAGGAAATCTGTTAACTGTGCTCTATCATCAAATTTTTTGTCCTGTATATGATTACTGAGAGAGCGAAACAAATGAAAATCCGTTGGCGCTAGATCGGGAGAGTAAGGTGGATGTGGCAGTAGCTCCCATTCAAAATCCAATAGCTTCTGACGAACGACTTTAGCTATGTGCGGCCGAGAGTTGTCGTGAAGGAAGTATATCTTTGAGTGTTCACGGCGCTTTTTGTTGATTTCTGTACGGAGTCGGTCAAGCTGATGGCAGTATATTGTCGAGTCCACGGTGATATTATCGGGTAGTAGCTCCCAGTATAAAATATAAGAGTTGATTTAATTTTAGAAGTTTTACTTATATACCTGTAGAAACTCTATTCTCGTTTCGTTACCAATTTAACTAAATTATACCTAGCATTTTTCTCTTAGTGCAACGGGTACACATTATGTATTACTATTGATGGCATAACTTACAAATGCAGCCATCATATTAATCAGAAACTTTAAGCTTTCTTATCGCGCTTCGTTCACTCTTTTGAAAATATATCAAGTAAATTAGTATTAGTTCATAAACAAACATAAATATTTATTTATGGTTACCAGCATTTACGATAAAGTTTTCCAACATTTTCACACAACAACAACCAGAAAAATTACCAAAGGTTATTTAAGTGAAGAAACAATTAATTCATATCATAATAAATATTACAATAATATCATTATTTGAGGTTATTGTAACCTCAAAGAATGATATATGTAATACTAACTGTAATATCTATATATTAATGATGATATTAAAATAACTGTCTACTGTCCTGTCTCAGTGTTTATCTAAAATTTGTGGAAATCAAACCTAACAAAGTACGGAACCCTGGCTGCCCGGCACGGTTGTTCTTAGCTGTATCATTTCGGTGGATTTATTTCATTCCGGTGCACAGTTTATCATTTCGGTGGTCATTTTTGTCATTTCGGTAGACACTTTTCATTTCAGTGGACTCTTAAAAATTCATCCTTAAATATTTATGTAAGTTTTAACGAAATTTGTTGTCCACTCACGCACAATGTTATAAAATAGGCTAAAGTTTTATTTGTCACTAAAAATATGTAGATAGCATTGAAATTAAAAAATCCCACCGAAATGACATATAAAAATCACTTGTTGAAATTTACCCAACTGTGAAAATATATGATAGCAGGGTATTTTCCGAAAAATATTTTACTAGCTGTTTTTTAAGACTCTTCAAGTCAAAGCGTTTTTAGATTAACGTAGCTTTTAAAAAGTTTCCGCTGAGAGTTGTCAGTTGCAGCCACAAAAATTATTGTACCACTGCTGTACATAAGTTGAAATACATAAGGGACAAGTTTACGGTCGTCGCAATTGACGAAGACACAAGCAGAGTTTGCGAGGATTGGGGAGGGAGTGAAGTTGCTTGATGCTTTGCAGTTACTGGTTGTGTAAATCAGCAAGTGGGCCCAACCGGTTCCATAATGATAATTTGTTTGTTCCTAGTAGCGGCTACATGTTTTTATTTTTGCTAGTTATTTGTAAGCCTGCGATGGACCACAAGCTCACATGATGGAAAACCATGATGATGGTCAACGATAGAGCTCGCTTTGAAGTAATCTGTTCAGTCTTGGCTTGAAGACCCCTATGTTAAAAATATAGAACCAAACAGCACCGGGTGAGGGTGGTACCGGTTCACGACGGCACCCAGCTCGACAAGGAAGCTATCGAAGTCGGCGAGGCACTTGTTGGGAGAGAAATACGCCCCAACAGTGCCAATGCCATCTGCGAGGGCAGCCACCCAGCCGAGACCTCGGGACAGGTCGGCAAGAGTCCCAACGATGATGGCCACCGAGCCGTCCAGGTCACCCACCCAGTTATCTCGAGGGGGGACGTAATACGGCTCGGCGATCACAGCCACATGAATCGACCACTCCGCCATGCTCTGGAGTAAGAGATTCTGAGCCCTGGCAGAGTGGTTGATATTGCCCTGGAGGAAATGGAATTGTGCCATTAAGTACAGTCCATTTCCTCGGTACCATTCTTAGGCCGGGAGTCGGCCGAAGAGCAACCAGGCAGAGGGGGGTGTAAAGAGCCCCGACAGCCTTGGTTGCCTCCTTCTTTTGGTTGCCCTTATTGGGGGCGGGCGCGCCAAAGGCCACCCATTCATTGTTTACTGTTCACTGGTCTAGACCAGCCCCACCTAGACCATAGCTAAATATCTACTTCGCTTTGGGATTGACATAACCTTAACAATATCTCACTTTACAAGTTAAATGATTTTAAGTTGAGAAGGTCACTAGTTTATCTTTGAAGTTCAATGTCCAATGCAAATTCAATATATTTAAGTAAACCCAACGCCAGAAGGATCATCCATAAAGTTATGGCTGAATTAAAAAACATAGTTGACATGTGTTCACCTGTGCTAAGCTGGTGTAAATAATAGATAAAATGATATGCAATTTTAGCAATCACGGAGGATTCACCATGAAATTTCTAGAGAACGCTGAACAAAAATACAACAAAACAGTGAAATTAAAAACCTCTTCCCTTTTTTAAAGTTGTTTTAAAATGTAATAATTGTTACTGATTTAAACGGCTGCTTACCTATAAATAGATATTGTTTTAATGATTCGCTTAATTATCATTCATCAGCTATTTATAAATATCACAAAATTAAATATCTGCATGAAATGCTAGATAGCTAGCACATAACACCACCCCAATATTCTCAAGAAGATCGAGCAAAGCTTTGAATGAAATAATAAACATTGGGTTTATACACTTCATTTATTTTTTGTGTTTCCTATCAATGTCTTCCATGGCACCAACTAGTAGAGTGGACCGCAGCCGCAAGCGCATTGTCCGGAGATAGACACGGCACCAGCAGCCGGCACAGCGCCGCCGAAGCTCACAGCGCCCATGATGGGGACCTGACCAGCAACAGCGGTGTTACCGGCGACTGGCAGCTCACCAGCGACCGCCACGTTGCCTTCACCGGCGCCGCCGTACGCGGCAGCACCATAACCGGCAGCACCATAACCAGCAGCGGCAGGGTTAGCGAGTCCGTTGTAACCCAAACCAGAAGACAAGCCGAAGGGAGCCGGCAAACCATTACCAGCCAAGCCGCAGGAACCAGCCAGCGCGGGAGATGCAAGAGCTGGAGTGATCGCTGGGCCGTAAGCACCAAGGCAGGCCTGGCTGAATACATTCTGCAAAAGTAATTATAATCTCTATAAATATCAAATGCTTTGTACTTACTGATAGATCAAAGCACAGCCTTAACCGCTGGTCGTAGGGTCTTATAATTTGGAAAGCGTATTTTTGAAATGATCTAGTCATCGAATAAGAAAGGATTTTACGAAGTTCGTTCTTCA
The DNA here is from genome assembly GCA_905332915.2 of Hecatera dysodea. NCBI lineage: Eukaryota > Metazoa > Arthropoda > Insecta > Lepidoptera > Noctuidae > Hecatera > Hecatera dysodea. The sequence goes on from HG995314.1 coordinate 3,348,000, forward strand.
AAGGAATCAAGTAGGAGATGGAAGATAGTGTGAAATATCTTCTTTTTTTATGGAAAATTAATCATTCTTTGGACCGATATACTTGAAACTTAATAAAGGTTGTGAGCATTCGTTTTTCTTTACTATCCCCAAAAGACAATTAACGGCGAGTTAAAATTTGTAGGGAAGGTTCGTTCTTCCGCTATAAAACAAAAGAACTTTAAAAAACAAACTTACTGCTCTTAAATTACCAAGACTGATAAAATCTTCGTTCATCCAAAACAATCCTTCTTAGTTTTAGTGGTTTTTCCCGTAATTAATACGGCTTTTTTATATCATCGCCAAAGCCCATACACCCAGAGAAGGTGAATATTTTGTGAATACAACATCTAAACGGTAAAGAGATGACGAAAAGTTTTATGGAACCTGTTTGTCTGTGGTCAGATTAACTTTAAACTCGATATAAATGCTGTTTGATAATTGATTAATCAAAAACCTATTTCAGCATTTCCGACGTCACAAACAGGATGGCGAAGTATGATGTGGTCCATGTCTTGGAATAGGACTAGAATATCTTTTATTACGAAAATATATTCCTTAGGAATCATTCCTGACTTTCACACGGACGAAGCCACTGGTAGAAGATAGTGGTGAATAACATACTGGTAACATTTAAAGCTAAAGGCGTCAAAGAAAATCTCTTGTTTTTACAGGAAATAACATGGCTGACGTTCCAATATAATCATAGAAAATAATTAAAGAAAATAAAACTCGTCGTTTAATAATTCACTCACCTGGACCAAGCAAGCTTGGATGCAGAGCAACAGAACAGTGAAGGAAGTCATGTTTGATGTTTGTTTGTGTTCAACGAGAAGCTGAAGACTGAATGATGACCTGAAACTATTGACACAATTTATACCTGGCACCTATTGATAGCAACCATGCTTTTGAAATGTTTAAAACGTGACATGTGTGATACACTGAAACGTTTTTTTGTTATTAAATAGTGGGCTTATCTTGCTTGCATAAGCTATTAATTAATACAATTACCTACAGACAGTATTCTTGGAATTTGGTAACACAACGGAATATAAAACCTCAAACAGTTGAACTGAACATCATTCTTGTGTCAGCACTCGAAACAAACTACAATGTCTGCCAAAGCTATCCTCGTCCTCTGCGCTCAGGCGCTCCTGCTCAAGGTGAGACATATTATTTGTTTTAAGCTACTTTATGTTTCTGAAGCTCCAGTACTATAATTCCTTCAGAAACCGATAGTTGTAATCATTGTAACTTTATTTCAGTCCACCCTTGGACAGTCATGCACCAGCCGCGCTGCAGTTGCTGATATCTCTGGACTTGCTGCTCCCTACGGCTTGGCTTCTCCCGCCTTAGCCACCCCTTGCGGCTTGGCTGCTCCTGCTTGGGCAAACGATGGACTCCTCAACTCTGGCATTGGCTTGGCTGGCAGAGGTCTGGGTTTTAATGGACTGGCCGCTGGCTACGCAGGCAGAGGCCTGGCTAACGATGGAATCTCCGCCCCCGCCATGCAGTTCAGTCCCACCAGTGGCGGCGCTCTGCCTGTCTCCAGCGCCTCCGCCATCGCTCCCGTCGGTATCTCCTTAGTATCTGACAACATTTATGAAGGTGCTCTGGCTGTGGGTGGGGAGCTGCCGTTCGTGAGTACTATTGCTTTGGAAGGTGTGGTGCCTTCTGCCGGTGCTGGTGCCGTCAACCATGCCTGTGGTAATGGCAGGAACGCCATGACCAGTGAGACTGCTGCTTTTGGTCCGGCTGGTGCGTATGGCCCTGTGGGTGCCTCCGGTCTTGGTGCCACCTTCGGTCCCGCTGGTATTGCTGCTTACGGTCCTGGTGCCGCCCTCGCTCCCGCTGGTCTTGCTGCTTCTGGCCTCGGTCTTCGTGGTGGTTGGGATGGCAGAGGATGTGACTGGAGCAACTAAGAAGATGTTCCAAAAACTGACAACTTGTTTATCCGAATTAAAAGACATGCATCAATATTTTCGTACTTTTATTTGCACATGTTTTTCAAATTTCTTCAAGACTAACAACTTCTTGCTGATATTAAAAAATGAAATTAAAGTTTAGTTTTTCCGCATCGTACCTCGGAAAGCACATTCGGCTGTTGCTCCCGTCAGTCACCTGTAGGTTTTTGGCTATCCGAACGGGTTGTTCTTAAGCCAGAAAATCTGACAACAGTCTTTGTGTCCGATTTACAGTCATCCTACCTAAAATACTGGCATTCAGCTGAATCCGGTTTGACTGGAATCAGACGCCCATATAGTTAGGAAAAGGCTCAACAAATGATAACCGAAGCTAGCAAAAACAAAAAACAACTTTCGCATGCTCTATCAATAAACAAGTATCGTTTCTATTGCATAATTAAGTCCATATCTGATCTACTACATAGAAGAGACCTGGATACAAGCAGCTGTGACAGACAGTCATACTGGCAAATACAATCATAATATTAGGTTCAAACAGGACAAAAGAGAAATAATAATGACTATGAAATAAGAATGAGTACTGACTTTCTGTTTAAGTTGATTACCGTAAAGAAAAATGTTTTTTTTTTGTTTTTATCATTAGGAAGCATTAATAAAAAATATTGTATCAAACAATATTTTTTATTAACTAATTAACTAATTAATTAACTTGGGCTAATTTAACTTGGGCACGCCACCATTGTGGCGATAAGTCCCCTCTTTCATGAGTGGCTGGAGAGACGCCACGGCGTCCTCACCTTCCGCCTGATGCAGGTGCTCACCGGAAACAGCTCTTTCGGGAGGTACCTGTGTCAGATCCAGCGGGAGGACACGTCCGGGTGTCAGCATTGTGTGGATCGCCCGGAGGACACGGTGGAACATACGGTGGAGGTCTGCCCTGCTTGGGCGGAGCACCGCCGTGTCCTAGTCGAGGCGATCGGCGGCGGCGACGTCTCGCGTCCGGCCCTGGTTCAAGCCATGGTCCGGAGCGAGGAGGCATGGGAAGCGGTCGCCTCCTTCTGCGAAGCAGTAATGGTAGCGAAGGAGGAGGCGGAACGCGTGCGTGAGAGGGAAACCTCACGCCCCAGCCGCCGCAACAGAAGAAGACGCCCCGGGCGTGGGGAAACGCAGGGCGATTCCCGGCCACCGTAGGCGCGGGCCTGCGGATGGCCAGCTATGGGTGGCTCGCCGTCCGGTAGCAACCAGGCCCGAGTCGACGGCGCGTCGTGGTCCACGAGCGCCTCAAAGAGCCGTCAGCAACGAGGACGGGGCCCCATAGGGTCAGTGCCTGCTAGGGTTGCGGAATTAGTTCGAAAGAGTCACCGCGGCCCTAGAACGCAAAGGGCACAAGAAAGATCACGGGTGGGTTTTAGTCAGTAAAAGTCATTTGATGATTTCCCATAAAAAAAGGTCATTCTTCATTATTCATGCCTAGACCAGACATCTACTTCGCTTTGGGATTGACATAAACTTAACAATATCTCACTCACTAATTTATCTTTGAAGTTCAACGTCCAATAATATACAAGTTCAATATATTTAAGTAAACCCAACGCCAGAAGGATCATCTTCAAAAACAGGGTTGACCTTTTTGTTTGGATGGGAAATCATCATATGACTTCTACCGCTCTGGGCGGACTGGAGGGGAGTGTCAGACTCTTACTGACTAAAACCCACCCGTGATCCTTCTTGTGCCCTTTGCGTTCCAGGGCCGCGGTGACTCTTTCGTACAAATTCCGCAACCCTAGCAGGCACTGACCCTATGGGGCCCCGTCTTTGTTGGTTGACATGGTTGACCTGTGTTCACCTGTGCTAAGCTGGTGTAAATAATAGATAAAATGATATGCAATTCAGCAATCACGGAGGATTCGCCATGAAATTTCTAGAGAACGCTGAACAAAAATACGACAAAACAGTCAAATTCAATAAAAAAAACCTCCTCTCTTTTTTTAAAGCTTTTTTTTTAAAATGTAATAATTGTTACTGATTTAAAAGACTGCTTATAAATAGATATTGTTTTAATGATTCGCTAAATTATCATTCATCAGCTATTTATAAATATCACAAAATTAAATAACTGCATGTAATGCTAGATAGCTAGCACATAACACCACCCCAATAATTTCAAGAAGATCGAGCAAAGCTTTGAATGAAATAATAAACATTTGGTTTATACACTTCATTTATGTTTTATATTTTCTATCAATGTCTTCCATGGCACCAACTAGTAGAGTGGACCGCAGCCGCAAGCGCATTGTCCGGAGATAGACACGGCACCAGCAGCCGGCACAGCGCCGCCGAAGCTCACAGCGCCCATGATGGGGACCTGACCAGCAACAGCGGTGTTACCGGCGACTGGCAGCTCACCAGCGACCGCCACGTTGCCTTCACCGGCGCCGCCGTACGCGCCAGCACCATAACCAGCAGCACCGTAACCGGCAGCAGCAGGGTAGGCGAATCCGTTGTTAGCCAAACCAGAAGACAAGCCGAAGGGAGCCGCCAGACCATTACCAGCCAAGCCGCAGGAACCAGCCAGTAGGGGAGAAGCAAGAGCTGGAGTGGTTGCTGGGCCGTAAGCACCAAGGCAGGCTTGGCTGAATACATTCTGCAAAAAATGATCACAAATAACACAAAACTCTTTACAGAACAAGTCAAAAAGGACAGGACAACATTTTCTTTTTTCGTTTTTAAACTATACTTTACTTGTACAGTGTACACACAATGTCAATCTCTCTTTACGTGACTCTCCTTTCGCAGGTATGCTGGAAGACAGGGGCAAGAGGTCCGCCGCCACCGCCGCCTCTGCCGCCGCCGCCGCTTCTGTCGCCGCCACTGCCGCTTCTGCTGCGGGTGCTGCGGCTCCCAACACTCGGGAGGGTGCTGAGATGGAGTGCCAGTAATGGTCCCATTTCGGCCCCCTCCAGAGACAAGTCGGCCGCTGTGCTATCGCGCAGTGGCTGATGCCTGGGGACGGTGAGCGTGGGTGGCTCGCCGTCCGATACCAGGTTGAGTCGACGACGCGCTGTGTTCCACGCGCGTCACAAGGAGCCGTCAGCACCGAGGACGGGGCCCCATAGGGTCGGTGCCTGCTAGGGTTGCGGAATTTGTTCGAAAGAGTTACCGCGGCCCTGGAACGCATAGGGCACAAGAAGGATCACGGGTGGGTTTTAGTCAGTAAAAGTCTGACACTCCCTACCGCTCCACCCAGGGCGGGAGGGGTCATTTGATGATTTCCCATCCAGAAAAAAAAAAAAAAAAAGGTATGCTAGAAGAATATTTGTATAGAAATCAGTATGACACTTGTACCTATTCTTCTGTTTCCTTCTTCTTATCGTTTTATCTAACGCATGTACATAAATTTGTTAAATAAATAAATAAAAACATTTTTACAAGCAGTGCCGAAGTATTTCGAAGTTTACTTTGAATGTTAACGAATTATTAGAAGTATTTCAGGAGTTTTCCAACGCTATTAGAGACACAGACGCTCTTAGGCAAGGTGATTGCACATGCAGTAGTTTGTTTTTTATTTAGGTACATTAATTCAAAGACCAATGCTAGATAGAACCGCTTAAATGCTAGATATGTAATTCAATAGTTATCTCATGACTTCAGAATAATACATTATTGAACGGTTCCATTACCACAGAACAGCAGGATTCAAATAATTGTAAAAGAACATTTTAGAACTAAATCTTAGAAAAAAGAATCACTCACCTGGACCAAGCAAGCTTGGATGCAGAGCAACAGAACAGTGAAGGAAGTCATGTTTGATGTTTGTTTGTGTTCAACGAGAAGCTGAAGACTGAATGCTGACCTGATACTATTGACATAATTTATATACAGCAACCTGTTGATATGAACCGGGTTTTCGAAATTTGGGAAAACGTGACAAGTGTTTCGATATATTAAAAGGTTTTTTCTATTATTTAGCACGTGACTTGATAAAACTTCATTAAATGTAAAAAGGTTTACATTTGTAAATAGAAAGCTTATCGTGCTTGCACAAGCTATTAATTAATTGCTTATACCGAGACACTTATATTCTTGTAAATTGATAACACAAGTTAAATAGTATAAAACCTCTAACAGTTGCACTGAACATCATTCTGGTGTCAGCACTCGGAACAAACTACAATGTCTGCCAAAGCTATCCTCGTCCTCTGCGCTCAGGCGCTCCTGTTCAAGGTAAGAAACAATCTTTTCTTATACAACTCTTTCTATTTCTTCAAAAACTTGTCCTTATAACTGACACTTTATTTCCAGTCCGCCCTCGGACAGTCATGCACCAGCCGCGCTGCGGTTGCTGATATCTCTGGACTTGGTGCTTCCTACGGCTTGGCCGCTCCCGCCTTAGCCGCCCCTTGCGGCTTGGCTGCTCCTGCTTGGGCAAACGATGGACTCCTCAACTCTGGCATTGGCTTGGCTGGCAGAGGTCTGAGTTTTAATGGACTGGCCGCTGGCTACGCAGGCAGAGGTCTGGCTAACGATGGAATCTCCGCCCCCGCCATGCAGTTCAGTCCCACCAGTGGCGGCGCTCTGCCTGTCTCCAGCGCCTCTGCCATCGCTCCCGTCGGTATCTCCTTGGTATCCGACAATGCTTACGAGGGTATCCTAGCTGTGGGTGGTGAGCTGCCGTTCGTGAGTACTGTTGCTTTGGAAGGTGTGGTGCCTTCTGCCGGTGCTGGCGCCGTCAACCATGCCTGTGGTAATGGCAGGAACGCCATGATCAGTGAGACTGCTGCTTTTGGTCCGGCTGGAGCGTATGGCCCTGTGGGTGCCTCCGGTCTTGGTGCCGCCTTCGCTCCCGCTGGTCTTGCTGCTCCTGGCCTCGGTCTTCGTGGTAGTTGGGCTGGCAGAGGATGTGGCTGCAGCCTCTAAGTTCTTAGGGAAACCAGCATCTTCCAGAATTTCAAATCATAATAAACTAATTTAAAAAAAAACTTACAATCACTTTTATTTGAGTTGTTAGGTTTATCTTACTATGTATATTTCAAAGCTTTTAGTTTGTTAAATTACTCAAATAAGTCATTGCAGAGATAAAACCTACATCAAACTGATAAAATCTTTCCATCTGTCAGTACTGTTCTACAAGTACAAACACACAAGTAATTTCTTTTTTTACAAGAAGACAGGGCCCATTGTGGCCCATTCACCTTTGGAGACTCTTGAAATTATATAAATATTTTCTTTTATGTAAACTATCGTAGGATGGCCCACAATTTAGGAATGTATACTTGTTCATCTTATTCCTAAACAAAAACACTTGAACACTTAATAAAAGTCTAGTTATGGTTTTCAATGACGTGGCCGTGCAAGTATTGAATCGTTTTTAACCTTTACATACGTTCGGATGGAAAATCATAATACCCAATTTCAGTCAGAAGTAGAAATCATTGTAAAAAATGCTAACCAAAATAAGTAGCAGAATCACGACCTTTAAAGGCCGGTTATAAAGCAAGCCTGCTTTCATTAATAATTGCTTAAATATGGAAAGAAAAATATTTCGGTTGCTGCCTAGATCTTTTTAGTCTGTGCTTGTCAGCTGCGCTAAAGTCCTCAGTTTATGATCAGGTACTTGATTGAATCCAGTATGTACCTCAATCATTCAATTCAAGATGACATAATTGAGCCACGAAGATTGTTCTCTATAGCATAAGTAATAGTTGTAAGTAGGTAACGTAGTCGGAGTCAGCTGACGCTGAAGAAAGTATAGGAAATGGTGGCATGGATCAGAAGAGATATAATTAGACTGAAAAAGTCACACATCAGTAATTGGCTATCAAGTAAACTTTTGGCATAGTAAAAATATCTATCAGTATTGTGACTAGGCCCTGTCCTTGAAATAATGGCTACTTCCCGATTTGCCAACATGTCAAAAGTAGAAAAAACAAATGAACACAGATGGCGTTACGTCAAGATTTTAATCTTCGTACATTAATTCCCGATTCGTCTGCTTATGAGAATGCCTGTATTTATTCCCGTTTGGTCAACCTTTTGTTTGACAAGTACAATCAGTTGTAAAAGAAGTACTATGGTTCATGTTATTTCTATTTACTAGCTTTCACCCGCGGATTCGTTAGCGAGAAAAGAGTTTTCATTATCACTTGGACCTTTCGTGGGCCTGTTCTTTAGATATTTTTGATTTCGTGGCACCAGAATATTGTTAGCCCTGTGAAATCCTATATTTTTTATTTGATTCTGCTTGCGATGTTGACGTGAACTTTACAGCTGACTCCAGAGGTAAATCAAACCAACAATTATTCAGTACGCGCGAAAACATACACTACGACACATTAGACTAAACTTACCTGCTGGCTCTAAGCTGAAAATTCATTCAACAAGCACTTTAGTAATGACAGTAAAAATAATTATACAATAAATTACCAGAAGCAATTAAAAACGTTTAATATTTTTATAAATAAACTTAAACAATTCATAATAAAAAAATGCTATTATAATAATTATTAATTAATATTTTAATGATAAATAAATGAAAATGAATACAAAAAATAATAAAAAGAACCAAAATCGAAGTGAGTAGTAGAAAAACACTAACATTTTACTTGTTTTAAATAATAATAAGCCCTCTTCCTCTAATCTATCTTGCTGTGCCCGACAGGGCCCACAATGATCTAAAATTACGTATATTTTATTATGTAGGTACGTACCACCTAAGTTCATATTGTGGAATGCAAATAAATCTATTGAGTAAAAAAAAATAATTGTAATCGAATCCCATCAAAATGTGTATTCCTACTAACGTTATAAATGTCAAACTTAAAATAACTCATAGCTGTAACTATAGAGGCTCTTGACAAACTGCCTTTATATTAGGGATCGCGATAGTCAAAATGTCATAACATAATGCAACGAGTATGTGGTATATCAACAGCGTTTGTCAACCCCATATTTTTTTTGTGTTTTGACAATCGCTATCGGCTGGGGCGTGAGGTTTCCCCCTTCCTCAGGCATTCCACATCCTCCTTCGCTGGCATTACTGCTTCGCAGAAGGAGGTGATTGCTTTCATGCCTGAATCGGGGCCGGAAGCGAGAGGTCACCGCCACTGATCGCCATGACGAGGACACGGCGTTGCTCCGCCCGAGCAGGGCAGACCTCTACCGTATGCTCTCGCTTGTCCTCTGGGCGATTGACACAGTGATGATACCCAGACGTGTCGTTCCGCTGAATCTGAAACAGGTACCTCACGAAACTGCCGTATCCGATGAGTATCTACGTCAGGTGGAAGGTAAGTACACCGTGGCGCCTCTCCAACCATTCCTCAAGGAGGGAACTTATCGCCACAATGGCGGCGTTGCCAGCGCTGGGTTGTGATGCAGCTCCATCCACTGCGCAGCGTTTTACCACGGCAGCGCAGTTTCACCCCGGCATAACGCCTCCACGCGCCATACATAAACGTGCACAAGGGCTCTTGCTAGCAAAGAGGCTCGCCGCCTGGCCGGAGACTGTGCGGTATCCCCGGGCTATGAATGTTCATACTTAGCTTCTAAATTGACCAATTTAAGGGTAAAACCGAAAAGTTCCTTCGACCAAAAGGATTGACGTATCTTAGTAAGAATCGGAGATACAGGGAAATAAAGCTATGAAATTATTATTAATGTAAAGGAGGATATCAATTTAGAGTAACTGGTTGGTTTAACTTGAGAAGGGTGAATGTTAGGTGAATTCCACTGATTGATGACAAATCTGTACATCAATAGCATGAATTTATAAAAAATGCAAATCGTATGGAAGGAACGAAAAAAAAACATACCTATGAGTCCATCGAACTCAATTTTTTTTTGGAATGATGATTGCAAAGCGAGTTTATTCTCCTTTGCTGTATTATAAAATAAACAATATGTGGGTATTGTTGATTACTCTTATCTTTTTTGTATTGACTTCTTCCAAAGACTTGCAAAGTGCTCCAAGGTATTGTGTCATTTAACAAAAACAAAACAAAATTGCGCTACTCGTTAATTTTATTTCATTTCAGTTGTTTAAAATAAACGCAATTAGTAGAGGTAGTTGGTGGGAGAACCGCAGCCGCAAGCGCACTGTCCGGAGATCGACACGGCACCAGCAGCCGGCACAGCGCCGCCGAAGCTCACAGCGCCCATGATGGGGACCTGACCAGCAACAGCGGTGTTACCGGCGACTGGCAGCTCACCAGCGACCGCCACGTTGCCTTCACCGGCGCCGCCGTACGCGGCAGCACCATAACCGGCAGCACCATAACCAGCAGCGGCAGGGTTAGCGAGTCCGTTGTAACCCAAACCAGAAGACAAGCCGAAGGGAGCCGGCAAACCATTACCAGCCAAGCCGCAGGAACCAGCCAGCGCGGGAGATGCAAGAGCTGGAGTGATCGCTGGGCCGTAAGCACCAAGGCAGGCCTGGCTGAATACATTCTGCAAAAGTAATTATAATCTCTATAAATATCAAATGCTTTGTACTTACTGATAGATCAAAGCACAGCCTTAACCGCTGGTCGTAGGGTCTTATAATTTGGAAAGCGTATTTTTGAAATGATCTAGTCATCGAATAAGAAAGGATTTTACGAAGTTCGTTCTTCAAAGGAATCAAGTAGGAGATGGAAGATAGTGTGAAATATCTTCTTTTTTTATGGAAAATTAATCATTCTTTGGACCGATATACTTGAAACTTAATAAAGGTTGTGAGCATTCGTTTTTCTTTACTATCCCCAAAAGACAATTAACGGCGAGTTAAAATTTGTAGGGAAGGTTCGTTCTTCCGCTATAAAACAAAAGAACTTTAAAAAACAAACTTACTGCTCTTAAATTACCAAGACTGATAAAATCTTCGTTCATCCAAAACAATCCTTCTTAGTTTTAGTGGTTTTTCCCGTAATTAATACGGCTTTTTTATATCATCGCCAAAGCCCATACACCCAGAGAAGGTGAATATTTTGTGAATACAACATCTAAACGGTAAAGAGATGACGAAAAGTTTTATGGAACCTGTTTGTCTGTGGTCAGATTAACTTTAAACTCGATATAAATGCTGTTTGATAATTGATTAATCAAAAACCTATTTCAGCATTTCCGACGTCACAAACAGGATGGCGAAGTATGATGTGGTCCATGTCTTGGAATAGGACTAGAATATCTTTTATTACGAAAATATATTCCTTAGGAATCATTCCTGACTTTCACACGGACGAAGCCACTGGTAGAAGATAGTGGTGAATAACATACTGGTAACATTTAAAGCTAAAGGCGTCAAAGAAAATCTCTTGTTTTTACAGGAAATAACATGGCTGACGTTCCAATATAATCATAGAAAATAATTAAAGAAAATAAAACTCGTCGTTTAATAATTCACTCACCTGGACCAAGCAAGCTTGGATGCAGAGCAACAGAACAGTGAAGGAAGTCATGTTTGATGTTTGTTTGTGTTCAACGAGAAGCTGAAGACTGAATGATGACCTGAAACTATTGACACAATTTATACCTGGCACCTATTGATAGCAACCATGCTTTTGAAATGTTTAAAACGTGACATGTGTGATACACTGAAACGTTTTTTTGTTATTAAATAGTGGGCTTATCTTGCTTGCATAAGCTATTAATTAATACAATTACCTACAGACAGTATTCTTGGAATTTGGTAACACAACGGAATATAAAACCTCAAACAGTTGAACTGAACATCATTCTTGTGTCAGCACTCGAAACAAACTACAATGTCTGCCAAAGCTATCCTCGTCCTCTGCGCTCAGGCGCTCCTGCTCAAGGTGAGACATATTATTTGTTTTAAGCTACTTTATGTTTCTGAAGCTCCAGTACTATAATTCCTTCAGAAACCGATAGTTGTAATCATTGTAACTTTATTTCAGTCCACCCTTGGACAGTCATGCACCAGCCGCGCTGCAGTTGCTGATATCTCTGGACTTGCTGCTCCCTACGGCTTGGCTTCTCCCGCCTTAGCCACCCCTTGCGGCTTGGCTGCTCCTGCTTGGGCAAACGATGGACTCCTCAACTCTGGCATTGGCTTGGCTGGCAGAGGTCTGGGTTTTAATGGACTGGCCGCTGGCTACGCAGGCAGAGGCCTGGCTAACGATGGAATCTCCGCCCCCGCCATGCAGTTCAGTCCCACCAGTGGCGGCGCTCTGCCTGTCTCCAGCGCCTCCGCCATCGCTCCCGTCGGTATCTCCTTAGTATCTGACAACATTTATGAAGGTGCTCTGGCTGTGGGTGGGGAGCTGCCGTTCGTGAGTACTATTGCTTTGGAAGGTGTGGTGCCTTCTGCCGGTGCTGGTGCCGTCAACCATGCCTGTGGTAATGGCAGGAACGCCATGACCAGTGAGACTGCTGCTTTTGGTCCGGCTGGTGCGTATGGCCCTGTGGGTGCCTCCGGTCTTGGTGCCACCTTCGGTCCCGCTGGTATTGCTGCTTACGGTCCTGGTGCCGCCCTCGCTCCCGCTGGTCTTGCTGCTTCTGGCCTCGGTCTTCGTGGTGGTTGGGATGGCAGAGGATGTGACTGGAGCAACTAAGAAGATGTTCCAAAAACTGACAACTTGTTTATCCGAATTAAAAGACATGCATCAATATTTTCGTACTTTTATTTGCACATGTTTTTCAAATTTCTTCAAGACTAACAACTTCTTGCTGATATTAAAAAATGAAATTAAAGTTTAGTTTTTCCGCATCGTACCTCGGAAAGCACATTCGGCTGTTGCTCCCGTCAGTCACCTGTAGGTTTTTGGCTATCCGAACGGGTTGTTCTTAAGCCAGAAAATCTGACAACAGTCTTTGTGTCCGATTTACAGTCATCCTACCTAAAATACTGGCATTCAGCTGAATCCGGTTTGACTGGAATCAGACGCCCATATAGTTAGGAAAAGGCTCAACAAATGATAACCGAAGCTAGCAAAAACAAAAAACAACTTTCGCATGCTCTATCAATAAACAAGTATCGTTTCTATTGCATAATTAAGTCCATATCTGATCTACTACATAGAAGAGACCTGGATACAAGCAGCTGTGACAGACAGTCATACTGGCAAATACAATCATAATATTAGGTTCAAACAGGACAAAAGAGAAATAATAATGACTATGAAATAAGAATGAGTACTGACTTTCTGTTTAAGTTGATTACCGTAAAGAAAAATGTTTTTTTTTTGTTTTTATCATTAGGAAGCATTAATAAAAAATATTGTATCAAACAATATTTTTTATTAACTAATTAACTAATTAATTAACTTGGGCTAATTTAACTTGGGCACGCCACCATTGTGGCGATAAGTCCCCTCTTTCATGAGTGGCTGGAGAGACGCCACGGCGTCCTCACCTTCCGCCTGATGCAGGTGCTCACCGGAAACAGCTCTTTCGGGAGGTACCTGTGTCAGATCCAGCGGGAGGACACGTCCGGGTGTCAGCATTGTGTGGATCGCCCGGAGGACACGGTGGAACATACGGTGGAGGTCTGCCCTGCTTGGGCGGAGCACCGCCGTGTCCTAGTCGAGGCGATCGGCGGCGGCGACGTCTCGCGTCCGGCCCTGGTTCAAGCCATGGTCCGGAGCGAGGAGGCATGGGAAGCGGTCGCCTCCTTCTGCGAAGCAGTAATGGTAGCGAAGGAGGAGGCGGAACGCGTGCGTGAGAGGGAAACCTCACGCCCCAGCCGCCGCAACAGAAGAAGACGCCCCGGGCGTGGGGAAACGCAGGGCGATTCCCGGCCACCGTAGGCGCGGGCCTGCGGATGGCCAGCTATGGGTGGCTCGCCGTCCGGTAGCAACCAGGCCCGAGTCGACGGCGCGTCGTGGTCCACGAGCGCCTCAAAGAGCCGTCAGCAACGAGGACGGGGCCCCATAGGGTCAGTGCCTGCTAGGGTTGCGGAATTAGTTCGAAAGAGTCACCGCGGCCCTAGAACGCAAAGGGCACAAGAAAGATCACGGGTGGGTTTTAGTCAGTAAAAGTCATTTGATGATTTCCCATAAAAAAAGGTCATTCTTCATTATTCATGCCTAGACCAGACATCTACTTCGCTTTGGGATTGACATAAACTTAACAATATCTCACTCACTAATTTATCTTTGAAGTTCAACGTCCAATAATATACAAGTTCAATATATTTAAGTAAACCCAACGCCAGAAGGATCATCTTCAAAAACAGGGTTGACCTTTTTGTTTGGATGGGAAATCATCATATGACTTCTACCGCTCTGGGCGGACTGGAGGGGAGTGTCAGACTCTTACTGACTAAAACCCACCCGTGATCCTTCTTGTGCCCTTTGCGTTCCAGGGCCGCGGTGACTCTTTCGTACAAATTCCGCAACCCTAGCAGGCACTGACCCTATGGGGCCCCGTCTTTGTTGGTTGACATGGTTGACCTGTGTTCACCTGTGCTAAGCTGGTGTAAATAATAGATAAAATGATATGCAATTCAGCAATCACGGAGGATTCGCCATGAAATTTCTAGAGAACGCTGAACAAAAATACGACAAAACAGTCAAATTCAATAAAAAAAACCTCCTCTCTTTTTTTAAAGCTTTTTTTTTAAAATGTAATAATTGTTACTGATTTAAAAGACTGCTTATAAATAGATATTGTTTTAATGATTCGCTAAATTATCATTCATCAGCTATTTATAAATATCACAAAATTAAATAACTGCATGTAATGCTAGATAGCTAGCACATAACACCACCCCAATAATTTCAAGAAGATCGAGCAAAGCTTTGAATGAAATAATAAACATTTGGTTTATACACTTCATTTATGTTTTATATTTTCTATCAATGTCTTCCATGGCACCAACTAGTAGAGTGGACCGCAGCCGCAAGCGCATTGTCCGGAGATAGACACGGCACCAGCAGCCGGCACAGCGCCGCCGAAGCTCACAGCGCCCATGATGGGGACCTGACCAGCAACAGCGGTGTTACCGGCGACTGGCAGCTCACCAGCGACCGCCACGTTGCCTTCACCGGCGCCGCCGTACGCGCCAGCACCATAACCAGCAGCACCGTAACCGGCAGCAGCAGGGTAGGCGAATCCGTTGTTAGCCAAACCAGAAGACAAGCCGAAGGGAGCCGCCAGACCATTACCAGCCAAGCCGCAGGAACCAGCCAGTAGGGGAGAAGCAAGAGCTGGAGTGGTTGCTGGGCCGTAAGCACCAAGGCAGGCTTGGCTGAATACATTCTGCAAAAAATGATCACAAATAACACAAAACTCTTTACAGAACAAGTCAAAAAGGACAGGACAACATTTTCTTTTTTCGTTTTTAAACTATACTTTACTTGTACAGTGTACACACAATGTCAATCTCTCTTTACGTGACTCTCCTTTCGCAGGTATGCTGGAAGACAGGGGCAAGAGGTCCGCCGCCACCGCCGCCTCTGCCGCCGCCGCCGCTTCTGTCGCCGCCACTGCCGCTTCTGCTGCGGGTGCTGCGGCTCCCAACACTCGGGAGGGTGCTGAGATGGAGTGCCAGTAATGGTCCCATTTCGGCCCCCTCCAGAGACAAGTCGGCCGCTGTGCTATCGCGCAGTGGCTGATGCCTGGGGACGGTGAGCGTGGGTGGCTCGCCGTCCGATACCAGGTTGAGTCGACGACGCGCTGTGTTCCACGCGCGTCACAAGGAGCCGTCAGCACCGAGGACGGGGCCCCATAGGGTCGGTGCCTGCTAGGGTTGCGGAATTTGTTCGAAAGAGTTACCGCGGCCCTGGAACGCATAGGGCACAAGAAGGATCACGGGTGGGTTTTAGTCAGTAAAAGTCTGACACTCCCTACCGCTCCACCCAGGGCGGGAGGGGTCATTTGATGATTTCCCATCCAGAAAAAAAAAAAAAAAAAGGTATGCTAGAAGAATATTTGTATAGAAATCAGTATGACACTTGTACCTATTCTTCTGTTTCCTTCTTCTTATCGTTTTATCTAACGCATGTACATAAATTTGTTAAATAAATAAATAAAAACATTTTTACAAGCAGTGCCGAAGTATTTCGAAGTTTACTTTGAATGTTAACGAATTATTAGAAGTATTTCAGGAGTTTTCCAACGCTATTAGAGACACAGACGCTCTTAGGCAAGGTGATTGCACATGCAGTAGTTTGTTTTTTATTTAGGTACATTAATTCAAAGACCAATGCTAGATAGAACCGCTTAAATGCTAGATATGTAATTCAATAGTTATCTCATGACTTCAGAATAATACATTATTGAACGGTTCCATTACCACAGAACAGCAGGATTCAAATAATTGTAAAAGAACATTTTAGAACTAAATCTTAGAAAAAAGAATCACTCACCTGGACCAAGCAAGCTTGGATGCAGAGCAACAGAACAGTGAAGGAAGTCATGTTTGATGTTTGTTTGTGTTCAACGAGAAGCTGAAGACTGAATGCTGACCTGATACTATTGACATAATTTATATACAGCAACCTGTTGATATGAACCGGGTTTTCGAAATTTGGGAAAACGTGACAAGTGTTTCGATATATTAAAAGGTTTTTTCTATTATTTAGCACGTGACTTGATAAAACTTCATTAAATGTAAAAAGGTTTACATTTGTAAATAGAAAGCTTATCGTGCTTGCACAAGCTATTAATTAATTGCTTATACCGAGACACTTATATTCTTGTAAATTGATAACACAAGTTAAATAGTATAAAACCTCTAACAGTTGCACTGAACATCATTCTGGTGTCAGCACTCGGAACAAACTACAATGTCTGCCAAAGCTATCCTCGTCCTCTGCGCTCAGGCGCTCCTGTTCAAGGTAAGAAACAATCTTTTCTTATACAACTCTTTCTATTTCTTCAAAAACTTGTCCTTATAACTGACACTTTATTTCCAGTCCGCCCTCGGACAGTCATGCACCAGCCGCGCTGCGGTTGCTGATATCTCTGGACTTGGTGCTTCCTACGGCTTGGCCGCTCCCGCCTTAGCCGCCCCTTGCGGCTTGGCTGCTCCTGCTTGGGCAAACGATGGACTCCTCAACTCTGGCATTGGCTTGGCTGGCAGAGGTCTGAGTTTTAATGGACTGGCCGCTGGCTACGCAGGCAGAGGTCTGGCTAACGATGGAATCTCCGCCCCCGCCATGCAGTTCAGTCCCACCAGTGGCGGCGCTCTGCCTGTCTCCAGCGCCTCTGCCATCGCTCCCGTCGGTATCTCCTTGGTATCCGACAATGCTTACGAGGGTATCCTAGCTGTGGGTGGTGAGCTGCCGTTCGTGAGTACTGTTGCTTTGGAAGGTGTGGTGCCTTCTGCCGGTGCTGGCGCCGTCAACCATGCCTGTGGTAATGGCAGGAACGCCATGATCAGTGAGACTGCTGCTTTTGGTCCGGCTGGAGCGTATGGCCCTGTGGGTGCCTCCGGTCTTGGTGCCGCCTTCGCTCCCGCTGGTCTTGCTGCTCCTGGCCTCGGTCTTCGTGGTAGTTGGGCTGGCAGAGGATGTGGCTGCAGCCTCTAAGTTCTTAGGGAAACCAGCATCTTCCAGAATTTCAAATCATAATAAACTAATTTAAAAAAAAACTTACAATCACTTTTATTTGAGTTGTTAGGTTTATCTTACTATGTATATTTCAAAGCTTTTAGTTTGTTAAATTACTCAAATAAGTCATTGCAGAGATAAAACCTACATCAAACTGATAAAATCTTTCCATCTGTCAGTACTGTTCTACAAGTACAAACACACAAGTAATTTCTTTTTTTACAAGAAGACAGGGCCCATTGTGGCCCATTCACCTTTGGAGACTCTTGAAATTATATAAATATTTTCTTTTATGTAAACTATCGTAGGATGGCCCACAATTTAGGAATGTATACTTGTTCATCTTATTCCTAAACAAAAACACTTGAACACTTAATAAAAGTCTAGTTATGGTTTTCAATGACGTGGCCGTGCAAGTATTGAATCGTTTTTAACCTTTACATACGTTCGGATGGAAAATCATAATACCCAATTTCAGTCAGAAGTAGAAATCATTGTAAAAAATGCTAACCAAAATAAGTAGCAGAATCACAACCTTTAAAGGCCGGTTATAAAGCAAGCCTGCTTTCATTAATAATTGCTTAAATATGGAAAGAAAAATATTTCGGTTGCTGCCTAGATCTTTTTAGTCTGTGCTTGTCAGCTGCGCTAAAGTCCTCAGTTTATGATCAGGTACTTGATTGAATCCAGTATGTACCTCAATCATTCAATTCAAGATGACATAATTGAGCCACGAAGATTGTTCTCTATAGCATAAGTAATAGTTGTAAGTAGGTAACGTAGTCGGAGTCAGCTGACGCTGAAGAAAGTATAGGAAATGGTGGCATGGATCAGAAGAGATATAATTAGACTGAAAAAGTCACACATCAGTAATTGGCTATCAAGTAAACTTTTGGCATAGTAAAAATATCTATCAGTATTGTGACTAGGCCCTGTCCTTGAAATAATGGCTACTTCCCGATTTGCCAACATGTCAAAAGTAGAAAAAACAAATGAACACAGATGGCGTTACGTCAAGATTTTAATCTTCGTACATTAATTCCCGATTCGTCTGCTTATGAGAATGCCTGTATTTATTCCCGTTTGGTCAACCTTTTGTTTGACAAGTACAATCAGTTGTAAAAGAAGTACTATGGTTCATGTTATTTCTATTTACTAGCTTTCACCCGCGGATTCGTTAGCGAGAAAAGAGTTTTCATTATCACTTGGACCTTTCGTGGGCCTGTTCTTTAGATATTTTTGATTTCGTGGCACCAGAATATTGTTAGCCCTGTGAAATCCTATATTTTTTATTTGATTCTGCTTGCGATGTTGACG
This sequence comes from Hecatera dysodea, assembly GCA_905332915.2. Lineage (NCBI taxonomy): Eukaryota > Metazoa > Arthropoda > Insecta > Lepidoptera > Noctuidae > Hecatera > Hecatera dysodea. Next base: position 3,366,751 of record HG995314.1, read on the forward strand.
TGAACTTTACAGCTGACTCCAGAGGTAAATCAAACCAACAATTATTCAGTACGCGCGAAAACATACACTACGACACATTAGACTAAACTTACCTGCTGGCTCTAAGCTGAAAATTCATTCAACAAGCACTTTAGTAATGACAGTAAAAATAATTATACAATAAATTACCAGAAGCAATTAAAAACGTTTAATATTTTTATAAATAAACTTAAACAATTCATAATAAAAAAATGCTATTATAATAATTATTAATTAATATTTTAATGATAAATAAATGAAAATGAATACAAAAAATAATAAAAAGAACCAAAATCGAAGTGAGTAGTAGAAAAACACTAACATTTTACTTGTTTTAAATAATAATAAGCCCTCTTCCTCTAATCTATCTTGTTGTGCCCGACAGGGTCCACAAAGATCTAAAATTACGTATATTTTATTATGTAGGTACGTACCACCTTTTTTTTTTTTTTTTTTGGATGGGAAATCATCAAATGACCCCTCCCGCCCTGGGTGGAGCGGTAGGGAGTGTCAGACTTTTACTGACTAAAACCCACCCGTGCTCCTCCATGTGCCCTTTGCGTTCCAGGGCTGCGGTAACTCTTTCGAACAAATTCCGCAACCCTAGCAGGCACTGACCCTATGGGGCCCCTTCCCTGGTGCTGACGGCTCCTTGAGGCGCGCGTGAAGCACAACGCGTCGTCGACTCAGCCTGGTATCGGACGGCGAGCCACCCACGCTCACCGTCCACAGGCATCAGCCACTGCGCAATAGCACAGCGGCCGACTTGTCTCTGGAGGGGGCCGAAATGGGACCATTACTGGCACTCCATCTCAGCACCCTCCCGAGCGTTGGGAGTCGCAGCACCCGCAGCAGAAGCGGCAGTGGCGGCGACGGAAGCCGCGGCGGCGGCAGAGGCGGCGGCGGCGGCGGACCTCTTGCCCTTGGTCGGGGCGGATGGCGCGCAGGCCCTTCCCCCAGCCCAGTGCTCGGCCGGCTTGCCAACAGCCGCACATGCACTGCAGTGCGGCGTGGCCTCGCACGAGCCGGCCCGATGACCGGGCTGACCAGGTACGTACCACCTAAGTTCATATTGTGGAATGCAAATAAAACTATTGAGTAAAAAAAAAATGTAATCGAATCCCATCAAAATGTGTATTCCTACTAACGTTATAAATGTAAAATAACTCATAGCTGTAACTATAGAGGCTCTTGACAAACTGCCTTTATATTAGGGATCGCGATAGTCAAAATGTCATAATATAATGCAACGAGTATGTATATCAACAGCGTTTGTCAACCCCATATTTTTTTGTGTTTTGAAAATCGCCATCGGCTGGGGCGTGAGGTTTCCCCCTTCCTCAGGCATTCCACCTTCTCTTTCGCTGGCATTACTGCTTCGCAGAAGGAGGTGATTGCTTTCATGCCTGAATCGGGGCCGGAAGCGAGAGGTCACCGCCACTGATCGCCATGACGAGGACACGGCGTTGCTCCGCCCGAGCAGGGCAGACCTCTACCGTATGCTCTCGCTTGTCCTCTGGGCGATTGACACATTGATGATACCCAGACGTGTCGTTCCGCTGAATCTGAAACAGGTACCTCACGAAACTGCCGTATCCGATGAGTATCTACGTCAGGTGGAAGGTAAGTACACCGTGGCGCCTCTCCAACCATTCCTCAAGGAGGGAACTTATCGCCACAATGGCGGCGTTGCCAGCGCTGGGTTGTGATGCAGCTCCATCCACTGCGCAGCGTTTTACCACGGCAGCGCAGTTTCACCACGGCATAACGCCTCCACGCGCCATACATAAACGTGCACAAGGGCTCTTTCTAGCAAAGAGGCTCGCCGCCTGGCCGGAGACTGTGCGGTATCCCCGGGCTATGAATGTTCATACTTAGCTTCTAAATTGACCAATTTAAGGGTAAAACCGAAAAGTTCCTTCGACCAAAAGGATTGACGTATCTTAGTAAGAATCGGAGATATGTACAGGGAAATAAAGCTATGAAATTATTATTAATGTAAAGGAGGATATCAATTTAGAGTAACTGGTTGGTTTAACTTGAGAAGGGTGAATGTTAGGTAAATTCCACTGATTGATGACAAATCTGTACATCAATAGCATGAATTTATAAAAAATGCAAATCGTATGGAAGGAACGAAAAAAAAACATACCTATGAGTCCATCGAACTCAATTTTTTTTTGGAATGATGATTGCAAAGCGAGTTTATTCTCCTTTGCTGTATTATAAAATAAACAATATGTGGGTATTGTTGATTACTCTTATCTTTTTTGTATTGACTTCTTCCAAAGACTTGCAAAGTGCTCCAAGGTATTGTGTCATTTAACAAAAACAAAACAAAATTGCGCTACTCGTTAATTTTATTTCATTTCAGTTGTTTAAAATAAACGCAATTAGTAGAGGTAGTTGGTGGGAAAACCGCAGCCGCAAGCGCACTGTCCGGAGATAGACACGGAACCAGCAGCAGCCACGGGACCACTGAAGCCTACAGCGCCCATGATGGGGACCTGACCGGCAACAGCGGTGTTACCGGCGACTGGCAGCTCACCAGCGACCGCCACGTTGCCTTCACCGGCGCCGCCGTACGCGGCAGCACCATAACCAGCAGCACCGTAACCGGCAGCAGCAGGGTAGGCGAGTCCATTGTTAGCCAAACCAGAAGACAAGCCGAAGGGGGCAGCCAGACCATTACCAGCCAAGCCGCAGGAACCCGCCAGCGCGGGAGAAGCAAGAGCTGGAGTGATCGCTGGGCCGTAAGCACCAAGGCAGGCCTGGCTGAATACATTCTGAAAAAGTAATAATAATCTCTATTAATATGAAATGCTTTGTCCTTACTGATAGATCAAAGCACAGCCTTAACCGCTGGTTGTAGGGTCTTACAATTTGGAAAGTGTATTTTTGAAATGATCTAGTCATCGAATAATAAAGGATTTTACGAAGTTCGTTCTTCAAAGGAATCAAGTAGGGGATGAAAGATAGTGTGAAATATCTTCTTTTTTTATGGAAAATCAATCATTCTTTGGCGGGACACTTGAAACTTAATAAAAGCTTTCGTTTTTCATAACTATCCCCAAAAGAAAATTAACGGTGTGTTAAAATTTGTAGGGAGGGTTCTGCTATAAAACAAAACCATAAACAACATACTTAATTCTCCTAAATTACCAAGACTGATAAAATCTTCGTTTATCCAAAACAATCCTTCTTAGTTTTAATGGTTTTTCCCGTAATTAATATGGCTTTTTATATCAACGCCAAAGCCCATACACCCAGAGAAGATGAATATTTTGTGAATGCAACCTCTAAACGGTAAAAAGATGACGAAAAGTTTTATGGAATATATTTGTCTGTAGTCAGATTAATTTCAAACTTGATATAAATGGTGTTTGATATAATTGATTAATTAAAAACCTATTTCAGCATTCTGATATCACAAACAGGATGGCGAAGTATGATGTGGTCCATGTCTTGGAATAGGACTAGAATATCTTTTATTACGAAAATATATTCCTTAGGAATCATTCCTGACTTTCACACGGACGAAGCCACTGGTAGAAGATAGTGGTGAATAACATACTGGTAACATTTAAAGCTAAAGGCGTCAAAGAAAATCTCTTGTTTTTACAGGAAATAACATGGCTGACGTTCCAATATAATCATAGAAAATAATTAAAGAAAATAAAACTCGTCGTTTAATAATTCACTCACCTGGACCAAGCAAGCTTGGATGCAGAGCAACAGAACAGTGAAGGAAGTCATGTTTGATGTTTGTTTGTGTTCAACGAGAAGCTGAAGACTGAATGATGACCTGATACTATTGACACAATTTATACCTGGCACCTATTGATAGCAACCATGCTTTTGAAATGTTTAAAACGTGACATGTGTGATACACTGAAACGTTTTTTTTTATTAAATAGTGAGCTTATCTTGCTTGCATAAGCTATTAATTAATACAATTACCTACATACAGTATTCTTGGAATTTGGTAACACAACGGAATATAAAACCTCAAACAGTTGAACTGAACATCATTCTTGTGTCAGCACTCGAAACAAACTACAATGTCTGCCAAAGCTATCCTCGTCCTCTGCGCTCAGGCGCTCCTGCTCAAGGTGAGACATATTATTTGTTTTAAGCTACTTTATGTTTCTGAAGCTCCGGTACTATAATTCCTTCAGAAACCGATAGTTGTAATCATTGTAACTTTATTTCAGTCCGCCCTTGGACAGTCATGCACCAGCCGCGCTGCGGTTGCTGATATCTCTGGACTTGCTGCTCCCTACGGCTTGGCCGCTCCCGCCTTAGCCACCCCTTGCGGCTTGGCTGCTCCTGCTTGGGCAAACGATGGACTCCTCAACTCTGGCATTGGCTTGGCTGGCAGAGGTCTAGGTTTTAATGGACTGGCCGCTGGCTACGCAGGCAGAGGCCTGGCTAACGATGGAATCTCCGCCCCCGCCATGCAGTTCAGTCCCACCAGTGGCGGCGCTCTGCCTGTCTCCAGCGCCTCCGCCATCGCTCCCGTCGGTATCTCGGTAGTTTCTGACAACGTTTATGATGGTGCTCTGGCTGTGGGTGGTGAGCTGCCGTTCGTGAGTACTGTTGCTTTGGAAGGTGTGGTGCCTTCTGCCGGTGCTGGCGCCGTCAACCATGCCTGTGGTAATGGCAGGAACGCCATGATCAGTGAGGCTTCTGCTTTTGGTCCGTCTGGTGCGTATGGCCCTGTGCTGGGTGCCTCAGGTCCTGGTGCCGCCCTCGCTCCCGCTGGTCTTGCTGCTCCTGGCCTCGGTCTTCGTGGAGGTTGGGCTGGCAGAGGATGTGAATGAAGCATCTAAGAAGCTGAACCAAAAAATTATGATAATTTCAACCGAATAAAGCAGAATGCATGAATATCTTCGTGATTTTGTTACTAGATTTTTTTTTCCTTTTTACTTTCTAAGAATTTCACATTTACTTACCGCTTATAACTTTTTACGTGGTTTTTACTGGATGGTATCATTATTTACAAATCATGAAGTACCCGCAATTTTAAAAGCGCTTATGGAGAGCAAACATTTTCATGAACTATTTCAATCAGGATGATAGACCATAATATAGCTAACAGTGTACTTCGTTCTAAAACAGAAATTTATTAAATGGTAATAACGCCTTAAATCTGGAGCTCAACACGCACATGTTCTACCAAAATGTTACATTCTTAACGCCATAGACTGTGAAATTTAAAAATAGCTAATTGTTTATAAGCGCAAGCATAGCATAATCAGCCTTTTAACGTTCCCACTGCTAAATACAGGCCTCCTCTCTAGGAGAGGGAATGGGCTGTAATCCACCACTCGGGCCCAGTGCGGGTTGATGAATGTCACATGTCTTCGAATTTTTGGTTCTAGGACATGCCACTTTCCTCACGATGTTTTCCTAATATTTTATATTCGTAGTTAAACTCTCTTTATCTGAGACCTCATAGTCTACTACTTAGCTGGACGTTCTTCCATCTTCTGTTCGGTGGGTCGTCGATTTTTTCAAGGACTACTCATCAACAAAAAGCTGCTTCAATTTCTGCGGGTTAGGCATATTAGGGGTAAACTGGACCGTGTGCTATTCTGTAAAAAATGTCATCATGAGGTATTGGTGAAACGCGCTGAACGCTTTGTCAATCCAAATGACAGAGACAGAACGGTAGAAATTGTCAACTCACTTGATGTTCATTTCAACACACATAGTTTTCTGGTATATTTTGACAGAATAGGCCCGCAGGTAATTATAACATTATTTATACGTGTTTCTTTTCTTTTCGAGTCAATGGTGAATCTAAAACAGTTTCTGCCCAGTAAGTGTCCACGTACCGGTATCAATAAAGCTCTATATTTGACCAACTGTCAAATAAGTTTCCATTTATAGCTGAAACATCATTTCTTACCGTTCAATAGCTCACGATGAATAGGAATTTCAATCTTTATCTATGGTACATCTTTGGGGGTACTTTGCACTTACCGATACAGATACAGTATTACAGCAGACAGGTAAGGCAGGTAGGTAACTTTATAGGGCACGCCACCAATGTGACAATAAGTACCCTCTTTGAAGAAACAGATACTTCCTGAAACTTTCGTGATATTTCAGGGAGTTTCCGGTTCGGGTGTCAACACTATCGGACACGAGGGAGCATATGGTGGAGATCTACCTTGTTTAGGCGGAGTATCACCCTATCGTCGTCGAGGCGATTGGCGGCGACGACCTCTTGCTTCCGGCCCTGGTTCAATCCATGGGCCGGAGCGAAGCGGTCACCTCTTTCTGCGAAACAGTAATGTTAGCTAAGGAGGAGGCTGACCGCGTTAGGGAGTAACGCAACAGAAAAAGACGGCCTCGGGACTCGTAGGACGATTCCTGACCTCTGTCGACACAGGCCTGTGGATGGCGAGCGATAGCTCCAGGATATCAACCAGGCCGGTGTTAACGGCACGTTTTATTCCACGCGCGTCTCAGGAGAGATGACAGCTAAGAAAACGGGGTCCTATAGGGCCAGTGTCTGATAGGGTTGCTGAATTTATTCGAAAGAGTCACCGAGGTCCTGGAACGCGCATGGCATTAGAAGGAACATGAATGGGTTCTGGTACTCCCTTACGATTCGCCAAGAGCGGGTATACTCATTTGATGATTACCTAGCATAAGCATAGCATAATCAGCTTTTTAACGTTCCCACTGCTGGGACACAGGCCTCCTCTCTAGGAGAGGGAATGGGCCGTAATCCACCACGCAGGCCCAGTGGGTTGGTGAAAGTCACATATCTTCGAACTTTTGGTTCTAGGACATGCCGGTTTCCTCACGATGTTTTGAGGGCAGTGCTGATGAAATTAATTACACAAAGTAATGCACCTGGCTGGGTTTGAACCCGACCTACAATTCGTAAGTCGGGGCCGTTACCACTCGACCACCATTGCTCTCCCACTCGGCCACAACTGCACCGCGGCAGTGATCTCACAATGATTTCCTATCCAAACAAAAAAAAAGTTAAGTATTGCCCTTCTAAGGCAGATGCCCTAAATAAGTAATCTTTTAGTTCTACTATACGAGTAGTTACTTTGCTTTATTTACTATATTAATTAGTAACCTGAGTGAGATTCTTCGATGTAACAGTACCAATAAATTTATTAATTAGTATTAACTACACATCATGTGAAATCCAATCCAGGCACCTACATACTCGTATGTAGGTATTGTCACAGTCTGATACAAATTCTTTTGTTATTAGTTTCAATTCAGTTTTCAGTTTGTTATAGGGTTATCTTGGTAATCTGATTTCTTTCACTCCTTAACTTGTGACGTAAGTCAGTTAGGTATATAAGTACACTCTTCACCTCGTTTGGTTAATTAGTAGAGAACGCCTGAGGCATTAATTTCGCCATTTTAGCTTTGTGCACGTGGTTTTAAAGAAAAAGATAAATATGATGATATGAACACTTTATTTATCGTCAATTTCAATCAATTGAGTAGTTATCTGCGTCTGTCACAGACATTAGTAGAGAGCTCCGCAGCCGCAAGCGCTCTGACCAGAGATAGACACGGAGCCAGCAGCAGCCACAGGACCACTGAAGCCCACAGCGCCCATGATGGGGACCTGACCAGCAACAGCGGTGTTACCGGCGACTGGCAGCTCACCAGCGACCGCCACGTTGCCTTCACCGGCGCCGCCGTACGCGCCAGCACCATAACCGGCAGCACCAAAACCGGTAGCACCATAACCAGCAGCACCGTAACCGGCAGCGCCATAACCGGCAGCAGCAGGGTAGGCGAGTCCATCGTAAGACAAACCACTAGCCAAGCCGACGGGGGCAGCCAGACCCGAAGTAGCCAAACCACAGGGGCCAGTCCGTATGGGAGAAGCAAGAACTGGAGTGGTCGCCGGGCCGTAAGCACCAAGGCAGGCCTGGCTGAATACATTCTGCAAAAGTAATTATTTTGAATAATATTAGGTGCTTTACAGAATAAGCCAAAATTAAGGGTATCAAATTGAAAACTTATACCAAGATATCAGAATGAAATTGGGATATAGCTCCAACACCAGACAATTGTAGAGACTGTAAAACCAAATATTGATGCGAATAATTACTCACCTGGACCAAGCAAGCTTGGATGCAGAGCAAAAGAACAGTGAAGGTAGACATGTTTGATGTTTGTTTGTGTTCAACGAGAAGCTGAAGACTGAATAATGAACCTGATACTATTGGCACATTTTATACCCAGTACCCTGTTGATACAAACCGTGCTTTCGAAATTTTGGAAATCGTGGAACGTGTCTATATATGTAAGTTTAAAGGTTTTTCTATTATTTAGTAAGTCTCTTGATAAAACTTACTAAAATATAAAACGGTTTTTCTTTGTAAATGGTAGGCTTATCGTTTTTACACAACCTATTAATTAATTTGTTATACCGACACACTTATATTCTTGGAAATTCATAACACAATAGAGTATAAAACCACCAAGAGTTGCACTGAAAATCATTCTGGTGTCAGCACTCGGAACAAACTACAATGTCTGCCAAAGCTATCCTCGTCCTCTGCGCTCAGGCGCTCCTGCTCAAGGTAAGAAATATTATTTGTTTTTAAGCTCCTTTGTGTTTCTGAAGCTCCAGTACTATAATTCCTTCAAAAACTTGTCCTAATAACTGCCACTTTATGTACAGTCCGCCCTCGGACAGTCATGCACCAGCCGCGCTGCGGTTGCTGATATCTCTGGACTTGGTGCTGTAAGGAACACCGGCTTGGCCGCTCCCGCCTTAGCCGCCCCTTGCGGCTTGGCTGCTCCTGCTTGGGCAAACGATGGACTACTTAACTCTGGCATTGGCTTGGCTGGCAGAGGTCTGGGTCTTAATGGACTGGCTGCTGGCTACGCAGGCAGAGGCCTGGCTAACGATGGAATCTCCGCCCCCGCCATGCAGTTCAGTCCCACCAGTGGTGGCGCTCTGCCTGTCTCCAGCGCCTCCGCTATTGCTCCCGTCGGTATCTCCGTAGCGTCTGACAATGTTTACGAAGGTGCTCTGGCTGTCGGTGGTGAGCTGCCGTTCGTGGGTACTGTTGCTTTGGAAGCTGTGGTGCCTTCTGCCGGTGCTGGCGCCGTCAACCATGCCTGTGGTAATGGCAGGAACGCCATGATCAGTGAGGCTTCTGCTTTTGGTCCGTCTGGTGCGTCTGCTGCTGCTTATGGTCCTGGTGCCGCCCTCGCTCCCACTGGTCTTGCTACTTACGGTCCTGGAGCCGCCCTCGCTCCCGCTGGTCTTGCTGCTCCTGGCCTCGGTCTTCGTGGTGGTTGGGCTGGCAGAGGATGTGGCTGCAGCATCTAAGAAGCTGTTAAGAAAAACGATGTAATTTCTTCTTTTCTTCAATGTAATAAATCAAAATGCATCAATAATTTTATTTCTTTTATTAGTTCATCCTTTTTCATTTCCACATTGTTTTAAAATAACTTTTTCTTTCAATACCTTTTATGAAAACAAATCCCCAAACCTTACTGAAAAGTAAAAAGATCACAAAATAGAAATAATTTTAGTAGACATTATACGACCTAATGGAGTAGTTCATACAACTGAATTTGTAAAGCAGGATTATGTTGGAAATATGCGAACGAAAGCAAGATTTCTGTTTACATTTCAACAATTTATATAATCAATATTTACTCTTTTGTTTTACAATATTGATAAAAAAGAATAAACAATGACATCAATTTCTTCTTTTACTGAATTTTGTTCAAACTCTTTAATAATATTATTTTTTGGTTTTATAAAATTGCATTCATGTTTTACACCGTACTTACTAATTGCATGTGGTCAAAAAAAAAAAACCTCCAGGATAGTTATTTTAAAATCATGATATTATGTGTCTTCTGTGTAGTGTTTTTGTATTGTTTTCAATAAAGATAGATTAATTTATTTGGGAAAACAAATAGTTTCTTAATTACCTTAATATAATTATAATATGATTAATGTGTAACTCACAATGTTATCCACATGTTATCATGTTATGTTGTTCAATTATTATTCATATCTATATTTGCATGACATAATGTCTGAAGGTCTTAAAATGTGCTTAAAGCTAAGTACAATTATGGATCCTGTAGACAACAAAAAGTATAAAATTAGGGGTCGAAAGAAAATTAATAAACATTCTTATAAAAAAAAATTAAACATATCCTGTAAAGGATGGTCGTCAGGTCAGCACGTCAGGCACAAAGACGAAGTCGAGATTTCCAGGCGATCATTTATTGTTTTCTTCACCTTATCTTCATACTATATATGTATATATATATATATATATATATTATAGAATTTTAAACTTCATAGTTCAAAAGTTAGAGGGGGATAAGTACACATATCTCAGAAAAAAAAAATCGTTTTGGAGCGACGAAACGATGCATTGTTTTTTTTTTTCAATTCCGATGCAACAATTGCAATGGTATTGTAAAAACGCTAATTACCTACACACTTTTATAGGAATCCTGATTGCCAGTCTTTTTTTTTTAATCAAAATTTAAAGAAAATTCTTTATTCAAATAATAAAATAATAATTCTCAATATTGTGATAATCGAACACGTTACTTATCCCTAGATACTTAAATTGGAGCTTTTATATCATATAAAGTATGTAGGTAATGACCTTATTAGTAGATAATAAAAGATTTAGAGTATTTCTTTTTCGTTTTAACGCATTTAAATAAAAGCTTGTTTTTAGTTATATATAGAATATAGGAAGTCCGCCATATTGGATTTAGACTGAAGTCACTTTATTTTTCAAATTATTCTTAGCAAGCCTTTTTATTTGATACCCATATTGTAGAAGTGTATTAGAAATAACTAGTCCGCCATCTTGCATATGCCGGATGCCATGTTGGATTTGGAATGACGTCACAAAGCTAACCATGCATTGTCATCCAAATAGAACTTGTATACACAATTTCAGCTCAATTGATTGAAGACTTGCTTCAAAATTGATTTGCAAGATTTCACCCGAACAAATATACATACATACATTGCAAGTTAAATAAAAGCTTGTAATTAATGTCAAATTCGTTTCAGCCCGGAGCCCGATTCTTCAAATTTTAAAGCAACGTTCGAATTCGCATGTCACTGACAATCTGTCAAAATAGCCTCAATTTCCGTAAACTCGTATTCTTGACAGATTGCGTCTGAGATGCGGATACGAACGCTCCATAAATTTAGTAGAATTGGCATTCTGAGTGCCGACAACATGACTATTTATAGAAATACAGTTTCAAATTTGATCTAGATGATTGGTGCCTTAGAGTTACAGTTACTATAAAAAGATTATTGCCTTCGATTCGTGTTTTAAAACAAAATCCCCTGTTTGCAAACGATTGGTACTTCTGCGTGATCCTATGATATTTCGTCCCACTGCTTGCTAGCAGAACTTTTTTTTTCTGGATGGTACATCATTAAATGACTTCTCCCGCTCTGAGCGGAGCGGAAAGGAATGACAGACTCTTACTGACTAATCCGTGATCCTTCTCGTGCCCTTTGCGTTCCAGGGTCGCGGTGACTCTTTTGAATAAATTGCGCGACCCTTGCAGTTGCTAGCAGGCCCCAAACGGACTTTTGACGTTCTGTTACTTTCCATAGTACTTAACTCTAATTTTAAGGCAGATACATGAATATATTTGAACTACGAGTGTTAGCTTGGTGGCTAGGGAGTATTTGCAATAAAATGATGAAAACATGAGTTCAAATAAAATTACGTAAATAATATTGCATTTTGCTTTATTCGTTTGAATAGATCATAATTTTTGGAACCGCTTCTTAGATGGTGCAGCCACATCCTCTATCAGCCCAATTACCGCGAAGACCGAGGCCAGAAGCAGCAAGACCAGCGGGAGCGAGGGCGGCACCAGGACCATAAGCAGCAAGACCAGCGGGAGCGAAGGCGGCACCAGAACCGTAGGCACCTATAGGGGCATACGCACCAGCCGGACCAAAAGCAGAAGCCTCACTAATCATGGCGTTCCTGCCATTACCACAGGCATGGTTGACGGCGCCAGCACCGGCAGAAGGCACCACACCTTCCATAGCAACAGTACCCACGAACGGCAGCTCACCACCCACAGCCAGAGCACCTTCATAAGCGTTGTCAGACACTACGGCGATACCGACGGGAGCGATGGCGGAGGCGCTGGAGACAGGCAGAGCGCCGCCACTGGTGGGACTGAACTGCATGCCAAGGCTGGATATTCCATCATTAGCCAGGCCTCTGCTTGCGTAGCCAGCGGCCAGTCCATTAAAACCCAGACTTCTGCCAGCCAAGCCAATGCCAGAGTTGAGGAGTCCATCGTTTGCCCAAGCAGGAGCAGCCAAGCCGCAAGGGGCGGCTAAGGCGGGAGCAGCCAAGCCGTAGGGAGCACCAAGTCCAGAGGCATCAGCAACCGCAGCGCGGCTGGTGCATGACTGTCCGAGGGCGGACTGGAAATAAAGTTGCAGTTATAAGGACAAGTTTTTGAAGGTATCATAGTACTGGAGCTTCAGAAACAAATTAGTTTGAAATAATATGTCTTACCTTGAGCAGGAGCGCCTGAGCGCAGAGGACGAGGATAGCTTTGGCAGACATTGTAGTTTGTTACGAGTGCTGACACCAGAATGATGTTCAGTGCAACTGTTCGAGGTTTTATACTCCGTTGTGTTATATCAATTCCGAAGAACATGTCTTTGTCGGTAAGTGTTATTAATTAATAGCTTGTGCAAGCACGATAAGCCTTCTATCTGTGTTATAACAAAAAAAAAAAAAACGTTTTAGTTTATGTTTTATGTTTATCAAGACACGTGCCACGTTTTCCAAAATTTCGAAAACGAGGTTCATTTCAAAAGGTTGCTGGGTATAAAATGTGTCAACAGTATCAGGTCATCATTCAGTCTTCAGCTTCTCGTTGAACACAAACAAACATTAAACATGTCTTCCTTCACTGTTCTATTGCTCTGCATCCAAGCTTGCTTGGTCCAGGTGGGTGATATTTTGCTTCTGAGATTTGGTTTGAAACCGCTTTTTTCATTAAATACTTTTTTCTTTCCTCTGGAATTGAGCCCTATTTTTGTTTTATTCTTGAGTCATGAGATAATTTACATAGTTTTGACACATTTTGTAAAAAAATATGGTTTTTATGATTATTATCTTTTCAGAATGTATTCAGCCAGGCCTGCCTTGGTGCTTACGGCCCGGCGATCGCTCCAGCTCTCGCTTCTCCCCTCCTGACTAGTCCCTGCGGCTTGGGTGCTTCGGGTCTGGCTGCCCCCTTCGGGTTAACTTCTGGTTTGGCTAACAATGGACTCGCCTACCCTGCTGCCGGTTATGGTGCTGCTGGTTATGGTGCTGGCGCGTACGGCGGCGCCGGTGAAGGCAACGTGGCGGTCGCTGGTGAGCTGCCAGTCGCCGGTAACACCGCTGTTGCTGGTCAGGTCCCCATCACAGGTATCGTGAGCTTCGGTGGCGCTGTGCCGGCTGCTGGTGCCGTGTCTATCTCCGGACAGTGCGCTTGCGGCTGCGGTGCTCTCTACTAGTATGTGCCAAATTAATCATAGTGTTGATTGAAGCCACGAACAATAAACGAATTATCCATAGCTATTTTTGTTTTCATTCTAAGCACTGCTCGATTCTTTTGAGAATATTGGCATGATATCAAGCTTTGACATATTGCTACGCTTGCAATAATTTGATCTTCATTATGTTTATAAACAGCGCGTGCCACGCTGTGTCATATTGCATCGTGCGAAATGCTAATTTAGCTAATTACTAATAATCGATTAAATTGTTTGTACGATTAAAATTTTATAATAAGTAGGTACCTAATCTTTGAAACGATTTAGCCCAAACAATATTTTGGATCACCTGTTTTTTTTATGCAAGATCTACATGTAGCTAACTATTTCTATAAACAGATATATCACCGCAAAAAAAACTGTCGATTTGAGAACCTCCTCTTTTTTTTAAGTTGGTTGAAAATCCGTGAGAATAGTAAATATCTTAATAACTACTACTACTACTAAGATATTAATAACTCTCGATATTTTGTCAGCTGCGCATTTCTTCTATAATAATTATAAATAATTAGGTAGTCCTTTAGTGTGGGACGCTACTTGTGTCGATACTCTTGCGCCATCCCATCTTCCTATCTCGTCGTGCTGTGCTGTTGCTACCGCTGCGACTACTGAGAACCTCAAACGGCGGCTATATAACAGCAGCTATTTGGCAATTGTATGTCCGAGCCGTTTGGGGTTGAAACTCTTGCACCGTGGGGTCCGAGTGCTCATGCGATATTTAAAGAACTTGCTAAATGTTTAGATGACACTTCGCATGACCCAAGGGCAGGCTTTTACTTCGGAGAGGATAAGCATTACCATACAACGTGGATATGCCACCAGTCTTTTGGGTTCAGTTCCAGTCGCTAACAATCTTTTTTGTTTTTCCGTCCCCAGCTCCGGCCGCGTGTATGTCGAAAATTATCCCAAGGAAACATACTTCCGGGTTAAAAAGTATCTTATATTCCGGACTATAATCTACCTCTGTGCCAAATTTCATCTGGATCCATTCAGTAGCTTTGGCGTGCAAGAGTAACAAACATCCATGCATCCACACGTACAAACTTTGACGTTCATAATATAGTTCATAATATTATGGCGTAAGGACTAGCGGCCAGTCCCGGTTTCACATGGGTATACATTTGTTTATTTTAATACTAGCAGCGCCCCGCGGCTTCACCCACATAAGTTTCATCCCGTGGGAATATCGGGGTAAAAATTTCTACATATAAACCATCTGTGTGCCAAACTTCATCTAAATCCGTGCAGTAGTTTTTGCGTGAAAGAGTAACATATCTCCATCCATCCATACTTACAAACTTCCCCGTTTATAATATTTGTAGGATAGCCTATGTTACTTAGGGATAGTGTAGCACTCTAATGGTGAATGAATTGTGGAAATCAGTCCAGTAGGGTTTGAATTTATTTATACAAACATACTTACAAGCCGTAATGGTTTGTATGTTTGTGACGATTAATCAATCTTTATAATAATTACTAGTATTTCGCTTGGGAGCGCGAGTTGCGAGCAACTCGCGGTGTCTTTTTAGTATTTTTTGACTAACAACAAAGGGGTTGAAAGTAGGGGGTTGAAAAGGGTTGAATTTTTATTGGCCATATACTCACCCAGATACCCTCTATACAACCCCGAAGACCATTTTTCTCTAAAATGTCAGATTTCTGAGATACGCAAAGGGGTTGTAAAAAGGGGGTTGAAAAAGGGTAATTTTTTTTTTCGTTTTATACTCATCCAGACACCCTCTATATAAACCCGAAAACCATTTTTCTCTTCGACGTCAGGTTTCTGAGATATGCCAAGGGGTTGAAACAAGGGGGTTGAAAAGGGTTGAATTTTTTATTGGCCATATACTCACCCAAATACCCTCTATACAACCCCGAAAACCATTTTTCTCTAAAATGTCAGATTTCTGAGATACGCAAAGGGGTTGTAAAAAGGGGGTTGAAAAGGGGTAGTTTTTTTTTTCGTTTTCTACTCACCCAGACACCCTCTATACAACCCCGAAAACCATTTTTGTCTTCGACGTCAGGTTTCTGAAATAATCAATGGGGTTGAAAGAAGGGGGTTGAAAAGGGGTAGTTTCAGATTTTTCCCATACTCACCCCGACACCGTCTATACAACCCCATGAAAAGTTTTCCCCCCCTAGCACGGCAAGTGGGAGAACAATTATGTCAATCAATCAATCAGTGAGTGGTTTTTTAATTATATATAATATAACTAGTATTTCGCTTGGGGGCGCGAGTTGCGAGCAACTCGCGTTGTCTTTTTAATATATTTACTCACCCAGATACCCTCTATACAACCCCGAAGACCATTTTTCTCTACTATGTCAGATTTCTGAGATACGCAAAGGGGTTGAAAGAAGGGGGTTGAAAAGGGTTGATTTTTCATTGGCCATATACTCACCCAGATAGCCCCTATACAACCCCGAAAACCATTTTTCTCTACAATGTCAGGTTTCTGAGATATGCCAAGGGGTTGAAACAAGGGGGTTGAAAAGGGTTGAATAGGGTTGAATTTTTTATTAGCCATATACTCACCCAGATACCCTCTCTACAACCCCGAAAACCATTTTTCTCTAAAATGTCAGATTTCTGAGATACGCAAAGGGGTTGTAAAAAGGGGGTTGAAAAGGGGTAATTTTTTTTTTCGTTTTATACTCGACCAGACTCCCTCTATACAACCCCGAAAACCATTTTTCTCTTCCACGTCAGGTTTCCGAGATAAGCAATGGGGTTGAAAGAAGGGGGTTGAAAAGGGGTAGTTTCAGATTTTTCCCATACTCACCCCGACACCTTCTATACAACCCCATAAAAAGTTTTCCCCTCCTAGCACGGCAAGTGGGAGAACAATTATGTCAATCAGTCAATCAATCAATCAGTGAGTGGTTTTTTAATTATATATAATATAATAATAACTAGTATTTCGCTTGGGGGCGCGAGTTGCAAGCAACCCGCGGTGTCTTTTTAGTATTTTTTGACTAACAATTATTATCTCTACAATGCCAGATTTCTGAGTTACGCAAAGGGGTTGAAAGAAGGGGGTTGAAAAGGGTTGAATAGTTTTGAATTTTTTTAATATAATAATATAATAATAATATTGTTTATTTATAAAAGAGGGCACATAAGTATACAATAAAATATCTTACATTTTTTAAAGAACACGGTTACTTATTTGCCTGAACTAGGTTGAACCTGTGTTTCAGGCTATATAGTGCTTAAACTAAGTAAAATAATAAATTAACAAAGAATCAATAACCATATAAAAAACTTAAATTAAAGAACATATTATGTTTTATTTACAGATACAAAAAAGATCTTCTGTCTCTTCGTAAGAGATGCTTTGTAAATGTTGCACAATTGTCTTTTTACAGCTATAATAGTTTAACTTATAGATATTCAGTTTTCTATTTAATCTATTGTACAAAAAAGGACCTAAAAATGTAAAAAATCTTTTAACAAAAACATATTTTGAAAACGCCATAGAATCACATACAATATCATTCCGTCTCTTATTAGTAATATCGGTGTTGTAAGAAAGCATGGTGTGCTGTTTTAATATCAAGTGCATAATGAAAAGCTGACGAACAGTCAGTACGTTGCACGATTTGTACAGGAGCTCTGTGGGATAGAGGAAAGGATGGAAATAAGCCACTTTTAAAATGGCTCTCTGAGCTCTTTCAAGCGGGAGTAAGTGAGTTTTGGACGCTC
Organism: Hecatera dysodea; assembly: GCA_905332915.2. Classification (NCBI taxonomy): domain Eukaryota; kingdom Metazoa; phylum Arthropoda; class Insecta; order Lepidoptera; family Noctuidae; genus Hecatera; species Hecatera dysodea. The sequence goes on from HG995314.1 coordinate 3,384,066, forward strand.
CACCCCATGAAGTGATACAGTACTGGATGACAGATTGACCAAGGGCCAAATAAACTTGTTTGATTAATTTTGAATCCGCAATAGCTCGCAGTTTCTTAAAAACATAGATTAACTTGCGCACTCTTTTAACCAGAATTTCAATATGTGGTTTAAAAGAGAGTGTTTCGTCTATGATTACTCCCAGATATTTAATGTTGGATGTTTGGAGGATAAAAGGGCAATCACATATACTGATTGGGTAGAGTCCACATTTATGGGCAAACAGTTGAGGATTAGCTATGTTAAATTGAGGTTTGCGCATGGAGAAGTGAATATATTTTGTCTTGTCAGCGTTTAAAGTTAGTAAATTGCTTTGAAGCCAATTAGTCACAGTATTGAAACCTGATTGAGCGTATTCGTACAATTCTTTACTGGTTTTAGCGGTAAATAGTAAGACTGTGTCATCAGCATATGTAACAACTTTGCATTGTTTAATATTTAAATTGCACAGATCATTAATATAAATCAGGAAGAGGGTTGGGCCTAGAATGCTTCCCTGAGGAACACCAAAACCAGTATTTTTTTGTTCATCGCTCGTGATATTGCCTATTCTAACACATTGATATCTGTCGTCTAGGTAGTCAGCAAAGAGTTTCAGCGGCGTTCCTCTTATTCCCATGGTCTCTAATTTATTAAGGAGCAGTGAAACTGATACTGTGTCAAACGCCTTCGCAAGGTCAAGGAAGACCCCCAGGGTCTGGTTCCCTTTGCCAAGTTCCTCCGAGACATAACCGGTAAGGTGGTGCACTGCATCGGCTGTGGATAATTTGGCTCTAAAACCAAATTGCGCAGGTGATAATAGACAATTTTTTTCTAAATAGTCAACTAGCCTATTGTTTATAAGTTTCTCTAGTATTTTAGATATGGAGGATAGTAACGATATCGGCCTATAATTATTAACTACATCTTTCTTTCCGGATTTATAGATTGGGATTACAACTGCTTTTTTTAAGCATCTAGGAAAAATGCCTTCGGAAAAACACATACGAAATATATGTGTTAAGGGAGGTACCAGGATATGCTTGTATTTTTTCAGGATATTACTGCTAATATTATCCACTCCCACTGCACAGCCATCTTTTAGTCCACTGATGATTCGGGTTATTTCGTCTTCGTCAGTGTCCAGTAAGCCAAAAGACTGTAGTGCCCGCAGACTATTTAAGTCTGGGGTAACACAGTAATGATTAGGAATTTGTTTGGCAAGAGTTTTCCCAACATTCACGAAAAAGTTATTGACAAGGTTGGCTGATACTAGAGATGAACGATTAGTTGGCAATAAACTCGAATTTGATTCACGTTGTTTTGACATATAAGTGACATTTTTAATATGTTTCCAAAGTTGCTTGCTATTGTTTCCTGCTCTATGTAATTCATTTTTATCGTAATTATTTTTTAAGCTCTTTAAGAGATTGTTACAAAAATTCCTGTATCTTTTATATGTGTTTTTAAGGTTAATGTTACCTGGGTTTCTCCTAGATGCCTGATGAAGTTTATCTCTGTGTCTTATACATCGAACCAGGCCAGGAGTAATCCAAGGTTTAATATTATAAAGTTTCTTATTTGCTGTTATAACAGTCGTGTTATGTAATATTGCTAATTGAACATGTTTTATTACGTACGATAAAGCAAAATTTGCGTCAGCAGTATTGTAAACTGGGCTAAAGTCAAGTTTGCATAAATCATACTCGAGTTTGTTTGTGTTTAGTTGCGTTTTTGTCTGGAGACGATTTTGCTTAGGCAGCATTAAGTTTAGGGTTAGTAGAACAGCGTGATGGTCAGTAATTGTTGAGTTAGTGACAAGCGTAACATACGATAAACTTGATTTGATGATCATATGATCGAGGCAGGAACCGCTATGATGTGTAGGCAAAGAGTGTGCAGGTAGGAAACCATGGAAAGAGCAGATATTAAGATACTCTTGGGTCCCTGCATCGCAGTTTTCAGAGTTTATATTTATATTGATGTCACCTGTTAGTATAACATTATTGAATGTGCTTAAGTCTTGGAAAATCTGGTTTAGAGAAGCATTAAAACAGTCCAAGTTTCTAGAGGAAGGGGATCTGTACATAGCGATTATTGCTGTAGTAGTACCAATTTTGATGATTAAACAATTACAGTCTTTTAGGGTAGGTTCTTCCACTGTGACCATGAATGATTCTTTAGAAAAGACCACAACACCATCATTTTGGTTGTTGTTTTGTTTGGTATAAAATAAGTTGTACCCTGGCATTACCGGGAGGTTATCCAGGCGTTTAGATAGCCAGCACTCGGTCAGTACCATTACATCACAGTTAAAATTAAGTCTATGAAGAAAAATGTTGAAGCTATCCATATTCTTATAAATACTGCGAATGTTTTGGGTTAGTATGGTTAATGGTTTTTTATAATCGGAAAGATATTGTATGCAGTCCTCAACCTGGCATGACTTAGAATCTGGTACAAATGTGTTATCTATATCGGTAATTAAGTTGTTATCCATAATTTCGTAAAAATAAAAATATAAACTGTTAGTTAAGACTAAAATACAAACAAATATGTGGCGCTCTTAGGCGCCTTCATAATCTATCGAGTTTATGTACCTGTTTTCGGCAGCTTTTTTAGCAGGACACTCTGTATCTCCGGTCTTGTGGTTTGCTGGTTTTTTGAAGCGCAAACATGTTGCACATTTTGGCGCAACGGCTTTATTAGTGCAGTCTTGAATAGAGTGCCCTTCTTCAGCGCAGTGTCCACATGTAGGGGCAGCTACTTTGCACGTCTTGGCTGCATGACCGAATTGCTGGCACTTGTAACATCTCGTTACCAGTGTAAAGTCTCGAACCGGACAAGAGGTCCAATTTATAAACAGTCTGTCCTGTGTGATGAGAGCCTTACGAATCATAGCTGGAACTTCTATAATGTAGTTACAGTTCTCTGCATCTTTTCTGCCAGATTTATGGCTTAGTTTTATTGAGGTCAAAAATGTATCCTTGGAGATAGTGGGCAGTTTGTCGGCCAAGTTTTGATCATATATACATTTATAAACCTCATTTTCAGCCATAGATGCAGGTACCCCTATAACTATTACGCGTGGTTTGCGCTTTCGAGGTTCATCGACGGTAAGGGCTGACGATGCAATTTGGACTGTTTGCTTTAGTTTTTCTAGGTCTTCCTTAGTCTCCGTGCTGATTATGAGTCCACCTTTTCCTATTTTGCGCACACTTCTGACCTTCAGTTTCAAATCACCAGGGCATATGATTTTTTGGACCATGTTCTTGGTTTCATCACTGGTTTTGGAATTGTCGCAAGGAAAAATGGCCACGGAGCTAAAGGTATTGGGACGAACAAAGCTGTTGGTCCCCTTCTTCACCATATCTGCAAATGAAGTTGGTCCTGTCTCCGGCTTTGCACTAACGACCTTGTACTCTTTGATCGTCCGGTTCATCTCCATAACGTAGTCCTTAAGGTTACGGTCTTCTTTCAATTTAATCAAGGAGTTGTGGGTCTTATAGGCGTATTGTTTCAGCGACTGGTAATGAACAGCCATTTGCGAAACTCCATGTCCAACTTTTCGGCAAAGATTGCTAATTTTTAGCTTCTGTTCAGAGTTTAACTTCCCATCAGAAGCAATCGCGCAAACCTCATTTAAACATTGCTCAATGGAGTTCATCCAGGTCTGAATCTCGGGTGTCGAGACAGTCTCCATTTCCTCGTTTTCTATGACTTGATCACGTCTTGGTTGTTGGGGCTCTATCGGTGTAGGTGTTGGTGGAGGGCTGCGTCGCGTCAACCCACTCCGGTTGAAGGGGCTGCCTTCCATATTTTAGATTATTGAAATAATCTAAATCAGTCCATTTTTGACTAAACAGCACTTATAAGTTGAGATTGTCACACACGCTAGTAGGTACACGAAAAAGTGTTTTGTCATGTATTGACGATGTCCCACCCAGATGTCCTCTATACAACCCCGAAAACCATTTTTCTCTTCGACGTCAGGTTTCTGAGATACGCAAAGGGGTTGAAAGAAGGGGGCTGAAAAGGGTTGAATTTTTTATTCGCCATATACTCACCCAGATACCTTCTATACAACCCCGAAGACCATTTTTCTCTAAAATGTCAGATTTCTGAGATACGCAAAGGGGTTGAAAGAAGGGGGTTGAAAAGGGTTGAATAGGGTTGAATTTTTTATTGGCCATATACTCACCCAAATACCCTCTATACAACCCCGAAAACCATTTTTCTCTAAAATGTCAGATTTCTGAGATACGCAAAGGGGTTGAAAGTAGGGGGTTGAAAAGGGTTGAATTTTTTAGTGGCTATATACTCATCCAGGCACCCTCTATACAACCCCGAAAACCATTTTTCTCTAAAATGTCAGATTTCTGAGATACGCAAAGGGGTTGTAAAAAGGGGGTTGAAAAGGGTTGAATTTTTTAATGGCCATATACTCATCCAGACACCCTCTATACAACCCCGAAAACCATTTTTCTCTAGAATGTCAGGTTTCTGAGATACGCAAAGGGGTTGAAAGAAGGAGGTTGAAAAGGGGTAATTTTTTTTTTCGTTTTATACTCACCCAGACACCCTCTATATGACCCCGAAAACCATTTTGCTCTAAAATGTCAGATTTCTGAGATACGCAAAGGGGTTGTAAAAAGGGGGTTGAAAAGGGGTAATTTTTTTTTCGTTTTATACTCATCCAAACACCCTCTACACAACCCCGAAAACCATTTTTCTCTTCGACGTCAGGTTTCTGAGATAAGCAATGGGGTTGAAAGAAGGGGGTTGAAAAGGGGTAGTTTCAGATTTTTCCCATACTCACCCCGACACCTTCTATACAACCCCATAAAAAGTTTTCCCCTCCTAGCACGGCAAGTGGGAGAACAATTATGTCAATCAGTCAGTGAGTGGTTTTTTAATTATATATAATATAACTAGTATTTCGCTTGGGGGCGCGAGTTGCGAGCAACTCGCGGTGTCTTTATAGTATTTTTTGACTAACAATTATTATCTCTACAATGTCAGATTTCTGAGATACGCAAAGGGGTTGAAAGAAGGGGGTTTAAAAGGGTTGAATAGGGTTGAATTTTTTTTGGCCATATATTTTTCCAGATGTCCTCTATACAAACCCGAAAACCATTTTTCTCTACAATGTCACGTTTCTGAGATACGCAAAGGGGTTGAAAGAAGGGGGTTGAAAAGGGTTGATTTTTATTGGCCATATACTCACCCAGATACCCTCTATACAACCCCGAAAACCATTTTTCTCTTCAATGTCAAGTTTCTGAGATACGCAAAGGGGTTGAAAGTAGGGGGTTGAAAAGGGTTGAATAGGGTTGAATTTTTTATTGGCCATATACCCATCCAGATACCCTCTATACAACCCTGAAAACCATTTTTCTCTAAAATGTCAGATTTCTGAGATACGCAAAGGGGTTGTAAAAAGGGGGTTGAAAAGGGGTAGTTTTTTTTTTCGTTTTTTACTCATCCAAACACCCTCTATACAACCCCAAAAACCATTTTTCTCTTCGACGTCAGGTTTCTGAGATAAGCAATGGGGTTGAAAGAAGGGGGTTGAAAAGGGGTAGTTTCAGATTTTACCCATACTCACCCCGACACCTTCTATACAACCCCATAAAAAGTTTTCCCCTCCTATATATTATTATAATAATGAAACACGTGAATGTCGCAAACAGACAAGGCTTTTTTTTTTAAATTTTACATTGTATCATGCCACAGATAATAATAAAATAGGAGTGTAGTTTTTATATTGCACAAGAGATGGCGTTACTGGTAGTTAAAATCAAACACTTTTATGATTTTGATAAATCATTTTAACAATAATATTAGTGTAGAAAATACTAAAATACTTCTGTCCATCTATTACCCAGCCCATCCAAATGATAAAATTTGACACACGTATACTATGTTCTTGAATAAGGCATCGGTTGCTTTTCATACGGGAATATGTTTCCTTGGGAATGTTTTCAACTTGCACGTGGGTGAAACCACTGCCAGAAACTAGAATTGATTTTTTTTAAACGTCCATTTATGATGCTTTTTTTTTAAGGACGTGAAATCATCAACTGACTTCTTTCTTCCGCTTCGAGGCGGAGCGGAAGGAAGTGTCAGACTCTTACTGACGAAAACCCATCCGCGTTCATCCAAAAGCTTTTTGCGTTTCAGGGCCGCCATGACTTTTTCTAAGAAATTCCGTAACCCTGGCAATATTACAGGGGAGCAATTTCAAAAACCCTGGTTCAATTGAAAGTCTGGAGCGAGGAGGCATGAGAAGCGGTCACCTCTTTCTGCGAAGCAGTAATGCTAGCGATGAAGAAGGCAGACCGCGTGCGGGAGAGGGGAACCTCACGCCCCAGCCGTCGCAACAGAAGAAGACGGCCCGGGCGTTCGGGAGTCGCAGGGCGATTCCCGAAGAGTTTTTGAGTATTCATTAAACTTGCCAGGTTTCAAATGTACAGCTATTATTCTTTACAGATTATTAATAATATCCAAAAACCCAGATCTCGTCACTCCCTTAAGATCATCAAAACTGTAAGGCTACTTTTGAAGTCATAGTAAGCTGATCGTGAAAGCTAAGATTAGCTCATTGTCAACATAAAAATTAAGAAATCCCTAAATATAGGGGAATGAAAATTTGTATTGAACATTTGTCAAATTTCCACCTGAAGGATAATTTTTAATCTTGTATGTAAATATGCCACATCGTATGTAATGTAGTAAGGAATATGAACAAATAAAATTACGATAATAATGATGCAGTCTGCTTTATTGATTAAGATTAAAGCAATTTCATATTTTTTGGAATAAGTTTTTAGATGGTGCAGCCACATCCTCTGCCAGCCCAACTACCGCGAAGGCCGAGGCCAGAAGCAGCAAGACCAGCGGGAGCGAGGGCGGCACCAGGACCGTAAGCAGCAAGACCAGTGGGAGCGAGGGCGGCACCAGGACCGGAGGCACCCAGCACAGGGCCATATGCACCAGCCGGACCAAAAGCAGCACTCTCACTGGTCATGGCGTTCCTGCCACTACCGCAGGCATGGTTGACGGCACCAGCACCGGCAGAAGGCACCACACCTTCCACAGCAACAGTACTCACGAACGGCAGCTCACCACCGACAGCCAGAGCACCTTCATAAGCGTTGTCAGATACAACGGAGATACCGAAGGGAGCGATGGCGGAGGCGCTGGAGACAGGCAGAGCGCCGCCACTGGTGGGACTGAACTCCATGGCAAGGCTGGAGATTCCATCGTTAGCCAGGCCTCTGCCTGCGTAGCCAGCGGCGAGTCCATTAAAACCCAGACCTCTGCCAGCCAAGCCAATAGCAGAGTTGAGGAGTCCATCGTTTGCCCAAGCAGTGCCAGCCAAGCCGCAAGGGGCAGCTAAGGCGGGAGCGGCCAAGCCGTAGGAAGCACCTAGTCCAGAGACATCAGCAACCGCAGCGCGGCTGGTGCATGACTGTCCGAGGGCGGACTGGAAATAAAGTGTCAGTTATAAGGACAAGTTTTTGAAGAAATAGAAAGAGTTGTATAAGAAAAGATTGTTTCTTACCTTGAACAGGAGCGCCTGAGCACAGAGGACGAGGATAGCTTTGGCAGACATTGTAGTTTGTTTCGAGTGCTGACACTAGAATGATGTTCAGTGCCACTGTTTGATGTTTTATACTCGAAGATTGTATCAATGTAAAAGACTGTATGTATGCTTGTGCAAGCATGATAAGCCTGCTATTAACTATTAAAAAAATATATAAATTTATTGAGCTTAATCAAGTCACGTTTTGAAAATTTCAAAAGCATGGTTGGTATCAATGGGTGCCAGGTATAAAATGTGTCAACAGTATCAGGTCTTCATTCAGTCTTCAGCTTCTCGTTGAACACAAACAAACATCAAACATGTCTTCCTTCACTGTTCTGTTGCTCTGCATCCAAGCTTGCTTGGTCCAGGTGAGTGAATTATTGTTTTAAAATGATTTTCGTTAATATTATTCACTGGTATTGAAGCTCCATTCTAGTTTTATTCTTAAAAAGCTCTTAAAGTTCTGTTCGAAGTTTTCTGTAAAGAATATTATATATTTTCAATCTTTACTTTGCAGAATGTATTCAGCCAGGCCTGCCTTGGTGCTTACGGCCCGGCGACCGCTCCAGCTCTTGCTTCTCCCGTGCTGGCTGGTTCCTGCGGTTTGGCTGGTAATGGTCTGGCGTCGCCCTTTGGCTTGTCTTCTGGTTTGGCTAACAACGGACTCGCCTACCCTGCTGCTGCCGGTTATGGTGCTGCCGGTAACGGTGCTGCTGGTTATGGTGCTGGCGCGTACGGAGGCGCCGGTGAAGGCAACGTGGCGGTTGCTGGTGAGCTGCCCGTCGCCGGTAACACCGCTGTTGCTGGTCAGGTCCCCATCATGGGCGCTGTGAGCTTCGGAGGCGCTGTGCCGGCTGCTGGTGCCGTGTCCATCTCCGGTCAGTGCGCTTGCGGCTGCCGTGCCCTCTACTAGTTCATCTGTAGTACTCTCTGTCTCATAGATTAAAAGTCGTACTGTTGATTGGAACCACGAAAAATATACGAAGTGTACAAAACAATATTTTCCTTTTTATTTCAAAGCCCTGCCCGTTCATTTTCGAGGATACAGGTATGGTGATGGTCAAATTTAATGCAAAATATTTTTGTAGCTGGTACAAAAATATAATTTATAAAAAAAAAAGTGTACTCACTCCTAACAAAAAAAAACATTGACAGTAAATTCAGGCTCCATGGAGATTGCACACAGTAAAGATTGCTGAAAAGAATTGATCGGAGAGTCAAACTTTTAATCTGCCGGTGGGAAACTTAATAGGGAAATATAAGAATAGCACATTGCCATTTATGTGGTAATTTTAAAAAAGGTGTGTACCTACCACACTGTTACATAATTATTGCATCGAGCAATACATAAACTAAATATTTAAATGTTTTTGCATATTCAACCTTTTGTACCCACTGCTGGGACTAGGCGTCCTCTCTCGGAGAGGGAATGGGCCGCAATCCACCACGCGGACCCAGGGTGGGTTGGTGAATGTCACATGTCTTCGAATTTTTGGTTCTAGGACATGCCAGTTTCCTCATGATGTTTTCTCTCACCGTTTTGAGAGCAGTGGTACTGAAATTAATTTCACAACTTAATACGCCTGACTGAGTTTGAACCGCGACCTACAATTCGTAAGTCGGGGCCGTTACCACTCGGCCACCACTGCTCTATAGTTTCATTCATTTTTTTGACTTAACATCTGTTTGAAGTTTAGTCGCGGGTTAACTTCTAACATGAAAAGAAAAATCGTAATTTTAGAAAATAATGTCTTATTGGCGGTTGTTACTCTTAATAAGGTTTCTGACATAGAAACCTGATATTTTTACTCTAGTGAAAGTTTCCGAGCAAATCGATATTTAAACAGAAGAGGGGGAGGGGGTAATTTATATTGTTGGTTCTTTTAATAAACTGGTAACTCGTGGCAAACGCAGAAAAATGGATCATAGAGAGACTAAAGGGAAAGCGCAGAAAGATCATCATCTGCCTAGTCTTTTCCCAACTATATTGGGGTCGGCTTCCAGTCCTATCGGATTCAGCTGAATACCAGTATTTATTGGAAGCACAGAAAGATAATACTGGGTATTTATTTCAATATAATTGTCAAATTATAAATCAGAATGCTAGTACCTAGTGTTTATTATCTCTATAAAGTGATGAACAAACTTCATGATAACTCTTATACAGGGTGTCCAGAAAATAGCATGACATACTGCAGGGGGTGATAGTTTGGGTCAATACCTACTAAAACAACACAATATATTTGTTCAGCAAAATCTTAAGAATTTACAGATTTACAATTTTTTCCGAAATATCAAAAAATCTGAAATAAAAAAATCTCTACCTTAAAACGGATTTTTGAGCATATCGTAACGAAAATTTCATTTTCTAGTATTTTTTTACATCAAATTATTCGTGGATGGTCACTTTACTTACTGAAAAATTATGACAATGGCAAGAAAAACAAATATGGTTCAGTACTGGGGTTGTAACTGTAGGTTCGATTAAATTTACGCCGGGGCGAAACTCTGCTGCCGCGGCAGATTGCTGCGCAGCGGACGGAGCTCCGGCGGGATCTCACGGAGGTATGGAGACAGCGACTGCTGCAACCCAGCGCTGGGCACGCCGCCATTGCGGCGATCCCCTCTTTGAGGAGTGGTTAGAGAGACGCCACGGCGTCCTCACCTTCCGCCTGACACAGGTGCTCACCGGACACGGCTGTTTCGGGAGGTACCTGTGTCGGATCCAGCGGGAGGACACGTCCGGGTGTCATCACTGTGTGGATCGCCCGGAGGACACGGTGGAGCACACGTTGGAGGTCTGCCCTGCCTGGGCGGAGCACCGCCGTGTCCTCATCGAGGCGATCGGCGGCGGCGACCTCTCGCGTGCGGCCCTGGTTCAAGCCATGGTCGGGAGCGAGGAGGCATGGGAGGCGGCCGCCTCCTTCTGCGAAGCAGTAATGCTAGCGAAGGAGGAGGCGGAGCGCGTGCGAGAGAGGGAAGCCCCTCTATCCAGCCGCCGCAACAGGAGAAGACGCCCCGGGCGTCGGGAAACGCAGGGCGATTCCCGGCCACCGTAGGCGCGGGCCTGCGGATGGCGAGCTATGGGTGGCTCGCCGTCCGATAGCAACCAGGCCCGAGTCGACGGCGCGTCGTGTTCCACGCGCGCCTCAAAGAGCCGTCAGCAAAGAAGACGGGGCCCCATAGGGTCAGTGCCTGCTAGGGTTGCGGAATTTGTTCGAAAGAGTCACCGCGGCCCTGGAACGCAAAGGGCACAAGCAGGAACACGGGTGGGTTTTAGTCAGTAAGAGTCTGACACTCCCTTCCGCTCCGCCCAGAGCGGGAGAAGTCATTTGATAATTTCCCATCAAAAAAAAAAAAAAAAAAAAGGTTCGATTAAATTATCCTTTATTATTAAATCTGCAGAACGAATAGATCTGATTCAAGTTCCGATAGCGAAACGGAAGATCGTCGTCAGAGTAACTAATGTTAATTTAATAAATGTAGTTTTTATTTATCATGTACAAAGACTTAAAACGATTTACACTCACCATTGTAATAGTATATAATATTTCCTTAAATAAGTAAATGAAGAATAGCTTCATTTCTATATTATAAAATATGTAAAATTATATCGTAAGATCTGACCGACATTACAAAACTCATGTAAACCCCTGGTCTTTCCTGTCATCACTCTGCCTCAGCGCGCCTTCCTAGGGCACACAGTTCTAGCACAGTAGAAATATGGAACAGTACAGAAACTACGAACGTTTGTTCGTAGTTTCTGTACTGTTCCATATTTCTACTCCCGTTTGGTCGAAACGGCACACTCACACAGACGCGCACATCTACGAGGCCCCTAAGGGACCTTCGCGGTGCGCTCAGTGGCGGGTGCCGTGTTCATAGATAATACCTACGCTATTATAATGGCTATAGGTGGACCACTCAGGTTTTCGTTTTGCAAAAACTGTGTACCCAAGCACAGATTTTTAATACTAGTATTAAATCCTTATACCGAAGACTAATTTTAATTTATATTGAATTATAATTTATATAACATAAGGAGTATGAAAAAATAAATGACCATAATTTTACGACAACATTATATTCTAGTCGTTTTAATGTTTGTTCGGGCATAACTCCGTCGCTTGCCAACCGATTTGAAAAATTCTTTTTTTGTTGGAAAGGGTATAACTTCCCAAATGGTCCCATGAAAATTTTATCGAAATCGAACAAGCGGGTTTTTGTTAATTTCAATAAATGATAGCAAATCTGTCGGGATAGCTGAAATCGCATGTTTGTTTATTGTTTACACCAATTTATACCACGTACGCTGTGATGGGTATGTTTAGCTGGGAGTGAACCACTAAAAAGTGAAAAATAAAAAACTTTTTACAAAAAATACAACCGACTTATAAACAAAAAAAAAACAAAAAGTACCTACAAAATAACTTTAATTTCGGAAGTCGGTGTTTTTTATTGCTTTTTTGTTTTAAAAAATACAACCGACTTCTAAAACAAAAAAACCAAAAAGTACAAAATAACTTTAATTTCGGAAGTCGGTGTGTTCAAAACAAAAAAGCAATCAAAAACACCGAGTTCCGAAATTAAAGGTATTTTGTACTTTTTGGTTTTTTTTTTGTTTAGAAGTCGGTTGTATTTTTTGTAAAAAGTTTTTTTATTCAACATACAGAAATCCTTCATCAAAATTTTAGGGCAGATATTAGGTATACTTAATTGAAATGGAATAAAATGGCATAGAAATGATAAACAATATTCAGTTTGTATTTTTTTTTTACAATGGCATTATTTACATTTTGACCAAAGAAGAAAGTCGCATGGAATAACATGCACTAACGCATTTTCGCGTGACTATTTCTCCCAGTCAACTCCTACCGCAAGTCGTGTTAAAGAACTTCGTTCCAATAAAACACTTATTGCAAACATTAAAAGTGACAACCCTAACTCTCTACTGGAGCGTAGGTAATTATTTCAACAAATGGGCTTAGTTTCCATACTGTTCCATATTTTTACTGTGGTTCTAGGGTCCCGGTCAAACAATAGATTATACTTTTAATGCCACATATAAAATAAAGAAATCAAAGTTAAGACCATTGTTTAAAAAAAAAAACTTTTTACAAAAAAATACAACCGACTTTTCCACAAAAAATCAAAAAAGTACAAAATAACTTTAAATTCGGAACTCGGTGTTTGTGGTTCCTTTTTCGTTTTTTGAACACCGACTTCCGAATTTAAAGTTATTTTGTACTTTTTTGATTTTTTGTGGAAAAGTCGGTTGTATTTTTTTGTAAAAAGTTTTTTTATTTTTCAATTTTTAGTGGTACCTACACCCCCTCCCCTCCCCCACCTAAACGAACCAATTACATTGGTGTAAAAAAAACGCACTGTTCCAAATGCAGAGTAAACTAAAAGGTCGTCAATGTAGACAATGTAGATATTTTTTTTAGATTTTTGTTGATTTTTCAAAAACCGCTTGTTCGATTTCGATAAAATTTTCATGGGACCATTTGGAAAGTATACCCTTTCCAACAAAAAAAGAATTTTTCAAATCGGTTGGCAAGCGACGGAGTTATGCGCGAACAAACAATAAAAAAAAAAAAATTGAGAACCTCCTCCTTTTTTAGAAGTCGGTTAAAAATAATTAGATATCAACAGAAATTTATAATAAGAAAATTGTAAGTCCGGTTTTTATATAAGTTTTTTATTTTATATAGTAAAAATATAAACGTTGCGTTGTGTCAAGGACGCAGCCGCAATGGAGAATATGAAATGTATAAATCAGAAAGCAGTAAGGATAAAGATAGAAACGAAAATATTGATGCAGTTTATTTTATTAGGTTGTAGAAATTATCATTTTTAAAATCAAGTTCTTAGAGGTTGCAGCCACATCCTCTGTCAGCCCATCCTCCGCGAAGACCGAGGCCAGGAGCAGCAAGCCCAGCGGGAGCGAAGGTGGCACCAGGACCGTAAGCAGCAAGCCCAGCGGGAGCGAAGGTGGCACCAGGACCGTAAGCAGCAAGACCAGCGGGAGCGAGGGTGGCACCAGGACCGGAGGCACCCACAGGCCCATACGCACCAGCCAGACCAAAAGCAGCAGTCTCACTGGTCATGGCGTTCCTGCCATTACCGCAGGCATGGTTGACGGCACCGGCACCGGCAGAAGGCACCACACCTTCCATAGCAACAGTACCCACGAACGGAAGCTCACCACCCACAGCCAGAGCACCTTCGTAAATATTATCAGACGCTACGGAGATACCGACGGGAGCAATAGCGGAGGTGCTGGAGACAGGCAGAGCGCCGCCACTGGTGGGACTGAACTGCATGGCGGGGGCGGAGATTCCATCGTTAGCCAGGCCTCTGCCTGCGTAGCCAGCGGCCAGTCCGTTGAAACCCAGACCTCTGCCAGCCAAGCCAATACCAGAGTTAAGGAGTCCATTGTTTGCCCAAGCAGGAGCAGCCAAGCCACAAGGGGTGGCTGAGGTGGAAGTGGCCAAGCCGTAGGGAGCAGCAAGTCCAGAGGCATCAGTAACCGCAGCGCGGCTGGTGCATGACTGTCCCAGTGCGGACTGAAAGTAAAGTGAAAGTTATAAAGACAAGTTTTTGAACGAATTATAGTGCTGGAGCTTCAGAAACACAAAATAGCTTTTAAAAATAAACAAATAATGTGTCTTACCTTGAGCAGGAGCGCCTGAGCGCAGAGGACGAGGATAGCTTTGGCAGACATTGTAGTTTGTTGCGAGTGCTGACACCAGAATAATGTTTAGTGCAGCTGTTGGATGTTTTATACTCGAAAAACTTATCAATTTCCAAGAATGTAAGTATGTCGGTATTAACAATTAATTAATATCTTGGGCAAGCATGATAAGCCTATTACTTACTTTATTAAACGTCACGTTTTGAAAATTTCAAAAGCATGGTTGGTATCAATAGGCGCCAGGTATAAAATGTGTCAACAGTATCAGGTCTTCATTCAGTCTTCAGCTTCTCGTTGAACACAAACAAACATCAAACATGTCTACCTTCACTGTTCTGTTGCTCTGCATCCAAGCTTGCTTGGTCCAGGTGAGTGACTTACTGTTTTTAAATTTGGTTCTTGACAGTTTTTCGTACATATTTTTTATCTGGTATTGAAGCTTTTCTGTAAAGAATATTATATATTTTCAATCTATACTTTGCAGAATGCATTCAGCCAGGCCTGCCTTGGTGCTTACGGCCCAGCGATCACTCCAGCTCTTGCTTCTCCCGCGCTGGCTGGTTCCTGCGGCTTGGCTGGTAATGGTCTGGCGTCGCCCTTCGGCTTGTCTTCTGGTTTGGCTAACAATGGACTCGCCTACCCTGCTGCTGCTGGTTTGGCTAACAACGGACTCGCCTACCCTGCCGCTGCCGGTTATGGCGCTGCTGGTTATGGTGCTGCCGGTTATGGTGCTGGCGCGTACGGCGGCGCCGGTGAAGGCAACGTGGCGGTCGCTGGTGAGCTGCCCGTCGCCGGTAACACCGCTGTTGCTGGTCAGGTCCCCATCATGGGCGCTGTGAGCTTCGGCGGCGCTGTGCCGGCTGCTGGTGCCGTGTCTATCTCTGGACAGTGCGCTTGCGGCTGCGGTGCCCTCTACTAGTCTGTGCTAATGATTGAAATACGTATTGATTGAAACCACGAAAAATAAACGAAGTGAACAAAGCAATGTTTTATTGTTTTTGCTCTGCCGTATCATTTCGATAATATCGGCGTGATATTATGAGTCGCATTTATTTTGTCTACATTCATAAACTAAGTAATATTGAAATTATATATAAGACTTTTCCTGTCAATTCCTGTGTGTGTAGACACAGGGTATACAACTACATACCTTTTGATTTAACAGTAGCATTTTTATTTATTTTTAACTTGGGAAGTCTCCAAAGAACGGTTACGAGTCGACTGTTTTTTTTTTCGTGTGGTTTACCTGGTTATTGGGTGTACCGATTTTGATGATTCGCTTTATATTCGAAAACTGGTGCTTGTCATGTGGTCCCATTTCAATTTGAGATCTTTCTACAAGCATTTGAGTTAACTCTAATAATTTGTGGCTTCAACTACGTTGATGATGCTTTTGTTCTCTCATTGTCGATGTAAAATGAAAAGAATAAAAAATACTTTTCACAAAAAAAAAAACAACCGACTACCAAACAAAAACAAAAGTATTATATAACTTTAATTTCGAAAGTCGGTATTCAAATAACGAAGAAACAACCAGAAACACGATAGTTTTGAAGAGCATCTTAGTACTTCGAAGTAGTCCCTTTCTAGTTTGGTGAAGATCTGATGAAGAACGGAGACAGGAAACGGAACTCTTTAGTTAATAATAGCAAATCTTTCGGGATTGCTGAAATCTCATGTTTGTTTATTGTTTACACCAGTTTATAACACGTACGCTGTGATAGGTGCATTTAGCTGTGGGGTGTCATCACTAAAAAGTGAAAAAGAAAAAAACTTAAAAAAATGACGAAACGACTAAATCTGTGAAGATGAAAATTAGCAAGGACTTAGATTATAAGTGTGTGAATGAAAAATCAATATGATTATTTATATAATAATGATTATCTTTGCGATTTTAATTTTCAAATTTAATTATAATTTTATTTATTTAAATTTATGTACAATAGTGGTACATGGGCGGACTTAATGCAACATGGCATTCTCTACCAGTCAACCTTTGGGTTAAAAATTAAACACTGTGGTTGGTGAACAACAATTTTTTTTTTGGGATACAAATTACAAATAATATGCTTATTATTAATAAAATACATATATATGCTAAAAGAATAAACTAATAAATATTACGTTTTATAATATTTTTTTATGTATAAGAGAACTTATAATAATTATGACGAAGACCAAACTAAGAACGAAGATGACTAATTATTAACTTATTATTAGTATTGTATTATTGAATAAGTATCAACTTATTATTAACATAGTATTATTGAATAATTATCAAATTATAATTGAAATTGTTTACCACTGAATGAACTGACAAATGGAATGATTTATATATTTATTGATACAGATATTTATGTTTGTAAGATTATTTCATATTAATTACACTATAACATAAATGCTTGCTCAGTGTGAAACTAATTCATCCAATGTTACAAATCTAAGTATCGTGAGGTTTCCCTCTCTCGCACGCGGTTCGCCTCCTCCTTCGCTAGCATTACTGCTTCGCAGAAGGAGGTGACCGTTTCCCATGCCTCCTCGCTCCGGGCCATGGCTTGATCCAGGGCCGGATGCGAGAGGTCGCTGCCGCCGATCGCCTCGATGAGGACACGGCGTTGCTCTGCCCAAGAAGAGCAGTCCTCCACCGTGTCGGGCGATCCATACAGTAAGTGTGGGACCCTTGTCCGGCCAAATAAAATGTAAAAGACCAAGGGGTCATTCGGCAGAGATAGGTGATTATTTAAATAGGGGTAATTATAGAAGACATACGACTTTGGCGTTCGTTATTGGATATTGTTCGTTACATGATATAGCCCAACAAAAAACTGTATGACTATTATAAGTTGAATGAAGGAAAATAAGGAGAATGTTTTTTTTTTGGAATAAAAAATATGACTCCACATGGTCATCATCTCAAATTAAATATTTTTATAGAATCAAAAAAATCTGTCCTTCAGAAATCTACTTAGACATAAGCAAATAATTATTAGTCCTTAGAAAAAATATTACGTTTTCTTTTCGGGAATATGCACCATTATAATATATAATCGTCAGTAGATAACACGTGAGTTTGCCAGAGTGACTTATGCTGAGTTTAAAAAAAAACTTTAGATGTCTTCAAGGCGTGAGTGAATAGGCTCTTGATATCATGCGCTTCACCATCAACGATTGCATCACTGCTTACCATCAGGTAAGATCGCAGTCATGCACTAATTTAAATAATTAAAAAATGTAGGTAACTCGTAAACTTCAGGTTCGATTTTGTTGCATCTTTGCACACCTAGTAACTTCTAATGAATGAGTCGATCAACAATGGGTTCATGCCTGGGGACTGATTTTTTTTTTTTTAGACCAGGTCTCATCTATACTTATAATAAATCTGTAGAGAGGTCAATTCTGTACAAGGAATATATTTTCAAAATAACTATCAGGGGGTGATTAGTGATCGATACTGGTGCCAAAAATGCAATCAGTAAAATTTTTGTCTGTCTGTCTGTCTGTCTGTCTGTCTGTCTGTCTGTCTGTATGTTCTTTATAGAAACAAAAACTACTCGACCGATTTTAACGAAACTTGGTGCAATTATTCTTCATACTCCTGGGCAGGTTATAGTATACTTTTCATCACGCTACAATCAATAGGAGCAGAGCAGTGAAGGAAAATGTTGGGAAAACGGGAGAAGTTACTCCATTTTTTGAGCTTCCGTCGCGTGTGTAGCCTTAATGGTTAAAGTTACATAGAAATCATGTATTACGGAAATGTTCTACATAAAATTATCTAAAAAATATCCCGAAACAGCTTATGTCTATCTTTTGTCAATTTTAAACCGATCGGGCTGAGAGTTTCAAAATCGGGGGTAAAGTAACTATTCCACGCGGACGAAGTCGCTGGCAGAAGCTAGTAGTAAATAAAAAACATTCTCCTTTAGTCATAAAAAATCAAAATACGACAATATTGATGCATTTAGTTTTATTTGATCAAAATAATGATATTTTTTGGAACAGTTTCTTAGTTTCCGCAGCCAAATCCTCTGCCAGCCCAACCTCCACGAAGACCGAGGCTGGAAGCAGCAAGACCAGCGGGAGCGAAGGCGGCACCAGGACCGGAGGCACCCAGCACAGAGCCATACGCTCCAGCCGGACCAAAAGCAGCAGTCTCACTGATCATGGCGTTTCTGCCATTACCGCAGGCATGGTTGACGGCGCCAGCACCGGCAGAAGGCACCACACCTTCCATAGCAACAGTACCCACGAATGGCAGCTCACCACCCACAGCCAGGATTCCCTCGTAAGCATTGTCGGACACCAAGGAGATACCGACGGGAGCGATGGCGGAGGCGCTGGAGACAGGCAGAGCGCCGCCACTAGTGGGACTGAACTGCATGGCGGGGGCGGAGATTCCATCGTTAGCCAGACCTCTGCCTGCGTAGCCAGCGGCCAGTCCGTTAAAACCCAGACCTCTGCCAGCCAAGCCAATGCCAGAGTTGAGGAGTCCATCGTTTGCCCAAGCAGGAGCAGCCAAGCCGCAAGGGGCGGCTAAGGCGGGAGCGGCCAAGCCGGTGTTCCTTACAGCACCAAGTCCAGAGATATCAGCAACCGCAGCGCGGCTGGTGCATGACTGTCCCAGTGCGGACTGAAATAACAATTGAGTTAGTATATACCACAAGGGCAGGAAAATACTGACGCAAACAAAAAATTAATATAAAAATATGTCTTACCTTGAGCAGGAGCGCCTGAGCGCAGAGGACGAGGATAGCTTTGGCAGACATTGTAGTTTGTTTCGAGTGCTGACACCAGAATGATTTGCATTGCACCTGTTAAGGGTTTTATACTCCACTGTGTCATCTATTTCCAAGAATTAAAGTATGTCGGCTCGGTAGCATCAATTAATTAATACTTTGTGCAAGCACGATAAGCCTAGATACTATTTACAAACAATAAACGGTTTAGCATTTTTAAGTTTTATTTAGTCACGTACCTACACTAACAGAAAATCATTTTAATTTATCAGGACACGCGGCACGTTTTCCAAATTTCGAAAATGCGGTTCATATCAACAGGTTGCTGGATATAAAATGTGTCTGTAATTTCAGGTCATCATTCAGTCTTCAGCTTCTCGTTGAACACAAACAAACATCAAACATGTCTTCCTTCACAGTTCTGTTGCTCTGCATCCAAGCTTGCTTGGTCCAGGTGTGTAATTCAATTTTTTTTTTACTCTTTTCGAAACTTTTGCTTTCTTTTCATGAATTATTTTCGCAAACCTTGTCATGAGCAGTCTGTCTCGTGGTCTTGACTTTTTCTGACATATTTATATATATGTTCTGTAACGCATGATTATCACTTTTGCAGAATGCATTCAGCCAGGCCTGCCTTGGTGCTTACGGCCCGGCGATCACTCCAGCTCTTGCTTCTCCCGCGCTGGCTGGTTCCTGCGGCTTGGCTGGTAATGGTCTGGCGTCGCCCTTCGGCTTGGCTTCTGGTTTGGCTAGCAATGGACTCGCCTACCCTGCTGCTGCCGGTTACGGTGCTGCCGGTTATGGTGCTGGCGCGTACGGCGGCGCCGGTGAAGGCAACGTGGCGGTCGCTGGTGAGCTGCCCGTCGCCGGTAACACCGCTGTTGCCGGTCAGGTCCCCATCATGGGCGCTGTGAGCTTCGGTGGCGCTGTGCCGGCTGCTGGTGCCGTGTCTATCTCCGGACAGTGCGCTTGCGGCTGCGGTCCACTCTACTAGTCCCTATGTAGTACTCTCTGTCCCATAGATTAAAATACGTACTATTGATTGGAACCACGAAAAGTATACGAAGTGTACAAAACAATATTTTCTTTTTTATTTCAAAGCCCTGCCCGTTCATTTTCGAGGATACAGTGGTGGTGAAATTTAATGTAAACATATTTTTATAGCTGGTACAAAAATGTGAAAAGACGGTGTGTTCTCCAAACTAAAACAAAAAAAAAACTAGACAATGAATTCAGGCGCCATGGAGATTGCACTCAGTAACGATTGCTGAAAAGAATTGATCGGAAGAGTCAGACTTTTAATCTGCCGGTGGAAACTTAATAAGGAATGAAAACAATAGCACGTTTCAATTCATGTAGTAATTTTAAGTATGTTTAAAACTCAATGGTGCGTACCACACCGTTACATAATTATTGCATCGAGCAATACATTAAGTAAATATTTAAATGTTATAGCATAATCAGCCTTTTGTTCCAACTGCTGGGACACCACGCGGGCCCAGTGCGGGTTGGTGAATGTCACACGTCTTCGAAAATTTGGTTCTAGGATAATTATGCGGGTTTCCTCACGATGTTTTTTTCCTTCACCGTTTTGAGAGCAGTGGTGATGAAATTAATTATACAAAGAACCCGCGACCTACCACTAGTGCCCATCAAGTGCTACCAGCAGTGGGGCCCATTACCACTCGGCAACCACTGCTCTATAGTACCATTAATTATTTTTTAGAGGGAGAAGTCCTTTAATGATTTTCCATCCAGAAAAAAAATGTCATTGCAGGCCATTCGCTCGGCAGGTATTGCTATTTTTTACTAGACTATCTATGACCGACGTACATGAGCCATCCAGAGAAGGGTCGCGCGTTATCTCGTAATATCAAGACCGTCACACCGACGTAGGTACCACTCAGATTTGGATCCCATAGAATTGGGCTGGGCTGATATGCAAAACAGCATAGCCCAAAATCATTTTAGCTCTTATCTAGACAAAATGATAAACTTACTGAATAAGTTGCTTGTTTCCGGTATTCACGGCGAAAAATTATGACAATGGCAAGAAAAACAAATACGATTCAGTACTGGGATTGTAACTGTAGGTTTGATTAAATTATCCTTTAATAATAAATCCGCAGAACGAATAGATCTGATTCAAGTTCCGATAGGGACACGGAAGATCAAGTTGTATCAGAATCTAAGTCAGAGTAACTGTTGTTAATTTAATAATTTTAGTTTCCACTCAAGCGTCCAGACGCTGCGGCGTCTATCGTCTCAAGCTTCCGCGTCTCAAATTACGCTTATCTTTTTTACGACCGCGCGCGGCCCACTCAACATAAACAATAACAACTGATAAACTACTTAAGCTACACTCGAACGAAAAACACTCACGGGAAGCTCAAACACTACAAATTTAATTTGATTACAAGTAAATTCTTCAGAGTAATAATAAATTATGATATTTAAGTGTAAAGTTGAGAAAATGACAAAAAATGTCGTATTTATTTTTTATTTCAAGTTTTACAAGAAAAGTATAATAGTTTTTGTCAACAATTATTTTTTATTATAACAGTTCATTATATACCCTTTAAAATGACATACCTATCTCAATATGAATATTTAGTTTCTGTCATTTAAAAATAAACTTTTAAAAAGGTCCCCGTACCTCGGGCGACATAAAAATGTGACAAGGTGGCTTTAATTATCATTTCTAGACCTCATTTCAATATATTTCGTTTGTAAAAGGCTAATAACGTGTTAATAGTGAAGTAATGAGAATTTAACTCAAAAATCCAGTTAGAAAACATTGTAAACCAATAAGATACAATTAGAATCATAAAACGATGATTCAGAAAAAATAAAGTTATATGATCAAAATGCTCATATAACATTCCAGCTAAATTATTCTATGTAACCGTTTCGAAATTGTCGTAGTAATGCATATTTCGTAAAGAAAATATCTTCGCGTTTAATTTAATGTACAATAACAATAGAAATAAGGTAATAAAAACAAAAAACAAACCACATTTTGCTAGGAGCTCCACACAATAACAGTTTGTTTACACAAAAGTCGAACTGTCACTTTCACTTTTTTTTTTCTAAATATTGTGTTGTCGTCCCATAGATAAAATTTACTCTGACGGTTGACAAATTTAATATCCTGCCATCTAGTAATACTCTACTGAACGACTATCGCCCGACTTTATCTATGTTTACGTTTAAAATGAATGATATCGTTTTGGTGACTGTAGTCCCCACGCCACGGACAGGACAGTTGAGGCAAAAATCATTCTGGTGACTAGAGTCCCCATGGACGCTTGAGTGGTCATCATGTACCAAGACTTAAAACGATTTACACTTACCATTGTATTAGTATAATATTTCCTTAAAAAATTATATTATGAAGCTATTATTTCTTTATTATAAAATATATAAAATGATATTGTAAGATCTTGCCGACAGTATAAAACTCATGTGAACCCCTTTCTTGTCATCACTCTGCCTCAGCGCGCCTTCGTGGGGCACAGTACAATACGGCCGACGTAACTTGGCGAGTCCGAACTTCGCGCAGAAGGTTGCGCAATAACTTTATTTAGGAACCAAATGGTGGCACGAGGCGACGTTCGGGAGGCGGTGGTCTAGGCTAGAGATTGACCTTATGTTAATACAATCGACCCTTTATCGATTAAATATCGTAATTCATAAGTTTCATTTAGAATTTATTGATTTTTGTTTATATAATTTAAGAATCGAGATAAGATTTACAAATATAATGAATTTTGTCGTTAATGAACGAGATTTCGAATTTCGTAAAAAAATAATGTAAACTAAAAAAATATAATTTCTCAGTTGAAAGTCATGATTCACTTATATATCACTTATCTATTAGCGACTACTTGAATAAAAACTGTTTGAGAAAATTTAAAACCTCCATATATAATTGAAAATAAATATATTATTGAGTCTTAATTTCAATCGATTTGAAGAAAATCGATTAAACAACACCCTCAGACACGCGTATTGGACATCCCTTTTTGGTTATTTCGTAAAGCTTCGTGCGTATTCGGCAATGCTCGGTACACGATATTATTGTCTCAGTCACACGTTAGCGTCGGTGTCGTGTTCGTGTCGCTATCTCTGTCTTGAGCGCAGTCGGTTACAAAAGTTTTCGTTGTTACTGTTGTTAAGTTTTATTGGTATTTTTAAATTTTTTGTTAAGTGTTTAAGATTGTTGTTACTGTTGTTAGGTTTTATTAGTATTGTTAAGTTTTTGTTTAGTGTATAAGATTGTTTTGTGTGTTATTTGCAAGTTTCAGTTGGCACTTATATTATTCGTAAAAATACCACCAATAAAAGTTTTCTTCACGACTGTACATGCGCTAAAGTTCGCAAAGCCTATGTTCAGACTCGCCAAGATACGTCGGCCGTATTGTACTAGGGTCCCGGTCAAACTAAAGATTATACTTCTAATGTCAATAAATATAAAGAAATTTAAGAGCCACTCAAACGTCCATGGGGACTCTAGTCACCAGAATGATTTTTACCTTGCCTGTCCGTGGGGACTACAGTCACCAAAACGATATCGTTCACTTTAAACGTAAACACTGATAAAGTCGGGCGATAGTCGTTTAGTCGAGTATTGCTAAAAGGCAGGGTATTAAATTTGCCAACCGTCAGAATAAATTTTGTCTGTGGAACGACAACACAATATTTAGAAAAAAAAAAGTGAAAGTGACAGTTCGACTTTTGTGTAAACAAAGTGTTATTGTGTGGAGCTCCTAGCAAAATGTGGTTTGTTTTTTGTTTTTCTTACCTTATTTCTATTGTTATTGTACATCAAATTAAACGTGAAGATATTTTCTTTACGAAATAAATGCATTACTACGACAATTTCGAAACGGTTACATAGAATAATCTAACTGGAATGTTATATGATCATTTTGACCACATAACTTTCTCTTTTCTGAATCATCCTTATAAGATTCTAATTGCATCTTATTGGTTTACAGTGTTTTCTAATTGGATTTTTGGGTTAAATTCTCATTACTTCACTATAAACACGTTATTAGCCTTTTACAAACGAAATATATTGAAATGAGGTCTAGAAATGATAATTAAAGCCACCTTGTCACATTTTTATGTCGCCCGAGGTACGGGGACCTTTTGAAAAGTTTATTTTTTCATGACAGAAAACTAAATATTCATATTGAGTTATGTATGTCATTTTAAAGGGTATATAATGAACTATTATAATAAAAAATAATTGTTGGCAAAAACTATTATACTTTTCTTGTAAAACTCGAAACAAAAAATAAATACGACATTTTTTGTCATTTCCTCAACTTTACACTTAAATATCATCATTTATTATTACTTTGAATGAGTTACTTGTAATCAAATTACATTCTGTAGTGTTTGAGCTTGCCGTGAGTGTTTACAGTTCGAGTGTAGCTTAAGTAGTTTATCAGCAGTGATTGTTTATGTTAAGTGGGTCGCGCGCGGTCGTAAAAACGATAAGCGTAATTTGAGACGCGGACGCTTAAGACGATAGACGCCGCGGCGCTTGGACGTTGCAGTGGCTGTGCCATTGTTTAAAAAATTAATTAGTTATCTATAGGAATTTATAACAAGAATATTGTAAGCCCGTTTTATTTTATAAGATTTTTTTTGTATAGCAAAAATATAAACGGTTTGTTGTGTCAAGGACACAGCCGCAATGGAGGATATGAAATGTATAAATCTGAAAGCGGTAAAGATAAAGAAAAAAACGAAAATATTGATGCAGTTTGTTTTATTAGGTTGTAGAAATTTTCATTTTTAAAATCAGGTTCTTAGATGCTGCAGCCACATCCTCTGCTAGCCCATCCTCCGCGAAGACCGAGGCCAGAAGCAGCAAGACCAGCAGGAGCGAAGGCGGCACCAGGACCGGAGGCACCCGTAAGGCCATACGCACCAGCCGAACCAAAAGCAGCAGTCTCGCTGATCATGGCGTTCCTGCCATTACCACAGGCATGGTTGACGGCGCCAGCACCGGCAGAAGGCACCACACCTTCCATAGCAACAGTACCCACGAACGGCAGCTCACCACCCACAGCCAGAGCACCTTCATAAATGTTGTCAGACACTAAGGAGATACCGACGGGAGCGATGGCGGAGGCGCTGGAGACAGGCAGAGCGCCGCCACTGGTGGGACTGAACTGCATGGCGGGGGCGGAGATTCCATCGTTAGCCAGGCCTCTGCCTGCGTAGCCAGCGGCCAGTCCGTTGAAACCCAGACCTCTGCCAGCCAAGCCAATGCCAGAGTTAAGGAGTCCATTGTTTGCCCAAGCAGGAGCAGCCAAGCCACAAGGGGTGGCTGAGGTGGAAGTGGCCAAGCCGTAGGGAGCAGCAAGTCCAGAGACATCAGCAACCGCAGCGCGGCTGGTGCATGACTGTCCCAGTGCGGACTGAAAGTAAAGTGAAAGTTATAAAGACAAGTTTTTGAACGAATTATAGTGCTGGAGCTTCAGAAACACAAAATAGCTTTTAAAAATAAACAAATAATGTGTCTTACCTTGAGCAGGAGCGCCTGAGCGCAGAGGACGAGGATAGCTTTGGCAGACATTGTAGTTTGTTGCGAGTGCTGACACCAGAATAATGTTTAGTGCAGCTGTTGGATGTTTTATACTCGAAAAACTTATCAATTTCCAAGAATGTAAGTATGTCGGTATTAACAATTAATTAATATCTTGGGCAAGCATGATAAGCCTATTACTTACTTTATTAAACGTCACGTTTTGAAAATTTCAAAAGCATGGTTGGTATCAATAGGCGCCAGGTATAAAATGTGTCAACAGTATCAGGTCTTCATTCAGTCTTCAGCTTCTCGTTGAACACAAACAAACATCAAACATGTCTACCTTCACTGTTCTGTTGCTCTGCATCCAAGCTTGCTTGGTCCAGGTGAGTGACTTACTGTTTTTAAATTTGGTTCTTGACAGTTTTTCGTACATATTTTTTATCTGGTATTGAAGCTTTTCTGTAAAGAATATTATATATTTTCAATCTATACTTTGCAGAATGCATTCAGCCAGGCCTGCCTTGGTGCTTACGGCCCAGCGATCACTCCAGCTCTTGCTTCTCCCGCGCTGGCTGGTTCCTGCGGCTTGGCTGGTAATGGTCTGGCGTCGCCCTTCGGCTTGTCTTCTGGTTTGGCTAACAATGGACTCGCCTACCCTGCTGCTGCTGGTTTGGCTAACAACGGACTCGCCTACCCTGCCGCTGCCGGTTATGGCGCTGCTGGTTATGGTGCTGCTGGTTATGGTGCTGGCGCGTACGGCGGCGCCGGTGAAGGCAACGTGGCGGTCGCTGGTGAGCTGCCAGTCGCCGGTAACACCGCTGTTGCCGGTCAGATCCCCATCATGGGCGCTGTGGGCTTCGGCGGCGCTGTGCCGGCTGCTGGTGCCGTGTCTATCTCTGGACAGTGCGCTTGCGGCTGCGGTGCCCTCTACTAGTCTGTGCTAATGATTGAAATACGTATTGATTGAAACCACGAAAAATAAACGAAGTGAACAAAGCAATGTTTTATTGTTTTTGCTCTGCCGTATCATTTCGAATATATCAGCGTGTTATTATGAGTCGCATTTAAGGAGTTATTTTGTCTACATTCATAAACTAAGTAATATTGAAATGATATATTACACTTTTCCTGTCAATTCCTGTGTAAGTAGACACACAGGGTTAACATACCTTTTGATTTAACAGTAGCATTTTGATTTATTTTTAACTGACTTCCAAAGAAGGTGTCGACTGTTTTTTTTTTCGTGTGTGTGTTACCTCATAACTTTTTATTGGGTGTACCGATTTTGATTATTCCCTTTGTATCTGAATGCTGACGCTTGTCATGTGGTCTCATTTCAATTTGAGATCTGGCTACAAGCATTTGAGTTGTCACTAATTATGTGTGGCTTCAACTACGTTGATGATGTTGTCATTCTCTCATTGTCGATGTAAAATGAAAAGAATAAAAAATACTTTTCACAAAAAAAAAAAAACAAACGACTACCAAACAAAAACAAAAGTATAAAATAACTTTAATTTCGAAAGTCGGTATTCAAATAACGAAAAAACAACCAGAAACACGACAGTTTTGAAGAGCATCTTAGTACTTCGAGGTAGTCCCTTTCTAGTTTGGTGAAGATCTGATGAAGAACGGAGACAGGAAACGGAACTCTTTAGTTAATAATAGCAAATCTTTCGGGATTGCTGAAATCTCATGTTTGTTTATTGTTTACACCAGTTGTAACACGTACGCTGTGATAGGTGCATTTAGCTGTGGGGTGTCATCACTAAAAAGTGAAAAAGAAAAAAACTTAAAAAAATGACATGTGTTTTTTAAAATTTCTCGAAAACGACTAAATCTGTGAAGATGAAACTTAGCAAGGACTTAGATTATAAGTGTGTGAATGAAAAATCAATATGATTATTTATATAACAATGATTATCTTTGCGATTTTAATTTCAAATTTAATTATATTTTTATTTATTTAAATTTATGTACATTAGTGGTACATGGGCGGACTTAATGCAACATGGCATTCTCTACCAGTCAACCTTTGGGTTAAATATTAAACACTGTGGTTGGTGTACAACGATTTTTTTTTGGGATACAAATGACAAATAATATGCTTATTATTAATTAAATACATACATATATTATGCTAAAAGAATAAACTAATAAATATGACGTTTATAATATTTTTTTATGTATAAGAGAACTTATAATAATTATGACGAAGACAAAACTAAGAATGATAGGCTATTAAGTAATTTTTATTTTTGACTAATTATTAACTTATTATTAGTAGGTAGTGTATTATTGAATAAGTATCAATTTATTATTAACATTGTATTATTGAATAATTATCAAATTATAATTGAAATTGTTTACCACTGAATGAACTGACAAATGGAATGATTTATATATTTATTGATACAGATATTTATGTTTGTAAGATTATTTCATATTTATTACACTATAACATAAATGCTTGCACAGTGTGAAATTAATTCATGTAATGTTACAAATCTAAGTATCGTGAGGTTTCCCTCTCTCGCACGCGGTTCGCCTCCTCCTTCGCTAGCATTACTGCTCCGCAGAAGGAGGTGACCGCTTCCCATGCCTCCTCGCTCCGGGCCATGGCTTGATCCAGGGCCGGACGCGAGAGGTCGCTGCCGCCGATCGCCTCGACGAGGACACGGCGTTGCTCTGCCCAAGATCAGAGGTCAAGGAGCAGACCTTCACTGTGTCGGGCGATTCATACAGTAAGTGGGGACCCTTGTCCGGCCAAATAAAATGTAAAAGACAAAGGGGTCATTCGGCAGAGATAGGTCCTGTGATTATTTAAATAGGGGTAATTATGGAAGAGATACGACTTATAGTGTTCGTTATTGGACATTGTTCGTTACATGATATAGCCCAACAAAAAACTGTATAAAATTGATTGAGTCAGGCGTTACTTTGCGGAAATTCAATTTAAATTTGAAAATGAAAATAATATATCTAGTTTTAATTTCCGCGAATATGTGTGGGTTGCGGGAGGGAGGTGAATACCTGCAACCCACACAATATATTCGCGGAAATTAAAACTAGATATATTATTTTCATTTTCAAAAAAAACTGTATGACTATTATAAGTAGAATGAAGGAAAATAAGGAGAATGTATTTTTTTGGAACAAAAAATATGACCCCACATGGTCATCATCTCAAATTCAATATTTTTATAGAGTCAAAAAAATCTGTCCTTCAGAAAAATCTACTGAGACATAAGCAAATAATTATTAGTCCTTAGAAAAAATATTACGTTTTCTATTCGGGAATATGCACCATTATAATATATAATCGTCAGTAGATAACACGTGAGTTTGCCAGAGTGACTTATGCTGAGTTTAAAAAAAAACTTTAGATGTCTTCAAGGCGTGAGTGAATAGGCTCTTGATATCATGCGCTTCACCATCAACGATTGCATCACTGCTTACCATCAGGTAAGATCGCAGTCATGCACTAATTTAAATAATTAAAAAATGTAACTCGTAAACTTCAGGTTCGATTTTGTTGCGTCTTTGCACACCTAGTAACTTCAAATGAATGAGTCGATCAAATTCTCCTTTACTCATACAAATCAATACACGAAAATATTTATGCATTTTGTTTTATTTGATCAAAATAATGATATTTTTTGGAACAGTTTCTTAGTTTCCGCAGCCAAATCCTCTGCCAGCCCAACCTCCACGAAGACCGAGGCTGGAAGCAGCAAGACCAGCGGGAGCGAGGGCGGCACCAGGACCGGAGGCACCCAGCACAGGGCCAAACGCACCAGCCGGACCAAAAGCAGCAGTCTCACTGATCATGGCGTTCCTGCCATTACCACAGGCATGGTTGACGGCACCAGCACCGGCAGAAGGCACCACACCTTCCATAGCAACAGTACCCGCGAATGGCAGCTCACCACCCACAGCTAGGATACCCTCGTAAGCATTGTCGGACACCAAGGAGATACCGACGGGAGCGATGGCGGAGGCGCTGGAGACAGGCAGAGCACCGCCACTGGTGGGACTGAACTGCATGGCGGGGGCGGAGATTCCATCGTTAGCCAGACCTCTGCCTGCGTAGCCAGCGGCCAGTCCGTTAAAACCCAGACCTCTGCCAGCCAAGCCAATGCCAGAGTTGAGGAGTCCATCGTTTGCCCAAGCAGGAGCAGCCAAGCCGCAAGGGGCGGCTAAGGCGGGAGAAGCCAAGCCGTAGGGAGCAGCAAGTCCAGAGACATCAGCAACCGCAGCGCGGCTGGTGCATGACTGTCCCAGGGCAGACTGGAATAACAATTGAGTTAGTATATACCACAAGGGCAGGAAAATACTGACGCAAACAAAAAAAAAATATAAAAATATGTCTTACCTTGAGCAGGAGCGCCTGAGCGCAGAGGACGAGGATAGCTTTGACAGACATTGTAGTTTGTTACGAGTGCTGACACCAGAATGATTTGCATTGCACCTATTAAGGGTTTTATACTCCACTGTGTCATCTATTTCCAAGAATTAAAGTATGTCGGCTCGGTAGCATCAATTAATTAATACTTTGTGCAAGCACGATAAGCCTAGATACTATTTACAAACAATAAACGGTTTAGCATTTTTAAGTTTTATTTAGTCACGTACACTAACAGAAAATCATTTTAATTTATCAGGACACGTGGCACGTTTTCCAAATTTCGAAAACGCGGTTCATATCAACAGCTTGCTGGATATAAAATGTGTCTGTAATTTCAGGTCATCATTCAGTTTTCAGCTTCTCGTTGAACACAAACAAGTATCAAACATGTCTTCCTTCACTGTTCTGTTGCTCTGCATCCAAGCTTGCTTGGTCCAGGTGCGTAATTCTATTTTTTTTTACTCTTTTTGAAACTTTTGCTTTCTTTTCATGAATTATTTTCGCAAACCTTGTCATGAGCAGTCTGTCTCGTGGCATTGAGATTTGACTTTTTCTATCATTTTTATGTATATGTTCTGTAACGAATGATTATCATTTTTGCAGAATGTATTCAGCCAGGCCTGCCTTGGTGCTTACGGCCCAGCGACCGCTCCAGCTCTTACTTCTCCCCTACTTGCTGGCTCCTGCGGCTTGGCTGGTAATGGTCTGGCGTCGCCCTTCGGCTTGACTTCTGGTTTGGCTAACAATGGACTCGCCTACCCTGCTGCTGCCGGTTATGGTGCGGCCGGTTACGGTGCTGCTGGTTATGGTGCTGCTGGTTATGGTGCTGCTGGTTATGGTGCTGCTGGTTATGGTGCTGGCGCGTACGGCGGCGCCGGTGAAGGCAACGTGGCGGTCGCTGGTGAGCTGCCCGTCGCCGGTAACACCGCTGTTGCCGGTCAGGTCCCCATCATGGGCGCTGTGAGCTTCGGCGGCGCTGTGCCGGCTGCTGGTGCCGTGTCTATCTCCGGACAGTGCGCTTGCGGCTGCGGTACCCTCTACTAGTATCTGTAGCAGATACCTACATATGATTGACACCACGAAAAATAAACGAATAGTACAAACTAATATGTCCCAGTGTTTTTTTTTTTCAAAGTTCTGCTGTTATGTTTTGCAACGTATACAGAATTTTGATCTTTGTATACAAACATCGCGTGCCAAACTGTGTCAAATAGCATAGTGCAATTTGATACTTTAGCTAATAACTAATATGATGTTTATAAGTTGACAGACCTAATTTTAAAGGCAGGTGACACATATTGCCTGATATGATCGAGGGGACCTAGTTATAGTAACTTATACAGCTTTTATCGCATATCGATATTAAAACTGTGAACCATCAAAATACTTATCAGATACAATTGACTTTTTTCAACACGAGTAATATTAATATAATATTAATTTAAAAAAAAAAACAAAACAAGGAAGTGCGTCTGGTCAGAGCCGTCTTAACCCATGCAGGGATCCCTGGGCACTGCTGAGTCCGGGGCCCTTTGACTCGCTGACCGTTGAGTTGCGACTGAACGGTCAGCGAGTCAACACGTCCCCTGAGGATGCCTCGTGGAGAGGCGAAACACGTGTCGGTATTGGTGTTGGGTATTGCTTTACCTTCCTGCATGTGCATAAAATCCTTGCATTTGCCTTGTAATCTTGCATGTGCATAATATAGCGGGCGGGAGGGAGGTGCATACCTGCAACCCACAAATATTCGCGGAAATTAAAACTAGATATATTATTTTCATTTTCAAATGCCTCATCATAATCATAAGATGCTTTAAAATAATGCGTGAGTGTCGTGGAACAATCGGTTGGAACAAAGTTCCTGTTGTAGTATATTACCAAAGAATTGAATTTTGTGTACAAGCAGCGCCCCGCGGTTTCACCCGCGTAGTTCCCGTTCCCGTGGTTCTATGGGGATAAAATATAGTCTATGTCTGCTTTCCAACAGTGAAAGAATTTTTCAAATCGGTTCAGTAGTTTCGGAGCTTATTATAAATGATAAATGATATTTATTTTGTAAGTAGGTTAAACATAACACTTTTACACGTCCAATATTTCTTGTCATTTTAAGCTAGATGAAGCCGGTGTTTCCTAGCTGACTACCCTGAGAAGAAACACCGAAACAAACTCAGAGGTCAAAGTCTCTTTTAAAGTCCATACAATCCGTACTGGTCAAATCATATGAGAACCATGTAGGTTAATGTCTGAGGTAGCCTTTTGAGGAAAGTGCCACACAGATTATATTCAATGCAAACAAGCAAACAATCAAATCTTTCCTCTTTATAATATTAGTATAGATTGTTTTTGATATTGTAGGGGAAGGTTCGTTAAAGTGGCCCAGGCGGGTAAAGTAGACACCTCGTTTTTAAGGATCAACCTACAAGCGCCATCTGTCAACGGCGTGTGGAAATAATTCAATGCCCGACGCCATATTGCTCCAGTATACACGGACACGCTTAGTTCACACGGAAAGGTTTTATTCCAAAAAAAGTGATTTTTGTGGTCTCTGATCTAAGGTGAGTGGTTTAAACATTGTAATTTATTACTGTGTTTAACATAAGTTATAAACGATGTGATATTTTACCGGTTTAGTCGCTGTAATGAAGTGTTTATTTCACGGCAAAGGAGGATAATATAACCTCATTTGACATTGGAGTCGTTTTTTTTTCGTCGCGTTCCGTTTCGGGTAAAGTGACCTATCCAGTGGGTAGGTAAAGTGACCTAGTAGGCCACTTTACCCGTCGTTGTGCATTTTTTTCTAGTAAATATAAATAATGTTTAGTATTGTTTTAGGTAATAATATGCCAAGTACGTACAAACGGACGTCGCAGCAACAGACATGGGATCCGGTTGCGATGGAAAAAGCTATAAGAGCTGTGCGAAACGAAGAAATGGGCTTCCTCAAGGCTAGCAAAGAATTCAAAGTTCCTCGATCGACGCTCAAAAGACGTGTAAAAGGAATAAACAAAGAAGCTATTGAAAATAAAAAAATATTGGGGTCTTGCCGCCCAACTTTTAGTATAGAGCAAGAAGAAGAATTGGTGCATCACATTTTAGAAATGGAAAAGCGATTTTACGGATTAACTTTACAGGATGTACGGAGACTGGCCTATCAGTTGGCTGAACGCAATAATATAGAACACAAGTTTAATAAAGATACTAAAATGGCTGGAAAAGCATGGATTTCTGCTTTTAGAAAACGTCATCCGGAACTGACATTAAGAAGCCCAGAAGCAACCTCTCTTGCTCGAGCACAGGGCTTTAATAAAGTAAGTGTCATGAAATTTTTTGACCTACTGGAAGAGGTAAGGTCTAAAACAAACTACCCACCTCATCGTATTTTTAATGTGGATGAGTCTGGTTTTACGACAGTGCAGAGCAAAAGCTCTAAAATATTAGCGCAAAAGGGTAAGAAGCAGGTGGGTGCTATCACCTCAGCAGAGCGGGGTGTATTAAGCACCGTTGTAATTTGTATGGCGGCTGGTGGAAACTTTATTCCCCCGTTTATTATTTTTCCCCGAAAAAGAATGAAGGTGGAACTTCAAGATGGGGCACCACCAGGCACAGGATTTGCTTGTCATTCGTCAGGGTGGATGCAATTAGACATTTTTACAGATTGGTTTAAACATTTCCTCAAATTCGCCAAGCCGACTGAAGATGATCCAGCTCTCCTGATTCTTGATGGACATAATACACACACCAAAAATTTGGATTTTATTGAATTGGCAAGAATAAATCACACCACAGTCTTATGTTTGCCGCCACACTGCAGTCACAGGCTTCAACCACTGGATGTGTCTTTCATGGGGCCTGTGAACAAGTATTACATCCGTGCAGTTGAGAAGTATCTTCGCAATAACCCAGGAAGAGCAATAACTGTATTCCAATTCAGCAAACTCTTTGGCGAAGCCTACAGTGAGGCAGCCCAACAGTCTATTGCAGTCAATGGTTTTCGAAAATGTGGAATAGAGCCAATAGACCGCCACGTCTTCAAAGACCATGACTTTTTGGCTGCAGATACAACAGATGTGGCACATGCTGAACCAGTAACACAACAAAATGAGGCCAACAAAGAGAATGAGACACCTGAAAGAGAAGAGTCTCCATCAGTTCTACAGGATGCCCTGGAGGAAATACTAGCAATGACACCACCATTGTTGGATTCGCAAGCAGGCACATTAATGTCGCCAATGGTTGATCCACAACCAAGCACAATAACGTCGCCAATGTTAGATCCACAACCAAGCACATCATTCGCAGTAACGCCTAGAGACTTGTTTCCGATTCCCAAGGCATTACCTAAAACAAAAAAAATAAACAGAAAGAGGGGTCGTACAGCAATTTTAACTAGCAGTCCATATAAACAAGAATTACAAGAAGAAAAAACACTACAAGAACAAAAGAAGGCACCAAAGAGAGTTTCTAAACTTACTATTGTTCCAAAGAAAAGTGCAAAAAAATCTAAAACTAAAATTAAGAAATGCACTAAAACTGATGATGATATGGATGATGACCCTGATTGTTTTTACTGCGGGGAAGTTTGGTCTAAGTCAAAACATGATGATGGCTGGATACAGTGTTCTATTTGTAAACGATGGGCCCATGAAGCCTGCTCGGGCTGTGATGACGAAGATAATGACTTTCTTTGCGAATTTTGTGCTTAAGATTAATTTGTGTGGATGATTAATTACTTATCAATAAAAAATAATGAATAATTAAGAAACTTTGAGTTCCTTTATCATATTTAATTATTTCATGTGTTCAATTTAAATAAAACTTTTATTAATATAACAAAATATATATTTTATTGAGACTGTGCCACTTTACCCGCTTCGTGGATTTATGTAGGCCACATTACCCAACTTGGGAAGGTAAAGTGGTCAATTTCCCATTTTGAATTAAAGTTAAAAATATTGTTGAATAACTGTTTATAAGTGAAAATAACAATCTGATGTCAAAACTACATTAGTTTATGAGAACAAACTGATAAAGTAACATAAAACATGTTAATATTATATCTAATTGGTAGTCATTCAAAGCTTAGGGTGGCCAATTTGCCCGACCTTCCCCTACATCATTCAATTCATCTAATCTATATCTATACTAATATTATAAAGAGGAAAGATTTGTATTTCTGTATGTAACATTCAAAAATTCTGTTGTTGTTGTTGTTGTATCCCCGGGTGACATAAGCCATATTTTATCCACATATTCCCACGGGAACGGGAAATACGCGGGTGAAACCGCGAGGCGCTGCTAGTTCATTATAAAGTTCGTTAGTACATTCTCCATATGTACATCCAACCGTAGTAATAATTGGTGTCGCGCACCTTTGACTGAGTACACCCAGCATACGCGCTATGGATGTTTTCACCAAAGCGGTTCGTGACGAAAAATTCTTACACATTTTATTGCCTAACCCTAATCCACCAATTCCATACCGTCCTATAGGGAACTTTTTTCCCAAAAAAAAATTCAACCGACTTCTACACAAAAAGTACAAAAACTTTTATTTTGGAACTCGGTATTTTTGGTTGCTTTTTAGTTTTTTGAACACCGAATTCCGAAATTAAAATTATTTTGTTCTTTTTGTTTTTTTTTTTTGTGTAGAAGTTGGTTGCATTTTTTTTTTCAAATAGTTTTTTACTTTTCACTTTTTAGTGGTACCCCCCTCCCCCCTAAACGTACCAATCACATTGGTGTAAACAATAAACAAACATGCTATTTCAGATTTTCAAAAAATGGGACCTTTCGAAATAAACCCCTTTGGAATAAAAACATAATTTTGCAAAACAGTCTATATTTGACGGAGTTATGCCCGAACATACATAAAAAAATACAAACATCCGAATTGAGAACCTCCTTCTTTTTTGGAAGTCGGTTAAAAATCATAACATGGTCTTTACGACATCATGGGACACAGGCCTCCTCTCTAGGAGAGAGAATGGGCCGTAATCCACCACGCGGGCCCAGTGCGGGATGGTGATTGTGACGTCTTCGAATTTTTGGTTCTAGGACATGCCGGTTTCCTCACGATGTTTTCCTTCACCATTTTGAGAGCAGTGGTGATGAATCTCATCACACAATTACACAAAGTATTGCGCCTGGCTGGCTACCTACAATTAGTAAGTCGGGGCCGTTACCACTCGGTCACCACTGCTCGGAGTAGATTATACCCCTATGCAGATTTTGAGTACCTATTCAAAAAAAATTCTTAAAAATATTAAAAACTTCGATGACTTGAAAACACCCCAAATTATTAGGTTCAAAATCGATGCAAATTTGCTCTAGAACACCGAATTTAAAAGCATGCAGTTATTTATTACCAGTCGAACTACATATATATTTGCTGGCGTTAGCATCATAATCTATCAATCCTTTTCCCAACTATATTGGGGTCAACTTAAAGTCAAACCGGATTCAGCTGAATACCAAGGTTTTACGTGGAACGTCTGTCTATCTCCACAACCCAGTAACTGGGTGTTACTGGGTTCTGGAGATAGACAGACGTTCTACGTAAAACGCGGTACAACTTGTCAAGACAGGTGTCAGCTTTCCTGGCTTCTGACAATCCGTAACGACTGCAAAAAACAAATGAAAGCTGAGACCACCGTCTTAGCGTGCTTTCCGAGGCAGACAGGAGGCTCGTATCTTAACACCCCTGACCCCACACTGACCATCCGCGTCCACAGACGACAGAGAGAGAGACTATTTAATGGAAGGATAAAAGGTTAGATAAGAAAAAACTTTTTACAAAAAATAAAACCGACTTCTAAACAAAAAAAACCAAAAAGTATAAAATAACTTTAATTTCGGAAGTCGGTGCTTTTGGTTGCTTTTTTGTTGTTGAACACACCGACTTCCGAAATTAAAGTTATTTTATACTTTTTGGTTTTTTTGTTTAGAAGTCGGTTTTATTTTTTGTAAAAAGTTTTTTTATTTTTCACTTTTTAGTGGTACCTACACGCCCTCCCCTCCCCCACCTAAACGAACCAATCACATTGGTGTAAAAAAAACGTACTGCTCCTTTGCAGAGTAAACTAAGAGGTCGTCAATGTAGACAATGTAGATATTTTTTTTTAGATTTTTGTTGATTTTTCGAAAACCGCTTGGTTGATTTCGATAAAATTTTCATGGGACCATTTGGAAAGTATACAAAAAAAGAATTTTTCAAATCGGTTGACAAGCGACGGAGTTATGCGCGAACAAACAATAAAAAAAAATACAAACATCCGAATTGAGAACCTCCTCCTTTTTTAGAAGTCGGTTAAAAATCTACCATTTTTAATTTATAACAACATAGATGCATTCCCGAA
Source organism: Hecatera dysodea (assembly GCA_905332915.2). Lineage (NCBI taxonomy): Eukaryota > Metazoa > Arthropoda > Insecta > Lepidoptera > Noctuidae > Hecatera > Hecatera dysodea. Next base: position 3,421,421 of record HG995314.1, read on the forward strand.
GAGCGAGCCTATACACGATTATCTCCTTTATTAATTATAAAATAATATAATTATACGTTTTACCAAGGCCCCAAGTCTGCTATTTTTATAAATTTGTCATTCCAACACGATCCCATTGTCATTTTGCTAAAAGTTCGTAAACTGCTAAATACATAATGGTCGATCATTGGTCGGACAATGGTCTATTAATACTTTTTGATAAACGAGCTATTAAAAGCAATGACTGCACAATTACATACGTTCTAATGATAGGTCAGTGATCAAAGGAACTGTCAAAATTTTAGCAGATTACCGCATACGTCTGTCATTCATTTGTCAGTATGTACGAGATTACCATTCTATGCCCTTTTTTTTTAATGAAGTGTCAGTGGATGGCCATTGGAAATTCATAGTGAGGCTTCTATATTAGCAGATTGCCAAACTTGTCAAAATCAATGATAGACTATTCTGACACTTACAATAGCAAACTTGAGGCCCTAAAATATTGTTCTATCTGTGCTTGCAGACGGTATTAAGTTCCATAACAGCTGCGACCTTTACAGAAAGTAGTAACTGTAGATACTTTACAAACTAAACAGTACCTACTTTATTACACCTATCCAACCTACAAAGTACAACCTATCTATCTCGTTGTTCTACATTTCCCCGAAAATATAATTAAACGGAGAAAAAAAAAGGAAAGAAAGAAAAATGTTTATTTGGGACTCGCACAAAATATACAGAATAGTAAACAAAAAATAAAATAAAACTAATTAATAGAAAAATAAATTAAAAAAAGCTGTAGATTTCAGTTATACCTTAATGTAATTTTGCGAGGCCAAAAAGGTTCCTATTTCAGCATATGCTGCGATATTAAAAAAAAATATCACAGCGCTGGTATTCTGATAGGTCCTGTACAGATTACCTTTCATACCTTGATGCACATTATGCCACGGATACACTAACGCTAAGCTAGTACACCCATTCCACGACTTTTCCTTAATAATCTTCTGATAAAACTTAACGCTTCAATAAAATAGCGAGAACAAGCCGTTCAAAATCAGAAGAATACAAAAATAAAAGCTCCGACTGAGGTTCGAACTCATTTTGCAGTCGCAATACGCATGCGCGTAATCTAGCTTCTCCATTGTGCAAGGCCATCAAAAGGGGTGAACTGTAGCATCCCTGCATTAAAACCTAAAATTGCATTCCTATCTAGACGATCCTGCATCGCGCAATCAAAGTTTTCCAGCCAGTTTGAGTGATAACAAGTTCTGAATTCATACATTTGGGGAGTCCGTTTCTACACAGTAAAGCAGTGTTCGGGATAGGACTGCTCTAATCCATCCTATGTTGTCGAGTTTCGGCTCTAAACCGATGGCCTCATTAAGAATAGGCCCCGTGGGTGGAGGTCGGTGTCCAGGCCACGGGGTTTGGCCGAAGGGGGCAGGCGAACCATGTTCGGCTGTGCCTCTGCGACCGGTGTGGTCGCAAGCCGACTGTGCGGTGTCAAGTGTGAGGTGTGTCATGCACCTCTACCCAACTGCTGTAGAAGCCGTGACTCTCTTTTGTTTTTTGAAACAAAAAATCATTTTCTTTTTGTTTTTAAAGCTAAGCAAAAGTAACTACGCAAAAAATAATAAGAACAGATCAGTTGATAAAACTTTTTTAGAAGGTTTGTGAAAAAACAAAAAGCTTAGTAACAGGCAGCGCCATCTATTTTAGACATTATTATACTGACAAATTTACAGATTTCCAGTATTTAAATACAAGGTAACGTCAGAATATTAAGCTTTTTAAAATGAGGTTTGCAAGTATCGGTTTGTTCAATATTTACCAAAATACGAATTAACTTTTTTTGAGTTGTAAACAGCGCTGATGCGTCCGTGCTATTACCCCACATTATAACACCGTAATTGAGCCATGCTTGAGTATAGGCGTAGTAAGTAGCCAGAGCTGTCTGTAAGTTTGTGGTCTTTTTTATTTCGCGAACAGCGTACAAAAATGTTGAAAGTTTTGTTTTTATTTTCTGAATGTGTGATTTCCAGTTTATGTTCGTATCAATGGTTAAGCCTAATAATGAAAACTCGTTTACTAATTCTAATTTGTGGCTGTTGAAAGAGAAATTTACATCTAGATGTTTTTTTTTGTAAATTCAGCGTTCTTCACGGTTACTATTCTAAGTCCTGTGTTGCTTTTAAACTCTCGTTAACTTGTGAACATAACATAGTACAGACAGGTGACAGGACTCCATCAATTTCATGTATGTAATAACATTTTCTTTGCAATGACCAATACTGTAATAAGAATTTTCAACTGAATTATGTGATTGTTTTTTGTATTATTCTTTTACAAATCCAAATATATAAATTACTTAACCTAGGAATATGAAATTTGGCACAGGGGTAGATTAATAGGAGAGGTCAATTTATAAATGATTTTAGTAAACTCTCAAACGACGCGGACGGAGTCACGGGCGTCGTGCGAATAGTAAGTAAATTTACTATGGTCTAAATATATATAACTCAAAAGTTGCTGACTGACATAGTGATCAGTCAACGCACAGCCCAAACTACTGAACGGATCGGGCTGAAATTTGACATGCAGGTAGATGTTATGACGTAGGCATCCGCTAAGAAAGGATTTTGATTAATTTTACGCCCAAGGGGATAAAATACGGGATGAAACGGGAGTTTCAAAATCGGGGGTAAAGTAACTTTTCCACGCGGACGAAGTCGCGGGCAGAAGCTAGTTTTAAATAAGGAATTTAGGAATCAATGAAAAAAGGAATCATACGTTTGTTTTTAAATTGGTTTATTACGGAGATGAAATTCTGGAAGTTGTCAGTTTGCCTTGACTTTCAAGTTCTTAGAGGCTGCAGCCACATCCTCTGCCAGCTGAACGTCCACGAAGACCGAGACTAGAAGCAGCTAGACCAGCGGGAGCGAAGGCGGCACCAGGACCGTAAGTAGCAAGACCAGCGGGAGCGAAGGCGGCACCAGGACCTGAGGCACCCAGCACAGGGCCATACGCACCAGCCGGACCAAAAGCAGCAGTCTCACTGATCATGGCATTCCTGCCATTACCACAGGCATGGTTGACGGCACCAGCACCGGCCGAAGGCACCACACCTTCCATAGCGACAGTACCCACGAACGGCAGCTCACCACCGACAGCCAGGATACCCTCGTAAGCATTGTCGGAAGCCACGGAGATACCGACGGGAGCGATGGCGGAGGCGCTGGAGACAGGCAGAGCACCGCCACTGGTGGGACTGAACTGCATGGCAAGGGCGGAGATTCCATCGTTAGCCAGGCCTCTGCCTGCGTAGCCAGCGGCCAGTCCATTAAAACCCAGACCTCTGCCAGCCAAGCCAATGCCAGAGTTGAGGAGTCCATCGTTTGCCCAAGCAGGAGCAGCCAAGCCGCAAGGGGCGGCTAAGGCGGGAGTGGCCAAGCCGGTGTTCCTTAGAGCACCAAGTCCAGAGATATCAGCAACCGCAGCGCGGCTGGTGCATGACTGTCCGAGGGCGGACTGGAAATAATGTGGCAGTTATAAGGACAAGTTTTTGAAGGAATTATAGTACTGAAAGTAGTTTAAAATAATAAAAATATTCTTTACCTTGAGCAGGAGCGCCTGAGCGCAGAAGACGAGGATAGCTTTGGCAGACATTGTAGTTTGTTGCGAGTGCTGACACAAGAATGATGTTCAGTGCACCTGTTGATCTTTTTATACTTAGTTGTGTTATCAAGTCCCAAGAAAATGAGTATGTAGGTAAGTGTTATTAATTAATAGCTTGTGCAAGCACGATAAGCCTTCAATTTGCCAACAAAGAAACACTTAATTTTATTTGTTAAATGGTCACGTTTACCAAAATTTCGAAAGACTATTGATATCAACAAAGTGCAGAGTATAAAATGTGACATCAGTTTTGGGTCACCACTCAGTCTTCCAGTTCTTGCTGAACAAACATCAAACATGTCTTACTTCGCTGTTCTGTTGCTCTGCATCCAAGCTTGCTTGGTCCAGGTGAGTCAATAATCGTTTTGAAGTCTACCTTTTTAAGTGTATTTTTCTATGACATTATCACCTTTTTGGTTTTTTAAAAGTTGTGTACTTAAATCATGATTATAAATTTTCCAGAATGTATTTGGCCAAGCCTGCCGTGGTGCTTATGGCCCGGCGATCGCTCCAGCTCTTGCTTCTCCCTGTGGTTTGGCTACTCCGGGTCTGGCTTCCCCCTTCGGCTTGACTTCTGATTTGGCTAACAATGGACTCGCCTACCCTGCTGCTGCCGGTTATGGTGCTGCCGGTTATGGTGCTGCCGGTTATGGTGCTGCTGGTTATGGTGGTGCCGCGTACGGTGGCGCTGGTGAAGGCAACGTAGCGGTTGCTGGTGAGCTGCCAGTTGCCGGTAACACCGCCGTCGCCGGTCAAGTCCCCATCATGGGCGCTGTGGGCTTCAGTGGTCCTGTGGCTGCTGCTGGCTCCGTGTCTATCGCCGGCCAGAGCGCGTGCGGCTGCGGTGCTCCCAACAACTACCTCTACTAGGTTTTTCCTTGAAGTTCTGAAATAAATGACAATATCATCAACTAATAAATATGGTTTACTTTTCTTTTAAGTGTTTATCACCTTTGAATTCATAAATACCGCAGCTCACACTCTGTTCGTTCTGTGTAACAGAGTGCTCGAACTCTGTTCTTTAAATGGGACGGTTACTTGAGCTTTTGCTAATTACTAAAAAATTCATTCCTGTGATTCAACTACTTCTTTGCCCCCGCTTGGTCCTTTAACGCGGGGTCAGTCTTCTTCTTTTATTTTATTAGGGTTTCGAACCTATGCATAGAAAAACAGCACTCAGCACTCGGTTGTCTATCTGGCGGTCTGTCTGTTTGTCTGTCCGTCACAGCTGATTTTCACTGAATCTAATCCGATTCAGTTGAAATTTTGTGAGATTAGTTTAGCAAATTATTTCAATAAAACGGCTCTTCTATTTTACTTGTGGACGAATTCATGAATTTGCTTAATCTTTTCAATAAACAAAGAAATATTTAACAATTTCACACACTCAAAAGCAACGGTTGTCATTATTTTGACGACTTGTTGTCCGCCTATGAATGTCAGCTGATGGGGATGTGGATTGATATTAAAATTTAATTTTGTGGTTCTAAATGAAGTCGATTACTTTTTTTTATTTGATTCTTACTTCCTTCACATTTTTGATTATTTCTCGAAGTTGATAGTTTTTATTTTTTCCATTTTTTAAATCTAAATAATATATATAACTCAAAAGTGACTGACTGAATGATATAGTGATCTATCAACGCACAGCCCAAACCACTGAACGAACGGATAGGGCTGAAATTTGGCATGCAGGTAGATATTATGACGTAGGTATCCGCTAAGAAAGGATTTTGATTAATTCTACCCCTAAGGGGATAAAATAGGGGATGAAAGTTTGTATGACACTTTGTCAATTTTAAACCGTTCGGGCTGAGAGTTTCAAAATCGGGGGTAAAGTAACTAGTCCACGCGGACGAAGTCGCGGGCAGAAGCTAGTTGTATTTATAAATTTCGTCTTAGTAGGTATGTTTTCTGTGGTATTTATTTATTATATTAAATATCGCAGTACACGCTGATATTTTTTTGGCCTCGCAAAGTTTAAAATTAATAGCTTTTGTTTTTTTTTTTTGTCTAGTGCGAGTGCTAAATTAACATTTTCCTTTCGTTCTTTATTAGGTATATTTTAGTATATCGGAGATTGTACATCCCTAAAGGCACACCAATCATGACATTGGAACTACAGTGGGCGTTATACATACATAAAGTGTTGGTATTGCGCCATGTAAAAGCCGTTTGGTTTTAAACCAAATCATAATTCACAGTCAAAATCTCAATACATAATAAAATATTCACACAATAGGAACACAGCAGTTTGGTTGAACTTGCTAATCTCAGGAACTGCTGTTTCGAATTGAAAAATGATTAGTGTTGGATAGCTCATTTATCGTGGAAGGATATAGACTATATAACAACACGTTATGTCAAATAGAAGCGGAACATCAATGAAAAATTTTGCAAAAACGGTTTTTTTTTTCAAATTCTTTTAAGTGAGAGAAAAAAAACGCAGACGAAGTTGCATGCGTGAGCTAGTTTTTAGTACAAGTCTAGTTGTACGTAGTACGTTGTGAAAATGAATCTAAATGCCTTTTCACGACATTGACGACGATAACTGGACTTTTATTAAGATTTCTTGAAGCCAAACAGACAAGTGTCTTCTTAAAAAAAAAAAAAAAAAAAAAAATTGATTGAGTCAGGCGTTACTTTGCGGAAATCCATTTTAAATTTGAAAATGAAAACAATATATCTAGTTTAAATTTCCGCGAATATTAGTGGGTTGCAGGTATGCACCTCCCTCCCGCCCGCTATATTATGCACATGCAAGATTTCTGGGCAAATGCAAGGATTTTAAGCACATGCAGGAAGGCAATGCAAAACCCAACACCATTACCATTATTAGGGGACGTGTTGACTCGCTGACCGTTGAGTTGGTCGCAACTCAACGGTCAGCGAGTCAACACGTCCCCTGAGGATGCCTCGTGGAGAGGCGAAACACGTGTCGGTAATGGTGTTGGGTTTTGCATTGCCTTCCTGCATGTGCTTAAAATCCTTGCATTTGCCCAGAAATCTTGCATGTGCATAATATAGCGGGCGGGAGGGAGGTGCATACCTGCAACCCACTAATATTCGCGGAAATTTAAACTAGATATATTGTTTTCATTTTCAAATTTAAGTGTCTTCTTTTTTGGAAAAACATGAACTCATACAGTCATTCTCTAACAGTGGACACTTTAAGAATTGCTTTGTAAATTCAGTGCTCTCCAAGGGTACTTAAAATAGTATCCTTGGAGAGCACTGCACACAGTCCTGTGTTGCTTTTAAACTCTCGTTTATTTGTGAACATAACATAGTACAGACAGGTGATAGGACTCCATCAATTTCATGGAGGTAATAATATTTTCTTTGCAATGACCAATAACTGTAATTAGAATTTTCAAGTACATTAAGTTATTGTTTATTTTATTATTCTATTACAAATATTAAATAAGTCTCTTAGGAATCAATGAAAAAAGTAATCATACGTTTGTTTTTAAATTGGTTTATTACGGAGATGAAATTCTGGAAGTTATCAGTTTGCCTTGACTATCAGGTCCTTAGAGGCTGCAGCCACTTCCTCTGCCAGCCCAACCTCCACGAAGACCGAGGCCAGAAGCAGCAAGACCAGCGGGAGCGAGGGCGGCACCAGGACCATAAGCAGCAAGACCAGCGGGAGCGAAGGCGGCACCAGGACCGTAAGCAGCAAGAGAGGCGGTGTTGGCAGCCGGGGCAAAGGCAGCAGTCTCGCTGATCATGGCGTTCCTGCCATTACCACAGGCATGGTTGACGGCGCCAGCACCGGCAGAAGGCACCACACCTTCCATAGCAACAGTACCCACGAACGGCAGCTCACCACCGACAGCCAGGATACCCTCATAAGCATTGTCGGAAGCCACGGAGATACCGACGGGAGCGATGGCGGAGGCGCTGGAGACAGGCAGAGCGCCGCCACTGGTGGGACTGAACTGCACGGTGGGGGCGGAGATTCCATCGTTAGCCAGGCCTCTGCCCGCGTAGCCAGCGGCCAGTCCATTAAAACCCAGACTTCTGCCACCCAAGCCAATGCCAGAGTTGAGGAGTCCATCATTTGCCCAATTAGGAGCAGCCAAGCCGCAAGGGGCGGCTAAGGCGGGAGCGGCCAAGCCGTAGGGAGCACCAAGTCCAGAGGCATCAGCAACCGCAGCGCGGCTAGTGCATGACTGTCCCAATGCGGACTGAAATAACAATTAAGTTAGTATATACCACAAAGGCAGGAAAATAATGATGCTAACACAAAATGAATATAATAATATTTCTTACCTTGAGCAGGAGCGCCTGAGCGCAGAGGACGAGGATAGCTTTGGCAGACATTGTAGTTTGTTCCGAGTGCTGGCACTAGAATGATTTGCAGTGCACCTGTTGATCCTTTTATACTTAGTAGTGTTATCAAGTCCCAAGAAAATGAGTATGTAGGTAAGTGTTATTAATTAATAGCTTGTGCAAGCACGATAAATTGTCAATTTACCAACAAAGAAATTTTTTATTTTTGTTAAATGGTCACGTTTCCCACAATTTCGAAAGACTATTGATATCAACAAAGTGCAGAGTATATAATGTGACATCAGTTTTGGGTCATCACACAGTCTTCCAGTTCTTGCTGAACAAATATCAAACATGTCTTACTTCGCTGTTCTGTTGCTTTGCATCCAAGCTTGCTTGGTCCAGGTGAGGCAGTAATTGTTTTGAAGTCCACCTTTTTAAGGAGAGTAGTGAGTGGTGGCCGAGTGGTAACGGCCCTGACTTACGAATTTATAGGTTGCGGCTTCGAACCCAGGCATGCGCATTAATTTGTGTTATTAATATCGTCACCATTGCTCTCAAAACGGTGAAGGAAAACATCGTGAGGAAACCGGCATGTCCTAGAGTAAAAAAAATCGAAGACATGTGACATTCACCAACCCGCACTGGGCTCGCGTGGTGGATTACGGCCCATTCCCTCTCCTAGAGGAGGAGGCCTGTGTCCCAGCAGTGGGAACATTAAAAGGCTGATTATGCTAACTTTTTAAGTGTATTTTTCTATAAAATTATCACAATATTGGTTGTTTGTGTTTAAAAGTTGTGTACTTAAATCATAATTATAAATTTTCCAGAATGTATTCAGCCAGGCCTGCCGTGGTGCTTACGGCCCGGCGATCACTCCAGCTCTTGCTTCCCCCGCGCTGGCTGGTTCCTGCGGCTTGGCTGGTAATGGTCTGGCGTCGCCCTTCGGCTTGACTTCTGGTTTGGCTAACGACGGACGTGCCTACCCTGCTGCTACCGGTTATGGTGCTACTGGTTATGGTGCTGCTGGTTATGGTGCTGGCGCGTACGGCGGCGCCGGTGAAGGCAACGTGGCGGTCGCTGGTGAGCTGCCAGTCGCCGGTAACACCGCTGTTGCTGGTCAGGTCCCCATCATGGGCGCTGTGGGCTTCAGTGGTCCTGTGGCTGCTGCTGGCTCCGTGTCTATCGCCGGCCAGAGCGCGTGCGGCTGCGGTGCTCCCAACAACTACCTGTATTAGGTTATTCTGAAGTTTTGAAATAAATGCCGAAATTCTGAAGTCCTCATTTAGTTTACTTTTCCATTTCAATGTTTCCTAACCTCATCCCTGTTTTAAAAAATACGAACGTTATTTGAGCTTTTTTTTTAACATAATAATCATAACTGTGTATTTATCAGAATACGGTACATAAACATTCCTTTATATATATATATATACTAACTGATCCGTGCAACTTCTTTTGCGTCATATTTTTCATGACTGTTCCGCCTATTTGTCTTAGCATGATGATATATAACTTATAGTCTTCCTCAATTAATGGGGTATCTAACAGTGAGTGATTTTTTCAAATCGGACCAGTACTTTTAAAGTTTAGCGCGTTTAAGCAAACAAACAAACTTTTCAGCTTTCAGCTTTTCAGCTTTTTAGCGTGCAGTCTGTGGGTTAATTATACTCAAAAATCATACAGCGCCCTTCGCGTCCAATATAATAATGCATTCAGGGTGCTGACGGGGCTGCCTCGATACTGCAGCGCATCAGGGATGTTTGCTGAAGCCCATGTGGACTGTTTCCATGCGGTGATGCGGAAGCGGTGCGCATCCTTGGTCCGTAGGGTGCGGGGCAGCGCCAACAGCATCCTATCTATGATAGCTAGCAGACTTGACTGTGCGTTCGTGTTCGTGTGTTCGTTCAGATCGTGAACCACTGCTGCAAGGTTTCGGCTGGGCCTGTCACCTGGCAGCAGTGATGTCACGATCTGATTGTCTTTTTATTTATGTCCTTGTGTTTTACTAATATAGTTTTAAGTGCATTGTTACTAACACCTATGAGTCTTGTTGCTCGAAATAAATAAATAAATTAATTAATTATACACAAGAGTATTGATACGATCATTTAAAAAAATCAAATGATCACATAGTATTTTTATTTATTTTATATTTTAGTAAGTTGACTAGGTCACTTAATGTATGCAAGGAAATGCCCGAAGTAGTTGATCAATTTCCATGTATCGGTTTTTGATGCTGGTAGGAAGGGAAGTTTGTTGTGGTACAATGTGGGGGTTACCCCTAAACTCTCCTAGATTATGCTCACAGAGTAGTTTTAACTCCTCTGCAAGTGTGAATATTGTATTACTTATTAGTATTTTTTTAAGATCCAGTCTTGTACGTGACTTAATGTTTTGTCGTAATAATTTTCTAATTTCAGTGTAGTTAACTTCTTCATGATTCATTGTGTATTTTTCTATGATTTCGCGCACAATTGTGACCATTTATAAACGATGTCATGGCATTGTAATACATATAATAGGGTATTTTACTGAAAAAAATCTAATTAGTCCGTCTGATAGATTTCCAAAAATATTGGACACATACATATATTTTTTCTTTTTTCACGTAAACAAAAAATGAAGACGACACAGTGCGTTCAAATGTCGCGTGACGTCACTACGTGCTTGCGCTTTATCCTTATTTTTACGATTTGAAATGATTCGATTCTGCGGTCAAAAACACAAATCGTTGACGTGGCTCAGAAGTCTGCCCAGTTTAAATGGGACTGGGCTGGACATGTCTCATATGTCCATCGAGCGGTGGGCCTACAAAACACAAAATTGGTGCCGTTCGCAAGACGAGGCCGCGGCAGACCACGAAGGAGATGGCGGTCTTCCGACTTGGAGGTCTTCCTTGGGATTGTCAGGATGTGGCACAAGATCGGGAACAGTGGGAGCAGGCTAGCTATAATATTATAATAATAATTTGAAATGCTAAAAAATACATGGCGAATATTTTTTGATGATCCAACGGACGGACTAAATACAATTATGTTTTTATATCCAGAAAATACGCAGATTTTTTTTTTAATGTAGGCATCATGACATAACCTAACACAAAAGGAGTTGTTGCTAGAAAATGAACAAAACAAAATAACTGTACAGTCGACGCATTAAACAGAAGTGTTAAAACTTTGAGTAATTTTCAGGAGTAAAACCATGTTCATCTATTATTTTATTCCAGCTTTACTGTGCCACTGCTGATCAAGGTCATAGTATAGATGTCTACAGTATTCTATCTTTATACAAACGACGCGCCTCGAGTTCGGTATACATTCGATACACAACCAGTCGCGAATTCGCCGCGTTGACGAACAGACGGCGAGCGGCGGTTTTGTAAACAGTAAACGTTCGATTTGTGAATATTTTATTGTAATAATTACAATTAGTTATTTGCTTAATATGGCAAAGACGTTTTTATAATTATTAAACTTCTATACGATTACATTAAAAAATAAAACATTCGTACAAGTTCTTAGTTCAGGCGCAAATATTTTTCAGTCTCGTTAATGATGGAGTTTTTTTTTTATTAAATCTGCTAACCGAAAAACACAACATGCATTTTTTAGTGAAAATCGATCCCCGTTTCGTCACCCTTTTTAAAAAAACTAAATTTCTGTACGGTACAGTCAGCTACAAAAGGAACAAAACATGCATTTTGACTGTATTTTATCTTTTGTAAATTATAGTGTAGGTACATATGTATGTAAGTTCCTATATTATGTGTGTGAAATGCATATTTATATTTTCTGAGCACGTCCCGTAAACCTACAGTTTGATGATTATAAGGTATTAAATGATTAGTCTTGATACCTTTATTACCAAAGGGTGTGTAGATATTGGTTGTGAAAAAAAATGGACCCAGACTTTTTGAAATATACATAGTAAGATAAACTTAAGAACTCAATAAAATAATTTTTTAAGTTACTTTATTATGGTTTTGAAATTCTGGAAGATGCTGTTTCCCTGAAGATTTTAGAGACTGCAGCCACATCCTCTGCCAGCCCAACTACCACGAAGACCGAGGCCAGGAGCAGCAAGACCAGCGGGAGCGAGGGCGGCACCAGGACCGTAAGTAGCAAGACCAGCGGGAGCGAGGGCGGCACCAGGACCGTAAGTAGCAGCAGACGCACCAGACGGACCAAAAGCAGAAGCCTCACTGATCATGGCGTTCCTGCCATTACCACAGGCATGGTTGACGGCACCAGCACCGGCAGAAGGCACCACACCTTCCATAGCAACAGTACCCACGAACGGCAGCTCACCACCCACAGCCAGAGCACCTTCATAAACGTTGTCAGACACTACGGAGATACCGACGGGAGCGATGGCGGAGGCGCTGGAGACAGGCAGAGCGCCGCCACTGGTGGGACTGAACTGCATGGCGGGGGCGGAGATTCCATCGTTAGCCAGACCTCTGCCTGCGTAGCCAGCGGCCAGTCCATTAAAACCCAGACCTCTGCCAGCCAAGCCAATGCCAGTGTTGAGGAGTCCATCGTTTGCCCAAGCAGGACCAGCCAAGCCGCAAGGGGCGGCTAAGGCGGGAGCGGCCAAGCCGTAGGGAGCAGCAAGTCCAGAGATATCAGCAACCGCAGCGCGGCTGGTGCATGACTGTCCCAGTGCGGACTGGAATAAAGTAACAATAATTACAACTATCGGTTTCTGAAGGAACTACAGTACTGGAGATTCAGAAACATAAAGTAGCTTAAAAACAAATAATATTTCTTACGTTGAGCAGGAGCGCCTGAGCGCAGAGGACGAGGATAGCTTTGGCAGACATTGTAGTTTGTTTCGAGAGCTGGCACTAGAATGATGTTCAGTGCAACTGTTGATCGTTTTATACTCCATTTTGTTATCAATTTCGAAAAACTTAAGTGTGTCGGTATAAGAAATTAATTAATAGCTTGTGCAAACACGATAAGCTTACTATTTACAAACAGAAAATCGTTTTATATTTCATTATGTTCTGTCAAGTCACGTGCTATATAATAGAAAAACCTTTTAATTGATCAAGACACATGTCACGTGTTTTCCAGAATTTCGAAAACACGCTTTGTATCAACAGGGTGCTGAGTATAAAACGTATCAATAGTATCAGGTCATCATTCAGTCTTCAGCTTCTCGTTGAACACAAACAAACATCAAACATGTCTTCCTTCACTGTCCTGTTGCTCTGCATCCAAGCTTGCTTGGTCCAGGTGAGTGATTCTTTACTTCTAAGATTTGGCTTAAAGAACTTTTGTTCAGATCAATAAAAATATTCGTAGTTTTTACTTTTGTTTATAATGTTGTATTTTCATGATTATTCATTTTTCAGAATGTATTCAGCCAAGCTTGCCGTGGTGCTTATGGCCCAGCGATCACTCCAGCTCTCGCTTCTCCCGCGCTGGCTGGTTCCTGCGGCTTGGCTGGTAATGGTCTGGCGTCGCCCTTCGGCTTGTCTTCTGGTTTGGCTAACAACGGACTCGCCTACCCTGCTGCTGCTGGTTATGGTGCTGGCGCGTACGGCGGCGCCGGTGAAGGCAACGTGGCGGTCGCTGGTGAGCTGCCCGTCGCCGGTAACACCGCTGTTGCTGGTCAGGTCCCCATCATGGGCGCTGTGGGCTTCAGTGGTCCCGTGGCTGCTGCTGGTTCCGTGTCTATCTCCGGACAGTGCGCTTGCGGCTGCGGTTCTCCCACCAACTACCTTTACTAATTACCTTTAAAACATCTGAAATTAAATATGATTAACGAGCAACGCAATTTTTTTTTTTTTTTAAATGACACAAAACCTTCGTGCACTTTGCAAGTCTTTGGAAGAAATCAATACAAAAAATGAAAAGATAAGAGTAATCAACAATACCCACATATTGTTTATTTCATAAGCAACAAACACAGGAGAATAAACACGCTTTGCAATCACCATTCTACAAAAAAAAAAAAAAATTGAGTTCGATGGACTCATAGGTGTTTTTTTTTCGTTCCTTCCATCCGATTTGCATTTTTTTTAAATTCATGCTATTGATGTACAGATTTGTCATCAATCAGTGTAATTCACCCTTCTCAAGTTAAACCAACCAGTTACTCTAAATTGATATCCTCCTTTACATGAATAATAATTTCATAGCTTTAATTCCCTGTATCTCCGATTCTTACTAAGATACGTCAATCCTTTTGGTCGAAGGAACTTTGCTGGTATAAGAAATTAGCATTTTCGGTTCTACCCTTAAATTGGTCGATTTAGAAGCTAAGTATGAACATTCATAGCCCGGGGATACCGCACAGTCTACGGCCAGGCGGCGAGCCTCTTTGCTAGCAAGAGCCCTTGTGCACGTTCATGTATGTATGGCGCGTGGAGGCGTGGCGTGGGTGAAACTCCGCTGCCGTGGTAAAACGCTGCGCAGTGGATGGAGCTGCATCACAACCCAGCGCTGGCAACGCCGCCATTGTGGCGATAAGTTCCCTCCTTGAGGAATGGTTGGAGAGGCGTTACGGCGTACTCACCTTCCACCTGACGTAGATACTCACCGGGCACGGCAGTTTCGGGAGGTACCTGTTATGGATTCAGCGGGACGATACGTCTGGGTATCATCACTGTGTCGATCGCCCGAACGACACGAGGGAGCATACGGTAGAAGTCTGCCCGGCTTGGGCGAAGCAACGTCGTGTCCTTGGCGAAGCGATCGGCGGCGGCGACCCTGTCGGGCACAGCAAGATAGATTAGAGGAAGAGGGCTTATTATTATTTAAAACAAGTAAAATGTTAGTGTTTTTCTACTACTCACTTCGATTTTGGTTCTATTTACTATTTTTTGTATTTATTTATAGATAGATAGAATACTCTTTCTTTATTATGTTTACCATACAAGTTACAAAAAATATAGACAAAGAAATCATTAATATTATTATAGCATTTTTGGATTAGGAACTGTTTTAGTTTATTTATAAATATACTAAATTTTTGTTCGTTTTTAATTGCTTCTGGTAATTTATTGTATATTTTTACTGTCATTAATAAAGCGCTTGCTGAATGAATTTTCAGCCAATATCCAGCAGGTAAATTTAGTCTATTTTTGTGTCGTAGTGTATATTTAGTTTGTATGTTTTCGCGCGTACTGAATAATTGTTGGTTGTTTTTAATTTATCTATGGAGTCAGCTGTAAAGTTCACGCCAACATCGCAAGCAGAATCAAATAAAAAATATAGGATTTCACAGGGCTAACAATATTCTGGTGCCACGAAATCAAAAATTATCTAAAGAACATGCCCACGAAAAGTCCAAGTGATAATGAAAACTCTTTTCTCGCTAACGAAGCTGCGGGTAAAAGCTAGTAAATAGAAATAACATGAACCATTAGTACTTCTTTTTACTCCTGATTGTACTTGCCAAACAAAAGGTTGACCAAACGGGAATAAATACAGGCATTCTCTCATTCTCATAAGTTGACGAATCGGGAATTAATGTACGAAGATTAAAATCTTGACGAAACGCCATCTGTGTTCATTTGTTTTTTCTACTTTTGACATGTTGATAAATCGGGAAGTAGCCATTATTTCAAGGATAGGGCCTAGTCACAATATTGATAGATATTTATACTATATCAAAGGATTCCTCGATAGCTATTTACTTGTTCTGATGTGTTACTTTTTCAGTCTATAATCGTAATCGCTCCTGAGTCACGCCACTATTTCCTATGCTTTCGTTACCTAGTTACAACTATTGCTTATGCTACAGAAAACAATCTTCGTGGCTCAATTATGACATCTTTTTTTTTTTTTTTTTTTTTTTTTTCTGGATGGGAAATCATCAAATGACCCCTCCCGCCCTGGGTGGAGCGGTAGGGAGTGTCAGACTTTTACTGACTAAAACCCACCCGTGATCCTTCTTGTGCCCTATGCGTTCCAGGGCCGCGGCAACCCCCTCGAACAAATTCCGCAACCCCAGCAGGCACCGACCCTATGGGGCCCCGTCCTCGGTGCTGACGGCTCCTTGAGGCGCGCGTGGAACACAACGCGTCGTCGACTCAACCTGGTATCGGACGGCGAGCCACCCACACTCACCGTCCCCAGGCATCAGCCACTGCGCGATAGCACAGCGGCCGACTTGTCTCTGGAAATTATGACATCTTGAATTGAATAATTGATGTACATACTGGATTCAATCAAGTACCTGATCATAAACTGAGGACTTTAGCGCAGCTGACAAGCACAAACTAAATAGAGCTAGGTAGCAACCGAAATCTTTTTCTTTCCATGTTTATTATTAAAGCAATTATTAATGAAAGCAAGCTTGCTTTATTTAAAGGTTGTGAATCTGTTGCTGCTTTTGGTTTGCATATTAAAAGCTTATTAGATTACTACTTCGATCTGTAATTGGGTAGTTTGATTTTTCATCCAAAAGTAAAGTTAAAAACGATACAATACTTGCACTGCCACGTCATTGAAGACCATTAACTAGACTTTTATTAACAGTTCAATTGTTTTTTGTTTAGGAATAAAATGAACAAATATAAATTCCTAAATTGTGGGCCAGCCTACGATAATTTAACCAAATATATATATATATGTACCTATAAATTGGGCCCTGTCTTGCTTTAAAAAAAGAAATTACTTGTGTGTTTGTACTTGTAACAGAGTACTGACAGATTTTATCAGTTTGATATAGGTTTTATCTCTGCAGTGGCTAATTTGAGTATTTAAACAAACTAAAAACGTTGAAATATACATAAACATAAGAACTCAAATAAAAGTAATTGTAACTCAAATAAAAGTTTGTTTTTAAATTAGTTTATTATGGTTTTGAAATTCTGAAAGATGCTGGTTTCCCTGAAGATCTTAGAGGCTGCAGCCACATCCTCTGCCAGCCCAACTATCACGAAGACTGAGGCCAGGAGCAGCAAGACCAGCGGGAGCGAAGGCGGCACCAGGACCGTAAGCAGCAAGACCAGCGGGAGCGAAGGCGGCACCAGGACCATAAGCAGCAGCAGACGCACCAGACGGACCAAAAGCAGAAGCCTCACTGATCATGGCGTTCCTGCCATTACCACAGGCATGGTTGACGGCGCCAGCACCGGCAGAAGGCACCACACCTTCCATAGCAACAGTACCCACGAATGGCAGCTCACCACCCACAGCCAGAGCACCTTCATAAACGTTGTCAGATACTACAGAGATACCGACGGGAGCGATGGCGGAGGCGCTGGAGACAGGCAGAGCGCCGCCACTGGTGGGACTGAACTGCATGGCAGGGGCGGAGATTCCATCGTTAGCCAGGCCTCTGCCTGCGTAGCCAGCGGCCAGTCCATTAAAACCCAGACCTCTGCCAGCCAAGCCAATGCCAGAGTTGAGGAGTCCACTGTTTGCCCAAGCAGGAGCAGCCAAGCCGCAAGGGGCGGCTAAGGCGGGAGCGGCCAAGCCGTAGGGAGCAGCAAGTCCAGAGACATCAGCAACTGCAGCGCGGCTGGTGCATGACTGTCCCAGTGCGGACTGGAATAAAGTAACAATAATTACAACTATCGGTTTCTGAAGGAACTATAGTACTGGAGATTCAGAAACATAAAGTAGCTTAAAACAAATAATATTTCTTACCTTGAGCAGGAGCGCCTGAGCGCAGAGGACGAGGATAGTTTTGGCAGACATTGTAGTTTGTTCCGAGTGCTGACACCAGAATGATGTTCAGTGCAACTGTTGGTTGTTTTATACTCCGTTGTGGTATCAATTTCGAAAAACTTAAGTGTGTCGGTATAAGAAATTAATTAATAGCTTGTGCAAACACGATAAGCTTACTATTTACTTTTAATTGATCAAGACACATGTCACGTGTTTTCCAGAATTTCGAAAACACGCTTTGTATCAACAGGGTGCTGAGTATAAAACGTATCAATAGTATCAGGTCATCATTCAGTCTTCAGCTTCTCGTTGAACAGAAACAAACATCAAACATGTCTTTCTTCACTGTCCTGTTGCTCTGCATCCAAGCTTGCTTGGTCCAGGTGAGTGATTCTTTACTTCTAAGATTTGGTTTCAAAGAACTTTTGTTAATATCAATATCCGTAGTTTTGACTTTTTGTTTAAAATTTAGTATTTTCATGATTATTAATTTTTCAGAATGTATTCAGCCAGGCCTGCCTTGGTGCTTACGGCCCGGCGATCACTCCAGCTCTTGCTTCTCCCGCGCTGGCTGGTTCCTGCGGCTTGGCTGGTAATGGTCTGGCGTCACCCTTCGGCTTGTCTTCTGGTTTGGCTAACAACGGACTCGCCTACCCTGCTGCTGCCGGTTACGGTGCTACCGGTTACGGTGCTGCTGGTTATGGTGCTGGCGCGTACGGCGGCGCCGGTGAAGGCAATGTGGCGGTCGCTGGTGAGCTGCCAGTCGCCGGTAACACCGCTGTTGCCGGTCAAGTCCCCATCATGGGCGCTGTGGGCTTCAGTGGTCCCGTGGCTGCTGCTGGTTCCGTGTCTATCTCCGGACAGTGCGCTTGCGGCTGCGGTTCTCCCACCAACTACCTATACTAATTGCGTTCATTTAAAATAACTGAAATGAAATAAAATTAACGAGTAGCGCAATTTTGTTTTTTTTTTTTTTGTTAAATGACACAAAACCTTCGTGCACTTTTCAAGTCTTTGGAAGAAGTCAATACAAAAAAGATAAGAGTAATCAACAATACCCACATATTGTTTATTCTATAAGCAACAAGCACAGGAGAATAAACTCGCTTTGCAATCATCATTCCAAAAAAAAATTGAGTTCGATGGACTCATAGGTGTTTTTTTTTCGTTCCTTCCATCCGATTTGCATTTTTTTTTTAATTCATGCTATTGATGTACAGATTTGTCATCAACCAGTGGAATTCACCTTACATTTACCCTTCTCAAGTTAAACCAACCAGTTACCTACTCTAAATTTATATCCTCCTTTACATGAATAATAATTTCATAGCTTTATTTCCCTGTATCTCCGATTCTTACTAAGATACGTCAATCCTTTTGGTCGAAGGAACTTTGCTGGATGCTGGTATAAGAAATTAGCATTTTCGGTTTTACCCTTAAATTGTTCGATCTAGAAGCTAAGCATGAACATTCATAGCCCGGGGATACCGCACAGTCTCCGGCGAGGTGGCAAGCCTCCTTGCCAGCAAGAGCCCTTGTGAACGTTTAAGTGTGGCGCGTGGAGGCGTTATGCCGGGGGTGAAACTCCGCTGCCGTGGAAAAACGCTGCGCAAAGGATGGAGCTACGACAGGAACAGATGGCGGTATGAAGACCGCGACTATCGCAACCCAGCGCTGGGCACGACACCATTGTGGCGATAAGTTCCCTCGTTGAGGAATGGTTGGAGAGGCGTTACGGCGTACTCACCTTCCACCTGACGTAGATACTCACCGGGCACGCGCAGTTTTGGGAGGTAAGTACCTGTTATGGATTCAGCGGGACGATACGTCTGGGTATCATCACTGTGTCAATCGCCCAAAGGACAAGCGAGATCATACGGCGTAGGTCTACCCTGCTCGGGCGGAGCAACGCCGTGTCCTCGTCGTGGCGATCAGTGGCGGTGACCTCTCGCTTCCGGCCCCGATTCAATCTATGATCCGGAACAAGGGGGCATGAAAGCAATCACCTTCTGCGAATCAGTAATGCTAGCGAAGGAAGAGGTTGAATGCCTGAGTAAGAGAGAAACCTCACGCCCAAGCCATAGCGATTGTCAGACACCAAAAAAAAAATGGGATTCACAAACGCTATCGATATACCACATACTCGTTGCATTATATTATAATATGATATTTTGACTATCGCGATAGCTAATATAAAGACAGTTTGTCAAGAGCCTCTATAGTTACGGCTATGATTTATTTTAACATTGACATTTATAACGTTAGTAGGAATACACATTTTGATGGGATTCGATTACATTATTTTTTTTACTCAATACATTTTATTGCATTCCACAATGGGAACTTAGGTGGTAGGTACATATAAAAATATATACATCATTTTAGATCATTGTGGACAAGATAGATTAGAGGAAGAGTGCTTATTATTATTTAAAACAAGTAAATTGTTAGTGTTTATCTACTACTCACTTCGATTTTGGTTCTATTTATAATTTTTTGTATTTATTTATAGATAGATAGAATACTCTTTCTTTATTATGTTCACCATACAAGTAACAGAAAATATAGACAAAGAAATCATTAATATTATTATAGCATTTTTGGATTAGGAACTGTTTTAGTTTATTTATAAATATATTAAATTTTTGTTCGTTTTTAATTGCTTCTGGTAATTTATTTTATATTTTAATGTCATTACCTACTACAGCGCTAGTTAAATGAATTTTCAACTTAGAGCCAGCAGCAGGTAAGTTTAGTCTATGGTGTCGTAGTGTATATTTAGTTTGTATGTTTTCGCGCGTACTGAATAATAAAATTGTTGGTTGCTTTTAATTTATCTCTAGAGTCAGTTGTAAAGTTCACGCTGACATCGCAAGCAGAATCAAATAAAAAATATAGGATTTCACAGGGATAACAATATTCTGGTGCCACGAAATCAAAACCGATCTAGAGAACCTCTCCACAAAAACTCAAAGTGATTATAAAAACTCTTTTCTCGCTAACGAAGCCGCTGGTGAAAGCTAGTAAATATATATAACATGAACAATAGTATTTCTTTTTGCTCCTGATTGTCCTTGTCAAACAAAAGATTGACCAAACGGGAATTAATACAGGCATTCTTATAAGTTGACGGATCGGGAATTAATGTACGAAGATTAAAATCTTGAAGAAACGCCATCTCTACACAAGGGAGGCCATTACATCACATTCCATCACAATACATTTTATTATTTAGATTTTTTTAGTATTTCATATAGATCCTTCTCTAATAACTATTTTAGTAATTTGAATTGTATAGAGTCTGAACTACTTATAGCTAAGTGGTGCATATACCTTGGGAAGAGCGCTGATGTCTGAAATACAGATAGTTATTTTCTATCTAGTTCAGACACAGATGTTCCCTTTACAATAGAAAATAAGCATAGTGTGATTTCTTTGTGTTTCTAACTTGTGATGTACCTTTTGAGCAAATAAATAAATTATTAAATATATTAAATATCTGTGTTCATTTGTTTTATCTACTTTTGACATGTTGAGAAATCGGGATGTAGCCATTATTTCAAGGATAGGGCCTAGTCACAATACTGATACATATTTTTTTTATTTTTGTTTTTACTATGTCAAAGGTTTACTCGATAGCCATTTACTTGTTCTGATGTGTTACTTTTTCAGTCTAATACATCGTAATCGCTCCTGAGCCACGCCACCATTTTCTATGCTTTCTTCAGCGATGGTGCCCGTCGCGTGACTCCAACTACGTTTACTACTTACAACTACTGCTTATGCTACAGAGAACAATCTTCGTGGCTCAATTATGTACAAATAAATAAATTATTATTATTATTTCATTTATTTATTTTTTGTACATACTTGTTACATTTTTAAATATTTCTATAAAAAAATAAAAAAAACATTTAAAAATATAAAAAATAGTAGCCCACCGGTATCGGGAACAGGGTCCAAGCTACCGGTGGTCAGGACTCCCGAGAGAGAAACCTCCTAACTATGCGGGCCGTGTCAAGAAGCACTGCTTTCTGGATCAAGCCCTTGATCCAGCTGCCCAACGAGAGCCTCTTAAGATGTTGGTCGAGGCTCTTGGCAATTATGCCATTGGCCGTCACGACTATCGGCACAATGACTGCTGTGTTCACATCCCACATGTCGACAACCTCGCGAGCCAAGTCAAGATACTTCGATTGTTTATCCTTCTCAGCCTTCACGAGGTTCTCGTCATGCGGGACTGCTATATCAACAATCATTGCGCGACGCTCTAGTCGGTCTATCACCACTATGTCAGGCTTATTGGCAACAATAGTCCTGTCAGTGATGATAGACCGATCCCAGTACAATGTGCAATTGCCATTTTCGAGAACTGGGTCGGGCGCATACCTATAGTACGGTACTTCCGATTCCACAAGATTGTATTTAAGGGCAAGTTGCTGATGGATAATCCTGGCTACAAGGTTATGCCTGTGCAAATAGTCTCCGTTAGCCAGACTAGAACAACCGGAAATAATGTGGCGGATGGATTCCCCCGGCCGGTGACATGCCCGACATATGTCAACCGTACCGTCCTTCACAATGTATTTCCGGTAGTTGTTCGTCATCATAACTTCGTCTGTAATCGCACAGATAAAACCTTCGGTTTCCCCAAAGAGGTCACCAAAACGCAGCCAGGCCACGGACGCTAGAAAGTCTACATCGGGCCCATGTAGGACCCGATAAAAGCGTCCGTGAAGCTCCTTGCTCTGCCATACCTCCCTGCGATCATTAGTATCTAATACCACAGGTTTGCGCCAGTTCTCGTTAGCCAAGGAGAGCGGGGTGAAGCCCTTGTCCACTGCGACCACATCCCGGTGCATACCCACGTCGGCTTCTAGGAAGTATTCCCTAAGGCTGCATACCTCGCGGTTGTGCAGGGTCTTAGCATTTAAGAAGCCTCGACCCCCACACTTCCGCGGGATATACAGCCTCATTACCGATGATCGTGGGTGATGCATCCGATTTGCGGTCAGCAGTGAACGGACCCTCCTATCCAGGGCGTCCAGTTCTGTCTGAGTCCATTTGAGTATGCCGAAAGAGTACATCAATACCGGCATGACCCAACCGTTAAAGGCGCGCACCTTGTTTCCGCCTGATAAAAGACTATTTAGTACTTTGTTCAGGCGGCCGAAGAAGCGCTCCTTCAACGATTGTTTCACGCTAGTAGCATTGACGCCCAACGCTTCCGACATACCCAAATACTTGTATGTTTCGGTTGAGCAAAGGGATCTAAGGTGTATGGAATCCGAGAGTTGGGTTCCCACGGATTCCATAATCTCACCTCGCTTCACATGCATGACCGCACATTTGTCCACACCAAATTCCATACTGATGTCGCTACTGAAGGTTTCTGTTACCTTCAGTAGCTTCATCAGTTGCAAGTTGTTGGGGGCAAAGAGCTTCAAGTCATCCATGTAAAGGAGGTGCGATATGACCTGACCACCTCTTCTCAACCGGTAGCCTTGGCCCGAACCCTCCAGCAGTGTACTAAGAGGGTTGAGGGCCAGACAAAACCACAGTGGACTCAGACTGTCGCCCTGAAATATGCCACGCTCGATCCTTATCGGTTCACTGTTCGCCTGGGCCTGTCGACATTCTGGATAGTGAAGGACCGTCCTCCACTGCCCCATACACGACATCAGGAAGGCGCGTAGAACTGCATCAACTTTATACAGCTCCAGCACCCTCATGAGCCATGTATGGGGCACTGAGTCATAGGCCTTCTTATAGTCTATCCAACATGTGGACAGATCCTTTCGGGAACGACGAACCTGTTGGCTAATGGCAACATCGATGAGGAGCAGCTCCTTAGTACCGCGGGCCCCGCTCCTACATCCATTCTGAGAGGTAGACATTATTGAATTACTTTCAATATGATCGTTAATCTTTGCTCTCAAAATGGATGTAAGAACTTTATAGACCGTCGGTAAACACGTGATCGGTCTATAATTTTTGGGTTCCGCAGTACTACCTGATTTATGGAGCAGGTGGGTTATTCCTGTCGTGAAGAACTGGGGCAGCGACCTTGACTCTAAGGCAGACTGGAACTGGGAAGCCAAACGAGCATGCGATCCTTTGAACCATTTTATCCAAAAGTTGTGCAGCCCGTCCGGCCCTGGAGATTTCCAATTAGGCAACGGACGGACTGCACGAGCTACATCTTGGGGGCTGATGTTAATTGCCCCCATTTCTGGTATCGGATCGCACGCGCGCTCGACCTCCCGGGTCCAGTCACCCTCGGTATGACTGACAGGCACCGACCAGATGTTACGCCAGAATGAAAGCATGGCTTCATCATCCGGTAGGCGCGTATCAGTCACACCTTGGTCTGGTCGCTCCCAAGCCCTGTAAACCCACCTCTCATTGTTTTGGAATATGCGGTTCTGAGTAATCTCTCCACTCGCCGCTTGTACCGACGAATACGGTTTGCCCATGCATAGACTTTCTGCTTCAGGAAGTCGATACGCTCTGTGACGCGGGTCAGATAGTCTCGAGGACTAATATCAGTCCCCGAGAACGCCCGCCTCACAAAGCGCATCACTCTACGGCGAGTGTTGCCCTCCCTGAAGCAGATAAGTTTGCCGATGAGCGCTCTAGCCTCAGCAATACGTCGCTCGATCCTGCACTGCCAAGCTGGTACAGCTGGTCGTGCAACTCTGTCACTGTTTGGAAGTTTGACATGAGCTACACGACATGCTGCTGCAGCCCCGCAGTACAGGATTGAGTGGGTATCGGTAAGGTTTTCACTGCTATCAAAATAAATTGATAGCTGCGAATCTAGAGCACACACCAGCGCCCTATTTTTGTTGTGCATGGGCAAACGGGGTAGCCGAGGTCTAAGCTCAGGCGGCGTGGAGCGATATTCTCGGAACGCATCTTCCAAAGCGCTCCTCAACCGTTCATTGCACTGGGTACTCACGGATATAGTCCCGTCGTCAACATCTTCACTTACATGGTCGGGTCGCGGTGAAATACTGGGTTGTATTTGCACCGCGGCCGGTGGCGAAGCAGGTGAGACGCGGCTACTCCGTGATTCCAGACGCAGTCTATCAAGCACGGCGTCATCCAGCATACGATTACGTTGGATGACCCGCACTTGATCCGATAATCGTTGGGCTGAAACGTTTATTATTATTATATGTCATCGTGAATTGAATAATTGAGGTACATACAGGATTCAATACCTGTGGCCGTATTACGAAGTGCCAATGCTATCATGATTCGTGTGAGAGAAAGAGATAGTGCTATTCGTCTTGTGTAACTCCGTCTCTCTCTGACACAAAATTCATGATGGATTTAAGACGTCATAATAGGTCGCCTGATCATAAACTGAGGACTTTAGCGCAGTTGACAAGCACAGACTAAATAGATCTAGGCTGCAACTGAAATCTTTTTCTTTCCATGTTTATTATTAAAGCAATTATTAATGAAAGCAAGCTTGCTTTATAACCGGCATTTAAAGGTTGTGAATCTGTTACTGCTTTTGGTTTGCATATTAAAAGCTTATTTGATTAATACTACGAACTGTAATTGGGTAGTATTTTTCATTCGAACGTAAAGGTTAAAAACGATTCAATACTTGCACTGCCACGTCATTGAAGACCATAACTAGACTTTTATTAACAGTTCAAGCGTCTTTTGTTTAGGAATAAAATTAACAAATATAAATTCCTAAATTGTGGGCCAGCCTACGATTTATATATATCTAAATTCAAGAGTCCCAAAGGTACCACACTGGGCCCTGTCTTGCTTTAAAAAAAGAAGTTACTTGTGTGTTTGTACTTGTAGCACAGTACAGATAGATGGAAAGTTTTTATCAGTTTGATGTAGGTTTTATGTCTGCAATAGCTAATTTGAGTAATTTAACAAACTAAAAGCTTTGAAATATACATAGTAAGATAAACTTAAGAACTCAAATAAAAGTTATTGTAAGTATGTTTTTAAATTAGTTTATTATGGTTTTGAAATTCTGAGAGATGCTGGTTTCCCAGAGAACTTAGAGGCTGCAACCACATCCTCTGCCAGCCCAACTACCACGAAGACTGAGGCCAGGAGCACCAAGACCAGCGGGAGCGAGGGCGGCACCAGGACCGTAAGCAGCAAGACCAGCGGGAGCGAAGGCGGCACCAGGACCGTAAGCAGCAAGACCAGCGGGAGCGAAGGCGGCACCAGGACCGTAAGCAGCAAGACCAGCGGGAGCGAGGGCGGCACCAGGACCGTAAGCAGCAAGACCAGCGGGAGCGAGGGCGGCACCAGGACCGTAAGCAGCAAGACCAGCGGGAGCGAAGGCGGCACCAGGACCGTAAGCAGCAAGACCAGCGGGAGCGAGGGCGGCACCAGGACCGTAAGCAGCAAGACCAGCGGGAGCGAGGGCGGCACCAGGACCGTAAGCAGCAAGACCAGCGGGAGCGAAGGCGGCACCAGGACCGTAAGCAGCAGCAGACGCACCAGCCGGACCAAAAGCAGAAGCCTCACTGATCATGGCGTTCCTGCCATTACCACAGGCATGGTTGACGGCCCCAGCACCGGCAGAAGGCACCACACCTTCCATAGCAACAGTACTCACGAACGGCAGCTCACCACCCACAGCCAGAGCACCATCATAAACGTTGTCAGACACCACGGAGATACCGATGGGAGCGATGGCGGAGGCGCTGGAGACAGGCAGAGCGCCGCCACTGGTGGGACTGAACTGCATGGCGGGGGCGGAGATTCCATCGTTAGCCAGACCTCTGCCTGCGTAGCCAGCGGCCAGTCCATTAAAACCCAGACCTCTGCCAGCCAAGCCAATGCCAGAGTTGAGGAGGCCATCGTTTGCCAAAGCAGGAGCAGCCAAGCCGCAAGGGGCGGCTAAGGCGGGAGCAGCCAAGCCGTAGGGAGCAGCAAGTCCAGAGATATCAGCAACCGCAGCGCGGCTGGTGCATGACTGTCCCAGGGCGGACTAGAATCAAGTAACAATAATTACAACTATTGGTTTCTGAAGGAACTACAGTACTGGAGATTCAGAAACATAAAGTAGCTTAAAAACAAATAATATTTCTTACCTTGAGCAGGAGCGCCTGAGCGCAGAGGACGAGGATAGCTTTGGCAGACATTGTAGTTTGTTTCGAGTGCTGACACCAGAATGATGTTCAGTGCAACTGTTGATCGTTTTATACTCCATTTTGTTATCAATTTTTAAAAACTTAAGTGTGTCGGTATAAGAAATTAATTAATAGCTTGTGCAAACACGATAAGCTTACTATTTACAAATAGAAAATTGTTTTATATTTCATTATGTTCTGTCAAGTCACGTGCTATAAAATAGAAAAACCTTTTAATTGATCAAGACTCATGTCACGTGTTTTCCAGAATTTCAAAAACACGCTTTGTATCAACAGGGTGCTGACTATAAAACGTACCTATCAATAGTTTCAAGTCATCATTCAGTCTTCAGCTTCTCGTTGAACACAAACAAACATCAAACATGTCTTCCTTCACTGTCCTGTTGCTCTGCATCCAAGCTTGCTTGGTCCAGGTGAGTGATTCTTTACTTCTAAGATTTGGTTTCAAAGAACTTTTGTTCAGATCAGTATAAATATTCGTAGTCTTTACTTTTGTTTAAAACGTTGTATTTTCATGATTATTAATTTTTCAGAATGTATTCAGCCAGGCCTGCCTTGGTGCTTACGGCCCAGCGATCACTCCAGCTCTTGCTTCTCCCGCGCTGGCTGGTTCCTGCGGCTTGGCTGGTAATGGTCTGGCGTCGCCCTTCGGCTTGTCTTCTGGTTTGGCTTACGACGGACTCGCCTACCCTGCTGCCGGTTATGGTGCTACCGGTTATGGCGCTGCTGGTTACGGTGCTGGCGCGTACGGCGGCGCCGGTGAAGGCAACGTGGCGGTCGCTGGTGAGCTGCCAGTCGCCGGTAACACCGCTGTTGCCGGTCAGGTCCCCATCATGGGCGCTGTCGGCTTCAGTGGTCCCGTGGCTGCTGCTGGTTCCGTGTCTATCTCCGGTCAGTGCGCTTGCGGCTGCGGTGCTCCCACCAACTACCTTTACTAATTGCCTTTATTTAAAACATCTGAAATTAAATATAATTAACAAGCAGCGCAATTTTGTTGTATTTTTTTTTGTTAGATAACACATAACCTTCGTGCACTTTGCAAGTCTTTGGAAGAAGTCAATACAAAAAAAGGAAAGATAAGCGTAATCAACAATACTCACGTATTGTTTATTTTATAAGAAACTAGCACAGGAGAATAAACTCGCTTTGAAATCATCATTCTACAAAAAAAAAAAAATATATATATATATATTAAGAGTTCGAATTCGTAATAATTTCATAGCTTTATTTTCCTGTATCTCCGATTCTTATTAAAGTACGTAAATTTTCCTTTTGGTCGAAGGAACTTTGCTGGTATAAGATATTAGTATTTTAGGTTTTACCCTTAAATTGGTCGATTTAGAAGCTAAGTATGAACATTCATAGCCCGGGGATACCGCACAGTCTCTGGCGAGGTGGCAAGCCTCCTTGCCAGCAAGAGCCCTTGCGCACGTTTAAGTGTGGCGCGTGGAGGCGTTACTCCGGGGTGAAGCTCCGCTGCCGTGGCAAAACGCTGCGCAGAGGGTGGAGCTCCGACAGGAACAGATGGCGGTATGAAGACCGCGACTATCGCAACCCAGCGCTGGGCACGACACCATTGTGGCGATAAGTTCCCTCCTTGAGGAATGGTTGGAGAGGCGTTACGGCGTACTCACCTTCCACCTGACGTAGATACTCACCGGGCACGCGCAGTTTCGGGAGGTAAGTACCTGTTATGGATTCAGCGGGACGATACGTCTGGGTATCATCACTGTGTCGATCGCCCGAACGACACGAGGGAGCATACGGTAGAAGTCTGCCCGGCTTGGGCGAAGCAACGTCGTGTCCTTGGCGAAGCGATCGGCGGCGGCGACCCTGTCGGGCACAGCAAGATAGATTAGAGGAAGAGGGCTTATTATTATTTAAAACAAGTAAAATGTTAGTGTTTTTCTACTACTCACTTCGATTTTGGTTCTATTTACTATTTTTTGTATTTATTTATAGATAGATAGAATACTCTTTCTTTATTATGTTTACCATACAAGTTACAAAAAATATAGACAAAGAAATCATTAATATTATTATAGCATTTTTGGATTAGGAACTGTTTTAGTTTATTTATAAATATATTAAATTTTTGTTCGTTTTTAATTGCCTCTGCTAATTTATTGTATATTTTTACTATCATTAATAAAGCGCTTGCTGAATGAATTTTCAGCCAATATCCAGCAGGTAAATTTAGTCTATTTTTGTGTCGTAGTGTATATTTAGTTTGTATGTTTTCGCGCGTACTGAATAATTGTTGGTTGTTTTTAATTTATCTCTGGAGTCAGCTGTAAAGTTCACGCCAACATCGCAAGCAGAATCAAATAAAAAATATAGGATTTCACAGGGCTAACAATATTCTGGTGCCACAAAATCAAAAATATCTAAAGAACATGCCCACGAAAAGTCCAAGTGATAATGAAAACTCTTTTCTCGCTAACGAAGCCGCGGGTAAAAGCTAGTAAATAGAAATGACATGAACAATAGTATTTCTGTTTACTCATGATTCTACTAGCCAAACAAAAGGTTGACCAAACGGGAATTAATACAGGCATTCTTATAAGTAGACGGATCGGGAATTAATGTACGAAGATTAAAATCTTGACGAAACGCCATCTGTGTTCATTTGTTTTTTCAACTTTTGACATGTTGATAAATCGGGAAGTAGCCATTATTTCAAGGATAGGGCCTAGTCACAATACTGATAGATATTTATACTATATCAAAGGATTCCTCGATAGCCATTTACTTGTTCTGATGTGTTACTTTTTCAGTCTATAATCGTAATCGCTCCTGAGTCACGCCACTATTTCCTATGCTTTCGTTACCTACTTACAACTATTGCTTATGCTACAGAAAACAATCTTCGTGGCTCAGTTATGACATCTTGAATTGAATAATTGATGTACATACTGGATTCAATCAAGTACCTGATCATAAACTGAGGACTTTAGCGCAGCTGACAAGCACAAACTAAATAGATCTAGGTAGCAACCGAAATCTTTTTCTTTCCATGTTTATTATTAAAGCAATTATTAATGAAAGCAAGCTTGCTTTATTTAAAGTTTGTGAATCTGTTGCTGCTATTGGTTTGCATATTAAAAGCTTATTCGATTACTACTTCGATCTGTAATTGGGTAGTTTGATTTTTCATCCAAAAAGTAAAGTTAAAAACGATACAATACTTGCACTGACACGTCATTGAAGACCATAACTAGACGTTTATTAACAGTTCAAGTGTTTTTTGTTTGAAAAATGAACAAATATAAATTCATAAATTATGGGCCAGCCTACGATAATATATATATATATATAATTCAAGAGTTCCACAGGTAGCACACTGGGCCCTGTCTTACTTTAAAAAAAGAAATTACTTGTGTGTCTGTACTTGTAGCACAGTACTGACAGATGGAAAGATTTTATCAGTTTGATGTAGGTTTTATCTCTGCAGTGGCTAATTTGAGTATTTAAACAAACTAAAAACGTTGAAATATACATAGTAAGATAAACATAGGAACTCAAATAAAAGTAATTGTAAGTTTGTTTTTAAATTAGTTTATTATGGTTTTGAAATTCTGGAAGATGCTGGTTTCCCTGAAGATCTTAGAGGCTGCAGCCACATCCTCTACCAGCCCAACTATCACGAAGACCGAGGCCAGGAGCAGCAAGACCAGCGGGAGCGAGGGCGGCACCAGGACCGTAAGCAGCAAGACCAGCGGGAGCGAAGGCGGCACCAGGACCATAAGCAGCAGCAGACGCACCAGACGGACCAAAAGCAGAAGCCTCACTGATCATGGCGTTCCTGCCATTACCACAGGCATGATTGACGGCGCCAGCACCGGCAGAAGGCACCACACCTTCCAAAGCAACAGTACTCACGAACGGCAGCTCACCACCCACAGCCAGAGCACCTTCATAAACGTTGTCAGATACTACAGAGATACCAACGGGAGCGATGGCGGAGGCGCTGGAGACAGGCAGAGCGCCGCCACTGGTGGGACTGAACTGCATGGCAGGGGCGGAGATTCCATCGTTAGCCAGGCCTCTGCCTGCGTAGCCAGCGGCCAGTCCATTAAAACCCAGACCTCTGCCAGCCAAGCCAATGCCAGAGTTGAGGAGTCCATTGTTTGCCCAAGCAGGACCATCCAAGCCGCAAGGGGCGGCTAAGGCGGGAGCGGCCAAGCCGTAAGGAGCAGCAAGTCCAGAGACATCAGCAACCGCAGCGCGGCTGGTGCATGACTGTCCCAGGGCAGACTGGAATAAAGTAACAATAACTACAACTATCGGTTTCTGAAGGAACTATAGTACTGGAGCTTCAAAAACATAAAGTAGCTTGAAACAAATAATATTTCTTACCTTGAGCAGGAGCGCCTGAGCGCAGAGGACGAGGATAGCTTTGGCAGACATTGTAGTTTGTTCCGAGTGCTGAAACCAGAATGATGTTCAGTGCAACTGTTAGTTGCTTTATACTCCGTTGTGGTATCAATTTCGAAAAACTTAAGTGTGTCGGTATAAGAAATTAATAAATGGCTTGTGCAAGCACGATAAGCTTACTATTTACAAACAGAAAATCGTTTTATATTTCATTATGTCCTGTGAAGTCACGTGCTATATAATAGAAAAACCTTTTAATTGATCAAGACTCGTGTCACGTGTTTTCCAGAATTTCGAAAACACGGTTTGTGTCAACAGAGTGCTAAGTATAAAATGTATCAATAGTTTCAGGTCATCATTCAGTCTTCAGCTTCTCGTTGAACACAAACAAACATCAAACATGTCTTCCTTCACTGTTCTGTTGCTCTGCATCCAAGCTTGCTTGGTCCAGGTGAGTGATTCTTTACTTCTAAGCTTTGGTTTAAAGAACTTTTGTTCAGATCAATATAAATATTCATAGTTTTTACTTTTGTTTAAAATGTTGTATTTTCATGATTATTAATTTTTCAGAATGCATTCAGCCAGGCCTGCCTTGGTGCTTACGGCCCAGCGATCACTCCAGCTCTTGCTTCTCCCGCGCTGGCTGGTTCCTGCGGCTTGGCTGGTAATGGTCTGGCGTCGCCCTTCGGCTTGTCTTCTGGTTTGGCTAACAACGGACTCGCCTACCCTGCTGCTGCCGGTTACGGTGCTGCTGGTTATGGTGCTGGCGCGTACGGCGGCGCCGGTGAAGGCAACGTGGCGGTCGCTGGTGAGCTGCCCGTCGCCGGTTACACCGCTGTTGCCGGTCAGGTCCCCATCATGGGCGCTGTGAGCTTCGGCGGCGCTGTGCCGGCCGCTGGTGCCGTGTCTATCTCCGGACAGTGCGCTTGCGGCTGCGGTTCTCCCACCAACTACCTATACTAATTGCGTTCATTTAAAACAACTGAAATAAAATTAACGAGTAGCGCAATTTTGTTTTTTTTTTTTTGTTAAATGACACAATACCTTGGAGCACTTTGCAAGTCTTTGGAAAAATTCAACACAAAAATGGAGTAAGGAAATCACAGGAGAACAAATTGGCTTTGCAATCATCATTCTACAAAAAATAAATATTGCAATTTCGACAGACCCATAGGTAGTTGTTTTTTTTGCGTTCTGTCCATTCGATTGAATTTTGACAAAGAGTTTATTATTTAAGTAATATGTAGTTATAATAAAGATCCCAGTACCAATCCATCTGCCTACCATTTTGCTCATAAAGCAGATTGAGTAATTAATGCTCATACGCGACTTGGGATTACGAAATAAATAAATTTTGTTTATTGTGCTTGATCAGCATCATTGACATCATTTTTGCTGAGACAAACGGTTGTAATTTTTGCTATAGTAAACATTATGATAAAATTAAATATGTGTGTGACATATCAAAGGCATTTGTCGTAGATCAGGAAGAAATAATAATATGCAAATTATTTTCAGACTTTTAATGTTTATTACTTTAATACTTAATACAGTTTTACATACGGATGGGATTCATCAAATGATTTCTTTCTCTTCCTGGGCGAAGTAAAAGGGAGTGTCAGACTATTACTGACTACAACCCATTCGTGTTCCTCCTAATGCCCTTTGCGTTCCAGGGGCGCTATGACTCTTTCGAACAAATTCCGCAACCCTGGCAGGTACTGGCCTTAACGAACTCTGTCTTCTATGCTGTCATCTCTTTGAGGTGCGCGTGGAGCTCAAATCTTTGTAAAAACCCAGGCCTGGTTGCCATCGAACGTTGAGGTACCCACAGGCCCACGCTGACGCCGATAATCGCCTTGTGACTCGTGACTAGAGGTGTCTTATTCTATTGCGGCGACTGGGCGTAAGGTTTGCCTCTCCCTCGCGTGGTCCGCCACCTCCTTCGCTAACATTACTGCTTCGCAGAAGGAGGTAATTGTATTCCATGCCCTCGTGCTCCAGATCATGAATTTTATCAGGGCTGGAAGCGAGAGGTCACCGCTGCCTATCGCCTGGACGAGAAGACGGCGATGATCCGCCCAAACAGGGCAGACCTCCACGGTATGGTTCCCCGTGTTCTCCCAACGCGCTGCACAGTGTAATACTTCTAAATATATATAACTCAAAAGGGACTGACTGACTGACATAGTGATCTATCTACGCACAGCCCAAACCACTGAACGGATCGGGCTGAAATTTGGCATGCAGGTAGATATTATAACGTAGGCATACGCTAAGAAAGGATTTTTGAAAATTCGTCCCGTAAGGGGGTGAAAAAGGGGTTAACATTTTGTATGGAACTCCACGCGAACAAAGTCGCGGGCATAACCTAGTATACAATAAAGTTGGCAAAAGGCTAGACAGATGACTTAATACCTCCACAGTACCTACAACTAATTCTTAAAAAATCCTAGTAAAACATTTCATGGACGCAATCACCAGACCCTAGTCTATTGACATTCGCAAAGCCAGCTGAAGGACCAGAAACGTTAACAGAACCAAAACTTGTTCAGACCCAGAGTAGGACCAGAACCAAAACTACCACCAGCACTAAATGCCACATTAAGACCTGCGGACTAAGCACAGGATTAAACCAGGATAGAACCAGGAGTGGTAGAAACTAATGTGTTGTGTGGCATACCTGCTCTAGTACCATTTTCAGCCAAATTGCGTTCCATAACAATATCACTGATGAACGGTAGCATACCAGTAACGATTCCAGGACCCTCATAACCTTTGTCAGACATTATAAAAATTTCTATAGGAGATATAGAAGATACGTTGGTAACGGGAAGACCAACTTCAATGGTTATGGTGAAGTATTTTATAGGGGAGTAGTATTTATGGTAATAACAAACAAAGCATTTTCATATACATAAGTTATTTATAACAATTTCTAATAATTTAAGACGAACACACATTACATACAAATAAGTTAAAGAAAAAAGTTTTAGTACAACATTCCACAGCCACAAGCACCAGACCCTAGTCTGTTGGCATTCGCAAAGCCAGCTGAACGACCAAAACCGGCAGCAGGACCAAAACTGTTACCCAAACCCAGAGCAATACCAGAACCGAAACTGCTACCAGAACCGAATGCCACATTAGGACCGGGGGAAAAAGCACCAGGCCTTATAGCACCAGGAGTTGTAACAGTTGGTCCTTCGGTCAGCATGGCAACTAGTCCGTTACCGCAGCCATACTGAATGGCTCCAGCACCATTTGTGGGTAAATTACCTTCTATGACAACAGCACTGATGAACGGTAATTCACCAGACACAATCACAGGACCCTCATAAGAGTTATCAGAATTTACAATGATTCCAGTTGGAGATATGGAAGATATGCTGGTAACGGGGAGACCACCGCCGTTGGTGATAGTGAACTCTTTAGCAGTATTGAAGTATCCATCGCTGAGAAGTCTTCTGTCAGACCGTCCATTGTATGCCATAGCAGGGGCTGATCTTTCGTATGCCATGGCAGGAGATGCTTGTGTGAATCCAACCATACCGTATGGAGAATAGGATCTTGAAGCATCGACGGCTGCAAGGCTGGTGCATTGCTGGCTAAGTGCAATCTGAAAATAAAATGAAAAATAATAACATAAAATCATAAAAAAATGACTTCTTCCAATCTGTTACTGAGTAAAATTGTTCCGTGTTCTTTCAAATGCCCTTTGTTTTCCAGAGCCGCAGTACTATCACATGAATATACTTATGTACTGCGAGTCGCATAGTGTTATAGGCTCCCATTAGGATTAAATCTATCTAATCATTACCAGTGTCCGGCGATGCGGGAAATTTTCCGACGCCATCTTTTGACTACTTTTATTTTTTGTAATAAAAAAAAACACTTAACTAGTGTTTTTTTTTTATTAAAGTGTATATATAGTTATAGTTACTTATAATAAAAAATATTGGACACGTATTTTTTGCTTTAGCAAATATATAAAAAATTACGAAGATAAAATACATCAAAGATCAGGAGTGGGGGGGCTTGTGATGTCACGCCGTGATTAAAATTGTAACACGTAGTGACGTCACACGAGCATTAGAGTATTTAACGTACAGTATCGTCTTTGTTTTTTGTTTACGTGAAAAAGTCAAAATAGCTGTCAAATATTTTTTGGAAATCTATATGACGCACTAAATTAGATTTTTTTAGTCAGCAAAAATATAATTATTTGAAAGTTAATTTATTTACCTGAATAAAAACTGTTTGAGCGCAAAAGGCAATAATAGTTTTGGCAGTCATTTTATTTTCTCTATAAGTTATAAACACAAGTACTGATAAAATAATGATTTGAACAAGGCTTGTCTTCGCTATATATCGAGTTATTTAATCAGTATTATTACTTAAACTTACACACAATTTATTGATTAACTTTACAATCAAAATTTTCGTGATAATTTTTAATCGCGTATTGCAATATTCTACTGAATACATTAGACATGGGTAAACAATTCAAATTGTGAATGTTTTGTGTACAATATTTTATATTAATTTCAAAACAAATGAGTTGCGATAGTGGCTATGTTTAAAAGGATAAGAAATCAATTCACATTCATCATTCAATCGTCAACTTTTCGTTAAACATAAACAAAATATACTTAATCATGTCTACCTTTGCTTTTGTGTTATTCTGTATCCAAGCATGCTTGATTCAGGTGAGTTTATAAAATTTAACTCTTATTTAAGTAGATTTTAATTATGTGTAACACTAGACTATAAAGAATTTAGCAAGAAAAAGACAGTGATTTTGACTTTCTATAAAAAAATATAAATTGTATATTGTCCTTCTGAATTATTTTTCGAAAAAGTTTTTATAAGTACCTAAATCAGTATTTAAATACATTGCTGGGTACGATCGACAATTGATCACATTAAACCTTAGCAGCTCGCAATGTAATGCAACTGGGTCTGCTATTACAATAGTGTCAGAATGGTCTAACATTGATTTTATAATGGTTGATTTTGATAAGTTAGGAAATCTACTAATATAAAGGCGTCACTATGACTTTCCAATGATCAAACACTGACACTCCATTGAAAGAAATGGCATAGAATGGTAATCTCCTACATAATGACAAATGAATGACAAACGTATGCGGTAATCTGCTAAAATTTTGACAGCTCCTGTGATCAGTGACCTACCATAAGAGCGTCGTTGTGCAGTCATTGCTTTTAAGAGCTCAGTTATCAAAAAGTATTACGAGACCATTGACCGACCAATAATCGGCCATTATAAATTTAGCAGATAACGAACTTTTAGCAAAATGACAATGGGATTATGTTGGAATGACAAATTTATAAAAATAGCAGACTTGGGGCCCTGGTTGTACGATACATGGCCTTAGATAAACTAGACATGTTCTTCATAATTTGTTTTATAAAATGGCATCTTCTTTCGCAGAATGTATTCAGCCAGCAATACCTTGGTGCATACGGATCCACGGGTTATGCTGCTGCCGCTCCCTGTTACGGAACTGGATATGCTGAACTCGCCTATCCTCCCAGTAACTGGGAGGATAGGCGAGTTCAGCATATAACTTCAGCTTATCCTGGCTACGGTAACACGTACTCTGCTGCTGGTTATGGTGCTGGCGCGTACGGCGGCGCCGGTGAAGGCAACGTGGCGGTCGCTGGTGAGCTGCCAGTCGCCGGTAACACCGCTGTTGCTGGTCAGGTCCCCATCATGGGCGCTGTGAGCTTCGGTGGCGCTGTGCCGGCTGCTGGTGCCGTGTCAGTTAATGGACAATGCGCGTGTGGCTGCGGAGCGCCTTACTACTATTAGATTTATTTTTATCTTGTAAAATGTTAATAAAAATGTATACCTCAAAAACTTACTTTCTCTTTAACATACAAAACCTTAAAAAAAAAAATTGATTGAGTCAGGCGTTACTTTGCGGAAATCCATTTTAAATTTGAAAATGAAAATAATATATCTAGTTTTAATTTCCGCGAATATTAGTGGGTTGCAGTATGCACCTCCCTCCCGCCCGCTATATTATGCACATGCAAGATTACAAGGCAAATGCAAGGATTTTATGCACATGCAGGAAGGCAAAGCAAAACCCAACACCATTACCGACACGTGTTTCGCCTCTCCACGAGGCATCCTCAGGGGACGTGTTGACTCGCTGACCGTTGTGTTGCGACTGAGAAATTAGTTTTTTTTTGTTTGTTTTTTTTTTAATGGACCACTCGCAGTTCAGCACACTAAGGCTGGTTACTGCTTAACCGAACAATACAACGAAATTAGTACAAGGCAGCCCCCTTTTATACACTGCCACCGTTGGTTATTTGTGTACAACTACCCACAAACATTCGCAGTAAAGAGGAAGAAACTAAATTCGTCTGGTCATTCTACAGTGCAAAATTATTATTATTACTATGTTTCAAAATCTCTAATTGTTCCATAACACACAGCCGGAAACCCTTATCACAAACATGTAGTATATTAAAACTATTGTTGTCGCGTAAAGAATGGCCGGTATCAATTAGATGTTTCGCGAAATTCTTTTTGTTCGATTAGCCATTTCTATACGCGGCAACATGTTCCCCATACCTTATGTCAAAGTTACGGCCCGTCTGACCCACATATACCCCGTTGCATTCATCACAGACCAGCCTATACACCCCAGACTTTTTAATATTTTCTAAAATATCTTTTCCGTTACTAACACGGCGTCCGTTCTGAACGCTACATAAACGTTGTTTTTTCTAAGTAAATTACTAATTCTATCTGAAATGGGGCCCATATAGGTCAGACTGGCCACATATCTATTAATATTAGTACGCGGACATGCATATAATAGTGAACGAACCCTTTCTTTCTGCTTTTTACTAATTAAACTGTCTACCTGTGTGCCTGTCTGTCTGTGTGTGTGTGTGTGTGTGTGTGTTTTTGGTGTCGGTAATGGTGTTGGGTTTTGCTTTGCCTTCCTGCATATGCATAAAATCCTTGCATTTGCCTTGTAATCTTGCATGTGCATAATATAGCGGGCGGGAGGGAGGTGCATACCTGCAACCCACTAATATTCGCGGAAATTAAAACTAGATAATATATATTATTTTAATTTTCAAATACAAAACCTTTTCCAAATAATTGATATCGTCGATTTAAGTACTATGACAATATAACCTGTGTTGTCAAATGTAACTAGCAGATAACTTAGCCGTGCAAAAATACCTATAAAAGTAGAAAGAAAGAAATAAAAAGCGTTTATTTACCACAAAAAACGACAGCTATTGTTCTAAACTAAACCGTAAACTATAGTTTTAGTATTAGTAGGTAAATCTTAATTTATGTTAGTCAAGATAACTTATAAACTAATACAAAAACCAATGCATGTCGTGGTTGTGGCAAAGAGGCTTCCACTCAGCATAATGCTGTGCCGTGGGATACCCACCGCACGGCGCTGGTTTTCAGTGGTCGCCTTAGAGGACATGACGTACGGAAATCAATAGGATAGATATATCTATATGATAAATTAAATAAAAGATATTAGTATCTGAGTAATTAAGAAAATATTAGGTCCTTACATATGAAACTGG
Organism: Hecatera dysodea; assembly: GCA_905332915.2. Taxonomy (NCBI): domain Eukaryota; kingdom Metazoa; phylum Arthropoda; class Insecta; order Lepidoptera; family Noctuidae; genus Hecatera; species Hecatera dysodea. The sequence goes on from HG995314.1 coordinate 3,460,110, forward strand.
CGTTTTGACGCACTGGCCACTTTGATCCAGGTATTCCAAATTCTAGTTTATACAGCTCTCAACAACTCATGCATATTTGTTTCGAAAACCGTAATTAATTTGTTTTTTCCTCTTTTGTATTTTTTCTTTGCGTCATTCAGTTTGCAAAATGGAAAACTGAAAAAATCGCGTTATTTACGAGTACGAGTTCCACCGTGGCACCAGTGCTGCAAAAACAGCTCGAAGGATTTATGGTGTGTACGGCAGCGGTGTTGCAAAAAAAAAAACAGTGCTTTTTTGGTACCAACGTTTTCGTTCTGGAAATTTTGACATGCAGAACAAGCTCCATGGACGGCCGGAGGGAAAAGAATTGAAGGCTATTGTAAATGCGGATCCATTGCAAACTACATCCGAGTTAGGAACAAGAACCTAATAATTGTTTTCATAGGACAAACCTCCTCAACTTGAAATCAATAAAATCTAGTAAAGTGAGATATTGATAGGTATGTATATGTCAATCGTGAAACAAAGTAGATATAATTATTTAACTATGACAGAGCTGGTCTGTATATAAGCTACGAAGGCACAAAAAGTAACCCTTTAAGGGTAAATAGCGCAACAACTCACTATGGAAATAATGAGTGAAAAAAGAATGAATAACCTCAAAAAAGAGAAAAAAAAAACTTTTTGCAAAAAAATACAACCGACTTCTAAAAAAAATCAAAAAAGTGCAAAATAACTTTCGGAACTCGGTGTTTGTGGTTTCTTTTTCGTTTTTTGAACACCGACTTCCGAAAGTTATTTTGCACTTTTTTGATTTTTTGTGTAGAAGTCGGTTGTATTTTTTTGTAAAAAGTTTTTTATTTTTCACTTTTTAGTGGTACCTACACCCCCTCCCCTCCCCCCACCTAAACGAACCAATCACATTGGTGTAAAAAAAAAGCACTGCTCCTTTGCAGAGTACACTAAGAGGTCATCAATGTAGACAATGTAGATATTTTTTTAGATTTTTCGAAAACCGCTTGGTTGATTTCGATAAAATTTTCATGGGACCATTTGAGAAGTATACCCTTTCCAACAAAAAAAGAATTTTTCAAATCGGTTCACAAGCGACGGAGTTATGCGCGAACAAACAATAAAAAAAAATATAAAAAAAAAACATATAAACATCCGAATTGAGAACCTCTTCCTTTTTTAGAAGTCGGTTAAAAAAGTATAAAATAACTTTAATTTCGGAAGTCGGTGTGGTTATTTCTTCATTTTTTCGACACCGACTTTCGAAATTAAAGAAAGAAAAATGCTTATTTGGCACTTGCACAAGAGAAACAAAATGGTAAAATAAAACTCCTAGTTAAATAAATTCACAAATGCTCTCGATACCAGTTGTGCAAGGTCAAAAAGGTTCCTATCCCAGCATATGCTGCGATATTATAAAAAATAAAACCAAAGTGACATAAGTAGTTGATATATTATATCAGCAATTTTAATTTTTTGAATTTATTTTAATATTTTAACTATTTGAATTTTTTGTCGATTATAATTTTTCTCGAACTTTTTAATCATAATGGACCTAGCTAGAGTACCTAATAAACAAACATACGCTTCAATGTGCTCATACTCTCTCTTCATTTGTCTCATAGCTTTACAGGATAACATACTAAAGATCTGATCGAGTTCAAGAATCAATTCTGCCAAATGGTAAAGCTAGTAAAAAGTATTTAATTGCTGCAAAACGACATACATTTATGGATTTACTAGTAAAACCTAAACGATAGTATTAGTAGTACTTACATTATGTTAGTAAAGACAAAATACAATTTAATAACAATAGCAGTGCGACTCAAGTTCAGAGTAAAATATTTTGAGTAGGTATGTATGTATGTATATTAGAGGCGAAGAAGGCTTTTCACACAATGGCAACATTTTGTGAAAAGAATAAATATGTGAAAGAGTTTACTATTGAGATGACGGAGATGTAAGGAAGTAAAAAATATGCTACGAGTACACAAACACCGGAAACGAATCAATTTAGAAATGACAAAAAAAAAACATACATTTTTCGAAAACATTTTTTATTTCATCTAAATCAACAAGAATAAAATTAAAAATCACAGAACTCAGTAAACAATGTTATTACCACATCCAGTCAAACCATAACGTCCTGCCAAAGGAGCAGAAGCGAACGAGTTAGCCACAGGGGCGATGCCAGAAGCCGGGAAGGTCGCAGCAATTGGAGGAATGGCAGCACCGGAACCAAGGCCAGTAGCAGCGTCGCTCACCATAGCAGTCACACCGTTACCGCAAGCGTGGTTGATGTTACCAGCACCAGCAGAAGGCATAGCTCCTTCCATTCCAGTAGTGCCCACGAACGGCAGCTCACCAGCAATGGACAGAGGACCTTCGAATACATTCTCAGACACGATAGTGATGCCAGTTGGAGCAATAGCAGAACTGCTGGTCACTGTTAAGCCACCGCCGCTGGTGGCTGTGAAATCCATAGCTGGAGTGTATAGACCATCGCTAGGTAGACCTCTAGCTGCCAGTCCAGGGGCAGCTAGTCCATTGTTTAGTAAACCAGATCCAGCCAGTCCATTATTTAGTAATCCAGGTCCAGCTAGCGGAGATAGACCAGCACCCAAGCCGTAGGGGCTGCCAATACCAACACCAGAAGCGTCGATCGCTGCACGGCTGGTGCATGATTGGCTGAAAGCGGTCTGAAAACAGAAATAAAATATTTTAAATAAACAGTTGAATGTAATTAGAGGACAGAGGTGATGCAAATTATTTGTTCTAAAAAGTAGCTTCTCTTGAACAATCGAGTCTGCAACAGCTTAATGAGGTTACTCATTGTGGTGGATAACCCTTTGTTACATAGCGAAAACTAAGTATGAATCTGATTTGAATTGAATTACAAGAAGATTTATTACTTAGAAACACTCGTTAGATCAAGAAATTAATGACAAGAAAAAATTAGGAAAAGATCAATACAAAATTAAAACAAATAATAACCTGGATGAAGATAGCCTGAGCGCAGAGGACGAGGAGAGTCTTGACTGCCATTTTTTTGTTTTTCGATGTACGAGTTCCTTGTGTCCTTGCCACGAGAATGATGTCCAGCACCAATTTTCAAAGCATATATATTTATGCCTTTATCAGTATTATTACATAAAGTTGCATTAATAGTTATAAAATATGGTAATAGTCAATTGTATAACAGTCATGCAATGAAATAAAGTCACGTACCTAAATCATGTTTTTTTTATGTATTAGATAATATTTATAATTGTTACTAATGTTGACTTTTGTAATGTTTTAAAGTAAGTATATAAGACTGGAAATGGTTCTAGTTCACCAGTCAGTCTTCAGCTTCTCTTTGAATACAAACAAATGTCAAACATGTCTTCATTCACTGTACTGTTGCTCTGCATCCAAGCTTGCTTGGTCCAGGTAAGTCATTTTTTTCTTCTTTTTTTACATTTATAATCCATGTTTCCTTGGATCTACCGAGTCTTCCAGAACTGTGAATTAATTTAAAAAAATCATGCATTCTAGTAGATGATAGTTTGTAAGATTTCCCATTTAGATTAATTTTAACATTTGTATGACTGGGATATGATGACAAAATAGGATACTTACTCCATCTTTTCCAAAAATGTTCGGAAAGGATAACAACGTTCCTTTGTGTTCAAGGTTTCTTCTGCTTTTTAGTTCTAGTATTTCTTGAATATCACGTCTTAACTAAAATATGGCACTACCTTCCACAGAATGTTTTCAGCCAAGCCTGCCTCGGTGCATACGGTCCTGCTTCCCTCTCCGCCACTCCTTACGGCTACGGAGCTGGATTAGCTGAGCTTGCTTACCCAACTGGCTTAGGCATAGCTGGTGCATACCCTGGCACCCTTGGATACGCTGGTGGTAACCCTGGAGCCGGTCTTGCTGCTTACGGCGGCGCCGGTGAAGGCAACGTTGCGGTCGCTGGTGAGCTGCCAGTCGCCGGTAACACCGCTGTTGCCGGTCAGGTCCCCATCATGGGCGCTGTGAGCTTCGGCGGCGCTGTTCCGGCTGCTGGTGCCGTGTCCATCAGCGGTAACTGCGCTTGCGGCTGCGGCTCTCCTTACGTTTACTAAGAAGAATGCTTAATTGCGTAGTTAAAAATAAAAGGACGATGAAGAAGAAAGCCACGAATATTTTATTTCACTTACACTTCCTCATTATTTACCTTGCTTATAATTAATTTATGCTATGGTTCATTAACGCAGTCCTGATTCCACCAGGCGCTGAGATCAATGTAGCTCCAGTTTCGGCGATCAAAAGTAGTTGGTACAAATAAATTAAAAATAAAATATAGTCTAGTCCGTATCTATTTTGTTGTTCTTGCTAGCAGAATTGTTGTTGAATTATAAGAATAAAGCTATTGGAATTATGATATCTGTTGCAATACCAAACTATCCTAATAGTAAAATAAATGAGGGATAAAATGTCTTTTAGATCCATTTTATGTTAAGCATGTCTTTATATTCACAACGTTTATAGCAAGTTAATTTCAATAAGTCTCTTCCAGTCAACGCTAACCTTCAAAATATGTAAAGGTACCTGAAACATTCTGTTGTCAATCCCATTTTTTATTTTGTACTTTCGACGATCGATAAAATCTATACTAATATGAGCTGAAGAATCTGTTTGTTTGCTTAAACGCGCTAATCTCAGGAATTACTGGCCCCATTTGAAAAAAAAAATCAGTGTTAGATAGCTTATTTATTAAGAAAGGCTATAGGGCTATATATCATCACGTTAAGACCAATAGGAGCGGAGCACCAATGACAAATGTGGCAAAAACAGGGTTATTTTCTCTCTCTCTCTTATGTGACGAAGTGGCGTGGGTCAGCTGGTATCTAATAATTTCTACTACTAGCTTTTGCCCGTGCATTTTCACTCGCTTACATAATAGATTTCCAAAAATAAACGTTTTCAACCGTCTCCAAGGACCGTCTATTTCTATAACAAACTTAATCGAAAGCGTAGAAACATACAAACTCACTTCCGCATTTATAAAACTATTAGCAGCGCCCTACGGTTTCACCCGCGTTGTTCCCGTTCCCGTAGCAATACGGAAATAAAATTTAGACTATGACACTCCACAATTACGTAGCTTTCTGTTAGTGAAATAATTTTGAAAATCGCTTCAGTAGATCCAGAGATTACCTCTTACAACGTCACAGACTCACAAACGTTACCTTTTTATAATATTACTAGCTGCTGCCCGCGACTTCGTCCCCGTGGAATCCCCGATTTTAAAACATTCTTTATCGCTGCTCCGCTCCTATTGGCTTAAGCGTGATGATATATAGCCCTATAGCCTTCCTCGATAAATGGTCTATTCAACCCAAAAAGACTTTTTCAATTCGAACCAGTAGTTCCTGAGATTAGCGCGTTCAAACAAACAAACAAAAAAACAAACTCTTCAGCTTTATAATATTAAGTATAGATTATAGACTAATGGTCGTTAGCGCTGATAAAATATCACATTTGTCTGGTACCAAGGTTTCTCGATAAAATCACAAAATATCATGTTGACACCGACCGAACTAATATCGCTACACTGCGTCTTTGCTACGCGACGGCGTCGTAGCTCACGCCGCGCTACGTCGTAGCACGGCGCCTAACATAATGAATATTATAAAACCCGAAAAGGGGTAATATGGTAGTTGACTAAAAGTGGTAATAGGGTAGTTAGCTAAAAGGTGTATTAGGGTAGTTGACAAAAAAAAACTAATTAGTCCAAATAAATAAATATTGGACAAGTATTTTTTCTTTTTTCACGTAAACAAAAAAAGAAGACGCTACAGTGCGTTGAAAACTCGTGTGACGTCACTAAGTGCTATAATTTTTACCACGACGTGACGTCACAAGCCCGATGCTTTAAATCTTCTTCAATATTTATAGGTTTGATAAAACAAAAAATACGTGTCCAATATTTTTCGATAATCAAAATGACGGAATAAATAGAATCATATTTTTTTACTCAGAAAACATCCCTATTGAACTCATCTGTATGAATACTTTCACTGTTTCACTTTAAAAAATCACTAAACGTACAGAACAGCTGATTTTTAGGGTTCCCTAGTCAAAAAGGAATTCTTATAGTTTTTTCAATTCCGTCTGTCTGTCTCTAAGAGGCTTAGCACTAGAAAATTAGAATTTAGTATGGATGTAAATTTTAATGACACCGACACAGTATTATAATAATAAAATCTTGAAAAATACAAAAAAAAAACATATCTTATGTATAGTCTCTCGATAAAAATCTCTTCGATCTTTTAAAAATATTGAGGTTGTGTGAAAACCACCAATTTCTTCATCGAAGAATCCGTTTGCGAAATAATAAGCTTTAAAGGGCTAATTTCATAGATTCTAACTCTGACACTTAAACAGTTGCTTGGGCGGTGCCATTGTACTACGGAACCTCGTCTTCTTCACTGCGTGTGGCCCGACCCGCACTGTTTTTACATTTACGTTGTTTATCCCATATAACTTTTAATAGCGCACCATGTAGTAAGAAATATTATCGCTAAAAAAAAAAAGTTTTCATGGTAACTTTTGGCTGTTTATTTAAGTTGTACATATATACATGTACATAGTTAGACCCAAAATAAGAAGAAAATTCAATGGAAAAAAAACACATTAATATGATTATAAATAATAAAATACACACAGTGTTGTCTTTTTAACCCAAAGGTTGACTGGTATAGAATGGCTTGTTGCATCAATCCGCCCATGTACCAATATTGTGCATAAAGTTTAAATAAATAAAAAACATTTTTATTCAATAATTTAAAGGTATACCATTAAATACAGTATTTCTTAAATCTATGTGAAGTGCACACATGATTTTGCCTGAACTAGGTAATCTTGTGTTTCAGGCAATTTAGGGACATTTTTAGTTTATTAAATAATCACATAGTTATCATATTAATCTTTTTTGTATCTATGTAAAAAGGTTTATAAAATTACAGTATCTTAACTTAGCTTAACTCAGTAAAAAAATTACAATAATATGAACAATACTACATTTACTTTAGCACAAGTAATAACTTATCTGTATCTTCATAGGACAAAGTTTGAGTTTCCTTGAGGATTTTTTTGCAGTTAATGTTGAGATTGTTTTGATAGTGTTTGCCGGAGAACCATGCGAGGCCCTCTAATCTTTCAAATAAGATGAACAAGTTCCAGTTTAAATCCTTTTTTTCGACAGAGAGAAAGAAATTTCGAAAGAGTCACTGCAGCCCTGGAACGCAAAGGGCACAAGAAGGGTCACGGGTGCGTTTTAGTCAGTAAGAATCTGACACTCCCTTCTGCTCCACCCAGAAAGGGAGAAGTCATTTGATAATTTCCCATACAGAAAAAAAAATGTGCATACAATGCAAAGAGGCATTCTCTACGAGTTCTCTACCTCTTTGGGGTAAAATAACTTAAAAAATATACAGGTGTTTTTTCTATGCCCATGAGTCATGACTTGAGAAATTGAACAAAGTGATATTCATACAGCGCGGCAGCGGTAGCGAAACTGACTAAATGCCACAGTGTAAGTGCTAGTCAATCCCAATATTTTTCTTACTTTTTGAAAATCGCTGTCGTCCATTATGATTGAAAGAATGTCACTCGCGTAGAGCTTCTAAAGAGATGAAATTAAACGGCAGAGTAGAAGTTGCATGTAAAATAAAAATTCGTTTCGCTTTGCTATATTCTTGAATAATTTATTCAATGTCTTTAGCGAATAAATGCTTCAGCAATAAATAGGAGCGCTGCAGCCACACGTACATTGTCCGGAAATAGACACGGCACCAGCAGCCGGCACAGCGCCACCGAAGCTCACAGCGCCCATGATGGGGACCTGACCGGCAACAGCGGTGTTACCGGCGACGGGCAGCTCACCAGCGACCGCCACGTTGCCTTCACCGGCGCCGCCGTAAGCAGCTCCAGGAGCGATAGCACCTCCGTATGCAGCAGCAGGAGCAAGTGTGCCACCATAAGCAGATCCGATGGAGCCACCATAAGCAGATCCGATGGAACCACCGTAAGCACCAAGACCGAGGGTACCACCACATGCAGCAGCAGGAGAAAGAGCAGCGCCAAGACCTAAGGAAGGAGCTATGGCAGCCACTGGTGCTCCGCAGCCGCACCCAATACCGAACACATTCTGAGAAATAAAAAAAATTTTCATGAAGAGATACTAAGCCATAGAGGGACAATATAGTGGCAAAAATAGAAGCAATGATAAAGTTTTGTAAGATCACTCACCTGGACCAAGCAAGCTTGGATGCAGAGCAACAGAACAGTGAAGGAAGACATGTTTGTATATGTTCAAGGAGAAGTTGAAGACGGAATGATGTGTCTACTGCTAGACCATGTTTATATAGTGCAAAAGCTTCTTATCGTGACAACGTGATGTTTTGTCTATTTTCAATTGAAACAAAATCCTCCGTAGTACATATTTCAAGGTTACGTCAATTACGAAATGCCTGCATTTTTCTATTTCCCCACATTACAACTACTGATAAAGGTATGAAAAGTTCATTTCAAAATCCACAAATTACTGCAATACAAAAAGATAAGGTTTACGTTTCAGTATAAATACTCGATCGGTTCTTGGAAGACTCATTCTCAAGTTCACTTCAACACAAACTACAATGTCAGCCAAGGTGATCCTCGTCCTCTGCGCTCAGGCGCTCTTCATCCAGGTGAGAAGCTGTTTATTTGAAATCAAAGTGTCCATTTCTTGGTGGATTCGTTAGATTTGCATACTGTGCCCGTACTGATTTCTTTTTTTTTTTCTCTAAAAGCTGAAACATTTTGTATGTTAAGATTAACCCATGTAATCCACTGAGATCGCATATTATGCCAGAACGTGGCCTACAATGCGATAATAATTATTATTGTATTAATGTTACTATTAATGCAAAGGTTTTCACTCTCATGAAAATAGTGTCTCATCAAAAGCGACTGACACACATACCGTGATATTATGTGTCATTGGCAATTACGTGATCGATTAGAAATTCATGCGTCATCGACACTAACATCTTCCATTTATATAGTGATACTCACTATAATATTGATTTCTTGTTTACAGACTGCGTTCAGTTCATGTCTTGGTCGTGGAGCCATCGCCGCTCCTACTCTTACTGCTCAAGGATGTGCTGGTAACGCCTGGGCCGGCAATGGTTTGATCGGAAATGGATTGATTGGTAATGGTCTGATTGGTAACGGCTATGCTGGTAACTGGGCGGGCAACGGTCTGATTGGTGACGGTATCTATGGTAACGGTTTAATCGGCAATGGCTTGACTGCTCTTAACATCATTCCCACTAGTGGCGGTGGACTGCCTGTCTCCAGCTCGTCTGCTATCGCTCCCAGTGGCCTCTCCGTAGCGTCTGAGAATGTGTATGAGGGTGCTCTGTCCGTGGCTGGTGAGCTGCCGTTCGTGAGTGCTGTGTCTTTGGAGGGCGTTTTGCCCAGTGGTGGTGCTGGCGCCGTCAGCTACAGCGCCGGTAACGGTGTTACTGCTATTCAGAGCATCGCTCCTTCTGCTGCTGCCTATGGCGCTGTGGGTGCCTCTGGGCTCGGGGCTGGCTTTGGAGCTACGGGTGCCTATGGGCTCGGCGCTGGCTTGGGAGCTACGGGTGCCTATGGGCTCGGCGCTGGCTTGGGAGCTACTGGCGCCTGTGGGCTCGGCGCTGGCTATGGATCTGGTGCTGCTGCTATCGCTCCTTCCGCTCTCGGACTCGGCTATGGAGGCCAAGCGTATGGATGTGGATGTTACTAGTATTTACAAATTATTGTAACCCTACTTATGATTTATCAAACATATCAGAAATAATGTACACAATTTGTTTGAAAATATAAATACCTAAAATCCCCGTGGAGCTCATTTAAAAGTGTGCTTAAGAAATACACATTGTATATATAAATACATATAACAAATTATCATCATCTGCCTAGCCTTTTCCCAATTATATTGGGGTCAGCTTCCAGTCATACCGGATTCAGCTTAATACCAGTATTTAACGTGGAGCGGCTGCCTACCAGACCTCCAAAACCCAATAAATGGGGAACACGGTACTTCTTGGCAAGACTGGTGTCAGATTTTCTGGCAAAGATCTACAAATGACAGCCGGGACCAACGGCTTAACGTGCTTTCCGAGGCACGGAGGAAACTCGGTATGTTAAGATGGTCTCCCATCCACAGACCAACCTTGCCAAGCGTTGCTTAACCTTGAAGATCGACCTGTGCGGCTGTTATTCTTTAGCCACGAGCAACAAAACGCGAAACAAATTATATAACTCATAAAATCACTAGCTCACATAAATTGAATATAAGGACTGTAAAACGGTCTACGAAAACCACACATCCAAAAATTCTAGTAACGATTTACGTTCGCTTTTAATTGGAGAGACTTTTTCAACTTAAAAACACTTCAGAACCAAGAAAATGCAAGAGGCGCGATTGAAACTAGTTTAGCATGTTTGCTGTGGCACGAACTAACGACTTTTATGCCATTACTAGCTTCTGCTCGCGACTTCGTCCGCGTGGAATAGTTACTTTACCCCCGATTTTGAAACTCTCAGCCCGATCGGTTTAAAATTGACAAAGTTTCATTCAAACTTTCATCCCCTATTTTATCCCCTTGGGGGTAGAATTAATCAAAATCCTTTCTTAGCGGATGCCTACGTCATAACATCTACCTGCATGCCAAATTTCAGCTCGATCCGTTCAGTGGTTTGGGCTGTGCGTTGATAGATCACTATGTCAGTCAGTCAGTCCCTTTTGAGTTTTATTAATATATATTTAGATTTTATATATTTAGATGAGGAATGAGACACGACAGAACATCACGATGCAATAGTGTTAAAATACTCTGTCCGGTGGCTCGTGCGGCGGGGATGAATAACTAAACGTGTGATATAATATTTATTGAATTATATTATTATAATACTTAATGAAAAATATAATCAGTAAATACTAATCCTTAGTTGAATTAGTATTGAACTTTTTTTTCTGGATTGGAAATGATCAAATGACTTCTCTTACTGTGTGCGGAGCGGAAGGGAGTGTCAGACTCTTACTGACTAAAACCCACCCGTGTTCCTCCTAGTTCCCGTTACGTTTCAGGGCCGCGGTGGCTCTTTCGAACAAATTTCGCAACGTTAGCTGACAGCTCTTTGAGGCGCGCGTGGAACACGATGCGCTGTCAACCCAGGCCTGGTTGCTATCGGACGGCGAGCGATCCATAGCTCGCCATTCGCATGCCCGCGGTTAGTGTTTGTACTAACCAGTGGACTATTGTGGTCAAATTAAATGAATATACATGTAATTATTATTCTCTTTATTTACTAAACTATTCCTGCAAAGGGGAATGCCGATTTTAGGCCTTGCAATGCCCAAGAAATATAATTTACATTAAAAAAAAAATGTAAAGTTTACGTAACTAACTCTTCTATTTACGACGCGATACAAGTTAGCAACATTTTTTAATAAAAAATAAATATTGAAACGATACAACGAAATAAACAGACATTTATGCTAGGTTGCCAATTTAAAAACTGGGACAAAATAAAGATTTGTTGAAAAACAGTTACACATAATTATTTGTACTTTATTTATTCGTTCTTTCGTTTATAGAAGTTCCATCATAGTCCAGTCATACCATGCGGTTATGCAGGGTCTTGACATTTAAGAAACCAGATCAGCAGTGAACGTGCATGCTACACTACGCATGCGATACTATGCATGCTTCACTAAGTATACTTCACTATGATATGCTTCCGAAGCTGCGATGATGAGCGATAAAACCATCTGCATCGATAAGCGCGCTTGAGATCACTCGAATCCCGCTGTGCCGGACCCTTTATAGGAACAGTGCATGCTGAATGCAGTTGCCACATCCTGCTGCCTGTAAGCCACATTGTAACAGTGGTAAACTGAATGTTTGGAAACATAATATTTATAATAAATTTTACTTCGGCTCTGTGTATCTAATATCAGCAAAAAGTTTCACAACCTAATGGAACGATAAATAGTTCAACTGTTACAGAGGCAGACGAAACTTCGACGAAGTAGTAAATCGAAATGATAATAGTTGAAAACTTTTAAGTCAAATATTTGCCAAACTTTTAAGATAGCTACACGAAAACATCAAGATCGTTACACGAGAACTTTATTCCCCAGTATCTCACATTCATGGGTTTCGCATTTATGGGTATGCCAGATTTTATTGTTTTTATAAGCGTCGTCAGTATCAATGTCAATCCATACCTGATTGCATCATTAATTACCATTGTACCTCATTTTGGCCCATGGTTCAAACCCTCTCATAATTTGTTAACTATATTAAAGATTTTGCAGTTTTTATGCTTTAATGTTTAACGAATAACAACAAGTAGTTTAAAACTAAAATCAAAAAGTGAATTATTTGCTCCATGCTCATTATGCATGGATCGTTTATTTTTTATTTCACGTCAGAAGGAGACACTTTAGTAGTAGATAGGAGCGCCACAGCCACACGCACATTGTCCGGAGATAGACACGGCACCAGCAGCCGGCAGAGCGCCGCCGAAGCTCACGATACCTGTGATGGGGACCTGACCAGCAAGGGCGGTGTTACCAGTGACTGGCAGCTCACCGATGACCGCTACGTTGCCTTCACCAGCGCCACCGTAAGCTGCTCCAGGAGCGATAGCACCTCCGTATGCAGCAGCAGGAGCAAGTGCGCCACCATAAGCAGATCCGATGGAGCCACCATAAGCAGATCCGATGGAGCCACCGTAAGCACCGAGACCGAGAGCACCACCACATGCAGCAGCAGGAGAGAGAGCAGCGCCGAGACCCAGAGCAGGAGCTATGGAGGCCACTGGTGCTCCGCAGCCGCATCCGATACCGAACACATTCTGAGGAAACAAATCGAGTTTTTAAGAGAGAGTCACCATGCCAGAAAATAACAATAAATGTGACTAAAATAATAGTAATTATAGGAAAAACAAAACACGAAGGTATGAAAGTTCACTCACCTGGACCAAGCAAGCTTGAATGCAGAGCAACAGAATAGTGAAAGTAGACATGATTGATGTTTGTCTGTATTCAAAGTCGCCGACTGAAAAAGCCGATGACTGAATGATGTTTGTACTACTTACTAGACCTCCTTTATATACTGCAAAAGCTTCTTATCAAAACGTGCTGTTTTTCTACTTTTGGTTGAAAGAAAGCGTTTTGTACAAAAAAAAAATACTAGGTTATGAAATGCACGCATTTTTCTATTTCCCCACATTTCAACTACTGATAAAGGTATGCAAAGTTCATTTCAAAATCCTCAAATTGCTGCAACACAACTAGATAAGGACTACGTTTCAATATAAATAGTCGATCGATTCTTGGAAAACTCATTCTCAAGTTCACTTCAACACAAACTACAATGTCAGCCAAGGTGATCCTCGTCCTCTGCGCTCAGGCGCTCTTCGTCCAGGTGAGACATTGTTTATTTATCTATTGTTTTTAAAATATGAATTGATCTTCGATTTTCTTAAATGGATGGATGGATTTCCTTAAGATTCCCCATTTCGTGAGGAAGGCTATAGGTGATAATTATATCATACGCTAAGACGAAAAACAGCGCCAATGTAGAATGTTTCAAAATCAGGGGTTGGTAAATATTCCACGCGGACGAAGTCGCTCACAGAAGCTAGTACCTATTGTATTATATATTATCTCTTCTCCAACTCTATTTTTTATGTACTTCATGATTGGAAGAATTCGCTAATCACGATTCTAGCGTAATAAAACTGTAATTTCGCAAAATGTGCTTGATACATATTACGTGATTTATTAAATAATCGAGTGTCATAGTTATTATGACTGTCCGCTGATAATGTGATATTTCCTCATTCAATAATTTCTTGTTTACAGACTGCGTTCAGTTCATGTCTTGGTCGTGGAGCCATCGCCGCTCCTACTCTTACTGCTCAAGGATGTGCTGGTAACGCCTGGGCTGGCAATGGTTTGATCGGAAATGGATTGATTGGTAATGGTCTGATTGGTAATGGTCTGAGTGGAAATGGTCTGATTGGTAATGGCTGCGCTGGTAACTTGGCGGGCAACGGTCTGATTGGTGACGGTATCATTAGTAACGGTTTAATTGGCAATGGTTTGGCTGCTCTTGACATCATCCCCACCACTGGCGGTGGACTGCCCGTCTCCAGCGTATCTAGTATTGGTGCTCCCAGTGGCCTCTCCGTAGCGTCTGAAAATGCGTATGAGGGTGCTCTTACCGTGGCTGGTGAGCTGCCGTTCGTAAGTGCTGTGGCTTTGGAGGGCGTGTTGCCCAGTGGTGGTGCTGGTGCCGTCAGCTACAGCGCCGGTAACGGTGTTACTGCTATTGAGAGCATCGCTCCTTCTGCTGCTGCCTATGGCGCTGTGGGTGCCTCTGGGCTCGGGGCTGGCTTTGGAGCTGCGGGTGCCTCTGGGCTCGCGGCTGGCTTTAGAGCTGCGGGTGCCTCTGGACTTGGGGCTGGCTTTGGAGCTACGGGTGCCTATGGGCTCGGCGCTGGCTATGGAGCTACTGGCGCCTGTGGGCTCGGCGCTGGCTATGGAGCTGGCGCTGCATCCATCGCTCCTTCTGCTCTTGGACTCGGCTATGGAGGCCGCATCTGTGGATGTTAGTAAGAAATATCTGCTCTGGTTCGGTATTCCCTCTACGATAATTCAATAAACTTATAATTTGCAACTTATTTTGTCTTTTATGAATTTATAAAAACCCAAAACTCCAAACATGATTTTTAGGCAAAAAATAACGGCTGTTTTACCGGAAATGTAAAGTAGGCGAGTGCCAATTATAGGTACTTTGTTTTATAGATGGGTTTGCTCTTGACTCTAGTCTAGATGTCAGAGGTGACAGATGTACTACAACAGTACTGTTCAAATCCCATACAGCTACCAGTTTTTTTAACAACAGGGCACAAATTCAGTTTAAAAACCCAATAACACTTTACTCCTATTATGCACACAGTGGTAGAGTTGCTTTAATATAAGAAATATGTTGCTTCCCACTGAATAATGTGACTTGACATACTTTCAATTAAATTGATATCAACACAAAGATTCAAATTGTTTGATAAAAACTTACAACGTCACACTACTGATTAGCAAAGACTACAGCTCTTTTAAAGCAACTGAAGAATTGATGATTTAAAAGGTTTTGAGAGAACTTTATGTACAGTGAGATTTCATTTATTTAATAAGCAAAGCCGTTATTGGGAATCTATTTACTTACGCTATAAATAAAATTCAGTCTTGTCTTTGTACAAACTAGGTCAGTCTACGGTCCGAGCGTGCGTCTTCTTTTCAATGATATATCATCGCTCGCTTACTGGTACTTACGTACTGCGTGACCTGAGAAGATGAGGAGGTTTTCTCAAATATATTCATGTTGTTTTTTTTTCAACAATGGCAATATGGGGGAGTACACCAAACCTTAAGCGTTTTTGTTTTTGTACATACGTATATTATATTAACGTAGTCAGGTTTAGTAGAGTTAAATATTTATGTAACTTATGTACGTATGTATGTATATAATCAGCCTTTTAATTTTCCCACTGCTGGGACACAGGACTCCTCTCTAGGAGAGGGAATGGGCCGTAATCCACCACGCGTGCCCAGTCCGGGTTGTTGAGTGTCGCATGTCTTAGAATTTTTTGGTTCTAGGACATGCCGATTTTATCACAATGTTTTCCTTCACCGTTTTGAAAGCAGTGGTGAAGAAATTAATTACACAAAGTAATGCGCCTGGCTAGGTTTCGACGGCGCGTTGTGTTCCACTCGCGCCTAAAAGAGCCGTCAGCAAAGAAGACGGGCCCCCATAGGGTCAGTGCCTGGTAAGGTTGCAGAATTTGTTCGAAAGAGTCATCGCGACTCTGGATCGCAAAGAGCACGAGAAGGATCACGGGTGGGAATCACTCAGTGTTTCCCGGCGACCGGGGCATCTTCTTCTGTTGCAGCGGCTGGAGCGTGAGGTTTCGATCTCCCTCACGCGGTCTGCTTCCTCCATCGCTAGCATTACTGCTTCGCAGAAGAAGGTTTCCGCTTCCCATGCCTACTCCGGACCACGATTTGAACCTGGGCCAGACGCGCGAGGTCACCGCCGATTGTTTGGTTTGGACCTTTATGATAACTCTAACATTAAATCAAACATCAAATAATTTTCCCAATGCGTGTTTATTTTTGTAAACGTCAAAAGATGATACTTTAATAATAAACAGGAGAGCCGCAGCCGCACGCGCTCTGTCCGGAGATAGACACGGCACCAGCAGCCGGCAGAGCGCCACCGAAGCTCACGACACCTGTGATGGGGACCTGACCAGCAACAGCGGTGTTACCGGCGACTGGCAGCTCACCAGCGACCGCCACGTTGCCTTCACCGGCGCCGCCGTAAGCAGCTCCAGGAGCGATAGCACCTCCGTATGCAGCAGCAGGAGAAAGTGCGCCACCATAAGCAGATCCGATGGAGCCACCGTAAGCAGATCCGATGGAGCCACCGTAAGCACCAAGACCGAGGGCACCACTACATGCAGCAGCAGGAGAGAGAGCAGCGCCGAGACCCAGAGCAGGAGCTACGGAGGCCACTGGTGCTCCGCAGCCGCATCCGATACCAAACACATTCTGCGTGATAAAATAAATTAGCTTGCAAAAAAAAGTAAGACATAAAAAATCAAACGGCAAAAGAAAAGCATTACTGAAAAAAGCAAAAAATACTTATGTAAATGTTTTGGAACATCTCACCTGAACCAAACAAGCTTGAATGCAGAGCAACAGAACAGCGAAGGTAGACATGTTTGATATTTGTTTGTGTCCAACGTGAAGCTGAAGACTGAATGATGTTCGTACTAGTAGACCTCCTTTATATACCGCAAAAGCTTCTTATCAAAACGTGATGTTTTTCTACTTTTGGTTGAAAGAAAGAGTTTTGTACAAAAAAAATACTAGGTTATGAAATGCGCGCATTTTTCTATTTCCCCACATTTCAACTACTGATAAAGGTATGCAAAGTTCATTTCAAAATCCTCAAATTGCTGCAACACAACTAGATAAGTACTACGTTTCAGTATAAATACTCGATCGGTTCTTGGAAAACTCATTCTCAAGTTCACTTCAACACAAACTACAATGTCAGCCAAGGTGATCCTCGTCCTCTGCGCTCAGGCGCTCTTCGTCCAGGTGAGAAACTGTTTCTTTTTTTAATGTTTTTAAAATATGAATTGATCTTCGATTTCCTTTAATTGGATATCCTTAAGATTCCCCATTTAGTGAGGAAGGCTATAGGCAAAATATCATACGCTAAGACGAAAAAGAGCGCCAATGTAGAATGTTTCAAAATCGGGGGGTTGGTAAATATTCCACGCGAACGAAGTCGCTCGCAGAAGCTAGTATTGTATAATATATTATGTCTTCTCCAACTCTATTTTTTATATTCTTCATGATTGGAAGAATTCGTTAGCCATGATTCTGGTAAAATTTTTCAATCACAATAAAACTGATTTCGCAAAATGTGCTTGATACATATTACGTGATTTATTAAATAATCAAGGGTCATCGTTATTATGACTGTGCGCTGATAATGTGATATTTCCTAATACAATTATTTCTTGTTTACAGACTGCGTTCAGTACATGTCTTGGTCGTGGAGCCATCGCCGCTCCTACTCTTACTGCTCAAGGACGTGCTGGTAACGCCTGGGCTGGCAATGGTTTGATCGGAAATGGATTGATTGGTAATGGTCTGATTGGTAATGGTCTGAGTGGAAATGGTCTGATTGGTAATGGCTGCGCTGGTAACTGGGCGGGCAACGGTCTGATTGGTGACGGTATCATTAGTAACGGTTTGATTGGCAATGGTTTGGCTGCTCTTGACATCATCCCCACCAGTGGCGGTGGACTGCCTGTCTCCAGCGTATCTAGTATTGGTGCT
Source organism: Hecatera dysodea (assembly GCA_905332915.2). Classification (NCBI taxonomy): domain Eukaryota; kingdom Metazoa; phylum Arthropoda; class Insecta; order Lepidoptera; family Noctuidae; genus Hecatera; species Hecatera dysodea. The sequence continues at coordinate 3,478,099 of HG995314.1, forward strand.
CCCAGTGGTCTCTCCGTAGCGTCTGAGAATGTGTATGAGGGTGCTCTGTCCGTGGGTGGTGAGCTGCCGTTCGTGAGTGCTGTGGCTTTGGAGGGCGTGTTGCCCAGTGGTGGTGCTGGCGCCGTCAGCTACAGCGCCGGTAACGGTGTTACTGCTATTGAGAGCATCGCTCCTTCTGCTGCTGCCTATGGAGCTACGGGTGCCTCTGGGCTCGGGGCTGGCTTTGGAGCTGCGGGTGCCTATGGGCTTGGGGCTGGCTTTGGAGCTACTGGCGCCTATGGGCTTGGCGCTGGCTATGGAGCTACTGGCGCCTGTGGGCTCGGCGCTGGCTACGGAGCTGGCGCTGAATCCATCGCTCCTTCTGCTCTTGGACTCGGCTCTGGAGGTCGCGGCTGTGGATGTAATTAAAAGAAATAAGGAACTTCGGCCCTGGTTCGACTTTTCCACAACGATAACTCAATAAACTAATATTTTACAACTTATTTTGTGTTTTTTTTGTGAATTAAAAAAAACTGCAAACATGATTTTTTAAGCAAAAAATCACGCTTCTGATTATTAGAGTTAAATATTTATGTAACTTATGTACGTATGCATATAATCAGCCTTTTAAAGTTCCCACTGCTGGGACACAGGACTCCTCTCTAGGAGAGGGAATGGGCCGTATTCCACCACGCGGGCCCAGTGCGGGTTGGTGAATGTCACATGTCTTCGAATTTTTTGGTTCTAGGACATGCCGCTTTCTTCACGATGTTTTTCTTCACCGTTTTGAGAGCAGTGGTGATGGAATTAACTACACAAAGTCATGCGCCTGGCTGGGTTTGAACCGCCGACTCACAATTCGTAAGTCGGGGCCGTTACCGCTCGGCCACCACTGCTCCTACGTATGCATCATGTGGTTTATGTTTTATGTCTAAAACTAAAAGGTTTCATTAATAAATATAATGAAACCGTTTACTTAAATTGCCGCAGGAGGTATAATTATATAGAGCGGAAAGATTTTATTTTGTTTGTACCGAAAAAGCTCCAAAAGTACTGTACAATTTTAAACATTCACCAATGGAAAGCTACATCATCTATATATACATATGTATATATAGCTATATTTTACCTCCATATTTTACGGGAACGGGAACTACGCAGGTGAAACTGTGGATCGCTGCTAGTAATTTAAAATCGTGCGCAGCAATCATAGATCATTCTTCTATTTCATAACAATGATTAATCGAAGATAGCTTAATATACTAGGTCAGGAATATAAAGACAGTAGAACAAGCACGTCTTTACTTAATTCTCACGATAATCAACTAATGTACATAATTTTATTATTATCTATCATGACATATAGTTCATTAATATTAAAAAGAGGTGAAGTTTGTGAGTCTGTGAGGATGTAGGGGTAATCTCAAGGTAAATTTGCAGCATTTGCTTAGGGAAACAGTACAAGAAGTACTTATGGTGAAAGGCTCATCAGCAGGCATTGTTTTGAATTTACCACCATGAAGCTTACAATTCCCGAGCCAGCAGATGGCGAGCTATGGGTCGCTCGATGTCCGATAGCAACTAGGCCCGGGTCGACGGCGCATTGTGTTCCACTGGCGCCTCAAAGAGCTGTCAGCAAGGAAGACGGGTGGGAATTTGTCGAACAAATTCCGCAATCCTAGCAGGCACTGACGGAAAAGTCATCGCGGCCCTGGAACGCAAAGGGTATGAGAAGGATCACGGGTGGGAATCACCCTGTGTTTCTCGACGTCCGGGACGTCTCCTTCTGTTGCGGCAGCTGGAGCGTGAGGTTTTGATCTCCCTCACTCGGTCAGCCTCCTCCATCGCTAGCATTACTGCTTCGCAGAAGACGGTGACCGCTTCCCATGCCTACTCCGGACCACGGTTTGAACCAGGGCCAGACGCGTGAGGTCACCGCCGATTGTTTGGTTTGGACTTTTATGATAACTCTAACATTAAATCAAAGATAAAATAATTTGCCCAATGCGTGTTTATTTTTGTAAACGTCAAATTAAAGATGATACTTCAATAATAAATGGGAGAGCCGCAGCCGCACGCGCTCTGTCCGGAGATAGACACGGCACCAGCAGCCGGCAGAGCGCCACCGAAGCTCACGACACCTGTGATGGGGACCTGACCAGCAACAGCGGTGTTACCGGCGACTGGCAGCTCACCAGCGACCGCCACGTTGCCTTCACCGGCGCCGCCGTAAGCAGCTCCAGGAGCGATAGCACCTCCGTATGCAGCAGCATGAGCAAGTGCGCCACCATAAGCAGATCCGATGGAGCCACCGTAAGCAGATCCGATGGAGCCACCGTAAGCACCAAGACCGAGGGCGCCACCACATGCAGCAGCAGGAGAGAGAGCGGCGTCGAGACCCAGAGCAGGAGCTATGGAGGCCACTGGTGCTCCACAGCCGCATCCGATACCGAACACATTCTGAGGAAATTGAGACAGTCATTATGCCAGAAAATACCAATAAATCTGACTAAAATAACAGTAATTTTAGGAAAAACAAATAATGGGAAGATGACTCACCTGGACCAAGCAAGCTTGGATGCAGAGCAACAGAACAGCTAAGGTAGACATGTTTGATGTTTGTTTGTGTTCAACGTGAAGCTGAAGACTGAATGATGTTCGTACTAGTAGACCTCCTTTATATACTGCAAAAGCTTCTTATCAAAACGTGATGATTTTCTACTTTTTTACTTTAAAAAATAAAATACTTCAAGGTTATGAAATGCATGCATTTTTCTATTTCCCCACATTTCAACTACTGATAAAGGTACCTATGCAAACTTCATTTCAAAATCCTCAAATTGCTGCAACACAACAAGATAAGGTGTACGTTTCAGTATAAATACTCGATCGGTTCCTGGAAAACTCATTCTCAAGTTCACTTCAACACAAACTACAATGTCAGCCAAGGTGATCCTCGTCCTTTGCTCTCAGGCGCTCTTCGTCCAGGTGAGAAACTGTTTTTTTTTTACTGTTTTTATAATATGAATTGATCTTCGATTTTCTTAAATGGGATATTCCCAAAGATTCGTTATAATATCATCTATTCTTCTTCTTCTTCTTCGTCGTTCCCTCACTGCTGAGGATCGCGACCACATGTGACGCGTTTCCAAACCATGCGGTCTTCTGAAGCGCGGATCGGTCTGTACATGTGTACATGCTGATTCCTCGATAAATAGCCCATTTATCGAGGAAGGCTATAGGCGATATATCATACGCTAAGACCAAAAAGAGCGCCATTGAAGAATGTTTCAAAATCGGGGTTTGGTAAATATTCCACGCGGACGAAGTCGTTCGCAAAAGCTAGTATATGATCTTTTCTCCAACTCTATTTCTTATATACATACTTCATGATTAGAAGAATTCGCTACTCACGATTCTGGTTAAATTTTTCAATGTCAATAAAACTGTGATTTCGCTAAATGCGCTTGACACATATTACGTGATTTATTAAATAATTATCAATTGTCATCGATATTATGACTGTCCGCTGATAATGTGATATTTCCTCATACAATAATTTCTTGTTTACAGACTGCGTTCAGTTCATGTATTGGTCGTGGAGCCATCGCCGCTCCTACTCTTACTGCTAAAGGACGTGCTGGTAACGCCTGGGCTGGCAATGGTTTGATCGGAAATGGATTGATTGGTAATGGTCTGAGTGGAAATGGTCTGATTGGTAATGGCTGCGCTGGTAACTTGGCGGGCAACGGTCTGATTGGTGACGGTATCATTAGTAACGGTTTGATTGGCAATGGTTTGGCTGCTCTTGACATCATCCCCACCACTGGCGGTGGACTGCCCGTCTCCAGCGTATCTAGTATTGGTGCTCCCAGTGGTCTCTCCGTAGCGTCTGAAAATGCGTATGAGGGTGCTCTTACCGTGGCTGGTGAGCTGCCGTTCGTGAGTGCTGTGGCTTTGGAGGGCGTGTTGCCCAGTGGTGGTGCTGGTGCCGTCAGCTACAGCGCCGGTAACGGTGTTACTGCTATTGAGAGCATCGCTCCTTCTGCTGCTGCCTATGGCACCGCGGGTGCCTCTGGGCTCGCGGCTGGCTTTGGAGCTGCGGGTGCCTATGGGCTCGGCGCTGGCTATGGAGCTACTGGCGCCTGTGGGCTCGGCGCTGGCTATGGAGCTGGCGCTGCATCCATCGCTCCTTCTGCTCTTGGACTCGGCTATGGAGGCCGCATCTGTGGATGTTAGTAAGAAATATCTGCTCTGGTTCGGTATTCCCTCTACGATAATTCAATAAACTTATAATTTGCAACTTGTTTTGTCTTTTATGAATTTATAAAAACCCAAAACTCAAACATGGTTTTTAGGCAAAAAATCACGGCTGTTTTACCGGAAATGTAAAGTAGGCGAGTGCCAATTATAGGTACTTTGTTTTATAGATGGGTTTGCTCTTGACTCTAGTCTAGATGTCAGAGGTGGCAGATGTACTACAACAGTACTGTTCAAATCCCATACAGCTACCAGTATTTTTAACAACAGGGCACAAATTCAGTTTAAAAACCCAATAACACTTTACTCCTATTATGCACACAGTGGTAGAGTTGCTTTAATATAAGAAATATGTTGCTTCCCACTGAATAATGTGACTTGACATACTTTCAATTAAATTGATATCAACACAAAGATTCAAATTGTTTGATAAAAACTTACAACGTCACACTACTGATTAGCAAAGACTACAGCTCTTTTAAAGCAACTGAAGAATTGATGATTTAAAAGGCTTTGAGAGAACTTTATGTACAGTGACATTTCATTTATTTAATAAGCAAAGTCGTTATTGGGAACCGTTTTACTTGTGCTATAAATTAAATTCAGTCTTGTCTTTGTAAAAACTAGGTCAGTCTACGGTTCGAGCGTACGTCTTCTTTTCAATTATGTATCGTCGCTCGCTTACTGGTTCTTACGTACTGCGTGACCTGAGAAGATGAGGAGGTTTTCCCAAATATATGTTATTTTTTTTAACAATGCCAGTGTGGGGTGTACTAAGACGCTTAAGTGTTTTTATTTTTGTAGGTACATATGTATATTATATTTACGTAGTTAGGTTTAGTAGAGTTAAATATTTAAGTAACTTATGTACGTATGTATATAATCAGCCTTTTAATTTTCCCACTGCTGGGACACAGGACTCCTCTCTAGGAGACGGAATGGGCCGTAATCCACAACGCGGGCCCAGTCCGGGTTGATGAGTGTCATATGTCTTCGAATTTTTGGTTCTAGGCCATGTCAGTTTCCTTCACCGTTTTGAGAGCAGTGGTGATGAAATTAATTACACAAAGTAATGCGCCTGGCTGTGTTGAAGTCGCGATCTACAATTCGTAAGTCGGGGCCGTTAGCATTCGCCTATCACTGCTCCTACGTATACGTCTTAAGGTTTATTTTTAGATGTTTTATTTTCGTTACTAAATGTAATGAAATCGTTTATTTAATTTGCCGCTGGTGCCTTCTATTCAATACTAATAATTATAAAGCGGAAAGTTGTTTTTTTGTTTGTTTGTATCGGAAAAGCTCCAAAACGACTGGACCGATTTTAAACATTCACCAATGGAAAGCTACATTATCAGGGAGTTACGTAAGCTATATTTTACCTCCATATTCCCACGGGAACTACACAGGTTAAACCGCGAATCGCTGCTAGTTATTTAAAAACGTGCGCAGTAATCATCGACCATTATTTTATTTCATAACAATGATTCATCGAAGATAGCTTATACTAACTAGGTCAGGAATATACAGACAGTAGAACAAGCACGTCTTTACTTAATTCTCACGATGTTCAACTTATGTACACAATTTTATTATAGTTCATTACTATTCCAAAGAGGTGAAGTTTGTGAGTCTGTGAATTTGTCGATCAAATTCCGCAAACCTAGCAGGCACTGACGGAAGAGTCATGGCGGCCCTGGAACGCAAAGGGCACGAGAAGGATCAGGTGGGAATCATCCTGTATTTCCCGACGCCCGGGGCGTCTTCTTCTGTTGCGGCAGCTGGAGCGTGAGGTTTCGATCTCCCTCACGCGGTCTGCCTCCTCCTTCGCTAGCATTACTGCTTTGCAGAAGAAGATCACCGCTTCACATGCCTGCTCCGGACCACGGTTTGAACCAGGGCCGGACGCGCGAGGTCACCACCGATTCTTTGGTTTGGACCTTTATGATAACTCTAACATTAAATCAAAGATCAAATAATTTCCCCAATGCGTGTTTATTTTTGTAAACGTCAAAAGATGATGCTTCAATAATAAACAGGAGAGCCGCAGCCGCATGCGCTCTGTCCGGAGATAGACACGGCACCAGCAGCCGGCACAGCGCCACCGAAGCTCACGACACCTGTGATGGGGACTTGACCAGCAACAGCGGTGTTACCGGCGACTGGCAGCTCACCAGCAACCGCCACGTTACCTTCACCGGCGCCGCCGTAAGCAGCTCCAGGAGCGATAGCACCTCCGTATGCAGCAGCAGGAGCAAGTGCGCCACCATAAGCAGATCCGATGGAGCCACCGTAAGCAGATCCGATGGAGCCCCCGTAAGCACCAAGACCGAGGGCACCACCACATGCAGCAGCAGGAGGGAGAGCAGCGCCGAGACTAAGAGCAGGAGCTATGGAGGCCACTGGTGCTCCACAGCCGCATCCGATGCCAAACACATTCTAAGTGATAAAATAAAGTACCTTGTTAAAAATATAAGGCAGAAAAAAACAACAGGCAAAAGAAAAGCATTGATGTAAAAAGCAAAAATTATGTAATAATGTTTTGTAACATTCCTCACCTGAACCAAACAAGCTTGAATGCAGAGCAACAGAACAGCGAAGGTAGGCATGTTTGATATTTGTTTGTGTTCAACGTGAAGCTGAAGACTGAATGATGTTCGTACTAGTAGACCTCCTTTATATACCGCAAAAGCTTCTTATCAAAACGTGATATTTTTCTACTTTTGGTTGAAAGAAAGAGTTTTGTACAAAAAAATACTAGGTTATGAAATGCGCGCATTTTTCTATTTCCCCACATTTCAACTACTGATAAAGGTATGCAAAGTTCATTTCAAAATCCTCAAATTGCTGCAACACAACTAGATAAGTACTACGTTTCAGTATAAATACTCGATCGGTTCTTGGAAAACTCATTCTCAAGTTCACTTCAACACAAACTACAATGTCAGCCAAGGTGATCCTCGTCCTCTGCGCTCAGGCGCTCTTCGTCCAGGTGAGAAACTGTTTCTTTTTTTAATGTTTTTAAAATATGAATTGATCTTCGATTTCCTTTAATTGGATATCCTTAAGATTCCCCATTTAGTGAGGAAGGCTATAGGCAAAATATCATACGCTAAGACGAAAAAGAGCGCCAATGTAGAATGTTTCAAAATCGGGGGGTTGGTAAATATTCCACGCGAACGAAGTCGCTCGCAGAAGCTAGTATTGTATAATATATTATGTCTTCTCCAACTCTATTTTTTATATTCTTCATGATTGGAAGAATTCGTTAGCCATGATTCTGGTAAAATTTTTCAATCACAATAAAACTGATTTCGCAAAATGTGCTTGATACATATTACGTGATTTATTAAATAATCAAGGCTCATCGTTATTATGACTGTGCGCTGATAATGTGATATTTCCTAATACAATTATTTCTTGTTTACAGACTGCGTTCAGTACATGTCATGGTCGTGGAGCCATTGCTGCTCCTACTCTTACTGCTCAAGGACGTGCTGGTAACGCCTGGGCTGGCAATGGTTTGATCGGAAATGGATTGATTGGTAATGGTCTGATTGGTAATGGTCTGAGTGGAAATGGTCTGATTGGTAATGGCTGCGATGGTAACTGGGCGGGCAACGGTCTGATTGGTGACGGTATCATTAGTAACGGTTTGATTGGCAATGGTTTGGCTGCTCTTGACATCATCCCCACCAGTGGCGGTGGACTGCCTGTCTCCAGCGTATCTAGTATTGGTGCTCCCAGTGGTCTCTCCGTAGCGTCTGAAAATGCGTATGAGGGTGCTCTAACCATAGCTGGTGAGCTGCCGTTCGTGAGTGCTGTGGCTTTGGAGGGCGTGTTGTCCAGTGGTGGTGCTGGCGCCGTCAGCTACAGCGCCGGTAACGGTGTTACTGCTATTAACAGCATCGCTCCTTCTGCTGCTGCCTATGGCACCGCGGGTGCCTCTGGACTCGGGGCTGGCTTTGGAGCTGCGGGTGCCTCTGGACTCGGGGCTGGCTTTGGAGCTGCGGGTGCCTCTGGGCTCAGCGCTGGCTATGGAGCTACTGGCGCCTGTGGGCTCGGCGCTGGCTACGGAGCTGGCGCTGCATCCATCGCTCCTTCTGCTCTTGGACTCGGCTATGGAGGCCGCATCTGTGGATGTTAGTAAGAAATATCTGCTCTGGTTCGGTATTCCCTCTACGATAATTCAATAAAGTTATAATTTGCAACTTATTTTGTCTTTTATGAATTTATAAAAACCCAAAACTCCAAACATGATTTTTAGGCAAAAAATAACGGCTGTTTTACCGGAAATGTAAAGTAGGCGAGTGCCAATTATAGGTACTTTGTTTTATAGATGGGTTTGCTCTTGACTCTAGTCTAGATGTCAGAGGTGACAAATGTACTACAACAGTTACCAGTTTTTTTAACAACAGGGCACAAATTCAGTTTAAAAACCCAATAACACTTTACTCCTATTATGCACACAGTGGTAGAGTTGCTTTAATATAAGAAATAAGTTGCTTCCCACTGAATAATGTGACTTGACATACTTTCAATTAAATTGATATCAACACAAAGATTCAAATTGTTTGATAAAAACTTACAACGTCACACTACTGATTAGCAAAGACTACAGCTCTTTTAAAGCAACTGAAGAATTGATGATTTAAAAGGTTTTGAGAGAACTTTATGTACAGTGAGATTTCATTTATTTAATAAGCAAAGCCGTTATTGGGAATCTATTTACTTACGCTATAAATAAAATTCAGTCTTGTCTTTGTACAAACTAGGTCAGTCTACGGTTCGAGCGTGCGTCTTCTTTTCAATGATATATCATCGCTCGCTTACTGGTTCTTACGTACTGCGTGATCTGAGAAGATGAGGAGGTTTTCTCAAATATATTCATGTTGTTTTTTTTCAACAATGGCAATATGGGGGAGTACAGCAACCCTTAAGCGTTTTTGTTTTTGTACATACGTATATTATATTAACGTAGTTAGGTTTAGTAGAGTTAAATATTTATGTAACTTATGTACGTATGTATGTATATAATCAGCCTTTTAATTTTCCCACTGCTGGGACACAGGACTCCTCTCTAGGAGAGGGAATGGGCCGTAATCCACCACGCGTGCCCAGTCCGGGTTGTTGAGTGTCACATGTCTTAGAATTTATTGGTTCTAGGACATGCCGATTTTATCACAATGTTTTCCTTCACCGTTTTGAAAGCAGTGGTGAAGAAATTAATTACACAAAGTGATGCGCCTGGCTAGGTTTCGACGGCGCGTTGTGTTCCACTCGCGCCTCAAAGGGCCGTCAGCAAAGAAGACGGGCCCCCATAGGGTCAGTGCCTGGTAAGGTTGCGGAATTTGTTCGAAAGAGTCATCGCGGCTCTGGATCGCAAAGAGCACGAGAAGGATCACGGGTGGGAATCACCCTGTGTTTCCCGGCGACCGGGGCATCTTCTTCTGTTGCAGCGGCTGGAGCGTGAGGTTTCGATCTCCCTCACGCGGTCTGCTTCCTCCATCGCAAGCATTGCCCATGCCTACTCCGGACCAAGGTTAGAACCTGGGCCAGACGCGCGAGGTCACCGCCGATTGTTTGGTTTAGACCTTTATCTAACATTAAATCAAAGATCAAATAATTTTCCCAATGCGTGTTTATTTTTGTAAACGTCAAAAGATGATACTTTAATAATAAATAGGAGAGCCGCAGCCGCACGCGCTCTGTCCAGAGATAGACACGGCACCAGCAGCCGGCAGAGTGCCACCGAAGCTCACGACACCTGTGATGGGGACCTGACCAGCAACAGCGGTGTTACCGGCGACTGGCAGCTCACCAGCGACCGCCACGTTGCCTTCACCGGCGCCACCGTAAGCAGCTCCAGGAGCGATAGCACCTCCGTATGCAGCAGCAGGAGCAAGTGCGCCACCATAAGCAGATCCGATGGAGCCACCGTAAGCAGATCCGATGGAGCCACCGTAAGCACCAAGACCGAGGGCACCACCACATGCAGCAGCAGGAGAGAGAGCAGCGCCGAGACCCAGAGCAGGAGCTATGGAGGCCACTGGTGCTCCGCAGCCGCATCCGATACCAAACACATTCTGCGTGATAAAATAAATTAGCTTGCAAAAAAAAGTAAGACATAAAAAATCAAACGGCAAAAGAAAAGCATTACTGAAAAAAGCAAAAAATACTTATGTAAATGTTTTGGAACATCTCACCTGAACCAAACAAGCTTGAATGCAGAGCAACAGAACAGCGAAGGTAGACATGTTTGATATTTGTTTGTGTCCAACGTGAAGCTGAAGACTGAATGATGTTCGTACTAGTAGACCTCCTTTATATACCGCAAAAGCTTCTTATCAAAACGTGATGTTTTTCTACTTTTGGTTGAAAGAAAGAGTTTTGTACAAAAAAAATACTAGGTTATGAAATGCGCGCATTTTTCTATTTCCCCACATTTCAACTACTGATAAAGGTATGCAAAGTTCATTTCAAAATCCTCAAATTGCTGCAACACAACTAGATAAGTACTACGTTTCAGTATAAATACTCGATCGGTTCTTGGAAAACTCATTCTCAAGTTCACTTCAACACAAACTACAATGTCAGCCAAGGTGATCCTCGTCCTCTGCGCTCAGGCGCTCTTCGTCCAGGTGAGAAACTGTTTCTTTTTTTAATGTTTTTAAAATATGAATTGATCTTCGATTTCCTTTAATTGGATATCCTTAAGATTCCCCATTTAGTGAGGAAGGCTATAGGCAAAATATCATACGCTAAGACGAAAAAGAGCGCCAATGTAGAATGTTTCAAAATCGGGGGGTTGGTAAATATTCCACGCGAACGAAGTCGCTCGCAGAAGCTAGTATTGTATAATATATTATGTCTTCTCCAACTCTATTTTTTATATTCTTCATGATTGGAAGAATTCGTTAGCCATGATTCTGGTAAAATTTTTCAATCACAATAAAACTGATTTCGCAAAATGTGCTTGATACATATTACGTGATTTATTAAATAATCAAGGGTCATCGTTATTATGACTGTGCGCTGATAATGTGATATTTCCTAATACAATTATTTCTTGTTTACAGACTGCGTTCAGTACATGTCTTGGTCGTGGAGCCATCGCCGCTCCTACTCTTACTGCTCAAGGACGTGCTGGTAACGCCTGGGCTGGCAATGGTTTGATCGGAAATGGATTGATTGGTAATGGTCTGATTGGTAATGGTCTGAGTGGAAATGGTCTGATTGGTAATGGCTGCGCTGGTAACTGGGCGGGCAACGGTCTGATTGGTGACGGTATCATTAGTAACGGTTTGATTGGCAATGGTTTGGCTGCTCTTGACATCATCCCCACCAGTGGCGGTGGACTGCCTGTCTCCAGCGTATCTAGTATTGGTGCTCCCAGTGGTCTCTCCGTAGCGTCTGAGAATGTGTATGAGGGTGCTCTGTCCGTGGGTGGTGAGCTGCCGTTCGTGAGTGCTGTGGCTTTGGAGGGCGTGTTGCCCAGTGGTGGTGCTGGCGCCGTCAGCTACAGCGCCGGTAACGGTGTTACTGCTATTGAGAGCATCGCTCCTTCTGCTGCTGCCTATGGAGCTACGGGTGCCTCTGGGCTCGGGGCTGGCTTTGGAGCTGCGGGTGCCTATGGGCTTGGGGCTGGCTTTGGAGCTACTGGCGCCTATGGGCTTGGCGCTGGCTATGGAGCTACTGGCGCCTGTGGGCTCGGCGCTGGCTACGGAGCTGGCGCTGAATCCATCGCTCCTTCTGCTCTTGGACTCGGCTCTGGAGGTCGCGGCTGTGGATGTAAGTAAAAGAAATAAGGAACTTCGGCCCTGGTTCGACTTTTCCACAACGATAACTCAATAAACTAATATTTTACAACTTATTTTGTCTTTTTTTTGTGAATTAAAAAAAACTGCAAACATGATTTTTTAGGCAAAAAATCACGCTTCTGATTATTAGAGTTAAATATTTATGTAACTTATGTACGTATGCATATAATCAGCCTTTTAAAGTTCCCACTGCTGGGACATAGGACTCCTCTCTAGGAGAGGGAATGGGCCGTATTCCACCACGCGGGCCCAGTGCGGGTTGGTGAATGTCACATGTCTTCGAATTTTTTGGTTCTAGGACATGCCGCTTTCTTCACGATGTTTTTCTTCACCGTTTTGAGAGCAGTGGTGATGGAATTAACTACACAAAGTCATGCGCCTGGCTGGGTTTGAACCGCCGACCCACAATTCGTAAGTCGGGGCCGTTACCGCTCGGCCACCACTGCTCCTACGTATGCATCATGTGGTTTATGTTTTATGTCTAAAACTAAAAGGTTTCATTAATAAATATAATGAAACCGTTTACTTAAATTGCCGCAGGAGGTATAATTATATAGAGCGGAAAGATTTTATTTTGTTTGTACCGAAAAAGCTCCAAAAGTACTGTACAATTTTAAACATTCACCAATGGAAAGCTACATCATCTATATATACATATGTATATATAGCTATATTTTACCTCCATATTTTACGGGAACGGGAACTACGCAGGTGAAACTGTGGATCGCTGCTAGTAATTTAAAATCGTGCGCAGCAATCATAGATCATTCTTCTATTTCATAACAATGATTAATCGAAGATAGCTTAATATACTAGGTCAGGAATATAAAGACAGTAGAACAAGCACGTCTTTACTTAATTCTCACGATAATCAACTAATGTACATAATTTTATTATTATCTATCATGACATATAGTTCATTAATATTAAAAAGAGGTGAAGTTTGTGAGTCTGTGAGGATGTAGGGGTAATCTCAAGGTAAATTTGCAGCATTTGCTTAGGGAAACAGTACAAGAAGTACTTATGGTGAAAGGCTCATCAGCAGGCATTGTTTTGAATTTACCACCATGAAGCTTACAATTCCCGAGCCAGCAGATGGCGAGCTATGGGTCGCTCGATGTCCGATAGCAACTAGGCCCGGGTCGACGGCGCATTGTGTTCCACTGGCGCCTCAAAGAGCTGTCAGCAAGGAAGACGGGTGGGAATTTGTCGAACAAATTCCGCAATCCTAGCAGGCACTGACGGAAAAGTCATCGCGGCCCTGGAACGCAAAGGGTATGAGAAGGATCACGGGTGGGAATCACCCTGTGTTTCTCGACGTCCGGGACGTCTCCTTCTGTTGCGGCAGCTGGAGCGTGAGGTTTTGATCTCCCTCACTCGGTCAGCCTCCTCCATCGCTAGCATTACTGCTTCGCAGAAGACGGTGACCGCTTCCCATGCCTACTCCGGACCACGGTTTGAACCAGGGCCAGACGCGTGAGGTCACCGCCGATTGTTTGGTTTGGACTTTTATGATAACTCTAACATTAAATCAAAGATAAAATAATTTGCCCAATGCGTGTTTATTTTTGTAAACGTCAAAAGATGATGCTTCAATAATAAACAGGAGAGCCGCAGCCGCACGCGCACTGTCCGGAGATAGACACGGCACCAGCAGCCGGCAGAGCGCCACCGAAGCTCACGACACCTGTGATGGGGACCTGACCAGCAACAGCGGTGTTACCGGCGACTGGCAGCTCACCAGCGACCGCCACGTTGCCTTCACCGGCGCCGCCGTAAGCAGCTCCAGGAGCGATAGCACCTCCGTATGCAGCAGCAGGAGCAAGTGCGCCACCATAAGCAGATCCGATGGAGCCACCGTAAGCAGATCCGATGGAGCCACCGTAAGCACCAAGACCGAGGGTACCACCACATGCAGCAGCAGGAGAGAGAGCGGCGTCGAGACCCAGAGCAGGAGCTATGGAGGCCACTGGTGCTCCACAGCCGCATCCGATACCGAACACATTCTGAGGAAATTGAGACAGTCATTATGCCAGAAAATACCAATAAATCTGACTAAAATAACAGTAATTTTAGGAAAAACAAATAATGGGAAGATGACTCACCTGGACCAAGCAAGCTTGGATGCAGAGCAACAGAACAGCTAAGGTAGACATGTTTGATGTTTGTTTGTGTTCAACGTGAAGCTGAAGACTGAATGATGTTCGTACTAGTAGACCTCCTTTATATACTGCAAAAGCTTCTTATCAAAACGTGATGATTTTCTACTTTTTTACTTTAAAAAATAAAATACTTCAAGGTTATGAAATGCATGCATTTTTCTATTTCCCCACATTTCAACTACTGATAAAGGTACCTATGCAAACTTCATTTCAAAATCCTCAAATTGCTGCAACACAACAAGATAAGGTGTACGTTTCAGTATAAATACTCGATCGGTTCCTGGAAAACTCATTCTCAAGTTCACTTCAACACAAACTACAATGTCAGCCAAGGTGATCCTCGTCCTTTGCTCTCAGGCGCTCTTCGTCCAGGTGAGAAACTGTTTTTTTTTTTTACTGTTTTTATAATATGAATTGATCTTCGATTTTCTTAAATGGGATATTCCCAAAGATTCGTTATAATATCATCTATTCTTCTTCTTCTTCTTCGTCGTTCCCTCACTGCTGAGGATCGCGACCACATGTGACGCGTTTCCAAACCATGCGGTCTTCTGAAGCGCGGATCGGTCTGTACATGTGTACATGCTGATTCCTCGATAAATAGCCCATTTATCGAGGAAGGCTATAGGCGATATATCATACGCTAAGACACCAAAAAGAGCGCCATTGAAGAATGTTTCAAAATCGGGGTTTGGTAAATATTCCACGCGGACGAAGTCGTTCGCAAAAGCTAGTATATGATCTTTTCTCCAACTCTATTTCTTATATACATACTTCATGATTAGAAGAATTCGCTACTCACGATTCTGGTTAAATTTTTCAATGTCAATAAAACTGTGATTTCGCTAAATGCGCTTGACACATATTACGTTATTTATTAAATAATTATCAAGTGTCATCGATATTATGACTGTCCGCTGATGTGATATTTCCTCATACAATAATTTCTTGTTTACAGACTGCGTTCAGTTCATGTATTGGTCGTGGAGCCATCGCCGCTCCTACTCTTACTGCTCAAGGATGTGCTGGTAACGCCTGGGCTGGCAATGGTTTGATCGGAAATGGATTGATTGGAAACGGTCTGATTGGTAATGGCTGCGCTGGTAACTGGGCTGGCAATGGAGTGATTGGTAATGGTATCATCGGTAACGGTTTGATCGGCAATGGTTTGTCTAGTCTAGAGATCATTCCCACCAGCGGTGGTGGACTGCCTGTCTCCAGCTCGTCTGCTATAGCTCCCAGTGGTCTCTCCGTAGCGTCTGAGAATGTGTATGAGGGTGCTCTGTCCGTGGCTGGCGAGCTGCCGTTCGTGAGTGCTGTGGCTTTGGAGGGCGTGTTGCCCAGTGGTGGTGCTGGTGCCGTCAGCTACAGCTGCGGTAACGGTGTTACTGCTATTGAGAGCATCGCTCCTTCTGCTGCTGCCTATGGCGCCGCGAGTAGCTATGGCGCTGTGAATACCTATGGCGCTGCAAGTACCTATGGACTTGGCGCTGGCTATGGACCTGGCGCTGCTGCCATCACTCCTGCCACTCTCGGACTAGGCTATGGAGGCAGTAGCTGTGGATGTGGATGTTACTAGATGCCTATCTTGATAACCTGACGGACGATTCGATACAATAATTCAATAAACTTATTATACATAATATATTTGACAGTTTGAATTTATACTAGATACCCATAATCCCTATAGTGCTTATTTAAATGATTGAAAGTGGAATTTAAAAAGTGATTTAACACAATCTCAATCATCACAAGTTGGCCTGTACGGGCAAAATTCTCGGTAGGAATCGAGCCGATTTCGCCATCACTGCCTTTATCTGTCATCTGGGATTTAATGAGACCCATTTGGTGGTTATTTTTACCCATTTCTCGTATAACATACAGCGGACTTATCCGGCCAATTCCCAGTTAAGCTTCGTAGCTTTTTGCCTAACGACGAGATTTTGGCGAGCTACGTTGTGTTCCACACATGATTCGAGAGACGGACCCCAAGATGCTACGCTGCCAAACCTCGAACTTATATCTCTACTAAAATGTCAAAAGTACCTTATTTTTGTGTTGGGCGATCATTCTTGTAACTTAAAAGCAAAGTTATGCTTGGAACTGGCAGATTGGCAGGTGCCCGCTCACCGGCGTTTGTTTTACACTTCTCAGTGTGAAACAGACGAGGAACGCGCACCTCCCGCCGTATAATACTTCTAGGTACTACGTAACATAACTTATTGGTAAGTTCATTACAATCAAACTTATTATTACAAATGCCATGCAGCATCATGGCCATGAGGAGCTTACGCCTGGACTCCAAACTTAAGAGATTGTGCTGTTTGAGTAGTTCTAAATAAGAAACTCTCGAGTGGTAAAATTTATACTGCACGTTACGTAGGAATTTTTTTTGAACCATTTCAAGTCTATATGAGTATTTGCCATAGAAAGGACTCCAAACAGGAACAGCATATTCTAACTGAGAGCGAATCAGGGTCTTGTATAAAAATAAGAAGGTAGTTTTTTTTTGAAGTCCCTTGAAGATCTCATGACGAAACCATACATCCGAAAGGCCTTGCTTATTACATTATCAACATGAATATCAAAATGCAATTTAGAATCAAGCAATATACCAAGGTATCGTGTCGACTCAACTTTTTTCAAAGGAATGCCATGCAGGTTATTTGTGAAATTAATTGTGTTTTTGTTTTTGGTAAATGTTATAGAATTACATTTTGGTAAGCTGAGTTGTAACTTGTTATCTAGGCAATATTGAGAGAGTCTTTGGAGATCCTCTTGAAGCAGTAGGCAGTCATGAATATTCAAACAAGATTTATAAATTTTTATATCGTCAGCGTACATTAGGAAGGCTGAGTTAATGAAGCATGATTTAATATCATTAATGAATAGAATAAAGAGGAGGGGGCCCAACACCGATCCCTGGGGCACGCCAGATTCCACGACAACATAGTCTGAATCGTAACCGTTTATTACAACCTTTTGGGTTCTATTAACTATATAAGATGCAAACCACCTAAGCAAACTACCTCTGATGCCGTTGAAGGCAATTTTATCCAAAAGCAATTTATGGTCCACTTTGTCAAAGGCCTTTTGAAAATCCGTGTATACTGCATCCACTTGGATGCGGTTGTCCATCTTCTCAAATAAGTAATTTGTAAAAATCATAAGATTTGTGGTGGTCGATCGACATTTAACGAAACCGTGCTGTTCAGGAATTATAAGATTGCGCAGATAAGGAAAGAGCGAACTATGCACAAGACCCTCAAAAAGCTTAGACAAAGTGGACAGTATAGTAAGACCGACATTAAAAACTATCGCCCTATTTCGGGCGATAGTTTTTAATGTCGGTCTTATCGCCACTCTTATATACAGGTGTGATGAAGGCTTTCTTCCATACAGTGGGGAAGGATCCTTCGGTTAAGCATTTATTATAAATTATATGTAGTGGCAAGTAGATGACGTTGGCAGTATTTTTAAAGAAGATGGGTGGCAGACCATCTGGACCAGGTCCTTTGGTGTGGTCTAAAGCTTTAAGCGCTCCTTGTACTTCATCCTTGCTAAGATAAATATTAGGGACGGATATAGATTTATCAGCAAGTTTTTTGGGATGTTGCCAATTCTCGGCGACAAAATCTGAGGGCTCATAAACAGACTTAAAAAAAGTTGAAAAGAGATTACATATTTCAGTAGGATTACTGGAAGAAATATTATTGAAGTGCATTGTAGCCGGAATACCCGTCCTTCCTTTGCGGTTGGATATATATGACCAGAAGTTTTTAACATTGACAGGTATGCTGTCTTCAACCGAGTTTATGTACCGTTTAAAACATTCATCGCAACCCAATTTGAAACGTTTACGATTATTTGAGAAGGTTTCATAATCAGACAAGTTACAATTTTTTTTCCATTTTATCCAAGCGCGTTCCTTTTTCTTAAAGATATTAATAAGCGATGAGCTAAACCAGAAGGGAAAACGAGAAGTTTTCGCTCGTATGTGAGGAACATGTTTACGAATTACCCCATATATATAATCATAAAACGTGGAGACCGCTTGTTCGACCGTTAGGTGAGAAAGTAATTCATCCCAGTCTAGTTTTAAGAGTTCGCCATTAATACATGTATAGTTTTGCACCTCTTATTTCGGGGTACGGGCCATGGCTTAGCGTACTGGCTCTTAATACTGAACATAATGATTACAATTTTACTTTTGTTTATTGCATAAATATATCTCAGCCTTATTTATGTCGTGGCACGAAACTTTCAAAAAAGGTCCAGCTATTAAGTTTCGTGGATCGGAGATAGCTTGTACTACATAAAAAAAACTTTTCACAATAAAATACAACCGGCTTCTAAACAAAAAAAAAAACAAAAAGTACAAAATAACTTTGACTTCGGAACTCAGTGTTTTTGGTTGCTTTTTTGTTTTTTGTACACACCGTTTTTTCAAACTCAAACATTTCAGCAATGGCATTGGGTATGTTTCCTTTTGAACATTTTTACACATGAAAAATAACGGCGCAGCAGGGTAGAAAATATCTCAACAGGCCACCCCGTGTCATAGCTTATTGGATTTCAGTTGAGCACGTCATGATGATTTTCATTCATAAATATTGTTCTCACTTTTTTATGTTGTGGCACGTGCTTCCTAAGAATCGTGTTCGGCAATCAAGTTTTATAACAACAACAGTGATTGGACATAAGCAAGTTACATTATGTATGTAGGTCAGAAAATTTGTTTATCTATACTTATTTTATAAAGAGGATAGATTCGATTGTTTGTTTGTATTGAATAGGCTCCGAAACTACTGAACTGATATGACAAAATCTTTCAACTATTGGGAAGCTGCACTATCCCCGGGTGACATAGGCTATATTTTATACCCGTATTCCTACGGGAACGAGAACTACGCGGGAAAATCATGGGGCGCCAATTAATTAATAATTTGAAACTAGATATAAAAAGCTCTATTTATTCAAGCTCCTTTAAAAATAAATTTAATAGTTTCCTCTTGAATAAGTGTCATTCATTATGCTGTTGAAGATCTATAACGAAATTCCTACATACATGTAATATGTTGAATTAATGCGGTACTTACTCTGTTGTGGGCTTTAATTTATGTAAATTATTTATAGTTAATTTATGAATGATTTAAGGAACGTAATTTTATTATCATCTTTTTGTACCAAGTTATTTCAGAAACAGTTTATTATCTAAATATATATAACTCGAAAGTGACTCTGACATAGTGATCTATCAACGCACAGCCCAAACTCCTGAACAGATCGGGCTGAAATTTGGCATACAGGTACATATTATGACGTAGGCATCCGCTAAGAAAGGATTTTCGAAAATTCGTCCCCTAAGAGGGTGAAAAAGGGGTTAAAATGTTGTATGGAACTCCACGTGAATGAAGTCGCGGTCATAAGCTAGCTCTTGAATATATGTATAATATGTTTATTTTGTTGGTTTCAACGAAATGGTGACGTCGACGACTAATCTATATCTATACTAATATATAAAGATGAAGAGTTTGTTTATTTGAACGGACTAATCTCAAAAAATCTTTCAGTGTCACCACGCTGCAACCAAAAAGAACGGAGCACCAATGAATAATGTTGCAAAAACGGGGTTATTTTTTCTCTCTCGCTTATGTGACGCAGACGAAGTGGCGCGGGTCAGCTAGTATTCTCATAAAAATCCAAAGTTTTGTTTGTTCAATTTATATTTATTTATTCTTGTAGTAGTTTATTAATTACTTCAGCAGTAGATAGGAGCGCTGATAGGACCGCAGCCGATCGCACTCTGTCCGGAGATAGACACGGCACCAGCAGCTGGTACAGCACCACCGAAGCTCACAACACCTGTGATGGGGACCTGACCAGCAACAGCGGTGTTACCGGCGACTGGCAGCTCACCAGCGACCGCCACGTTGCCTTCACCGGCGCCGCCGTAAGCAGCTCCAGGAGCGATAGCACCTCCGTATGCAGCAGCAGGAGCAAGTGCGCCACCATAAGCAGATCCGATGGAGCCACCGTAAGCAGATCCGATGGAGCCACCGTAAGCACCAAGACCGAGGGCACCACCACATGCAGCAACAGGAGAGAGAGCAGCGCCGAGACCCAGAGCAGGAGCTATGGCGGCCACTGGTGCTCCGCAGCCACATCCGATACCGAACACATTCTGAGGAACCAAAACCAGTTTTTGGGAGAGAGTCACTATGCCAGAAAATAACAATAAGTCTGACTAAAATAATAGTAATTATAGGAAAAACAAAAAAACAAAGGTTAAGAAGATGCTCACCTGGACCAAGCAAGCTTGGATGCAGAACAACAGAACAGCGAAGGTAGACATGTTTGTGTTCAACGAAAAGCTGAAGACTGAATGATGTTCCTTCTGCTAGACCAAGTTTATATAGTGCAAAAGCTTCTTATCAAAACGTGATGTTTTCTAGTTTAGGAAGAAACAAAGCAAAAACATTCACTATTTCCCCACATTGCAACTATTGATAAAGGTTTGAAAAGTTAATTTCAAAGGCCACGAATTGCTGCAACACAACTAGATAAAGACTACGTTTCAGTATAAGTACTGTAGTCGATCGATTCTTGGAAAACTCATTCTCAAGTTCCCTTCAACACAAACTACAATGTCAGCCAAGGTGATCCTCCTCCTCTGCGCTCAGGCGCTCTTCATCCAGGTGAGGAACTAATTCTTATTTATTATTTCTAAATTATTCTGGATCGATGTTACCTTATATATCTGGGCTATTCTCAAGGATCGCGTTTTGTATCAGCTCAAGCTATAATGTGAAATGATTTCTCTTAAAAAATGTTGCATTTCTAAAGTTGGTATTGACCTTCGGGTTGCTCTTTCATACTGCCTGTGATGCGATGATGTTATGCGTTTCCCATTTAAAGTTATCCCAATGTGAATACATAGCTTAGATCATGTGCCACATACGACTGTTGCTAAGTAGTTCACTATCAATAATATTGTGTTTACATCAAAATCTCTGACACTATAACAGTACGTGATCGATAAAATAATTATGTGTCATCGTCTACTGATATTTAATAATACATAGATTTCTTGTTTACAGACTGCGTTCAGTTCATGTGTTGGTCGTGGAGTCATCGCTGCTCCTACTCTTACTGCTCAAGGACGTGCTGGTAACGCCTGGGCTGGCAATGGTTTGATCGGAAATGGATTGATTGGTAATGGTCTGATTGGTAATGGCTGTGCTGGTAACTGGGCTGGCAATGGTGTTATTGGTAATGGTATCATCGGTAACGGTTTGATCGGCAATGGTTTGTCTAGTTTAGAGATCATTCCCACCACTGGCGGTGGACTGCCTGTCTCCAGCGTGTCTGCTATCGCTCCCAGTGGCCTCTCCGTAGCGTCTGAGAATGTATATGAGGGTGCTCTGTCCGTGGCTGGTGAGCTGCCGTTCGTGAGTGCTGTGGCTTTGGAGGGCGTGTTGCCCAGTGGTGGTGCTGGCGCCGTCAGCTACAGCGCCGGTAACGGTGTTACTGCTATTGAGAGCATCGCTCCTGCTGGTGCTGCCTATGGCGTTGCGGGTGCCTCTGGGCTCGGTGCTGGCTTTGGAGCTTCGGGTGCCTATGGACTCGGCGCTGGGTATGGAGCTGGCGCTGCTGCAATCGCTCCTGCCACTCTTGGACTCGGCTATGGAGGCCGCGGCTGTGGATGTTAACGTTCCTAGATAATTAATTACTTAACGCATAATTAAAAATAATAATTCAATCAATTTATCAGTAACATATTTACCTGTTTGAATTTATAAATACCCACTTATGCTCATTTTAAAGACTGAAGAAGTAATTTTTATTAAGAGAGATGTCAAATAGTCACAATAATATTCAAAATGCAAATTCTCAATTTGTGCAAAATCAAATATTTGCTTAAAAATATATACGTATGGTTTCCCTATTAAAATAACAGAGAAAATATAATTTCGTTTCATCACTTATAAGCAACTTGAAATTTTATTAATATTTTCTTTGTAATTCAAGAGGAAAGCTTTAAAGAAGTTGGTGTAATCGAGCTGTCATTCAATCACTTATTGTACTCGTTCGTATGTCATTCTATAAATGACGAATTTATAAACATACAAACATACTACAACATGTAAAAAATAGACATCCGAATCAATAAACTCCTCCTTATTAGAAGGTTATAAAAACAAGAAAAAGAAAAACATTCTTTGCCCTGTAGTAAAATCATCACAACTTACATAGTTGCATATCGCTTTATACAATGACATAAAAAAGTTCGTACAAAAAAGAGGATGTCCTTCTTTATTATACATATATAATATATTATATCATCATTTATTCAGATACTTAAATAAAATTACACACATTTCATCACAACTATCCAAAAATTACGAATATAAACACCATATCAAACACAAATAGACAAACATTACAATACACACAGCCAAAGCGTTGAATTAAAAAGTTAAATTAAAATCAATAAATTAAATTACAAAAAACAACAAATTAAAATAAATGAATAAGAACAAATCATAATTTCAACGTTTCTTCTCCAGTATATGCCTGTCAGAACAATGCTGAATAAATGGACAGTCCAGCCTTTCAGCAATCATCGCCAGTACGGAGTTAGAGCTGGCCCGTACTCTGCTCACCAATTTCGCCGCGCACTTTCACATAATCGCGTGAAAGCAATCAATGCGCGCTTCTACGAATATACCAGAGAGCAGCCCCATCACCACCCTGAACGCGTTGTTGTGTGACATTATAATCCCTATTCACGTAGTAAGCCTAGAGGCTGCAAGAGTACAGCGATGTACAAAATGCTCTAAACAGCGTAAGCCTTACCTCACTAGAGCATTGAGATCATAACGCCCTGTGCTCCCGTTCCATGTCTGTATGATCTTTAAGGTCACCAGTTAAAACATACCCCATACATTTCAATTGCTTAATCCTTTCCAGAGAAACACCATTTAGCTTAACCGGAGGTATGATCCCCGGACATTTTGCACTGGCGGTCTGAAACACCACCACTGGCTCTTTTGCACATTATACTGTAAACCGTGGCCACAAGCATATTCCTCGCACGTTTTCATCAGCTTCCTCAAACCACAGATCGAAGTACTCATCAGCACCATGTCGTCAGCGTAACTAAGATTATTGACACATATACCACCGATATGGCAACCAACACGCTTATGCGCCTGATTCCGCATTCGAGCTGATAGGGATCCGACATTTCCCCCGGCTACCTGACGCTGTTCGTCTGGTGCGCATACATGTACTGGAATATACTGATTAGCTCCATCGGCAAACCTATGCTTTTGAGCTTGGCCCACAGCTTGGCATACACAACAAGATCAAAAGCATTAGACAAGTCCAGGAAACAAGCATACACGGGTGTTGTACGATTTGTGTAGTACTTTCTTCTAATCGCTGTCACTGTGGCGTAGTTGTTAACAGCATCGGTCACCACGGCCTGTTATGCATTCAAATCGCGGCACGCGAAATCAATGACATCAACATATGCTCTTGTTGATGGCGACGTGCCAGCTGTGTTAGACCCCAAAGGTTTGGCACGTATCGAAGGCAAAAGGAGGATCATCATTCCGATAAAAAACATAAAATAATGCGCCACTTGAAAAAAAAAAGCCGTTGGGGGCCGAAGTTAGTTCCGATTAGGTTTTGAGGGAACTTGGGTATCTTGACACAGATAGGTAAGTTTGGAGTGGGATGACAGGAGCAAGAGTGAGCGATCAAACTTATCTCCCGTCATACTATTCATGTTAGGTCCCTTTAAAGCCAAAATTTGCGTTTTGAATATTATTGTGATTATTTGATATCACTCTTGATAAAACACTTCTGCCTATTTTATGAGCACTACAGGGATAATGGGTATTTGTACATTAAAATAGCTAAACGTATTATTGCTGATAAGTTTATTTAATTATTCTTTTTAAATCATCCGTTGAGTAATCAATCATTTATAATCTAGGAACGTCCACATCCACAGCCGCGGCTTCCATAGCCGAGTCCGAGAGCGGCAGGAGCGATGGCAGAAGCGCCAGGTCCATAGCTAGCGCTGAGCCCACAGGCGCCAGTAGCTCCAAACCCAGAGCCGAGCCCGTAGGCACCCGTAGCTCCAAAGCCAGCCCCGAGCCCAGAGGCACCCGCAGCGCCATAGGCAGCAGCAGAAGGAGCGATGCTCTCAATAGTAGTAACACCGTTACCGGCGCTGTAGCTGACGGCGCCAGCACCACCACTGGGCAACACGCCCTCCAAAGCCACAGCACTCACGAACGGCAGCTCACCACCCACGGACAAAGTACCCTCATACACGTTCTCAGACGCTACGGAGAGACCATTGGGAGCGATAGCAGACACGCTGGAGATCGGCAATCCACCGCCAGTAGTGGGAATGATCCCTAGACCAGCCAAACCATTGCCGATCAAACCGTTACCAATGATACCATCACCAATCACACCATTGCCAGCCCAGTTACCAGAACAGCCGTTACCAAGCAGACCATTACCAATCAATCCATTTCCGATCAAGCCATTTCCAGCCCAGGCGTTACCAGCACATCCTGGGGCAATAAGAGTAGGAGTGGCGATGGCTCCACGACCGAGACATGTACTGAACGCAGTCTGTAAACAAGAAATTGTAGAATTAGTGAATATCTCTTTATCAGGAAGATGACATTGTCGAAGACTCATGATTGTCTAATCGATCACGTAATGTGTGCCAGCTACGTTTGATGCAATCACAATCTTAATGATAGCGAAGAACTAGGTAAAGATCACTAGTACCGATTTCTCTTAATATGTACATAGGTAAAGTGTCCGGTGGTAAAATAGAGTTGAACGAATCTTTGAGATGAGATAGGGAAGAAGATAACAATCCTTGAAAAATATCAAATAAAAAAGGTTACATCGGTTCAAAATATAGGAACAATAAACGAATTAACAGTATCTCACCTGGATGAAGAGCACCTGAGCGCAGAGGACGAGGACCACCTTGGCTGACATTGTAGTTTGTGTTGAAGTGAACTTGAGAATGAGTTTTCCAAGAACCGATCGACTATTTATACTTTAACGTAGACCTTATCTAGTTGTGTTACAGCAATTTGTGGATTTTGAAATTAACTTTACGTACCTTTATCTGTACTTGTAATGTGGGGAAATAGAAAAATGCATGTTTTTGCTTTGTTTCAACCAAAACTACAAAAACATCACGTTTTGATAAGATGCTTTTGCACTATATAAACTTGGTCTAGCAGAAGGAACATCATTCAGTCTTCAGCTTTTCGTTGAACACAAACATATATCAAACATGTCTACCTTCGCTGTTCTGTTGCTCTGCATCCAAGCTTGCTTGGTCCAGGTGAGTGATCTTTCATACCTTCGTGTTTTGTTTTTCCTATAACTACTATTAGTTTAGTCAGATTTATTGTTATTTTCTAGCATGGTGACTTTCTCACAAAAACTGGATTTGTTTCCTCAGAATGTGTTCGGTATCGGGTGCAGCTGTGGAGCGCCAGTGGCCTCCATAGCTCCAGCTCTGGGTCTCGGCGCTGCTCTCTCTCCGGCTGCTGCATGTGGTGGTGCCCTCGGTCTTGGTGCTTACGGTGGCTCCATCGGATCTGCTTACAGTGGCTCCATCGGATCTGCTTACGGTGGCTCCATCGGATCTGCTTACGGTGGCTCCATCGGATCTGCTTATGGTGGCGCACTTGCTCCTGCTGCTGCATACGGAGGTGCTATCGCTCCTGGAGCTGCTTACGGCGGCGCCGGTGAAGGCAACGTGGCGGTCGCTGGTGAGCTGCCAGTCGCCGGTAACACCGCTGTTGCTGGTCAGGTCCCCATCACAGGTGTTGTGAGCTTCGGCGGCGCTGTGCCAGCTGCTGGTTCCGTGTCTATCTCCGGACAATGTGCGTGCGGCTGCAACGCTCCTACATACTGCTGATGTATCCGTTTGAAAACGTCAACATTAAAATGATCATGAAGTGAACAAACATACCTTTGATTAAATTCTTATTTATATTCAACCCGACGATTTCGATTATAGGTGTATGTAATAGCTTAAATGATATTCATTTTCTTAATCGGTAAAGTAATACGTTAACAGGTCGAAGTTTTTTGCCGGAACTTAAAGTCTATTATAAAAATCCATAAAACCCAATAGTTTGGCTAGATAACATAAAAACCTTTTTTGAAGGAATCACCAGCCTAAACGTTCTCTCTGATGGTTCACAGGCCTCTTCTCTGGGAGAGGGAATGGGCCGTAATGCACCACGCGGGCCCAGTGCGGGTTGGTGAATGTCACATGTCTTCGAATTTTTGGTTCTAGGACATACCGGTTTCCTCACGATGTTTTCCTTCACCGTTTTTAGAGCAGTGGTGATGACATTAATTACTCAAACAGTCAAACTCGACCTACAATTCGTAAGTCGGAGCCGTTACCACTTGGCCACCACCCCTTTCTATTTTTTATTTTTTTAGTATTGATTAGAGTGGAACGTGGAACCCGACACTAAAACAGTTGGATGAAGGCTTGGAAAAATAATTGTGGTAATTAATTAATTAGCGACGTGCCAATTTTCTCTTAAGTAAATAGATCATAGTTCTAATCTAAATAAGTATTACATTTGTCTCTGTTTACCGTTACGAAGTTGTTATAAAACGTGATAGCTGGGCAAAAGTCTGAGAAGGCACGTGCCGTGAAATAAATAAGCCCGTCAATATTTATTAATTAAATTACCATTATATACTCAAGTGAAAACTAGTAGAAGAACACTTTGGTCGGGGCTACCAACTGCGAGGGGCAAAATTACCTAACAACCTGCCGCGATTTCTTGTGACAAGTAAATTGTACTCTTTAAGCCTGCTACCTCGCAAAATAATATTATGGTCCAAAGAAAATCTGACTTATCTAAGGCGGGTTGCCGAAATGTTTGACTTCTCTTTGCTCTCACATTGATGCATAAATGAAAGAGTAAAAAACTTTTTAGAAAAAAAAACAACTAAATTCTAAACAAAATCAAAACACAAAAAGTATCAAATAACTTTAATTTCGGTAGTCGGTGTTCAAATTTTTATTTTTATTTTTTTAATTTTCCACTGTTTAGTGGAGGGGCGGTGTCCCCTTCCACTGGAACGTACCGATCTTACAACACGGTATAAATTGATGTAAAAAATTAACAAACATGCGATTTCAACAATCCCGAAAGATTTGCTATCATTTACTAAAGAGTTCCGTTTCCTTTCTTCATCAGATCCTGACCAAACTAGAAAGGTAAGGTAAGGTAGGGAAGCTTGAAATACTAAGATGCTCTTCCAAACCATCGTATACAATTTTATTTAGTCATTTTACATCGGCAAGAGTGAATAAGAACGTCATCAATGTAGCCAAAGCCACGCATTATCAGATAACTCAAATACTAGTTGTCAGATTTCAATTACATTTAAATGGCAAGACACGACAAGCACCGTGCTTTCGAATATAAAAAGAATCATCAAAATTGGGACACCCAGTACAAAGTTATGAGGTAACTTAGTAAGGTGCATTCGTATTTGAAAACTGTTAAATGAAGCGTATTGTACAGATTAAACCAAAAATAAAGGTGGTTTGAAACACTCCGCGCATCGCTGCTTAAGGGGATTCACATTTCTCGGAATGACTTCGAGAGATTATAGATTAATAAATATAGAATAGAATAGAATACTCTTTATTATGTACACCATATAAGTAACAGAA
This sequence comes from Hecatera dysodea, assembly GCA_905332915.2. Taxonomy (NCBI): domain Eukaryota; kingdom Metazoa; phylum Arthropoda; class Insecta; order Lepidoptera; family Noctuidae; genus Hecatera; species Hecatera dysodea. Next base: position 3,506,085 of record HG995314.1, read on the forward strand.
AATATTGATGAATAAAACATTACATAGGGCGGCCTGATCGCTAAAAGCGATCTTTTCAAGACAACCTTTGGATGGATTTTAGAGAGAAAAGGAAAACAGTAATGTATGTTGCCTTAGGTGTACTAATTATGTACTAATACAACAAATACATAATAGATAAATATATATGTAGGAGCGCGTGTAGGGTCCGCGGCAGAACCGGCGGCAGGCGTATTGCCCGCATCAGGCTCTGACATGGCGTAGGTGCTCGAGCAAGGAAACCACACGCACTCAAATCAATATTGTATTTTCGTTAATAATTTATCACAACACTTGCACTGCACAAAATACGTTAACGCGAAAGTAGATGAAGAGACAGTTTCAGAGTGGTGCTGTCGCCTCGACAGTTCGTTCAAGACTGTTCGTCCCAAACAGCGTCAAGCCCACTATGACTCTGCCCACGTGTTCTAGTCACGTGCTTCACCAACCAACGTCACAATACAAATCAGCAACTATTAATTTTAAAATCAACCCAAATCCGACATATACAATAATAATTAAATAAAATTAATCTTCAGGGCATTGGCATACAGGGCAGGGCATAAATATAATAAAATAAATGAATACAGGGTATTGCTATCATGTGATTCTTTTAAATCACATTACAAAACACATTTGTCTTTTAGTTAAATAAGCACAACAGGAGGAGGAGAATGAGTATTTATAAATTCAAAGAGTTCAATTTAAAATTGCTGATCTTTTTATTAAATTAAATAAATATAGAAAAAAATTAATCCATTGAGTAATCGTGATTTATCACCTAGAAACGTCCACATCCACGGCCACGGCCTCCATAGCCGAGAGCTGCAGGAGCCAAGGCAGCAGCGCCAGATCCATAGCCAGCGCCGAGACCATAGGCACCTGTAGCACCATAGGCAGCAGCAGAAGGAGCGATGCTATTAATAGCAGTAACACCGTTGCCGGCGCTGTAGCTGACGGCGCCAGCACCACCACTGGGCAACACGCCCTCCAAAGCCACAGCACTCACGAACGGCAGCTCACCAGCCACGGACAGAGCACCCTCATACACATTCTCAGACGCCACGGAGAGCCCACTGGGAGCGATAGCAGACACACTGGAGACGGGCAGTCTACCACCAGTCGTGGGGATAACCGCTAGACCAGCCAAGCCATTGCCGATTAAACCGTTGCTAATGATACCATCACCAATCACTCCATTGCCAGCCCAGTTACCAGCACGGCCGTTGCCAGCACGGCCGTTACCAATCAGACCATTGCCAGTCAATCCATTTCCGATCAAACTATTGCTAGCCCTGGCGTTACCAGCACATCCTGGGGCAATACGAGTAGGAGTGGCAATGGCTCCACGACCAAGACATGTACTGAACGCAGTCTGTAAACAAGAAATTATTAGTAAATATTATATCTGTGTCAGCAAACGATGACGACGCATTCACATTTGTTTTTTCAATGTATCACGTATTACAGCGATTGTCCGATGCATTTAATTGTATTCCCTCATTCCTTCATCTTTTATCTGTGATTAAAAAAGGTCTTAAAGAAATCATTTATTTAGTCACCCTCTACCCTCACTTTATATGTAAGAGTGGAGAGGGGTGACTTCTGAGATAATAACTAATATCAAAGTATGGAAGTGGAAAACACGCTGCATTGAACACAAATATATTGGGATAAAGAAAGAATGATGATAACAACAGCGAATATTACGTTGAGAGCATCCTTATGACTAACTACATAATATTTGAGTTGTATTTGGAGACTGAACTATCTGAAGTAGATCACAATACAGCACAGACAATAAACAACAATGAAAACCTCGAAGTTAAAATGTTTTTTTCTCACCTGGATGAAGAACGCCTGAGCGCAGAGGACGACTATCACCTTGGCTGACATTGTAGTTTGTGTTGTAGTGAACTTGAGAATGAGTTTTCCAAGAATAGATCGAGTATTTATACTGAAACGTAGTCTTTATCTAGTTGTAAAACAAAAAGCTTTCGTTTTGTCACGCAGTGTTTTTCAAACTTTTATCAATGCTAAACATTACAAAGAAAATACAAAAATTCGTGCATTTTTAACCGACTTCATTCACATACAAAATGATAATTTATAATCAAGCCCTTTGTTTAGAAACGAAATTGTGAACAAGTACGTGGTTTTGATAAGAAATTCCGCGGTATATAAACGCGTTGTTGAATTTCCGTAAGCATACAGCTTCTCGTTGAACACAAACAAACATCAAACATGTCTTCCTTCACTGTTCTGTTGCTCTGCATCCAAGCTTGCTTGGTCCAGGTGAGTGCTAAACTATTTCTTTTTTTTTTTCTGTTATTGCTTTCCTTGCGCTTTTTATAAATTGGTGCTCATTATATCTTTATTATGATTGCCAAACATTAGTTTTTTTAACCAGCGCTATGTCCTCGACTTAGGATTTACACCGTAACAAATACATTTTGTTTTGTTAATTTTATTTGTTTACGCCTACCATAATATTGTCTTTTTAAACCAAGTGCAGACTTGTATAGAAGGCCCTGTTGCACTGGGTGTGTCATGTTCTTTTATGAAACTTTAAATAAGAAATAAAATGATTATTCACATCTTATTATGTTTTTCTAACACTAGAATGTTTTCGGGCAAAACATCGGCGGTCGTGGTCGCGGATGTGGAGCACCAGCTCTTGGTCTAGCTCCTGCTGCAGGTATCGGATCTCTATCTGCTGGTCCTCTGGGTTCTGGCGCTAGATGTGGTGGCCGATCCCTTGGTCTTGGTGCTTACGGTGGAAATATCGGATCTGCTTATGGTGGCGCACTTGCTCCTGCTACTGCATGTGGTGGAGTCCTCAGTCTTGGTGCTTACGGTGGCTCCATCGGATCAGCTTATGGTGGCGTTCTTGCTCCTGCTGCTGCATACGGAGGTGCTATCGCTCCTGGAGCTGCTTACGGCGGCGCCGGTGAAGGCAACGTGGCGGTCGCTGGTGAGCTGCCAGTCGCCGGTAACACCGCTGTTGCTGGTCAGGTCCCCATCACAGGTATCGTGAGCTTCGGTGGCGCTCTGCCGGCTGCTGGTGCCGTGTCTATTATTGGACAAAGTGCTTGTGGATGTGGTTCCCAAATTTACATCTGAAGTTTTTCGCCAAGAAATTCTTAAGGATTCGAATAATCAGAATAATAGCAAAGTGTTTTAATTTTGGTACATCAAAGTATTAACTATCTGCGATTTCAGCTCAAATGTTTATTAAAGAACTTATAAGCAATGTATTTTGTGTATTATAATTTGAATTTTGTTTTATTTGAATGTACATATAAATAAGGCTAGCTATGCTTCGGATTTCTACATATAATCTGAAATTAGATATCCAGGGAAGAGCAGACGTCACCAACATAGCTTGCAGAGTTAGCAAGTTGAAATGGCCCCGGGCCAATTAGTTTTTTCAAAGCCCGATTTTATTTTATAAAACTGGACTGTTGTCTTGCGATAATTTCTTTCAATTACGGGTGCGGAGCCGCTGGAAGACTCTAGAAATGTTTATGACACTTGTCCTCTCTGAAGGACAACGAAAGTCGTGTCTCTCCAACCACTCCTCAAAGAGTACTTATCGCCGCAATGTTGGCGTTCCCAAAATATAAATGTCAAAGCTTGAGGTGAATCTTTGATTCATGAACCTAACGATTTAGACCTTCACAGACTGAGCCCGAAATTTGTCAGATATCGAGTAGCTCAACTAAAGACTCTAACGAAATGAAATGTGCCCATCCAATGAATAATACCAAGGGAATAAAAACTGGTCCATTAAAAATATTTGTAAGGGTATTAATAAATTCATACAACGAAATCTATTGCAAATAAGTTTATTGAATCTTTGTATAGGAAAGCCAACTGGGTTATGTTTTTGAATACTTAGTTAAGTCCGCATCCAATTCATTACCTCCATAGCTAAGCCCAAGAGCGGCAGTAACGATGGCAGCAGTGCCAGGACCATAGCCAGCGCCAAGCCCATAGGCAGCAGTAGAAGGGGTGATTCTCTCAGTAGCACTAAAACCGCAGCTCAGCTACAGCTGCGGTTTTACTGCCAACACGTCCAACACGTCCCTCAAATTCACAGCACTCACGAAAGGCCGCTCACCAGCCACGGACAGAGCACCCCCAAGTTCGTTCTGAGAAGCTACGGAGAGGCCACTGGGAGCGATAGCAGACACGCTGGAGACAGGCAGTCCACCACCACTGGTGGTAATGATCTCTAAACTAGACAAACCATTACCGATCAAACCGTTACCGATGATACCATCACCAATCACTCCACTGCTAGCCCAGTTCCCAGCACAGCCGTTACCAATCAGACCATTACCAATCAATCCATTTCCGATCAAACCATTGCCGGCCCAGGCTTTACCAGCCCATCCTGGGGCAAACATGCTGCAGACAGGGCACGGCCAGTCGTGGGAATGAGCAGCCAAGCTATTGTCGGTCGAACCGTTAGGTGCCAATGATACCATCAACAATCACACTATTGTTGTCCGAGTTATCAGTACAGCCGTTACCAATCAGACCATTCCGATTAAACTATTGGCAGCAAGAGTAGAAGCGGCGTTGGCACCACGACCAAGACATGAACTGAACTGAGAGGGAGATGTCAATGTAACCATATAAACCAGTGTTCCCTTGTAATAAAGGCATAATCAGCATTCGTTGTGTCATTTACTCATAATATCCCACATCCGTACATGGCGACCGTGACAGTAAAATAATCGTGAGTAGCGTATGTTTACATTTCTTTGACCAAAACGGGATATGTGTTGTCACAGTGTATTGTAACGAGACCAATCTTCTACCAGTACTTAGAACGACCACTATAAAAAAAAAATTGAAGAAGTAAATATCACTTTATCAGCAAACGATGATATTGCCGATAACGTAATATGATTAATTAATACAAGTAAATCACGTAATGTGTGTCAAACGATTCTGATGAGATCGCAGTTTTATTTATAGTGACACCTTAGCGAGCATCATAAGTAGCGAATGATTTATGCTATGAAAATAATGAATGGGAAATCGAAATCGTAATAATCTATAAATCAAACTGGCACAGTATGTAAGTAGATCCCATGGAAAAATGCTATCTTGCATTTTTATTTCAGTTTTGATGAGCTGGCAGTGTATGAAACTATTGGGAATATCCTAAAGAAAAGTTTACACCGATCACAAAAATTTATGAGCCGTTTGGGGTTGAAACTCTAGGGCCGTGGGGTACGAGTGCTCATCGACTTTTTCGTGAAATCATTCGTCAAGTCGACTCTTCACGTGACCAGAGGGCTGGCCTTTTCTTTGATCAACAAATCAGCATTGCCATTCAACGTGGCAATGCGGCCAGAGCTCGTGTACGTCGCTGCAGTGGGGCGAGCTGGCTTGCAATGGCGGGCGCGCACCGTAGTGTGTTTGCGGCGCCGCACAGTGTTTCGTCTAGTACAAGCTAGCGGGACAATATTCATGACGTCATTTCCAGGAATTCGTGATAACAACTTGTAACCAACCCTTCCCAGGTAAGAAATTCTAAAAAATCACTTGTTTGTTACTTCAGGAAGTAATTTTGTGGAGGGGTTAATGTTAATTATAAAGGAAGCGCAATTTGCATTTGTAAATAAGTTGCATTTTTAGCACACTTGTGACACCATCTCAAATAATTGATATATTAAAGTGAAACGATTTTCTTGTGATGGATTCTACTATTGAAGGTATGTACTTACTATTTTGACTGGTTTTTAAAAGAATACATGTACTTTTTTGCTGTAATTAGAGTTTATAAGTATGTTGAAATAATTTCACATATTTTTTCTTGTTTTCAAACTTTGAAGGGTTGCAACTTTTTTTATCCCAATGTATTCAGCTAGATTCTTCTGTATGTTATAATTACAACATTCAGGCGTAGTTTAGTTTATTTTTTGGCTCCCGAAACCGCCCGTAGATAAAGTAATTTACTTTCTTTCAGAACGAGCCATAGCTATGACAAAATGGGAGTTTTTCGAACAATGGTTAAAACATGATAAAACTGGAAGAGCAAGTCGCATTTTGGATCATTTATGTGTACAGCATAATCTAGTAGATGCTTCTGAAGATTCACTGAGGAAACTCAAAATGAAAATTTCGAGCCTATCATCAAAATTAAATGAAAAGTGGACATCTGCTAAGTGTACTAAGGATACACTTCTCATCAAAAATAAAAAATATTTAGAAGGATGCGGAATCGAAATGTTAGTGTGTGTGAATAAGCCGTGCCCTTCTACATCATCAGGGGTTCGTTCTGTAGGGCCCCAGAAAACCTTGAGTCATCAATAAAAACAAAAAGACGGAGAGTAGATGATCTTTTAGAATCGTGAAGTGCAAATGAATTAATTACTGCAGCAGAATCAGCAACATGGAAAGAAGGACATCGAAGTGTTCGAAGTGTCGCGGCCGGTGATATTTTAAAGAAAAATAAGTTTTCTGAAGCGAGTAGGCGATTGAGTCCAGACGAAGCTTTAGCTTATTATGTAGACTCTAAATCTACTTCTCACTTGTACAAACAGACGAGAAAGTGGTCAATGAAAGCGGGACATCAAGTGTATACATCCTTCTATAGCCTAAGTAAGTCCAAAGCAGTGAATAAATAAAAACCTATTTTACACATATTACGATTTTAATTTTTAAATATCCCGAGACATATATATATATATATATATATATATATATATATATATATATATATATATGTATATGCATTTATACTGCATTTATGTATAGTGCCTTACATGTGTAGGGGCGCTGACGCATTAGTTTTGTATTCCTCGTACGCGCAGCGCTCGCCGGGAACAGTTCGCCCGAAACCGCCTTCCACTATACACGCGCTCGCAACCTAACCTTGTAACAGTTTCATATAGTAAATACTTATTCCGAATTAACATCTATTATTTCTCTCCGTACACACTACCCCAAGAACACTCCAAAATTGGTGACCCCGACGTGATCTAAAAGTGTGTACGTTGATTGAGAACGGGCAACTCATTTTGAACATTCGCGTGTATAAGTGCAAAACTTTCAGTGCTTTGTAAGAAAACGTTCCTGCGTGAAATAAATCCTGAAGATGGAAGGAAAAGTAAACACTCCGCTACACAGTGTCGCTAGCGTAAAGAAAATGGAAAGATCAGCAAACAAAGATGAAGATGTGATAGCCGAGATAAGACAGCTTAGTGACAGACTGCGCAAGCTCGAGAGCACGTCCAGAGGTCGCTCGCGATATGATAGATCTAGAAGAAACAGATCGAGGTCAAGATCGAACTCCAGGTCTACAAAGGCGATGGCAAAAGACGACCCCAACTGGTTATGCAGGTACAACTTCCGATTCCGGAACAAGGCAACCAGGTGTGAACAACCGTGCAACTGGAAGAAGAAAGACTCGAAGCCAGCGGAAAACTAGTGTCGGTGCAGTCAGCGACGGGGGACTGCGACCGCGTGCACGCCAATCACCGTCTAAGTGTCCGGGATGCGAATTCAGGTTTGAACTTTTTAGTAGATAGTGGTGCAAATGTGTCAGTTCTACCTCGCAGAGTGGTTTTCAAGAAAAATAACACACAGAGTGATAGTTATAAGTTATATGCTGCGAACGGTACCGAGATAACTACGTACGGTACACACATTTTAGAACTAGACCTAAATCTTAGACGCGCGTTCCGTTGGTTATTTACGATAGCGGACGTACAGCAACCAATATTAGGTGCTGACTTCTTAGCTAATCACAATTTGTTAATTGACTTGAACGGACGAAGGCTAGTCGATCAGGTTACTAATTTAAGCACGAGAGGGAATCTCTCTAATTCGACTGAGCCCACTGTTAAAACTATCGTTGAAAATTGCCACTATCATGATTTATTGTGTAAGTTCCCAGATGTAACTAAACCAGCTTCATACAGAGAGACACCTAGACATAGCGTTTGTCATCATATTGAGACAACAGGTACTCCTGTGCACGCACGAGCGAGACAGCTACCACCGGACAGGTACGTAAAGGCTAAAAATGAATTTAGGGTTATGCAAGAGCTTGGGATTTGTAGGCCGAGTCATAGTGCTTGGGCAAGTCCCCTGCACGTAGTACCCAAGAAAGACGGTAATATTAGGCCATGTGGAGATTACAGACGTTTAAACGCGATTACGAAACCGGATCGTTACCCAGTGCCGCGTCTTCATGATTTTACGTACATTTTAGCTAATAAGAAAATATTCACTAAATTGGATATTAACCGAGCATATAATTGTATACCTGTCGCGGAAAATGATATAGAAAAAACTGCTGTCATAACACCTTTCGGTTTATTTGAATTTATGCGCATGCCTTTCGGATTACGTAATGCAGCACAAACGTTTCAGCGTTTCATGCATCATACAGTGTTAAAAGGCTTAGATTTCTTATTTAATTATGTAGATGACGTCATCATAGCATCAGAAAATGAAGCAGAGCATAAACAGCATTTAGAAAAGGTTTTTGAAAGATTTAATGAATACGGCATAACTATTAATTTTGCCAAATGTAGTTTCGGTAAGCAAAAATTAGAATTCTTAGGATATGAAGTATCCACAGAGGGAATTAGACCCCTAGAAGATAAGGTTAAAGCTATTTTAGATTTTCCCAAACCGGAAACAATTGAGGAACTAAGAAGATTTTTAGGAATGTTAAACTTCTATAGAGCAAGTATACCTAAGTCAGCTGATCATCAAACAGAGTTAAATAAATACTTAGGAAATTCGAAACGTAAGGACAAAACTAAAATTACTCACTCACACTCACACACTCACACACTCACAAGTGATCAGGGGCGACAATTCGAAAGCAATTTATTTAAAGAATTAATGATAATTATGGGAATACAGAAAACTCGTACCACTCCTTATCATCCACAATGCAATGGAGCAATAGAACGATGGCATAGATCTTTAAAAGCAGCGTTAAAAGCACGTTTAGAAAATAAAAGCTGGGTAGATGAATTGGCAACGGTAATGTTAGGATTACGTACTACAATCAGGTCTGATACAGGCGTAACCGCAGCACAAATGCTGTATGGTAGTAATATTAGGCTACCAGGTGACTTTTATGACCATAGCAATGTAAAGTCATACGATGACAACAGTTTTGTAAACAAACTAAAGGACGTAATAGAAGGATTAAAACCGTCCTCCAGAGAAAACAAGTCACCTCGCAAGATTTTTGTACACAAGGATTTATATACCAACGATTATGTATTCGTTAGAAATGACGCAGTACGGAAACCATTACAATCTCCTTACGATGGACCATATCGCGTCATAAGCAGAAACGAAAAAGTATACCGTGTACAATTGCCAGACCGACAAGCTAACATATCTATAGACCTTTTAAAACCAGCATATATATTGATAGATAAGGAATTGCCATCAGAAGATATAGATAAAATAATTTCAGAAAAAAATAACACTGAAAATGACCAAATAGGTAAAAAGAGCCAGAAAAAAGTAACATTTCAAACAAGCAAACCCTGTGACGAAACATATACAACACGAACTGGACGAATAAGCAAAAGACCTTCTAAATATCGAAATTAGCATTATCATTAAGTAGGTTAACTAATGAATGAAAATAACCCGCTCCGTAACCATCGTCCATTCAAGTCAAAATAAATTAAGCAATATAAATTACAAATGAAGTGTAATAGTGTAAGTTTTTGTAAAACATGTCTATATTGTATATGTATATTTTTTTGATTGGCGTCACCATGACGAATACTGCAGACTCCGAAGGGGTGCAAATTTCTTTTTATTGCAGAGTATGTCGTCATGGTGACTACCCTTAACGTCATATTATAAATATGAAAATGTGTTTTAAAGACGGCACCTTTAAAAGCAGGTGGCCGCACTAGTATATAAGGTCAACAAAAAGATTTAGTTTTGTATAAAACCGTTTTTATTGACGTTTAAACAATAGTTATATACATTTAAAATTAAACATTGCTTGTACCCTATTGCATTAATAGCGTGATACAATTTAAAACTTAGAATCGTAAGACATAGCATAATTAGAGACATCAATACCAGTCGGCGTTATCGCGCCAGACATCCGGTCACAACATTGTTTGTTCAAACTAAATGATGTATAAGCAAATATTGTAACTTGCAAGTATTACAGTTAGCCAGAGATGTATTTGGTAATACTATTTTTAGAATACTACAATATATTGTAAAAAAAACCTAGTTTTTTAAAAAAAAAGGGAGGAATAGTGTAGGGGCGCTGACGCATTAGTTTTGTATTCCTCGTACGCGCAGCGCTCGCCGGGAACAGTTCGCCCGAAACCGCCTTCCACTATACACGCGCTCGCAACCTAACCTTGTAACAGTTTCATATAGTAAATACTTATTCCGAATTTACATCTATTATTTCTCTCCGTACACACTACCCCAAGAACACTCCAAAACATGCATACTAAGTATGCAGGGAATTATAACAATCAAGGATATCAGTAAACAAAAGTAGAAAAGATGACTACTTCCATCTTGCATCCACACCGTTGGACTTAGAGAACACAGAACGGCGTAAGACACCTTAAATATACATAAACAATAAAAATAAGTAAAAAAATAATTTTGTCTCGCTAGCATGTACTAGACGAAACACTGTGCGCCGGCGGTGATTTTACGAGTGTGTGCGTGCGCGTGCTAGTTTTGGCTTGAACAATGTTGAAACGAGCTTTAGAATGAGTGTTCCAATCATCATTCGACTAGTTGCAGCAATTTAATCTAGATTATAGGTTTATAAATATAGAATAGAATACTTTTTATTATGTACACCATATAAGTTACAGAAAATATAGATGAAGAAAACATTACAAATAGGGTGACACAATGGGTCAATCGCGATCTTTTCAAGACAACCTTTGTATGGATTTTAAAGAGAAAAGGAAAACAGTAATGTAGGTTGCCTTAGGTGTACTAATTATATATACATTAAATACATAATAGATAAATATATACAATAATAATTAAATAAAATTAATCAACACAGGCATTGCTATCATATGATTCTTTTAAATCACTTTACAAAACACACCTGTCTTTTAATGAAATAAGCACAACAGGAGGAGGAGAATGAGTATTTATAAATTCAAAGAGTTCAATTTAAATTTGCTGATATTTTTATTGAATTAAAAAAAATAGAAAAAAAAATGCATTGAGTAATCGTGATTTATCACCTAGAAACGTCCACATCCACGGCCACGGCCTCCATAGCCGAGAGATGCAGGAGCCAAGGCAGCAGCGCCAGATCCATAGCCAGCGCCGAGACCATAGGCAGCCCCAGCGCCATACGCAGCAGCAGCAGGAGCGATGCTATTAATAGCAGTAACACCGTTACCGGCGCTGTAGCTGACGGCGCCAGCACCACCACTGGGCAACACGCCCTCCAAAGACACAGCACTCACGAACGGCAGCTCACCAGCCACGGACAGAGCACCCTCATACACATTCTCAGACGCTACGGAGAGACCACTGGGAGCGATAGCAGACACGCTGGAGACGGGCAGTCTACCACCAGACGTGGGGTTAACCGCTAGGCCAGCCAAGCCATTGCCGATTAAACCGTTACTAATGATACCACCACCAATCACTCCATTGCCAGCCCAGTTACCAGCACGGCTGTTACCAGCACGGCCGTTACCAATCAGACCATTACCAATCAATCCATTTCCGATCAAACTATTGCCAGCCCTGGCGTTACCAGCACATCCTGCGGCAATACGAGTAGGAGTGGCAATGGCTCCACGACCGAGACATGTACTGAACGTAGTCTGTAAAAAAGAAATTATTGTTTTTGTAAATGTTATATCTGTGTCAGCAAATGAAGACGACGCATTCACATTTGTATGTTCAATTTATCACGTATTACAACGATTGTCAGATGAATTTAATTGTATTCCCTCAAAGATATCAGTGATTAAAAAAAATCTTATAGAAATATAGTCACTCTTATTCTATATATAAGAGGGGAGAGGGGTGACTTCTGAGATAATAACTCATATCAAAGTATGGAAGTGGATGACATGCTGCATTGATCACAAATATATTGGGATAAAGAAGGAATCATGATAACAATGGCCAATATTACGTTGAGAGCATCCATAAAAATAACTACATAATATTTGAGTTGTATTTGGAGACTGAACTATCTGATGTAGATCAAAATACAGCATAGACAGTAAACAACAATTAAAACCTCGAAGTTAAAATGTTTTTTCTCACCTGGATGAAGAGCGCCTGAGCGCAGAGGACGAGGATCACCTTGGCTGACATTGTAGTTTGTGTTGAAGTGAACTTGAGAATGAGTTTTCCAAGAACCGATCGAGTATTTATACTGAAACGTAAGTCTTTATCTAGTTGTAAAACAAAAAGCTTTCGTTTTGACACGCAGTGTTATTTAAACTTTTATCAATGCTAAACAAAGAAATACAAAAATTCGTGCATTTTTAACCGACTTCATTCACATACAAAATGATAATTTATAATCAAGCCCTTTGTTTAGAAACGAAATTGTGAACAAGTACGTGGTTTTGATAAGAAATTTCGCGGTATATAAACGCGTTGTTGAATTTCCGTAAGCATACAGCTTCTCGTTGAACACAAACAAACATCAAACATGTCTTCCTTCACTGTTCTGTTGCTCTGCATCCAAGCGTGCTTGGTCCAGGTGAGTGCTACACTATTTCTTTTTTTTTTTTTTTCTATTATTGCTTTCCTTGCGCTTTTTATAAATTGGTGCTCATTATAGGTATCTTTATTATGATTGCCAAACATTAGTTTTTTTAACCAGCGCTATGTCCTCGACTTAGGATTTATACCGTAACAAATTCATTTTGTTTTGTTAATTTCATTTGTTTACGCCTACAATGATATTCTATTTTTAACCCAAACGTAGACTTGTACAGAAGGCCCTGTTGCACTGAGTCTGTCATGTTCTTTTATGAAGCTTTAAAATAAGAAACAAAATGATTATTCCCATCTTATTATGATTTTCTAACACTAGAATGTTTTCGGGCAATACATCGGCGGTCGTGGTTCTGGATGTGGAGCACCAGTTCTTGGTCTAGCTCCTGCTGCAGGTATCGGATCTCTATCTGCTGGTTCTCTGGGTCCTGGCGCTAGATGTGGTGGCCAATCCCTTGGTCTTGGTGCTTACGGTGGAAATATCGGATCTGCTTATGGTGGCGCACTTGCTCCTGCTACTGCATGTGGTGGTGCCCTCGATCTTGGTGCTTACGGTGGCTCCATCGGATCTGCTTACGGTGGCTCCATCGGATCTGCTTATGGTGGCGCACTTGCTCCTGCTGCTGCATACGGAGGTGCTATCGCTCCTGGAGCTGCTTACGGCGGCGCCGGTGAAGGCAACGTGGCGGTCGCTGGTGAGCTGCCAGTCGCCGGTAACACCGCTGTTGCTGGTCAGGTCCCCATCACAGGTATCGTGAGCTTCGGCGGCGCTGTGCCAGCTGCTGGTGCCGTGTCTATTATTGGAAAAAGTGCTTGTGGATGTGGTTCCCAAATTTACATCTGAAGTTTTTCGCCAAGAAATTCTTAAGGATTCGAATAATCAGAATAATAGCAAAGTGTTTTAATTTTGGTACATCAAAGTATTAACTATCTGCAATTTCAGCTCAAATGTTTATTAAAGAACTTATAAGCAATGTATTTTGTGTATTATAATTTGAAAATAACTTATAGGTGAATTTTGTTTTATTTGAATGTACATATAAATAAGGCTAGCTATGCTTCGGATTCCTACATATAATCTGAAATTAGATATCCAGGGAAGAGCAGACGTCACCAACATAGCTTGCAGAGTTAGCAAGTTGAAATGGCCCCGGGCCAATTAGTTTGTTCAAAGCCCGATTTTATTTTATTAGACAGAACTGTTGTCTTCCGATAATTTCTTTCAATCACGGGGGTGGAGCCGCTGGAAGATGCTAGAAATGTTTATGACACCTGGCCTCTTTGAAGGACAACATCAGTATGATCTTGATATGTTCTTCTGCATAGCTTCTGCCTTTTGATAAACTGCTGCAAGCTTGAAGAGCTTCTTTTCTAGCTGACTGATTTTCCAATCTGACTACCCTGACTAATCTACCAATTTGAGTCTCTTTCAACTTTGAAACAATTAATAAATGATCAAAGTATGCATCAACCATATATGTTAAAGCCTTTTTTTTGGGTGGGAAAGCATCAAATGACTTCTCCCACTCTGGGCGAAGTGGAAGGGAGTGTCAGACTCTTACTGTCTAAAACCCACCTGTGATCCTTCTTTGTGTCCCAGGGCCGCGATGACCCTTTCGAATAAATTCTATAACCCTAGCAGGCACTGACTCTATGGGGCCCCGTCTTCTTTGCTGACAGCTCTTTGAAGCGCACGTGGAGCACGAGGCGCCGATCGATCAGGGCCTGGTTGCTATCGGATGGCGATCCACCCATAGCTCGATATCCGCAGGCTTGCGCCTACGGTAGACGCTCGGGGCATCTTCTGTTGCGGCAGCTGGAGCGTAAGGTTTCCCTCTCCCGCACGCGGTCTGCCTCCTCTTTTGCTAGCATTAATGCTTCGCAAAAAGAGGTGACCGTTTCCCATGCCTCCTCGCTCCGGACCATGGATTGAAACAGGGCGGGAAGTGAGAGCGCTGCCGCTGATCGCTTCGACGAGGACAATTGCTCTGCACAAGCAGGGCAGACCTCCACCGTATGCTCCGACGTGTCTTCCGAGCGATCCACACAGTGTTGACACCCGGACGTGTCCTATCGCTGAATCCAAAACAGGTACCTCCCGAAACAGCCGTGTCCGGTGAGCACCTGCGTCAGGCGGAAAGTGAGGACGCCGTGGCGTCTCTCCAACCATTTCTCAAAGAGAGTACTTATCGCCGCAATGGTGGCGTGCCCAATATATGTTAAAGCTTGAGGTGAATCTTCGATTCACGAACTTATTGGATTAGACCTTCACAGACTGAGTCAGACTTTGTCAGGTATCGAGAAGCTCAACTAAAAACTCGAAAAAAATGATGTACCCATCCAATTAACAATACCAAATAAATGACAACTGGGTCATTTAAAATATCTGTAAGGGTATTAATAAATTCATACAACGAAATCTATTGCAAATAAGTTTATTGAATCTTTGTATAGGAAAACCAACTGGGTTATGTTTTTGAACACTTAGTTTAGTCCGCCCCAATTCATTACCTCCATAGCTGAGCCCAAGAGTGGCAGTAGCGATGGCAGCAGTGCCAGGTCCATAGCCAGCGCTAAACCCATAGGCAGCAGTAGAAGGGGTGATGCTCTCAATAACAGTAACTGTCCAACACGTCCAACATTTCCTCCAAATTCACAGCACTCACGAACGGCCACTTACCAGCCACGGACAGTGCACCTTCATGTTCATTCTGAGACGCTACGGAGAGGCCACTGGGAGCGATAGCAGACACGCTGGAGACAGGCAGTCCACCACCACTGGTGGGAATGATCTCTAAACTAGACAAACCATTGCCGATCAAACCGTTACCGATGATACCATCACCAATCACTCCATTGCCAGCCCAGTTCCCAGCACAGCCATTACCAATCAGACCATTACCAATCAATCCATTTCCGATCAAACCATTGCCGGCCCAGGCTTTACCAGCACATCCTGGGGCAAACACGCTGCAGACAGGGCACGGCCAGTGGTGGGAATGAGCAGCCAAGCTTTTGTCGGTCGAACCGTTAGGTGCCAATGATACCATCACCAATCACACTATTGTTGTCCGAGTTATCAGTACAGCCGTTACCAATCAGACCATTCCGATTAAACCATTGGCAGCAAGAGTAGAAGTGGCGTTGCCACCACGACTAAGACACGAACTGAACTGAGAGGGAGATGTCAATGTAACCATTTAAACCAGTGTTCTTTTGTAATAAAGGCAGTATTGTATCAGCATTCGTTATTTCATTTACTCATAATATCCCACATCCGTACATGGCGACCGTGACAGTAAAATAAACGCGAGTAGCTTATGTTTACATTTCTTTGACCAAAACGGGACAAGTGTTGTCACAATGTATTGTAACGAGACCAATATTCTACCAGTACTTAGAACGAAGAAAATATCACTTTATCAGCAAATGAAGATGTCGATAACGTAATATGATTATTTAATACTAGTAAATCACGTAATGTGTGTCAAACGATTCTGATGAGATCGCAGTTTTATTTATAGTGACACCTTAGCGAAGTTCATAAGTAGCGAATGATTTATGCTATGAAAATAATGAATGGGAAATCGAAATCGTAAAAATCTATCAATCACAGCACAGTATGTACTTAGATCCCACGGAAAAATGCTATCTTGCAAAATATTTCAGTTTTGATGAGCCGGCACAGTTTGCAACTATTGGAAATATACTAAAGAAAAGTTTACACCTATCACAAATAATTTAGAAACACCGTCGCACACACTTTGAGCCGTTTGGGGTTGAAACACTAGGGCTAGTGGGGTCCGAGTGCTCATCGACTTTTTCGTGAAATCATTAAGCAGTTAGTCAACTCTTCACGTGACCAGAGGGTTGGCCTTTTCTTTGATCAACGAATCAGCATTGCCATTCAACGTGGCAATGTGGCCAGTGCTCGTGTACGTCGCTGCAGTGGGGCGAGCTGGCTTGCAATGGCGGGCGAGCACCTTAGTGTGTTTGCAGCGCCGCGTGATTTTACGAGTGTGTGCGTGCGCATAGCTAGTTGTGGCTTGAACAGTATTGAAATGAGCTTGAGAATGAGTGTTCCAATCGTCATTCGACTATTATACTAAAACATCGTCCTTACCTAGTTGTGTTGCAGCAATTCGTGGGTTTTGAAATGAACTTTGCATACTTGATCAGTAGTTGCAATGTGAAATAGAAAAATGCATTTATTTCGAAGAAGATGTAACCTTGAATCATTAAGGCATTGTTTTAAGCAAATATAGAAAGAAAACACGTTTTGATAAGAAGCTTTTGTACAATATAAACGTATTTTATTTTTATATAGTATTTATGTATATATGATTGTATTTTTCCCCTCTCTGTTTGTCATAATTTTAAGTTGCGCCTACCATGTTGTCTCTGCACTACCCTAAGGTCGACTGGTAGAAAATGCCTAAGGCATTAAGTCCGCCTTTGTACAGTTTTTTTACTAGTGCATAAAGTTTTAATAAATAAATAAATAAACGTGGTCTAGAAGTAAGACTTGAACTCTTCAGTCTTCAGCATCTTGTCGAACACAATCAAACATCAAATATGTCTTCAACTTTCGCTGTTCCATTGCTCTGCATCCAAGCTTGCTTGGTCCAAGTGAGTGATCTACCATTTTTTTTCTTCTCTATTATTTATTTGTTATTATTTCAGTCAAATGTATTCTTATTTACTGGCATTCTGACTCTTTATTAAAAAACTAAGTTTATTAAAAAATAGACAAAGATTAAGCACGCCTAACCGATACAGGCAAGGCATTCCATAACCGCTTGAACCGTAAAAAACGACACGGTTGGCGTAGTGGTTAAGCGTTCGGCTGCTGCGCTACGTGTCGCGGATCGATACCCGCACGGAACAAATGTTTGTATGGTCTACAGATATATGTTCCGGGTCTGGGTGTCTCGTGTATGTGAGTATTCATGTTTGTGAACGCACCCACAATACAGGAGTACATCTTAGCGTGGGGCAACTTTTTAGATTTTGGTTAGGTATTTTAGGCAGTCTTCCAACTTTTCTTCATAGATGTTTCTTTGATTTCATCATTTTCGAGGTCGCTAAAACTGAAAATGTTCATAATGATACCTCATTAAATTTATGTTTTTTGACCCGTTAGTAACAACAATGGTCTTGAAACAAAAATTCAAGATGGCAATGAAAAATAAAACGGTGTCACATTCATTGTTTTAAGGGTCACGAAAAAATGAAAATCTAAATATCGTCGGCGCCATCTTGGGTTGTCATTTTTAGTTCATATTTATAGTCCAATTTTTTTATTAGTATGAATGATATTTAGAAAATTTATCCGTTGATGTAACTTCAGGCCTCTTATATTTTTTAAGCTCATTACACTTGCACTTGAGTCCTATTGGATTTTCTTGATTTTGAAGCTTTTATCCGTTTGTTTGTCTCCATTTATATTTGGACTCAGCAATACGGAGATGACGTATATTATGTATTATGAAACAGTTTATTTAAAAATACATAAGCCTGAATTCTGCACGTACATATTATCTTAGAATGATGAATTCATGTGTATGCATTTAGACATTAAAACAAATTTGAGTGATGGAATTGATTTTAAAAACACATATGTAAGTGTTTTATAAACACGTCTTTTGAAAAAACAAACTAATAAAACCAAACAAATGAAAAAAAAATGCTGATATGTTTATTTACTCATTGTATCGAATAATCCGTTGGGTTACCATGATTTATAAATTAGTTACGTCCACATCCACGGCCGCGGCCTTCATAGCCGAGTCCAAGAGTGGCAGGAGCGATGGCAGCAGTGCCACGTCCATAGCCAGCACCGAGCCCACAGGCGCCAGTAGCTCCAGCGCCGAGCCCATAGGCACCCATAGATCCAAAGCCAGCACCGAGCCCATAGGCACCCGTAGATCCAAAGCCAGCCCCGAGCCCAGAGGCACCCGCAGCGCCATAGGCAGCAGCAGAAGGAGCGATGCTCTCAATAGCAGTAACACCGTTACCGGCGCTGTAGCTGACGGCGCCAGCACCACCACTGGGCAACACGCCCTCCAAAGCCACAGCACTCACGAACGGCAGCTCACCAGCCACGGACAGAGCACCCTCATATACATTCTCAGACGCTACGGAGAGGCCACTGGGAGCGATAGCAGACACGCTGGAGACAGGCAGTCCACCACCACTGGTAGGGACAATCCCTAAACCAGCCAAGCCATTGCCAGTCAAACCGTTACCAATGATACCACTACCGACCACACCGTTGCTGGCCCAGTTACCACCGCAGCCGTTACCAGTCCGACCATTACCGATCAATCCATTTCCGATCAAGCCATTGCCAGCCCAGTTACCAGCAAATCCGTTACCAATCCGACCATTACCAATCAATCCATTTCCGATCAAACTATTGCTACCCCTGGCGTTACCAGCATATCCTGGGGTAATACGAGTAGGAGCGGCGATGGCTCCACGACCAAGACATGTGCTGAACGCAGTCTGTAAACAAGAAATTATTGTTTAAGTAAATATTATATCTGTGTCAGCAAACGATGACGACGCATTCACATTTGTATGTTCAATGTATCACGAATTACAACGATAGGTAGGAGCGGCGATGGATCTACGAATAAGACATGAACTGAATGCAGTCTGTTAACAAACAAATTATTGTATAATCACGTTTTACAATGTGTGTCAGATTCATTTTGTGATAATGTCTCATACATGACAAGGAATGAAAATACTATAAGAAAGTTTGAGTATGAATGTTGTCGCATGGCTAAAATAATAAGGGAAGGGGGTGACTACTGAGATGATGACAAACAGCAAAGAATGGAAAAAAGAGGCATGTTGCATCGTTCACAAATTAATTGCATAAAGAATAAAAGAACGATCATAGATACGGTGGATGTAACATTGAGAGCATTTGGGTTGTATATGGGCTAGATTCCCGATCAGCGCTTCAAAAATAATTAGCTTTAAATAGTTTAGTCTTCTATACACCCGTATAGAAGACTAAACTATTTAAAGCAAAGCATTTTTAAATTATTATTTCTCACCTGGATGAAGAGCGCCTGAGCGCAGAGGACGAGGATCACCTTGGCTGACATTGTAGTTTGTGTTGAAGTGAACTTGAGAATGAGTTTTCCAAGAATCAATCGACTACTTATACTGAAACGTAGTCCTTATCTAGTTGTGCTGTAGCAGTTTCTGGCTTTTGTCATACAACGTTTTTAAAACTTATTATCAATGGCTGTGGTTGCTTAACAAAGACAGAAAAAAATCGTGCATTGTTATACATTTTATTTTCATTCACATCCTTTGTTTGAAAAGTAACGTTCTGTAAAATAGTACGTGGGTTTGATACGAAATTCCACGGTATATAAACGCAACGATGAGTTTCAAAAAGCATTCAGCTTCTCGTTGAACACAAACAACTATCAAACATGTCTACCTTCACTGTTCTGTTGCTCTGCATCCAAGCTTGCTTGGTCCAGGTGAGTCTTCATACTATTTCTGATTTCTCATGGATTATTGTTGCTTTCTACTGTCTTATTTTGTAAGTTTCCATATGACGCGTTCTTTCTTTATACTCAAGAAACAAGAAAAAATACGTGGATTGTTTTAGTTGGTTTTGTTGTTGATTGTTTATTTTTGTTTTGATTCTTGATAGTCTATAATTTGCACCCAGCGATACATATGCTTCCAACTTTTTAGTAGCCTGTGGCCAAGTAATAGTAGCTGCATGGGCTCAAGGGCCTCAAGGTTAAGCTATGCTTTCCATCTGGATCTTATTGCCAAGGAGTACCGTTTAACACTGTCACCGGCTTGTGAAGGTCAGACAGGCGGTTACTCCATAGAAGAAGACCAACATAATTGGGATAAGGCTAGGCAGAGTGATTGTTACGTCCTCACCGGGATTTAAACCGCAACATAAAAATATGTCCCATCTTAAAGTATTTTTTCCACCAGAATGTTTTCGGCCAAAACATCGGCCGCCGCAACAGCGGTTGTGGGGCACCAGCTCTGGGACTAGCGCCTACTGCAGCCATCGGATCTCTTTCTGGTGGAGCTCTGGGTCTCGGCGCTGGACGCGGTGGTGCCCGTGGTCTGGGTGCTTATGGTGGCAACATCCGATCTGCTTATGGTGGCGCCATCGGATCTGCTTATAGTGGCGCACGTGCTCCTACTGCAGCCATCGGATCTCTTTCTGGTGGAGCTCTGGGTCTCGGCGCTGGACGCGGTGGTGCCCGTGGTCTGGGTGCTTATGGTGGCAACATCCGATCTGCTTATGGTGGCAACAGCCGATCTGCTTATAGTGGCGCTCTTGCTCCTGCTGCTGCATACGGAGGTGCTATCGCTCCTGGAGCTGCGTACGGCGGCGCCGGTGAAGGCAACGTAGCGGTCGCTGGTGAGCTGCCAGTCGCCGGTAACACCGCTCTTTCTGGTACTGTTCCCATCATGGGCGCTGTAAACTTCAGAGGTGCTTTGCCAGCTGCTGGCGCCGTGTCCATCGTTGGACAATCTGCTTGTGGATGTGGTTCCCCAATTAACTATTGAAGTTTTTCGCCACGAGTTTCTTAAGTATCTGTAAGGTCAGATTAATAGTCAAGCTTTCTATTTCTGGTACAAGCAGCTACTGCTACTTAAAATTTGATTAAAGAATTTAATCACGATTGTATTTTGTTTTTTCTTCTCCACAAATAATGTTTAGGCTATTTTCATACTTTTTTTAAGGTTGGGAAATCATCGAATGACTTCTTTCGTTCTGGGTGGAGCGGAAGATAGCGTCAAACTTTTACTGACTAAATCACGTTCGTGTTTCTCCTACTGCCCTTTGCGTTCCAGGGCCGCACTGGCTGGTTTTATCTTCAAGGCCTATTATTACAGAGCCTTATGACCCAATAATTACTGAATGTATAACCTTTTTATTTATTTCAACGGTTACCTAACGCATATTGTTTTAATAACTAAATAAAAATTTCATCAGTAGCGTTTATGCCCTTCGTGGTTTTGGCTCGTCAGTCAGAACGCAAATTCCTGTGAATTCGAAATTTTCCCCTAATTCTCAGGCGGAAACACATAGTCGTCGTTTAGGTTATATAATCTGTGTTTCGTACGAGTATGAATTAGCTTAGTTCAATTTATTATAAATCTACAACGAGGTTGGTAAGCTTGACACCACTGCATAATTTAAGGCTCAAAAAGAAAATTCCTTAGTAACGAGCTTACTTTAAAATAACAGTCAGAGTCAGACAAATAAGATGTTAGCCGGTACAACTTGTCATTCTAATGCAAATGATCTTTGTCCATTTGGACACTGGGGTTTGCTTGATACGTGGGAAGATTATAACAAATCCGTTCAACGCCTTTAAAATATTTGTATATATCGTGTAAAAATAGTTCTACTAATGAACTTTAATTATAATAAATGTGACAGGCGTCTGCTTTTTTATGTTTTCATTGCGCTAAGTGGTAAATAAAAAAAAAACTATAATTTTGTAATATTACATGAGAATAACAAAAAAATCAGGCTAGAAACTTGCCATGTATCCCTATGAAAAGAAGAGGGCCCGAAAAAAAAAACAATATTTTTTTATAAATTTTAATATTACTCAATTCATGAAATAACACCAATCAGTACACGTAAGGGTTGCCACAACCACAGGCACACTTTCCGGAGATAGACACGGAACCAGTAGCTGGTAGATCACCACCAAACCTCACAGAGCCCATGATGGGAACCTGACCAACAACAGCAGTGTTACCGGCGACTGGCAGCTCACCAGCGACCACCACGTTGCCTTCACCGGCGCCGCCGTAAGCAGCTCCAGGAGCGATAGCACCTCCGTATGCAGCAGCAGGAGCAAGTGCGCCACCATAAGCAGATCCGATGGAGCCACCGTAAGCACCAAGACCGAGGGCACCACCATATGCAGTAGCAGGAGAGAGAGCAGCGCCGAGACCCAGAGCAGGGTAAGAACCAGCCAAGCCAGTGTTGGGGACTCCGTTCAGTCTAGCGCCGTAACCCAAGGTAGCACCAATTCCACCATACAGGTTACCAGGTGCTAAAGCCGCAGCAGGAGCCAATCCAGAGCCAAAACCAGAAGCAACAACAGCACCATCCTGGCTCACCATTCTAGTAGCACCGTTACCACAGGCATGGTTGACGGCGCCAACACCGGCAGAAGGCACCACACCTTCCATAGCAACAGTACCCACGAACGGCAGCTGACCACCCACAGCCAGAGTGCCCTCATACACATTCTCAGACGCTACCACCACACTGTTAGGAGCGATGGGAGAAGCGCTAGTGACCGGGAGACCACCTCCGGTAGTCGGAGTAATTTCAACTACAGGAGAATTTAAGAGGCTGTTGTCTGCCAGTCCATTCCAAGCCAGATCGTTTCCTGAGAAGCCTGAAGCCAGATCATTATACCTGAAAGGAGAATTCAACGCGGTGCCAGCTGAGCCATAAGAAGAACGAAGACTAGGAGCAGCAGCAAATGCTGAGCGGCCGCAAACTTGTCCGAGCGCTGACTGAAAGGAAAAAATAAGACACATTTATACTCAGAATGATGAGCAAAGCATATCCAGTGGTTTGATCATAAGATAGGGAGTCGTTCTATTTAAATTACTTATATTGAAATACCACTAAAGTTGGGAAAAGGCTTAGCAGATTGATGATAATGAGCCAAAATAAGTGAGAAGAAAATAAAGTTGTATTATCTGTGGTGCGATCAGAGACTCGTGGTAGTTGATGTCCGGTCCTAACACAGTTTTTAAGTTTTCGTCGATAAGTTGTTTTCTGTTAAGTTTGTTAATTTATTTATTTTTTAGTTTTATTTTTTGTGCGTCTTTTCTGGCGGAATAAACGAGTTTTCTTTCTTTCTTTCTTATTGTTGTTACATACTCTCGTGTGAACCCAAAAATGTATCTGTTTGACATAAGGAGTATAGACAAATGTCATTTTGACACCGCTAGCGAGGCAAAAACAATACAATTATCAAAACGACAAAAATGTGTGGCACAGATGATATCGAAATGACACGTGATCAATCCATCAATCCCTTATGATTTTGGGTTATTTGAAAACCGCGGTCGATTTTCCTTATTTTGTCTAGATTATTGTAACAAGAAATGTCAACTTGTAATCTGTCAGGCAACTCGACCACTTATAAGTAGTTCACATGCAAGTTGCATCATATTGCAAGATACCGAGGTATAACGTGATCAATCGCTTGATGGTGCCGTTAAATATAATTTTATCTTGCATGCGAGTTGCTTGCAAAGGCAGACTACTGCAAAATCTATGACGACACGGTTGGCGCAGTGGTTGAGCGATCGGCTGTTCCGCTACAACACACAGGAACAAATATTTTTATGGCCTACAGATAGTTGTTCTGGGTAGTGATGTTTGTGTATATGAGCTTGTATGTTTGTAAACGCACCCACGACATAGGAGAAAATTCCTAGTGTGGGGAAACGTTTCTTTAACAAAAAAAATATGACAGATGAAATCTACTGAACGCTATAGGGAACGTGCACGGCGTAGACTATGCCATCTAGTGTTGCAAATCATAAACTTTTACGTTGTAAATATGTGACCTGTGCTGCCACCTATACTTCCTCCACCCTCCGTTTAGGGGAACGTGCACGAAGTAGACTGTGCCATCTAGCGTTGCAAATTTGAAAATTATAAGTAAAATATACTTGACTTTGACGCACCTGTATTACCCACCTATAGTTTCTGCACGTTCCCTATTGGGTTCAGACGTAAATAATGCGCTTGGATATCAAAAATGTTGAAGATTGTTAAATTAATTAGGCTAAGTATTAGAAAACAAAGTACAAACCTGGTTTAATAGCGCTTGCACCAAAAGGATGACCACAGCTGGCTTAGCGAACATTCTTCTTTGTCTTCTCGTTTGTCTGTCTGTCAAACACAAACTTTAACTGACCATTTGTAGAACAGTATTTCTATTTATACCAAACCCTCTGACATATTATAACACATAATTACTAGGATTTTCGAAACTATAATACTGTTTTCTAATAGTTTATCAGCCTAATTACAAAATCCACGCCTAAGAATGCGTAGAAAACTTGCGTGGATTACAAAATAACATCGTACTAAAGTTAGGGCGACCTTACGCTTACGTTTTTCCAAGAATGAAACGATAACAGCCTATAATATTTATGTAAGTACAAACATTGACAGAGGAATTAGAGTTGTATTATTTAATTTAGAATAATTATTATAAATCCAACTGCAGAGAAAGTCGAAACCATTTTATAACAGACTAGCAGTGCCCCGCGGTTTCAACCGCGCAGTTCCCGTTCCCGTGGGAATATGGGGATAAAATATATGCCATTAGAAAGCTACATTCACCTTGAGTAACATATTCAAGGTGAATGTAGCTTTCTAATGGTGAAAGAATTTTTGAAATCGGTTCAGTAGTTTTTGAGTTTATTCGTTACATACAAAAATACAAATCATTCCTCTTTATAATATTACTAGCGACCCGCCCCGGCTTCGCACGGGTGCAATGTAGATACGAATGTTTTATCTACTACAATATGCATGTTTTATACATATTAAACCTTCCTCTTGAATCACTCATCATCATCATCGTCTTTAAAACTACGCATCAAAATCCGATGCGTAGTTTTAAAGATTTAAGCATACATAGGGATATAGGGACAGATAAAGCGACTTTGTTTTTAACCGACTTCTAAAAAAGGAGGAGGTTCTCAATTCGGATGTTTGTATGTTTTTTTTTTTTTTTTTTCATTTTTATTGTTTGTTCGCGCATAACTCCGTCGCTTGTCAACCGATTTGAAAATTTTATCGAAATCAACGAAGCGGTTTTTGAAAAATCAACAAAAATCTAAAAAAAATATCTACATTGTCTACATTGATGACCTTTTAGTTTACTCTGCAAAGGAGCAGTACGTTTTTTTTTACACCAATGTGATTGGTTCGTTTAGGTGGGGGAGGGGAGGGGGTGTAGGTACCACTAAAAAGAGAAAAATAAAAAAAAACTTTTTACAAAAAATAAAACCGACTTCTAAACAAAAAACCAAAAAGTATAAAATAACTTTAATTTCGGAAGTCGGTGTGTTCAACAACAAAAAAGCAACCAAAAACACCGAGTTCATAGATCGCTATGTTAGGTGCTGATATTTTCATGTTAGTCTGGCGCTTTGAGTTCTTTATGTGGCCTACCCAAATGTCTTTATTTTAGTATTGTTCGTCAAAACGTTGAGCTCCTTAAAGTTCTAAGTTTGAGCTACACGATAACTGACAAATGCTTGCACTGTCTGGACAGGTCCACCCAAATGTGTGTAGTACTTTCCTCAAAAGACCACTTCAGACATCAACCTATCCCCACCGAATGTGTCTCCACGTTGCCGTCGTGGTGGGGCTTGCGCGTCCCAGTGATCTTGCGAGCTTTCCCGGTAGAGCTACTCATGCCGGAAGGTCGCAAGTGAGGGATCAGACTAAGAGAGACACGTGAAGGGCACACCGTCCGGAGATCTGAGCAGTGTTCGGGTTTGCGGACGGTGTGCAATTGTGTTGGAGGAAACTTGCTCGCTGCTCTCTGGTACGCGTCTGATCATCAGACGTGACTATGAGGGCAGCGAGCGAGCAAGTAGAGAGGCGAGGAGAGAGGCCCTGAGAAGGGGCGGAGAAACAGGGACCGCACCCTTTAAAAGGAAAAAATATGGAATCCGGCTTTTGTGAAATAAGTCCCCAGGTGGGTCCCGACTGCTCAGCGGTCGGGGAATCCCACCCCGCTTCGGCGGGCTGCCCTCCGTACTCTGGGGTGGGCAACAAACGCCTCCAGTCTGTCCCTTCGGACAAAAACGATGACCACATGCATGCTAACCGGACAACGATGACAGCACCAAATGAAGACCATGGACCCTCCGGCTCCAAGCCCATGGAGGAGATGCTGGTGCAAGGCGCACCACCCTCCAAACTTTGGAGGAAGCCGTCGCTCGAGCGCGGGAAGGGTGCGGTGTCGGATTCCGACTCCGCACCAAGCGCAAGTAGCGAGGAGAATGCTGGTGGGGAGGCTGCGGGGGCTGCGGAGAAGTTCCTCCGGAAGCGTCCGAGACCAGAGGATGACCAGGGGTCGTCCTCCGAGGGAGAGCTGGCCTCGGCCTGCAAGATCCCAACCAGCAGACGAGGAAAGGGCCGTGTAGGTGGCAAGGGGCGGGGACACGTCTCCGGGGAGGCTGCCCAGCGAACTGCGAAGCTCGCTGAGGAGGCGCACCTCCCTGGAGACGAGTCTGACCAGCTGGCATCCCCTGCGGCGTCTTCCGCGGATGAGCTGGCCACCGCTGGAGACGCGGAAAGCAAGGCCAGGTTCCTCAAGGCTGTGGAGGCCGCGGTCCGCGACGTGGCCCTGAAGAGGACGCATGCGTCCAAAACCAGGGCCATAAGCGCGGCGGCGACCTCCATCTTGGCAGCAGCGGAGGCCAATTACCGCGCACCGCAGTCGGACGCAACGTCCAAACTGCGGGCGGAGGTCGCCCGCTTGGCTGCCGCCACGGAGCTTCTCCGAAAGGAAAACGGGAAGCTCCGAGCGGACCTGGCCGAGCTCCGAGGAGCCAGCTCTCAGGGGCCGCCTCAAGGAGGGCGCAAGAAGGGGCAAAGCCAGCCCATGCCGGCCGAGAACCAGGTGCTGGAACTGGTGCGGCAGGAGCTGGCCGCCTTCCGGGAACGGTTTTCCGTCCTGGAGGGCATCGTCTTGCGCCCTCCGCTAGCGGCGAACCCGAAGGCCTCCGGCCAGAAGGCGGGCTCATACACTGCTGCCGCGGCAAATTGCTGCGCAGCGGCCGGAGCTCCGGCGGGATCTCACGGAGGTTTGGAGACAGCGACTATCGCAACCCAGTGCTGGGCACGCCACTATTGTGGCGATAAGTCCCCTCTTTGAGGCGTGGCTGGAGAGACGTCACGGCGTCCTCACCTTCCACCTGACGCAGGTGCTCACCGGACACGGCTGTTTCGGGAGGTACCTGTGTCGGATCCAGCGGGAGGACACGTCCGGGTGTCATCACTGTGTGGATCGTCCGGAGGACACGGTGGAGCATACGGTGGAGGTCTGCCCTGCTTGGGCGGAGCACCGCCGTGTCCTCGTCGAGGCGATCGGCGGCGGCGACCTCTCGCGTCCGGCCCTGGTTCAAGCCATGGTCCGGAGCGAGGAGGCATGGGAAGCGGTCGCCTCCTTCTGCGAAGCAGTAATGCTAGCGAAGGAGGAGGCGGAGCGCGTGCGAGAGAGGGAAGCCCCTCGCTCCAGCCGCCGCAACAGAAGAAGACGCCCCGGGCGTCGGGAAACGCAGGGCGATTCCCGGCCACCGTAGGCGCGGGCCTGCGGATGGCGAGCTATGGGTAGCTCGCCGTCCGATAGCAACCAGGCCCGAGTCGACGGCGCGTCGTGTTCCACGCGCGCCTCAAAGAGCCGTCAGCAAAGAAGACGGGGCCCCATAGGGTCAGTGCCTGCTAGGGTTGCGGAATTTGTTCGAAAGAGTCACCGCAGCCCTGGAACGCAAAGGGCACAAGAAGGATCATGGGTGGGTTTTAGTCAGTAAGAGTCTGACACTCCCTTCCGCTCCGCCCAGAGCGGGAGAAGTCATTTGATGATTTCCCATCCGGAAAAAAAAAAAAAAAAAAAAAAAAAAAAGACATCAACCTATATGGTTCTCATCTAATTTGACCAGTACAATTGTATGGACTTCAAAAAGACTGACTTCTGAGTTTGTTTCGGTGTTTCTTCTCAGAGTCGTCAGCTAGAAAGCACCGTACTCATCTAGATTATAACGATATGTTATAACGATAAAAAAATATTGACGTGTAAAACTGTTATTTCTAACCTACTTACAAAATAAATATCATTTATCATAATATAATTATCAAGTTTGAAAAGTATTTGGCCGAATTTCATTTCAAATAAACTATTATCGTTTCGTTTAATAACGTGAAAACATTCGTCTTTAAAATGCTTCCATAGAGGGAAGCAGTTTAAAAATCTAATGATAATAAAATTGGGAATAGAATAGAATAGAATTTTATTTTGAAAAAATGGGTAATGCATAATAGTTCTTAAGTTTACATTTATTTTAATATCAGTATTCATCATCTGCCTAGCCTTTTTCGTAACTATGTTGGGGTCGGCTCCTAGTTAAGCCGGATTCAGCTGAATACCAGTATTTTACGTGAAGCGGCTGCCTACCAGATCTCCACAACCCATTAACTGGGGAACACGGTACTTCTTGGCGAGACTGGTGTCAGATTTTCGGCCTTCTGACAATCCGTAACGACTGCCAAAGATCTCCAAATGGCAGCCGGTACCAACGGCTTAACGTGCTTTCTGAAGCACGGAGAAGTCTGGTAATGTTAAGATGGTCATCCATCCACAGACCAACCTCGGCAAACGTTGCTTAACCTCGAAGATCGCCCCGTGCGGCTGTTATAATTTAGCCACGAGCTCCACTATTATTACACTAATTTAGATCAGTTTATAAATAAATAAATTAATTAATTTGGTGTTACAGCTACTTTTTTTACTTCACCGAAATCACGTCTGCGACTGTATCATTTGACCTATTTATCAATTCAATTTTTTTTCATTCCTCCGATGTTTCGTTTTGTAGAAAAACTTTTTACCGAAGTTACACCAAACATATATTCAATATACCACTGTTTTAACCTACAATTTTTAAAATTAATCATTGAAATTGTGACGTTGCAAAACAAGAAATGTAACTCGCAGCGACATCTTTAGCGGACAAATGGAATCACATTTGACAGAGCCCATAGTATAAACAACAGATGGCGCTAGAGATCGAACGTCTCTTTAAAACTTAATATATATATATCAAATAAGTAGATGTAAATTAATTAAAACACACAAAAATTGCATAAAAGCATAAAGTTTAATAAATTTAAATAAGAGTATTTAGTCTGTGGCATGGAAGCTTCTCGCAAAGGACTTTTCAATGACGGGGTGGAGAAATTGTGGCGTCCTATAGGACCGCAGAGGTCACAGAGAGACGAACAAATGATATTATAAAGGCACTTGTTTTTTCAACGGTGACCCGAAACCCGAGGGGTTTTCAAGTGCATTAAAAGGCTGAACCCTGTGAGTATTTCGTCCTCCATTTGTTTCCCATTCTGAAAGTCCAAAGGCATATGTATTTGACTACGGAGATTTTGTTCCAGGTCTGACTGTTTTACTAGCCTGGATATTTGAGGTCCGGGATTGATGAATGCCTGAAGCCATCCGGAGAACGTGCATCGTTCAGGTTTGGCTCGACGAGATTTGAGACAGTGTGGCCGTCCATGGTACAGGAAGGCCTTACCAATCCGAAACCTCGTTGAGGAAACATCGCCGTTCCAGGTAACAGCAATCCTGCTGGACTTCTCCCGTAGGCCGCGTCTGTTCGTGGGTACCAAGGTTTTTTACCTTGGTGCCATGCCGAGGGATTCTGTTCCACTAATTGAGTAGTTGAGCACTAATTGAGCAGTCTTGAAGTCTTGCACTGCTTGAGAGAGACTTGAGCATTAAGTAAGTGCTACTTGAGCACTAATTGAGTAGTAATTGAGCTGCTATTAATTATTATGAGGGAGATGCATTAGACCTGTCTACTGGGTTTATTTTCATACAAAGAGTTAGGCCTTTTGTTAATGTGTTAAGTAACAAGACCAGTAATAACTTCCTTTTGTATTAAGTTGTGTCACGGGTATACTGTACCATAGTGAGTAGGTTTCTTAACGTGCACAGCCCTGGTTGGTCAATACCTTGCGATTGAGCTAGTGGTATTTAGGCGTTCACCTCGCGAATCCTTACAAGCGACCTGAGACGTTGTTTTGTAATATCTCATGTGGTGTCCTTCTGTTATACCTTGGTACGGAGACAGAGTCTAACAGGGTTACACATCTTAGTGTGTAAGTCTGGGAGGTATTATTTATGATTAGTTGCCTCATTCACTGTATTTCTATGCAAGGTGATACTTCTTTTTATAGTGAATAAACTTTGTATGTGTATTGAGGTATGTCTTTAATTTCGGTCTTTCCAGATATTTATGTATATATACCTTTATAAATTTACTTTCACACGGTTGGAAACTTTAGGTTTCATCTACAATCCATAACCCCTGTAGTGGGGAACTGTGACGGATGCCGGGTGTGACAAAATGTAATGGAACTTAATAAAACAGATAATTATGGACAAAAGTGATTTTAAGTGGTCCCAGAAAGAAGCACGCAAACAAGAATGCTTGCTTCCAGCATGCAGCATGCAAGCACTCCCCGAAACTTATCATAGGAGATCGTTTTAACGTGTACCACCGTAGCTTCGGCTTGCTGTTCGACCTCGTGCCTACGCGGACTTAATTTCCTCACTAAGGGTAGAGCCATAGATATAATAAACAAAGACATATGCCCCGTAGCCAAAAATATATTGAAAACCTGTGTCTCCGGTTTTGCCCTACCACCCGGCAACTACTACGCATGCAGATAAGTAAAAGCAATAGATACGCAATCGCGCACACACCCGCATTCAACAATCGACATTATTGTCAATAGCCTACGCTAGTGTATCTACACAAGTAGTTCACCAAATCGTTGCAAGAAGTAGCGGCCGTACTACGCGATACATCCGCTTAGTAAAGTATCGTTTTATACATTGCTTATCCAGTTACTTAGCGACAAACTTAGGTAGTGGTTTACGAGCAGTGTATTTATTGAAAATGATATAGATTTGTTGTCTTTCATTGTTTTAAAGACAAATATAATGAAATACTTGTACTTTGATATGGTAAGTGATTCCATAATAAACAATGTTTTGATTTAGGCTTTGGTTTTTACAAGAAACTACTGAACAACACGGTATTTTTAAGTCTTGTCACGTTCACTGTTGTGCAAGTGCATTAGTTCGCGGAGTCAACCATTTGCGTATGACATGGTTGCTCAGACCATATCGCGCAGAAACTGACACGCCCCCTTGCCACTTTTCCTGTATTTTATATTCTATGGGTAGGGCAGACCAGACTGCGTGAAGTCGGTTTTGCAGCGATTTGTTTCTGTCACCAGATTTTGTGGCAGAACATAATGCCTTTTTGTACATTATTTTAATTTAATATTGAAAATGCTACCAAGTAATCTGCTATAAATTTTTGCCAAAATAATATCCCGTAAAGCATTGTTTCAGAGTAATGAAAATATAGCAAATAAATCAAAAGTTCAAAAGAGGCGTGAAAAAAGCAAGTAAGAATTAAGACTACAGGTTTAGATTTATTAAGCAACAAATTATACACAAAATCACATAAAAAATTATTTTATTTGATCCGTTAGCATTCCATCGTCTCTTTATACATAAATCAGTAGAAGATCCCAGATGGGTAGCAACCATCGATGGGGGCAACAATCTCTGCTACAGGACCATTGCAGCCAGCTCCAGGCAATAGAGACAAGGGTGCAACACCACCATAGGCTCCCAAACTAGCACCATAGGCCCCAAGATCAGCTGAAACAACAGCAGCAGCAGCAGAAGGAGTGATGCTCTCAATAGCAGTAACACCGTTACCGCAGCTGTGGCTAACGACACCAGCACCGCCACTTGGCACATCTCCCTCCAAAGCCACGGTGCTAGCGAATGGCAGTTCACCACCTACATACAAGTTACCTTCGAAGACGTTCTCGGAGACGATTGATAAACCGGTGGGAGAAATGGAAGAGGAGGAAGAGAGAGGGAAAGCACCGCCAGAGGTAGGGATGACGTCAATAGCGAGGCTGGAACCGTAGCCAAGATTACGTCCATAGCCAAGCCCAGCGTTGCCATTTCCATATCCAATGCTGTTGTAACCTAAACCAGAATAGCCAGGGTTTGATAGAGGAGTGGGTAAAACGGAGCCAGCGCAGGAAGAAAGGCCTAATCCAGGGGCGTTCGGAGTAGACAAGCCGAAAGAAGCCAGTCCAGCTCCCAGGTTAGATCGACCGGCGCACGAGCTGAATGCAAGCTGAAAATAAGGTATTTTTATTATTAAGTTTAGCAAAAAATCTGACACCCGGCTGGCCACGGGGTCTCGTGTTACGCATTTACTAGTACTAGTAATTCAAGTTCTTAAAATGTGTTGCTGGGGAGTTTTTTGCGCCACTTCTTGTTCCCAGCTAAAACACTAGGAAGTGGTGACGGGTGGGCGTTTTGGGGGACTGTCTTTATGTAAAATTTGACGTTCAAAAAGTGCTGTCTCTCAGCCTAGTTTGAAAAAAAAAAATCTGCAAGCCGACCTCTAAATAGTTCTAAACCATTGATTTGATCATGTTGGCCATTGACAACGCATTGACTTATAAGACTTTTAGGGTTTAATAGGAAAATAGCCAGTGTTATTAAAAAAACAGGCTGAAAAGAGGTCTTTGCATTCATCATTATGAACAACTTTTACTATATACATTTCAATTTCAGTTCAATACATTTTGTCGAGTTATAAACAAATCTTAGCGACCAGTAGCCAGGTATATTAAAAAAAAACAATTCACTAAATAACGTAGAAAGTTATATTTCTTACAAATTATTTTTAAACTACAACATGCACATAAGTAAATAGAAATTATATAACACGACCTAAATCAACACTCTAACGTCCTTAAAATACGTCCGTTGCATCCGAAAGCCAAGCAGATAAAAAGCCCGTTTGCAGCGCGCCATGCCTTTTTATACCCTTCCACTCGGACCGGGTAGATCGGAAGGGGAAATATCTAAGACGGCCGTTCCTGATAGCGTGACGTCCTCGACCGCAGTATCATTCCAATCAGATCCATCTCTCACAGCTTGGCCATCATCATTATTTTGATCATCATCATTATCTGAAAATACATAAGAGGACATGAGTAATTAAATAACATGACTACTATGGTTTGAAGCTTATTCAACCCAAAGTAGTCTTAAAAGTTGGATTTCACAAATTTGACCAGTGTTTTAGGCGCAAGCGTGCACTCAAGCACCAGCAACAAAGGTCACAAATTGAAACGGCTTCAAACCCAAGAGATTCAATGCATCGCCAATGATAGAATCCGGATGTCTATCACTTGCCATACATTGTTATTGACAGAGGCCCAAACGTTCGCTTGTCGTTTTCACGAATGCATAGTAGAGGCCCAAAGGTTATGCTTACTATGTATTTGTGACACATCGCGTCATTGAGACAGAGGCCCAAAAGTTCTGCATGTCTCCACTATGACCGCGGAACAGAGTAGAGGCCCAAACGTTAGCATGCTCATATCAAGTGGCTCACCATTCTCAAAGAAAACTGAGCACGTATCCGGCGTCCACTCGCCACGCCATAACATCATATGTTCAGCGGCGGCTTGAGTCTTTTTGCCATAAGACCCAGCTAGTAACTCTAGCTCATAACGGTTGTGTGGCAGCACCCGGACAACCTTATATGGGCCGCGCATGCCGGAGTCTAGTTTTCCGGTAGATTGAGCAACTTTGCTTACAAACACGAAGTCACCAACAGCAAACGTACGCGGCTGCCTTCGATCTTTGTTTACATAAGCATCCTGATAATGCTGATTGGCTGTGATAAGCTCAGAAGCTCGTTGTCTCCTTAGGGTTAACAAGGCTTCTCTATTAGGATGCGAGTTTTCGAGTGCAACGTCTCGCACCAAGGATCTGATGACGGGGGTAGCTGCGTCTACGCCCACCAGCAGCTGTAGTGGTGAAGTCTGGGTAGTGGCTTGTCTGCAGATGTTGAGGGTCAGCTGCACCTTCCAGAGCACATCGGACCATTGGGAGCCTTTATTGCCGACCTCGATCCGCAGCATGTTAAGAACGGTGCGACAGTATCTTTCCACTTGACCGTTCTCGCGATGCATACCCGGCGTGATAAAGTGTATCGAAGATCCCAACTCAGTGACCCAATTTTGAAAAGCCCTACTGTCGAACATCCTACCACGGTCACATACTATCATGGATGGGGTACCAAATAACGATACAGCGTTAGAGAATACACGCTTTAACTCATCAGCGTCTTGTCTATATAAAGAATACAGTAAACAATACTTGGAAAAGGCATCAATTACAACTAAAACGTATTTAAAACCGTTTGATTCTGGAAGTGGTCCAAGAACATCGGTATGTACAACAGAAAAAGGGATTTCAGGCTTAGACCAGGACTCGATTGGCTGAGAAGGAGCCCTAGGAACCCTTTTATGTGCTAGACATATAAGGCAATGACTTATATACTTCCTCGCGAATTGCCGTAGGCCCGGAAACCAGAAATGTCGTAAAATTAGGTCAGTAGTTCGGTCAGTACCAATATGATCATGGTCGTCGTGAAAAACCCTTAACAGACTGAGCCTATGACCCTTCGGGATGAAGCACAAAAGTCGTGGTTCTTCTCCAGTAGGTGTAAATTTGTAAAACAATAAGTCATTTTTGATTGTGTATCTTGATTGATCTAATTGCCCTTCCCTCAATTTAGACATCAATTCCTGAGTCTCTACGTCAGCAGTTTGAGCAACCTTTGCCCAGTTGTTTGGACTTCGGATATGGGAGACATTATCGGTAAGAGGAGGAGGGTTGCGGCTTAAAAAATCTGCGTGCTGCATTAATGAACCCTTCCGATAGTCAAGAGTGAAAGTAAAATCTTGTAAGTAAACCCACCAGCGCGCGACCCGGGGCAACAAGTCCTTTTTTCGCTCCGTTAACTTTAAAGAATTGCAATCCGTCACTATCTTAAAGTGAATACCAATTAGATAGTGGCGAAAATGCTGGAGCGCACGTACAACAGCCAACGTTTCCAATTCGTAACTGTGGTACCGTGATTCCGCGCCCTGAGTGGATTTACTAAAATACCCAACAACCCTCTTCCTCCCACCGCTATGCTCTTGGAGTAAAATAGCACCAAATCCAACAGCACTAGCGTCTGTGTGAAGCTCCGTAAGCAACCGGGAGTCAAATATCGCTAAAACTGGTTCATTAGTTAAGCAATTGATAATATAGTCGCGAGCAGTGTCCTGCTCCGAGCCCCACAAAAAAGGTTCACCTTTTCTCAGCAGCCTTGCTATGCTTGCTGTCTTAGAGGCATAGCCAGCAATATAACGGCGAAAATACCCTGCGAGCCCCAGAAACTGGCGAACCTCTTTCACGTTTGTAGGTTTTGGAGAACGTAAAAGTGCATCTACTTTACCTGGACTCGGCCGTACCTGACCATGTCCAATCAGTCGCCCTAGGTACTCAATTTCTACAGCTAGAAAAGTGCACTTTTTTAAATTTATTGAAAATCCCGCAGCTTTAAGTGTCTGTAAAACATCTCTCAACGTTTTAAGACCTTCATCTACCGAGTTGGACAATATCAGTACGTCGTCGATGTAGGTTAGAACCCTACCAGTGTCAATAAGAGGTTTCAATGTTTTGGAAATAATCCTCTGATAGACGATCGGAGCATTGGCCAGACCATATGGCATTTTTAAATACTCGTACTGCCCTTCAGGCGTTACAAAGGCAGTTTTGCTTATGGACTCATCATCCTTCATAGGCACTTGGTGGAAGCCTGTAGCCATATCAAGGCTAGTAAAGACTTTGAAGCTACCAAGTTTATCGATATGGTCATCGATCAACGGTAAGGGAAATCTCTCTTTAATGGTAACAGCATTAAGTGCTCGATAGTCAACGCACATCCTGTCACTCCCGTCCTTCTTTTTGACGAGGATGATAGGACTCGCATAATCAGATTGAGATTCACGAATTATTCCCTTACTGAGCAAATCGCTGACAATACTGCGAACCCTATTTTTTTCATCCACCGAAAGCTTATAAGGACGGTGGGTTATCGGGGCATTAGATGTAAGTTTGATCTCCATGCTACCCGTGTTCACTGTGGAGGTTGCAGTACCGGATATAAACAAATCAGAGAACTTTTTAATGATTTCCAGTAAACGGTCTCTATCGGCACCAACTAAAGGAGTTTTGATACACTCATCATCCACAGTGTTCACAAGCTGCACGGTTGACTGAATGTCTGACCTGGTAAGCCGCTGCTGACCACTGGTACGAGTGTAAATCAATCCTTTTCGATTCAGGACATCAGTTCCGATTAGGATAGGCGCATTGATGCGTTCAGCAGGGACAACATTTAAATCAATTTCTAGTGATACTTCTGGGAACTCTACTACTGTTGTAATAACAGAGGTTGATTCAATTACCTGACTTCCTATCCCACGCATCAAGCGATAAGCTGGCTTACGATTAAAATTAAAATGTTTTAGCACCTTTTCTGAAATTAAAGAAATATCAGAGCCGCTGTCGATTAGTACATCAACAGGCACCTTCTGTATAACGGCTGAAATTACGTTATTTTGTCTGGGGTCAATTCGGAGCAAAAATTTACCTCACTCGTTTTCTTATCATTACTCTCAGAACGCTGTTTTTGGAAACATGAATCGATTGAATGCCCACTTCGTTTGCAAAAAGTACAGCGTTGAACGGACTTATTGGTTTTATCGCTTGATGTCGGTGGAGCTGACCTAGGGGTTCTGGGATCCTGAACCGAATTGGTGTTTTTAGATTTTTTGGGACAGTACCATTTCTTATGGCCCGTTTTGCCACAAATATGACAAGTGACATTGCTATTGTCGGACTTAGGTGCCTCACGTTTACGTTGGTTAGATGAGTTATTAGAAGAGGCACGATCACGAACAGTATTATTGTCATGTTTGGGTTTGACATAGACTGATAGAAATTCCACAAGATCTTTACATCCCAGCTTAGCGTTGGTTGCCGCAGCCTTAACTTGGGGATCGCTGATACCTCTAATTACAATGGCGGATTTTAACTCATCGGATAAACCTTGAACAATATTGAGACGCAGTAACGATTTACGTGCGTATTCTGCATAAGTTAGGTATTTGTTCGAGTTGGTACACATTACTTCGTACAGTATGGATGCGCAATCGATGTTACGGGGACAAAGAGATCTAAATTCAACCTTGAAATTACTCCAGGATCTATCACTTGTCACCCAGTCATTTAACCATGATTTCGCATCTCCACGCAAACAAGAACCTATCCGTCCTAGGC
Organism: Hecatera dysodea; assembly: GCA_905332915.2. NCBI lineage: Eukaryota > Metazoa > Arthropoda > Insecta > Lepidoptera > Noctuidae > Hecatera > Hecatera dysodea. The sequence continues at coordinate 3,543,959 of HG995314.1, forward strand.
ATTCGCGATCATCCCAATTATTTATTAGTCGGCCACGGTCAACCTCAGCGCACCAGACATCAAAATCATGGACACTTGGATCAAATGGTGATATGTAGAAGTTATGAGACTTTGATTTTAGGAGCGCATTTAAGGTCCCAACAATACTGCTCGCTACTTCTCTATCCTCGCTATGTACATCTGTCGCACGCAAGTTATTTTCTAAAGTAACTTCGTTAGTTATTGTCTCGGTTACACCTGAACCTTGCTTACTAGCCGGGATCGGTACGACCGGGAGGGAGGACAATAACCGGCTTTCGCTAGTTGGATGCAACGGACTATCACTGCTGGATGATGTTGGCAATCTACGCTCTATTACTTCTAACCTCGTCAGAATTTGATCAAGAGCTACATCGCGCGAGTTGTCACGGCGGTCATAAGATTCTTCGCGATATCCACGACAGCGAGAGCGACTATGTGGGTTGCGCGAGTTACTACGACGCCTAGATGACCTATCTCTACGGCCTATTGGACTGTTTCGACGGTGTTGAGCGACAATTGGCGGCGTATTACGATCATTCGAACTATCGCAACGATTTTTGCGGGAACCGTCACCAGATTGTCGCTCACGAGAGTGTCTACGTCCTCCAGACCGAGATGAACGCCTTAACATTTTGTAAGAAACAGAACTTAGGTACTTACGGTTGAGAAGTTTGCACACAATAATCACAACACTTCACTTTAACACCTTCACTGAGTATTTAAATAGATAGCAAACGGTCTAGAACGCGTGGCAATCCCGCTTCTGATCTTAGCGACCAGTAGCCAGGTATATTAAAAAAAAACAATTCACTAAATAACGTAGAAAGTTATATTTCTTACAAATTATTTTTAAACTACAACATGCACATAAGTAAATAGAAATTATATAACACGACCTAAATCAACACTCTAACGTCCTTAAAATACGTCCGTTGCATCCGAAAGCCAAGCAGATAAAAAGCCCGTTTGCAGCGCGCCATGCCTTTTTATACCCTTCCACTCGGACCGGGTAGATCGGAAGGGGAAATATCTAAGACAAATGTATACAGACAACTTTTCGATTTGATACATTTTCAGGTTTTGCGTTTATTCTGTTACCCGTTGTATTTTTTTAAATGCATAAGTTCGGGTTTTCTTGAATGTGCGCAAGGGCACTCGCCTCCAAATCGCAGTAAAGGCGGTTTACGCGTGGCGCGTTAGGAAAGGTCCCCGGTAGGAACTCCTGGCGGTATGGAGAGAGCTATTGTCGCAAGTCAGCGCTGGACACACCACCAATGTACGTATCGCCATACGTCCCCTCTTTGAAGAGATGTGCCACGGAGTCCTCACCTTCCGTCTGGCCCAGGTACTCACTCAGGTTGTTTAACGAATGGGTTTTAGTCAATAAGAGTTTGACACTCCCTTCCACTCCTCCAGAGCGGATGAAATCATTTGATGATTTGCCATCCATGAAAAAGGGTTTTTCTAGTAGTATAAACTGCCGTTTATGATAGTGTAGCTTCTTCCCCGTAAAAGCTTTCACAAAGTGAAATATAATTATAATACGTTTGTTAATTGTACTCTTGTCTCGTTTTTTTTCTCTATGCATGGGAAATCATCAAATGACTTCTCCCGCTTTGGGCGAAGCAGAAGGGAGTGTCAGACTCTTACTGACTAAAACCAACCCGTGTTCCTCCTAATACCCTTTGCGTTCCAGGACCGCCCTGAATCTTTAAAACAAAGTCCGCAAGCCTAGACACTGGAGCCTACCCTGTATTGTTTACTCTCTCTATCACTCAAAGTTTAGCTTGGAAAAACTCAACCTTGAGTTACGCTGGCCTCTGAACATAAATTTTAATTATCACTGTATTATAAGTGGTTTTTGATGTACAATCTATACTTACGAATACTTACTATAATATATAAATGTGAATGTAAGTTTGTTTGTTACGCTTTCACGCGAAAACTACTCAACCGATCATCATGAAACTTTACACACATATTCTTGGAGGTATTAGAAGTAACATAGGATACTTTTTATCCCAGGATTATGTTCCCTTTGGATAATTTCCGTCATTCACGCGGGCGAAGCTGCGGGCAGCAACTAGTAAAGAATAAAAGAGACGAAAATTATTCAAAAGTCTTACCTGAACAAAGAGTGCCTGAGCACAGAAGACGAAAATAATTTTAGTAGACATGGTAAGTTACTTCAACAAATGTCAGTTCTTGAATGTTTTTTCCAGGAAAACCTCGTATTTTTATACTAAATTCGCAGATTTTGTACGTGTGATTTCAATAATCAGCAATATTATTGAGGCAATACTTTGTTATTGTAAGCTTTGACTTTTGTAATGAAATTCTTTAAATTATCAATTGACTTACAAAATAAGGGCTTGCAAATGTCTTGCCATATTGACATAGTACATTGATGACACAGTTTTCAAAATTCTGTGGAAATTCTAAAATAGTTATTTCTGCGATAAAATTGTAAAGAATGCAAAGTTAGAACTAGAATTAAAATAATTTAAAAACATTGCACGTGCATATAAACGTGGTCTAGCAGTAGAAATATCATTCAGTCATCAGCTTCTCGTTCAACATAAAACAAAGATCATAAATGTCTTCCTTCTTCTGAAGCATAGGAAGCGGTTACCTCCTTCTGCAAAGCAGTAATGCTAGCGAAGGAGGAGGCATCTCACCAGGCGGGACGGAGATCGAACCTCACTCCCCAGCCGCCGCAACAGAAGAAGACGCCCGCGTCAGGAGTCGCAGGACTACTCCCGGCCAACTGGTGCGGGCCGGCGGACGGCGAACGTGGGGTGACTCACCGTCTGATAACAACTAAGCCCGGGTTGACGGTTCGTTTCATTCCACGGGCGCCTCATAGAGATGTCAGCATAGAGGACGGGGCCTGCTAAGGCCAGTGCCTGCTAGGGTAGCGGAATATTTTCAAAAGGGTCACCGCGATCCTGAAACGCAAAGAGCATTAGGAGGAACACGGATGGGCTTAGCGGAAGGGAATGTCAGACTCTTACTAGTCTGACATTCCCTTCCGCTCCACCAAGAGCAGAAGAAGTAATTTGATACCAACGCCAGACACATATAAACACGTCAGACCTATACCACCCCACTTTTTGGTCGGGGGTAAAAAAACAATGTTTTCACTGCAATTTCTACAACTGTTGCTAATAATCTGAAAGTAACTGAAAATTATTAAAAATACCCTCTAAAGGCTAGGTGTAGATAAAAAATAACTCGACTAACGCAGTAGCAACTTTTCGCTTAATTTTATTTTCTACTTAAAAATTGCCCCGCAACCAAAAATTGCTTTAAAATCCGTGTTATTAGGATCGTAAAGCCACTGCGCCTAACATACATACTGTCCCAACATCAAGGGCTTTTTGAGTAGGAGGTATCAAATTTTAACGTTTTGTGATATATGTATACTAAAAGAGAGAGAGATTTTTTATAATTGAATTATACATATAGTGGCCCAGTGGTAACGGCCCCAACTCCTGACGTAGGTCGCGGATTCAAACCCAGCCAGGCGCATTAGTTTTTTGTAATTAGTTCATCACCACTGCTCTCAAAACGGTGAAGGATAACATGGCGAGGAAACCGGCATGTCCTAAAACCAAAGATTCGAAGACATGTGACATTCACTAACCCGCACTGGGCCTGCGTGGTGGATTACGGACCATTCCCTCTCCTAGACAGGAGGCCTGTGTCCCAGCAGTGGGAACGTTAAAAGGCTGATTATGCTTATGCTTATACATATAGTTGAAAAAAGGCATACTCTCCAAGTCAACCTTTGGGTTAAATAGACTTAACTGTGGTAGGTAAATAACAAAAAGAAAAGATACCCAATCAGTTTTTACTCTAAAATAATACTAGAATAGAATAGAAAACATTTACTCGACACAGACACAATACAACAACAACAAAATCATCTCATCTTCCTGCCCTTATCCCATGTTACTTGGGATCAGCGCAATCCGTTTTTATCTTCCATTCTGTCCTGTCAGCGTCACGCTATCACTAATTCCATTTTATTTCATATCACTCCTCACACAATCCATCCATCTTTTCTTGGGCCTACCTCTCCCTTTCTATCCATCCACATTTATAGCAACGAAATACAAGGTAAAAAAAAATACATGTGGCACTCGGGGACTGCCGCGGTAAAGCTATTGCATAGCATTTTTTATCAACTTATGCAATTATATATTTAGTACTCTGCTTCATTGTGATATGGTCTCGATTCGTTCACCTGGGTTACTGTACTAATGTATATATCACATACGTTTCACTTAACTTTGTCCCACCGATTGTTTCCGAACGCAGACGTTCGGGTCGGCTCGGTGACGGCGAGCGACCATTTTAAAAAGGCGGGGCCTAATCTAATGACGTAGCGGTGTTAGGTTATTTTCGTTACGGAATTTCTGGATTCGGTTGTCACGCTCAAGGCCCGCGATAGAAGCGTTTGTTTGTTTGGTTGTTTGTTTGTTTGTTTGTTTGTTTGTTTGTTTGAACGCGCTAATCTCAGGAACTACTGGTTCGAATTGAAAAATTCTTTTTGGGTTGAATAGACCATTTATCGAGGAAGGCTTTAGGCTATATATCATCACGCTTAAGCCAATAGGAGCGGAGCAGCGATCAAGAATGTTTTAAAATCGGGGATTCCACGGGGACGAAGTCGCGGGCAGCAGCTAGTAATTGCATAAGTTGATAAAAAATGCTATGCAATAGCTTTACCGCGGCAGTCCCCGAGTGCCACATGTATTTTTTTATTTTTATTATTATATTCATTATGAGTTATTATACGTAACTATTACTATACAGGGTTATTTGTAAAACACCAACAACCTCTTAAGAGGTCATTTTACTCATCATTATGAACAACTTTTATTATGGGATCAAACCGGAATCGCGAAAAAAATCAGCGGTTCCTTACATTTTGATGAGTTATACGAACATAAATTTAAAAATTAAAATAACATCGTGTTACCAGACCTCGAAAGGATCTGAGACACAAGACCAAGCGCCATTTTGGCGATGGCGATTGACGAAATGCCAAAGTATATGGGATTAGTACCGTGACAATTCGACAGTTTTTGAATACCATCCCAACCATACATTTTTGAAGCTATGATAATCGCTTTCACCATGCTACAACTCCCAGAAGAGAATGACTCCTCTGGAATCTTTTCATAAATACTGTTCCATGGCAAGCCCCAGCTAGAAAGGTACCAGTTACTCACATGGAGCGACTAAGGTAAGAAAACCATCCATCACCATTTCTGTCAGCAAAAAAAACAACCAAAATAACGACTACATTTGTGATTTATTGAAAAAACACTTAAAAAACAACTCAATACTGGTACTGGTAAGGACCATTGCATCCGCAGGCACAGTTCCCAGCAATTGACACAGCACCACCGGCGGGGATAGCACCATTGAAGCCAATAGCGCCCATGATGGGCACCTGACCAGCAACGGCTGTGTTACCAGCAACGGGAAGGTCACCAGCGACAGCTACATTGCCTTCACCAGCGCCGCCGTAGGAGTTAAGACCAGCTTGATAGCCGTAAGCGGGACTGGCGTATCCAGAACCATAGCTGTAAGTGTTAGAGGAAATGGAAGCAGGGCCTGTCAGTCCAGAGCCGTATCCACAGGCAGTAGGGGCAGCCAGGCCTTGTCCATAGCCGTAAGCAGCAGGGTTTGCCAGACCAGCGCCATATCCGAGTCCAAGATTGGACAAGTCAGCTCCGTAGGATCCAGTACAGGTGCTGAAGGCATTCTGGAAGAAAACAAATGAATTACTGACGATTTTGACGACGCGGTTGGCGCAGTGGTTGAGCATTCAGCTGCTGCGCTACGTGTCGCGGGTTCGATCCCCGCACGTTACAAATATTTGTATGGCCTACAGATAATTGTTCCGGGTCTGAGTGTGTGTATGTGAGTTTACATGTTTTTGAACGCACCCACGATACAGGAGTAAATCAATATGGGGCAACGTTTAAAAAAAAAAGAGTTTTGTTTGTTATACCTACGTCATTATTTTGGCCATTCTCGCAAAAAAAAATAGTTGGTTTAGCTTTGTCTGGAAGGGTTACCAAGGACGCAAAGATATGACCATTGCGATAAGTTTAGGTTGCGTAATACGAAATGTATGTAATTATATTGACTATTAAGCAATCTATTTAGTAGGCAGTAGATATTAGGCCAATAGAAGACATTTTAATTTAATTTTGAGATCAGAGAGCATTGGAAAAGAGAGGGACCCCATACCCAGAAGTAAATCGACTATCTGATGATAGAGATTAAGATCTTGAGACAGTAGTTACTGAAGAGAACTATGTGCTTAGACAGTTTGAACAAAGAGCGCAATAATTTTAGTAAGTGGTCCGGCTGACGTTTTTCTGTACTACAGGTAATGCTATGACGGGGTAGGAGCCAGTATAAGTACACTATACGTCCATTTTTTCAAATTAATTTGTAATCCTGAGAGTACAAGTCTTAAACTCGTACTCTCAGGATTACAAACTAATTTGAAAACTCTCAGGATTGATATGATATGATATATTGATAAGAATGTTATGTAAAGACACGTCGGAATTATGGTCCTAAAATGCACAATCAATATCTGCGTAGCCTTATCCCAGCGTTATTGGGCTCGGCTTCCAGTGAAACCAGATTCAGCTATCTTACGTGGAGCGGCGGCCTACCAGACCTCCACACCCCACTTACTGGGTAACACTGAAGTACAAGGTACTTCTTGACAAGACTGTACATAGACAGATTTTCTGGCTTGTAGCAATCCGTGACGACTGCTAAAGATCGACAAATGACAGCCGGGATCAACGTCTTAGCGTGCTTTCGTACGGATGAGTCTCGGTATGTTAAGATAGTCACCCATCCACAGACCGAACTTGACAAGCGTTGCTTAACCTTGGAAAACGACCAATAAAGCTGTTACTATTAAGGCTCGAAAATATGCACAAAATATATTAAAATATTAATGAGAAAACCAGAAACTTTACGAATTGCTAGAAGCCAGAAAGTCTGACGCTAGTCTTGCCAAGAAGTACAGTGTTACGAGTTGTGGAGGTCATATGGACAGTCGCTTCACGTAAAATCATCAGCAAATTCGGAGTACTGGAAGCCGACCCCAATATAGTTGGGAATGAATGCTAGGCAATAAATGAAAAACACAAATAAAAGGAGCAGTGGTGGCCGAGTGGTAACGGCCCTGACTTACTAAGTGTAGGACGCGGGTTCAAACCGAGCCAGGCGCATTACTTTGTTTAATTAATTTCATCACCATTGCTCTCAAAACGGTGAAGGAAAATATCGTGAGGAAAACGGCATGTCCTAGAACCAAAAATTCGAAGACATGTGACATTCATCAACCCGTACTGGGCCCGCGTGGTGGACTACGGCCCATTCCCTCTCATAGAGAGGAGGCCTGTGTCCCAGCAGTGGGAACATTTAAAAGCTGATTGTACAAATAAAAGAACTTAAAATTTCTCCTTACCTGGATCAAGCAAGCTTGGATGCAAAGCAGCAGAACAGTGAAGGTAGACATGTTTGATGATTGATTGATACTAAAGGAGTAAGTGAATAAAATAATTTGTATGTACATTATATATTGATAAAGTTACGCTTTTTTACTTTACATGAGGCAACGGTACGTGATTATGATTGTAAACTGATTCTTAGAATTGATTCATAGCATTGCCATATTATTTTTGTATGGTGACACTATGTATTTTCTGCGTTTTGTCGTAATTTATCGGAACGAAATGTCAGATTCTTACTAACGTAAACCCACTCGTTTAAGTTAGTAAGAGTCTGATACACGGAACGCGACACCTGGAACGCAAAGGGCACTAGGAGTACCTAGTGCCCTTTGCGATGGGCCGCGGTGAATCTTTCGAACAAATTCCGCAACCATATCTGAGGCTTCTTAATGAAACAGGATCTCAAAGTACAAATACTGGACAACCGTTTATATGTTGTCTTTATTTTTCATTTTATTCGTTAGCTCCGGCTGGGGACCTTTAATTCAATTGAGGCCACCACAGAATAGTCCCGTTAAGCAGTAATCAACCTTAGCGTGTTGAACTGCGAGTGGTCACGTCAAAAATATAAATAGTTAAAAACATTTTATTCAGCTTGTAGTGTCTCTCAAAACTGAAGTTGACCTTGTAAATAATAATATTTTGTACATTGACAAAGCTTTCCAAAGACCACAATCTTTGAAATTATTTATACATACGTGCCATGACATCACTTATCAGTAAATTTCGACGGAGCCATGTAATACTTTATCTACAAACTTTAGTTAACTTATTACACTATTTATTGATAAATTATATACAAATGCTAAGTATAAATAAGCCTGTATAATTATTAACATTCATTCTCACCTCCAACTTTCAATCAATACTCATAAATAAAACAAAATGGCAGCCAAGGGTATCGTCATCCTCTGTGTTCAAGCTCTTTTCCTCCAGGTAAACCTTAACATCACTATTTTCAGTCTTTTCTTATTCTTTTACTCTCCATCATCATCTGCCCAGCCTTTCCCCAACTACATTGGGGTCGGCTCCCAGTCAAACCGGATTCAGCTGGAAACCAGTATTTTACGTGAAGCGGCTGCCTACCAGACCTCCACAACCCATTAACAGGTTAACACGGTACTTCTTGACACGACTGATGTCAGATTTTCTGACTTCTGGCAGTCCGTAACGACTCTTCATCCACAAATGACAGTCAGGACCAACGGCTTAGCGTGCTTTCCGAGGCTAGGAGAAATCTCGATATTCTAAAATGATCACCCATGTACAGACCAAACTCGGCAGCGTTTCTTAACTTTGAAGACCGATCCGTATAGCTATTTTTATTTAGCCACGACCTTCTCCTATTATTCTTCAATTTCCATAGTTTCAAAAAACCTGTCTTCTACTTGACACCATCTCTTCTTTTTTACCCAGCCATAAACTGATTTACTCCTGTATCTTTTCCATAATCACACCTAAATCTATTATTTCATCCATTCTTAATATAAATCGTTTTATCGTGATAATCGTAGCAGAAACATCCCTAACTTTAATTCCAATGTATTTTTATTTCTCGATGGATAGCGATTGCCTAGTGGAACCCATTCAATCTTGGCTTCAGGCACATTTCACCTACTACCATCTAAATCCACGATCATTTTACTAACAAGATCTCTTTCTTTCTTCAGAGCATCTACAGTCAAGCTATCCCTTGTGCTAACACCATTGGATCAGCCATAGCAGCTGAAGAGTACGCCATAGCTGCTGGCAATGGCCTAGCTTATAACACTGGCAGAATAGGACTGGCTGGCTACCCTGGTATTGCCAACTACGGCTTGGCATCTAACTCCTTCGTGCCTCCAAGCGGTGGTGGCTTCGTCATCCAAAGCATCTCCCCCATCGCCCCCACTGGCATTACAGTGTTCTCTGAGAACGCTATCGAGGGCGCCCTCACTGTTAACGGAGAGTTGCCGTTCTTGAGCGCTGTGACCGTGGAGGGAGCGCTGCCCACTGCTGGCGCTGGTGGCATCAACTACGGCTGCGGAAGCGGCGCTGTTGGCATCGTGAGCGAAGGTAAGCGACATTAGTCATCAAACTGCCTAGCCTATCCCAGCTATATTGGAGTTGGCATCCTGTCTAACCGGATGGAGATGAATATCAGTCTTTTACGTAAAACGAATGCTTAAAGCCTGACCTCCACAACCCAATAACTGGGTGACACAGTATCCTTTGGCAAAAGTAGTATCAGATTTTCTGAAAACTGACAATCTGTAACGACTGCCAAAGATACACAAATGCTGGCACCAAGAGCTGAACATAATATATTATTTGAGCCACGAGAGATTCTCGATGAGGTAGTCACTCATCCACAGACCAACCTCGGCAAGCCAAGTGTTTCTTAAACTTAAAGATCTACCAGTGCGGCTGTTATTATTTAGCCTTGAGCTCCTCCGTTCAATTGATTCTCAAGTATCTTATAATTTTAACGAACTCTTTATTCAATAACAACCAATTTTTGATTAGCTTAAGAGCTGGTTCACATTATGTCGGACCGACAGTTTTACTGGGCTGACACACGTGTCGGATCCATATTGGCGTATGTATTGCAATAGCGCTGTTCACACATTGGCGACCCGACCAAACTATTGGAGCCGACACATTTACCGGACGTCCAGCCACGATTTCTGTCGGGTCGGCGTAATTAGCGCCGTTCACATTTGTCGGCGCGACGCGGTGGAGTCAGCCGCCGCCACCCTTCCACCGCTCATTCCCCGCTTTCGGCACTCGCGCGAGCAGTTTCGTCAACGTGTATGCAGAGAAAACACGTTTAAATATGGATGGCGAAATAAATACGAAACTTTTCGTCGTCCATCGTATACAAAAGTCAACTTTTGTGACGATCCGGGCAGTAAAACGACCGTACCGTCAGTGGTGTTCACATTAGGTCGGGTCGGCAGCGTCTAGTGTGAACAGCTACAACCGACAGCCGATCGCCGGTAAACTGTCCGTCCGACCTAATGTGAACCAGCTCTAAGAGTAACACTGCTTGGCATAGGCCTTCTCCATAACTTTCTAGACACTACTTTCTTGCATCATCTCGAACCAACCTTCGCGGTGTACGTTTCACCTCTACCCACCATTCATAATCATTGTTTTTAAGCCAGTTCAGGAATGGGGGGGTCTGGTGGTAACCACCCTGGGTCGAGGTTTTTCGGTCAGTTAGTTTTTAATAGGGTTTTTCATCTGTTTTGTTCAATTGTCTGCTGCTCTATCTATGTGAATGCTAGAGGCCAGTTTTACAACCAAGCCACAGATAATATAATACCAAGCACATCATCTATGCTTGCCTTGTTGTTACCTCTAACAACCAATAAATAACCTTATCTTCTATTCTCAGGTGTCTCTCCTGCTGCAGCAGCCCAATACTCTGCTTACCCAGCTGGACTTGGCTATACCCCTGGAGCCTCCAGTGGCTTCAGCTATGGAGCTGGTCTGGGAGAACGCGGGTACGGCGGCCTGGGCTATGGTCTGGGAGGCTGCGGGTGTACTAGGGCTTACTAAGTTATTATATCAATAAAGTAATTGTTATTTAGTTGTGTGTATAATGTAGTTTGATTTTTGATAATGATGGTAAACTCAGTATACAAGGTGGATACTTGATTGAGTGCGTTCCTTCGAATGGAATGTTCTAGAGTTCATGTGCAAAGGTTTTGAACTCCGTAACTTGGGATCTAATATGGGTTGTTTTCAAGTAATCGCAATACCTGAAAAGGAGCCATTGTAGGTACCTACTCATCAGGGGCCAACCTCGAAACCGCGAAAAAAATCAGCTGTCCCTTGGGTTCTTTCATTTTTGTTCACATTTTGTCGAGTCGTGCTCCCATAAATGTATGGCGCAAATGATTTTTTTATTTCGTGATTTCAGTGTTGGTCACACGTTATTACTATACTACGTAATTAGGCAAGTAATCCTCCAGATTTATAAATCTTACGTTTGGTGCCACGAGGTGCCACCTATCTGACGACACTGATAACTATTGTACAGGTTAGTTTGTTGCGTCATCCATAGATGTCGCTTCGTTGCAGACTGGATAGGTCGCTGACCTCTGCAATAAATCTCCACATAAACAAGTACTAAAATAAGTTGCAGATAGCTTCACCTCTTTCGACTTGACAATTCAAAAGTGCCTGTAAAGGTTTCATTGAAATAAATGCTTTGAATTTTGTTTTTTTTTTACAATAAAACCCCGGACAATGAATTCATTTATTATTATAAACAACATTTACTATTCTCGAAAAAAATATCAGCTGTTCATTTTATCGAGTTCTGCGCACATAAATGAAAAAAAAAAAAAAAAAAAAAAAAAAAAGAAAATGTTTTTATTTTATCTCAGACATTGCTTTCATAACATAAAATTGAGGCGGCCCCAGTAAGTTACCGAAGTACTTGTGTTGGGGCTACCTCGCTTCTTCCCTTACATATCTAACATAACAAGTGTTGAGACCGTATTACAGGTGAAAAATGAAAAATAAAATTAGAGATAAAACAAGCTAAAATAATTAAGAAGAAAGTAGTAAATGCATGTGTGTGTGAGTGTGTATGTGTTGTTTAGTGTTTGTGTGGGTGTATGTGCATGTGGTGTATGTTTGAATAAGTTTAGCTAATTCTAGTCAAAATTTCTTCAGTTTCGTCATAACTTATGGTGTTTAGCCATTTAACTGTACTTTTTTTACACTCATACGACGGCAGGGGATATATATTTAGTTTGAGATTGATTTTATTATATATGTAGGCAGATTGAGTCTCATATTGACGTCTAGCAAAAACGGTTCGAATACCTGGGGAGTGGGCAACAATGTCTTTCCGTCTTCTCTTTTGAATATCGGGGTCATAAGGGATTGATTTATGGAAAGTTAATGTCACATTTAATATATATAATTTTCGAACTGACAGAAGGTTACTGATTTTATAAAGGTTGGTTGTTGGAAATCTAGAAGTTTTGAAGTATATCACCTTAAGCAGCAATCGCTGGGCTCTTTCAAGATCAAGGAATTTCATTTTTGAAGCCCCACCCCATACTGGGATACAGTACGTTATTACTGATTGTGTCAGGGTAGTATAGATCTTATTAAGTAGTTGTGGGGACATCAGATAACGAAGAGTTTTGAAGATCCAAATGAACTTTCTGACTCTTTTCATGAGTATCTCAATGTGCGGGTGCCACGACAATCTTTGGTCAACGACAATACCCAGATATTTTGTGGAGCTTACTTGTTCGATGTGCTGACAATCACAATTTAAAGAACAGCAGTTTTCCCTATCATGTATCCTGATACTGAAATCTTTTCCAGGTTGAGACCTCTGATTTGGGGTAAAGCAAATGAAGTTACTTTTAGTAGTATTGAGAGTTAAGAGGTTACCTCTAAGCCAGCCAGCTATTTCTGTAAGGCCTAATTCAGCAGCGGTTTTAACCTCATTCCATGATAATCCTGAATAAACAACCGCGGTGTCATCGGCGTATGAAAAAATTTTGCCACCATTGCTTTGCAGATTGCATAGATTATTTATGTAAATTAAGAACATTGTCGGGCCCAACACACTTCCTTGAGGAATACCGTAAAAGACGTCATCTTCAGTACTATTTAAATTTTCTATTTTAACCGTTTGTTTTCTATCTTTCAGGTAGCTTTCAAATAGTGAAAGGGCTGGGCCCCTTATACCTATATTTTCCAGCCTGCGGAGAAGGATCGGGACGGAAACGGTGTCAAAAGCTTTTTTGAGGTCCAAGAACACTGTAAGACATTTGTGACCCTTATCTACCCTATGTACGATTTCCGATGTCAGTGCAGTAACAGCATCTTGTGTTGATAGACCTCGTCTAAATCCAAATTGTGACTTCGATAAAACGTTGTATTTCTCTAAGAAACTAATTAATCTTTTATTTATAATTTTTTCTAATATTTTTGAAATGGCGGGTAGTACAGATATGGGTCGGTAGTTGTTGACATCGTTTACGTCCCCACCCTTGTGCACAGGAGTAACCACGGAGCGTTTGAACACTTTAGGAAAAATTCCTGTTCTGAAACAGAGGTTAGCTAGCTGGCTGATGAGTGGAACCACAAAGTCTCTCGCTATCTTAAGGTATCTTGTGGGTATACCATCGTAACCAGGTGCGCTTTCAGAGTCAAGACTCATGAGAACACTGTCCACTTCTTCTGGATCAGTCTCTGTTAGTAAGAAAGAGGATGTCCAGGTGTTAGAATATGAAGTAGTGATTACTGGTAAACCATTTTGGGTTATAATATTTTCAGCTAGAGATTGACCTATTGTAATGAAAAATGAATTGACACGGTTTAAGGAGTCCAAAGGTTGAGGTGTAATCTTAAGGAGGTGAGTATTTGAGGTTTTGGGTGTTTTGAATTGGGTGATTTCATTTATAGTTGACCAAAGATGTCTGGGATTTTTACTTGAATTTAATATTTGTTTTTTATAGTACTGTCGTTTTAGTTTTTTGATTAAATTGGAGCAGAAATTGCGAAACCGTTTATATGTTATTATTAAAATTAAATTAAAAGGGTCGATTCTTGTCTGGCGCTGCATTTTGTTTCTAAGTCCAATACATTTTACTGCACCCGGAGTAATCCACGGCTTTAGAGTTCTTTTACTACATGAAACAGTCCTAATTTTCGAATTTGAATGAAGAGACTCCCTGATCACTTCTACTAATTTCGTAGCGAAGATTTCTGGAAGTGTGTAAGTGCTGAAAATTGCAGTATCTATAGTAATAAGGCATTTATGAGCCTTTTCAAAATCGACAGTAGTTATAGACTTTGACTTAGTTTTTTGTACGTTAAACTGGCTGCTAGTTATGTTGAGGATAACCATGGCATGATCAGTGATAGTAGTATTAAGTACCGCTACTGATGCCGCATACTTAGTCTTGTCAATTTTCAGTACTACATGGTCAAGGCAACTTTGCTCCCTAGTGGGCAGGCTGTGACCCGGGAGAAGTCCATGGGCTGATAGCATATTCAAATAATTAAGCCTGTTTGATCTCTGAATCGATGTTTCTCTTTGTTTTTCAATTAAATTTATGTTGATATCGCCTGTTATAATGATATTTTTCTGAGCACAAGCAGCCAGGTGGTTATCAATCGAACTTATAAAACTGTCAGCACATACAGTCGACGGGGAGCGATATATACCTATAATGGTGAAGCAAGACATATATATTATATAATAAATGTATTACGCATTCGATTTTCAGTTTTGGTCCCATAGTGAAAGTGGTTCATAATAATTATGAGTATTGCGTTTATTCTATAACACATTGTATACAGGTTATACGTATCGATTATTATTATTTGGCAATCCATCTGACGATTAGATTTTTTCAGTGAATTATACTATTGTTCATGTGGCTTACCTCAAAGAAGAACCGATTGGTCCCAGTGGCGGCTTTAAGGGTGGCGAGTGGGCAACCACCCGGGGCCTCCCGCTGGCAGGGGCCTCGCGCGACCCGGTTTCAGACATTTTAAACGTTTTATATTTTTAGCAATAAAATACAGTTATTTCTTATCAAATTACAATTGTTTCAGCTTTATAATTTTACAAATTGGAAATTTCGTAGTTCATCTTGATTTTATCTAAAACTAACTATAAACTAGCTACCAGACCCTGGATGGGTAGCTAGTTTAAAAAAAATCCATGTGAAGCCTGCTTCATATAAATATTCTTTCATATAAACCTCGCCCTGACAACGTAAATAACAAACAAAACCGGTCATGCCGTTTATGAATTTTACGGAGACTAACGAACACTCAAATTATTTATTATACAAAATTTACTACTGACCGTATAGATCAAATTTTCTTAATGATCAAAAATATTTCTTGGTCGTTTGAGGTTTAAACTTTCGTTTCATATTAAATTTAAGAAACAAAGGCCTCGCAAGGGAATGCCGTCCGGCGCCTCGCAACGGTAAAGGCCGCCCCTGATTCGTTCCACCTCTAGATTAAGTTCTTTGCTCTACAGTAGATGTCACATGTACCTCACAGCAGAATTTTGTTATTGATTGAAAAAGGATGCTTATAAATCCATAACTGTCGAGAATCCATCAATTTTTCATTTTCATCTCAGGCTCGCGGTTGATCTTAATCTCGGGAAAGTATTCCCAAAACGTTTTGTGCGCATGCACGCGACCATATTTGTTACTATAGGTAGGTGCGCTCGAGTCAGAACTGCAACACAGCAAACACAAAATTATTATGATGAAAAGCGGACTGCTTAGTATAAATTGTAACAATAAAACGGCAACGAGTTGTTACTAAAGGCGCTACCCTACCTACTTACTAAGTATCTTCTAGGAATATACCCATTTAAAACTTTATTATGTTAAAAATAGGGGTTATATACTACCAATCACTGGCCTCTCACTGTTATTAAATAATCACTATCAATACATAGTATAAAACAAAGTCGCTTTACGCTGTATGTCTGTTCCTATGTATGCTTACATTTTGAAAACTACGCAACGAATTTCGATACGATTTATTAATATATAATATGTAGAGTGATTCAAGAGAAAGATTTATATGTAATATACGTGCATAATATAGTAGAGAAACACTGATCATTTTAGAGGTTTCTACTGTGTGTATTTTTTTTATTTAAAAAAAGGTACAACCGCGTTCCATACAAAGCATAACAAGGTACAAAATAACTTCTAGGGTTGCGGAATTTGTTCGAAAGAGTCACCGCAGACCTGGAACGCAAAGGGCACTTAGGAGGAACACTTATTGTTATCATCCTGGTCAGTAAGGGTTTGATACTCCCATCCGCATCCATGAAAAAAAAAAGTTATGAAATAACTTTAATTTTGGACATCGGTATCAAACAAAAAACGAAGAAACCATACCAGAAACATCTATTTAAGGGAATCATTTAGATATATATTATACTAGCTGTTCGCGACTTCGTTCGCGTGGACATCGGAAAAAATGTACGTACAGCTAATACCTCTCATAACCTGACCCCTATCAGAATTAAGTAAATAGGAAGAGGGTAATGCGGAACACCGACTGTGTTACCGCTTCCGTTAAAAAATCTGCTTAATCTGACTTTTAATATTCCCATTGCTGGGACACAGGCCTCCTCTCTAGGAGAGGGAATGGGCCGTAATCCACCACGCGGGCCCCGTGCGGGTTGGTGAAAGTCAAATGTCTACGATTTTTTGCTTCTAGGACATGCCGGTTTGCTCACGATGTTATCCCTCACCGTTTTGAGAGCAGTGGTGATGAAGTTAAATACACAAAGTAATGCGCCTGGCTGGATTTGAACCCGCGATCTATAATTAGTAAGTCAGCGCCGTTACCACTGGGCCACCACTGCTCCTGTTGCGGCTGCTGTAAAAATGCTGATCGCAATGTAAATGAACTTTAGCCACGCCTCAAAAATAAAATGATGTTTAGCCGGCTACTCATTAAAAATGTGCGACTTCAATTACATTGATGATATTTTCATCCTCACTTGTCAATGTAAAATGAAGAAAAAAAAAACTGTATAATACGATGGTTTACAAGAGCATCTTAGAATTTCGAGGTAGTCCCTTTCTAGTTTAGGAAATATTCAAAAACGAGTTTCGAAATTAAAGTTCTAATATACTTTTTTGTTTAGAAGTCTTTTGTATTTTTTTGTAAAAAGTTTTTCTAAACAGATTCTTAGTCATCAAACACATTATCAAGTGGTAACATAGGCATGCATAATGCATAGATAACAAATAAAATTAAGTAATAACAATCAGTATTTTATCGATAAAGTGATGATCAAGTCGATAATCGATTGTGCAAGTTATTGATATAAAAGGTAGCAGATGATCACTTGAAATTATCAGTCACTGTCAAACCATACACAATGTACTGCAAAGCAGTGTTAGCTTTCTGTCTACTCTCAGTAGTTCTGCAGGTAAGTTATTCTAAAACTCTAAATCTAATTCTTCAAGTTTTCATTCAATAATTTAATTAATACCGACCACTAACACGATAAAATTGTAATACTTAAAACCTTCCAACTTTGTCACTTAACTATTCAACTTGGCTACCTTTTTTCTGGATGGAAAATCATCAAATGACTTCTCCCGCTCTGGGCGGAGCGGAAGTGAGTATCAGACTCTTACTAACTACAACCCATCCGTGTTCCTCCTAGTGCCCTTTGCATGCCAGGGTCGCGGTGACTCTTTCAAACAAATTCCGCAACCCTAGCAGGCACTAATCTTATGGGGCCCCGTCTTCTTTGCGACGTTATATTTTTACTTAAGGAGTTTGTATTTCCAGAATGCCAGCACCTTGCCAATAGGGTCCCAAGGACTCTTAAACGCCGGCTGCAACCAGCAACTGGTCCCAGAAGCCATGCCAGGCTCCCCAATAATCACCGAGATCGTGCCATCCCTTCAATTCGGTGACGTCACAGTAACTGGGGACCTGCCAGTGACTGGCAGTATCAAAGTGAAGGGTGTCTTTCCTGTGTACGGGACCGTAGCAGTCGAAGGTGGGGTGCCCTCATGTGGATCTGCGGTGGTCAACACTGGCAGTGGGGTGGTTGCGCAGGTGGTTTAATTGTTAAAATAAATTATTTGTTTGATTATAAATTTTGTTTTTAATTTACTACTACAGCGCCTCGCGGGTTCTCCCGCGAGCGTAATAGGGTAGTTTACTAAAAAAATCTAATTAGTCCGTCGGATAGATTTCCAAAAAATATTGGAGACGGACTTTTTCTTTTTTCACGTAAACAAAAAATGAAGACGATACAGTGCGTTGAAAACTCGTGTGACGTCACTACTCGCTACAATTTTTACCGGGCCGTGACGTCACACGCTCCCGCTCCTGATCTTTGATGCTTTGCATCATCGTCAGTTTTTATAGATTTGATAAAGGAAAAAATATGTGTCCAACATTTTCTATAAGCCAACTGACGGACTAAACATAATCATATATTTTTTACTCAGGAAACATCCCTATTCCCGTTCCCGTAAGAATACGGGGATAAAGTATAGCCTATGTTACTCGCTAATAATGTTGCTTTCCATTTGTGAAAGCATGGTTAAAATCGTTCTTGTAGTTTCGGAAGTCAATCGGTACCAACATAGAGAATGTAACCACTAGAGAGCGTATAGGCTGATTTCTTCTAAGCACACGACTCACTACTGCGGGCCGGGGGACGAGGAAGGGTCAAGGTCAAGTTGCGTAGGTATGCCTATCGTTAGGGTTGCACTACTTCATTAGGGGAAAATAATCGATATCGATAAAATGGATTTTACATTATGAAAAATACTCAATTAAAATCATAGAAATCAAAATTAATTAATTACAAAAATAAACAGACATATCCTGTTATTATTGATTTTTAAAATGAATTATTTTGGTAGGTATATGTTTTTTGAATCAAAGTTTTAGGGTCCTTGTTCTTTATAAAAAAGAAAAACGAGCGTCTACATATTTCTGAATTATGTATCTTGCTTATTATACATTATATATAATTATATTATTAAATTATATCCAATCAGAGATTTTAAAACCGATCTAAAAATAATAAAATAACCGATCGGTCCCGGTCGGGGACAGAGAGAAACAAATAAATCCCGAAACTTGCATAAAAAATACTGACGAACTGAAAACTCCTCCTTTTTTAAATCGGTTAAAAGAAGACAGGTACTTATTTTATCACAGTATGTGAATAGAATAAAAACACAGTTTTTTCGATATCGACTTTCAGCTAGCTATTATTGACACCACTATTTTTCTCGATAAAAATACAATGAGAAAAAAAGGGATAGAAGCATTAGGATTGTCTAATGAAAGAACGAGACGTTTCCAAAAGACATCAACGCGGAACTCAACAGTGTACTCGTTCACCCCAAACACCATTTTAAATAGACCCCCGCGGTGACTCATAATCTGATTAAATCAAACATAATTTTCGTTCGCTTTACTTATCGATGAAAAGTTATGGCATCCTTTTTGTATCTAGATGTCTTGGAATGCTTCCCGCACCATTTCACCGCGCATGAAGGCATTTGCATACGATAAAATTGCATAAAAAGTTATCAAAATTTGAATTAATCTAGCGTGTACACAGGTCTGACACTTGGTCACAACTAAAATGGTTACTCTTACCGTAGCCTATTTATAGGCGACAAAATACTAATCATTTTCGAGCGTCAGGGCACTGTATGCGCAGTCAAGTGGTTATATTGTCTTTGGGTACCAACAACAACAAAAATATTTTGCTCTTTATAATATTAGTATAGATTGGACCATATTGATACTCGGCGACATCCATTTAGACTGAGTTGATTGATGCGGTGATGTCCATGACATTTGGGACCACCGTTTATAATGGTATAAAATAACTTGTTCTCACAATATCACTACAATAATTAGCAAAAAACGGGTTACGGCCAGCCGCGTGTCACGCAATGTTATTGTTTTAAAATTTTGTTTCCTTTTATTTGTGTCTACATACATTGTGTGTCAGATGTGTACATCTGTATGAGCAAAATAAATTCATTTTCTTTCTTTTTTTTCTTTCGTCTTTCTTCTTTCTTCTTTCTTCTAGAAACACACAATGTATCAGTAGATATAAATAAAAGAGTGATACAGGTCTTTTGATCAAAAGAGCTATATCTCTCTTTTATTTTCAGTGAGCTACATTTCGCATGTCTGGTAAACAATCTGGTTAATGATGTAAGACCGAAATTTATGATTTTGTAATGTCATCAGATGTAAGAGGCTTGGGTCGCCCTAGGAAGAACACGGATGGGTTTTAGTCAGTAAACGTCTGACACTCCCTTCTGCTCCGCCCAGAGCGAAAGGAGTCATTTGATGATTTCCCATCCAGAAATAAAAAAAGATAACACAGCGAGAGCGACTCTTGTTAGAAGCGTAAATCTTTGGACTTAGGCTTCCCCCAACAAAGCCGACAGACGTCCTTTGAACTTTTTTTTTATTGTGAAATGGATTTGCTCTTGACTCAAGTCTAGGTCACAAGTGACAGAAAAAAGTCTACGTTAGAATGAGCTTACCCAGAAGAAGCCTGTTCACTCTAACTTTGAAGAGATTAGGATTGCTTGCGTTCGGAAACACAGACGCAGGCAGAAAGTTCCACTCCTTTGCTGTGCGTATTATAAAAGATGATTGAAAGTGCTTGGTGCGAATTGGTGGAATAGCAACAAGGTAGGGATGGTAACCTACAGTGCGTCTATAGATGTCCTATGGTAGAAGGGGGCCAGTGGGGTGAGGACGTGGTGGTCGTGGTAGTCGTGGTGTCCTTTCTTCCAAAAGACGTATTTCGACTAGAATTGATGGTGTGCTTTATGAGGCAGTCTTGGTATATTCAGGCCGATTTCGTCAAGCTTTATTTTTACCTTTTAGATCGATTCATGTGGCTGTTATTATTTAACCGTGAGCTCCTCCGTAGCTGGGATAATAACTAACACAAAAAATCAAGATCCAATCACAAGCTGTAATTGTATTTGTGTCCTTCTATAACAATCTCGCAATCAAGTATCCCCTTATCCCGGCTAACCCCGGGGATCTCACTTAATTTGCCTTTTTTTAGGATTCCGTAACGTAAGATAGATACCTAAATTATGTTGTAAATATCTGTGGGCTGATTAAAAAGAAGATAATCGTTTCCCGCGACTTCGTATGCGCATATTCCTTTCGGTTCAAGCGGTGCGGCTATGGAATGCCTTGCCCGTGTCGATAAGGCGTGCTCAATCTTTGTCCATTTTTAAACCAATGGCCAAAATCGCTACCTCTCTCTTTAATCGTTTTTATTTAGGTTCTATGCTTTTTGTTTCATAATTATTATTGTATATACTTATTTATGATGTATTTATTGTTTATATAATTAGTACACCTAAGACTACCTTAAGTACTGTATTTTCTTTTTCTCATTCAAAGCCATCCAAAGGTTGTCTTGAAAAGATCGCTTTTAGTGATAAGGCCACCCATTGTGTCATCCTATGTAATATTTTCTTTCTCTATATTTTCTAGTAACTTGTATGGTGTACATAACATACATAATCAGCCTTTTAACGTTCCCACTGCTGGGACACAGGCCTCCTCTCTAGGAGAGGGAATGGGCCGTAATCCACCACGCGGGCCCAGTGCGGGTTGGTGAATGTCACATGTCTTCGATTTTTTGGTTCTAGGACATGCCGGTTTCCTCACGATGTTTTCCTTCACCGTTTTGAGAGCAGTGGTGATGCAATTAATTACACAAAGTAATGCGCCTGGCTGGGTTTGAACCCGCGACATATAATTCGTAAGTCGGGGCCGTTACCACTTGGCCACCACCGCGCTTGGTGTACATAATAAAGAGTATTTATTCTATTCTTTTTGTATTCCGATTTCTCCGTTCCCGTAGGAATTTCGAGTAATCCTCTCTTAATGCTCCCGTCTGCTACACTCTTCAAGGAAGCTATATACATGCCAAATTTCACCGTTCTACGACCAGTAGTTTCGGGCAATCATCAGTAACGGATGAGTTTCATACATATATGGCACCGAAAAATGGCAAACTTCTTAAGATTATAAAATATCTTGAGAGATTGTAAACACTCGATCAACTGAACATTTGGATCAGTGTTTTTAGCATCAAATTTGATAGTCTGTAATCTCTCGATCTCGAAGTCATTCCAAGAAATTATAGTAGAAAAGCAATACCATTCGAACCTAACCTATCCGTTACAGGGAGTCCTTAGTTCCCTGTACCTTAAGTTCTGCTACTTGGCTAGGTCACAAAATCCGATAAATTGTAGAACCGTACACTGATAGGTCGCCAACATGTTGTCAGTTTATGTCAGTTCACAATTTCTCGGAATGATTTCAAGAGATTATTGACTACCAAATTATGATGCATACAAAACAATTCTAAATGTTCAGTTGACAATTTATCG
Organism: Hecatera dysodea; assembly: GCA_905332915.2. Lineage (NCBI taxonomy): Eukaryota > Metazoa > Arthropoda > Insecta > Lepidoptera > Noctuidae > Hecatera > Hecatera dysodea. The sequence continues at coordinate 3,566,484 of HG995314.1, forward strand.
AGAGTTTAAAATTTCTCAAGGTATTTTATAATGTTACGCTTTTTACAGTTGTCCGATGACACATATTGGTTTCTGATATCACGCCATTACCTCTCGAAAGGTTAGGTAGCGGTCATCCTATGACACACAATAATTAGAATGAAAAATAAATAAATAAATTACGCCACTTACGTTTAATTCACATGTCCGACCCGGCCAAAAACCGGCGGGAGCGGACTTCCAGGAAAACAGATATTCCAGGTGATAAAATGCTGGAACGCTTTGTAGAAGTACCGAGAGATTGGCAAACGCTGAAAAATATCGCGTCAAATTGTGAACATGGCAAGATCGTACAATATCGCGTAAAATTGTGAACGTGGCAAGATCGTGCAATATCTCGTCAATTTGTGAACATGGCAAGATCGTACAATATCGCGTAAAATTGTGAACGTGGCAAGATCGTGCAATATCGCGTAAAATTGTGAACATGGCAAGATCGTACAATATCGCGTAAAATTGTGAACGTGGCAAGATCGTGCAATATCGCGTAAAATTGTGAACATGGCAAGATCGTACAATATCGCGTAAAATTGTGAACGTGGCAAGATCGTGCAATATCGCGTAAAATTGTGAACATTGCAAGATCGTACAATATCGCGTAAAATTGTGAACGTGGCAAGATCGTAAAATATCGCGTAAAATTGTGAATGTGGCAAGATCGTACAATATCGCGTAAAATTGTGAACGTGGCAAGATCGTACAATATCGCGTAAAATTGTGAACGTGGCAAGATCGTAAAATATCGCGTAAAATTGTGAATGTGGCAAGATCGTACAATATCGCGTAAAATTGTGAATGTGGCAAGATCGTACAATATCGCGTAAAATTGTGAACGTGGCAAGATCGTACAATATCGCGTAAAATTGTGAACGTGGCAAGATCGTACAATATCGCGTAAAATTGTGAACGTGGCAAGATCGTAAAATATCGCGTAAAATTGTGAACGTGGCAAGATCGTACAATATCGCGTAAAATTGTAAACTATTTTTTCTTAAGACACGCATATATTGAAAAATATTGAATTCGGATGCAGTTTACTGTAAAAAAAATGTTTTTTTTTTTCATTATAATATATCAAGAAATTCTTCATCTTGCGGAGTCTGCAATTTCCTGGTGAGAGATGGATATTTATATAAATATACGAATAAATTTTGCTATATTAAAATTGTTTTATGTGTACATCATTTGTTTCCGGTCCTTAGTATATAAATAAACACGAAACATTACCGTCTTTTTACGGTTATCGGGTAAGAAATAAATCTTCCGAAAATTGTCCGTGGACCACATGATCGTAACTCTCGTAGCACAGGTTGGGCTACGCCGTAGCACATTGCGTAGTTCCGTAGCTGCATAGGTTACTTAGTGATTTTTACCCGACAGCCCAAGAAAGAGGGTTTTATTTTTGAAAGAATGTATGCGTGTGTTTATTTCTCCAACATGCCCTGTAGACGGCTGGTAAAGTATAAAACAAATGAGGTTTCATTACATTTGTCTGAAATGCCTCAGTGACGTACGCAATAATGATTTTTGAAAAAAAAACAAAGGAAATCTACATTATCAACGAGTAATATAGCCTAAATTTAATTCTCGTTTTCCCATAGGAACGGGGACTACGCAGGTGAAGCCGCGGGGCGCTGCTAGTCTATACTAATATTATAAAGAGGTAAAGTAACTATGTGAGTTTGTGACGTTGTAAGGGGTAATCTCTGGATCTACAGAACCGATTTCAAAATTATTTCACCAACAGAAAGCTACGTTATTGTGGAGTGTCATAGGCTATATTTTATCCCCGTATTGCCACGGGAGCGGAAACAACGCGGGTGAAACCGCGAAGCGCTGCTAGTACTTTATAAAGCGGACCGCTCGACATTAGTATGAACCTGGTAACAATTCGACCTTGATAGGGCCGATATTACGTAACAGTAACAGCGAGCAGTCTTGGCAAGCTTCATAGTCTGATAATTTATCAATGTTTAGTTCGTGGGATAGTAAAATATTCACACTATGTCCTGGATTGGGACATAGATATTTTTATTTAAAAGGGGTTGCTGGTGTTTTACAAATAACCCTGTATAGTGTCCCGCCTCTTAAATATTAAGCGGAAACTTAGAATTTGTGCTTATTTTTTGTTTATATGCGAATCTTTAATAACTAAATTTATTTTATTGTTTAACTAGGGTATTGTAAAAGTTGCAGACAATCTGACACCAGTGTCAGCATGGGGACGTTTTCCAAGCTACTGACTTGTGCAGGTCGAATAGGCAGTCGCTTTATGTAAAATACTGGTATTCAGCTTCAAGCAACTAGTCTGGAAGTCGACCCTGACATAGTTAAAAAAGGCTAGGGTATGTGAAAGAAATGGTTCGGCTACCATTAAAGTTAGCTTCATATGTATGTATATTTAAGCGGCCTTAGGAAGAGCTCGTGGCTAAATATTAAAAGCCGCACGGATCGATCTACAAGGTGAAGCAACGCTTGCCGGGGTTGGTCTGTGTATGGATGACCGTCTTAACATATCGAGATTCCTCCGTGCCTCGAAAAGCATGCTAAGTTATTGGTCCCGGCTGTCATTTGTAGATCTTCGGCAGTCGTTATGGATTGTCAGAAGCCAGAAAATCTGACACCAGTCTTGCCAAGAAGTACCATGTTACCGTGTTAACTGATTGATGGGCTGTGGTCTGGTAGGCAGTCGTTTCACATAAAATACTGGTATTCAGCTGGGTCCTGAGCAGTGGTGGCCGAGTAGTAACGGCCCCGACTTACTAATTGTATGTCGCGGGTTCAAATCCAGCCAGGTGCATTAATTTGTATAATTAATTTCATCACCATTGCTCTCAAAACGGTGAAGGAAAACATCGTGAGGAAACCGGCATGTCCTAGAACCAAAAATTCGAAGACATGTCATATTCACCAACCTGCAATGGGCCCGCGTGATGGATTGCGGCCCATTCCCATTCCTAGAGAGGAGGCCTGTGTCCCAGCAGTGGGAACATTAAAAAGCTGATTATGCTTGGTCCGGTTTGACTGGGAGTCGACCCCAATATAGGGAAATAAGCTAGGCAGATGATTATGTTTTAAGTGGCTACAGGTTGCAATCATTTCTTAACACAGTGTTATTTATGAAAAAGGTACGTGACTTATCAAACTTACAAACATATTAATTAGAACGCAATGAAAACAATAACGTTTTTTAAAGAAATATATTTCACTCACATGTCGATATCATAGCGATACATATTTTTACACAACGTTTTGCAAAATAACTATTAGTTTTTTTTTCAACTGGCAACACTTCATGAAAATAGATCTACACATTTTGACATATTTTACAGTTCCAAAACAAAAAAAAAATCATATAAAACAATTTACAGGACAAAATACATGGTAAATAAATATATACATATAAGCGTTATAATTTTAGAACAAAAATGTCTCTATTATTGACGAAACTTTCAAATGATTTTATCAATGTTGCCAGTTATAAAATCAATATTTGAAGTCCTAGCGATTTAAAATACAGAAAAAATAACAAATTAAATATTCTCAATGTTCGGTACTATTGCAACAACCAAATAACAAAATAAATCGTAGTTACTCGTATTATAGGTACATACACAATAATGCACTAAAAATATACAACGTCGACATATTTTTTGTGACTCAGTAAAACATTTTTAACCGAGTCACAAAAAGCAGTCTCAATCATACATCATTCGGTAATCACACTTACACAATTTTACGGCATATTTTTCAATAGTACGACATTTTTTACTAAATTTATGGCCGTTTGACATTTCTTCTTTAGGAAAGCTGTTCATTTTTATTCCTCTGGTAAAAGTTATCTGACTATTGTAAAAAATAGGCCTTAAATCATATGATGCGTCAATCTGAGTCAAATGTTTGTTAGACGATATTTAGAAAGAAAGGCATGAAGATGTCAAAACAAGTAATTTTTGAATTTTAGAAACACCAAAATCTAAATGTTGAAATGCTCGCGTTTAACCATTATCTCACTTGATGGCAGCTATGTTCGACAATGGAGCACGTTTGTCTAGAAGATAAATGAATTCACCATATACTTGAAAATCAGCAGTTTCTAAATGTGAACCCTTCTTGATATATCTACAATTCTATTTTTTTTTTCAAGGCTAAAATACCAAACCTGAGGCGACAAAGGAACTGTCAGCAGTTAGAAAAAAAATCATGTTCCATTTTCATTTGAAATAGCGCCGTTTTGGAATGACAGAATTATCTATCAGAATAATAATGATTATAATCTAAAACTTAGTTGGTGATAGCGTCTACGATAGACGCTATCACCAACTAAATCTTGAACTGCCTCGGTGTTTACTGTAAAAAGGGTCACACACAGTTTTTGTCAGAAATAATTTGTATCCATAGCCTCCTTTACTACAGACATCATCTTAACAAACATATCACCTATACAGACCGTCATATACACACCTCACCCTTCTTATAAGATGTAGCTGAACCCAAGACCGTTGTAGGCACCGCAGCCACAACCACAGCCTCCATAGGCTACAGTAGGAACTGATACGGGCACAGGAACAGTAGCTACGACATTCGGGTTCAACGGCAAGCTTTCAGCCAGCAAGCTGCTAACGGTCAAGAGAGAGAGGGTATCAGCCAAGTTAGCAGCCACGCTGGGTTGGGCGACGGTGGAGTAGACCGGGGTGTTCAGGAGTGGAGCGGAGATCAGAGGGGCAGCGCAGCCGCAGGGACCGGTTCTGATGACTTGGCTGTAGGCGTTCTGTTTTGAAAAAAGGAGCTGTTAGGTTTTTCTGAGATAAAGTGGAGAGTCGGTGATTTTGTGGTTTGATACAGTCATGTAACTTGAAAGTATTTAGTGCATTTGTAATCATATTTTGATATAGATTAATAATCATATTTTTATTAGAAGCAAAAAATAATAGGTGGGTAATTTAAGCACTGGACGGCATTCATTATCATGTATTGAAAAAACGAATAAAAAAAGCATGGAAGAAGGAAACATATTTCGCCAACCACAAATCAATTGGGATAACGTATGATGAAGGGACACAAATTTATAAAAATGTAAACATAACGTAAAATAATAAAAAAATAAGAAAAGAATATTTACCTGGATCAGAACAGCAGCCACAAGAACAAATGCGAAGGATTTCATTTTTTTTTTTGGTTTTTTGTTGTTCTTCAGAAGAAAACTTTGAATGTACTTTCCCTCAAGTTTTACCCAGTATTTATACCAAAATATTTCTTAATAAATTGACTAATATTAAGGTTTTATCAATTGTAGTGCTAAGTTTGTCAACTAGCTTGTACCTATTACCTAGTAGGTAAGAATATATTGCACTAAATGGAGCAATCCTAGGTTGATAACGAGAATTTATTAACATTCATGCATTGTTAGATTGGCACGTGTAAATATTCAATGTTTGCTAAAATATAGAACTCATCAAAAATGCTTATAATAATGGGCTTAAGAATTGAGGTATTCCTCGAAGCGCTACGTTTTTGAGGCGCACCTTATGAGGCGCTCCTTTTTTATTCCTCGAAGCGCACCTTTTAGTAGCGCTCCTAATAAATATTTATCGGGAGCGCTATTAAAAGGTGCGCTCTAAAGAATAAAAAAGGAGCGCCTCATTCGGTGCGCCTCAAAATGGTAGCGCTTCGAGGAATACCTCTAAGAATTTCTGTCAAGTCATGCCACTGAATCACTAAATACCTAAGAATTTTATTATAGTTGTTCAGAACTACATATTTTTACTTCGCCTTGTTTTCAGTAGTAGTTGTACGTCACAAAAATATCTCGTAAAGTAATAAAGTCAGTGAGTCCAGAAAATGACAATGGAGGTCATACTTTCGACTAAAATCTTATCACCACGATTTAAAAAGGTGACGTTACAGCACAACGCCATCTGTTATCTAATAGTGGTACCAAACTAATGACAAAATAATGTTGACTTTAGAATAAGATTTCTATGTCATGTAATAATACCTAGTTATTTATGCAGATTAGATAGTACCGGTCAAAGGTATTAAATCTTTTACTACTGTACTGAACTATTATGACTGAATTAGCCATTTCAAACTTGATTAATTTAAATTCCTGCCAGGAAACTCTTCCTGCCGGGAGAGATAGCGGAGAGATATAAGGTATATTTTAGGTTTCAATTCCGGGAAACTGAGGTGAGGGAACCTTTTTTATGGCAGGCATCCTTAGCAATGTTTTTTATTGTCAGATAGATATGCTCTTGACTCTAGTCTAGGTCGCAGGTGACAGAGATAAAGTCGACGATGGAATGAGCTTACCCAGAAGAAGCCTGTTCACTCTAACTTTGAAGAGATCAGGGTTGAATGCGTTCGGAAACACAGACGCAGGCAGAGAGTTCCACTCCTTTGCTGTGCGCATTATAAACGACGACGTTTTGCATGAGTTACCTACATTTGTGCAGAGTGCAACAACCGACACTGTCTTAAGATGTTTTATAAAAAAATATCAAACGACTAATGACAGTAGTACGGTCTCTAAAATCTAGTCATATGCACGTACGTATACTAGTATTTCCCTAAGTCGCACCAATAACTGAGAAGGACTTAAGTCTCAGACTCTAGACTAAAACCCATACGTGTTTCTCCAAATGGCCTATGCGTTCCAGGGCCGCGGTGACTCTTTCGAACAAATTCCAAAACACTGACAGGCAATAGTTCTAGCGGGGCCCCGCCTTCTATGCTGACATTTCTTTAAGGCGCGCGTGGAGCTCAAAGCGCCGTCGACCCAGGCCTGGTTGTTATAGTACGGACCATGGATTGAACCAGGGCCTGAAGCGAGGCGTCACCGCTGTCGATCGCCTTGACGAGGACACGGCTTTGCTTTGCCCACGCAGGGCAAACTTCCACCGTATGCTCCAGATCTTTTTGCGAACCTAGAATTCCTAAAATGTTGCTGTGGTTACCACCGGGGCTATCACAATCCAGAAGAGGAAACTCCGCCTTTCGTAACTATATTTTAGATTAAAGCAAATAAAAAAATCCTTATCAACCTTAATCAACTTTAATTTTAACATAAGTAAAAGTTACTTACACAAAATAACGTCGCTTAAATTCAAAACCCACGGATGTCATAAACTTTTCAGAAGAGCAAATAAACTGGTTAGCAGCACGTAACTCAGTTTTGTGAAAAAAGTTACGCGCTGTTGCTATAGCAATAAAACTGAGTTACGCACTGTACCTGCGGTTTCGTACATAACTGACACGCGACGTTTTCTATTTTCAAATTAAAAAAAAAAAAGCGTCCGACGATGCGTCCTGTGATTCACTGTAGTAATGACACATTTAAACGTAAGTATTTCAATCAAAATTTGAATTCTGCGGTGTTAGAACTTAAGCGACGATAAAGCACAGGCGTTATCTTATTTTAAACCGACTTCAAAAATAGGAAGATTTCCTCAATTCGACTGAATGTTTTGTCAACATAGCTCATTTATGTTCGCATATTCCGTGTTTAAAGGAAAATACGAGAGGTTTAGTGAAAAGATAGATTCTACTATCTCATAGAACCTTACTACGCGACGATGCGACAAAATGTAGGCCCAGGCAGGTTCTTTGTTGTTCCTATTAGATCCTGTTTAGACAAGGTAATAATATAATAGACCACCCATAGTAAAAACCCACTGACCATATCTTTAAATAAAATTGTTTTTGTCAGGTCCTCGATTATTTGGTGTTAAACTTTCATAAAGTAACCTTGTATCAAAATATAAATAGTAACTAGATTATTTTGTCTATTTCACTTAGAATGATAAAGTTTACCAATAAGCTGATTATCAAAAAGAATTTCAATTTAAATTCTTACAAACGAAATTCCGTTGCCATTCTGTTTTTTTTTATCAGATATTGACGCGACACGTCATTCTTATGTCATTGTGTTATCGATTATTTTTGTTGCAATATCGTAATCGATAAAAATGACATATACAAAACGTTGCGATTATAATCGGTTGATTTATTGATCGATTAGTATTTATTGACGTTTGTTGTGTTTTAAGTTATTACAGAAAATGTTTAACAGAGTAATATTGATTGGCTTTTGTGTGATGATAAGTGTGAGTAAATTACTTTTTTCAATTCAAATAAATTGAGGGTAGTAATAAAATTATTCTTAAAGAGTAATAAAATTCTTCTTTAGATAAGAAGAATTTTAATACTCTTTAAGAATAATTATTTTATTACTTGTTTTTTTTTTAAGTTTATCAAGCCCCATATTTTATTTATATTTATTTATTCAGATAACCATTTGTCCATAATATAGTATAAACATGATCGCTTACAGAATAGAATATATTTATTTATTTGCGATAAAAAATCTGATCAACACGCTATGACCAATAGCGCAACGGCGCAACTTTGTTTGTGCCACATTTTTCATGATCGCTCGTCTCCTATTGGTCTGAATCTCAATAATTGGAGCGATTTTAACTTAACCAGTTAAAATCGCTCCAATTATTTAGATTATTCAATTTTAGAATGCAAAATAATCTTAAGATTAACCCCCGACGCTAAAAGAGGGATGTTATAAGTTTGACGTATCTGTCTGTTTGTCTGTCTGTGGTTCCGTAGCTCGCGAACGGATGAAGCGATTTCAATTAAGTTTTTTTTTTTATATGAAAGGTAAGTTACGGGCGAGTGTTCTTTGCCATGTTTGATGAAAATCGGTTTGAGCCGTTTAAAAGTTGTGGGAGGTGAAAGCTGGGAAGAATAAATTAATGTCTGCAAATATACACGAGTGGGGTCTCAAACGAATATATAATTATGATGATGAGTCATCAAGTGTACTTATAAAATGTATAAAATATAATTAAATTTAAAATTTAAAAAACCCCCGACACAAAAATCTAAGTGCGCTTTAAAAAGTAAAAATAATAAAAAAAAAACTCAATCTTAAAGTACCTAAGTATGTATTTATAATTCTAAAAAAATACGTCACGTTGGGGGGCCCAACCCACTTCCTCAGTTTTTTTAAATAATTTAATGGTTGCTCTCATTTCTTGGTTTTGATTGTAAATTTTGGCAGACATATTGTGTTAAGTACTTTGGAATACTTTGATTCGCATATTTATGTTGTATAAATATCCAAATCAAACTATTTCAAAGTACTTAATTCAAAATCTATTTTTTTTTCAGGATGTTACCACACAGGCTCTCGACAACGTACCACCGCCGAATCCAGTGATCATTCAGGAACCGAAGCCATCCACTTCAACTGCCACAGATTCAAAATGGGACGAGCTCATGCCAGCATTACAATCACTCAAAAACAATTCCATTAAAAAAGAAAGACTATACAATATCGTCAAGATAATAAAATTCCTTCTCGCCACTGATAATGAAGACAAAAGCGAGCGTAAAAAAATAATAGAAGTAATTAAAGAAAAAATCAAAGAGCCTGAAGATAAGTTCCCTGGTCCAACTGTGCCACATTTTGACAATATTGTAGAAGAAAGATTGAATAGTGTAGAGGAGGTTATTGATGATAAGTCCTACATACTTGATAAAAATAAAGAGAAGAATAACACAAAAATCAAAGACACACCAGCACCCAAAAATAAAATTGCCGATTTTAGCAAGATTCAGGCTAAAATTGATATAGCTTTAGCCAAATTGAAGGATCAAAACCAGGATTCAGAAATCCAAACACCAAAACTGGTGCCAATATTCAGACCAACAAATTGTGGCAAAAAACAAAATGATTTCAACCCAACACTTTATGAAAATCCGAAACAATTAGGGAACTTGGTTTCTGGGCAAACTGTTATGAACCCTATAACAAGTCAGTCTATGTTCAATATACCTTGTCAGAGAGCATCAGACATTCTGGAAGAGACTGCGAATTTCCCGCTGCCAAGAGATATCTTCTGTAATAATCCAGCAGTGAATTTGAACTCTTTGGCTAAAAACGCAAAGTTGAATTTGGATGATCTGCCTTTTGAGAATATTGTGCCAAATTCCATAACTTGTGTGGACTCCGATGACTCGATCGCTATACTTTTTAAGCCTAAAACGATATCGTTGATGCAATTGTATGGGAATTTGTTGAAGAAGATCACAATGACAGTCTTAGTTCCTTACTACGTTTCTAAATTGGCTTTATAGAGTGCTGTGAAGGTTTTATTGGCAATTTACTTTTAAGCGTTAATTTATTCTATTTTTAAATAAATATTATAATAAATATCATATTTAAATTATTGCTTTGAATTGAAAATTTTAATGACTTTTAATTTTAACATAATTATCAAAAAGACCTTTGACCAGACAGCCGTCCTAAATTGCACACTTTAAAAATTTAATTAATGTTTTTCCTATTCATAAAAGAAAGAAAAATAACGAAAGCTATCGGTATCAGTTTTTAAATTTGGGAGGCCAAAAAGGTTCCTATCTCAGCATATGTTGCTATATTAAAAAAAAACCGTTAAGCAAAGAGTATAATATATTATGACCATAAGTACTCAACCCCTTATGAAGAAAAAAGATGTCTTAAGCAGCCATGCCATAATGTTTGTCCATGGTTACAATATTTGCAAAATGTTTTCAACTAACAATTTCCTCGTAGCATGTAATTATGTATGTTGGATTCAGGAAGTCACCCCTTTCCTAGAGCCACCCTTTAGCAGCCCCAAATTTTTGGAACTTGTCCAAATCCTGACACGCCCTTACACAGTAAAGTATTGAGATTTTTTTATTCGCTGCAGTATGTCGTCTGATTACCTATGTACCTACTTATTTGGAATCCGTTTTCTACCATTCCCTCATCTAGAGAGGAGGCATGTGTCCCAGCAGTGGGAACGTTAAATGGCTGATTATGCTATTATGTTATGAAAATTAAAGGTGCTTTTGACGAAATAAACGCTCCATAAAATTGCACGAATACCGCCCATATATTAAAAACTAGCTGCTGCCCGCGACTTCGTCCCCGTGGAATCCCCGATTTTAAAACATTCTTTATCGCAGCTCCGCTCCTATTGACTTAAGCGTGATGTTATATAGCTTAAAGCCTTCCTCGATAAATGGTCTATTCAACCCAAAAAGAATTTTTCAATTCGAACCAGTAGTTCCTGAGATTAGCGCGTTCAAACAAACAAACTCTTCAGCTTTATAATATTAAAGTATAGGTTAAATTGAAACAAAAAATCTTCTGGAAAACTCCGAGTTCCATCACAATATTTTAAGAGCAGCTCGAATAACAATTGATTTAAGGAGTAAGTTTTACTTGGAGGGTCTGTTAGTTACAAAGTACTCTGTATACATATACTAACAGCTGCCATTTTAAAAACGCAAGCATAACAATGAATAATACACATCGAAACAAAACACTGTTGCACCTTGCACTGTTGAAACTATTTAGTAACATGACACGCGTGAGATAAAGCACATTTCTGCTGAGCTGTAGAAATACTGCATTTCTTAATACGTTTTATCAGTCGACTATGTATTGCGACTGTGTATAAATTAGTCATTGACTGAATTGAAATCTAAGTGGTAGGTAAGTCGTTGCGGAATTTCTTTGAAAGAGTGACCGTGGAGTGAGAAGGGTCACGGTTGGGTTTTAGTCAGTAAGAGTCTGACACTCCCTTTCGCTCCGCCCAGAGCGGGAGAAGTCATTTGATGATTTCCCATCCAGAAAAAAAAAGTGGCAGGTTGTTTTTCCAGTGGGTGACGGGACCCGATAGGGCCAGTACCTTCCAGGGTTGCGGAATTGGTCGCAGGTTCCGCGGCTTAGTCAGTAAGAGTCAAATCAAATCTAATGCGTTTCTTTAGAGCAATGGTGGCTAAGTGGTAACGGGTCCGACTTACGAATTGTAGGTCGCGGGTCCAAACCCAGCCAGACGCATTACCTACTTCAAAAGACACTACAAAAGAAAAGAATCCTGTTTCTCAGCTGAGAAAAATAAAAATGCCTTTTTATCAAATATGTCTCCTTTGGTATTTTTAAAACGTTATTCCGATCATCATTTCAGTAGAAAGAAGTCCACATTTGGACACATACATACATACTTCCTCCAACTGTCGTCAAATCGACTAGTCCTATGCTTCTGTTATTCAGCGGACTCCCGCTGAATGCAGCCCACCTATAGATTGTCATCATCTGCCTTTTCCCTGCTACTTTGGGGTCCCAGTCAAACCGGATTCAGCTTAATACCAGTATTTTACGTAGAGCACCTGCCTACCAGACCTCCACAACCCATCAACCGGGTAACACGGTACTTCTTGGTAAGACTTGTGTCAGATTTACTGACTTCTGATAATCTGTAACGGCTGCCAAAGATTTACAAATGAGAGCCGGTATCAACGGCTTAACGTGCTTTCCGAGGCAAGGAGGAATCTCGATATTTTAAAATCCCATCCACAGACCAACCTCGGAAAGCGTTGCTTAACCTTGAAAATCAATTCGTGCGGCTATTATTATTTAGTCATGAGCTCCTACCTACAGATAGTATTCGTATTAAACTTGATCGGAAACTAACTACTTTTGGTGCTTGAAATTTCAAGATTTCCTGTCTATTTCCCCTACATAGTCACCAATTTCATCTATGTCCTAATTTCCGAGTCTTAAAATCATTAATACAGAAGAACCCATCATAACTGCATACAAAACAATGTACAAGTACTAGGTAGACATAGCTACTATGCGGCATGGCGCGCCGCCGTTCGACCTATTTGCAAGTACACTGACCCAATTCAGTTCTAGGAAATCAGGCACGTTGCTTCATTCAAGAGATTTCTAAGCACATTTCCACGTGTTTCTCTATTGCTTGTAAATGTCTGATGCAATCAAAAGTCGACCATATAGACTTGCTTTGGACCTAAATAAAAAAAAAATCAGCAAAATTTTTCAGAATTCCGCTTCGTACAGTTCTCCCTGTCAAAAAATGTAAGCTAATTTTTAACGGAGGTTTAACGGAAGTTTCCGTTATTTTTTACTCTTCTGGAAAACTCTCCTCTTCCCTTATTGACTTAGCTTTGCCTGATAGCCTGAAAAATTTAAAAAAAGCTATGGTTGGTTAATTTGAAGTTATTTAATTCTTTCCAAATTAATACCTAGTAGGTATACTGAAGGCAGCTAAAATCCTTTGTAAGAATGCAATTAGTCTCGGGAATTAGAAAGGTATGGAGTCACAATGCCCGCTCATACTAGATTCCTCTTTTTTTTAAAATCTATATAGCGACCCACTCAGTCTTTGCACGGGTGCAAATTATACACACAAACCTTCTTTGTTTATCGCTCTTTCATTTATTGAAAACCATATCAAAAACCGATTTGAGGTATAAAAGAAATAAGCAGGACAAACAGACATATTATGCAGTCAGCGACTTCGTTTTATACTATTTAGACAAAAGAGACACCAATACTTAGTAAGTAGGTTACCTATTCAAGTCAAGCCAAGTGTTCAATTTCAGATCTTTATCCAGATATAATATACATAATATACGTATAAATATAAATGTTTTGACGATGGTAGCCTCCTTCGTTGCAGGTCACTGGCAGAAAAGTTTGTCGATAGAACTTTGGAAGTGTCTGACAAAAGAATAAAGAGTATTTTGAATTAAGAATACGGGAAATATGCTTTGTTTTATATGAAAAGTCACAAAAAAAATTGAAAATGAAAACAATATATCTAGTTTTAATTTCGGCGAATATTAGTGGGTTGCAGGTATGCACCTCCCTCCCGCCCGCTATATTATGCACATGCAAGATTACTAGGCAAATGCAAGGATTTTAACCACATGCAGGAAGGCAATGCAATTTTTTTTTTTTTGATGGTGTTGGGTTTTGCTTTGCCTTCAATTTTAAAATGGATTTCCGCAAAGTAACGCCTGACTCAATCAATTTTATGAAAAGTCACGTAGTAGCGCTCTTATATGGCAGATGCAGAATAAGTATGAAATTAAATCCAAATCCGTGTTTCATTCATTTGAATAATAAGTAACACTAAGATCTATAGATTCTAGGCAACTATGGGAAATTGGGAACCTAGGTACCTACTTGACTGTCGACCGCCTTGAACCAGGCCCTCTAATTAATTTGGGATCAAATCTAATCATTGATTTTAACCCAGAATTAGCAACATATTACATAAAGTCATGTGTATTTTTTGGTCTGTCAATGTTGAAAATGGTGGTGTTTTAAAGTGATATGAATTATTGAAAAGATAAGTCAAGATCCAGGTTCTGTGTTTTGTCTAAAATAATATTGTGGAAAACCGGACAAACGCGAGATGAACTCACCCCCAGAGGGTTCCGTACGATTTTTCCGAGCTTTGATTACTTAACTACTTTAAATAAAGGCTATCTATATATTTTATGATTAAAATACAAATGTACAGTTTTCTGATTTTTCCCTGTACATGTTGTAGATTCATAATTCTAGGTCAACGGAAAGTAACCATACATTTAGTAGGCATAAACGAACGTATCTTTTTTTAACTGTTTTTACCTTTTTTGTATTGACCACTCGCAGTTCAGCACACTAAAGCTGGTTACTGCTCAACCGGACTAGGTATACTGTGCTGTGGTGGCCCCATATGAATTTAAGACCCCCAGATAGGGCTAAATACAACTTTTATAATCTAATGTTTATACCGATTTTCATGAGTTTGTACCTATAGCCTCTTGAAGCAATAGCAAACATTTTAGAATCAGTGTGAGTCTTTAAGTGAACCTGTTACAGGCTCCTTCAGACGGAAAACAAAGTGACCACCCATAAAAGTTCCGTTATTCAGAAGTTTCCGTTATTTTAAATAACGGAACCCTTATAGGGTGATTTTTAGGGTTCCGTAACCCTAAAATTCAGCTGGTAATTTCATGTTTTCTTGATGTATTGATTAGATTTGAGCAAGGTACTCAAATAAAGAAAACTAACAGCAATGCGCAATCATGATTTACATAAATCGATGGCCGCAAGTCGAGAAGGTACCAGGGACCTATAGATATTGTACAAGTCAATGTATGTAGGTACTCGTAGACGTAATAAACTGACTGAAGGGCGAATCAGAGGGCAACAAGATGAACGAGTCACGTACGCCAAGTGTAGGTAGTAAAAAAAAATTGCGCATTGAGCTTAGACATAGGTCGGCGCAGTTAATTTTTTAGAGGCGTTCTTAGACTTCCATACTTTCAATTTGGCGGTAAAATTGATTTTTAATTTAATTGCTTTTTTTTTTAATGATTCCTTTATTGATCAGGTATTTTTAGGCTTGTATGAATGTAAGTAGGTATTGCTAAATTAAAATGAATTAAGTTCACATTTTGTAATTTTACAAATTCATGAGATTATGGATAAATTCGAGGGAACACCTTGTCGCCATGCGGTTTTTGTAAGCACTTCGACTCAGAAAAAAAAAATCGAAATACAATTATTTATTTTCATTAAAAATAAACAAAAGGAAATCCTTATTATACCTTAAAAGGAATATAGTTAGGTACTATAAATACCTACATATTCCATTTGCAAAAAGCTATAAGGACTACAATCGCTCCTCAAACAAAACAATCGAATGTGCGAGAGCGGGGGTGTAAACATGGTGACGTCACTGGCGGCTACTGCGCCTGTGCGGACTTCTCAGACGGTCCACACTGGGTGAGAACTGGAAAATCGAAATTATAAGGCTATAAATAGATTATTCTGGCAGGACTAACCATTCTGCTTTGTATACCTACATACTTAATCCGTCACACATGTTAGAAAATCTATATTCCTGAACTATACACGGGATGGATTCATCAGACCCTTCTACGCAGAATAATAATGCTAAATAAATGGGCACAAATGCGGCAGAACCTTTTTATTTTTTGGATGGGAAATCATCAATGATCCTTCTTGTGCCCTTTGCGTTCCAGGGCCGCGGTGATTCTTTCGAACAAATTCCGCAACTCTAGCAGGCACTGACCCTATGGGGCCCCGAGGCTTTCCAATCTCGCACGTGTTCCGCCTCCTCCTCCGCTAAAATTACTGCTTCGCAGAAGCTGCCTCCTCGCTCCGGACCATGGCTTGAACCAGGACCGGACGCGAGAGGTCGCCGCTGCCGATCGCCTCGACGAGAACACAGTGGTGCTCCGCCCAAGCAGGGCTGACCTCCACCGTATGCTCCACCGTGTCCTCCGGGCGATCACACAATGTTGACACCCGGACGTGTCCTCCCGCTGGATCCGACACAGTTACCTCCCGAAACAGCCGTGTCCGGTGAGCACCTGCGTCAGGCGGAAGGTGAGGACGCCGTGGCGTCTCTCCAACCACTAATCAAAGAGGGTACTTATCGCCGCAATGGTGGCGTGCCCAGCGCTGGGTTGTAGCAGTCGCTGTCTCCATACCTCCGTGAGATCCCGCCGGAGCTCCGTCCGCTACGCAGCAATTTGCCGCGGCGAGCGAGAAACTCTGCGTTTCTCGCTTCCAGATCCCACGGCAGCAATCCGGCAAGGAGATTCGCCGCCTCGCCAGAGACCGTGCGGTATCCCCGCACTACCCGAATGGCCATGCCCCTCTGGGACGCTACCAGGTAGCGCGCCGGCAGTCGCTTTAGCGACAGCGCCCGCACTGGGCCCTGTATATGGCCATGGATCGTACGATCCCCGCATACAGCCTCCGACAGGAAGCGTTTGGTCCCCCTAGATTGAGCAAGAGGTGTTTGAGCGCAGCCCCGGCCCGCCCCAGTTTGGGAGCCAAACGGCGGAAATGTTCCGCAAAGTTCCACCGGCTGTCGAGGACGAGACCCAAGTACCTCATCGTCCACCCGACGCCGATGCGAACCCATCTGTGAACAATGCTTGTGCAGGGCCACCTCGAGACCCAGTTGCCGGATCCTCTCAACGACTGCTACAACCCATGCGGCAGAACCTAAAACAGATTTAGAACCGCATAAACTCATGATCAAGCAAACTTCTTTCAAAGGACCATGGTAGACTAATAGACCATAAGTAAAATTAGATAATACTTAGGTCCATTGAATTCTTTATTCTATACGAAGAATAACTCTGTCAACGGCCGGGACTCAGACCTTCTCTCTAGGAGAGGGAATGGGGTGAACCGTAATCCACCACGCGGGCCCAGTGCGGGTTGGTGAATGTCACATGTCTTCGAATTTTTGGTTCTAGGACAAGCCAGTTTTTCTGCTCAATCTTTCTTTATTACTTTGTTCTCAAACCAACGTAGGACATAATCGACTATTCTGTTAAATGAATAAAATTTCGTTAGTAAACTGGGGAAATTCCATTGAAACATCCACCCGTGTATCCCACCTCATACTCCCTAAAAATAGAGGGTGGAGGTTGCCTACTTATATTGTATTATGCCGTCGCTGCGGCGACTAACTCAGTACTAGTCGGGAGTACGCCGCAGAGCCTGAATGTCGTTACCCAGGATCCTACTGAATACTAGAAAAAGCCATAAAAGTGTAATCGATTTGAATGTGCTACAAAGTAAAAAGACCAACCATTCCTTAGTTGGAAGATCTTATTTCGGTGCAGTGTAAATTAAAGTGAAGTTATGACGTTATATGCCTTGCCGGCATCCAGTTACATGATAAAAAAAAAATTAACCAATCTTGAGTCCCCGACGAGTAGTATGCCATCGTTACTTTTTCGTAATCGGTAAGTTTTTTAATCGATTTAACAGTTGTTATGTACGCATTACGGCGCGGCCCAATCGATAGTATTGTGGCTGACTTCACTACGGTTCTTGTTGACTTTTTGTTTTGAAGGAACGGAACGTTTTCCATGGCAACTCATGGTGGTCAAAGAGAGTATTGATTATTATTATTTTGTCGCATAATTGTACTAAAAGTATAAAACGACAATAGATTAGTGCTAAATACACTACATTATATTTAATCACTCGTAATTCGTCTAAATTTTCTTGTGAATTAAACACGATTATGTCATCGATGTATTTAAGTATTTACAGAAGTTATTCGGCACGTATTATGGAACGTGATTATCGAGAATAGAAACGTCACGCATCCGGTGGCCATTATGGAAAAGTTATGTTATGCGACCAAATTCGCACACCTCGTACCACGTGTGTTTTGTATGTAAATAGTGAACTTCTTAAAAAATAAGTTAATACCTTTCGCCCGAACTTCATGTTGATTATTCATCAAATCAAACCAATTTACACTTCTTTGATTCGTGTTCGTGTGAACTACGCAATTTGTGCGATCTTTACGGTCTGACCGTGTTTTTCTTCCCAAGTTACTTCAAAGCTTAATTACGACTCGCCAAGATGACGAAGTTATTACAACAGTTAAATTTTAGTAGTAGTATTAGTAGTAATTACAATAGTTACTACGATGTCGCTGGTTTGGAACCCCCCGCTGTTGAAGAGAAAAACTACTAGTAAGTCATTTTAGTCTCTTTCATTTGCTATTTTTTGTTTACCAATACGTAATTAAGCCATGAGTGTATCGAAATAAAAGTTCTGAATATATTCAAATATGGCTCGGTTCTTATTACGTATACGTTGTCCTTCTATTTCGATACGTCATCATTGTAATTGGCTGATTACCTTCATGTCGCAACCTTTTTTTGTATTTTTATCTAACCTTTTTTCACGTGGAGGTTAATTTTATCGAGGTTTTATTACGAGTAAAGATGGAATGTGGATGCATTGAATGTTGCAACTTCTCGATGGCGTAATTTTTTTTGTTACAAGTATGAAGTTTGATTATTACTAATAGCCATGAAGATTACAAACTCATTAGATTTCCGAACGTTTTGTACCGGAATGGACACTTTTAACGACATACAAAGGAAATGTTAGGTAGTTCTAAGCTGCGCGTCATAGTTCAGTTTTATTAAACTTCCGAGATTGCAACAATGGATGGACCATATTTAGAGGAGATTTATGCACTAGTCAGTCAGTCTCAGTGGATACCTTAATAAACCTACAAAGATATCTTGTTTTTTTTAACAAGCAATCAAATGGTCATGTCAACAAAATTTTATATTCTTATGCTTAAACTTTTTTACATGGAATCTTCTGTATTGTTTCATCATAAATTTCTACATAAAACACACTATTTTAGCCATTATCTGAGTTAAAATGATGTTTCATTTCCCACTTTATCAGTGCACACTTAATTGTTTATTATGTTGCAGTCTGACAGCTACTTTTGATTAACTATAACAGTTACTGTTTCTACATCAGTCTGATACTACTTAGTATTGATAGTGACAGGACATGTCTGTAACTAATTCTCCTCGCTTCTCACATTCTATCAATAACTGGCGACTAATCCTGGCTTTGGACCAATGCAAATTATACAATAGTCCTTCCTCGTTTTTCAGTCTTTCTTTTAGTGAAAACTAGGTATATAACAAAATTAGTTAAAACACAAAAGAAGATGGTGAATTTGTTTATACTTTTTCTTGACAAAGTAAGACCTGAAAATTAAGGTTTTTTCCTTTATTTTCATGCCTGAGCAGTCCCCAGAAAAAAGTCACATAAACATCAAACATTGAATATGATTCTCTTAATATTGTTCAATTTATTTGCTATCAGCGTTCCAATATCAATTTGATATTGACACCATTTAAGTAGTTTCAATAGACAATCATCACTTGAATGAATGTTATCTATCAATAGAACACTTATAAAATATGATTTATTTTCAATGGACTGCAATACAGTCAAAAATTATTTTTCTTAAACATGTATTCAAAGTAAGCTTCTTTTTTTGTAACTCAATCATAAATCTAAAAATAGCCATAACCAATTGCTATTTTTAGAATTTACTTTTTATGTAAACAAATTCAATTTAATCAACACAACCGGAAGGATTAAAAGTCATAAAACCTCAGCTGTCATTTTATAATTGGATAGGAAGCTTGCAACATACATACATATTGCACATAAATAAATTATCATATTAAGCATTTGAATTGTTGTCTGTGTAATGCCCATACTACTTGTGCAAGTTACTAGCAAGAGCGAATTTAAACTATCATGAGTTTAAATTCGCTCTTGCTAGTAACTTGCACAAAAAAAAAAACACATACACAACACCAGTATTCAGCTAAATCTGGTAAAACTGGAAGCGGACCCCAATATAGTTGGGAAAAGGTGAGGCAAATGATGACTAGCTTTGCCAGCCACGGTTGCGGATTTTGTTTGGAAGAGTCATTGCAACCCTGGAACGTAAAGAGCATTAGGTGGAACGTAATGGGCATTAGGTGGAACGTGGATGGGTTTTAGTCAGTAAGAGTCTGACTCTCTTCCGCTTCAACCAGAGTGGTAATAGTCATTTGATGATTTACTATGTGTATAAAAAAAAATCGAAAAGTAGCTATGTCTGCATAAATATTTTACAGAAACATACTACCTACTAACTGGATGAAAAATGTCTTGACTGGATGAAATGAGTGTCTTGGATCAACCTGAATGCCATGATTCACACAAAGCTCTTCAGCTATTGAGGTGTGATTGGTTAAAAAAACTAAGTACCAACTTAAAAAAAAAACTTAAATAGTAAAAATAGAACCACTTTTTATATATGATTCTTTTTTCCATGCAATAAATCAATACAATCACTACATTATTTCACCCATAAGGATCAATAAAATAATTAAGTAGTCATAACATTTTACTTTTATATTTTCCATCTCTTGAGTTCCTGAATAGTATAAGCGTAATCAGCCTTTTAATATTCCCACTGCTGGGACACAGGCCTCCTCTCTAGGAGAGGGAATGGGCCGTAATCCACCACGCGGGCCCGGTGCGGGTTGGTGAATGTCACATGTCTTCGAATTTTTGGTTTTAGGACATGCCAAAATGGCAAGCGGAGCTGTACAAAATTATTGCCACAAAATCTATCAAAAACTGTCTGCCACCTCTTCCCCTCTCAAAAGCTTAATAGATTTAGATGATTCATGGCATACAGATAGACCATGTCCAGGCTGGATATAGGATATTCATCTGCATTCTTCTCGAGTTCAAACATGAGTTCATATCTGCTCTTTTTGTTTAGCCTCATAAATATTACTAATAAAGATGAACATAACATATCAATCATAAATCTGTGTCAGTCCTGTCTCAGGATAAAAGGTCATTGCTCTTTAATTACTGAGTACATAATAACTAAAAAAAGTAGGTATTCAAAATTCTAGTGACTTTTTAATGAAAAAGTGGATAGAATTTGCACTGCAAAAATGATTTAAAGCCCAGTTTGTGGTATGAAATTACTATAAAGCGTCCAAAAATAAACACAAGTAGAGTGAGATATACAATTGACTGTCAATAAAATCACAGTTTTTCATGCACATTTGACAATGTTTCACAAGTTTTCCGAATATTTTCAGATCGGTATAGCAAAATAGAGGTACAACTAGAATAACCCCAAAAAAAAGCCATGATGACAATATGACAATACATACTATTTTATAATCATATTTTATTCATTTTCGTACCTGAACAGTTTAGAATTAGAGTTCAAAATACATTAAATACCTACATATATATTTGCCAATATGGTGCAATATTGCTATTTACAGTGACATTGAAGTCACGTGTTTTGTGGTAAATATATACAGTAATATGTTAATAAATTAAAACCACATTTGGTTATCCAGTATTTTAATTGTGTACGGTTCAAAAATGTATGTTCCATCTAGGTTATAATTATATAGATAAGACTAGTATTTCGCTTGGGGGCGCGAGTTGCAAGCAACCCGCGGTGTCTTTTTAGTATTTTTTGACTAACAACAAAGGGGTTGAAAGTAGGGGGTTGAAAAGGGTTGAATTTTTATTGACCATATACTCACCCAGATACCCTCTATACAACCCCGAAAACCATTTTTCTCTACAATGTCAGGTTTGTGAGATACGCAAAGGGGTTGAAAGAAGGGGGTTGAAAAGGGTTGAATTTTTTATTGGCCATACACTCATCCAGACACCCTCTATACAACCCCGAAAACCATTTTTCTCTACTGTGTCAGGTTTCTGAGATACGCAAAGGGGTTGAAAGTAGGGGGTTGAATAGGGTTGAATTTTTTATTGGCCACATACTCATACAGACACCCTCTATACAACCCCGAAAACCATTTTTCTCTAAAATGTCAGATTTCTGAGAAACGCAAAGGGGTTGTAAAAAGGGGGTTGAAAAGGGGTAGTTTTTTTTTCGTTTTCTACTCATCCAAACACCCTCTATACAATCCCGAAAACCATTTTTCTCTTCGACGTCAGGTTTCTGAGATAAGTAATGGGGTTGAAAGAAGGGGGTTGAAAAGGGGTAGTTTCAGATTTTTCCCATACTCACCCCGACACCTTCTATACAACCCCATAAAAAGTTTTCCCCTCCTAGCACGGGAAGTGGGAGAACAATTATGTCAATCAATCAATCAGTCAGTCAATCAGTGAGTGGTTTTTTAATTGTATATAATATAACTAGTATTTCGCTTGGGGGCGCGAGTTGCAAGCAACCCGCGGTGTCTTTTTGGTATTTTTAGTAACAATTATTATCTCTACAATGTCAGATTTCTGAGTTACGCAAAGGGGTTGAAAGAAGGGGGTTGAAAAGGGTTGAATTTTTTTTGGCCATATATTCATCCAGATGTCCTCTATACAACCCCGAAGACCAATTTTCTCTACAATGTCAGGTTTCTGAGTTACGCAAAGGGGTTGAAAGAAGGGGGTTGAAATGGGTTGAATTTTTTTTGGCCATATTTTCATCCAGACACCCTCTATACAACCCCGAAAACCATTTTTCTCTAGAATGTCAGGTTTCTGAGATACGCAAAGGGGTTGAAAGTAGGGGGTTGAAAAGGGTTGAATAGGGTTGATTTTTTTATTGGCCATATACTCACCCAGATACCCTCTATACAACCCCGAAAACCATTTTTCTCTAAAATGTCAGATTTCTGAGATACGCAAAGGGGTTGTAAAAGAGGGGTTGAAAAGGGGTAGTTTTTTTTTCGTTTTCTACTCATGCAAACACCCTCTATACAATCCCGAAAACCATTTTTCTCTTTGACGTCAGGTTTCTGAGATAAGCAATGGGGTTGAAAGAAGGGGGTTGAAAAGGGGTAGTTTCAGATTTTTCCCATACTCACCCCAACACCTTCTATACAACCCCATATAAAGTTTTCCCCTCCTAGCACGGGAAGTGGGAGAACAATCATGTCAATCAATCAATCAGTCAATCAGTCAATCAGTGAGTGGTTTTTTAATTGTATATAATATAATATAATAACTAGTATTTCGCTTGGGGGCGCGAGTTGCAAGCAACCCGCGGTGTCTTTTTAGTATTTTTTTACTAAAAATTATTATTTCCCTGTGAAAATAATAATTTGTGTCAGGTTTCTGAGATACGCAAAAGGGTTGAAAGAAGGGTGTTGAAAAGGGTTGAATTTTTTTTGGGTAACATTTTCATTCAGATACCCTCTATACAACCCCGAAAACCATTTTTCTCTACAATGTCAGGTTTCCGAGATATGCCAAGGGGTTGAAACAAGGGGGTTGAAAAAGGTTGAATAGGGTTGAATTTTTTACTGGCTATATACTCATCCAGACACCCTCTATACAACCCCGAAAACCATTTTTCTCTAGAATGTCAGGTTTCTGAGATACGCAAAGGGGTTGAATAGGGTTGATTTTTTTTTTGGCCATATGCTCACCCAGATACCTTCTATACAACCCCGAAAACCATTTTTCTCTAAAATGTCAGATTTCTGAAATACGCAAAGGGGTTGTAAAAAGGGGTTGAAAAGGGTTATTTTTTTTTTTCGTTTTATACTCATCCAAACACCCTCTATACAACCCCGAAAACCATTTTTCTCTTCGACGTCAGGTTTCCGAGATAAGCAATGGGGTTGAAAGAAGGGGGTTGAAAAGGGTTGAATTTTTTACTGGCTATATACTCATCCAGACACCCTCTATACAACCCCGAAAACCATTTTTCTCTAGAATGTCAGGTTTCTGAGATACGCAAAGGGGTTGAAACAAGGGGGTTGAAAAGGGTTGAATAGGGTTGATTTTTTTATTGGCCGTATACTCACCCAGATACCCTCTATACAACCCCGAAAACCATTTTTCTCTTCGACGTCAGGTTTCCGAGATAAGCAATGGGGTTGAAAGAAGGGGGTTGAAAAGGGGTAGTTTCAGATTTTTCCCATACTCACCCCGACACCTTCTATACAACCCCATAAAAAGTTTTCCCCTCCTAGCACGGGAAGTGGGAGAACAATTGTGTCAATCAGTCAGTCAATCAATCAGTCAATCAGTCAGTGGTTTTTTAATTATATATAATATAACTAGTATTTCGCTTGGGGGCGCGAGTTGCAAGCAACCCGCGGTGTCTTTTTAGTATTTTTAGTAACAATTATTATCTCTATAATGTCAGATTTCTGAGTTACGCAAAGGGGTTGAAAGAAGGGGGTTGAAAAGGGTTGAATTTTTTTGGCCATATACTCACCCAGATACCCTCTATACAAGCCCGAAGACCATTTTTCTCTACTGTGTCAGATTTCTGAGATATGCCAAGGGGTTGAAACAAGGGGGTTGAAAAGGGTTGAATTTTTTATTTGCTATATACTCATCCAGATACCCTCTTTACAATACCGAAGACCATTTTTCTCTAGAATGTCAGGTTTCTGAGATACGCAAAGGGGTTGAAACAAGGGGGTTGATAAGGGTTGAATAGGGTTGAATTTTTTATTGGCCATATACTCACCCAGATACCCTAAATACAACCCTGAAAACCATTTTTCTCTAAAATGTCAGATTTCTGAGATACGCAAAGGGGTTGTAAAAAGGGGGTTGAAAAGGGGTATTTTTTTTTTCGTTTTATAATCATCCAAACACCCTCTATACAACCCCGAAAACCATTTTTCACTTCGACGTCAGTTTTCTGAGATAAGCAATGGGGTTGAAAGAAGGGGGTTGAAAAGGGGTAGTTTCAGATTTTTCCCATACTCACCCCGACACCTTCTATACAACCCCATAAAAAGTTTTCCCCTCCTAGCACGGCAAGTGGGAGAACAATTATGTCAATCAGTCAATCAATCAGTGAGTGGTTTTTTAATTATATATAATTACTAGTATTTCGCTTGGGGGCGCGAGTTGCAAGCAACCCGCGGTGTCTTTTTAGTGTTTTTTGACTAACAATTATTATTTCCCTGTCAAAATAATAATTAGTGTCAGATTTCTGAGTTACGCAAAGGGGTTGAAAGAAGGGGGTTGAAAAGGGTTGAATTTTTTTTGGCCATATATTCATCCAGATGTCCTCTATACAACCCCGAAGACCATTTTTCTCTACAATGTCAGGTTTCTGAGTTACGCAAAGGGGTTGAAAGAAGGGGGTTGAAAAGGGTTGAATTTTTTTTGGCCATATTTTCATCCAGACACCCTCTATACAACCCCGAAGACCATTTTTCTCTACAATGTCAAGTTTCTGAGATACGCAAAGGGGTTGAAAGTAGGGGGTTGAAAAGGGTTGAAAAGGGTTGAATTTTTTATTGGCCATATACTCATCCAAACACCCTCTATACAACCCCGAAAACCATTTTTCTCTAAAATGTCAGATTTCTGAGATACGCAGAGGGGTTGTAAAAAGGGGTTGAAAAGGGTTATTTTTTTTTTTCGTTTTATACTCATCCAAACACCCTCTATACAACCCCGAAAACCATTTTTCTCTTCGACGTCAGGTTTCCGAGATAAGCAATGGGGTTGAAAGAAGGGGGTTGAAAAGGGTTGAATTTTTTACTGGCTATATACTCATCCAGACACCCTCTATACAACCCCGAAAACCATTTTTCTCTAGAATGTCAGGTTTCTGAGATACGCAAAGGGGTTGAAACAAGGGGGTTGAAAAGGGTTGAATAGGGTTGATTTTTTTATTGGCCGTATACTCACCCAGATACCCTCTATACAACCCCGAAAACCATTTTTCTCTTCGACGTCAGGTTTCCGAGATAAGCAATGGGGTTGAAAGAAGGGGGTTGAAAAGGGGTAGTTTCAGATTTTTCCCATACTCACCCCGACACCTTCTATACAACCCCATAAAAAGTTTTCCCCTCCTAGCACGGGAAGTGGGAGAACAATTGTGTCAATCAGTCAGTCAATCAATCAGTCAATCAGTCAGTGGTTTTTTAATTATATATAATATAACTAGTATTTCGCTTGGGGGCGCGAGTTGCAAGCAACCCGCGGTGTCTTTTTAGTATTTTTAGTAACAATTATTATCTCTATAATGTCAGATTTCTGAGTTACGCAAAGGGGTTGAAAGAAGGGGGTTGAAAAGGGTTGAATTTTTTTGGCCATATACTCACCCAGATACCCTCTATACAAGCCCGAAGACCATTTTTCTCTACTGTGTCAGATTTCTGAGATATGCCAAGGGGTTGAAACAAGGGGGTTGAAAAGGGTTGAATTTTTTATTTGCTATATACTCATCCAGATACCCTCTTTACAATACCGAAGACCATTTTTCTCTAGAATGTCAGGTTTCTGAGATACGCAAAGGGGTTGAAACAAGGGGGTTGAAAAGGGTTGAATAGGGTTGAATTTTTTATTGGCCATATACTCACCCAGATACCCTAAATACAACCCTGAAAACCATTTTTCTCTAAAATGTCAGATTTCTGAGATACGCAAAGGGGTTGTAAAAAGGGGGTTGAAAAGGGGTATTTTTTTTTTTCGTTTTATAATCATCCAAACACCCTCTATACAACCCCGAAAACCATTTTTCACTTCGACGTCAGTTTTCTGAGATAAGCAATGGGGTTGAAAGAAGGGGGTTGAAAAGGGGTAGTTTCAGATTTTTCCCATACTCACCCCGACACCTTCTATACAACCCCATAAAAAGTTTTCCCCTCCTAGCACGGCAAGTGGGAGAACAATTATGTCAATCAGTCAATCAATCAGTGAGTGGTTTTTTAATTATATATAATTACTAGTATTTCGCTTGGGGGCGCGAGTTGCAAGCAACCCGCGGTATCTTTTTAGTGTTTTTTGACTAACAATTATTATTTCCCTGTCAAAATAATAATTAGTGTCAGATTTCTGAGTTACGCAAAGGGGTTGAAAGAAGGGGGTTGAAAAGGGTTGAATTTTTTTTGGCCATATATTCATCCAGATGTCCTCTATACAACCCCGAAGACCATTTTTCTCTACAATGTCAGGTTTCTGAGTTACGCAAAGGGGTTGAAAGAAGGGGGTTGAAAAGGGTTGAATTTTTTTTGGCCATATTTTCATCCAGACACCCTCTATACAACCCCGAAGACCATTTTTCTCTACAATGTCAAGTTTCTGAGATACGCAAAGGGGTTGAAAGTAGGGGGTTGAAAAGGGTTGAAAAGGGTTGAATTTTTTATTGGCCATATACTCATCCAAACACCCTCTATACAACCCCGAAAACCATTTTTCTCTAAAATGTCAGATTTCTGAGATACGCAGAGGGGTTGTAAAAAGGGGGTTGAAAAGGGGTAGTTTTTTTTTCGTTTTCTACTCATCCAAACACCCTCTATACAACCCCGAAAACCATTTTTCTCTTCGCCGTCAGGTTTCCGAGATAAGCAATGGGGTTGAAAGAAGGGGGTTGAAAAGGGGTAGTTTCAGATTTTTCCCATACTCACCCCGACACCTTCTATACAACCCCATAAAAAGTTTTTCCCTCCTAGCACGGCAAGTGGGAGAACAATTATGTCAATCAGTCAATCAGTCAGTGGTTTTTTAATTATATATAATATAACTAGTATTTCGCTTGGGGGCGCGAGTTGCAAGCAACCCGCGGTGTCTTTTTAGTATTTTTTCTCATCCAAACACCCTCTATACAACCCCGAAAACCATTTTTCTCTACAATGTCAGGTTTCTGAGATATGCCAAGGGGTTGAAACAAGGGGGTTGAAAAGGGTTGAATAGGGTTGATTTTTTTATTGGCCATATATTCATTCAGACACCCTCTATACAACCCCGAAGACCATTTTTCCCTTCTATGTTAGGTTTCTGAGATACGCAAAGGGGTTGAAAGTAGGGGGTTGAAAAGGGTTGAATAGGGTTGAATTTTTAATGGCCATATACTCACCCAAATACCCTCTATACAACCCCGAAAACCATTTTTCTCTACAATGTCAGGTTTCTGAGATACGCAAAGGGGTTGTAAAAAAGGGGTTGAAAAGGGGTAATTTTTTTTTCGTTTTATACTCATCCAGACACCCTCTATACAACCCCGAAAACCGTTTTTCTCTTTGACGTCTGGTTTCTGAGATAAGCAATGGGGTTGAAAGAAGGGGGTTGAAAAGGGGTAGTTTCAGATTTTTCCCATACTCACCCCGACACCTTCTATACAACCCCATAAAAAGTTTTCCCCTCCTAGCACGGCAAGTGGGAGAACAATTATGTCAATCAGTGAGTGGTTTTTTTAATTATATATAATATAACTAGTATTTCGCTTGGGGGCGCGAGTTGCAAGCAACCCGCGGTGTCTTTTTAGTATTTTTTGACTAACAACAAAGGGGTTGAAAGTAGGGGGTTGAAAAGGGTTGAATTATTATTGGCCATATACTCATCTAAATACCCTTTATACAACCTCGAAAACTATTTTTCTCTAATATGTCAGATTTCTGAGATACGCAAAGGGGTTGAAATAAGGGGGTTGAAAAGGGTTGATTTTTTATTGGCCATATACTCACCCAGATACCCTCTATACAACCCCGAAAACCATTTTTCTCTACAATGTCAGATTTCTGAGATATGCCAAGGGGTTGAAACAAGGGGGTTGAAAAGGGTAGAATTTTTTATTGGCAATATACTCACCCAAATACCCTCTATACAACCCCGAAAACCATTTTTCTCTAAAATGTCAAGTTTCTGAGATACGCAAAGGGGTTGTAAAAAGGGGGTTGAAAAGGGGTAATTTTTTTTTTCGTTTTATACTCATCCAAACACCCTCTATACAACCCCGAAAACCATTTTTCTCTTCGACGTCAGGTTTCCGAGATAAAAAATGGGGTTGAAAGAAGGGGGTTGAAAAGGGGTAGTTTCAGATTTTTCCCATACTCACCCCGACACCTTCTATACAACCCCATAAAAAGTTTTTCCCTCCTAGCACGGGAAGTGGGAGAACAATTATGTCAATCAATCAATCAATCAGTCAATCAGTCAATCAGTGAGTGGTTTTTTAATTGTATATAATATAATAACTAGTATTTCGCTTGGGGGCGCGAGTTGCAAGCAACCCGCGGTGTCTTTTTAGTATTTTTTGACTAACAATTATTATCTCTACAATGTCAGATTTCTGAGATACGCAAAGGGGTTGAAAGAAGGGGGTTGAAAAGGGTTGAATAGGGTTGAATTTTTTATTGGCCATATACTCATCCAAACACCCTCTATACAACCCCGAAAACCATTTTTCTCTAAAATGTCAGATTTCTGAGATACGCAAAGGGGTTGTAAAAAGGGGGTTGAAAAGGGTTGATTTTTTATTGGCCATATACTCACCCAGATACCCTCTATACAACCCCGAAAACCATTTTTCACTACAATGTCAGGTTTCTGAGATATGCCAAGGGGTTGAAACAAGGGGGTTGAAAAGGGTTGAATAGGGTTGATTTTTTTATTGGCCATATACTCACCCAGATACCCTCTATACAACCCCGAAAACCATTTTGCTCTAAAATGTCGGATTTCTGAGATACGCAAAGGGGTTGTAAAAAGGGGGTTGAAAAGGGGTAGTTTTTTTTTTCGTTTTCTACTCATCCAAACACCCTCTATACAACCCCGAAAACCATTTTTCTCTTCGACGTCAGGTTGCCGAGATAAGCAATGGGGTTGAAAGAAGGGGGTTGAAAAGGGGTAGTTTCAGATTTTTCCCATACTCACCCCGACACCTTCTATACAACCCCATATAAAGTTTTCCCCTCCTAGCACGGCAAGTGGGAGAACAATTATGTCAATCAGTCAGTCAATCAGTGGTTTTTTAATTGTATATAATATAACTAGTATTTCGCTTGGGGGCGCGAGTTGCGAGCAACTCGCGTTGTCTTTTTAGTATTTTTACTCACCCAGATACCCTCTATAGAACCCCGAAGACCATTTTTCTCTACAATGTCAGGTTTCTGAGATATGCCAAGGGGTTGAAAGAAGGGGGTTGAAAAGGGTTGAAGAGGGTTGAATTTTTTATTCCTCATATACTCATCCAGACAACCCTCTATGCAACCCCGAAAACCATTTTTCTCTAAAATGTCAGATTTCTGAGATACGCAAAGGGGTTGAAAGTAGGGGGTTGAAAAGGGTTGAATAGGGTTGAATTTTTTATTGGCCATATACTCATCCAGACACCCTCTATACAACCCCGAAAACCATTTTTCTCTAAAATGTCAGATTTCTGAGATACACAAAGGGGTTGTAAAAAGGGGGTTGAAAAGGGGTAATTTTTTTTTTCGTTTTCTACTCATCCAAACACCCTCTATACAACCCCGCAAACCATTTTTCTCTTCGACGTCAGGTTTCTTAGATAAGCAATGGGGTTGAAAGAAGGGGGTTGAAAAGGGGTAGTTTCAGATTTTTCTCATACTCACCCCGACACCTTCTATACAACCCCATAAAAAGTTTTCCCCTCCTCGCACGGGAAGTGGGAGAACAATTATGTCAATCAGTCAATCAATCAATCAGTGAGTGGTTTTTTAATTATATATAATATAATAATAATAACTAGTATTTCGCTTGGGGGCGCGAGTTGCAAGCAACCCGCGGTGTCGTTTTAGTATTTTTTGACTAACAATTATTATTTCCCTGTGAAAATAATAATTTGTGTCAGGTTTCTGAGATACGCAAAAGGGTTGAAAGAAGGGGGTTGAAAAGGGGTTGAATTTTTTATTGGCCATATACTCATCCAGACACCCTCTATACAACCCCGAAGACCATTTTTCTCCACAATGTCAAGTTTCTGAGATACGCAAAGGGGTTGAAAGTAGGGGGTTGAAAAGGGTTGAATAGGGTTGAATTTTTTATTGGCCATATACTCATCCAGACACCCTCTATACAACCCCGAAGACCATTTTTCTCTACAATGTCAAGTTTCTGAGATACGCAAAGGGGTTGAAAGTAGGGGGTTGAAAAGGGTTGAATAGGGTTGAATTTTTTACTGGCCATATACTCATCCAGACACCCTCTATACAACCCCGAAAACCATTTTTCTCTACAATGTCAGGTTTCTGAGATACGCAAAGGGGTTGCAACAAGGGGGTTGAAAAGGGTTGAATTTTTTACTGGCCATATACTCATCCAGATACCCTCTATATAACCCCGAAAACCATTTTTCTCTACAATGTCAGGTTTCTGAGATACGCAAAGGGGTTGAAAGTAGGGGGTTGAAAAGGGTTGAATAGGGTTGAATTTTTTATTGGCCATATACTCACCCAAATACCCTCTATACAACCCCGAAAACCACTTTTCTCTAAAATGTCAGATTTCTGAGATACGCAAAGGGGTTGAAAGAAGGGGGTTGAAAAGGGGTATTTTTTTTTTCGTTTTATACTCATCCAGACACCCTCTATACAAACCCGAAAACCATTTTTCTCTTCGCCGTCAGGTTTCTGAGATAAGCAATGGGGTTGAAAGAAGGGGGTTGAAAAGGGGTAGTTTCAGATTTTTCCCATACTCACCCCGACACCTTCTATACAACCCCATATAAAGTTTTCCCCTCCTAGCACGGGAAGTGGGAGAACAATTATGTCAATCAGTCAATCAATCAATCAGTGAGTGGTTTTTTAATTATATATAATATAATAATAATAACTAGTATTTCGCTTGGGGGCGCGAGTTGCAAGCAACCCGCGGTGTCTTTTTAGTATTTTTTGACTAACAATTATTATCTCTATAATGTCAGATTTCTGAGTTACGCAAAGGGGTTGAAAGAAGGGGGTTGAAAAGGGTTGAATAGGGTTGAATTTTTTTGGCTATATATTCATCCAGATGTCCTCTATACAGCCCCGAAAACCATTTTACTCTACAATGTCAGGTTTCTAAGATATGCCAAGGGGTTGAAACAAGGGGGTTGAAAAGGGTTCAATTTTTTATTGGCCATATACTCATCCAGATACCCTCTATATAACCCCGAAAACCATTTTTCTCTTCAATGTCAAGTTTCTGAGATACGCAAAGGGGTTGAAAGTAGGGGGTTGAAAAGGGTTGAATTTTTTAATGGCCATACACTCACCCAGATACCCTCTATATAACCCCGAAGACCATTTTTCTCTACAATGTCAGGTTTCTGAGATACGCAAAGGGGTTGAAAAGGGGGTGATTTTTTTTTTGTTGTATACTCATCCAGACACCTTCTATACAACCCCGGAAACCATTTTTCTCTTCGACGTCAGGTTTTTGAGATAAGCAATGGGGTTGAAAGAAGGGGGTTGAAAAGGGGTAGTTTCAGATTTTTCCCATACTCACCCCGACACCTTCTATACAACCCCATAAAAAGTTTTCCCCTCATAGCACGGCAAGTGGGAGAACAATTATGTCAATCAGTCAGTGAGTGAGTGAGTGGTTATTTAATTATATATAATATAACTAGTATTTCGCTTGGGGGCGCGAGTTGCAAGCAACCCGCGGTGTCTTTTTAGTATTTTTTCTCATCCAAACACCCTCTATACAACCCCGAAAACCATTTTTCTCTACAATGTCAGGTTTCTGAGATATGCCAAGGGGTTGAAACTTGAAAGTAGGGGGTTGAAAAGGATTGAATAGGGTTGAATTTTTTAGTGGCCATATACTCATCCAGACACCTTCTATACAACCCCGAAAACCATTTTACACTACAATGT
This sequence comes from Hecatera dysodea, assembly GCA_905332915.2. Lineage (NCBI taxonomy): Eukaryota > Metazoa > Arthropoda > Insecta > Lepidoptera > Noctuidae > Hecatera > Hecatera dysodea. The sequence continues at coordinate 3,599,328 of HG995314.1, forward strand.
CAGGTTTCCGAGATATGCCAAGGGGTTGAAACAAGGGGGTTGAAAAGGGTTGAATAGGGTTGAATTTTTTATTGGCTTTATACTCATCCAGATACCCTCTATATAACCCCGAAAACCATTTTTCTCTACAATGTCAGGTTTCTGAGATACGCAAAGGGGTTGAAAGAAGGGGGTTGAAAAGAGTTGAACTTTTTTTGACCATATATTCACCCAGATGTCCTCTATACAACCTCGAAAACTATTTTTCTCTACTGTGTCAAGTTTCTGAGATACGCAAAGGGGTTGAAAGTAGGGGGTTGAAAAGGGTTGAATAGGGTTGAATTTTTTATTGGCCATATACTCACCCAAATACCCTCTATACAACCCCGAAAACCATTTTTCTCTAAAATGTCAGATTTCTGAGATACGCAAAGGGGTTGTAAAAAGGGGGTTGAAAAGGGGTATTTTTTTTTTCGTTTTATACTCATCCAGACACCCTCTATACAACCCCGAAAACCATTTTTCTCTTCGCCGTCAGGTTTCTGAGATAAGCAATGGGGTTGAAAGAAGGGGGTTGAAAAGGGGTAGTTTCAGATTTTTCCCATACTCACCCCGACACCTTCTATACAACCCCATAAAAAGTTTTCCCCTCCTAGCACGGGAAGTGGGAGAACAATTATGTCAATCAGTCAGTCAATCAATCAGTCAGTGGTTTTTTAATTGTATATAATATAATATAATATAATAATAATAAATTTATTGGCATAAAAATTGTGAACAAACTTCTGTGCTAGGTAGAATCACCTGTGTTACAGGAATCAGCAATCATGAATTCATGATGCAAGAGAATTTTTAGACAAGTTACAGTCGACTCCCGTTAATTCAAACCTGCGATAATTCGAACCTCTTTATAATTCAAACGAAATCTCTTTACATTTCGAAGTAAATCAATACATTTTTATGCACTTGGTAATTTGAACGAAAAAATCATTGCAACATATCAAAATCACGCGTTAATTCGAACTCAGTGGCGTCAAACACTCAATAATTCAAAGTTGCAGAGAGAAAGAGACAGAAAGGCTAATGAAACTTTGAGACAATCATGTACAAACTTGTATCATCGTACCTATGTACCTACATGAGATTTTCTTCTTTCGTTCTTTCGAAATATTAATTAATTCTACATTTAAAGTTTTGCTATTGTTAAACAATAGCATTTAATAAAATTAAATAATAATTGATCAACCAGCAACACTCAATAATTAGCAGTTTTATTTATTTTCTCTCAATTTAGAACTACTTGATATTTCAAACACTCGATGTTAAGAGTCCCTCGAGTTTCGAATTAACGAGTGTAGACTGTATATTATACACTAGCTGATGCGCACAACTTCGTTTGTGTCACATTTTTCATGACTGCTCCGCTCCTATTGGTCTTAGCGTGATGATATATAGCATAAAGCCTTCCTCGATAAATGGGCTATCTAACTCTGAAAGATTTTTTCAAATCGGACCAGTAGTTCCTGAGAATTAGCGCGTTCAAACAAACAAACAAACTAAACTCTTCAGCTTTATAATATTAGTATAGATTTATTTTTTAAATCATGCTGATATCTCGATATCTTTTCTTTTCTCGTTATGCAACCGTGCTTACTTTGAAAACTGAAGGTTGTATTATGCCTACAACCTTAATTATTTCCCCCACCGTTGAATACTTTAAAGTTAATAATAATATCACATAATATGTAGAACTTTAAAGTAAAATAGTATTAAAATGGATTAAAAGTAAAAATACGTGGTATTTATAAAGTCACTAGCAGCGCCCCGCGGTTTTACCGGCGTAGTTCCTGTTCCCGTAGGAATATGGGGATAAAATATAGCCTATGTTACTCAGGGTGAACGTTTTAAATCGGTCCAGTAGCTTTATTCGTTACAAAAATACAAATCTTTCGTCTTTATAATATTAGATGACGCCGAGACGTGCAGTTGCTTTATGTAAAATCAATTCAGTTTTTCTTTTACTAAATGCAAAATTTGCTCCCATGCATACCTGCTAGGGACGGTAGTTACAAAAAATAACTCAAGTTTTTTTACCCGACTACGGCAAATCATAAGAAAGGGTAATGATTTTAGGTGTCTGTGTATGTACTTAGCTAGAAAAACAGCCTAGTTCGCTCTCAACAATAAAATATAAATTTGCCATTATTTCTCAGCACTAGATATAATAAAAGAATGCCACTACAGTAGGTACTAATTTAAATTGCTCCGTGACGTCGAACATTATTGTCCATGGCCACCAGCCAGTAATAAATGCATCAATCAATCGTGATTGTTTGAATCGAATAGAACACGTTTTTTTAAATAACTGTCTACTGTTTGTACTTAATTGTACACACAAAATAGTTACACAACTTTTTTTTAATGATTTATCTGTGGTTCAATTATTGACAATCAGGCGTTTTTACTGTTATGTTTTTTAATCAGAACCCAAAAAGTTCTCGTTTGATATAAACGACAAAAAAAAACTAAAATCTTCCAGTGGATAGATTTTTCAAACATCTGTAGCTGAAAGGATTTTTATAAAATTTAATACACGGGTAGACCATGACATGTATTAGGACAAAAATAAAACTGGTAGTACATTTTTTTTAATTAGTATCAATTGCGCCTTTTAAAAACCGATAAAAGATTTCTTTTTTTAATTGGTATCAAATTGCGCCTTTTAAAAACCGGTAATAGATTTCTTTTTTAATTGGTATAAAACTGCGCCTTTTAAAAACCGGTAATACATTTCTTTTTTAATTGGTATCAATTGCGCCTTTTAAAAGACTTCTTAACAGTTTCACACTGCTCGGTACCTATATTACAGAACAACAAATGTACAGTCAAAAGAACTAAGAAACTGGTATAGTAAGAAACAAACACGTGGATGAGCAAATTAAAGATAAAAAAAAGGAAACTTCACTTGCGCCCAGCATGACGCATAAAATCAATCAAAACAAAATTAACGAGTTATGCATGTCACATACTTTTAATATGGTTTAAACTGGAATTATCTCTCTGGTAACTTACTGGTTAAGCAGTAAGGCGCCATTTATTTATTTATAACTATCGAGACCACCCCTTGTAAGAAAAAAATAAGACATAATGGACCCCCTAAACACCCTAGTACCTAAAGACGAAAGTCTTCAATCAGTGCATCCTACCCGTCATGGCATACGGAACCGAAACGTGGACACTGACGGCTCGTATGGTCCACAAGCTCAAAGTCGCTCAGCGGGCTATGGAGATCGCATCAGAAATGACGTGATCCGTCAGAGAAGCAAGGTCATGGATATAGCCCACCGGATTAGTAAGCTGAAGTGGCAGTGGGCTGGCCATATTAGTCGTAGAACCGACAACCGTTGGGGTAAACGAGTTCTAGAGGGGAGACCGCGTCTCGGTAAACGTAGTGTAGGACGTCCTCAGGCACGGTGGAGTGACGATTTGCGCAGGACGGCTGGCAGAAACTGGATGCGAGAAGCCGAAAATAGATCTAAGTGGCGTGCAATTGGAGAGGCCTATGTCCAGCAGTGGACTGCAACAGGCTGTTGATGATGATGACGATGATGATGAATCGACCCCCTCCCCCCCCCTAAATCGTCTTACGTAATAAATGAATGGCCCCTAATCAACCTAAGCGTGTTGAAGTGCAAAAAAAGTGGTAACCTATCACCTAAGTTGACTGTACTTACACAATAATACATGCACATTCCAGTCGTTTCTGGTACATATAAGCTACCTACCTCCATATAATTATATCCATATCATTGACGTACTGTACAATTTATACGTACCTACGTATGTGAAGTTCTCAGTTATTGTTGCAATAATATCATTTTACAATCTTGCTTTAGTAGGTCTGTTCTTCATGTCTGTTTACTTATAGATTACAATTACATCGCACTGTTTAACAGTAATTCTGACTAGATAACTAATAAAATAGTTGGCGATGTTACACATTAGCGCGAAAATGGCGGCCATATTGGTATACAGTTTGATTGTGATGTATTTTAAATAGGATACTAACTATACTTATAATAAATCTGTAGAGAGGTCAATTCTGTACAAGGAATATATTTTCAAAATAACTATCAGGGGGTGATTAGTGATCGATACTGGTGCCAAAAATGCAATCAGTAAAATTTTTGTCTGTCTGTCTGTCTGTCTGTCTGTATGTTCTTTATAGAAACAAAAACTACTCGACCGATTTTAACGAAACTTGGTGCAATTATTCTTCATACTCCTGGGCAGGTTATAGTATACTTTTCATCACGCTACAATCAATAGGAGCAGAGCAGTGAAGGAAAATGTTGGGAAAACGGAAGAAGTTGCTCCATTTTTTAAGCTTCCGTCGCGTGTGTAGCCTTAATGGTTAAAGTTACATAGAAATCATGTATTACGGAAATGTTCTACATAAAATTTTCTAAAAAATATCCCGAAACAGCATGTCTATCTTTTGTCAATTTTAAACCGATCGGGCTGAGAGTTTCAAAATCGGGGGTAAAGTAACTATTCCACGCGGACGAAGTCGCTGGCAGAAGCTAGTAGGATACTAAATGTACACTAGGCTGCCATCAGTGGTAACAAAGCCAGTGTAAGCTGGGCCCTTTTTCTTTTAAAATGTCGTACCTTGCCAGGCCAGGTTAAGATCAAAGTGTCACCTTGGCTTTCAGCCCAGCAGTCACAGCAATACCTACATGTGTTCTAAACTTGCTTAAATTACCAATAAACACAACAAAAACTTTTGAAACTAACCTACCTACCTAGCATCTTTTTGAAAAATCTTGCATCATCTATACTTATTATAATATTATAAAGCTGAAGAGTTTGTTTGTTTGAACGCGCTAATCTCAGGAACTACTGGTTCGAATTGAAAAAATCTTTTTTGGGTTGAATAGACCATTTATCGAGGTAGGCTTTAGGCTATATATCATCATGCTTAAGCCAATAGGAGCGGAGCAGCGATAAAGAATGTTTTAAAATCGGGGATTCCACGTGGACGAATTATAACAGCTGGCCCGCGCAACTTCGCCTGCATGACTTAAGAGAGAGAAAAAATAACACTGTTTTTGTAACATTAGTGCTCCGCTCCTATTGGTCTTAGCGTGATGATATACCCTATAGCCTTCCTCGATAAATAGACACTGCAAGAATTTTTTAAATCGGACCAGTAGTTCCTGAGATTAGCGCGTTCAAGCAAACAAACTCTAGCTTTATAGGTATATGTATTAGTTTATAGATGAACCTGTAAGCCTGCAGGGCAAAAGCTTCTGCCTGCCTGGAATTTATTTAAGCATTAGTAGGTACACGGATAGGTATTAGTCAGAGTCTGACACACCTTTAAATACTGGTATTCAGCTGAATCCGGTATGACTGGAAGCTGACCCCGATATAGTTGAGAAAAGGCTAGGCAGATTATGAGTCTGACACACCTTTCTGCTCCGCCCAGATCGGAAGAAGTAATTTGATGATTTCTTTCTTCTCTTTCTTTCTTCCATTTTTCTCTGTCCTTTGCCACGTCTGACCAATCCTTTCGTCTGGAGTGTTAACTCGTCATGGCATATTTTCCTGTGCCTACCACGTCACTGGTTCCTGACGATACGTCGTCTTCCCAGCTAACTAAAATCCAAATCGCGTCGCCGCACGATGGGCTGAAAATCGGCTTTCATAGACTTAGGGATTTCAATTTGCAAGTGCTTGTTTTTATGTCGGATATCGCTTCTATTAGTCATTACTATGTACAAAAATGACACCCGAGTTAATTCTGCCCAAAAACGAAGGAAATATAATTTTTTTACGAAAAATTTGTATGAAGCTAGTATGAAAAATCGAATTATCTCCTAAACGGCATGTTTAACCGTAATATCCTTGGAGGTGGTCATAGTGCTAATTATTTATGATTTTTTGATTGGCGATCGGACGAAAAATTTAATGCCGTTTTTTTTTAAAAATCGTCAAAATATTTTCATTTGTTTTTACGTATGAAACGATTCCTTTTGGTGTTTATGTTGAAGAACACGGACTTTTAACTACACATAACATAAAATAGCATCACTCCTATATTTTCGAAGGAGTTGGCAGAGGTTTATAGTATACCCACACGTAGACAACTATGTTTGAGCTAGATAATTATCAACACAAAATGAGTTTTAAAACTTTTCATACAAACAAATGACCAATTGTTTACTCTTCTAATGAGTCCAAAAATAAGTAATTAAGTAACTACACTGATTAGGTCTTCTAATGAGTCTTAATAGGTGATTTAATGATTTTCAATATCTCACGACAATGCCAACTATGGATTACATTCAACATTTCCTGATAAGTAAGCTAATTTGTTAATTAGCAGTGCTATGAGTTCTAAGAATAGTTAGTGACAATTATAGATTTTCATTAGCTAATGAGGAGATAACTAATGAGGTTAGTTAAATAATTATTGGCGTTTTGCAATAAAAGGGCTAAAGTTTTGTTTTATAATTTAATTTGTTCACAACTGTGTAACTGCTAACACTAAATCAGCGACTATAAAATCTTAGAATGGAAAGTTTAATCACCAATTTAAACTTGTTTGTTCTTCTACGAAGTGAGAGTACTTCATTTGATCATGAAGTATTGTTCAGTGCAGTTGTATCCCGCATAGGCGATTGCCTGTCTGACGAAGATCGTGTTGTTCTCAAAGAATTTTGTCGGAGATTTACGCGAGCCGCTTTACAAAGGTGGCAGAAATCCAACCGATTCCTTGATAATTTCAGGAGAAAGTATGAGAATTGGTTGGGAGCAAATATTGATTGGCCGAGTTTTGTGCAAACTTTAGTTAATCAAGAACCAAGTGTTGATAAGGCACCAAGAGCGCCCTCAGTCTCTCCAGAACCGTCGACATCAACGTCCATTGGAACAATGACGAAAAGATCCCGTAAACCATTCGAAGATCTGGGAAGTAAACAAAAAAAGAGAAGATCTGATGAACACACAGGCGAAGATTCCAGTGAATTGGCATATGCAGCTGCAGCACGTTTAAAAGAAGAAGGGCATGGAGATATCGCCTCTGTCATCGAATACATGATGAAAAATCCTGAAGTAGCCGCTAAATTAAATGAAACGCTTAAGAAACCAGCGAAAACAATCATATTTACGCCAGAAAAGGCACTTGGATTGCTTCTTTCGCTAAAACTCTCAAAGTGGCAATATATTACGTTGCGTGAGGCTGCCATTCGGGAAGGTGCTAAGGATATTTATCCATCTTACTATAAAGTGCAACAAACTAAGCTTGATTGCTACCCTCCGAAGCAATCAGTGACAGTTACTGATTCATCGGCTAGGATTACACTTCAAGCTTTACTTGATATCACGGTTACAAGAATCCTTCAAAGCCTTTCTAACGAAGAGCATAACAAGCAGTTGAAGCTGATATCCAAGTGGGGATTTGATGGTGCTTCTAACCAAAGCCGATACAAGCAGAAAATTGAGGGTGAGGAAGATGACTCGAGCATTTTCATGACCTCCTTGGTGCCACTAAAACTCATAGATGGAGACAACATTTTATGGACGAACCCAAAACCATGCTCAGTTTTGTATTGTCGTCCAGTTCAGCTTACTTTTGTAAAGGAGAGTGAAGCAGTTGTCCTTGAGCTGAAAAAACAAATTGATGAAGAAATTGAGGCCCTTATCCCCACAGAGTGCAATAATAATAATAAGGTGACTCATCAACTAATGATGACGATGATCGACGCTAAAGTCTGCACTTACCTTTCTGAAGCTAGATCAAATGCATCGTGCTACCTGTGCTTAGCAAAGCCTACAGAAATGAACCGCTTAGATGCTGTAACATCAAAAATTGTGTGTTCGGACCTGTATGAGTTTGGCTTGTCATCCCTACACGCCCGTATAAATTGTATGGAATGTCTGTTACACATTGCATACAGGCTCGACTTCAAACGGTGGGCAGCGGGAAGTGATGAGCACAAAGAAATGCTCAGACAAGGAAGAAAATAATTCAAAATAAATTCAAAGATGAGCTCAATCTGTTGATTGATATAGTAAAACAAGGCTCGGGAACCACCAATGACGGGAATACTGCAAGAAAATTCTTTGAGTTTCCTAATAAAACCGCAGCTATAACCGGTTTGGATGAAGACCTCATCAAAAGATTTGCTGTAATTTTACAAGCAATTACATCTGGAGAGCAGGTCGATATAATAAAATTTAGAGATTATGCTCGCAAAACAGCAGAAAAGTACGTATTATTATACGACTGGTACTACATGTCGTCAACCGTTTATAAGTTATTAATCCATGGGGCTGACATAATCGAGAAAAATAATATTGTGCCGATTGGGACTCTCTCGGAAGAAGCCTCAGAGTCTCGAAACAAAGATTTTAGGAGGTTTCGAGAAAATCATTCGCGGAAAAGAAGCAGGCAGGATTCTAATCAAGACATTTTAAATATGCTTGTTGTTTCTTCGGATCCTTTGCTAAGTGCACAAAGGCCTAAGTTAGATGCCAAGAAAAAGCAGAGCTTTTTTGCTGAAACTGTCGACTTAATTCAATTTCAGGAAACTGAGTTCGAGTTTTTGGATATATCCAATCTGGATGCTGACTCAGAATTGGAGTCTGACAACGAGAGTGATAAGGAAAATTTGTAAAAAAATATATATGTACATATTTGTAAATTTGTATTTGAGTGTGTTTGGGTTTTTTTGTAATATTTAATGATATTTTTTATTTATTTTACAAATGCGTAGTGTTAATTCCTTAAATTAAATTATTTTGTATATAATATAACTTAATATGTTACTTTAATAATAATTTGATAATCTTTTTTTATTTAAATAATATAAATGTGTCAAAAACAGCAGTTTTTTTATTTCATTTTTCTTGATTCGTGTGTTCTTAATATTTGGGTTAATAACATATCGAACTTTTTAACTTGGACACTAAAAGGGATCGTTTTACATGTAAAAATAAATAAAAATATTTTGACGATTTTTTAAAAAAAAAACGGCATTAAATTTTTCGTCCGATCGCCAACCAAAAAATCATAAATAATTAGCACTATGACCACCTCCAAGGATATTACGGTTAAACATGCCGTTTAGGAGATAATTCGATTTTTCATACTAGCTTCATACAAATTTTTCGTAAAAAAATTATATTTCCTTCGTTTTTGGGCAGAATTAACTCGGGTGTCATTTTTGTACATAGTAATAACTAATAGAAGCGATATCCGACATAAAAACAAGCACTTGCAAATTGGAATCCCTAAGTCTATGAAAGCCGATTTTCAGCCCACCGTGCGCCGTCGGTCTTCCGAACACTTCTTATCTCTCATTCTATTTATACGATGCAATAACAATCAACCTATTTACCGATATGTTTTCCGTGACTACAAAAGCACATGAAACTCAACTTTATTTCTTTATGAGTTCGATTGTTTTTGCTTTTTGGAGTTAACGATTGCGTGGAGTGTGACAGATTATGCTGGTGAACTGTCATTTGATGAAGGTTAAACTTCCCTAAGGTTTTAACATTCGCATCTGACCGCGTCTTTTTATTTATGACGTGCTGGTAAAATTGAAACTTCAGCTGAAGAATAACAAACCCAGGCCATATCTTTACCTATAGTATTGTTAATGTCTAAAATGAAAAAAAAAAAAAACTGCAAACCTTGCCAAAACCGCGATCCGTGGTATTTAACAGATTAAATCCTATTTTTAGTTTTATTTGAAAAAGCCCAGTGAGTTCTTTCTCGGCAATCCCCTGAAAGAGCTTTTAGATGAATTGGATAAGCCTTTTATGTAAAGTTTAACCCGCCACGAACAGAAACCTTCCTCTTTAATTAAAACCGACCTATTTTTAATTTTTGTACTTATCACAATTGTCTGACCTGGAATTCCTAAAAAAAACTTTTGTGACCATAAATAATTCGACCACAGATTATATCGTTTCCGCCAACTGAAGTGGCAGCTGTCAAAATTGCCCCGGGAGTCCGATAGCGTTCTAGTTTATGAAAATGTCACAACAGACACAGGTAACGTCACATTCAGCCTTTTCAGTGCGGTTGTATTGCCCTAGATATTTATGGAACTGAAAGGATCTGTTGTTCGTATTGTCTGTTAAAATCGGTGAGCGTTTTATGTCACGAAAGTAAACGAGTTTTTGTTTGATAACGTTGGCGCATTTTGTTTTTATTTTAGTAAGCCGTTGGTTTCGCGGTTTTCTGTTCATTGTCAGGGATTTTTATGAATGTACTCGAAGCTCGGGTTTTCAGATCAGGCCAGCCAGTTAAACCGAATTTTGACTTGAAATACGTTACAACACCTAACTCGGCCGCACGGGCATCCTAAAAGGCTAAAGAAGTAATGTCCAGCTTTGTGACGATTCCCAGCAACCCAAAATTACAGTAAACTAGCTATTGCCCGCGGCTTCGTTCGCGTTAAAGTGGCCTACAACCCCGTCCAGGGCCAGACATCTATCTCGGTAACAACATTCATCAAAATCGATTCGGCGATTTAGACGTGTAAGCTTAACTAACAAAATCTCTTTCGCATTTATAATTACCAGCATCTAATGAAGACATTAAGTGACATGTAAACATACACATTACGTTTACATAATAAGTTATCAGATACACTCAATAACACTTTCATCAAGAGTGATCAATCAATGATTCACTAATGACATTACATTTCAAAACCTTGAACTTCACTGTCCCTTTTCATCGATAATGTTGACAGATCCTCATGACGTATAGAAACGTTCCCGCGCAATGCGCATGTCAGTCGTTGCCTATGGAAAATTTTTAGTGATATGTTTTTTTTTAATGCAAAGGCGAGGCTTGGAGGTGTTCTTAGAGTAAAGAATACACGATAAACTTTTTGGTGATAAAAATAATCTCGGTTTTATATCCAATGAGTGTGTTTCTTATCCAAGGCTTCGTTCGTTGCACGTAACTGAAGAATAAATTATATGTCTCGCATATTTAGTTTGTAGACAGCTAATGAGTGGATTACCTGTCTGTCTGTGTTCCTTGATAGCTACAGCAGGGACTTTATGTCATGCGTGAACAGATTACTTCTAGGCGAGAGTGCTGCATCTTCCACCAAATTATCGCTTTCCATCATATGATAATGTGGTTCAACGCGAGGCTTTCTATAATAATAATAAATCGCTATTCATCATCAGTGAGGCAAAAACCGTGCAAATGTTTCGAAGAAAGAACGCTAAAAAGTATTTTTATTGATTTCGCTTCAAAGACGACCTTGCGTGCCGACATACTTATCAGAAAATTGCGCTGATAAGCAAATCTCTTCTTTATTATCAAACATAATGAAGAATTAATTTCAATGATGGCTAACACTGCTTACGAATGTAAACAGAACATATTTTTTTATCAATGTCATTGTGAATAAAAAAAAAACAAACATAATTTTGGTGAGCCGTAGCCAGAAGGCAGAATGACGAGTCAACTGCGCCACGCTCGGCCGGCCGGGATTTTAAAAATAAAATGTAAACATTCGGTCGCCAATGCGTTCGTGACAACGCGATTTGTTTTCGTATTTTATTTTTACATTTCCTACTATTTTCCTTATCGTTTTTAGGGTTCCTCAAAAGCAAAAAAAAAAAAACGCAGGAACGCGTGGAGGTATCAAGTTGAAATTACATTAAACCACTTACTCGAGTTTACAGTCCCTTGTAGCTGTGAAAAATCAAACTTCTAAGTTAAAGTAAAAAAAAGATACGGCATTTCCATGCCCTCAAAGTAGGTAATCTAAAAATAAAACTATATGTTTTTGACCGTTTGCTGACATGCGAATGCGGACGTTGTTAAAAAATGTGTTCAGTTGGCCTTCAGATAACTTCTTGCAAACTATTTCATCTTGTGACATTTCGAAGATAAATCTATACTAATATTATAAAAGAAAGATTTGATTGCTCCTACTCCCCAGTGGGGTCTGGCTGCACATAATGTAACTCTCCCAAAATCGGACTTCTCGCTTGCAGCCAGAAATAACCCTATTTTCTTTTGAGATATCGATTGAAGCAAGTAAGCACTCTCCTACACGTTGGTGACGTCAGAGCCTCAGGGCGCCTACTGGATTACGTCAAAGGGACAACAATTTACTTTCATGGAATTTTCCACTGTGATTGCTTTTTGTGATCAAGAAGAACGGTGACAAAACTAACCGATCTTTCATCATCTGCCTAGCCTTTTCCCAACGATATTGGGGTCTTTGGGGTCGGCTCCCAGAAAAGCCGGATTCAGCTGAATACCGGTATTTCACGTGAAGCGGCTTCCTACCAGACTTCCACAACCCATTAACTGGGGAACACGGTACTTCTTGGCAAGACTGGTGTCAGATTTTCTGGTTTCTGACAATCCGTAACGACTGCCAACGATCTCCAAATGACAGCCTGGAGCAACAGCTTAACATGCTTTCTGAGGCACGGAGAAGTCTTGTTATGTTAAGATGGTAACTAACCGATCTATGTACACCAATTTTGTGTTATGTAGGCCCACCGCTCGAGTAAAGCATACGGTTCAAAAAATTGTATGAACAAGTCCACTACTGTACTAGCAGCAAGGGTTGCTCGAGAACTCGGAATTTGTTCGAGAACTCAAAGGGCATTAGAGAATAGAGGAACGCGGATGGGTTTTAGTCAGTTAGTCTGACACTCCCTTCCGCTAAGCCCAGATTGGAAGAAGTCATTTGATGATTTCTACAGGAATTCAATCAATATGCGCTCCACATTGGCAGCATAATCCTTTATCTTCTTTTAGCCTTTTCCCAAATATTTTGGGGTTGACTTCTATTTTAAGTAAATAATGTAAAACAATAAATATTCTTACGTTTATCGGTTCAATCCAATCGCCATAATAACACGAAATTCCTTTAAAGAGTTATGGCAACGTTTCAAATCAATGACGCAGTGTTTTGACGGTAGTTCTATAAAAAGACTGTAATGTTGTTGTGTAGAGAAAGTGTACCTACTATTGTATTTCAACACTTGGTAAGAAATATTACCGCGCAATACGTAAGAGAAAATTTCCGCGATGGTTTTAGAATAACCTTTGTTTGAGTAACCTAACGCTTGGTATCGCAGAAAAAAAGGCTCCTATTATGGCTGTGGCCGTTATAATGAACTTGGTTTACTTCGCCCACGTCAAGGTAAAACAATAATTTGCCTAGCCTTTTCACAACTATATTGAGGTCGGCTTCGGGCACAACCAGTGAATGCCAGTATTTTACGTGGAGCAGCTCCCCACCAGATCTCCACATGCCATTAACTGGGTAATACGGTAGTTCTTGGGAAGACTGGAGTCAGATTTACTGGCGTCTGACAATTCGTAACGACTACCTAAGATCTACAAACGACAGCCGGGACAAATGGCTTAACCTCCTCCTCGGGTCATATATGATGGGGGCGACGGACTTCCTCAAGAACGCCGTCGCTGGACCTATATAGGGGGGCCGGAAGAGGGCATTATCTGCCCTCCGCCGACACCCGGTGCGTTTGCTGCGGGCCGGGAGTGCACTCGAAATTTCCCTCTCCCTTCCCACTGCCAGAAGGAGATCAGTGTCCCACGACGCTGCACTGCCGCTGCCGGCAACCACCGGCGCCACTTGGGGCAGACCTGTCTATCTCACAGCGTGGCATAAAGCACGGCGTGGCTCCTCCCGCACTCCTCGAGCGTATGCCACCCTGAGAGATGAGATATATAGAGAGATGTGAGATAGATAGGTCTGCCCCAAGTGGCCCCATCGCCTCAGCAACTACTCCGGTTTTTTTCACATCCTCTTTCTTTCTTGATTCTGTTCCCATCAATGTTGTTCCCTGGCAATCAGTTAGCGTGTACAGACAGAGTGTCTTTATAAGATAGAGCAAAGAAAATTTTATTTAACTAGAGCTGGCTAACGCGTAATCCTTCAGGGTGGATTCCGCGGCTTTGATTCTTGCATGATTTAATTCAGAGATTTGACTGTTACTTCTGCTGCATGTAGACAGGTCTTCCCCAAGTGGCCCCATCGTTACAGCGACTGGTCCTGTTATCTTTACATCCAGTGGATTGTCCTTCCTTCTTTCAGGATTCCCTTCTTTCTGGAAAATCCCTGGCAATCAGTTGGCTGTATAGACGGTCTTCATACTGATCAGTTGCCAATCTTCTTCATCCTTCCGTTTCCTCGGACCATTGCCAAGGAAACTGTTGCCCAGGAAGAACTGATGGTGAATCACACCTACAGTTCCTTCGTCTTTTATGTGGAGAAATGCCAAATGCTTGTTGTTTGACCTCCGAATTCCTGGGGAACCTAGTTTTCTAATGTTATGTTCGTTTTCTTAGTCATGACCTTGTGGTTTTTGGGTCTAGTCTATTGACATCTGATGGATTTCTTCAAAGTTCAATCGACTTCGACTGGTACCGGTTTTGGTTCTGATTCCGTTGGAGTGCCTGGAATTATTTATTGGCTAATGACAGTCTTAAATTCAGCTTATTTATCCTGAAGAAAGAGAAAGCACGAAGCTACAGATTTATAAACTTAGCCCATCGCAGACACTGCTGAATAAGGAGAATCTCCATGCTGTTCAGACGTTCAGGTACCTGAAATGAAATTAAAAAAAAAGAAAAGACGTGAATCCCATTCTCGTGACCAAAATTACAGCATGTATTTGAATTAATGCGCTTACTGCATTTCAGATAAGTCGTAACATTACCATGAATCTTCAAACATGTATTATGCTTCCTTCAGCAAATTCTTTATGGATTGAGGCCAAAACTGTATTCCTTATATCATAAATTCTCAAAAGAACAGTTTGGCAAGCGTTCTCTTTTATTTTTTTCTCTAGTGAATGCTATAATTGCTAAAGATTATATTTTGTCCCCATTGCGGAGTGCTTTTATTGGTCGATGATAATCCAGACAAATACTTCAAGATAGTGTTTTGATGACCTGCTAATTCTGGTTTGTATCAGAATTTTACTTTGTAGGTATTTTTTTTTTTGTAGGTAGGTACACAATTTGGCGTGTTTGAAGATAATCTGATTTTAATCGTTTTGTTGACAAACAAAATTCCTTGTTGTGTTCTTTATCTTAAGTCTTCCCTATTCTCTACACAATCAATTTTCGTCTGAATCATAAAATATATACCAAAAGATGCTTGATACAGGACGTGGGCCCCCTTCAAGCGTCACCTCATAAAACTACGACTCATCTGTGCCTCCAAATGTCCACCACCCACGATGATCTGAAAAACGCCTATGACGCCACTTTAAATGTGGCCAGTTAATATAGCTATGACACACCTCACACCATCAACACGAAAAGTTTTGTGCTACAGAAAAAGAGTTTCCAAGCAAGGATGCTTAGAAACTCTTTTCAAATTTCAGTACCATATTTTATTTACCTACAAAAGTCAAGTCTCGTGCTATACAAACGTGAAAGTGATCACGTCAGAACGTGATCACACCCCAATATTGATCTGTTTTTAGACTCGCAACACTAATTCTATTTTTGAATATTGGCAAGGCTCCCCTTTTGCCCGCCGACTGTTTACTGTTTTGAGTCAGTCGCTACTTGATTCTCGAACCGTACGCACGTCTTTGCAAAAATAAAAATAGATTCTATTTTCGTAAACAAACATAATATGCTGTATACGGTATACAGCACAAAGATATTTTTCAGAAAAGTGCCTGAAAAAAATCGCCTTACGATACCTTAATAGATATAAATTTTTGTTTTGTTAATTTTGTTTTTCTTGTTTATTTATTGATACATTCCATTTTTTGTGATTTACTTATTGTTAAGAATATCGTACGAGAATTATTTCGTTGTTGTACAATAGAAAATATTTATTTTTGAAAAATGGTTAAGCTGTACCGGTAAGTCCTTTATTTATTTATTTATTTAACATAGGCACACCAACGACTATTTACTGAACATGATTTTATAACAACATTAGCAGCAAGCCGCGATTTCACCTGCATAAGTTTCGATCTCGTGGGAATATCTGTGAAAAAAATCCTATATGTTAATCCTGGTTATAAACCATCTGTGTGCCAAAATTCATCCAAATTCGTTCAGTAGTTTTTGCGTAAAAGAGTAACAAACATCCGTCCATCCATACTTACAAACTTTCGCGTGTATAATATTAGTAGGATTTACAAAAGAATCCTTGGTAAAACAAGTCACTTACAGGCTTTCATTTTTATGTATATTCTGTTGTCGCTATAACAAAATACTAAAAAAAAAAAAACAATAAAATATGTAAATATTTAATTTGGCTCTCATAAATAAACGTAACTTTTTCCTCGATATTGATAACGCCAAAAGGCAGGCGTTTGAAATATTCCCAGATAGTCCGTTTAAAAATAAATAATTTAATTTAAATAAATGTTTAAGGGGACTCTCATACATCAGCCATGATTTTCTTGCCGTTTTATACTGAACCATTCGTGCGAGCCCAATTTGCACTTGGCTGGTTTTGTATATTGATTACCATGAAGATGATCAAAATTCAAGTGTCAAGAATTTGAACACTTTTCAAGTTCAATTGGCTTTAAATTTACCACGCCTGTGGAGTATGCTTCTGAATTTTCCTTAACCAATTAACTTCGTAAATGCCTTGAAAACAAACTCATTAATGCCAAGGCTTCCAAAGATTGTATCAAAGAAATTTCCTTCAGAAATAGTAGTACCTGTTTTCGAGTTAGCTTCGATAATATAAACATGCAATTGTTGTGTTTGGCATCGGTCCTTGAATTTATTTCAACGTAGACACGCTAGATGTTTTGTTTTACTTTTACTGTGGATTCAGGTTGTTATTGTAAAACTTATATTTTTAAAGAGTAACCATGGAGTTTCTTGTCCGTTCTTCTCCATAAGAATCTACTTTTTGCGAATGGACAACTAGAGTCACTATAATATTTTGTTTCCTAACTGTTTTGACGTTCAAAAGTGCTTTTTAATGGTCTTGTTAGAATAAATGAATTGACTTTCTGTCGATCGTTTCCATCTGGCTGTTTTGATTGTTTTTCACCATTCCTACTAAAATATTGGATACTTTATCAAAGTATGTTTGTTTATCAAGTACGCCGCAACGGCGGGACGGATATGGATGGGGAACACAGGTAGATAATAGCCTGAATTAGGACATACATTCTTTTGTAGGGTACTGAACCTCAATGGGAAAAACGGAACCCTCATATGTTCACTTCGTTATCAATTCTGCTCGGCTTCGCGCTTTATAACGCCTGGTAATTGTTGTCAACAATAGGGAACATGCAATATTTTCATCTTGCTTTCATTTTTAATTCCGTGTAAAATTGACCATACAAAAGTTAATACGCTTTATGTATTGCCAAAACTGCGATTATAAGCCGACTGTTTTTCTTTTCCCGCGAAAACAAATGATGAAGTCACTCCTGTCTGCCAGAGAAGGCCAGAGATCATGAACTGTCATGTATTAAAATTTAAGTTAATCTTTTCGTTGTCATAACATCAGTGACGTCACTAGACGCTGATTCATGATTGTTTACGTTCCGTTTCACCCTAAATTAATTCGTAATAGTTGTTAAAAATCAATATTAACTACAATAAAAACATTGCAGTGGCCCTTCTTTAATGCTATTTTATCATTTCATTAACAAAATGTTCATGAATTCTGTAATTGCGTGTTCCCTATTCTAGGTTTCATGACATCGACAGCTGTAGATATATAACAAAAAGCACAATCTAATTAACCTCAATCAAGGCTCCAGCTAACAGCAGTATCCTTCAAAAATACATTAATAACTATAGAACACGACAAACAAACTATCGCGTGATAAATTCTCGTCAAATTTATCGTCCTAATTAATCTAACTTTACTGCAAAATAACAACGGAGCTGTTTTAAACTTTATACTTCCATTACCATTTCAGACAAACGGCCAGGGCCCCTAGTCTGCTATTTTTATAAATATGTCATTCCAACATGATCCCATTGTCATTTTGTTAAAATTTCGTAATCTGCTAAATTCATAATGGTCGATCATTGGTCGGTCAATAATCTCGTAATACTTTTTGATAAACGAACTATTAAAAGCAATGACTACACAATGACTTTTTAATGGTAGGTCACTGATCAAAAGAACTGTCTAAATTTTAGCAGATTATCGCATATGTTAGTGATGCATTTGTCATTATGTACGAGATTACCATTCTATGACATTTCTTTCAATGGAGTGTCAGTGGTTGACCGCTGGAAAGTAACAATTACACTTTTATATTAGTAGATTACCAAACTTGTAAAAAACAACCATTATGAAATCAATTATAGACCATTCTGACACTATTGTAATAGCAAACTTGAGGCCCCGGCTGCTAGCTACTATGTGCTTAGTTACCTATAATATTTAATGGCTGATCCAAAAGGGTAATTAAAACAACATCAATTGCCTGTCTTTTGGCAGCACGCTTTCAACTGTTTATTAGTATCTATACTATACTCCATTCACAATAACATTAGACATTTAAACAAAAAGGGTTCAGTCCGTGCAACCGATTTTTACTTCTATTCCGTAAGCATAAGGATGGCATTAAAAGCAAAAACGTTATTATAATACCAACTGTTTACTGCAGCTGCCATGTGGCATTACACCAACGCAATAGACGTCAAAATCGGTTGAACGAACTGTAAAAAAGATTTATTTCAATGTCTAATCTTATTGTGGATGGTGTATAGATTGGTAGTCGAAGGAAAGGCCAGACTTTCTTCATGTGTGTGTGTGTGTGTGTGTGTAGGAGCCAATGATATGCCAATTGACATGTATTAATTTCGTTTATGCAATAAAATAAATATAAATTATATTTTTAATTACGCATATCAATATAAATTATAAAAATAGTAGCCCACCAGTTTTGGAAACAGGGTCCAAGCTACCGGTCAATGATTTTGAAGGGTTGGGTCAGGGCACCTGAGAGAGGAACCTAACAATGCGAGCTGTGTCTGAATTAAGCCCTAGATCGATCTGCCTACCAAGAGCCACTTTCAACTTCAAAAGGCCACCTCAGACTACATGACTTGTTTTAATCTTTATACTTTGAATTGTTTTTATAGTTTCCTTTTTTTTTCTTTGCATTGTCCTCACATATAGAAGCAACCAAGGTTATGTAATACAGAACATGATTTAAAAGAGTGTCCGTGGAGTTTCTTGCACGTTCTTCTCCATAGAGATCTACGCTTTGGAACGTGCAGATAGCTTCACCTCTTTCGACTTGACAATTCAAAAGTGCCTGTAAAAGGTTTAATTGAAATAAATGCTGTGAATCTTGAATCATGGTTCTCATGTGATTTAACCAGTACGGATTGTATGGACTTTAAAAGAGACTGACCTTTGAATTTGTTTCGGTGTTTCTTCTCAGGGTAGTCGGTTAGGAAACACCGGCCTCATCTAGCTTAAAATGACAAAAAAAAGAACTACTTACAAAATAAATATCATATATCATTTATATGTATTTCTCATGCAATTTCCTCGTCATTTTCACCCCTTCTTTAAACAAAGATAACATCATAATAATCCTATTATTATATTGTTACATACTAAAAGATGTCTTAGTCTTAGTTTAGACAAATATTTACCAAGACTTGTGACTTGGAAAACACGGCAATTGTGTTCCATCTTTTGAAGGAAGAAGACATTTTATACAAAATGCCTTATTATAATTATTTTGAAAAGAAATCTGGTGATCTGACGATGTTGAGTAAATACTTGGAAAGTGATGTCTTATTTTTGAGCAAAACTATTGGAAGGTATGCGGAAGCTTAAGTTTTGTAGACTTTAATCAGTGGTTCTTCTTTTAAAGTCGGTCGCGGTTATGTAATTCGTTTGTTTTTCTGTAAGAAAAACAAACGAATTACAGGAATTTTTCGACGCCATTTTTTAACTAGTTTTAGTTAGTTTAGTGTTTTTTTTTAATTTAAATGTATATATAGTTATAATTTTAGCGGTGTAATAATACTGTATACAAACTAAAAAACCGATTCAGTAAGATATATATGGGATCAATACTACTGTTATCTCGAAAAATAATCACCTGCTTTATCCGTTTATTTTTACATAATTCGACAAAAAAATTACTCATTTGCATTTTAGAGATTTGTCTCATAGTATATTTATTTATTATATACTTTATTGTACACCTTGTAATAATAACAGGAAAAACATTTATAAAAACAAGTGTACCTACAATGGGCGGTCTTATCGCACAAGGCAATCTCTTACAGACAAGCTTTGGATGGACTGAACGAAAGGAGATAGATTTAGGGCTGTCAGTGTACAATCGTTACAAATAATACTAATTAATAGTAATATTATATTAATTAATAGTATAGTGTTTCATATGATATAAGGCCTACTTATATTTAATGTTGTCAGTCCCTTAAACGACTGCCCTAGAATCTGGTCGTGTCTGATTGTTGCCTTACCTTGTATACTATTTTCACAGTGCTTATAACTTTTGTCTTCTTGTTGCAGCGGCGACAGCGCGTCGCTGAGCGCTGCCGGCAGCAAGCGCTCAGCTTTGTCGGCTTCGGACGCCGAGTGTTTCTCGCTGTGCCTGGGTGCCGGGCCTCTGTGGTAAGTACTTCATTAATTTAAGGAAAGATAGGAAATAAAAGAGCATCGGCAGGCGTCGACCGACCGACGTTTTGTATTAACAAAACGATCATCTCGCGAGAACACGATTGCCAAACACGATCGCGTTGTCGCGCGGTCGGGTTTTGTCGAACTGTCGATGGTCGCTTTATGTAAGAACGTAGAATCAGAATTGCCATTGGTTATGCTAGGGCTGGCTTCCAGCTTATCCAGTCGTTGGGTAAACAACAAATGCCGAGGTTTGTCAGACCTGCTTGAAACATTGGGGTCTTAAACCTTGCACAACCCACAAATGCCAATATTATACTAGTCGCCTGACATGGGGCATCCATAAATTACACACGAATTTCATGATTTTTGACTTAGTTTTAGTATCGACTGAGATTACGTAGGCATCTACATATATATTAAGAGAGCAGTGGTGGCCGAGTGGTTAGGCCCCGACTTACGAATTGTAGGTCGTGGGTTCAAACCCAGCCAGGCGCATTACTATGTGTAATTAATTTCATCACCACTGCTCTCAAAACTGTGAAGGAAAACATCGTGAGGAAACCGACATGTCCTAGTACCAAAAATTCGAAGACATTTGACATTCACCAACCCGCACTGGGCCCGCGTGGTGGATTACGGCTCATTCCCTCTCCTAGAGAGGAGGCCTGTGTCCCAGCGGTGGGAAAATTTAAAGGCTGATTATGCTATAATTATGTTACGTATGTGTCTACATGTTATAGTAAGTAATATCGAAGTGATTAATTTTATCGAACTTTAGACTCGACGTGCGAATAGTTCATGCGAATAATTGACCTGTTCATTTATCTAAATAGCACTACAAAATATCCATGCTGTATAATAATGTAATAGTACATGATTTAGTGACGTAGGTATACGTTTCAGACTGATACAAGAATGATAAATGGATGCTTTGTACTTTGGATCTTAATGAACACGTAAATGATTAAGATTCTTGCTTATCTAGTGGGCTAACCCGTAGATATGATCCTCAGAATTTCCTAGAGAGAGACTTGCGTTCAGATAACACGTAAATGATCCCGATTATCTAAATATACGAAGTCAGAAATACAGATTAGCCCTTACTAAATCATCATCTGCCTAACCTTTTTCCCAACTATATTGGGGTCGGCTTCCAGTCATACCGGATTCTTCTGAATACCAGTATTTAACGTGGAGCGGCTGCCTAACAGACCTCCACAACCCATTAACTGGGGAACACGGTACTTCTTAGCAAGACTGATTTACTGGCTTCTGACAATCCGTAACGACTGCCAAAGATCTACAAATGAAAGCTTAAAATCTAAAATAGCCAAGTTAGTTCTCTTCTTAGAAAGTATAGAGTTACATACATCAATTAATTCAGCAGAGCGAAGTTTATTTATTTAAACTTTATGTACAATAGTGGTACATGGGCGGGCTTAATGCAACAAGGCATTCTCTACCAGTCAACCTTTGGGTTAAAAGGACTACACTGTTGAAAATTATATTTTTTTTCTGAAAGAATATACGACTTATATATATAATACAATACATATATAATATGCTAAAATAATAAACTAAAAAATGAAGTTGTTCTATAATAGTGATTCTGATTAGTATATTCTATTCAATGTATTTATCTATAAATCATGAGAGATGGCAGTAGCACATTTTGATTAGACTGCAAGCAGAACCTCAATGTTAAAAAGGTATATTAATTAATACGTATGATAAATTATTATTCAATAGCTCAAGTTGGTTGGTTGGCATAACATACCGTGCGTCTCCTATGTGTTTCGTCAAGCACGTGAAACTTTTGATCCTGACTGTCATTTGTAGATTTTTGTCAGCAGTTCCGGGTTGTCAGAAGGCAAAAATCTGACTTAATCATGCCCAATTAGATTTCCAAAAAATATTGGTCGCGTATTTTTTCTGGTTTAAGACATTTATTTCTCTAAAGAATACAATTCACTTATTATGAGAAATACAACTGACAAAAGAAATGTAGGTAGGTACTTAAATAAACTAGTAAGTATTAGTGTAGTGTTAGTGTTAGTATTTTTTGCTTTATCAAATCTATAAAAAATGACGAAGATAAAAAATATCAAAGATAGAGGAGGAGGAGGCAGTGGAGTGGGAGCTTGTGACGTCACGTCGTGGTAAAAATTGTAGCAAGTAGTGAAATCACAAGAGTATTTAACGCATTGCATCGTCTAAATTTTGGTTTATTTTTTTAAAAGAATAAATACGTGCCCAATATTTTTTTGGAAATCTATCTGACGGACTTATTACATTGTTTTAGTCAAGTAACACCTTATTGTGGAGGTCAGGTAGGCAGACCATCCATATAAAAGATTGGTATTCAGGTGCACCTGGACAGACTGGTGGAATCTGACCCATAGATAGATTTGATAGGCAAAACAGGACCTCTTCAATTTGCTTTTTTGCCGACATATCAGCAGCATAAGGGGAACCTTTCCCAAGATGATTGCGTGTAAGTCCGTGGTGTACAATGTGAGGTCCTTCCAGGTGGTCCTGATGTTCCGGCTCACGGCTCGGCACCGCCCGGAGGGGTGACTGGCGGGGCCGCGAGCCCCGCATCCCCATCAACACCCACCCACGACGACAACAACCGTGAGTATACTACCTTATACATATTATAAGAAAAGAAAGAAAGAACATAAATGTATCTGGCACACACAAATTCACCACTTCTGGGGAGTTTGTTGCGCCACTTCTTCCCAGCTAAAACACTAGGAAGTGGTGACGGGTGGGCGTTTTGGGGGACTGTCTTTCTGTAAAATTTGACGTTCAAAAAGTGCTGTCTCTCAGCTCTCAGTTTGAATAAATGACTTTTGTTTGATTGATTGACACGCAATGCCGATAAAAAACAGAAAAAAAAAGAAAATTGTGTTTATGCTCTTGCGTCAAACTCGTATAACAGCACTACAATTACTCCATAAAACATCTGATATTGGCAACTAAGGGGTGCCGTTAAAATAAGTTTAGACGTTCGTAGAGAAGTAAGAATTTTCACAGGTTTTGTTTGCATGAATCCTTATAACATCAGCTAGATATCTTCCAGTGAAAGTCGTTGAAAATATTGGTCCAGCCATTTCGTAGATTAGAGGGAACAAAGAGACACAGATAAACAATTTAGCTGGCATAAGCTAGTAGATCATACTAGCAACCTTATAACAATAGGCGCGGTCACTTAAAAGGTGACTTTGCTATCAACATCTA
Source organism: Hecatera dysodea (assembly GCA_905332915.2). Classification (NCBI taxonomy): domain Eukaryota; kingdom Metazoa; phylum Arthropoda; class Insecta; order Lepidoptera; family Noctuidae; genus Hecatera; species Hecatera dysodea. The sequence continues at coordinate 3,623,210 of HG995314.1, forward strand.
CCAAATCAATCATTCTTATTGGCTGGTGTGAGAGTTTTGAATGTAGGTTATAGAATTTATTAGTAAAAGTCACTACGGTCCTGGAACACAAAGGGCATTAGGAGGGACATGGATGGGTTTTAGTCAGTAAGAGTCTGACATTCCATTCTGCTCCGCCCAGAGCTAAAGAAGTCATTTGACGATTTTCCATCGTTAAAAAAGACACGTGTATTTTGGCCTTATCTAAATATATATAACTCAAAAGTGACTGACTGACATAGTGATCTATCAACGCACAGCCCCAACCACTGAACGGATCGGGCTGAAATTTGGCATGCAGGTAGATGTTATGACGTAAGCATCCGCTAAGAAAGGATTTTGATTAATTCTACCCCAAAGGGGATAAAATAGGGGATGAAACTTTGTATGAAACTTTGTCAATTTTAAACCGATCGGGCTGAGAGTTTCAAAATCGGGGGTAAAGTAACTATTCCACGCGGACGAAGTCGCGGGCAGAAGCTAGTTATGTATAAAAACCGTGCTAGGCCGTCGGGTGGCTTTAACGACAAGTTTGCGCCTCTTCCCTTCACTAAACTTATCGTCTTGTGTTCCGCAGGTGACTTGTTGAGTGCCCTACTATGGGCCAGCGCGAGTTCACTCGCAAGCAGCGCGGAGAGTCTTATCAGCGAGTCCCAGTCCCCTAACCATGGACACCCAGCCATACACCAGCAGCGCAGAGAAGCGGTAAGATATTATAACCACCATCTATCCACCACCATGTATGTATGTAACTCGGGATGATGTCCACAACTCGTTCGATCCATTCCAGCTCCTCTGAAAAGGCTAGCAGTGTCCTGTTGTTACTATGGAAACCCAGATCTCATCTGGGTTTCCGAAGGGACCACTCAGCTTAATCTAAGTTTAATTTATTTAAAAAATATTGGATAATTGGGAATCCTTATTGTTAGTAAAATTCTTATATCTAGCGTTACTACATAAATAAAAAGAAGAGAAGAGAAAAACAAATTCAAGAATCAGATTGCACAGAAGATGAACAAGTTTCTGACTCATTCGTCTTCGCCACAACTAAGAAACAGATGAGCTACTGTGTTATCTTCCTCCATACAGGCTCTCCAGAGTTACAGACACCCCGTCTATAACTCCTAGGATATAGAGGTGTTTATTTAAAGACCTGGGGTCAGTTGTAACGGCTGTAACGACATATAATTCGCATTTGAAGGAAAGTCTTAAGGTCTTTCCTAGGACGGTTTAGCATGTGACAGCTCCAAACTGACATATTTCTAGTAACGCGGTCCGACGGACGCAGGCAGTTAAAATTGACTGCCAAGAAACATTATAATGTGTTCAGAGGGATTCTGATAAGACTTCATCATCAATAGAACGCAAATGTGATCTTTAAATAGGATTAAAAGCTTGCATATTTCCTTGTAGCTGTATATCTGCGAAGGCAATGCATCCACAGGAAAAAAATATGCAACCAATCACCATAATGTCATCCTAGAACTGTGAAAACAAATGTCGAAATTGGAGGATATCATTTCTCTTAATCACTACTTTTGGCACAGGGCCCTGTAATTTTGTTACAATAAATTGGAAAATAAAACGACAGGTTAGGTCTTTTTAATATTCTAATAGTCTCTCCTACTGGGGCAGTCGAGTTAAAGCATTACTCTAAAAACGACCAAGTGCGAGACGCACGAAGGGTTCAGTACCATTATCTATAAAATGATCGTTTTACCCTTCAGATACGGAACCCTATAAATCACTACATCTACATGTGTATCTGCAAGTTCAACAACTAACAAAACATCTATTTCTACCTCTAGACCATCAACAAGATCCTCGAGCGCAAGGACAGGCAGCCCGTGAAAGTGGACTTCAAGATCTATCTCACTGAGAACACCGTCAACCGCTGGGAAGCTGTAAGTACCTGTACACCCTTCAAATATAATACTCAGGAAACATCCCTAATCTTGAGATGGCTTATGGAAGCCATCTGAAGACTATTGAAGTTTCCTGAGTAAAAAAAACATGGATTCTATTTAGTCCGTCAGTTACATTATCGAAAAATATTGGACACGTAATTTTGTTTCATCGAGTCTATAAAAATTGACGAATATAAAAAGTATCAAAGATCAGGGGAGGGGGCTACAATTTTTTTTTCACCTATATTTATACTAATATTATAAAGAGGAAAGATTTGTATTTTGTATGTAACGAATAAACTCAAAAACTACTGGACCGATTTCATAAATTCTTTCACCATTAGAAAGCTACATTCACCCTGAGTAACATAGGGTATATTTTATCCCTATATTCCCACGGGAACGGGAACTACGCGGATAAAACCCCGGGGCGCTGCTAGTAAAAAATAAAGACAGCAGTATTACCGCGCCGTGTTTGTTTTTTATTTACTTGAAAAAATAAATATGTTTCCAATATTTTTTGGAAATCTATCTATTCCTTAATAGGATAAAGAACAAAAAAAAACTCTTAGGTAGATACGAACATTTAATTGCAACAATGACGTATTTGTAATTATCGTAAGGTTATCAAAAGTGTCATTGCACTTTGAGATACATGTTCAGTTGCTGATAATTTCGTAGTATATTCACTTAATTATTTATTATACTATGTATCATAACATAACTTATGCTATTTATCTTTGTCAATTTTTATAGATTTGATAAAGCAAAAAATACGTGTCCAATTATTATTTTTTTTGGGAATCTGTCTAACGGACTAATTTGATTTTTTAAATTAAATACCCTTTCATATAAAAAGTAATTGTGCAGTAATTATAAATAATTAAATCGAGAGATAAATAATTAGATCTATATATGGTCGTTACTGAGTACCTACGTAAGATTAAAATCTCACGTAGGTACTCAGTAACGACCATATATCCCATAGACGCCTAATGCCCAATTTAAAATGTTTTATTTGTGGATGAGAAACTAAACGATTATTTATTATAATTATAATACACTTACCCAATTCCGTCGACTAGCTGAGGTGGGAGGAAGCGAGGTATGGCGTTCTGATTGGCCCTTCCAAGGTCAATACAGTCACACAGGTTTAAGAAAATTGCAAAAATATCGATACTTTCTATTGCATAATAATATACTTCATATAAACTATTGTACAGAATGAATATCATCATCATCTGCCTAGCCTTTTCCCAACTATATTGGGGTCGGCTTCCAGTCATACTGGATTCAGCTGAATACCAGTATTTAACGTGGAGCGGCTGCCTACCAGACCTCCACAACCCAATAACTGGGAAACACGGTACTTCTTGGCAAGACTGGTGTCAGATTTTCTGGCTTCTGACAATCCGTAACGACTGCCAAAGATCTACAAACGACAGCCGCGACCAACGGCTTAACGTGCTTTCCGAGGCACGGAAGAAACTCGGTATGTTAAGATACCAAATCCACAGACCAACCTCGGCAAGCGTTGCTTAACCTCGAAGATCGACCTATGCGGCTGTTATTCTTTAGCCACGAACTCCCAACAGAATGAATATAATTTATCATCATATTTTTTGTTCGGAAAATCGAAAAAGTCAGGTGTGATTTTTTTTTTGACGTGACCACTCGCAGTTCAGCACACTAAGGCTGGTTACTGCTTAACCGAACAATCCTGTGGTGGCCTCAAATGAATTTAAGGCCCCCAGCCAGGGCGCCCTCTAGGTGTGATGGTAGACTAACATGTTTTATTGTCCTTGTTTTCCAGGTGGTTCAAGGAGGCACGATCTATCTGCGTATGCCGGGTGTACTGCAGGCAGGCAGCAAGGAGAGTTTCATGCTACTGCTCGACTTTGCCGAGGAGAGGCTCGGTTGTAACAAGTAAGTATTGGTACCACATATACCCTGGTTCAACTGACCCTTGATTCAAAGAAGCATTATCTGACTTCTTCAATCACTTGATGAGGCTTTAGACTGGACTAGAAAGAGATCAGGTGGGGACCAACGGCTTTACGCCGTCGCCATGTATGGTAAATAGATCCTGTATGTTGTCGTCTCCCTAACTTCAAGAAAACAATCCAAGTCAAAAAATCAATATGATCTTGTACAGTTAGTCGGTTTGTGACGTCAAAAACTATGCTCCACCTCTCATCCTGCCCTCTGAGGTCCAAAAACTGCAGCCAAAATGGTCTTTCCGCTGCCACCAACGATGCCGTGGTATTAGCAATGTTTTTGGCCAAACAAATCTAAACAATTATCATGCCAGCCAAACGAAAATGAAGAAGCCAGTCAGTGTTGGCGTTCGTCGAGGAAAAAGCCTCTCAAGTCCTCCTATATCTTACTAATTACGTACAAATATTTATATGATATTTCCTCGTTCCCAGCTGCATCATCTGCGTGCTGAAGAGCCGCCCGGACCGCGCCACCATCCTCCGCACGTTCATGTTCATGGGCTTCCAAATGCTCGCCCCCAACTCTCCCATGATGCCCCAAGAGATCACCAACCCCGAGTACATATTCCTGCACTATAACATGCAGTAACACTCGGAAACTTCGAGTTTCGAAAGTCGGAAATTTTAAGCTAACTTTTAATCCTAGAAAAACCTCGAACTTGAAAATTTCGAGTTTGAAACTCTGAAGGCGTTGGTTTATTTCGGGTGACTGGATTTCGGCGTCTCGTTCTCAGAATTTCCGACTCGCGAAAACTCGAAAGTTTCGAGTTGGATGTCACTCTGTAGCTTCGTTTAATCTAGAAACAGTATTTTGAAAGTTGCACGTTTTCTCTCATATTAATGAATATATCACCAGGGCTTGCTTATAGTGAGGCATCAACAAGTCTGTAGTATTAGATATTTAGCATATTGTTGTATGACGTATTAATGCGAATTTCTTTTCATTGAATGTAATATTTCGATTTGGAACTCGGATTTTCCGAGTTGAAAATTGAATGTAGTAACTCGAAAAAGTAGGATTCTATTCTGCTTTCAAATTATTCTTTGCTAAACATCTTGCTTAAATGTTAGTGGATTGATATCTAAAGTAAAATCAAAAGAAATTCGAATTAAATTTTAATTCTTTCATTTCTACAATTTCAGCTTTGAAAATAATGCTAATTTTACGTGTTTTATTTTTCCATACAAAACTGACTATTGTAGAAACATACTTTCTTATTATTAATTAAGTAATTTCTTTAACAATGTTATTATTACCTATATATTATTATTATTGTAAAACTTAATAATATGTATTGTCGTCGTGTTTAATCATATTCACCCGCTCCGGGGTAGAGCAAAAAAAATATTAAAAATAAAAAATACAAAAAAAAATGTAATAATTATAATAAAGAGGATTTTTAAAAATATTTCGGATTTTTACACCTTTATTTCACAAGTCTTTGAACACTTTTTTTTAATAACACCTTTCACGGCAAGACTTGAACGAATTTCTGTTTTTTGTTGCTCTGAGCAACTTTCTCGTTCGAAATATTTGTTTCTTTCAATCGTGTGCATACAAGCGATTTTTGCGTGACAGGCCAGAATCGCGGGTGTGCATTATATCTTAGTATTAAGCATAGCTATAGTTAATAAGTGGTTTTATGTTAAAATTTTAGCAAGTATTAATATTTGACATATTCTGATGAAAAAAAAACTGTGTAATGTGGAAATTATTGTCTTGGCAACATTTATTTGGGGTCTCCTAGATGCGGTATTAAAATAAACTCATCCTAAAACAAGTTACAGTGACCATCAAATCTAAGGACAATCCCAAATAAAATTGAATAGTGACAGAACAGCTTTTGAGACAGAAATGTCAAACAAACAAGTTATACTAAAACTAAACTTGACTGGCTTGTAAAAGCCTAGATAGAATACCGCACGAACTTTAGTATCGAGGTTTTTAAGCCCGAAATTGAGACGGAAAATCACTAAAAAGATAATAATTTCAACCTTATTTCTCCCTAGCCTACTTTTTACAACGATAAGTCCCAAAATTTTCAGTATTTTTCGTGTCACCTTTTCCCGCATAAGATTTGTTTCCGGGACGCGTTGTACGTAGATTTAATTATAAGTCTTGTATTAATTGATAAACGATTAAAATTATTAATAATCAACTCTGTGATATTATTTCAATAACGTTTATTCAGGAAAATTTACGCAACTACTTGGGTATTTCCTTGATAGAAAAATAATAACACAGGTATGCATGGTTAAAATTTACTGAAATCTAATAATCGTTTCTTATAGATTTCGAAGTGCTGATTAACGGAAAAATAATGAAAAAATTCCATCACGTAAGCTTTTTTTAGAAATCCTAATAATTGCTACCTCAGTACAAATTTGCTATAATCACAATTCTTATTTTCGATATTTATATTACTTGTGGGTAGTTATTAAAAATATTCAGTATAATGTGATTGAATGTCGTTATAAATATCATTTAGTACTTGAACGTGATAAAATAACGTGAACTTGTTTGGTAGTGAGGAATAGATAACTTTTCAATATGGCTTCAAGTTCGAGAAAGTGCAATAATTCACCACAACACTTCTGTAAATTTCTGTTATTTTTGTGGGGAATCTGTCACGAAGAAACGGCGGAGGAATATAACAAGATTTGTGAAAGACGTCTATTGTGCCTACTTTGATACTATTATTACGAATGAACAGGACAAGGCATGGACCCCTCATCAAGTGTGTTCGATTTGCTTAGAAAAATAAAGAAAGATGTTTATTTAGGACTCGCACAAAACAAAATATTAAAAAAAAAAACAAAAGCTAAATTAAATTTAAACTGTGCGAGGCCAAAAAAGGTCCCTATCTCAGCATCTGCTGCGATATTTAATCAAATGATAAAATGAACTCTGATGAAAAGGAAGCATGGTTTTCCTTCAAAGAAGTTGTTAAAAAAAATGTCTCGGCAACAAGAAAAGCTCCGACTACGTCCAATTGTGGTGGAAGTGGAAAATATGTTGGAACATTTTAGGGAATTAGAATGCAACATGAGTTTAAAAGTCCATTTCTTAAAATCTCACTTGGAATTCTTTCCAGAAAGTTTTAGGGATTTAAGTGAAGAACAGGGAGAGAAATTCCATCAAGACATACTTACAGGCTATGGAAAGATATTATCATGGGAGATTGAATGTTAACATGATTGCAGACTATTACTGGATGTTGCGAAAATCTTTAAAAAGAAGCTTCAGTGGCAAGCCGAAGTGGTATTACAAGGACTTATAGCAGTTCATTTTGTAAGTTACTTTATTACTAACGTCATGAGAATCTAAATGTATGATTAAGCTTTGTACTTATGTTTTTTTTTTTTTAAATAAAACCGACTTAGGGATACTTTTTTTATAAGTACCTCATTTATCTAAAAACCTTACGTGATAAAAAAAAACCAATATTACTCTTCAATCGATCAATATTAAATCGTATTACTGCCATTTCAAATCGATAGAAATTACAAATAAAAGGGCTCCAAACTTCAAGAATGCACCAAAGTGACGTCACATGTTCGTAAAAAGCGTACGCAAATGTGATTACCGCGAGATTCCAACGCATTGTATCTCGTTTTCTTGTTTTTATTTTTATTTAAAGAAAAAGTAGATTAATATTGCATATAAAGAATAGAATAATACATGGAAATAACAAAAAATATTAAAGATAATTTGTTGAAGACTGCAAAAAACAATGCCAACTACGAGCTTATACGCCCGTTCGAAGCCGGGACAAGGTAGCAAATAAAATAAAACAACAAGACTTACAACAATGCCATGTATTTATAAAACAACATATTACAAAATTACAAGCTTAGGTACAATATTTGTCATTTATTTTGCAACATTGATTACAAACATTTATCAAAAATCTAACTTATTTTAAAAATAGATTCTCAAACAGTCCTATTTATACAACATATATTTTATAAGCGCTATTTGTTCAGTATTTTTTACGTTGTACTCAATGGCTTATTCATATACATAGTAACGAATGGGCAGACCACACGTGTTTCTGACGCCAGGAATTGGCTCGTCTAGACCGTAGCATAGAAAATCAGCATATAGAATAGGATAGTTAACTAACATTAGTCCGTCAGGTAGATTTTCAGAAAATATTGGACACGTATTTTTCTCTTTTCACGTAAACAAAAAACAAAGACGATACAGTGCGTTGAATACTCGTGTGACGTCACTACGTGCTACAAATTTAACCACGGCGTGACGTCACAAGCCGCCACTCCTGATTTTTGATGCTTTTTATCTTCGTCGTTTTTATTTATTTGCTAAAGCAGAAATACGTATCCAATATTTGTCGATAATCTAACTGACGCGGACTAATTAGAATCATATTTTTTGTACTCGGGAAACATCCCTATTATCGAGAAGAACACAGTTTGGTTGGGCTGCTTTTAGTAAATTGGCGGACATTTTAAAGACAATCAAAATTCCACAATGTCTGAAGTCCCGTCTCTATTACTAGTGTGTTTTGCCCACCATGACTTACGCAGGAGACTGCGTACAGGCTGAGAGCTCCATAGAGGTCCCTGGAGCATCCCATGCTTGATATGCGGCTAATAGACCGAGTTCCAAACGTCGAGATCCGTAAAGAAAGTTTTCCACATCGAAAAACGTGTAACAGAACTGTAATGGAGCTGGGCAGGACACAAAAGAAAGACAAGAAAGAATAGACAGGCTGGCTCCAACACGTTTAATATTATTGCATAAAATACGCAGTTTCATATTCGAGATTCCACTTTGGCTATTTTTAGCGATTATTTTTTTTACATAGTTTTTGCCCGTAGTCAGTGAGAAAGGTATTATAAAAGTGAAGTGTTTGTTTTACAAAAAAAAAATATTTCTTCTGAAAAATAGTTGGCAACCCTTACGCTCGCTACTCGTATCAGTGGCGGACATAATCAAATTCATTGTTAACATTGTTAACAATTTATAATTTAAATCTATTAATAGCACATTGACTTGAACACAATAACAAAGGCTTAGCGAAAGGCACAATTTGCAACAACTAGATATTTTAAAAGCTAAAGCTATATCATAAACAAGGAAGATTTGTTCTTAAATATTTTTTGTACACCAAACTTACATTATTATTTATTTTAAATATTATCAGCGCCTCGCATTTACACCCGCGTAGTTCCTGTTCCCGTGGGAATGTGGGGATAAAATATAACCTGTCACCCGGGGATAGTGTAGCTTCCCAACAGTAAAAGAATTTTTCAAATCGGTTCAGTAGTTTCCGAGCTTATTCAATGCAAACAAACAATCAAAACTTTCCTCTTTATAATACTATTTTGTTTGTTTTGTGCGAGTCCCAAAGAAACATTTTTCTTTATTTATGACTATACGAGTTCAAATTAAAGTCGCTATGTCATCAGCCATTCTTAGCAAATGGAATGTTCCTAATTAACTTAATCAATACAATATTGCTAAAGCATCAAGTTTCATTAAAATTATTTGAACACAACTCTAATAAAGGTATAAAGCTGTTGTACAGAGTCGACAACTTTGACAAAAATCATTTTGGTAGCTCGCTTGAACTGAACTGAAGATTTGAAGTTAAGGATGCGTCAAACGTTAATTTAATGTTAATGCTTGGCAACTTTTTCGGGTTCCCTACTCAAAGGGCTAAAGAGTTAAACGGGACCCTATTACTAAGACTCGTCCGTTCGTCTCTCACCACTCTGTAGATCTCATGAACCGTGATAGTTACACAGTTGAAATTTTCACAGATAATGTATTTCTTTCCGAATAAAATAAATATTTAAGCGGGCTCCCATAGAACAAACGTGATTTATTGCTTGATATAGATAACGGCAACAGGTAGATGCTTGAAATATTCACAGAATATTTATTTTTATATATTAATACAAAAATAAATAAAAAATAAGACAAACATTTAAGGGGGTCCCCCATACAACAGTTTTTACAGAATGATAATAGTACGGAACCCTTTGTGCGAGAGTTCGACTCGCACTTGACCGGTTTTTAGCTTAAGCACAGCTTGACAAACACTCAACTTCAAATGATTAATTCGAGAGGCTTCTGTGCAGTAAATGCCATTTTTTTAAAATTACAAATCAGTTTTTCAAAAACCATAGTTAAATCTCTACCAATTTAAACCACTTACAACTTCTTATAAACTCTAAAATAATAACTAATATCACCTTCAAGTTGCCTCTCCCCGGGGATTTCCTCCTCGTCAACCAGATGGAACCGTTGCTTGTCTATGTTGGGGAAGAATGTATCGCAGTCGTAAGATTTCTGTATCTCTGTGAGGTAGATCTTACCACAGTTGCGGTGGGACATTGCTGCCTGGAATGAGAGCAAGGAGTGTTAGAAGGAACTGCACGGTTTCAGAACGTATTTTTGAGGAGGGTGGGTTTTGGGTCGCCCGAAGGACACGGTAGAGCTCTGCCCTGATTGAGCGGAGCAGCTTCTAATGCTAGCGAAGGAGGAGGCAGATCAGGTGCGGGAGAGGGAAACCTCACGCTCCAGCCGTAGCAACAAGAGAAGACGCCCCGGGCGTCGGGAAACGCAGGGCGATTCCCGGCCACCGTAGGCGCGGGCCTGCGGACGGCGAGCTATGGGTGGCTCGCCGTTCGATAGCAACCAGGCCCGGGGCGACGGCGCGTCGTGTTCCATGCGCGCTTCAATGAGATGTCAGCATGGAGATGGTACGCTAGGGTCAGTGCCTAATAGGGTTACGGAATTTGTTCTAAAAAGTCACCGCGGCCCTGGAACGCAAAAGGCACTGGAAGGATCACGGGTGGGTTTTAGTCAGTAAGAGTCTAACACTCCGTTCTGCTCCGCCCAGAGCAGAAGAAGTCATTTGATGATTTCCCATCCATAAAAAAGGGTATCCAAGCAGTCTAGAAGTTGAGCTCAATATCGGTGTGAAAAGGCTATTCAGATTCACCAAAGTGGGTCAGTCTCCACTTAAGTTGGTTAAACTCACCGCATATATCGAAGATCCTCCAATGACCCAGGTGGACTCTATATCGGGGCGGCTCTCGATGTATTCGATGGCTGCATCCAGCCCTGGGACCACCACCACACCTTCGGGCACCTGGAATGTTACACAACGTCTTGATCAGTTTACAGTCAGTCTGGCATCATCATCAGTTCCGGAAGACTTCTACCGCTGAACGTAGGATCCCCTAAGTGTTAAGGAGACGCCCCGGACGTCGGGAAACGCAGGGCGATTCCTGGCCACTGTAGGCGCGGGCCTGCGGATGGCGAGCTATGGGTGGCTCGCCGTCCGATAGCAACCAGGCCCGAGTCGACGGCGCGTCGTGTTCCACGCGCGCCTCAAAGAGCCGTCAGCAAAGAAGACGGGGCCCCATAGGGTCAGTGCCTGCTAGGGTTGCGGAATTTGTTCGAAAGAGTCACCGCGGCCCTGGAACGCAAAGGGCACAAGAAGGAACACGGGTGGGTTTTAGTCAGTAAGAGTCTGACACTCCCTTCCGCTCCGCCCAGAGCGGGAGAAGTCATTTGATGATATCCCATCCAAAAAAAAAGGATCCCCTAAGTGTTGAGACATCGGCCGGTTTTGTGAGTATCGCATTCCCGTGGTCCTCACCAGGCTATCGGTCTATCATGTGGAAGGCCTCCGACACCGCATCTTCTGGGACCTACGCGGTCGCGGGGGTGGGAGGGGTTCTAAATTTCGTGCTCATAATCTATTTTAATCTAAGTGTTAAGTAAATCACGAACAAATTACACGAATAAAATTGTAAAATATATGACTTCACACTAGGGGGGTCTCTCGAATTACGGGGGGGAGGGGGGCAAAAATCATGAAATTCGCGTGACGTAATTTATGAATGGCCCCTTATCTGGTCTGCGAGCAATGTGCCCTGCCCAGTTGCTCGTTCATTCTCGTGCATCCGTCACGCGTCATTCGATGATTTAAATATTAAGCACGTAATGTTTGCTCAAATTTAATAATGAAAGAAAGGGTTTGGGTCATCCCAAGTTTGTGACGTCACTTCTAGCTACACATTTTATGTAAACGTGACATCACGCGAAATCTCAACGCACTGTATCGTGTTTATTTTACGTTTAGGTAACAAAAAAAAGGTTTTGTTCGGAAAGTACTATATTCAAGTGAATATAGTACTTTCCGAACAAAACCCATAATAGTCCATCAGTTAGCTATAGGACACAAGTCGGTATTAAATAGTTTTAGGAACAATTTTTCTCAATTTTTTCGGTTTCAACCGTTATAGGGAACGTGCAGAAACTATAAGTGGCAGCACAGTCGCATCAATGTCAAGTATATTTTTCTTATAAGTTTCAAATTTGTTACGCTAGATGTTACAGTCTAGTTCGTGCACGTTCCCCTAAACGGAAGGTGCAGGAAGTATAGGTGGCAGCACAGGTCAAATATTTACAACGTAATAGTTTCAGATTTGCAACACTAGATGGCATAGTCTACGCCGTGCACGTTCCCTATAGCAAGCTATTTGGCTGATACAACATCAAGTATTGTTACCAAAATCATTAGGCCATTTGTGAATCAATATTACAATTAATAAAATTATTACCTTATATTATTATTATAATTATGTATGACAAAAAAAAACTTATCTGTTGGGTTAGACATAGTTAGGGTCATAGAGGCACATTGATAAGATAAACAATTCAGTATTATTTTGAAATTATTACATCACCACCGTTGATAACTTTTTGTTGGTCGCTGGTGGTTGGTGATGTGGTTGAACTTGGGCGTATTAACACTAGAAATAATAGGATTTATTGAACACATAAATACACGCCTTTTTCCAATGGGTTTAGGCAGAAACTACAAATACACCAAATGCTCATAGATCAAAATTATTAGCAAAAAAGAGGCTATATTTTATTCCTGTATTCCCACAGGAACGGGAACTACGCGGGTGAAACCGCGGGCCGCTGCTAGTGTTTAATATAATGAACAATAGGGTAGTTGACTAAAAAAATCTAATTAGTCCGTATAGATTTCCAAAAAATATTGGACACGTATTTTTTCTTTTTTCACGTAAACAAAAAACGAAGACGATACAGTGCGTTGAAAACTCGTGAGACAACACTTCGTGTTACGATTTTTACCACGCCGTGACGTTACAAGCCCCCACTCATGATCTTCGTCAATTTTTATAGACTTGATAGAGCAAAAATAAATGTCCAATAATTAAACTGACGGACTAAATAGAATCATATTTTTATTCCTCAGGAAACATCCCTATAGTCTGACAATTGATTTCAGTCATGGAGGACAGTAAACAAATACTAGCCATTGGTGCTGCAGATATTATAGTTCTCAAGAGTGATCGCATACACAATTTCACGACTTGCAAATCAAAACTAGGACCTGACACTCAGCAGTTGCGCTTGCCACTGCAATCTCAAAAAGCAGTTTTCAAATAATAATTTCTAATACAAAATTACTAGGCATTAATTAGCGCTATGCCCATGTCACTCAAACAGAAGCTCATGGATGTATTCTCCCCATTTTGCCCTATGTTACACATATGTACTTGGTCTTTGACTAACTTCCAACATGCTATCTATAGAGCGCATTATACTTGGTATTAAATTAACGGATCACATTAAATTCGAAACACTATACTGCGCTCAAAAATACAGATTGTTGACGTGGCTCAGAAGGCTGCCCAATTTAAATGGGACTGGGCTGGACATGATGTCTTCTAAAATTGATTGAGTCAGGCGTTACTTTGCGGAAATCCATTTTAAATTTGAAAATGAAAACAATATATCTAGTTTTAATTTCCGCGAATATTAGTGGGTTGCAGGTATGCACCTCCCTCCCGCCCGCTTTATTATGCACATGCAAGATTACAAGGCAAATGCAAGGATTTTAAGCACATGCAGGAAGGCAAAGCAAAACCCAACACCATTACCGACACGTGTTTCGCCTCTCCACGAGGCATCCTCAGGAGACGTGTTGACTCGCTGACCGTTGAGCTGCGCAGCTCAACGGTCAGCGAGTCAACACGTCCATCTTGCATGTGCATAATAAAGCGGGCGGGAGGGAGGTGCATACCTGCAACCCACTAATATTCGCGGAAATTAAAACTAGATATATTGTTTTCATTTTCAAATTTATGATGTCTTCTGTATGTCCATCGAGCGGTGGGCCTACAAAACACAAAATTGGGCCACGGCAGACCACGAAGGAGATGGTGGGACGACTTGGATGTCTTTCTTGAGAATTGGCAGGATGTGGCACAGGATCGGAAACAATGGAAGGAGTGGAGGGTTGCCTTTGCCCAGCAGTAGGACATTTCAGACTAGCTATAATAATGAATTACCTTTTCCTTCAAAGCATCAACCTGATGTGTCAGCACAATATTAACTCTGTCTTCCAACGGCCGGTACTTATCGGGGATACAATCCCATGTCCTACGACCCATGATAACTGCATTCACTTTAGATGGGTCTGACACCTTAGTTGTCATTGTTGTGAAGTATGCCATTTCTTTTCTGAAACATAACAATTAACTTAAATTAAACCTAAATTTGATTGACCAAGCCTGACCATTTAAAAGCCACTGTAAATGGTTTATTTGCTGTACTTATTCTAACTCTCATCAGCGTCATCATCTATACTAATATTATAAAGATGACAGATTTGTATTTTTGAATGTAACGAATAAACTCAAAAACTACTGGAATCGCCCTGCGACTCCTAGCCGGGCCGATAACAGTCACCCCTGCATACACCCTTCCAGGATATTCCAGGAAATAAGTACGATGATGAAACCATTTTACGGAAGAAACTTAATCAAAACCTATTGTAGGCTTTAGGATTTTTTCTTGCCTGTGTATTCATTACTTCTCTGGGTAAAGTCTCGAACATAGCTTAACCTAACATCAGATGCAGATCCGGCAATCTAAAGATTAACTCTGGAATTCGTTTTTAGGGTTTATGAGAAATATAAAAAGATTTGTAGACTTACTTCAGACGCCATGGCAGCGCTCCATTGACGCCAATACCCATATTTTCACAAGCTGCAGCGATTAAATTCAGTTTCACTCGCGACATGATGTTTTTGCTAATTTTTACCACAACAACGCGATTTCTGTACGAATGAGGTCGAAAAATATATATAATTTGTTAGCAATGGATACGGAGCGTATTATTTTTGATAAATACGAGCAAATATCAAATATTTTTGCGTAATCTACTGATTCGTAAAATTTGCACAATTATTTACCGCGCTTTAATTTGAAACGTCAAATCTTGAGTTTTGACAGCAGGATAGAGCTATATTTGTTTTGTAAGAGTAAAAGAGATACGCTTAATATGATGAAAATAATATCAAAGTTTTGACGACTGTTTGGCATGGAACGCAATAATCAATAGTGTTGGGAAAATAAGGTTAAAGTCCGTGCGTACGCTAATTGAATATTCAATTTTTTCTCAATGAAGTTGATGATAAAAAAAAATTAGAATTGTAAAAGATAAGAGTTGCTGTGCTTAGACAATCACCGTCGAGGTCGGCTGCAGCGTGATGAGCAATGAATGCAATGGTCGAAGTAGGCAGCCTATTTTTGCTAATGTGTGATGTTTTCATTAAAACATGGACATGCCGAGAATTCCTTGGGTTTTAAAAATATACTTGTTTGTCACTGATTTTTGAAGGTACTTGTATAAATGTATGCATAGGTCACGGGTAATATCTGAACTTAGATAAAACTAGATTTGACCGTATGAAGATAATGATATAATTGTAATTACCAAGCATTTGTGAAACAGGTTGCAGTGCTAGGTAAGGTCAATTTTTCACATAGATAAATAAGGTTAGCTAAAGCAAAACCCAAATCAATTTTATACCAAAACTTTTATTACCCACCAAAGAATCTTTCTAAATTCAGAATAAAGTTTTCTTATTTATGTAAAAGCCTTTTTAATCCTTTTTTTTTATTTTCTCAATAAATCTAAAATCCTGGGATCCCGGTGTCATGCCCTTAAATTATTATATACATTAATTAAATGTAGATAATTAGGTAGCTCAAAAAATCACTGGCTGGTGAGATAGTTCCTAGTCATCAAAAACCGGGAAACAAGGTTTTATTTGGAAAGGCCCTTTTATTGCCGCTGATCTGTTTCTGTAACGAAAATAAAGATTTTATTGCGCTATCCGCCGCCGTATAAACGGAGTTAGACCAGTTAGAATAGGTAGTAACTACATTTTGATGTGTCACTTACTGTTACAGGCTGCTGAAATACCGCCATCAATTGGAAAAACAAAACAAAATGCCGAGTATCTCTAAAGAAATTGGCTCCTAAAGATGGCGGTCACCGTTGGTAAGCCAGCCCAGAAGGGGTGCTTGGATGACTTGGATCAGTCCAAGGTCAAAATTCTAAAATGTTAACCCAACTCCATCCGAGCATGTCATGAATTGAAATTGTGCTTGAGAGATGAGTTTTAGCTGAGCAAGCGTGTTTACGCGTTTGCTTGTCGTTTTTCAAGCACGATAACATCAATTTGACAGCTTTCATTGACGTTTTCGTGCTCATGTTATAGTTGGAGTTTACGTTTTGGAATATGGGCCCTAGACATAGCCAATTCCATCTATTTTAAGTACAATTTGAAAGGAATAGTGGTGGTAGTAAAGAGGTATTTAATTGGATTGGTGTGCAGGAAGTCTATTGTACCTACCCGGTGCCGATTTTCTCTTATATAGTAGTAACAATTAATCCTTTAATATTTTTTGTCAACCAAAGTACCTATATAAAACATCGAAAGTCAAATTTAGCACATCATTGCATGCTCTAATCAACCATCCTTGAACCGACCTTGATAAGCGTTGATTAGGTAACTTTGAAGATTGACCCGTACGGGGATTATTATTTAGGTACAAACTCCTCAAAGAAAAGATAACGGTTCTTACATTGTGTATTGTTTTAAGCTAACTTCGCATGGCCTCCGTGGCGCAATGGCTAGCGCGTTCGGCTGTTAACCGAAAGGTTGGTGGTTCGAGCCCACCCGGGGGCGACTTATTTTGTATCACATTTACAGTGACCAATAACTACGCGATACGAGTTTGCTAACGACGAAAAAACATTCAGTAGTCCTTGCTTTTTATGTTCTGATTTTTTTAACTCACAGTTTGACAGTTCCAATAATAAAATATTTTTAGTCATAAAATTCTCATTTAGCCATCTCTCGCACCACCTAACGGTAGATGTGAATCCATTTTCTAAGTTCGACCCAGTGGTCCCATAAATAATTCTGTCAACCTTCGTTTGGTTAGATGATAGAAGAAGAAAAAAGGTTCGTAGAGCCAGCCATGAGCCAGCTGTGTAAATCAACTGCGTTCCAGCTCCGAACAAAGTTAAGTATTGGAGCATACGATTAAAAAAAAACCTTAGGTACAGGGTAATCTTTCAAAAAGCTTTAATCAAAAAACAAAATAAAAATTACTCTACAAATATTTTATCTTATATAATTCGTAAAATTTTGTTTGTGATTATTTCGTTGTTATTATCTATACCTACTAATATTATAAAGAGGAAAGATTTGTATTGTTGTATGTAACGAATAAACTCAAAACCTACTGGACCGATTTCAAAAATTCTTTCACCATTAGAAAGCTACATTCACCCTGAGTAACAGGCTATATTTTATCCCCATATTCCCACGGGAACGGGAACTACGCGGTTAAAACCGCGGCGCGCTGCTAGTTTATGATATTTTAGAGATTTTTTACTGTTATAGTAGGTATATCGCCTCTTCAATGTGCGACTATGTAGGATACCTAATTATAAATATTACTTGCCCATACTAACGTTAGCAGGCTTCAAGCAATTTATTTAACAAGAATACGGCTTCCATCAAAACCGAAAGACGAAACTAATTTGATCAAATATCGAATTGGCGAAAGCACGCTTGCTTGTCGTGAAAATATGTTTCATAATTCGCATCGTTAGAAGCCAAAGAACCCAGTAGCTGGGTACCACTGGTTGCTGTGATACCCAGCTACTGGGTTGTGGTGGTCAGGTGGACAGTCGCTCGACATAAAATAACTACTGGTACCTACTAAACTACTTCCGTTGAAACTGGATTAGTTCTTAGTTAGACAAGATGGATTAGTATATTTTATACCTTTTTTGTATGGGAAATCATCAAATCCGTTCCGTTCGTTCTGGGCGAAGCGGAAGGGAGTGTCAGACTCTTACTAACTAAAACCCGTCCGTGATCGTCCTAATGCCCTTTGCATTCCAGGGCCGCGGTGAATCTTAGGAAAAAAATCCTCAATGTAGAATTAATACCTACGATCACTTATTCGAATGTCGGAGCAAGCGCGGTTCCACCGTTGTGGGCACGATGGGCATACCCACAACCTTAATAGACGACATATTCTTTAACGATAGTGACTGAACTGTTATAATGAAACCCGACCCTTGATGGCCAAATGGAAAAGCAAATGTGGAAACAATTCTGCTATAGCAGAGTCGGTAGCTCATCTCTTTAAGGCATGGGACCAAGATTAGTACCCTAAAATAAAAAAAATAGCAATAACTGGTACCTACTTTACTAATACTCCATAGCTACCGCAAAGAGACCTCTATTTCTTTATACCCAACCAAGATTTTAGTCCGCAGAATTAAATCTTGGTAGCGTGCCTCAATGGCACAGGAAAGATTATCCAGGCTAGCTCTCTTAAATTACGCAGAGATGTGAACCCGAATATCGATGCAATTATCAACGTATTGCTTGAATTTGTAATTTAAGTAAGCACCTAAATATGTATAAAAGTTGTAAACATTTCATTAGAATCAGTTGGGTACCTAGTTTAATGTCTTAATGTTATACTGTGATGTGCAAATAAACAGACATTTACTTTTGTAATTTTCATGTCCGAAATACTAACATTTTACAGGTATAATTATTTACTATTGTTCGCCCCACGGTTTTGCGCACGGAAAATTATAGGTACACTAGCAGCGCCTCGCGGTTTCACCCGCGTAGTTCCCGTTCCCGTGGGAATATGGGGATAAAATATAGCCTATAGCCTTCCTCGATAAATGGGCTATCTAACACTGAAAGATTTTTTCAAATCGGACCAGTAGTTCCTGAGATTAGCGCGTTCAAACAAACAAACAAACAAACAAACTCTTCAGCTTTATAATATTAGTATAGATTGTACAAAATTGTAATCATAAACATATTTTGTAAACTTGGTCAATTTTCGGGCGGCTGTGACCACAACCTTTTTCGAGGGCTGGATCCGCGCCTGTGTCAGAGCGTTAACAGCGGTTGATTATTAGATAGAAACAAGAAAGATGATCGAATATAAGTAATACAACATTTATATGATTGATTACTTGATTAGATAGGTGTACCTAGAGCAGTAGAGCACGTTTACAAGACCGCGTGGCGCACACGCTAAGCTCATAACGTAACGAAGATAATTAGATGATCATTAATAAATTATTATAATTACGTATTGATACACTTTGATCTTAACAGTTAAAGGTGAACATTCTTGCAGAGATAGAGGACAAGGGAATTATTTTGTACTTATCTTGTAATAATGTAAGGACTGTGTTTTTTTTACGACTGCCCCACGTAGGGGATAATGTAATTTAAGAACATGAATGTTTGTTTGTCTATTGCTCTGGCCCGCGCAGGATTTGACGTTTAAGCGGTTGGGTAGATTTATAAAGTTATTTAACATTCGTTTCATCTTTGTCTTAAGTGGCGACATAAGGGCTTATTACACTATTCAATTTGTAGGAAGCCAATTTAGGAAACAGGATAGTGTAATTGCAGTTAGAGACCGATTTAGTTCGAATTTCTAAATTGTAGGTATCCGATTTAGGTTTCCTAAAAATTGGATAGTGTAATAAGCCCCATAGTAGAAGCAAGAAATATTTTAAAAAAGGTTTTGGGTTAGGCTTCGGTTTTTACAAGAAACCATTGAACAACACGGCATTCTTATCACGCTCACGATCGGAAGCGCACTATAAGTTCGCGGATTCGACCATTTGCCGACACGCCCCCTTGCGACTTTTCCTGTATTTTCTATTTCTATGACTGCCACCTATACTTCCTTCCCCCCCTTTTTTTTCGGGATGGGAAATCATCAAATGACTTCTCCCACTCTGGGCGGAGCGGAAGAGAGTGTCAGACTCTTACTGACTAAAACCCACCCGTGATCCTTCTCATGCCCTTTGCGTTCCAGGGCTGCGGTGACTCTTTCGAACAAATTCCGCAACCCTAGCAGGAACTGACCCTATGGGGCCCCGTCTACGTTGCTGACGGCTCTTTGAGGCGCGCGTGGAACACAACGCGCCGTCGACTCGGGCCTGGTTGCTATCGGACGGCGAGCCACCCATAGCTCGCCATCTGCAGGCCCGCGCCTACGGTGGCCGGGAATCGCCCTGCGTTTCCCGACGCCCGGGGCGTCTTCTTCTGTTGCGACGGCTGGGGCGTGAGGTTTAGCCATTCTTATATTATTTATATTAGGTTTAAAATAACGCCTCGATGGCGACACATAATTCATTACATTACATTAAAAACACCTCGTAATAGAACACCCGTAGTGCCATATAAAGTCATTACGTTGAATCAATATTCGATGGAAACGGGTTGGGTCTCAATAAATGATAACAAGCGGCGCCGGAGTGCGAGTGGCGCGATTGTGCTCATGCAGTAATTAAGCATTAATAATTTTCGATTACCGCGAAGCGTGTCCATCCATTGCTGAGTACAGCCGGCTCGTGACAGGTTATGTTGGTTCTGAGTCGACTGCTCTCGGGAGGCAAGAGGGGGAAGCTACACGGGTGGTCAACTGTCCTTTACTGGCGATTGTACACATATCTTTATTCATTACTCATTATGTCTTTGACATTGTAGAGACGCCCCTTTATTCACCGAATAAATTATTACATACCTTTAATAAAAAAACAGGCAGTTTATGTATAAGTAAAATTTATAATTATCATCCTTTGAATTCTATAGTAGTGAACTTTTTCAAAATATCTCATCGTCAAGTACGAGTCGAGTGCATTAGTTTCCAACAAAGTGATTCATAAACCTGTACAAGTACCTACTTATTATTAGCAATGGTCCTTGTTTTTCGAAGCCAGACTGTTGCTGATAATAATGTTCATTCATATGTTCAATTAGTAGATTTGTGCAATCCTAAATTGCTACACTGACACATAGGCGTGAAATTACAACCGAGCTTAACGAGCCACTTAAACAGAAGTGTATTAGACTATTTTTCGTTTGGAAAATCGTATTTGCTTTTATGATTTCACGGAGTCGTTAATTTACAATGTTAGGAGGATATTTTACAATGTTACGGCGTTACTTATTTTCCGGTGATATACATATCAAAAATTGTCCGTCAGTCTGTTTGTTCCGACTAACCTCTGAAACGGCTATACCGATATCGACGGTACTTTCTCTGGCAGATCGCTGATGGTATATGAAATAATTTGTGCTAAAAAAATAAAACCCATCAAAACACATTTTACGCGGGCAAAGCCGTATGCAAGGGTAATGAAGCATAAATCGTCCTTAAGCAAACAACACCGCTCTAGTAATTTTGAATAACTACATTAGAATGAAAAAACTGATTAATTTAGTGTAACCAATGTACTGGGTCGCTGCTGTGACAGCTATTTAAGTGTTGCCTAGGTTTAGTTGATCTCCAAGTATAGTTACTGTCAGTTCGATCGATGACAAAGAGTTCTATCCACCACGTTCAAATTGTGTGAAATAACTGGCTAAAACGACGTTGCTTGCTAAGGGACAAAATGGTGTTCCCGCTTTAAATGTGCAATGGAAATGTAATTTGTGGCCTTATGATGGGAACCACGAAGTCATAAACGTAATAACGTAAACGAGGGCCACTATGGTAATAAACCAGCTGTTGCCGACGCCTTCATCTGTCTTTAAAGAAAGAAAGAAAGAAATATTTTTTCTTCTCTTTCTTTCTCAGTTTAATTCGTCCCAAACAGACGCACATGACATTATTACAACATAGGTATGTAACAAAAAAAACGGGGAAAATAAATAAAATATAAAAATCGTGTTTCGAAAGAGACCCATGAAAGCCCCAAGCATGCTCAACTCAGAAGAAGAAGGATACAGAACCAAAGAATTTCATGGTGTTTAATTTTTTGCACGGAACCCTAATCCTCTTTTTAAAATAAACTTGACCTTAGGTATGTACTTGTTAGTTCATTAAAACATCAGCTTTCTGAGCTCCTGTTACAACCAGTCCAGCAATTTTCGAGATTAGGCGGAATAAACACACAGACAGACATTTTTTTTTAGGAGTAACTATTGCTATTTTGGTATGACAGACAGACACATCAATTATGTTTATTTGTATTGTGTAAACGTACAGATGATTTTACTTACTTCTGTACATATGCACCTAGATCTAACGCATTAAGGTAAACAACATAATTTAATATATTAATAATATTATTGTAATAGGGAAAAACATTAATATCTAGCACTACGATACATAAACAATGACTTAAAAATAGATCTCTATGGTTTGTTATTGACTATTAAAATGGATTTCACTGAACCAATGAAACATAATAATCAGTTTTTTTTTATAGAGATCCTCAAACTCTTTTTCCCCTGACTGCCCTAGCTTGAAAAATAATGCATTTTTCTGGGATAAAAAGTGACTGTATATTTTTCTATCAGTGAATGAATTTTTGTTACTAGAGAGCACCCTAGTCTGGTCCCTGGACTTATGGGAAACTATTGTACTTGGATGGGACTTATTTTATACCATAAGATTTGTTCATAAATTGGTCAAATCTAATAAAAAATAAAAAAACTTTTTACTAAAAAATCCAACCGACTTCTACACAAAAAAAAAAAACAAAAAGTACAAAATAACTTTAATTTCGGAAGTTGGTGTTCAAAAAACGAAAAAGCAACCAAAAACACCGAGTTCCGAAATTAAAGTTATTTTGTACTTTTTGTTTTTTTATTTTTCACTTTTTAGTGATACAGCAATATTATGATGAAACCATAAACAAACATGCAATTTCAGCAATCCCGAAAGATTTGCTATCATTTATTGAAGAGTTCCGTTTCCTATATCTGATCTTTACCAAAGTAGAAAGGGACCACGTTGAAATACTAAGATGCTCTTCCAAACCATCGTAAACAATTTAATTTTTTCATTTTACATCGTCAAGAGGGAACGAGAGCATGACTAAGCCACGCATTATTAAGGACTAGCAGCGCCTCGCGGTTTCACCCGCGTAGTTCCCGTTCCCGTGGGAATATGGGGATAAAATATAGCCTATAGCCTTCCTCGACAAATGGGCTATCTAACACTGAAAGATTTTTTCAAATCGGATCAGTAGTTCCTGAGATTAGCGCGTTCAAACAAACAAACAAACAAACAAACTCTTCAGCTTTATAATATTAGTATAGATAACTCTGGAAGTCGGTTGCAAATTTCTACATAGTATAAATCGAATCGCTTCCCACCGTCTCTCCCTCGCCACACTTTTTCACTTTTTTTTTTGTTAGTGAACATTTGTGTTCCAGGGCTGGTAAAGTGGTAAAGGCCTCCCCTTTCTCCTTCCAAATCCATCAATCTTGAGTGATCCCTGGCCAAGCTTTCCTCGCAAAGATGATGAGATTCTTCCTCAGGCGAGTTCCTCCAGTGAGTGACCCTTCCGAGTGCATTCGTGAGATATGGTCATGGTCAGCCCACTCCCATTTTATCCTGGCTGTTTTTTCCACGACACAACTTTATTACTATGTATAACTTTAGTTATACATACATATTTATAATACATTATAATTAAAATTATAAATAGCGCAGATAATCACATATTTTATCCAATAAGCGAGTTTCGGGCGCACCTCGGTAAAAGTTTATTATAGCCGCAGCGAGTAAAAAAGAAATGCAAATGAATATCTCCCATGTAGTTATACGTAAAGTATTACTATATACACTTCTCCCCTCCCACCCAAACAAATAACAAGCTTTAATGCAATTTTTATGTTAATTGAATCAATATTGAACTCATTTCTAGTCTGCCAATATTTTAATGTAAACATCTCACTATGTATATTAGACAGTTACATCCGTTTAGCGAACGTGTTGTAATCATAAATAACTAATAAACTAAACTAAAATAATGTACATAACACGATGATCGTGAAATAGAAATTATAAATAATATTCCCGTGGCCCAATAATGTCCATGTTATCTGTCAAACCATAAAGATTGATAACCCTTCGCGCCAAAACAAACGTCAGTTTTGCCGCGTTCCGCCTAATTAAAAACCAAAACATGCGAAAAAATAATAAGCGCGTTCCAATTTACGAATAATGAGAGCATAATTCGATATTTTTGTCCGACGTTTTTCGGTTTCTGTGGCCAGGATAATAAGTGAGAGAGACGTAAGATACGATTTGCTTGCGACAAGAAAGGGACGGAAATATTGTGTACTTTCTCATATAGATTTGTTGAAAGCTGCGATAGGGACGTGAGTTCAGTTTTCCGAGATCGTTTCGCGAGAGATGTTGTCGCGTTCGTGTTAGTGTGGAAATTTCGCAATTTACTACATACATGTGTTTATAAAAAAAAAAAAAACTAGTTATGCCCCGAGGGGTGATTTAAGGACAGATACGGTTGTAATGAGGGTCCGGTCTCGTTATAATGGTTAAATGTATAAAAAAAATCGCGTTCAGATATCAAAACAAAGTCGGAACGTTTCATTTGTTGGAATTTTGTGTGTATGTATTTATATTGTAAATATTTGAGTCGTATTTAATTGATGTCCTTGGTTGAGTGATACGTTAAAAAAAAAACAAAGTGCAATGTGATGTGTTATTTGGAGTTTGGAACATTTTAATGTTTGAATTTGGAATTTTAAATTAGTACTGGTGAGTTCTAAATATAATATTTTATTTTTCACAATTTTTTACAGTCTACAATATTTTTATACAAACTCTCAGTGTCAAGTATGATTTTCTTTTCCAGTTTACAATTTTCTCGTTTACAGCAACTTTCAGCATCCGTATTAACATACATATTAATTACAAACCCGGTATTACGTAAATTAGCATAAAATTGTTATTCCGAACTGATCTCATAAGCCAAAGTTATCGATTTCATTATAGTTTCGAGCTTGTTCATGAACTTATCTATGATAGATTAAATGCCTATCTTTGAACGTTATTTTGCAATCATAGACAATGTTATTAGTTATAATTCTAACGGAATTTCTCTCTCTACTTACTCTTTTCCTAACTATGTTGGGGGCGGATTTTGAGGAGGATAGGAAGTGACCACGATAAGTTGATAAAGTAACGAGCCTTAGTCCCTCGGAACTTAGGTATGTCAAACAGTTTGTCCCGGCTGTCTTCGTAAATGTTTAACAGTTTTTGCGAGTACCTAGTAAGAAGCTACTACTACTAGGAAATTACGTTACATCGTGTTGCCCAATTATTTACTGGGTGTTGGAGTAAAATACTAATATTTAGCAGCTGCATCCAATTAAACTGAAGGCTTACCCCGACATAGATTGTGGGGAAAAGTGTGGACAGTAGGAATGTTTTCTGAATAAATAAATATGATTCGTCTGTTAGATTATCGAAAAATATTATAAATAATTAAATAAATAAAATCTTATATTTCAGACAGAGTCCATTGATTGGTTAGTAAAGGTACAAAAACTTAGAAACAATTGTTTTTTTTTCAACTTAGAGCTACCGGAAATAAAAAAAAACATCAAATTAATTATCTACGCCAGTGGCATGCAGGCGCATCCAATGCCCCAGCATGGGGCTATCCCACCTGTCCGCTATGTCTTTCAGGATGCTGTTGGGACACGTGTTTTTCGCTTCATCAAAACTATTAAAAGTTGACGAAGCTAAAAAGCATCAAAGATCAGGAGTGACGTCGAGCTTGTGACGTCACTTAGTATTAAAAATTGTAGCACGTAGTGACGTCACACGAGTTTTCAACGCACTGTATCTGTCTTAAATATATATATAAATATATCTGTGAAAAAAAAAAAAATACGTATCCAATATTTTTTGGAATTCTATCTGACGGAATAATTAGTTTTGTTTAGTCAACTACCCTACAACCCAGTAACTTGACCGTCCAATACTCTTGAGTAAGATTTTCTGGCTTCTGGATTCTGACTACCGTAGTGAATGACTGTCAAAGATGGAAAAGACTGTATTACGTTTTTTTTTCCTCAAAATTAAAGATATGTGTTTATCCACCTGTGGAACTTGTAAAAGGAGACTTCACTTTATGACAAGGGGATAGGCAGTAGCGATCTGTTAAGATCATCAAAATCGCGATTATCGCTAATCTTCTCAATCGCCGTGTACTTAGGTGTCCCTTTGACCTTTAAGCTTAGCGGTCATATGGGCCATATTCCAAATCGTAGACTCTATCTCATCTGGAACTCCAATCCCATCGGGGCATCAAACTGACAGTAAAGCTTGTCATAAATTCAAGTTACGATTTTTATTTTTTTATTAATTCAAGCAAATGCGTAAACGCGCTGGCTCAGGTAAAACTCAAAGTCTCGAGCACGAAAAGTTCATATTATACAGTGTGGAATTTTAATGGTTGTTTTCCCGAAGCGAAATGAGTTTGTATCGGTAATACAATCGATTTATATATATAAAAAATATTAGACTCCTTATATGGCAGATTAACAATTGTGATAAACAAAACTCGAAAGCGACTTGAACCAACAGTAGTGCATCGCGCGATATGTAGGTACGCGGCGGTACGTGCGTCTCATGTAGGTATCTACCTACTTTATGCCTAGTACACTACTATTGATTCTCGCTCTTTCGAGTTTATGAACACTTTTTTAATGATTTGAAAAAAAAAACATTTATTTTTTTAGTTTGGGTAACTTTGTGTTTCGATAGTACTACTGATGGGTTATCGTCCTGCCGCGGGAAAACAACCATTAAGATTTCACACTGTATAACGTCGATTAGACAAGCCTTTTTTCCAGGATTGGAAATCATCAAATGACTTCACCCGTTCCGGGGGGAGCGTGAAAGAGTCACCGCGGCCCTAGAATGCAAAGGGCTCTAGAAGGAACACGGATGGGTTTTAGTCAGTAAGAGTCTGACACTCCCTTCCGCTCCGCCTGGAGCGGGAGAAGTCATTTGATGATTTCCCATTCATAAAATAATGCATCATAATTTAAATGTTCACTGCATATTTTTTTATTTATATTACACGCGTAATCTGAACATCTAATCTCCTGCTAGCAACTCGCATACACTTTAATTACATTGCGCGGTACGGTCAAGCGATTGATCACATTACACCTCGGTAGACCTCAATGTAATGCGACCTGCATGCGAGGTAGTTGCATGTTAAAAAGTGGCCTTAGAAGGAAAAACTAAAACATGATATCAGCCTTTAATTTGCATTGTAGAAAGTCTTCTAACAGTAGTAGGAATTTAATTAATATTCTTCTGAGCAGACCCATTTAACATACGTTATGGACAAAAAACTTATATATATATAAAAAATAAGATCCTTGACTGACTGGTGTAGTTTCTAAATGTAGCACAGTAGACGTATTACCTCTGAATAATACCTTAGATGGGGGGATAGGGCCAGTGCCTGCAAGATTTGCGGAACTTGTTCGATAGAGTCACCGCGGCCTGGAACACAAAGGGCTTTTGGAGAAACCGGATGGGTTTTAATCTGTAAGAGTCTGACTTCTCCATTATCAAGTCATTTGATGAAGTCTATCGCTTTTAGCGATAAGGCCGCCCATTGTGTCACCCTATGCAATGTTTTCTTTGTCTATATTTTCTGTAACTTGTATTTGTATGGTGTACATAATAAAGAGTATTCCATTCTATTCTATTATATTCTATTGAACCATACCTAAAAAAATCTCTGACTGAAAAAGAAAATTGAAGGTATATTTTTTATTTGGTGTTCTGAGAAATCGGCTCCAACAAGGTTGCAACAGAATGCTGAAGGTCGTTTCAGGAACTCTGTTTTTCAGTGCCGTCATATTTCTACTCTGAAAAGGCAAGATTAAAGCCTTGACATTATCTGTCTAGCTTTATACCAACAATGTATGTCGGCTTCCAGTTTTGACTGAATCCAGCTGAGTACCAGTATTTGAGTAACACAAAACCCCTCGATTAGGACGGTAATCAGATTCAAGCAACTCTCTATATAGACTTAATTAAGGCGCGTCCCCGAGCAAAACGCAGCGGTAGCCGTTTTTTGTGTAGTTTTTAGGAGCCATCTTCTCATTATCCATTAGAAATATCAACAAATAAAAAATACATTAAATTTCTACATAATCTTGACTCCAAAATGGTAGTTTTATTTTTTTTATTTTTAAGTCGTAATGTTTAATTATAGAGTCGCAACGAAACGACTGAAATGAGAAATAATTATTTTTAATTTGCATCTCCTCGTAAAGTAACCATTATTTTGGTTTGCTACTTAAAGTAATGGATAGGTAATTTAATAATAAACATTTTGCTAGTTTTATTTTTTATTTAACTCGAAAATTTGATTTTATATAGATTTTACTATAAAATCTGAGCGTAATCGCACCGAATCTTGCGGGTGCGGCGAAGACGGAACGAATGCTCAAGGTTATTTGGTCAGGGTAGCGCCTTAACGGGGTTTATCCTGGATGTAAACGACAACTTGTTGCTATTTGCCCATCTCTGTTCTGTTCCCTGCGTGATGTTCGCTGTTCAGACGAGACAGTTGAATCGATGTTCCGTGCTTACTGTAGCACCATTGTCTCTGCGCATTTTTGGTGGTCACCACATGAAGGAGTTTCAATAGTTGGCAATCAATAGTGTGGCGGGCTCATCCTTTAAACAAGAACGTATTATAAGCATCTGAAAATGTTCCCACTGCCGATACACAGGCGTCTTCTCTGCGAGAGGCAGTGAGCTGGACATCAGTTATCGATTTCATTATAGTTTCGAGCTTGTTCATGAACTTATCTATGATAGATTAAATGTCTATCTTTGAACGTTATTTTGCAATCATAGACAATGTTATCTATACTTATAATAAATCTGTAGAGAGGTAAATTCTGTACAAGGAATATATTTTCAAAATAACTATCAGGGGGTGATTAGTGATCGATACTGGTGCCAAAAATGCAATCAGTAAAATTTTTGTCTGTCTGTCTGTATGTTCTTTATAGAAACAAAAACTACTCAACCGAGTTTAACGAAACTTGGTGCAATTATTCTTCATACTCCTGGGCAGGTTATAGTATACTTTTCATCACGCTACAATCAATAGGAGCAGAGCAGTGAAGGAAAATGTTGGGAAAACGGGAGAAGTTACTCCATTTTTTAAGCTTCCGTCGCGTGTGTAGCCTTAATGGTTAAAGTTACCTAGCATCAGTGAATAGGTTATTTCTAGCCAAGCGAGCTCCATCGTTGACCAAAACATCGCTTATGTTGTCAATTGCGAGCTTTTCAACCAATAATCTATACATATAAATAAAATTGGAGCGTCTGTTTGTAATATTGAAATAACTGCTACATGCATATATTAATATATACGGTACATACACCAAAATATTTTTATTTACAATTTCTGTCTGTCTGTTCCGGCTAATCTCTGAAATGTCTGGACCGATTTTGACGGGACTTTTATTGGCAGGTAGCTGATGTAATAAGGAGCAACTTAGACTACTTTTGTTTTAGAAAAATAAATTAATGTTGCAATGTCCAAGTACTGTACAGTATCGCGCGCAGCCCACGCGCATGCCACCACTGTGCCGTCCCGTCGGGCGCCTCCCACCACTTATCCCACCAACGAATCAAAATAACAAAGAACCGGAAGGTTACTAACTATTCCACGCGGAAGAAGTCGCGGGCAGAAGCTAGTAAACATTATATTTGCTAGATCTTTTAGCAAAATACGATACGTTTCATCCCTCCTCTTGGCCAATCAAAAGCTAGTATGTATCAAAACAAAATCATCACGTAGCGTAACTGAAGCCTTGGGGGACCCCCTTACACTGGCGTCACGATAAAGCGCTAATCTAATCACTGGCACACGTGGGCAAAGGCATTGCCTATCAGCCTACCGAATAAAGTAGAAAGTTATGTAGGGAAACCGCGAGCTTCTAGCTTATCGCATTGATAGTTGAGGTTTTAGTGGGATTGTCATTGAGTCGCCTTTTCAACCGACTTCCAAAAAAGGAGGAGGTTCTCAATTTGACTGTATTTTTTTTGTGTGTGTTACCTCATAACTGCTAGGCTGCTATTGTTTAGCACGAGCTCCTTGAGCAGAGCAGAAAAGGCCCGGGCTCTATACGCCGGGCGTTTAAAAAATGAAAATGATGATTTCTGGAATCTTGGATACTCCGTGTTTACACTAAAATAGAGTTTCTGTTAAAATTTCGAGGAAATACACAGTTCATGTGTGGACTTGTAGTGACTTAAATCTACAAATGGATAATTTAAAGAAATAAATCTATACTAATATTATAAAGCTGAAGAGTTGTTGTTTGTTTGTTTGTTTGAACGCGCTAATCTCAGGAACTACTGGTCCGATTTGAAAAAATCTTTCATTCTTTATTTACACTGAAATAGAGTTCTTATCCAATTTTCAAGGAAATCTATCATTTAGGAGAGGAGTTATACTGACTTAACTTCCTGTAGCTATTAGTTTTAGCTTCATGATGGGTGACTTACATAACATAATTATGCTCAGAAAGATTTGTTGGAAGAAAACAACACTTTGAATTAAGCTCGCCTTTGTTTATAAACTGTTTTGACTATAAATAACTTAGTAATAAAAAATACAACACCTCCGATGCTGCAATAAACATGGCCAACTACTGTAGTCCTATGATGATCTGAACGAGAAAGGTTTATTGGAATAAAACACTACTTTGAATAAAGCTCACCTTTGTAATATGAACTTTTCTTCACTGTAAATCATATAATTTGCTGTGATAAAGAATTGAGCTGTTAATCCATACAATCCAAATGGAATGACAGTTCATTTCTAGCTCACACCACCCAAGTTTTTACGGTGAGATGTTACGGAATAGATCGGCAGGACCCCCCCCCTTTTTTCGGATGGGAAATCATCAAATGACTTCTTCCGCTCTGGGCGGAGCGAAAGGGAGTGTCAGACTCTTACTGACTAAATCCAACCCGTGATCCTTCTAGAGCCCTTTACGTTTCAGGGCCGCGGTGACTCTTTCGAACAAATTCCGCAACTCGGCAGCGTCCCCTTTTTTTATTTTTGGATGGGCAATCATCAAATGTCTTCTCCCGTGTCAGACTCTTCCTGACTAAAACCCACCCGTGTTCCTTCTTGTGCCCTTTGCGTTCCAGGGCCGCGTGACGTGACTCTTTCGAACAAATTCCGCAACTCTAGCAGGCACTGACCCTATGGGGCCCCGTCTTCTTTGCTGACGGCTCTTTGAGGCGCGCGTGGAACACGACGCGCCGTCGACTCGGGCCTGGTTGCTATCGGACGGCGAGCCACCCATAGCTCGCCATCCGCAGGCCCGCGCCTACGGTGGCCGGGAATCGCCCTGCGTTTCCCGACGCCCCCGGGGCGTCTTCTTCTGTTGCGGCGGCTGGTGCGTCCTTCTGCGAAGCAGTAATGCTAGCGAAGGAGGAGGCGGAACGCGTGCGTGAGAGGGAAACCTCACGCCCCAGTCGGTAGCGTCCCCTGTATTTAATATTTCTATGGCAGGGCCCAAACAGTATGCCATGCCGAAACAGTGTATCCGTTCATACAAGAGAAAGAAATAAGTACTTATTATTTATTTAGCAATTTATGTACACACATTTAAGAAGAAGGAAACAGAAAGATATGTAGAAAAGTGATGCTTATTTCTATAGAAATCTCTTCCAGCATACCTGCGAAAGGAGAGTCAAGTAAAAAGAGATGTAGACATTGTGTAAAAAAGTAATAAGTAAAAAAAATGAAAGCAATACATTTATGAACACATACATTCACTTTTTTTACATTTGTTTATTTTTAAACAATGCATTTCAAACTCTTTAGCCAACTATCCACAAAACAAGGCTGCCTTATCAGCAAGTTGGCCGCAAACTTAACTCTATTGATACAAGTACCTATCTATTGACGCACAGATGCGGTATGTGTATGATAACGATAACGCGGAGTAAACAAACAGATGCTGAAGTTCAAATATGATGACTTTGCGTGCTTAGTAACGTATTAGACTTCACCGACAACCGTTGGGGTAAACGAGTTCTAGAGTGGAGACCACGTCTCGGCAAACGTAGTGTAGGACGTCCTCAGGCACGGTGGAGTGACGATTTGCGCAGGACGGTTGGCAGAAACTGGATGCGAGAAGCCGAAAATAGATCTAAGTGGCGTGCAATTGGAGAGACCTATGTCCAGCAGTGGACTGCAACAGGCTGTTGATGATTGATGAGACTTCACGAGAATGATACTTAATGTTTGTTTTTTTTTTGCGTAACCGACCTTTTATGCCACCTGTTGACTGTTTGGTATCTGTAAGTATTTTTCTCAGCTGTAAAAGTTGAAATTGCATCTGAATGCCAATAGTTGACTGAAAAATCTAATTAGTCTGTCAGATACAGTTCCAAAAAACAGTAGACCAGTAGATACGTATTTTTGCTTTTTCACGTAAACAAAAACGCTACGATTTTACTATGACGTGACGTTACAAGCCCCCCCCCCCACTCAGGAGTGGGGGGGGGGCTCTTTAATGCTTTTTATCTTCGTAAATTTTTATTGATTTGATAAAGCGAAAATACGTGTCCAATATTTTTCGATATTCTAACTGACGGACTAAATAGAATTATTTTCTTACTCAGGAAAAATCCCTATTATCATACTTAAAATAGTTAGAATTCAAGTCTTGATATCAGTTAAATCGTTCAGCGATGGTTATTTTGAAAAGCATGTCAAAAATAGGGAATTAGTATAGATGTTTTTGGCAGTTTGCAATTGCAATGCCATTCGTATGGAAGTTTCCTCAAAGATACGAGAAACTGTCTTCTGTTTATCTAACGCAAGAATTATGGATTGTCGCGTATGAATTTGACGATTTTGGGGATTTGGGGACACTTTGGGTTGCGAAATTAGTTCGAAAAAGTCATCGCGGCTCTGGAATGCAAACGGCATTTGGAGGAACACGGATGGGTTTTAGTCAGTACAAAGAGTTGCACTCCCTCCATCATTCTTGATGGTTACGAATTTAAAAAAAAAACCATTGCGGGAATATTGTCATTAGAGACCATATGTGGTTAATTCCAAACTCCTGTCGAAAAATTATCAACTGAATATAATTTTTACTACGACTTTTTTTATTCATATCAGTAGATATGAATAAAAAATATCTATGGCCTACTTAAATAATACGCCATTATGCTGGGCAAGTAACGTTAACCACACCTCGAGCTAATCTTAATTCGAACCCATACGAAAGAAGTATGTACCAGAATCATAGCCTCTAAAAAGTATTTAGGCTCGTCATAAACACTGAATAGAACAGTAAATTTCCCGACGAATCGATGGTCGAAATAAAAGCAGAAAAAAAATAAACGTTCTTTTTTTAATTCTCTCTTTGTACTGAAAGGAGACATTAAATCTATAGACGTTGATTTTATTCCGTTGTATACGCTTGGCTTTTAACTATTAACTGTTCTACACTTATTTTTATTAGTCGAGGAAATGAGCAGTCGTAAAGTCTACTGCTTGAAGTTTGAATGATAATAAAAGTCGTAAAACTTTAGAGCTAAATGCGAAATTCCTTGACCTAGGAAGTTTAATAAAAACATTGACTTTGATTTTAAACAAAACTAAAGTTCTGTAGGTATGCAAGTTTTTAAAGGAATGATGCAAGTATTGAAAAAGTCGTTCATAAGGATTTTTATATGGGACAAAACTTTAAATAGCGAAAACAAAAAAAAAGTTGTTCAGTACATGCAGAGTTCATCATCAAACAAATGGAAAATGGAGGCACGTTTCGTAAATGAGCTGGAAT
Source organism: Hecatera dysodea (assembly GCA_905332915.2). Classification (NCBI taxonomy): domain Eukaryota; kingdom Metazoa; phylum Arthropoda; class Insecta; order Lepidoptera; family Noctuidae; genus Hecatera; species Hecatera dysodea. The sequence goes on from HG995314.1 coordinate 3,657,207, forward strand.
AAGGTCCAGAGAAGTATGACTGCTTTTCATTTTCAGGCAAAGTGACGACTGATTTAAGATGGACGTCAAAATAAAATTACAAGAAGAAAATAGTCGCGAGATTCAGTCACAAGTCTGTACGCAGCCTTATAATAATATAATATAATAATAATAACTTCTTTATTTCAGATAACAGGATCCATATTGTGTTAGTATTACCTTTTTTTTTTTTTTTTTTTTTTTGGATGGGAAATCATCAAATGACTTCTCCCGCTCTGGGCGGAGCGGAAGGGAGTGTCAGACTCTTACTGACTAAAACCCACCCGTGTTCCTGCTTGTGCCCTTTGCGTTCCAGGGCCGCGGTGACTCTTTCGAACAAATTCCGCAACCCTAGCAGGCACTGACCCTATGGGGCCCCGTCTTCTTTGCTGACGGCTCTTTGAGGCGCGCGTGGAACACGACGCGCCGTCGACTCGGGCCTGGTTGCTATCGGACGGCGAGCCACCCATAGCTCGCCAGCCGCAGGCCCGCGCCTACGGTGGCCGGGAATCGCCCTGCGTTTCCCGACGCCCGGGGCGTCTTCTCCTGTTGCGGCGGCTGGAGCGAGGGGCTTCCCTCTCTCGCACGCGCTCCGCCTCCTCCTTCGCGAGCATTACTGCTTCGCAGAAGGAGGCGACCGCTTCCCATGCCTCCTCGCTCCGGACCATGGCTTGAACCAGGGCCGGCCGCGAGAGGTCGCCGCCGCCGATCGCCTCCACGAGGACACGGCGTTGCTCCGCCCAAGCAGGGCAGACCTCCACCGTATGCTCCACCGTGTCCTCCGGGCGATCCACACAGTGATGACACCCGGACGTGTCCTCCCGCTGGATCCGACACAGGTACCTCCCAAAACAGCCGTGTCCGGTGAGCACCTGCGTCAGGCGGAAGGTGAGGACGCCGTGGCGTCTCTCCAGCCACTCCTCAAAGAGGGGACTTACCGCCGCAATGGCGGCGTGCCCAGCGCTGGGTTGCAGCAGTCGCTGTCTCCACACCTCCGTGAGATCCCGCCGGAGCTCCGTCCGCTGCGCAGCAATTTGCCGCGGCAGCAGAGTTTCACCCCGGCTTAGCGCCTCCACGCGCAACGCGTAGACGTGCGCGAGGGCTCTCGCCTCTAGATCCCACGGCAGCAATCCGGCAAGGAGGTTCGCCGCCTCGCCGGAGACCGTGCGGTATCCCCGGATCAGCCGGATGGCCATGACCCTCTGGGCCGAGACCAGGTGGCGCGCTGGCAGTCGCCTCAGCGACAGCGCCCACACCGGGGCCCCGTAAAGGGCCATGGACCGCACGATCCCCGCGTACAGCCTCCGGCAGGAGGCGTTTGGTCCCCCTAGGTTGGGCAAGAGCCGCTTAAGGGCAGCCCCGGCCCGCCCCAGTTTGGGAGCCAAACGGCGGAAGTGCTCCGCGAAGTTCCACCGGCTGTCGAGGACGAGACCCAAGTAGCTCATCGTCGACCCGACGCCGATGCAAACCCCTCCCACCGTTATCTGGGATCCCGATGGTGGCCGGTTCCGAGGGCCGTGAAAACACATAGCCTCGGACTTGTGTAGGGCCACCTCGAGACCCAGTTGCCGGATCCTCCCAACGACTGCTGCGACCCCGCGTGTCATCAGGTCGACCGCCGCCTGGTGCGACCCCCCTTGCGCCAGAACCAGCGTGTCGTCAGCGTAGCAAACAACACTGACGCCACAAGGGAGGTCGCCGCGCAGCACCCAGTCGTAACCGATGTCCCACAGGAGCGGCCCCAGAACCGAACCCTGTGGAACACCGCACGACATCTCTCGCCGATTCCACTCTCCCCGGTGACCGGGGTAGATGACGGCTCTATCCGTCAGGTAGTCCTCGACCACGCGACAGAGGTAGGTTGGCACTCGGTGATACCGGAGTGCCTCCCCGATGCAACTCCAAGGCAGGGTGTTGAACGCGTTGGCGATGTCAAGAGACACCGCCACCACCACCCCGCCCCGGGAAATCGCCTCCCCCGTCGTGAGGGCTCTCACGCGCATGATGGCGTCCACCGTCGAGCGCCCCGCGCGGAAACCAAACTGGTTCTCCGCCAGATCCGGCCCAACTCTCACCAAGTGCTTGACGAGGCGGTTTGCAATGACTCTTTCAAAGAGCTTGCCCACCTCGTCGAGCAGCACGATGGGCCGGTATGCGGACGGAGAGTCCGCAGGGCGCCCTGGCTTCGCAATGAGGACCAGTTTCCCCGTCTTCCAGCGACGTGGGAACTGGCCCCTCTCCAAGCATGCGCTTAGGAGCCCACGTAGTCGAGGCCCGAGAGCCTCCGAGGCCAGGACCCAGGCTTTCCCAGGTAAGCCATCGGGTCCTGGGGCGGTATTTTTGGCCTTCAGCCTGTTAACCGCCGCTCTCAGGTCTACCTCGGTCACCTCCGGAGTATCGTCGTCGTCGTTGCCGTCGTCGGTGTGGTCCGCATCGGGCACCACGGGTAGCGGAGCCATAGGCGGGGGAGCATGGTCCCCTCGCGTAGGGAACAGAGCGCTCACCACGTCCTCCACCAGCTGGGGCCGGAGACTCTGCGTCAACGGGGGGGCCCAGGTGCGGAGTTTGTTCCGCACCATTTTGTAGGGTCTTCCCCACGGGTCCCCGTCCAGAGACTCCAGCAGCTCTTTGCGAGCCAGATCCCTGGCCCGCAAGATCCCCGCTTGGAGGGCGGTCTTCGCCGCTCTGTACTCCTCGTACAGCTCCGCCTCCCTGGCCTGCGCATCCGGAGGGCGGATGCGGAGCCGGCGATGCCTGGTGTACGGGTGACGCGCAGCAACGCACGCTTCTCGAAGCGACGTCAGCTCGCGCGACCACCAGTACACCTGACGGCAGGCGCGTCTTGGCTGGACCCGGGGCATTGCCACGTCGCATATTTCCGACATGGTCTCCCGGAACCGCTCCGCCTCGTCGTTTATGTCAGCAGGCCTGTCCGGTGGTGACACCCAGGCCTGCACGATCGAGGCTTCCAGGAGAAGCTCCCGGTCCAGCTGCTTCAGCGCCCACCGCGGACCACTCGGGGTCTGTCGGACCGGCGCGCTTGAGGTCTGGGCGGAGACGTCGAGCCGGATATACCGGTGATCGGAATAGGTCTCCACCTCCTCCACAACGCGCCAGTCGACGACACGCGGCGACAGAGCGGGGCTGGCGAACGAAATGTCCACCACGGAGTCACCCCGCATCCGCACACACGTGGGGACAGAACCCCGATTTAGGACGACCAGGCCTGTCTCCAGAGCCCAGTCCTCCACCATCCTACCCCGCACGTTGGTGTAACGGGAACCCCAAGCCAAGTTCTTGGCATTGAAGTCCCCGAGAACAAGCACGGGGAGGGGACGATACCCGACGACGAGGATACGCAGCTCCCTAAGGGAGTTGTGGAGCTCGGCGAGAGTTCGGCTCGGGGAGAAGTAGACTCCCACTACTACAATCTCCCCGAACCGTGCTGCCACGCACCCCTGTCCTCTCCTAACGCACTCGAGGGACGGGGTACCGGCGGCGGCCGACGAAATAAGAGCCACTGAGCCGTCCAGGTCCTTCACCCAGTCATCCCTGGGCGGGACGTAGTACGGCTCAGCGACCACGGCGACATTAATCAACCACTGCGCCATGCTCTGGAGCAACAGGTCCTGAGCGGCGGCGCAGTGGTTGATGTTCGCCTGGAGGAGGCGTAATGGAGCCGTTATTGGCATTCCATTTCGGCCTCCTCCCGGGAACCCTTACTGGGCTCCGGTGTAGCAGCCGCCGCTGTTGCGGCGGCTACATCAGCGGCGGTGGCAGCGGCGGCGACGGATGCGGCGGCTGGCACGGAGACGGCAGAAGAGGGCTTCTTACCCCCGGCTTTCGTGGGTGGAGGGCAGGCTTTGCCCCCAGCCCAGTGCTCGGCTGGCTTGCCAGCTGCCGCACATGCAGTGCAGTGCGGCGCGGCGTTGCAGGAGCCAGCTTTGTGACCGGGCTCAACCTCCGAGGTGCAACACGCCCCCGTGTGGTTCCCCACTTGGCAGCGGAAGCACCTCAGAGGCCTGGGCTCCAGCAGCTTTACCTGCGCCGACACCCAGCCCACCAGAAGTCTTCGACCCTCTGTAATCTTCTTCGCCGCCGTCACGGGGCAGCTCACCACGACGGTGCGCATGCCCGTGTAGTCAGAACGTATGGTGCCTGCCTTGACTTGCTCGGCAGAGCACCCTCCCGTCCTGACCACGGCGGCCACGACCTCCTCCTCCGTGACGGAGTCGTCCAGGCCCAAGATGCGCATATCAGCGCATTTGGTGGGCATCTTCCGCGTTCAAGGACGCCCTGAGCCTCTCGGCCAGAGCGTCTGCGGTTGGGCCGCTGGCTTCCCCGGGGATCTCCAGCATACGGGCACCAGTCATGGTTACCCGCAGCCGGAGGCCCCCGACGATGCCGAGCTCCCGGAGGTCTACCGTCTCCTTTGCCTTGGTAAGCAAGTCGCCGTACGACACGCCCCTCTTGACCGCGTCTGGCTGTAGCGTCAGCACTACAGCTGCGGTCTTTGGGGCGCGGAGCATCGCGGCGACGCGTCGCTCCTTTTGCCGCCGTTTTCGCGCCCGTTTCTTGGCCGCCCTGGCTGCCTTGCCCGCCTTCTTCTTCTCCCCGACCACTTGCCAACCGGCTTCGGCTGAGGAGTTGGAAGGCGGGTCGGAAGGTGAGTGCTGCACTGCCGGCGCTGGAGCCTGCGCCGCCTGTGCAGCCGCTCCGCCCTTCTTCTGCTTGGCCGGCCCCGGTTTACCCGATGCCGGCTTTGCAGGTGCCGACTTCGTCGGCCCGGCCCCTGCGTTGGCCTGGCCGGACGTACCCGGCTTGGCAGCCACGGCGGCCGCGTACGACGCCGCCTTTTTGCCCTTTTGGTCCGTCGCTAGCGGGGGGCGCAGAACGATGCCCTCCAGGACGGAAAATCGTTCCCGGAAGGCGGCCAGCTCCTGCCGCACCAGGTCCAGCACCTGGTTCTCAGGCGCCGGACCCGGCGCAGGCAAGGGCCGGGTTTGCCCCTGCTTTTGCCCCCCTGGAGGCTGTAGCGGCCCCCGTGAACTGGCTCCTCGGAGACTAGCCAGGTCCGCTCGGAGCTTCTCATTCTCCTTATGGAGAAGCTCCGTGGTGGCCGCCAAGCGGGCGACCTCCTTCCGCAGTTTGGACGTTTCGTCCGTCGCAGGCCTGCGGAAGGTGGCCTCCGCTGCCTCCAGGATAGAGGCCGCCGCCTCGCTTATGGCCCTGTTTTTGGACGCTATCGTCCTCTTCAGGGTCACAGCGCGGACAACGGCCTCAACGGCCTCCGCGAACCCGGCCTTTCGGTCGGGGGCACCAGCGGTTTCCGACTCGCCACCCGAAGACCCCGAGAGAGGTCTGGGATCGCTCAGTCCAGGGTGCCGCCCCTCCACGGCGAGCTTCGCCATTCGCTGGGCCTCCCGGGCGGCGAGCCGTCTCCCCTTGCCTCCCCGACCTTTGCCTCGCTTACTGGTGGGGACCTTGCGAGCCGAGGCCATCTCTCCCTCGGAGGACGACCCCTGGTCATCCTCCGGTCTCGGACGCTTACGGAAGAACTTATTGTTCTCCGCAGCCCCCGCAACCTCCCCACCAGTATTCTCCTCGCTCATCGCGGCAGATGCGGAGTCAGAATCCGACTCCGCACCCTTCCCGCGCTCAAGCGACGGCTTCCTCCAAAGTTTGGAGGGCATCTCCTCCATGGGCTTGGAGCCGGAGGGTCCGTGGTCATCATTTTGTGCTTCAATCGTTGTCCGGTATTCATGCATTTGGTCGTCGTGTTTGTCCAAAGGGACAGATGGAAGGCGTTTGTTGCCCACCCCAGAATACGGAGGGCAGCCCGCCGAAGCGGGGTGGGATTCCCCAACTGCTGAGCAGTCGGGACCCACCTGGGGACTTATTTCGCAAAGGCCTAATTCCATGATTTCCTTTTAAAGGGTGCGGTCCCTATTCTCTCCGCCCCATCTCAGGGCCCCCTCTCCTCCCCTCACCTCACTGCTCGCTCGCTGCTCCCACAGTCACGTCTGATAATCAGACGCGTACCAGGGAGCAGCGAGCAAGCTTGAATCGCACACCGTCCGCAGACCCAAACACTGCTCAGGTCTCCGAACGGTGTGCCCCTCGTGTGTCTCTCTTTGTCTGATCCCTCACTTGCGACCTTCCGGCATGAGTGGCTCTACCGGGAAAGCTCGCAAGATCATTGGGACGCGCAAGCCCCACCACGACGGCAACGTGGAGACACATTCGGTGGGGGTGTTAGTATTACCTTAACCTAATGTTAGTAAAAAATAAATAAAAGTAACATTAATTTTGCACATGTACGTCAGTACGCACATGTCTCCCAGCCCAGTGCCTAATAAACGGCCCATCTATTTTGTCCGCCAGTGTACCCAAAATATTGTTCGGACTACCTCGGAATCGCCGTAGCATAGATGCACTTCGTTTGCGCATGATGGCATAAAAGTCATCCAGCCTCGTTTCAGCAAACATGCTAGATGCACTGCAAAACCGAGGCAGTCCCAACAACATCCTCAGCCCGTTATTATATTGGACACGCAAGGCGCTGTAAGCCTTCTGCGTATACCTAATCCACAGGCTGCACGAGTAAAACGTCTGGCAATAAGCTCTGAAAAGAGTTAGCTTTACCTCCTTCGTGCACCGCGCAAACCTGCGAGCAAGCATATTGCATCGGGCCGCCAACGCCCTACGTTCCCTATCAATATCCTGGTCGTCCGTAAGACCATCCGTGACCACGTGACCGAGATATTTAAACTGAGTGACCACCTGCAACGGAATTCCACGCAACGTTACAGGTGGAATATTTGCAGGTGTCTTTTTAGGTACTTTAAACACCATAACTTCACTCTTAGTGGCATTATACCTTATGCTGTCTCCGTCAACGTCACCTGTCAAACTGACAGTTAGACTCTTGCCATCTCTAATTTATGTCGCCCTGGTACCTACTCGCAATCCGCATGAATAAATTATTAAGCTTAATTGCAAAATTATGTTGTTTGTTTACACATGGATGTTGTTCTACTTTACCTTAATAATTGTGAGATTACTTATGTTTGTTTCGGTATAGCTGATTAACTTAAAAAAAGCCGCCGTACACGTGATAGAAGTAAAACTTTTAATTAAAGCTGAGAAAGATTGGGTGTGAGAGCAGGAAGAAGTTTTAATTTTCTATGTAATACATAATCATCTTTTAATGTTCCCATTGCTGGGACACAGGCCTCCTCTCTAGGAGAGGGGATGGGCCGTAATCCACCACGCGTTTCCAGTGCGGGTTGGTGAATGTCACATGTCTTCGAATTTTTGGTTCTAGGACATGCCAGTTTCCTCACGATGTTTTCCTTCACCGTTTTGAGAGCAGTGGTGATGAAATAAATTAAACAAGGTAATGCCGCCTGGCTGGGTTCCAACCCGCGACCACTGCTCATATGCCAACTGCTATTGTCAGAAGCTAGAAAATCTGACAATGACAATAGTCTTGCCAAGAAGTACCCTGTTACCCTGTCAACAGGTTGTGGAGGTCTGGTAGGCAGCCGCTTCACGTAGGATACTGTTGAATTCGGTTTGACTGGAAGCCGACCCCAATATAGTTGGAAAAAGGCTAGACACACGGTGATCCTTGTTTAGACTTAGACATGAACCTAATCTTTAAACCACCACAACTCATCAGTGAAATGAGAACATTCCCAAGATGGGCGTCCATAAAAAAAATATCGTGGCCATGAAGTTATTCGTGTTAAGTCAATTTTACGGTTTGTGCCACGCGATAAGCGACTCGTGCAAGCCTTTATTTTCCTTTTCTGAGATTAAGCATGAAATAAGGAAAATTCCTTTTGTTGTGGCTTGGATATTCGTTCTAGTTATGGAGTTTTGATTATAATCTTTAGCAATTAGTGGGTATGAAGTTAAAGTACCTAGTTGAATGTTCCATGCCGATGTTTAGCTTGAAAGAACTTTGGGAATCGGAGATAAGTTCAGCGACGCAACTTATCTCCGATGATGAGCCCTGTCGGCGAAGAGTCCTGTCGGCGAAGTGTCCTGTCGGCGAAGAGTCCCGTCGAAGTAAAGTCTTGTCGGTATTCAGTCTGTCGGCGTAGTGTTTGTCGGCGTTCAGTCGTACACTCGGGAATAACAAGCATCTTAAAGACTAATACACACATCGGGGCCGTGGACAAACTGCGGTCTATAAGCGGTTGCGTTCACACACCGTCCGTGTCCGGGACGTGTCGTGCCGTGATTGGGACGTGTCTAAGTACGTAGTGGCGTATCACGGCCCCTTCCACATCCCGAGCACGACCCGGATATGTGCAGTGTATACATGGGCGCCGGCAGGATACATTGTCAAATACACGTTTTTATTTATGTATTCACTAGCTGCTGCCCGCGATTTCGCCCGCGTGAATGTCGGAAATTATCCCAAGGGAACATAATCCCGGGATAAAAAGTATCCTATGTATTATTCCAGACTATGATCTATATCTGTGCCAAGTTTCATCAAGATTCATTCAGTAGTTTTTGCGTGAAAGGGTAACAAACATCCGTACTTACAAACTTTAACGTTTATAATATTAGTAAGATAGCAAGAAGTTTCGTATATTCAATCATTGGAAACCCCTGGATTTCCTAAACTATTGAAAAGGGGTGTAAGTGTTGCGGACTTTATTCGAAAAAGTCACCGCGGCCCTGGAACGCAAAGGGCATTAGGAGGAACACGGGTGGATTTTGGTTAGTAAGAGTCTGACATTCCCACCCAGAGCGTAAGGGACTGTTCATCCATAAAAAACTTTTTACAAAAAAATACAACCGACTTTTCCACAAAAAAACAAAAAAGTACAAAATAACTTTAATTGCGGAACTCGGTGTTTGTGGTTCCTTTTTCATTTTTTGAACACCGACTTCCGAAATTAAAGTTATTTTGTACTTTTTTGATTTTTTGTGGAAAAGTCGGTTGTATTTTTTTGTAAAAAGTTTTTTATTTTTCACTTTTTAGTGGTACCTAAACCCCCTCCCCTCTCCCCACCTAAACGAACCAATTACATTAGTGTAAAAAAACGCACTGCTCCAATGCAGAGTAAACTAAAAGGTCGATAATGTAGATATTTTTTTAGATTTTTCAAAAACCGCTTGTTCTATTTCGATAAAATTTTCATGGGACCATTTGGGAAGTATACCCTTTCCAACAAAAAAAGAATTTTTCAAATCGGTTGGCAAGCGACGGAGTTATGCGCGAACAAACATAAAAAAAAAATACAAACATCCGAATTGAGAACCTCCTCCTTTTTTAGAAGTCGGTTAAAAAAGGGGGGGTTCCCTCCCCTCCCAGCGCCCATGAGTGTACTAGTATGATTGTACCGTTTTGTCCCAGTTCGGTTGACCATACCTCAAAATCGGACTCATTACGCAAACGCCCTTTTGCTTAGTTACATAAAAATGTTTTTACTGATCTTCAGTTGTTTCAGCTGTTTGTTCTCCATCAGCAAGCCCCTCAGTCACTGCTATATTTAATTCCGATTCCATTCTGCCATCCTCAAATTCACAGCACGTGATTTAATCCATGTAATCATACATTTAACAGCTTCACTGACGGTGCTGTACGTAAATAACATTATTTCAACCTCGACTGTGTGTTTTGTGATAACAAGCCGAAGTGCTTCAAATGCTTTGTTTATTTTTTGTTATTTCGTAAGCGTTTTAACGTCTTATTCTGTTGCTAGGATATTTTCATTTGGGAGAATTGTGGTAAGGTTTTATTTAATATAGATTTTAGTTTGAGTGTTTATAAGTTCGCATTACTTTGTGTAATTAATTTCATCAGGGAAAACTTCGTGAGGACACCGGCATGTCCTAGAACCAAAAATTCGAAGACATGTGATATTCACCAACCCGCACTGGGCCCGCGTGGTGGATTACGGCCCATTCCCTCTCCTAGAGAGGAGGCTTGTGTTCCAGCATTGGGAACGATAAAACGCTGGTTATGTATGTATGTATGTTTATAAGTAGAACATCTTTTTTTTACTGTAGGGAGGAAATCTTCAAAAGGCATCTGAGAATTCTGGAACAGTCCGGGTCGTGTGGGTTTTACCTCACTTAAACCACCCCAGTAATCATCATTAGCACACAGAAGTGGCCCCGTTACCGCTTAAGAGACCTCTCGTGAACTCCCTAATCCTTTGGCCCTTATAAACAAAGTAACACTATCGACAAATGGTTTTATATTTAAAAAACCACATGACGTATTAGCGATTCAAAGATCCAATGCATTATATAAATAGTAAACAGTATAATAAGAACAGGAAAAACGTTTATAAAAACAAGTGTACAATGGGCGGTCTTAACGCACAAGGCAATCTCTTACAGACAACTTTTGGATGGACTGAACGAAAGGAGATAGATTTAGGGCTATCAGTGTACAATCGCTTTAAATAATAATAATTAGACATAACAATATAAAATACATAAATAAAATATAATATACTAATAAATATCAAATAGGTATATATAGTTGAGAAAGGAGCGGAAAAATTATAGTGAAAAGTAATTTACCATTTTTTACAATCGTTATCGCCGAAGTCTTTTTAAGCCCTCTAGATATAAGTACATATGAATCACAGCAGTTTTAGATAGGTTGTCTTATCATTTTTCCCAAGGCTCATGAGGGCCTCTATAATAATGAGCAGTCACACAAACAATAGATACATAATATCATTACTATTAAGAAATCCTTTTAAGACGCTGCGACGTGGGTGTCTTGGTGAGCTGGTACCTTTTTTATGGATGGGAAATCATCAAATTACTTCTGCCGCTCAAAACGGAGTGGAAGGGAGTGTCAGACTCTAAACCCATCCGTGTTCCTCCTAATGGCCTTTGCGTTCTAGGGCCGCGGTAACTCTTTAGGCCGCTATACCACTGGCTTTTTACGAGCGTCGGCGTCTCTCGAACGTCTGCGCAGCGTCAACGTTGCGCAGACGCGACGTTGACGTCAACGCTCGTAAAACGCCAGTGGGATAGCGGCCTTAGAACAAAAACCTGCACCCTGCTGGCATCTCTTTGAGGCACTCATATGTAGAATAGAATAAAACACTCTTTATTATGTTATGTACACCATACAACTTACTGAAAAGATAGATGAAGGAATCATTTCATGGGTGACAGAATGAGTGGCCTTATTCGGAATGTGCAGAAACTATAGGTGGCAGCACACACGCGTCAATGTCAAGTAAATTTTACTTATAAGTTTCAAATTTGCAACGCTAGATGGCACAGTCTACTTCGTGCACGTTCCCCTAAACGGAGGGTGCAGGAAGTATAGGTGGCAGCACAGGTCAAATATTTGCAACGTAAAAGTGTCAGATTTGCAACACTAGATGGCATAGTCTACTGCACGTTCCTTACCGCTAAAAGGCATCTTTTAAAGACAAACTTTTGATGGATCTTATATCTCCGTCAGTTTTCAAATCATAGATACGTTTTGAGGCTACCGTAGAAAAGTAGTAAACAGATAACATTAAAGACTATTTTAATACGAGACACTAAACATAAACATTCATTAATTTTAATCTGAAACTTCTTCATTAGTTAATTAGCACTAGCAGCGCCTCGTGGTTTCACCCGCATATTACCCGTTCCCGTGGAAATATGGGGATAAAATATAGCTTATGTAACTCGCTAGTAATGTACGATTCCATTGGTGAAATTTGATAAAAACCAATCTAGTACTTTAAGAGCTTAATCGGTACAAACAAACGAACAAAAATATTCCTCTCTATAATATTTTTATTTAGGACTAACTTCTGCCCGCGATTTCGCCTGTGTGAATAGCATTTTCTTCAGGAACATTAATACTTTTTCTAAAATTGTAACTCTTTATAACGTCATCATTTGCCAATGAAAGTCTCGTTAAAATAGGTACATACGTTCCGGAGATTTGTCAGCCTGCCTGACAAAATTAAGTTATCTACAAGTAGCTGCTGCCCGCGACTTCGTCCCCGTGGAATCCCCGATTTTAAAACATTCTTGATCGCTGCTCCGCTCCTATTGGCTTAAGCGTGATGATATATAGTCTAAAGCCTTCCTCGATAAATGGTCTATTCAACCCAAAAAGAATTTTTCAATTCGAACCAGTAGTTCCTGAGATTAGCGCGTTCAAACAAACAAACAAACAAACAAACAAACAAACTCTTCAGCTTTATAATATTAAGTATAGATGAGTATCGTATATAGGTACAGTCGGTGATAGCAATTAGCTGACCCCCCTAAAAATTACTCGATTTTACACCCTATGCTCATAACATTAAACGTTATTCAATATGTATGAGTCTATCAGACTAACACTACTCGTTGAACAGAAACAATAAATAATTTTGATACGCAAACTTGAGCTTTAAGAGGTTGGTATTAGGTCATTTATTTATAACTGTTCACCTATTTTAATAAGTGGGTAGTTAGACGTCAATATGCGTATTCAACCAAAACTGCTATAGGTATGACATTAGGAATATGGGGTAGAAGAATAAATTGAACAAGATATTCTATGCACAAATAGCATTGAATACGCGCGAACATTTTTACTTTGCCTTACTACGAGTATATTGTAAAAAAATTTGATAGTTTAATTAATCGTCATGACCAAGTTGAGTTGAGTGATTATTTAAAATACAAAATAATCTATTTGCATGAGGAGAATGTTGGTATTAAAGCGATTGCTACGAAACTTAATATAGCGGTAAGTGTATTATTTTTTATGCTTCATTTATAATTATAGTTATTCCTTAATTCGTTAGTTCGCTTAAAACTTTAAAAGCCAGTGAATGTAGAATAATAGAAAATTAACTATGTTTCATTATGAGTCTAATTTGAGATCATTTATAGGTCTAATTTGATTTATATTATCTAAATTGATAAACGTATTTTAGATGTTTACCTATTCGTTACTAAAATTATGCTTATTGTGTTGTTTCAGAGAAATACAGTCAGATTGTGGCTAAAACGTTTGACGTGTGGTTTTAATATTCAAAAAGATCGTCCTGGACCAAAACCATTCATGAGAGGAAGTGATTGTTGTTGGATATGGTGCGCGGTATGCGGGACCGCTTGCAACAAGTAATAGAAAAAGATGGTGCTCCACTTCGCTATTAAAAGCATATTATATTATAAATGACTTGAGTAACCAGTGTTGGTCACAAACAATACTAACGTATGTCAGTGTGTGTGTTAAATTAACTATTGTTATAATTTCTAACGAAGTATTTCGAATACCTAGTTTTTTTGTCAAAACCTTATAACTAAAATAACTACTCACAAAACAAATTGATATATAGTAGCTAGAACTTCAACGTATAATGCCGTTTTATTTAGTTAAATGATATTTAATGTGGTGATGTTATTGTTATGAAATAGAAATACATACCTATATTTCTAAATATTATAACATGTTGATTCACTACATTAAACTCAGTGCAGTTAACAACGTTATTAGTAAGTAGGTAAATATTATCATCTTCGTGTCGTCATCAATATCATTTATGTTATTCTTATAATATTTTTTTTATAAAATAAAATCGTTTTTAACATCATTTTGGTTTTTTATTTCTGCTTGTTTTTCTTTTTTGTTGTTGCTAAAGTTATAATTAAAAAAAAAAAACAAAATGATGGTAAAAACGATTATATCGTTTTTACCATCATTTTTTTTTTTTTTCTGCTCGTTTTATTTTTTTTGTTGCTAAAGTTATAATTTATTATTTATAACTTAAAACAAATTTACAAAACAGAAACAAACGCGTCATTCACGCTGGTTACGAACTCACAACCTTGATTTGTCAGCTCACTACAGTCACCACTAGACCACTCGAAACATATTTAACGTGAGCGAAATTACGTATTATATTACAAGTTAAAATAATATTCAATACCATACCTACCTTAACACTGCGTGTTAAAGATCAAATTCGAATAACTATTTTATTGATCGTAGACGTTGAACCAGTTGTCTTACTGCTAACAAGCAAAAGGTTCAAATTCGTTTAATTTTTAGGGGGTCAGGTAATTGCTATCACCGACTGTACCTACTTTCATATTAATTTTATTTAAAAAGTTGTTATTATGATATTACAAACAGACATTTCAATCTATTTATTTGTATAGAACATAGAATTTTAGATGATCTTGCTAAAACCTTTTAGTAGACCGTCATTGAATGAAATCTGATTTATTTGTCAGTCTCACTATAATTAAAAGTGCTGAGTGTAATTTTTCCTAGAATGACACTCAGCGCTTTAGAATGACTCAATGTCAATGCCATTATTGACGTTACGATTGAGAATAGAGCAACAAAAACATACACAAATACAGTTTAACAATTGGTGATTAGAACTATTTTTGATTCGTTTTCTATTGGACCAATTAGAGGAGTCACGTCCTTGATATTTGTCGGTGTCTAATATAGTATGGTGATTGTATTATAATGACCTGTTATTAATTTTGATTGAAAAGAAGACCTTTAAAAGTGTGTATAGATATGACAAAAGTTTCTAGAATGCTTTTTGAATCCTCTAACTAAATTATCGACTTTCAAAATGTATCGGTTAAGCAATATCTAATTATAAACTTTACGATGTCACACTTATATTGTAATGTGTAACTGTTTTATGTTCCAGTAAAGTAAAAAATAAAAATAAATCTATACTAATACCACATGACCTGGCAAACGCATATTTTCCATATAAATTATTGTTTGAGAGGGCTACCCTTAGGTATCGTTTAGGGGTGTAAAAATAGACATTTTTTTTTCTGGATGGGAAATCATCAAATGACTTCTCCCGCTCTGGGTGGAGCGGAAGTGAGTGTCAGACTCTTACTGACTAAAACCCACCCGTGATCCTTCTTGTGCCCTTTGCGTTCCAGGACAGCGGTGACTCTTTCGAACAAATTCCGCAACCCCAACAAATTCGCCTACGACCAGTTTTCAGTTCAACCAAAAATACAAGAAAAAAAAACAACATAAAAATCGGTCTAGCCGTACCAATAAAAGCACATATGGTTCTGTAAGAACACACCCAGAAATATCTCTTTTCATCACAATAATGAATGACACACAAAAACTTTCGGCCATTAAGTGAAATGTACCGGAAGCTCGAACTACGGACTGTCGGATATGACGTCACAGTTGGCAGGCCTTCCGGTTACCCTTATCTGTTGTTTTTATACCAACCACTGGGGAGTACCTAAGCAGAAATGGTGCGTTGTTTTGTTTGGCAATTCTAGTAATAATAATCCATGCATTTCATTTATTTCAGACTAGTAGCGCCCCGCGGTTTCACCCGCGTAGTCACCGTTTCCGTGGGAATACGGGTATAAAGTATAGCCTATGTTACTCAGGGTGAATGTAGCTTTCTAATGGCGAAAGAATTTTTGTAATCGGTCCAGTAGTTTTTGAGTTTATTCGTTACATACAAAAATACAAATCTTTCCTCTTTATAGTAGTAGTAGTAAAAATAATAATAATCGGAATCTATACTAATATTATAAAGCTGAAGAGTTTGTTTGTTTGTTTGTTTGTTTGTTTGTTTGTTTGTTTGTTTGTTTGAACGCGCTAATCTCAGGAACTAATGGTTCTAATTGAAAAATTCTTTTTGGGTTGAATAGACCATTTATCGAGGAAGGCTTTAGGCTATATATCATCACGCTTAAGCCAATAGGAGCGGAGCAGCGATAAAGAATGTTTTAAAATCGGGGATTCCACGGGGACGAAGTCGCGGGCAGCAGCTAGTATGAAATAAGAAAGGTTGTACATGTCAACTTCTAAGAAATATAGAAAAACCAAAAATAAAACAATATCCACAAAAAATAAAATCAAATTAACTAATTTACAATGAAATAAAAATAAAACCAACTTCAAACTAAATATTAAATTAAACTTAAATTAAAAATCAACATTTAAATTAAAAATCTAAATTTAAATTTAAAAAACTCATCGTTCACGTGTTCCTCTTAATTAATGACCTTTGCGTTCCAGGGCCGCGTTGGCTCTACATATGATACGTAATACCTCCATACATAAATTAAAGCATATAATAAGCGTAGGCTGCACACATTAAAAATTTGCAGCCACCTCCGTAAAGAAGTGAAGTAGTCACCGGGGTTACGGAATATCTTCGAAAGAGTCACCCCGGCTCTGGAACGCGGCGGGCATTAGGAGGAACACTGATGGCTTTTAGTCAGTCAGAGTCTGATACTCCACTCCGCCCAGAGCGGAAGAAATTATTTGATGATCTACCATCCATAAAAAAAAATCTGAAGTAATATGTTACAGAAAAATTCGTTCCGACAACTTCGTGAGTATGTTCAACTTATACGTGGGTAGCTTTTTTGTAATTGTAGAAAATTAACATATCCGAATCCCAATGTAACTGAATTAAGCAACCGTCTATTTCCGAACTAATAAAGCCATGTTTACGTCTTTTGTTAATTAGGTGGTAAGTTTGAACGTGGATTAAACACCGCGGTTACGGTCCATTAAAATACTGAGGAAATCTGGACGAAATGGTCTAAATTCATCAATACGCAGTGCGAAACAGGGTCTCAAGTCTGCTATTACAAAAGTGTCAGAGTGGTCTATTATTGATTTCATAATGGTACGGGCCCTGTATAAAGTGTGTTGGGGCCCCATAGAAAGGGTAAAGATTGTTTTGTAAAAGAAAAAGAATGCTCCAATTTAATTAAAATAATTGTGTATTGATTTTAAAATAAAAATGGTTTAAAAAATGAGTAACTAACTTTAGTTTTTATAACTAATCTGAATTATATATTGATTCGGTGTATTGTGATGTTAAAATAAAATAGTTGGCCCAGCAGTTATTCTCAAAAATGTTTTTAATCTATAAAATATTGTGGATAATATTTTAGGAATGTTTGCTTACACACTTTCAGGGCCCCGTATCGTTGATACGGTAGTAGCTACGCCCCTGATCTAGGGTTCAGTCAATTGTAAACAGCCGGTCTATTTTGTCAAAATCACACCTAGTAAGCTCTGATGGAGAGAAAATGAAGTCATAAAATAATGTCATTCCATCTTATTTGTATGGATTGACAGCTCATTTCATGTTCACCTCATAAGTTGATACGGTGAGATGTTTACAGAATCACACTGCAGGCTACTTCTAGGCTACTCGGGAGGGGGCTGAAATGGAGTGCCAGTAATGATCCCATTGCAGCCTCCTCCAGAGACAAGTCGGCCGCTGTGCTATTGCGCCGCAGTGGGTGATACTTGTGGACGGTGAGCGTGGGTGGCTCGTCGTCCGATAGCAACCAGGCCGAGTCGACGACGCGTTGTGTTCCACGCGCGCCTCAAGGAGCCATCAGCAATGTAGACGGGGACCCATAGGGTCAGTGCCTGCTAGGATTGCGGAATTTGTTCGAAAGAGTCACTGCGGCCCTGGAACGCAAAGGGCACAAGAAGGATCACGGGTGGGTTTTAGTCAGTAAGAGTCTGACACTCCCTTCCGCTCCGCCCAGAGCGGTAGAAATCATTTGATGATTTCCCACACAGAAAAAAAAGGATGGCTACTTCTAGGCAAGCGTGCTCCATCATCGCTTTCCATCAGGTGACACTGTGTTCAAAAGAAGGCCTATCAAAAATTAAAAAAAAGACAAATTTCCCATTTGAAATTCGCGGTTAAACTTAATAATTCTTACACCACAGTTTATTGTGATACGCAAGTCGTTTTAAACAGTTTGGATTACATTGCGTTGTTAGTGCTACGTCAGAAGAGAATGTTTTAGAAACTCTTGATGATTAACCGAAGTGGAATGCTTGCCAAATGGGAAACTTCGTTTTGCCACGAAATTGTTATGATAATAAGTACTTTTGGGATGTTATTTTGGGATTTATTACTTTCATTTATAACGTTTTTAGGGCTTCAAGGATTCTAGACAAAGTGCCACTCTGTCGCCGATAGTGACTGTTGAAATGGAAAACTTCATTTTAATTAAAAAACAATAACTAGGTATTCCATCGGTACAGTCAAATTACAGGTATTTTACCACATTTAGTGGGTTTAGTTTCTGGTCCATAAAGGTGATTATTTAAAACTCTTTGAATGCAGATCGTGTTGCTTTAAATAAATATGAAGGCTTCATTCGTCACGTAGTTCCTGTTCCCTTTGGAATACGGGGATAAAATATAGCCTATGTTACTTGCTGATAACGTGGCTTTCCATTGGTGAAAAAATGGTTAAAATCGCTCCAGTAATTTCGAAGCTTATACGGTACAATCAACGAAAAAAATCTGTTGCTCTTTATAAAATTAAGAATAAATTAAGTATAATTAGTTGTAGAAATTAGAGGTGGGCAAAGTGTATCATTTTTGCGATTGGAACATTTGTATCTGGAACACTGAAATGTTCCGAAACACTGATATGTTTCATTTGGATCATCGACTCAAAAGATTCAATTACAGAATGTTTCGAATACACATAGTTACGTCGCGGGCGTTTATTACAATAATCACTGCGCTTATCGCAATACTAGTGTTTATTAAAAAATATAAGCGCCTTAGTGGTCATTTTTACGTCCATGAATACGGACAGCGAAAATCCGTACGAATTGAATGATACACTTCTCATTAGTTATCTCTTTCAAAATCAAAATCAAATCATGTTGTTGGACTATAGGCATTGTATAGATTGTAATGATTTCACTCGCCAGTCGCGAGTCAATAGTTTAGTTACTCAGTGTCTCAATTTGTCTCTTTCGCTCGTGGTTCAGTCGCCTCGCGAGCGACGTGTCGCGCGAAATGTTCCAGATCCAAATGATGCGTGCGAAACGTTGCTAGTGAACCAATCTTTTGAATCACTTCAGTGATCCGGATCAGTGAGTCGGTTCCGTAAAAGAGTTACACACGCCTAGTAGAAATGAAGCCCATTGAATTTTAAGGTATACTTAAAGTCGTTACCCATACCAAAAGTCGTTCATAATAATGTGTAGTCTAAGCCCGTTTGACGAGATTCTGGTAGAAATTATTGACACGAGCACGGTGCAGTCAACGAAATAGATTAGTATGCAAGGTAGCTAACGACCCATACTTAGTTTATGTTGGGCGTGGTATGATGAGTGAAATTTATGCTTTCACTCGCTAAAAGGTGTCTTAGTTATGCCTAGCTGTCACTGGACTAAAGTGTTGTGTGTATGTCCATTTGGTGTCGAAATACGATGAAGTGCTACTAGCATTATAAGAGCTAGGGTAGTTAACTAAAAAAATCTAATTAGTCCGTCGGATAGATTTCCAAAAAATATTGGACACGTATTTTTTCTTTTTTCACGTAAACAAAAAATGAAGACGATACAGTGCGTTGAAAACTCGTGTGACGTCACTACTCGCTACAATTTTTACCGAGCCGTGACGTCACCAGCCCCCAGTCCTAATCTTTGATGCTTTGTATCTTCGTCAGTTTTTATAGAGTTGATAAAGGAAAAAATACGTGTCCAATATTTTTCTATAATCTAACTGACGGACTAAACATAATCATATATTTTTTACTCAGGAAACATCCCTAGCGCATCTCTAACTATGAGTGCCATAGAGATTTACCAGGAAATAGTAGGCCTAGTTCGTTCATTCAAGATATTACTAATTTATTTGGCCTCCCAAGTAGCACATGACAGCCGCATAGTGAATTGATTATAGAATTTTGTGACACTCAAGGCTGCTTTAGTTACCTGCTTAAGGGCTGTGTAGCTAACTACACAGCCCTTGTAATTCTAATTTGGTCCCCAAATTAAGCAGCCTTGAGCATTACAGTGACTGGTTAACGGTGGTATAATCATTGAAACAGCTGTACGAGGCCTGTACAATGGCTTATACTGCTATACAACAGCCATTGCAGCCTAAGATTCAGCTACTTTAATTCTCTTCACCAGCTTTTAGATGTTTTGAGGCTTGGCAATAGCTTTTATTAAAGTATAAATAACCAAACAAAAATACTTTTTTTATTTAATTTTCTTTTGTGTATTTTGTGACAGATGACATTTATTGTTTGTTAAAGTGCGCGGGCGGACTATTATTTAAGGTAAGATATTTTTAATAGTTTTCACGTTGGTTTTAAGTGTCCTGTATGTAAATTGAGTTGCGAGTACCACTTTACTGTTAATGTGTATAGGTAATTACATCAAATATTTCACGCGCCATCAGAATAATATCGCTTTAACGAAAATATTTCACAAGATTAAATGGTGTACGAATACTTAATAGATTTATCACTCAAATTATTGCTTTCGAACTTAATGTATTCTATTAGGAAATAAGTGGAAAATATATTGTTTGAATTAAAAGCTATCAAATATCCTTAAAAACTATAAGAAATCATTTGGATATTTAATAACAAATCGTTTCTGTACTGCTAAAATGGCGTTAATTTGTTATCCAGTACAAATTCTCCAGAAATTCTTTTAAAAAGTTATTTGCTGTACAGTGGTGTTACCAAGTCAATGTACCAGCTTCTAGCATTATAATGGCTGGAGAAAGGATTTTAATTATCTTTCTTACTGTGTACTGGTATAAATATAGAGCATACAGTAGCTTTTCAGGGATAAAGAAATCTCGACAGAAAACCATTTCAATATGTACATTGTTTGGCTTTCGAAATACCCTTGCAAGCCCAGTAGTTAGGTAATTTTGCGCATCCTTCTCTTTTTTTAATTTAGTTTAGAACAGCGCTATCCATGTCATTTCGTCAAAACAACCGAAAAATATTTTGCTTTTCCCTTTTCGTATTATATTATGATTGTTAATTAGTTAATTATTGTTTTCAGGAATAATAATGCCGTTTAAAATAATCAAAACCGTTGAAAAAGGAAACGAAAGATTATAGAGAAGGAGAAGAAAAGTGGTTGGGAGCATTTCATTTTTCATAATGGCATTCGTAATTATGTTGTATTTTCACAAATTATGTTTCATATTGATTAAAAAACAGTATTTATAAATTTATACAATGATTTTTTATTTTTCTTATCATCCTTAATAAGATTGTATCTTTGCTAAATTTTGAAAATAAATTTTGGGGAAACTTTTATTATCCTTGGTCATGAAAAGCACCTCCTTTCGATCAGTACCTAGCACAACATTCACTGAGTCTTTTTGCTACCTGCGAAAGTGGTGTGCTACCTCTTTGCAACATCATTTTAATCAAATGCAAATTATTTTCAAAAGGATAGGCACACAAATCTATTTGTGCGGAACCCTATGCGTAAATGACACTGGCTTGTAAACATCAACTGCATCAGTACTGCTCCTTTGCAATTCGTCCATAGAAGCTTCAGCGTATTCTTTTAACAGTTTTCTTTTTACTCCACTTTTCATTTTTTATTTAAAGTGTATTATTAAAACATACGTAGTATAGCTCTTGAAATCGCTTCGCACATTATGCAAAAATAAATCAAATTTGACGTAATTTAAACACCAATAATCTAGATTTACTCTTAAATAACGCTGAAAGCTGTATAATAACTGTCAGCTACACTTTATGCATTGGCATTAGGATGGAGTACTCCTATTCCAATTTACAACTCAGGGTGTTTAATTATTCTCTTATAAATCTAACAGCATTTGTAGAAATTCCTTATACACTTTTAACCAGCCATTAACAAGCTCGTTGAAGTAGAATTACAATAGAATTAGTGTATACCAATTAAAAGCTAGTGGCATTATTCAATGTTTTAATGCAGCCCGCAGCATTACAAGAGAGGTGAATTTTACGTATTAACCAGCCGTTAACAAGCTTTGGGCTTCTAGACCAGCTAGTAGTATCTCAAACAGCCAAAAGCTGGACTAGAGCATTTTAAAATTCTACTTAAATGTTTTAAGTATACTTTTTCGCCACTATCAAGTCATTAGTCAGCTATGCTGTTTAATAGTGTATAATCTTTCCTTAATACAGTCTAAAGACTCACCCTATCCTTTAGTACAGCTGTATAAAAGCTGTAGACTGTAATGTAGCTTATTTATGACCTAATTCATCGCTAAAGTGCTACTTGGGCTATTTACAAAATGAAGGTTATTTATTATGTAGGTATAGAAAATTGTTACCCAGTATCGCTGAATTGTGGCGTAAATTGTAAAATTGATTGAGTCAGGCGTTACTTTGCGGAAATCCATTTCAAATTTGAAAATGAAAACAATATATCTAGTTTTAATTTTCGCGTGACTCTTTCGAACAAATTCCGCAACCCCAACAAATTCGCCTACGACCAGTTTTCAGTTCAACCAAAAATACAAGAAAAAAAAACAACATAAAAATCGGTCTAGCCGTACCAATAAAAGCACATATGGTTCTGTAAGAACACACCCAGAAATATCTCTTTTCATCACAATAATGAATGACACACAAAAACTTTCGGCCATTAAGTGAAATGTACCGGAAGCTCGAACTACGGACTGTCGGATATGACGTCACAGTTGGCAGGCCTTCCGGTTACCCTTATCTGTTGTTTTTATACCAACCACTGGGGAGTACCTAAGCAGAAATGGTGCGTTTGTTTTGTTTGGCAATTCTAGTAATAATAATCCATGCATTTCATTTATTTCAGACTAGTAGCGCCCCGCGGTTTCACCCGCGTAGTCACCGTTTCCGTGGGAATACGGGTATAAAGTATAGCCTATGTTACTCAGGGTGAATGTAGCTTTCTAATGGCGAAAGAATTTTTGTAATCGGTCCAGTAGTTTTTGAGTTTATTCGTTACATACAAAAATACAAATCTTTCCTCTTTATAGTAGTAGTAGTAAAAATAATAATAATCGGAATCTATACTAATATTATAAAGCTGAAGAGTTTGTTTGTTTGTTTGTTTGTTTGTTTGTTTGTTTGTTTGTTTGAACGCGCTAATCTCAGGAACTAATGGTTCTAATTGAAAAATTCTTTTTGTGTTGAATAGACCATTTATCGAGGAAGGCTTTAGGCTATATATCATCACGCTTAAGCCAATAGGAGCGGAGCAGCGATAAAGAATGTTTTAAAATCGGGGATTCCACGGGGACGAAGTCGCGGGCAGCAGCTAGTATGAAATAAGAAAGGTTGTACATGTCAACTTCTAAGAAATATAGAAAAACCAAAAATAAAACAATATCCACAAAAAATAAAATCAAATTAACTAATTTACAATGAAATAAAAATAAAACCAACTTCAAACTAAATATTAAATTAAACTTAAATTAAAAATCAACATTTAAATTAAAAATCTAAATTTAAATTTAAAAAACTCATCGTTCACGTGTTCCTCTTAATTAATGACCTTTGCGTTCCAGGGCCGCGTTGGCTCTACATATGATACGTAATACCTCCATACATAAATTAAAGCATATAATAAGCGTAGGCTGCACACATTAAAAATTTGCAGCCACCTCCGTAAAGAAGTGAAGTAGTCACCGGGGTTACGGAATATCTTCGAAAGAGTCACCCCGGCTCTGGAACGCGGCGGGCATTAGGAGGAACACTGATGGCTTTTAGTCAGTCAGAGTCTGATACTCCACTCCGCCCAGAGCGGAAGAAATTATTTGATGATCTACCATCCATAAAAAAAAATCTGAAGTAATATGTTACAGAAAAATTCGTTCCGACAACTTCGTGAGTATGTTCAACTTATACGTGGGTAGCTTTTTTGTAATTGTAGAAAATTAACATATCCGAATCCCAATGTAACTGAATTAAGCAACCGTCTATTTCCGAACTAATAAAGCCATGTTTACGTCTTTTGTTAATTAGGTGGTAAGTTTGAACGTGGATTAAACACCGCGGTTACGGTCCATTAAAATACTGAGGAAATCTGGACGAAATGGTCTAAATTCATCAATACGCAGTGCGAAACAGGGTCTCAAGTCTGCTATTACAAAAGTGTCAGAGTGGTCTATTATTGATTTCATAATGGTACGGGCCCTGTATAAAGTGTGTTGGGGCCCCATAGAAAGGGTAAAGATTGTTTTGTAAAAGAAAAAGAATGCTCCAATTTAATTAAAATAATTGTGTATTGATTTTAAAATAAAAATGGTTTAAAAAATGAGTAACTAACTTTAGTTTTTATAACTAATCTGAATTATATATTGATTCGGTGTATTGTGATGTTAAAATAAAATAGTTGGCCCAGCAGTTATTCTCAAAAATGTTTTTAATCTATAAAATATTGTGGATAATATTTTAGGAATGTTTGCTTACACACTTTCAGGGCCCCGTATCGTTGATACGGTAGTAGCTACGCCCCTGATCTAGGGTTCAGTCAATTGTAAACAGCCGGTCTATTTTGTCAAAATCACACCTAGTAAGCTCTGATGGAGAGAAAATGAAGTCATAAAATAATGTCATTCCATCTTATTTGTATGGATTGACAGCTCATTTCATGTTCACCTCATAAGTTGATACGGTGAGATGTTTACAGAATCACACTGCAGGCTACTTCTAGGCTACTCGGGAGGGGGCTGAAATGGAGTGCCAGTAATGATCCCATTGCAGCCTCCTCCAGAGACAAGTCGGCCGCTGTGCTATTGCGCCGCAGTGGGTGATACTTGTGGACGGTGAGCGTGGGTGGCTCGTCGTCCGATAGCAACCAGGCCGAGTCGACGACGCGTTGTGTTCCACGCGCGCCTCAAGGAGCCATCAGCAATGTAGACGGGGACCCATAGGGTCAGTGCCTGCTAGGATTGCGGAATTTGTTCGAAAGAGTCACTGCGGCCCTGGAACGCAAAGGGCACAAGAAGGATCACGGGTGGGTTTTAGTCAGTAAGAGTCTGACACTCCCTTCCGCTCCGCCCAGAGCGGTAGAAATCATTTGATGATTTCCCACACAGAAAAAAAAGGATGGCTACTTCTAGGCAAGCGTGCTCCATCATCGCTTTCCATCAGGTGACACTGTGTTCAAAAGAAGGCCTATCAAAAATTAAAAAAAAAGACAAATTTCCCATTTGAAATTCGCGGTTAAACTTAATAATTCTTACACCACAGTTTATTGTGATACGCAAGTCGTTTTAAACAGTTTGGATTACATTGCGTTGTTAGTGCTACGTCAGAAGAGAATGTTTTAGAAACTCTTGATGATTAACCGAAGTGGAATGCTTGCCAAATGGGAAACTTCGTTTTGCCACGAAATTGTTATGATAATAAGTACTTTTGGGATGTTATTTTGGGATTTATTACTTTCATTTATAACGTTTTTAGGGCTTCAAGGATTCTAGACAAAGTGCCACTCTGTCGCCGATAGTGACTGTTGAAATGGAAAACTTCATTTTAATTAAAAAACAATAACTAGGTATTCCATCGGTACAGTCAAATTACAGGTATTTTACCACATTTAGTGGGTTTAGTTTCTGGTCCATAAAGGTGATTATTTAAAACTCTTTGAATGCAGATCGTGTTGCTTTAAATAAATATGAAGGCTTCATTCGTCACGTAGTTCCTGTTCCCTTTGGAATACGGGGATAAAATATAGCCTATGTTACTTGCTGATAACGTGGCTTTCCATTGGTGAAAAAATGGTTAAAATCGCTCCAGTAATTTCGAAGCTTATACGGTACAATCAACGAAAAAAATCTGTTGCTCTTTATAAAATTAAGAATAAATTAAGTATAATTAGTTGTAGAAATTAGAGGTGGGCAAAGTGTATCATTTTTGCGATTGGAACATTTGTATCTGGAACACTGAAATGTTCCGAAACACTGATATGTTTCATTTGGATCATCGACTCAAAAGATTCAATTACAGAATGTTTCGAATACACATAGTTACGTCGCGGGCGTTTATTACAATAATCACTGCGCTTATCGCAATACTAGTGTTTATTAAAAAATATAAGCGCCTTAGTGGTCATTTTTACGTCCATGAATACGGACAGCGAAAATCCGTACGAATTGAATGATACACTTCTCATTAGTTATCTCTTTCAAAATCAAAATCAAATCATGTTGTTGGACTATAGGCATTGTATAGATTGTAATGATTTCACTCGCCAGTCGCGAGTCAATAGTTTAGTTACTCAGTGTCTCAATTTGTCTCTTTCGCTCGTGGTTCAGTCGCCTCGCGAGCGACGTGTCGCGCGAAATGTTCCAGATCCAAATGATGCGTGCGAAACGTTGCTAGTGAACCAATCTTTTGAATCACTTCAGTGATCCGGATCAGTGAGTCGGTTCCGTAAAAGAGTTACACACGCCTAGTAGAAATGAAGCCCATTGAATTTTAAGGTATACTTAAAGTCGTTATCCATACCAAAAGTCGTTCATAATAATGTGTAGTCTAAGCCCGTTTGACGAGATTCTGGTAGAAATTATTGACACGAGCACGGTGCAGTCAACGAAATAGATTAGTATGCAAGGTAGCTAACGACCCATACTTAGTTTATGTTGGGCGTGGTATGATGAGTGAAATTTATGCTTTCACTCGCTAAAAGGTGTCTTAGTTATGCCTAGCTGTCACTGGACTAAAGTGTTGTGTGTATGTCCATTTGGTGTCGAAATACGATGAAGTGCTACTAGCATTATAAGAGCTAGGGTAGTTAACTAAAAAAATCTAATTAGTCCGTCGGATAGATTTCCAAAAAATATTGGACACGTATTTTTTCTTTTTTCACGTAAACAAAAAATGAAGACGATACAGTGCGTTGAAAACTCGTGTGACGTCATTACTCGCTACAATTTTTACCGAGCCGTGACGTCACCAGCCCCCAGTCCTAATCTTTGATGCTTTGTATCTTCGTCAGTTTTTATAGAGTTGATAAAGGAAAAAATACGTGTCCAATATTTTTCTATAATCTAACTGACGGACTAAACATAATCATATATTTTTTACTCAGGAAACATCCCTAGCGCATCTCTAACTATGAGTGCCATAGAGATTTACCAGGAAATAGTAGGCCTAGTTCGTTCATTCAAGATATTACTAATTTATTTGGCCTATTTACAAAATGAAGGTTATTTATTATGTAGGTATAGAAAATTGTTACCCAGTATCGCTGAATTGTGGCGTAAATTGTAAAATTGATTGAGTCAGGCGTTACTTTGCGGAAATCCATTTCAAATTTGAAAATGAAAACAATATATCTAGTTTTAATTTTCGCGAATATTAGTGGGTACCCACTAATATTCGCGGAAATTAAAACTAGATATATTGTTTTCATTTTCAAATTTGCGTAAATTGTATTTGTGTTGGGGAAATTACAGGAATTTATAGGCGTGTGACAATCCAATTTTATCGTGAATCGCGACGCGATGACACATAGGTCACTACGTCACAAATTCGTGGAATTTAATTGCTCTATTGATCGTTCATATTCCGCCATGTTTGCATTTAATTTCGTCATATTTTTATTTCATTTTTCTGATCCGTAATTCATCTGTTTTTTTTTTGGTATAGGTCTCACATAGTGTTTCGGAATTTGTTCGAAAGAGTTACTTTGATAACTCTTCTTGGAATATAAAGGGCAAGGAAGACAGATGGGTTTTAGTCAAGAAGACTGTGACTCCCTTCGCTCCGCTCAGAGCGGAAGATTAGATTTATTTTAACCGGAATTTACTCATTAGCTTGTACCGGGTGTAACAGAAATAACGCAAAACTTGAGACATTACTGTTATGGTATGTACTACGCGTTGTGCAGCACACGAAAACAAGTTATTGTTCGCCCCATAGGCGATATAAGGATTCAATGGATAATATGACCGACTACGGTTTAAATTACTATTTCCGTTTACATATTCTGCGTACCCACACTGATAATTTCTGAATGATTTTAACGTCAACTACATGACAGCCAAGACATTATCGAATATCCAAAAGAGGATATACCAGCCTGATACGACACCGGTAGAATTACATCTGTGGTTACTCTTTGAACCATTCCGCAATCCTGGTAGGAGATACGAGATACTGAATAACTAATAACACAACCTCGTGCTAATGAGAGGAATGGTAAATGAGACAGTCGGGCATATTATTTACCTCCTCCATTAGTTATAGTGGTTTGAGCGTTTGATGTTATGCTAAATGCGGTTTATTGCCGTTAAGGCAGGTTGGGATGGTAAATAAAGGACTGTTGTGTTACTGTAGAGGTTCTTGAAAGCAGGAGTAATGCGGCCCCGACTTACGAATTGTTGGTCGCGGGTTCAAGTCCAGCCAGGCGCATTACTTTGTGTAATTAATTTTCATCACCACTGCTCTCAAAACGGTGAAGGAAAACATCGTGAGGAAACCGGCATGTCCTAGAACCAAAAATTCGAAGACATGTGACATTCACCAACCCGCACTGGGCCCGCGTGCTGGATTACGGCCCATTCCCTCTCCTAGAGAGGAGGCCTGAGTCCCAGCAGTGGGAACGTTAAAAGGCTGATTATGCTTATGCTTATGCTAGGAGTAATGCGACAATGTGACGTGTATCGTCAGGTGCGTTCATAGTTCAATGCGTTCATTTATACGGCAATCAAGATAGGGCGCTTTCCGGTTTTGCCGAACTAATAAACGCGATGATCGTGTATTAACGCGATGGTCGCTTTGTTAATCTATACTAACATTATGAAGAGGTAACGTTTGTGAGTTTGTGACGTTATTAGGGGTAATCTCTGGATCTACTGAACCGAATTATATAACTCCACAATAACATAGAAAGCTATGTTATTGTCGAGTGTCATAGGCTTTTTATCCCCGTATAGTCACGAGACCGGGAACAACGCGGGTGCAACCGCGGGGCGCTGCTAGTAAGTAGTAAAAATGAGTGGTTTTTTTATCTATGTGGTATTCTACAATCCATGTTATGTAGTATTTGATAAAGTGAACATCGTTACACGACACCATATAATTTTTTCGATGCCGTATGTTTCGATTATCTAGGTTAAGCAGCGCCTGCCGGGGCTGTTCCATAGATGGGTGACCATCCATTAAATACCGCGGTAGGTCCAGACTGTTATTTGTAGATTTTTGACAGTAGTTATGGATATTTTAAAGCTAGATAATCACCCACCAATATATATAAATATATATAAATATATTTCACCTTAGTATATGTTCCGTTAGTGTATCCGTGGCATAATTTGTATAAAAGTAATCTGTACAGGACCTATCACAATACCAGCGCTGTGTTATTTATTTTTAAATATCGCAGCATATGCTGAGATAGGAACCTTTTTGGCCTCGCACACTTACATTTAGGTACAAATTGATAGAAAATTCTATAATTCTTATAATTTCAACTGCATTTGTTAATTTATTTTTCTAGTAGTTTTATTTTATTTATTTTTGGTTTGTTTTGTGCGAGACCCAAATAAACATTTTTCTTTCTTTCACCAGTCTAACACAGGAGTAAGTATTGTCTTACCCAGTTACCTGCTGGGTTTTGGACACCAGATAGAGCAAAACAGTGGCCTTAGTGCGAGGTTATTGCGAAGAATCACTGCGGCCCTGGAACGCAAAGGGTACAAGAAGGACCACGGGTGGGTTTTAGTCAGTAAGACTCTGACACTCCCTTCCGCTCCGCCCAGTGCAGGAGAAGTCATTTGATGATTTTCCAAAAAAAAAAAAGCTAGCAATCCGTTTCAGTAATAGTTGAGATGAAATTCAAATATATGTTCTAACGGATATTTTATAGCCGGCCCGACTATGATTAGAAATCAAAATAATATCAGTACTAATAAACATAAATAATAGTGCAAAATTGATTCATTACCGTTTGAAGCGGGTTCGTGAGTATAATCAATGATATTTATAATCGAAAACCTTTTGTTGTGGCCCAAGTCACCAGCACAGCGACGAGCGGTAGCGATTTAAAGCGACTGGCAGAACGTAACTAGTGAGGCTTGGAAGTAGTATAAGTACCTACCGAAGTTTTCAAATGTAATTCTGATTGGTTCCTTTTGCACTCGTAAATCCAATTTAAACAATTAGATGGCATGCCCGCCGGTCCCACGTTAACGGCATCAAGCGGAAAAAGATATTATTTGTTATGACTTACCTTTGCAAAGTATTTTAGGTAAGTAGCTACTTTGGTAGCGAGATAATCTCATTCATTTTTACAAGGAAGTCTAACTACCTACTATGGAGTTCTTTTTATTTATTTATTTAAACTTTATGTACAATAGTGGTACATGGACGGACTTAATGCAACAAGGCATTCTCTACCAGTCCACTTTTGGGTTAAAAGCACAACACTGTGGTTGGTGATGGTGTGGTGATGGGTAGTGGTGTGGGGTTTTTCCGTTTTTGTCCATAAGAATCTACCAATACGAACTTTATAATTTTTTTAAACTGAAAATGTTGACGTTCAAAAGTGCCTTTTAATGATCTCATCATCATTATCATTATTTCAGCCAGACTGCTGGACATATCGCACTCTCAGAATGAAAGTGACTTAACTCACAATTCCTGTTACATATAATTTTGCTATAAACTGAACGTAAAGAACATATATACTCTAAAACACAGTGATAAAAAAGATTTCGAAATATAATTGGGAAAGGAACAGCTTTTACGTAGGTCTCGTGAGATATTTGTTTTTTTACCCAGCACTTTAAAAAAAAAATCTTTTTAATTTGCCCTACATAACCCTAGGGTTAGGTGCCTTTCATTCTAAGGGTGCAATATGCCGCTACATCGACCTGTCTTGTGCGTCTCGCATCTGGTGGTCAATGGTCTAATTGAAATCTAGACGCACTGTAGGTCACCATCCCTACCTTGTTGCTATTCCATCAATTCGCACCAAGCGTTTCCAATCGTCTTTTGTGATGCACACAGCAAAGGAACTCTCTGCCTGCGTCTGTGTTTCCGAATGCATTCAACCCTGATCTCTTTAAAGTTAGAGTGAACAGGCTTCTTCCGGGTAAGCTCATTCCATCGTCGACTTTGTCTCTGTCACCTGTGACCTAGACTAGAGTCAAAGGCATATTATATAAAAATAAAAAATAATGGATTTTGACTATCTTACTCGCTCGCGTGGCCCGCTCCTGCTTACATCTTGGCGCCTCAACATTAATTTCAAGTGCTATCACATCAGACGGCGGTTGATTTCAAGTGTACGTGTTATGTATTTATAATATTTATTTGTTCTACTACTTCATTTATATACATAGGATATAGCGTGATCTTTGTGGGTGGTAGGTTTATTTTTATTTTTATCTATGTCTTGTTTACGTCCAAAGCTTTTTTTTTAACTATAGGAAATCATCAAATGACGTCTTCCGTTCTGGGCGGAGCGGAAGGGAGTCTCAGACTCTTACGTACTAAAACCACTCCGTGTTCCTCCTACTATCATTTGCGTTCCAGGGCCCCGGTGACTCTTTTGAATAAATTCCGCAGCCCTAGCAGGCACGGACCCTAGATTTCAGCAAAGAACACACCTCTTGGAGGGGACTTATAGCCATAATGGTGGCGTGCCCAGATGATAAAGTGGCTTGCATAAAGAATTTTCGTTATACGACTAAAAGCCACCCCTGTTCCTCCCAACACGAATCGGTTTTAGTCAGTTAGAGACCTTACCATTACTACAAATGCCCTTTGCGTTCCAGGGCCGCTGTGACTCTTTCGAACATATTCCACAACCTTGATAGATACATACGTCCAGTACTGCGGGCGTAACCTCCCTCAAGAGTCACCACATCCTCCAGGCGATCCACACACGTTGACACCAGGCGTGTCATTCTGCCAAATCCGAATCAGGTAGCTCCCGAAATATCCACGTGCAGTGAGTACCTGTGTCAGGCGGAGAGTGAGAACGCCGCCCGTGGCGCCTCTCTAAACAGTCCTCAAAGAATAAACGCTTCACCACAGTGATGTCGTGCCCAGCACTGGGTTGCGACAGTCGCTGTGTTCATGCCGCCATGAGATACAAATGGTCGTACCTATCTGCGGGAGGAGGAGCTCGTGGCTAAAGAATAACAGCTGCATCTTTAAGGTTAAGCAACGCTTGCCAACGTTGGTCTGTAGATGGGTGACCATCTTAACATACCGAGTTTCCCCCGTGCCTCGGAAAGCACGTTAAGCCGTTGGTCCCGGCTGTCATTTGTAGATCTTTGGCAGTCGTTACGGATTGTCAGAAGCCAGAAAATCTGACACCAGTCTTCCCAAGAAGTACCGTGTTCCCCAGTTATTGGGTTGTGGATGTCTGGTAGGCAGCCGCTCCACGTTAAATACTGGTATTCAGCTGAATCCGGTATGTTTGGAAGCCAACCCCAATATCGTTGGGAAAAGGCTAGGCAGATGATGATGACCTATCTGCGGGAGCCTTTCACCACACGATATTGCCCCGACAAACTTCAGAACACAAGGACACACAAATTAATTAAATAAATAGTTACCCAAAAGCCATTCTACCATTTCCGCACTCCAACCAAGTAGCTATGTATCTTTAACCAACAACCATTATGTACTATAAAAAACAAGCCCGATCAAATCGTAAATCATCTCTCAATTCCCAAGACTCAAAAGTACATTGAAACTTGTCAAATTTAATTAAACAGAGAGCCTCTAATTGCTTCTGACCGCTGTATATTAATTGTTGGGACACAACAAAGACAAATGGTTGGGAGCCTGTTAGTAAGTCGTTTGAATGAAGGGATGAGGGCTCTATTGTCTTATTCGAGCGGTTGACTTTACAATGGGAATTGGATAATGTTGGTAAAGATTTACATGTATAAGATGATGATGTCTATAGAAAACGTTTTTCTTAAGGGTCGGAAATCGTCAAATGACTTCTTGCGCTCTGGGCGGAGCGGAAGAGAGTGTCGGACTCTTACTTACTGACTAAAACCCAACCGTGTTCCTCCCAGTTCCGTCTTTACTATAAGGGCACAAGGGGCACGTGCCTAGGGCCCCGCTTCATTGGGGGCCCCCAATTTATATTATAGGTACTTATTTAGGAAACGACCAATTCGAACCGTAAACTAGCTTCTGACGAAATTCGGTCAAACCTATTCCAGGCAGGATGTCGACTGGGTAGTGCGGTTGTGTGGTCATACTTACGGAAATCAGCTACCTGTGCTCCGATATTTTCTTGGCCGTTTTTCAGTTTTCCCCAAAAGGGCCCCGGACTCAGCTGTGCCCAGGGGCCCCTACAAGGGCTAACACGGCCCTAGTTCCTGCTCGTGCCCGTTGCGTTCCAGGGCCGCGGTGACTCTTTCGCGGTGGAAAATTCCGCAACACTGGCAGGTCTTCAGAGTACCTAGGCAGTCGCTGCAAAAGGCAAAGTGCGAGACGGACTCCTCTCTCATACAAGATTCCGAACGAAACATATATTTTGCACGTTACTTCAAAACCATAAACTGCTTCAACAAAAGTAACCTCATACTACTTTTATTTATGTACGGAACGCCTCCATGCTAGAGTCACTGAAGTTAGTATGCGTATCAAACAACTGATTTAATCAAAAAGATTTGGAGACATTTGTGATAGATGGATAGACAGGCACACAAATGATCCTACTAATTATTATTAATGAGAATTATAATGAGAATGATCTCCTTTTGAACACCAAAAAATAAAATCAAAATCAAAAGTCATTTATTCAAACTAGGCTGTGAGACTTTTTGAACGTCAAATCTATACTAATATTATAAAGCTGAAGAGTTTGTTTGTTTGTTTGTTTGAACACGCTAATCTCAGGAACTACTGGTTCGAATTGAAAAATTCTTTTTGGGTTGAATAGACCATTTATCGAGGAAGGCTTTAGGCTATATATCATCACGCTTAAGCCAATAGGAGCGGAGCAGCGATAAAGAATGTTTTAAAATCGGGGATTCCACGGGGACGAAGTCGCGGACAGAAGCTAGTTTTACATAAAGACAGTCCCCCAAAACGCCCACCCGTCACCACTTCCTAGTGTTTTGTTTTAGCTGGGAAGAAGAAGTAGCGCAACAAACTCCACAGAAAGAAAGAAAGAAAGAAAGAAAAATAGTTTATTCCCCTCATTTACACGCACATACATATACAAACTATTTAAAACACATCAAACATTAGGCCTACCTATGTCAGGGACGGACATCATGCATGAAGTCACCTTTACACGCCGCTATCGCACCATAAACAAAACAAGTTTGACACTGACGTTGTCATGCACTGCGCGACTGACACTGACAGTGATGCCTCATGACGTCCCAGCCAAATAAAAACAAATAATTAATTGTACCATAATATAAACTTATAACTAAAAAACAACACACCACAACACATCACAACACAATCAACAACAACACATCAGCAACACATCTGTCTGTAATGTTTTGAGAACTTGAATTTATACAATAGTATGCAAAGTCATTAATACATGACAAAGGTAGAAAATAATAATTATGCAACATGGAAATCATAAAAACAAAAAAAAAAAACACTATAGTAAAGACAGTCCCCTTACCGTCAGCACCACACCACTTCCTAGTTTTAGCTGAGAAGATGAAGTGGAACAAGATCAACAGCAACACAAACTGTCCGTTGAATGAGAGGAACAAGTACGAGTACATCATGTATCAAATAGACTAGAGCAGAGGCAGCGAATAAAGAATTCACTAGAATAAACCAAATTCAAATTCTATTCTATTCTAGATTGTTCCCGTGGTTGCTTATTCAGGATTCGTAGATATAAGTAGCTTTTGTCTGCAACTTCGTTAAGCGCATATCCCGTTTTTTCCAGTTCCCGTTCGCTTAGGAGTTTTGGGAAATCCGCTTTAGTGGGGCCAGCTACGTACCAAATTTCAGCTTTCTACGATTTTTGGCTTTGCTTCGTCTGTCAGTCACTCAGCAACAGAAGAGTTTTATATATGTATGCCAGCGGATAATTGTAAAATGCGTAAGATGATAAAATATCTTCAGAGATTATAAACTCTCGATAAAATTGTCAACTGAACATTTGAATTTTTTACGCTTCAGAATTTGATAGACGAAATAAAATAGATGGAGAAATTCTCAACCGACATAAACCGGCGACATGTCGGCGACCTATCAGTGTACGGTTCTACAATTTATCGGATTTTCTGGAATATTCAAGTAGCGGAACATGGTTCGAATTGTATGATGCCATACATGTTGTTAAAGAATATTCTTTAAAATCATGCAGACAGAACAAGGAGCCGCACAGCGGGGTTCCGTCGTCGTTCAAAATGTTGAAACTGTAATACTTTCGTTACTTGACAGACAGACAGACAGACAGTTGTAGAGAGTCCTCACTCCCCTATTCTGAGGCACTATGTGGGGATAATGGTCAGGTGACTTATTCCTTACGTTATCGTTCTCTTCACATCCTGCCTCAGATACTTACTTTGTTGTTATCATTGTTTTTGTACTACTAACCCTAGTTATAAGATACTTTACTAACAAAATGGACTATACTGTTGTCCGGATTTTGAAAATTAAATAAATAAATAAATATTCTACAATTTCTCAGAATGAAACGAAAATATGAAATTTTGATTCGTAAAAAGTAATCCAAATGTTTAAAATTATAATCTTACGAAGTTTGCCATTTACCGGATATATCGATAAGGAAATAAAAACAACTTTTTGCAAAAAAAAAAAAACAACCGTCTTCTAAACAAAAAAAAAGTATAAAATAACTTTAATTTCGGAACTCGGTGTTTTTGGTTGTTTCTTCGTATTTTGAACACCGACTTTTTGTTTAGAAGTCGGTTGCTTTTTTTTGCAAAATATTTTTTTAAAATTTTCACTTTTTTGTGGTGCACCCCCCACCTAAACGTATCAATCACATTGGTGTAAAAAATAAACAAACATACGATTGCAGCAATCCCGAAAGATTCGCTATCATTTATTGAAGAGTTCCGTTTCCTATCTCCGTTCTTCATCAGATTCACCAAACTAGAAAGGGATCACCTTGACATACTAAGATACTCTTCCAAACTATCGTGTACAATTTAATTTTTTCATTTTACATCGACAAGATCGAATGTAGAACATCATCAATGTACCCTAAGCCACGCATTATTAGGGATAACTCAAATACTAGTCGTCAGATCACAATTAAATTTTAATGGGACTACACGACAAGCACCAGCTTTTGAATACAAAAA
This sequence comes from Hecatera dysodea, assembly GCA_905332915.2. NCBI lineage: Eukaryota > Metazoa > Arthropoda > Insecta > Lepidoptera > Noctuidae > Hecatera > Hecatera dysodea. Next base: position 3,693,256 of record HG995314.1, read on the forward strand.
GGATCATCAAAATCCGGACACCCAGTACGAATTTATGAGGCAAAATACACAAAAAAAATACTGTCGAATTGAGAATCTCCTTTTTTGGAAGTCAGTTAAAAATATTGGATACGTATTTTTTCTTTCTCCACGTAAACAAACAATGAAGACGAGATATTTCGTTGAAAACTTGCGTGACGTCACTACGTGCTACAATTTTTACTAGCATCGTGACGTCACTAGCCCCCACTCTTGAACTTTAACGCGCTTTGTCGTTATACTAGCTGCTGCCCGCTGCTTTGCCCGCGTGAATGTCGGAAATTATCCCAAGGGAACATAATCTCGGGATAAAAAGTAGCCTATGTTACTTCTAGTACCTCCCAGAATATGTGTACAAAGTTTCATGATGATTCGTCAAGTAGTTTTTGCGTGAAAGCGTAACAAACATCCACGCTTTCACATTTATAATATTAGTAAGGATATTTTTTTATGATTTGAAACAACAAAAAAAAAATACGTGTCCAATATTTTTTTTAATCCAATTGTATTAATGCCAATAAACAAATTAGTCTTTCTACTCTTTCTTCATACAGAGGCGGTAGGTATGTCATTGATGTCGGTATAATTGCGGTGTTGTCATTCATGGCAGGCTGTTTGGCTCAGTCTCACACGATTAGTGCGAACGCGTGATACACTGATTCTCTTTGATGTTGTGTGCTATGTAGTTCAGTAGTTATGTCAGTCGCTATCTGAGTAATAGGGTAGTTGACTAAAAAAATCTAATTAGTCCGTCAGATCATCATCATCATCATTATCAACAGCCTGTTGCAGTCCACTGCTGGACATAGGCCTCTCCAATTGCACGTCACTTAGATCTATTTTCGGCTTCTCGCAACCAGTTTCTGCCAGCCGTCCTGCGCAAATCGTCACTCCGTCAGATATATTTCTAAAAATCATTGGACACATACTTTTTCTTTTTTCACGTAAACAAAAAACGAAGACGATACAGTGCGTTGAAAACTCGTGTGACGTTACTACGTGCTTCAATTTTTACCACGGCGTGATGTCACAAGCCCCCACTCCTGATCTTTGATGCTTTTTGTCATCGTAATCTTTTATAAATTTTATAAACCAAAAAATACGTTTCCAAAATTTTTGGATTATCTAACTGACGGACAAAAATAGTTTTTTTTTTATTCAGGAAACAAAAGACGAACACACGTGCAAAAGGTTCCAATTTCCGAACGAATCATTTTGATTTTAACATGTTACTTATAAAGCGATGTCTATCGCTTTATAAGTAACATGTAAATAATAAATAATAATAATTTTTAAAATAATTCTTTTAGGTTTTCCTATTGTATAGGTAAATTACTGTTTTCTGTCTCTATAATGTTGGTTTGCTATTTAGTTCAGTAGTTATACATGGATATGTATTGTATCTACGTCAAAAACAGATTTTTATTTCTTTATAAAATGAATAAATGCTGTCTGGCGACCCTAAAGGAAAACCTTTTTTAAATTTGAAAATGAAAATAATATATCTAGTTTTAATTTCCGCGAATATTAGTGGGTTGCAGGTATGCACCTCCCTCCCGCCCGCTTTATTATGCACATGCAAGATTACAAGGCAAATGCAAGGATTTTAAGCACATGCAGGAAGGCAAAGCAAAACCCAACACCATTACCGACACATGTTTCGCCTCTCCACGAGGCATCCTCAGGGGACGTGTTGACTCGCTGACCGTTGAGTTGCGAAAAACAACTCAACGGCATCTCAACGGTCAGCGAGTCAACACGTCCCCTGCAAAGTAACGCCTGACTCAATCAATTTTAAAACCTTTTTTCTCCATACAATTTGACAAAAGCGAACGTTTTTACGGCAACGCGATCGAGTAAGCTAAAAAACTCTCACTATGAGTTAAATGCAAGACCTACAGTTAATTAATCAGCCTTTAAAAAGAAACTGTAATAATTTTGAATCAATATTTCTCAACATTATGTACATATATCATTTAATTAACCACTCCAATTTAAATGCCAGAAATAGCAATTATTTTCTCTTATATAAACTTTCACGGATTCGTAATTAGTGGACTGCTATTATAATAATTGTTTAAATATTCTCATGTTTGCTTTGTTAGAAGAATTGTATGCTTTAATTGTTCAACAAATTAATATGATTCGAATTTCATCACAAATGCCAATTTGTATCAACTATGGTTTTAAGTAGGTATTTGAATTCATAATTTTGTTAAATGACGATATCATTTGTGCGTGATTTATACTGTGAAATTGCAAAATATCAACGCATTTAACCTTAATATCTTCAAAGTTAGAGTGAACAGGCTTCTTATGGGTAAGCTCATTCCATCGTCGACTTTGTCTCTGTCACCTCCATAGAAATATAAAATACAGGAGAAGTGGCAAGGGGGCGTGTCGGTGTCCTCGCGACATGCTCTGGGCGAGCATGTCTTACGCAATGGTCGAATCCGCGAACTAGTGCGCTTACGACCGTGAGCGTGATAAAATGTAAGAATGCCGTGTTGTTCAGTGTTTTCTTGTAAAAACCGAAGCATAAACCAAAACTTTGTTAATTATGGAATCACTTACCATATCAAAATACAAGTATTTTACTATATTTGTCTTTAAAATCATGAAAAACAACAAATCGTAAAATATTTCTTGCTTATACTATGTTATTTTTGTTTTCAAATGTCACAGCGACAATTACATATTACAATGAATACACTGCTCCTTAACCACTACCTAAGTTTGTCGCTAAGTGACTGGATGAGCAATGTAAAAATCACAAAACGATACTTTAGCAAGCCGATGTATCGCATAGTACGGCCGCTGCTTCTTGCCGCGAGTTAGTGATGTAATTGTGCAGATACACTGTCGACAACAATGTCGATTGTTGAATGAAATATTACAAAAGTGTACCAAACTTTCTTAGATTGCAATAAATTTTTGGTAAATAATCGTTCAAGTGTTTTTGGCTTTGAATTATCGTATGTATGCCTTATCCTCGTGCTACTTCCTTACTTTTTATGGTAATTGTATTTTACTTTCGATAAAGTTTCGAATGCATTATAGTAATCGGCATGTTTAAGATAATATATTAGTGACCTTTGCTTAAAATAGTCAACATATTCATGCTATTTATTTGTTATACATGGGCAGCATGGCGTGTGTAATAAATGCCAGAATCGATAAGTCAATCACTAGCGTATATGTAAAATAAATTGCTTTTGCACAGCACAACGATACCCAGCGTTGTTTTTGTGTGAGTAAGTTGCACGGTGTACTGTAAATATACGCTGTGTTTATTAGGATAAGGTTTATAATTGATTGTGTAGTACAGTCCGATTTCAAAAATGCGGGTGTGTGCGCAACTGCGTATCTATTGCTTTTACTGAACTGCATTCGTAGTAGTTGCCGGGTGGTAGGGCAAAACAGGAGACACAGGTTCCGATACATTTTCGGCTACAGGGCATATCTCCTTGTTTATTATATCTATGGTCACCTCTTTTTTTCCCGGATGGGATATCGTGAAATGACTTTTTCCGCTCTGGGCGGAGCGGAAGGGAGTGTAAGACTTTTACTGACTAAAACCCACCCGTGAATCCTTCTTGTGCCCTTTGCGTTCCAGGGCCGCGGTGACTCTTTCGAACAAATTCCGCAACCCTAGCAGGCACTGAAGGGTCCCGTCTTCGTTGCTGACGGCTCTTTGAGGCGCGCATGGAACACTACGCGCCGTCGCCTGGTTGCCTGGTTGCTAACGGACGTCGAGCCAACCATAGCTTGCCATCCGCAGGCCCGCACGAACATTCAAAAATCGTCGTGGGTGTTTTGCGCCCACTCAAATCTTGGAGGACTTTCATTTTGGCACATCAAACTGTGCCCAAATTTGACTAGTGGCTAGGACCTTACTCGAGGTGGCGATCAGCTCTTAAACTCTTATTTAAATTTCTTTTACTCAGAGCATCAGTCGTGTCTTGGGACTCCGGGACAGCTGGCTCGATTAGTAATGGCGACTTTAGGCGTTTAAACTTTGCGTTATCGTAATGAGCATTCGTCACAGCTGTCATTGTCAGTGAGATTTATCATGGAGTGTCAATTTCTACGAATGGGAGGAGGAGCTCGTGGCTAAATTATAACAGCCGCACGGGTCGATCTTCTAGGTTAAGCAACGCTTGCCGAGGTTGGTCTGTGGATGGGTGACCATCTTAACATAACGAGACTCCTCCGTGCCTCGGAAAGCACATTAAGCCGTTGGTCCCGGCTGTAATTTGGAGATCTTTGGTAGCCGTTACGGATTGTCAGATGCCAGAAAATCTGACTCCAGTTTTGCCAAGAAGTACCGTGTTCCCCAGTTGGTGGGTTGTGGAGGTCTGGTAGGCAGCCGCTTCACATAAAATACTGGTATTCAGCTGAATCCGGATTGACTGGGAGCCGACCCCAATATAGTTGGGAAAAAGGCTAGGCAGATGATGATGTCAATTTCTACGAATACACGGTAACACTCGCTGACATGCTTGGTTTCAATTGGAAATTTGTTTTGACAATACTGTCTCTAGGAGCGGCCGCTGAAGCGTCTATCTGACTGTCTATAGAACTTAATAGACGGCGCCAACTAGGGCCAGAGTTGCCAGGGTTGCGGAGTTTGTTCGAAAGAGTCACCGCGGATGGGTTTTAGTCAGTAAGAGTCTGACACTTCCTTCCGCTCCGTCCAGAGCGGAAGAAGTCGTTTGATGACTCCCCATCAATAAAAAAAAGAGTCAGTGGATAAACCCTTGGAGTGGTTACGGGGTTTGTCATCCAACTTGTTTCAAATTCAAATTGAATCGAACCAGAGGATTTTTCTTTATTGTAAGATGGATATGCTCTTGACTTTAGTCTAGGTCGCATGTGACAGAGACAAAGTCGATGGAATGAGCTTACCCAGAAGAAGCCTGTTCACTCTAACTTTGAAGAGATCAGGGTTGAATGCGTTCGGAAACACAGACGCAGGCAGAGAGTTCCACTCCTTCGTGAAAATAAGCTGTGACACACGGACTGACAACACACACGAGTGATTCTATCAGGGTTGCGTATTTTTCTATGGACATTCTGAAACACAGATATAGATAGTTCTGAACCATGATAACTTTATTTACATTACTACTAAGAATTATTTACTATTTGTAGTGTTTACTGTTTATTCATTACGTCATCGTTGTTATCAGAATTTGTTGGAATGTCGAGTGGAGATAAATTGTAAAATATAAGTTTTAATTTAAAGTACTAGTTTTTACATGAGGCTTTGTGTGCCTAGCCATTACTTTTGGAATCGTACTGTTCTATATGATGAGTGTTTTTTTTTTTGGATGGGAAATCATCAAATGAAAATGAAAATAATATACCTAGTGTTAATTTCCGCGAATATTAGCGGGTTGCAGGTATGCACCTCCCTCCCGCCCGCTTTATTATGCACATGCAAGATTACAAGGCAAGGATTATTTCTAACGGTTACTCAAAGTCAATGGTAGACAGTTTAATTAGTAAAAAGCAGAAAGAAAGGGTTCGTTCACTATTATATGCATGTCCGCGTACTAACATTAATAGATATGTGGCCAGTCTGACCTATATGGGCCCCATTTCAGATAGAATTAGTAATTTACTTAGAAAGAACAACGTTTATGTAGCGTTCAGAACGGACCAGAATATACGCCGTATTTGTAACGGAAAAGATATTTTAGAAAATAGTAAAAAGTCTGGGGTGTATAGGCTGGTCTGTGATGAATGCAACGGGGTGTATGTGAGTCAGACGGGCCGTAACTTTGACATAAGGTATGGGGAACATGTTGCCGCGTATAGAAATGGCCATTCGGACAAATCGAATTTCGCGAAACATCTAATTGATACCGGTCATTCTTTGCGCGACAACAATAGTTTTAATATACTACATATTTGTGATAAGGGTTTCCGGCTGTGTGTTTTGGAACAATTAGAGATTTTTAAACATAGCAATAATAATAATTTTGCACTGTTGAATGACCAGACGAATTTGGTTTCTTCCCCTTTACTGCGAATGTTTGTGGGTAGTTGTACACAAATAACCAACGGTGGCAGTGTATAAAAGGGGGGTGCCTTGTACTAAATGCTCAGTCCTCCCCGACTTTTGCCTAACGAGCCAGCCCGCGCCGCTGAGCCATTAGCGTTAAATCCCCTAAATAATAATAATTGACCCAGCCTGTCCCTTGCTGCCCCTCTCAATGACCCCGTTAAGCCGAGGCCCGTATCCCACAGGGGATGCCCTTAGCGAAGCGGTCATTTAGCTTTTAGTAGTTTTTAGCCCTGGCTGGGGGCCTTAAATTCATTTGAGGCCACCACAGGATTGTCCGGTTGAGCAGTAACCAGCCTTAGTGTGCTGAACTGCGAGTGGTCCATTCCAAAAAAAAAAAAAAAAAAAAAAAAAAAAAAAAAAAAAAAAAAAAAAAAAAAAAAAAAAAACTAAATGCTCAGTCGCAACTCAACGGTCAGCGAGTCAACACGTCCCCTGAGGATGCCTCGTGGAGAGGCGAAACACGTGTCGGTAATGGTGTTGGGTTTTGCTTTGCCTTCCTGCATGTGCTTAAAATCCTTGCATTTGCCTTGTAATCTTGCATGTGCATAATAAAGCGGGCTGGAGGGAGGTGCATACCTGCAACCCACTAATATTCGCGGAAATTAAAACTAGATATATTATTTTCATTTTCAAATTTAAAATGGATTTCCGCAAAGTAACGCCTGACTCAATCAATTTTTTTTTTTTAATCATCAAATGACTTCTCCCGCTCTGGGCGGAGCGGAAGGGAGTGTCAGACTCTCACTGACTAAAACCCACCCGTGTTTCTCCTAATGTAATTTGCGTTCCAAGGCTCCGGTGACTCTTTTGAATAAATTCCGCAGCCCTAGCAAGCACTTACCCTTAAAGAGGGGACTAATCGCCACAATGGTGGCGTGCCTAGGTGATAGTGGCTTGCAAAAGAATTTTCGTTAAAAGATCATTATTTATTCATTCACTAGCTACCGCCCGTGCCTTCACACGCGTTTATCTCGGAAATTATCCCAAGGGCGCATATTTCCGGGATAAACTACGTATGTGCTGATTCAGGACGTATTGTACCCGTGTGTCAACTTGCAACCAAATCCGTGTCGCCGTAGGACGTGAAGAGGTAACAAGCAAACTCAGTTTCACATTTATTAGCACTTCATCCGCGATTTTGTCTGCGCAGATTTAGTACAAACAATTTCCACCCCCGTTTTAACCCCTTTTTTTCTGGATGGAAAATCATCAATGACTTCTCCCGCTCTGGGCGAAGCGGAAGGAAGTGTCACACTCTTACTGACTAAAACCCACCCGTGATCCTTCTACTGCCTTTTGCATTCCAGGGCCACGGTGATTCTTTCGAACAACTTCCGCAACCCTAGCAGGCACTGACCCTATGGAGCCCCGTCTCCTTTGCTGACATCTCTTTTTGGTGCGCCAAATTTTAAGTTTGTAGGTGTTATGGTTTCTGAGATTTCGTGATGAATCAGTGAGTGGTATTTCGCTTTTATATTGTATACATATGTATATAGATTTATTTTTTGATAGAACAACACACATGACACAATCAAAATAATACGGCCCAGGACGAGAAAAGGTTGAGTATCGCTATCCTATGTACATCAACGCATAAACTTACCTTATATTCTCCTAAAACTATAGCGCTAGGCCAAAATAAACACACCACAGGTTCCGCCATTTTGTTTCCAATCAAAGTAAACCCTTTCATGTATCCTATCGTATTGTTTTACGCCTAAATCAATATTGAACGATTGGCCCCGCGAGTGGGATCAACATTCATTTCTATTTACCTGGCCCTGGCCTATTTGTTGGCCCGTGGGCCGTTTTGTAATGGGCTTAATGTGTATTTAAATAATTAAGATTACATCTGTTGAATTTGTAGTTGTAGTGGAGTTGATAGCAAAAAGACAACGGTATGTACAAGTAATATTTGCATCCGGGTTCCAATTAATTACTTGTCTTGTAGCTCATTAATAACAGTCTCACGGGTCGATATTCGAGGGTAAGCAAGGCTAGCCGAGGTTGGTCAGTAGATGGGTTACCATGCTTATAATACCGAGCCTTCTCCTTGACTCTGAAAGCACGTTAAGCCTGTTATACCGGCTGTCCTTTGGAGATCTTTGACAGTCTTTTCGGACGGAAAGTCAGAAGCCAGTCTTGCTAAGAGGTTCCGTATTATCCAGAAGACGAAGAACTCAGAAATAATTGGTACTTATCAGTGGTATAAATAAAACTACACTTTACTATCCGAGCGTAAGGATACCCTTTAAATGGCCGGCTCGTGCGAGGCCACGCCGCACTGCATTGCATGTGCGGCTGTTGGCAGGCCGGCCGAGCACTGGGCTGGGGGAAGGGCCTGCGCGCCATCCGCCTCGACCAGGGGCAAGAGGTCCGCCGCCGCCGCCGCCTCTGCCGCAGCCGCGGCTTCCGTCGCCGCTTCTGCCGCTACTGCTGTGGGTGCTGCGACTCCTGGTTCTCGGGAGGGGGCCGAGATGGAGTGCCAGTAATGGTCCCATCGTGGCCTCCTCAAGAGACAAGTCGGCCGCTGTGCAATTGCGCAGTGGCTGATGCCTGTGGACGGTGAGCGTGGGTGGCTCGCCGTCCGATACCAGGCTGAGTCGACGACGCATTGTGTTCCACGCGCGCCTCAGGGAGCCGTCAGCACCAGGGACGGGGCCCCATAGGGTCGGTGCCTGCTAGGGTTGCGGAATTTGTTCGAAAGAGTTACCGCGGCCCTGGAACGCAAAGGGCACAAGAGGAACACGGGTGGGTTTTAGTCAGTAAGAGTCTGACACTCCCTACCGCTCCACCCAGGGCGGGAGGGGTCATTTGATGATTTCCCATCCAAAAAAAAAAAAAGAAAAAAGGATACCCTTTAAATAAATACATGAATGAAAAAACAAATGACGATAAAAAAGGATCATGGACTCACAAACACATGAGACTTCACGCCATTTCTAAGGTTGGCATCGTTTCTGCAAACTCCTTGAACACTTTCCAACAGGTACACTGTACCAACATAACAAAAACATTTTGCACAGAAAATAAATACTCGCATTCTAGCTGTTAAGTTGGTAGCGTGTTTAAATCCCTTAAGTACTAGTTACTGGCTTGTAAAGAACGGCTTTTAGTGCTTAAGTTTATGTTTAATAGCTTTTTTACTACTTAAGTACGGCTCTGAGGGCAGATTTATACATGTGTAAGACACATACAGAGATTTTATGTCTAGGTTTAAAATTAAATCTAGGTTAGGTTCTGGTCCACTCTTTGAAGAGTAGTTGGAGAGGCGCTACGGCGTCCTCACCTTCCGTCTGATACAGATAATCACTATAATAATATTAACATGGTGTCGATCGCCAGAGGACACGAAGGAGCATACGGTGGAGGTCTGCCCTGTTTGGGCGGAGTAACGCCGTGTCTTCGTCGAGGCAATTGTCGGTAGCAACCTCTCACTACCGGTCCTGGTTCAATCCATGGTCCGGAGCGAGGAGACATGTGAAGCGGTTACTTCCTTCTGCAAAGCAGTAATGTTAACAAAGGAGGCTGACCGCGCGAGGGAAAGGCAAACGTCACACCCCAGCTGCCGCAATCGAACGCCCCGGGCGTCAGGAGTCAACGGGCGATTCCCGGCCACCATTGGCGCGTGTCTGCTGATGGCGAGCGATGGGTCCTCGTCCACGCCGTCGGATAACAACTGGGTCGAGTCGACGAGAGATGAGATGTCAGCAAAGAAGATGGGGCATCGCAGGATCAGTGCCTGCTAGGGTTGCGGAATTTTTTCGAAAGCGTCACTGCGGCCCTGGAACGCAAACGGCTTTAGCAGGAACATGGGTGGGTTTTATTCAGTAAGAGTCTGATACACCAGAAAAAAAGAATCTAAACTTTAGTTTCTGGTGGCCATTGAAAATCAGTGCTGTGTTGTGGGTCTCCCGGGGCATTTATTCATGTAATTTTTATTGCTAAAGGTCGTGTCCAGCAGGATTTTGTTATTTATTCTTGTTTGAAAGTCTCACTTTGCGTGAGCCCGACTCTACTATAATGCTTGTACCGACCCTATATACACTCTATAAAATACAGGAGTATATGATATCATTATACCGTTTATTTATCTTATTTACATATGTACCTATTAAATTTCTAAATATTTCTATAAAATTTTTAAAAAATCATTTAAAAATATAAAAAATAGTAGCCCACCGGTATCGGGAACAGGGTCCAAGCTACCGGCGGTCAGGGCTCCAGAGAGAGGAACCTCCTAACAATGCGAGCTGTGTCCAGGAGTACCGCTTTCTGGATCAAGCCCTTGACCCAGCTGCCTAACGAGAGCCGACTAAGGTGTTGGTTGAGGCTCTTGGCTATTAAGCCATTGGCTGAAACGACTATCGGTACAATGATTGCTGAATCCACATCCCACATGTCGACAACCAGGCGAGCCAAGTCAAGATATTTAATTTGCTTTATGATATCATAATCATTATGATCATTTATTTGCATAAGGTAGGTACAGATGTTACATATCAACCGAACTGTAACAGGAAAAGTTTTCCGTGTCGCGGTTGATGATTTCTGACGGGTCCTGCGAATGGCATGTCATTTAGAAACATGTTGGTGACACTGTTTTGTTGTTCCTTTGTTTGCCAACTTGGTTCGGTTCTGTTTCGCTTTTGCTAGGGGCTAGTGTCAAGCAATCTGCCGAGTGTATTCCCAACTATGTTGGTGACAGTTGCTATTATAAAGTTACGGTGTTCACAATAATGCGGTGATGCAGATCCTTGGATTGACTGAACGGACAGAGATACAAAATATATTTAGCAATTTGCTTTTTTCCGGGCTATGTTGGGGTGGGTTTCAAGTTTAACTGGAATAGAATAGAATAAAGACCAGGCCCGAGTCGACGGCGCGTCGTGTTCCACGCGCGCCTCAGAGAGCCGTCAGCAAAGAAGACGGGGCCCCATAGGGTCAGTGCCTGCTAGGGTTGCGGAATTTGTTCGAAAGAGTCACCGTGGCCCTGGAACGCAAAGGGCACAAGCAGGAATACGGGTGGGTTTTAGTCAGTAAGAGTCTGACACTCCCTTCCGCTCCGCCCAGAGCGGGAGAAGTCATTTGATGATTTCCCATCCAAAAAAAAAGACTCTTTATTATGTACACCATGTAAGTTACAGAAAATATAGACGCAGAAAACATTACTGGGTGACACAATGGGCGGCCTTATCGCTAAAAGCGATATTTTCAAGACAACCTTTGGATGGATTTTAAAGAGAAAAGGAAAATAGTACTTAAGGTAGTCTTAGGTGTACTAATTACGAGTATATATACAATAAATACATAATAGATAAATATATACAATAATAATTATGAAAATATGCATAGAACCCAAATAAAACGATTAACGAGAGAGGTAGTGATTTTTGACCATTTTGTTAATGGACAAAGATTGAGCACGCCTTACCGCAGAACACCAGTGTAGCAGAATACCAGTATTTTATTTGGAGCCACTGGCTATTTGACCACCACACACAATATAGTATCCTTTGGCAAGATTGTGTTAGATTTCATAGCTTTTCACTTTCCGTAATGACTGTCGAAGATGTTCAAATGACAGCCGGTACCAACGGCGTAACGTGCTTTGCATAAGCATAATCAGCCTTTTAACGTTCCCACTGCTGGGACACAGGCCTCCTCTCTAGGAGAGGGAATGGGCCTCAATCCACCACGCGGGCCCAGTGCGGGTTGGTGAATGTCACATGCAGTCACATGTCTTCGAATTTTTGGTTCTAGGACATGCCGGTTTCCTCACGATGTTTTCCTTCATCGTTTTGAGAGCAGTGGTGATTAAATTAATTACACAAAGTAATGCGCCTGGCTTGGTTTGAACCTACAATAGGGATGTTTCCTGAGTAAAAAAATATGATTCTAATTAGTCCGTCAATTGGTTTATCACACGTATTTTTTGATTTAGCAAATATATAAAAAATTACGAAGATAAAAAGCATCAAAGATCTGGAGGGGGGCTTGTGACGTTACATCGTGGTTAAAATTGTAGCACGTAGTGACGTCACACGAGAATTGAACGCACTGTATCGTCTTTGTTTTTTGTTTACGTGAAAAAAGAAAAAAATCGTGTCAAATATTTTTTGGAAATCTATCTGATGGACTAATTAGATCAAGTCAACTACCCCATTCTTAAGTCGGGGCCGTTACCACTCGGCCACCACTGCTCCCGTGACTTGCCTTTGGACCTATTTAGTGCAGTCGTCAGACACATTTTTTTCATACCGATCTTTTTGATTTGTTATTTTCATGTACCGTGTGTGTTTCATGTACATGTGTTAAATAAATATTATTCTTTCTTTGCAAAAACATGCCAATCGTGCTTTGTGATTTTCGCAGATTAGTAGTATTTTGGCACGGTTAGTGGTAATAAGCCTTATTTCAAGGGACATAAGATACTATGTCCTATACAAACCAGTGATTAACATTTCAAGAAAACCGACGTGTTACAATGTTTATCTTCAAAAGCATTAGTAAAACAACAACAACAAAAGTAAGCCGTCTTTCGCCGCAAGCTAATCTGTATTCTGGCTTCGCTAATATTATACGTTATTATTATGTATATATTATTATTATCTGTTGTTGTTATTGCGAAGATAAGGTAAATTATGATAAGTTTGTTAAATAGGTCAACGGACTGTGTTTGTATGTTGTGTAGGTCAGCGGACTATATCTTATATGGTGGCGCCCTGCTCACCCGCATAGTTCCCGTGCCCGTGGGAATATGGGAATAAACTATAGCCTATGTCACCCGGGGATAGTGCAGCTTCCCAACAGTTAACGATTTTTTCAAATCGTTTCAGTAGTTTCGGAGCCTGTTCAATACAAACAAACAATCTAATCATTCCTCTCTGTAATATTAGTATAGACTAGCAGCGCCCCGCGGATTCACCTGCGTAGTTCCTGTTCCCGTAGGAATATGGGGATAAAATATAGCCTATGTTACTCAGCGTGAATGTAGGTTTCTACTGGTGAAAGAATTTTTGAAATCGGTCCAGTAGTTTTTGAATTTATTCGTTACATACAAAAATACAAATCTTTCCTCTTTATAATATTAGCATCTATAGATATGGCTGCGGATATTACAGATAGCGATCTGCCACCCAGCTTAATATGATGTGCCTTGGCAAGACTTGTGTCAGATTTTGTGGTTCCCTACCCACACGTAACGACTGACAATGAAGTTTTCATAAGGCACCAGAGGAAAATCGGCAACTTAACCACGTCAGAGTTAAGTTCGTATCCGAGCGCCTGTTAATATTTTGCCGCGACCTTCCAATACTATGCTTCAAAACGTCAAATAACTTTCTACTTCAGTTACCTTTTTTTTATCTCCTGCTCTGGGCGGAGCGGAAGGGAGTGTCAGACTCTTACTGACTACGCTCCAGGGCCGCGGTAACTCTTTCGAACAAATTACGCAACCAACTTCACTTAGGTACCTTAAAAACGCACATCTAATCTTCACGAAATAACCCGCAATATCAACATTTTATTGCAGCACAGTCTGTATTTATTATTATATTATTACATATGACCGACTTGATGGGCCATTGCGCGCAGGTGACTTTTATATTGAAGTTATAACCACTGGATTATGAGAGACACGTCTTGGGTGGCTTTTGGTAGTCAATGGAACGTTATTTTTTGCGATAGGTGAATTGTTATATAGGATGGTTCATGATCATCACTTATTATAAGAAATGATCCTTTTGATGCTCTTAGGTAAACCTTTTTTATGGATGAGAAAACATCAAATATCGGCTCCCTTACCACCACCCTTTTTTTTTTTGGATGGGATATTTCAAATGACCCCTCCCGCCCTGGGTGGAGCGGTAGGGAGTGTCAGACTTTTACTGACTAAAATCCACCCGTGCTCCTTCTTGTGCCCTTTGCGTTCCAGGGCCGCGGTAACTCTTTCGAACAAATTCCGCAACAGCTTGAGCCACCCTGTGAGATCCTTGTTACTATCCCTAGTTAGGAATAATGTGTATAATTAATCATCGTTATAAAGACCAACAATATATCACTAAATTAACTTTGATCTGTATTAGAGTAAGCCTCATTGGCTCACCCAAACGCGCCATCATCCTCTCGTATCACAGCGATATCAGCCGTTTGAAAATAATAATTTTCAAGTGGCTTTCCATTACGTCACAATAAAGAAATTAAAAGGTCAACTCTGATCCATATGCAAGGCATGAACATGAATGAAACAGTCCCTTATGCTGCTATAAGAACAGGAAAGATTTCATCTCATTTCTACGGAGAAGTTGAATCATGCTTGTTTACTGCGTCTCGATATTTCTCACCTTTTAATTCAGGATTTTCTCAGACAGTGATCCTTTTTCATTTCATTTCATTTATTCATTTTGTGAACATAGGTGATTACAGGTGTTTTTAATCTTTTATTGTACAATCTATGTCCCGCCGATAGGCATACAAAATCAGTACTTATATTATTATGATATAAAAGAAATGTCAAAGATAACGATTATATGCATGTCAAATAATACAATTATGTCAATTTAAATTGGTAAAATGTCATAAAAATAGGAAAAAGTAATAAAAATACACAATGTCAAAAACTAAAAATAAAAAAAAAATTAAATTACAAATATTGGTCAAAATTTGTCATCCAGATACTCTTTGACTGAATAATATACCTTGTCATTTAGTAGCTTAAAGAGCTTACTTTTGAAATCATTACTATTATTACACTTTCTAATATGACAAGGTAATTTATTATACAATTTAGGTGCCATTGCATATATACTTTTATAGGAAAAAACAGTCTTGGTGATTATTGTTTTTAACTTATCTGAGCGACGTTGACTTTCTACATGACTAAACAAGTGTATATTGTTTTTTACAAACATCAGAACCTCATAAATGTACAGCGACGGCACTGTCAGAATATCCTGTCAACGGTGTTACCGTTTGAGTTCTACTAGACGTAATGTGAAAACCCAGAGATAGAGAGGTCATACTGAAAGAGTTGGTTCGAGGAGCTTCCACCGTCAAAGATATTTCGATAGCCAAATACCTTTTTTTTGTATTAAGGAGAAACCAAAAGGTTTCCGGTTACGGCTAATAGACTTCGTCGAGATTTGAAGACGTGTGCAAGTTTTCGACATCGAAAAACGTATAACGGAACGAAACTGGCGTTGGGCAGGACTCCCGGCAAGGCTTGGTGATGATAGATGGAGTAAGGCGGGAACCGAGTGACGTCCGCGGACTGGAAGAAGAAGTGGTGGATGGTGGTGGGTGGTGGTGGTGGATGGTGGTGGTGGTGGAATGGTGGTGGTGGTGGTTGATTTGATTTGATTTTGACCGAGTGACTTCCGGACCGCGGACTGGGAGAAGAAGTGTGGGTCATCCGGCAAGGAGATAGGCTGCAGGAGATCATACTGAAAGAGTTGGTTCGAGGAGCTTCCACCGTCAAAGATATTTCGATAGCCAAATACCTTTTTTGTATTAAGGAGAAACCAAAAGATGTCCGGTTACGCCTAATAGATTTAAAACGTCGAGATTTGAAGATGTGCAAGTTTTCGACATCGAAAAACGTATAACGGAACGGAAATGGCGTTGGGCAGGACTCCCGGCAAGGCTTGGTGATGATAGATGGAGTAAGATGGTGACCGAGTGACCAGGCAGTAAGAAGTGTGGATGATGGACATACGACATTGTTGTTATAACGGGTAGAGCTTGAATAAGCTTGAGTAAGAACGTGGCGCAAGAAAGGAAGGGCATATGCTCAGCAGTGGTTGAAGTCGGGCTGTGGATAATGATGATGAAAAATTTGCCAAACTTTAAAAATATGACAAGTACATTAAGCTTTTCACCAATCTTGGGAAAGGGTGAACTTTGCAGATTTACTTACTTCTTTTGCTCACGGCCTATCCAGCGGGAGCCGTACATGTTTCTGAGATGGGATACTTATGTCACTCAAAAATACTGAGACTCCTATTAGTGGAAGAATTAGCGTCATCAAAACCTGGCTTCACGAGATTTCTGGTTTACAAGTCGTATTTTTTCAAAAACGTTTATCATAATATGATCCATAGCAGACTATGGGTAAAAAACCTGCATGGTGCGAGTTGGACTCGCATGAAAAACGGTCTAGTAGATTAGGAGAAATCCCGCTGTGGTAGACAAACTGACTGACATACAGACAACCGAGTAATCTTATATGGGTTCCATTTTCCATACAGAGGTTTGGAACCCTAAACGCTGATCATAAGGCACAAATAGGGATGTTTCCTGAGTAAAAAATATATGATTATGTTTAGTCCGTCAGTTAGAGTATAGAAAAATATTGGTCACGTATTTTTTCCTTTATCAAATCTATAAAAACTGACGAAGATACAAAGCATCAAAGATCAGGAGTGGGGGCTTGTGACGTCACGGCCCGGTAAAAATTGTAGCGAGTAGTGACGTCACACGAGTTTTCAACGCTCTGTATCGGCTTCATTTTTTGTTTACGTGAAAAAAGAAAAAATACGTGTCCAATATTTTTTGGAAATCTATCAGACGGACTATTTAGATTTTTTTTGTCAACTACCCTATTCTTTGCAAAGTTTGTTTTTCTGAACTGAATCTTCTGTCCTAACAATTTATTGTGCCCCGTTCCTCCCTAATAAGGGCTCTCTTTGTCCCCGGCATGTTTTCACAATAATTTCCTTTGTACAACTAACAATAGAGATCAAAATTCCCTGAAAGCCTTCTTTATTGTCCTCTCAATGCCCCTATGAGAGTAATTACGGTGGCGCGCAATTTTAGACCCTCATTGAATATTATTTATTTTTGTCTCGCTTCAAAAGGTTAAAGTTAAAGTATTTGGGATTCGTTGCTATGCCGGATGGAATTTATATAAAGTTTTTTTTTTGTTTGGGTCCCGACTTTCTAATTTTACATACACTGGTTAGCTGGCTTTCAGGATTTTTTGCCACGGGTTTGGTTAAATTTGACCCTCACGTCGTTTCAGTTGGGAAATGAAAGTTTTTATACGGTAGAATACTGTGTCAAAACCACGGTCTTTTTTTTCTGGATGGGAAATCATCAAATAATTTCTCCCGCTCTGTGCGGAGCGGCAGGGAGTGTCAGACTCTTACTGACTAAAACCCACCCGTGTTCCTTCTAATGCCCTTTGCCTTCCAGGGCCTTTTTATTTGTTTTTTTTTTTTGGATGGGAAATCTTCATTTGACTTCTCCCGCTCTGTGCGGAGCGGGAGGGAGTGTCAGACTCTTACTGACTAAAACCCACCCGTGATCCTCCTTGTGCCCTTTACGTCCCAGGGCCGCGGTGACTCTTTCGAACAAATTCCGCAACCCTAGCAGGCACTGACTCTATGGAGTCCCATCTTCTTTGCTGACGGCTCTTTGAGGCGCGCGTGGAACACTACGCGGACTCGGACCTGATTTTAGCATTAATCATTTGAAGTTTAGTATAAAGCCTGCTTTACTTTAGCCTTTAGAAAAGATGTCAAACTTTGGCATTCAATTAGTCCCGACAGCGCGCCTTTATTCATAAAAGTCTTTGAACTACTAAGCATCTATTGAGTAGGTTTCATATTTCTCTGTAGAGAATTTTCCTGATCACTTACTTCAGTGGTGCTAAAGCTAAAGTTTTTATGAATAAATCTGCTATCAAATTCACCACGTACCGTTACTCAAATGAGCTCACACAATTTGAAAGCGAACTCATTTGTTTTTAAATTAAATCATCGCGAATTCACAAAGAGACACCTTCCAATTTTAGAAAAGATGTTTCGAGAATAAACTTTGTAAATATTATTAACTAGCGCCCCGCCCCAGCTTCACACGGGTGCAATTCTGATACTAAATCTCTAATATATTATACATCTATACTAATATTATAAAGCTGAAGAGTTTGTTTGTTTGTTTGAACGCGCATGTATTATACACTAGCTGCTGCCCGCGACTTCGTCCCCGTGGAATCCCCGATTTTAAAACATTCTTTATCGCTGCTCCGCTCCTATTGGCTTAAGCGTGATGATATATAGCCTAAAGCCTTCCTCGATAAATGGTCTATTCAACTTTCAACAACATTCAAAAATAATTTTTCAATTCGAACCAGTAGTTCCTGAGATTGGCGCGTTCAAACAAACAAACAAACTCTTCAGCTTTATAATATTAGTATATAGATATAAACCTTCCTCTTGAATCAGTTTATCCATTTAAAAAATCGTATCAAAATCCGTTGCGCAGTTTTAAAGATCTAAGCATACATAGGGACAGACAAATAGCAGGAAGCGACTTTGTTTTTAACCGACTTCTAAAAAAGGAGGAGGAGTGATAGGCACGCGTTAGGCCACTATCTCACCTGATGATAAGCGGCAATGTGATCGACGATATACTCTAACAATAGCTATAAACAAAAACAAACGCTAAGGAATTCTACTCCTTAAAATTGAAAATATTCTGCGGATGATGTGCCGTTCGCCATATAACACACAGGCCAATCAAATTCAATAGAAATTGATTGATTCAAAGCTTCAAACATTGAAGCACAATCACTGATCCAATTTTGTTTCCACGACTCATTTTGTTTGAATCATTCAAATTGAACGGTAACAGCTAGCAGTCCAAAACCACTTTTTTTTTTCAAAAAAATTGCTACGAAGATACAGACTTCCGAAGTGCGTTGCTGGCAATTTGACGACTTCTATCATTTTTAACCGACTCCAAAAAGGGAGGAGGTCCTCAAGATAGCAATCACATTAGTGTAAACAATAAACAAACATACGATTTCAGCAATCCCGAAATATTTGCTAACATTCATTAAAAAGTTCCGTTTCCTATCATCTCTGTTCTCCATCAGATCTTCACCAAACTAGAAAGGGACCACGTTGAAATACTAAGATACTCTTCCAAACCATCGTACACAATTTTACTTTTTCATTTTACATCGACAAGAGGAAATGAGAACGTCATCAATGTAAAATAAGCCAAGCATTATTAGGGATAACTCAAATGCTAGTAGTCAGATCTCAATCAAATTTAAATGCCACACATGCTTTCTTGCACAGACAAAACTATATTTTCAATAGATGTTTATGAAAGTCTGTATTGTGTGGAATGTCCATTAGAAACCTTTCGATACATTGAATGTTTTCCTATAGCTGTTTATCCGAACCCTAATTGAGTCTAGAAACTCTATCTTCAAGCCATCTCCGTAACAATTCTCGAACTTTTTCCTTTTCCGTGATTTTTCTCTCTACAGTCAAGTAGTTCGTGAAAAAGGCTCTTAACTCGATAAGTCCGAACCTTGGCAGTATGAGGTTTGATGTTGAAATCCTTTTTCGTTGTTTATTGTTTAAAAATCTGATTTTGCCTTGTTGTATCATGTTTGTGCTTTGGTATTGAGTATTTGGGTTTAATCATACTAACGTGTTGGTAGTTTTAGATGTTTAAAGGCTGGGTTTACGGGTTTTGTTAAGTGTTTCCAACGACTGATTTATTTATTTATTAAAACTTTACGCACTAGTAAAAAAAACTGTACTAAGGCGGCCTTAATGCCATAGGCATTTTCTACCAGTCGACCTTAGGGTAGTGCAGAGACAACATGGCAGGTGCAACATAAAATAATGACAAACAGAGAGGGAAAAATACAATCATAATACATAGATACATACATACAAATTAACAACGGCATTGCGAAAAACGAATCCAACGAATTAACGCTGTGATGATTGTACCAACTTCTTGCGAATGTGCTCACGTGGCTTCACCTTAAAGAACCACCGACTAGTTGCCGTCCTGATGTTCAGAGGGAGTGCATACCACCACCCTTCGTGTTATACGTTTGTGTTGTATTTGATATTCATCGTATTTATTTTATTTCATTTATGTTTATATTCTTATTAGTATGTCACCTATACCATCATCATCGTCATCTATTTATATTATACCTTGGTAACTCCATGGCAGCAAGTGGTTGCCAGAGTTACGGAATTTGTTCGAAAGGATCTGGTAAGCAAAGAGCATTAGGAAGAACACGGGTGGGATTTAGTCAGTAAGAGTCTGACGTTCCCTTCCGCTCCGATCAGAGCGGGGAAAGTCATTTGATGAATTATCCTTGAAAAGGAAAGATTGTATCAGGTGGAAATGTGATTTTATATTCACTTTTAGATGAACTAAATTTTTAACCGACTCCCAAAAAAGGAGGAGGTTCTCAATTCGACTGGATTTTGTTTTTAGCAAATCTTTCGGGATTGCTGAAATCGCATGTTTGTTTGTTGTTTACACCAGTTTATATCGTGTACGCTGTGATGGGTACGTTTAGGTGGGGTTGGGTTGTATCACAAAAAAGGGAAGTGGGGGGTTGTTTTTTTGTTTCAACTTCCATGCAATCATACCTTTTCAAAATCCGTTGCGTGGTAAAGAAGTAAGCAAAGAAACAGACGGAGGCGGCTCCGTCTTTGTTTTATACTATTTAGAAATTCTTAATGCTAAAACGAAATAAAGCACTTTAATACTAAAACTAATTTAGGTAATAAATCTTTAAAAGTAGCTCATGTTCTAGACATTAAATTCTGACACTAAAAGGGTTATAAAACAGCCAAGCACCTAGTTTAAGAGTTCTAGAACGTTAAATGAAAAGCTTAAGGAGGTTTAATGTGTGAGCCTTTTTTTTAAGTATGGGAAACTTTTTACTTTCGGTTTTTTTTTGTACCTAGTTTACGGCTCTGCCGCGCCCTCTGTGACCAATATGTAGACTCAATGGTGATAAAACGGCACAAACATCGTAGGCACGTCAAATCACCACAACACCTGGCCCGGTGGCTTACCATTGGTCCGCGGATGCGCCATGTTGGCAATTAAACAATTCACTCATTTATATAACTACAAATATGTACATATATATGAACTACGCGAAAAGAAATATCTAACCAAGTTAATTTGAGCATTCTCTTTTGCTTAGATGTTGGTTTATTTTACTTTAAATCTAACTATATATACACTCAACATTTTCACACAATTATATATGTATATCCTAACTACAAAATGGCATTGAAAAACTCGTCCGCATCGCTATCGACTGGGAGTGAACCCAATAGACTGGCGGCATTGCCACGTTGTATAGCCATACTTATCCTCTGTCCGGAGTAAAAGCCCGCCCTTGGGTCACGCGAAGCAAGCATTCTCTTAATTCATTTTAGTTGATGTTCACAAGTTGCAGTCGAGTGTCGAGAACTCAGTCGGTGTGTAAGAGTCCTCCTAGTAGATGAAGTTACAAATCACCCACAAAGCCTCTACACAACGCTCCGATTTTTTCCTGTGTCTCTTACCGTCCCCCTTTAGGCCTGCAGCGCCCGCAATCAAAAAAAATATCAGCCTTTCCCAAAGTGGACGATAACGCCCCCGTTAACTTCCACTTTGGGAAAGGCTGATATAAACTATCAAATTATAATAAAAAAAAATAAAAAATCTTTTTATTTCAGACTTAATTGAGCCATAATAATATTAGTGAGACTATTCCGAATGTTCAGTTGAACATTTTTCGACAGTTTACAATCTCTCACCTTATTTTATAACCTTACAAAGTTTGCCATTTTCAAGATTTAAGATCGTTTATTGCAATCCATCATAATGTACACATACAGGTGGTAAATATGAAAATAGAAACAATATGGACCCCCGACAGGTATGGACCCCCATATTGTTTCTATTTTGTTTTTTTTTTTTTGCTTATGCGAATTCGAAGACATGTAACATTCACCAACCCGCACTGGGCCCGCGTGGTGGATTACGGCCCATTCCCTCTCCTAGAGAGGAGGCCTGTGGGAACGTTAAAACGCTGATTATGATATTATGGACCCTGCCGGGCACAGCAACACTTTAAATATTCCGCTGACACATATGTATATACTTCTCATATTTAGCTATAAATATTTGCATTCACGTATTTTCAACGTTTCCAAAACTGTGACATTTCTTACCAAAGCCACGATACGGGCATTATGATTCACCGCCGCTGTTTACCTGCAAGATCTCGGTCAAACGCTGCTGCATCTATTTGCGTACTTATGCGTACGACCGGCTATTTTTCTTACCAACTAACGTTCGATACAGTTACTTGTAACGAACCGTTTTTGTGTTGGGTTACGTGAGAATGCTGTAATGTTTTCTTCTTAAAAACGTTCTCAATTCGAATGTCTTTTTTTTTAAATTACATGGTTGCAAAATTTATAAATATGTGAGTACTATGCACCTTACTAATTTTGCCGTATTAATTTTGCCTCTACTTGTATTATCTTGTTGTAACTTTTTTTGAGTAGTATTATTTTGGGTGTATCGTCCTCACATTTAATCAATTGATTAATATACAACATATTGTAAAACTTATATGTGAAAAGAGAAACTATGGAGTTTCTGCGGCGGCGGCGACATCTCGCCTCGAAGTGGTCCCTTCTTTCTGTGTAGCAGTAATGCTAACGAAGGAGGAGGCAGACCGCGCGAGTGAGAGGGAAATCTCACGCCCCAGCCACCGCAATAGAGGAACCACCGTAGGTGCAGGGCCCCAAGTCTGCTATTTTTATAAATTTGTCATTCCAACACGATCCCATTGACATTTTGCTAAAAGTTCGTAATCTGCTAAGTTCATAATGGTCGATCATTGGTCGGTCAATGATCTCATAATACTTTTTGAGAACCAATCTTTTAAAAGCAATGACTACACAATGACGTTCTAACTGTAGGTCACTGATCAAAGGAACTATCAACATTTTTGCAGATCACCGCATACGTCTGTCATTCAGTTGTCATTATGTACGAGATTACCATTTATTTCAATGGAGTGTCAGTGGTTGACCATTAGAAAGTCATAATGACGCTTTTATACTAGTAGATTACCAAACTTGTAAAAATCAACCATTATGAAATCAATGGTAGACCATTCTGACACTATTGTAATAGCAGACTCAGGGCCTGGGTAGGTCGCCGTCCAATTAGACCCGGTTCGAGGGCGACTCATGTTCCACACGCTCCTCAAATAGATGTTAGCAAAGAAGACGGGGCCCCATAGGGTCAGTGCCTGCTAGGGTTGCGGAATTTGATCGAAAGAGTCGCTGCGGCCCTGGAACGCAAAGGGCACTAGGAGGAACACGGGTAGTTTTTAGTCAGTAAGAGTCTGACACTCCCTCCCGCTCCGCCCAGAGCAGGAGAAGTCATTAAATGATTTCCCCACCGAGAAAAAAATCAGGTAAAGGTAGTTCAACTAAACGTCTTGACAAATATTTAAACAAGTTATGAGCAGTAGGACCTCACGACTCGAGAGTATTAACCCCAAACAGCTCGAAAATATAAGTAGTCTTACTAGTACAATTTTATTTCCTCCAGTAAATTCGTTACCCCAGCAAAACATCTGAAGGCGGCTTATATTTCTCAAGTGTGCGTTACTTTAGCAAAGCTTACCGCTGTCGGCGCGGTATCCAATAGATACCACTCGAAGCTACTATTGAGTGGGCTTAGACATGTTTTGTAGTATTAGTTACGGACAGGGTGGGCTTATTTGGTGTTATTGAGTACTTTTATTGTATTTCAAAATAATATACGCACGAAATCACAAAAGTTCGTTGTTTTTTAGTAATTAAGTATTTTATTTTGAAAGATTTCCTATTGTGTCGTAACTTTTATTTGTATAGGTAACGAACTATTACTAGGTATATACATTTAAAATAAAATAAAAACTCTTTACTAATTAAAACCAAACCAAAAAAAAACAAAAAAAAAAATGAAATAATTATATCTATACTAATATTATAAAGAGGAAAGATTTGTTTGTTTGTTTGTTTTGAATAGGCTCCGAAACTACTGAACCGATTTGAAAAATTCTTTCACTGTTTGGAAGCTACGCTATCCCCGGGTGACATAGGCTATATTTTATCTCCATATTCCCACGGGAACGGGAACTATGCGGGTGAAACCGCGGGCCGCTGCAGTTACCTATATATTAATATCTTTTCATTGCAGTCGGGGAGCGGTTCCTTTTATTAGTTCTTTACAGGTCCCCCGACTGAAATGAAAACATTATTATCTACCTTGTTTTTACATTTTTAGTTCACTTTTTGATATGGCGTGTTTTCTTTTTTTAATTTTTGTTTTTTAAGAAAAGTTTTTAAAATGCCGTATCCATCCTTTCTCGCTGTCATGTAAGCAGAGTCGCTGCTTAGTATTCTGGCCGCAGACTCATTAGGTGCAGGTTCAGTGCATGCCAGGGTTGCAAAATTTGTTCGGAAGAGGCACCGCAGCCCTGGAACGCAAGGGACATTTACAGGAACACGCATGGGTTTTAGTCAGTAAGAGTCTGACACTCCCTTCCGCTCCACCCAGAGTGGAAGAAGTCATTTGATGTACTCCCATTCTTAAAAAAAACATACATACATTGCAAGTTAAATAAAAGCTTGTACAAAAAAAGAGTCAGTGCATAGTGACGGGCGGTAGCGGACAGATTGAGTTACATACATCGCAACCAAAAGTTGCACCGTGCGTCGATCAGTAGGTGTTCTTCAAAGAATTACTAAATTTAAGTGGGTTTGCAAGTAATGCGCCCGGTAGAATAGCTTGCAGAATGTGTTTGATAAGACTTAATTAGGTATTACGAAAGATTACCTTTTGCAAACATAAATAATTAAAGCTTTCTTTTCCTTTCCTTTTTTAAAATTCAGTACAAAAACATAAATATTTAGTTCAAGTATATATTTTATTTACCCGCGTCCGTGCGTCACTGCGGGGTGCCAACTGAAAACCAGCGCTGGGTGTCTGACGCCCAGCAAATGCTAGGATGGTAACCCTTTCGGTTCGGACACGCTCGGCGCATTCTGTACTTTTCTTCTCCTTTAATTTGTGTTTGTAACCGTTGTGCTGTGTCTGTCCTTAATAAAAGTTTTTCTATTCCTATTCTTCTTTCTTTCAGCACATTCATATTACTTGTCTGTCCGCCTATATAAAATTCGCGTAAACATCTCACTCTGGTACAGACCTTAGTAGTTCGCACATCAGTCAACTGGAGCACGTGGTTTAATATGCATACTAACGTTGATACATTCGAGGAGCTCGTGGCCAGTAACAGCCGCACGTATCAAGGTTAAGCAACATTTGCCGAGGTTGTTCTGTGGATGGGTAACCATTCATTACATGTCGAACCTCCCGTGTGCCTTGGAAAGCACGTTTAGCTGTTAGTAACGACTGTGGTTAATCCAGATCTTTAACCGTTGTTATTGATTATCAGAAGGCAGAAAATCTGGCGTAGGTCATATTTACGCCCGAGTTGACGGCGTGTGGTGTTCCACTCGTGACTTAAAGATATGTCAGTCCCGCTGGGGGCGCTGGGGCCAGTACCTGTCGGGTCGTAGGAATTCTCTACTCAACTCACTCAAGCCTCAGAGCGGGAGAAGTCATTTGTTGATTTCCCATACTTACCTACTAAGTTTGTGAAAGTTAGGTGGTCAGTTGCTCTGTGCAAAATACTGGTAGGTACTCTGTGTAGTTCGTGTTTTCGAAATTATAATAGACAGCCATATCCGCTTAAGCAGTGAAGGTTAATGTTTCCAACTAAAACTGCGACTACGCAGATAATTAATATTAATTCCTAGAAGAGGGTCATATTAAAGGCTTCTGGAAACAAGAGTAGAGTTTCTAGCTAAACAAAATCATTATAAAGACGTAATTTGGTTTTACGCAAATAAAACAATCTTTCACTTTTTGCTTATTGTGTTCTTCCCCACCCACTTTTTCCGCTTGAACATTTTTTTTTTATTACTTTGTGTATGTATTTTAGGCTAGCTTCGCTACATGGTATAGAAAAAGTTCAGCTTCGCACTGTCGGTCTTTCCTTATGTATGTTTAGATCTTTAAAACTGCGCAACGGAGTTTGATGCGGTTCTATTTATTAGATAGAGTGATTCAGAGGAATGTTTATATATATAATACATGCATAATATAGTAGAGAAACACTGACAATAAGCAACGCTTGACGTTGGTCTGTGGATGGGTAACCATATTAACATTGCGAGACTTCTCCGTGCCTCTGAAAGCACGCTAAGCCGTTGGTCCCGGTATCAGTTGGAGATCGTTGGCAGTCATTACGGATTGTCAGAAGCCAGAAAATCTGACCAGTCTTGCCAAGAAGTGTTCCCCAGTTAATGGGTTGTGGAGGTCTGGTAGGCAGCCGCTCCACGTAAAATACTGGTATTCAGCTAAATTCGACTTGTCTGGAAGCCCACCCCAATATAGTTGGGAAAAGGCTAGGCAGATGATGATGAAGTAGATTAGTCCAAACTTTAAATGTCAATACTGACAATTTTGGTGAATGTCAGTTCTTCTCATTAGCCTTTCAAAAATATCTTCACAAGGGGCGGGCTGTAAATCAGCGTTGACCTACGTTGTGGCTATGCTGCTCACTGCTCAACATTTGCTGAGTCCGCTCCTTTTTTGCCACTCAGAAAACTGTTATTTTTATAAAAATCTGTCTTTTTTTTCATAATATTTAACTATAGTATTGGCAATAGCAGGGCCCTCGGTTTCACCCGCGTAGTTCCCATTCCCGTGGGAATACGGGGATAAAATATAGCCTATGTTACTCAGGGTGAATGTAGCTTTCTAATGGTGAAACAATTTTTTAAAATCGGTCAAGTAGTTTTTGAGCCTATTCATTACAAACATACAAACAAAGTTTTCCTCTTTATAATATTAGTGTAGATAATGCAAATTGCAACCAACACACCCGTATTACCGAGACAACTCAAGGACTACAAGTCCTATAAATTCTATTTTCAATTTAACTTCCGAAAAACCGCAGCTGAGGCAAATGATATAATTCAATTTTTCAACGCAGATAAATGTTTATAACTTCGTGTTATACCTATTACGTTAGAGATACGGCTAGAAATCATTGTTGTTCGCACAATGTCTCGTAAATCTTGGTTTTTCATTACTAGAAAGCTACATAGATTTAAATTTGTTGAAGACTTTCATTTGGTTTGAATAGAATATAATAGAATACCCTTTATTATGTACACCGTATACGTTACAGAAAAGATAAATGAAGAAAACATTACATAGGGTGACACAATGGGCGGCCTTATCGCTATAAGTGATCTTTTCAAGACAACCTTTGTATGGATTTCAAACAGAAAAGGATATAAATACAGTACTGTCGGTACTGTTATAAGTGTTTATACAATAAATACATGGTATGTTGATAAATATATTTATACTAAAACAATTCGTGGTCGCTCATAACGAAAGTGGGTTTGAATTCAAAATAGAAAATCGCTATTTTTTTTAATTGAGTGTTGTTTGGGTTTGGATTGAATCTCAAATTATTAAAGATGTTTCTATCAGAGTGCTCTTTTACTGGCGGGGACGCGAATAAAGAAAATGGATTCAAAATTGAAATCTAAGATGGCGTCAAACGAAATTATAATTTCTTCGTCATAGATGACATTCCGCTTTTTCGCAAAAAGTATGTAACACAGTTTTACGTAGGCGATACGGCTTAAAAACATTGTTGCTCGCACGTTTTTTCATAAATGTTGGGTTAGTAAATATGATTAGAAAAATACATTAATTATATTGTTGCGCGCTACAGTGAGGCAAGGAAAATAGCGGCATTCGTTACCACTAGTGCCATCTAGTATCGAGTAGCAGAACTAGTAAAGTGAAGAACCTTCGAGACTTTTTTATGCTAGAACATTCTAGAATTCTCTAACACTAGTCAGTTGCGACGAATATGTACGCGAACTTTCTACGATGGAAGGTTCTAGAATTAACCGGCGCCCTATTATAAGGCCAGCACATATACCGACCGAGTCTGTCCGGTTGAGCAGTAACCAGCCTTAGTGTGCTGAACTGCGAAAAAAAAAGAACTGACCGAGTCTTCGAGAGCGATCTTCAACTGCGAACTAGAGTGATTAGTAGTGCGAAATTGTGTTTTATAATAAGCGAGTTTAAAGTTGTAATTACTGTTCTGTAATTAAAGTGTCATTTTTGGTCATTTAATCGGCTGTTTTTACTGTCACGAACCCGAAGCTCGTAACAATTAATACATGTTGTGAAAGATAGCACCATCAACTTTCCGGATTTCGAGGACGCTCATACCGAAAATATGGTCGAAATCAAAATCTGTGATGGTGACAAAAACAAATTGCGTTTCTCTCGTTGTTTTTGGTGGGGCCTGGACTTAAAATGGGGTCGAAATCAGAATCTAAGATGATATGGTTGAAATTTAGCAGATAGGCTACACTAATCTTGGGAATATGTTCTCTTTGGATCATGTTCCTGCCTTTACCCCAAGTTACGAGTACTTGGGGTACCAAGATTTTTTCTTCCATTATGTCCTGCGGGCGTACCATGAGGTGTTAATACGTGAGTCTTCCGAGCGAGAAAGAGGGATAGAGTTATACACCCTATATAACTCCATCCCTTTTTCTCGCTCGGAAGACTCACGTTTTAAGATGTCATGGTACGCCCGCTGTCAGCCGTCACGTTATCACTCTCTCTTCTTTCATATCACTCCTCACACAATCCATCCATCTTTTATTCGGCCTTCCTCTCCGTCTCCATTCATCCACATTTATATTCATAACCCTTTTAGTTACATGCGTTTCATCCCTCCTCTTCACATGATCAGCTTAGGGCCCCAAGTCTGCCATTACAATAGTATCAGAATGGTGTATCATTGATTTCATAATGGTTGATTTTGACGAGTTTGGTAATCTACTAATATAAAAACGTCATTATGACTTTCCAATGGTCAACCACTGACACTCCATCGAAAGAAATGGTATAGAATGGTAATCTCGTACATAATGACAAATGAATGACAGACGTATGCGGTAATCTGCTAAAAATGTGACAGTTCCTTTGATTAGTGTCTTACCATTAGAACGTCATTGTGCAGTGGTTCCTTGTAATAACTCGGTTATCAAAAAGTACTACCAGACCATTCACCGACCAATTATCGACCATTATGAATTTAGTAGATTACGAACTTTTAGCAAAATAACAATGGGATCGTGTTGGAATGACAAATTTATAAAAATAGCAGACTTGGGGCCCTGTATGGTCTCCTGGGATTATTTCCGATATCCGCGCGGGCGAAGTTTGTGATAGAAGCTAGTATCCCATTCTTTTGGAGTGTGCACCAGTCTTAAAATACAGTAAAGATCTTGACAATTTTACTTCGTACGGTCTGCAAAATAACAGCTTTTCATCAACACAGGTGCAACTAATATCAGTTATTTTTATTAACATACTAGCTTCTGCCAGCGACTTCGTCCGCGTGGAATAGTTACTTTACCCCCGATTTTGAAACTCTCAGCCCGATCGGTTTAAAATTGACAAAGTTTCATACAAACGTTGATCCCCTATTTTATCCCCTTGGGAGTAGAATTAATTAAAATCATTTCTTAGTGGATGCCTACGTCATAACATCTACCTGCATGCCAAAGAACAATGGCAGACTTCCATACATAAAATTAGTTGAGAAGAAATGGTCGCGTCTATATGTCAAAAATATCTTAAAATGTCGAGCGTGAGTCCCTGAGTAACTTTGTCAAAGAATTTTGTCCTGGGGGGGCTTCAAAAAAAAGATATTTAACTTTGAACTTTTTTAGGTTATGTCTTATGTCACTTGGAGAAACATGCGTCCTGTGGTTGTTTGTTGTTACTTTACTATATTCTTAGCAAAAAGATTAACTATGTGGGTACATTAACCCATATACTATTTTTAAGATTATTGTTTCTGTATTATATATTCATATAATAGTAGTATATAGGTACACCGCTGGGGAAACTATTTTTATTGATCAAGAGTACCTACGCCTGTAAGGTTTCTGTAACAGTCAATGATTGCCATATAGATTGATGAATGTGGAAAAAGCAGAAGGATGTTTTCTCTGCCTACTTCTACGGGGAAAAGGCGTGACCTGCCGATATGTATGCAGCATTCATTATAGGTACTTGTTTTTTATACCACTAAAGTGGCAGACAGGCATACCTATGGTCCACCTGTTGATGTTATAGTTGTTAGTGCTCACTGTAGCCTTTAGAACCCTTTTGGAATGCAATGAATAAAAAAATAAAACAATTCTACATTTTTTACATTTTTATTCCTCCTCATCATCTTTTCTTATAATTATAGAATTTATAAATTCTGCTAGCGCTGAGATAGGTAATATGTTGATGTCTGGCCCACTCAAAACCACACCACAGTCATAACATGGGTGCAACACCCCAAAGTGCGCCGAGCCGCCGACCAACTAAACAGCTACAATATTAGTCTTCTAGTATACGGGTTCGGCCAGGTATACAGGCACGCACAAGTCACACATACCAAAAATCAGTCCGTAATCAATTCAAGTCAAATAGAAATAAGAAAATAGCAAAATGTCAAAAACAACACAAACACAACCAACACGAAAAGCACAGCATCAGTGACAGCTGACAGCCCGCAATTCGAGTCAGTGTTGCCATAACAATAAATGGAATTGTTACTATAGTATTGCGATTAAGATATTGAATAATTGCAGGAAGTTCTATTTAAGGAACTTATTTTCGACCATACCACTTTTATTTTTTTATTATTACTGATGGTGTAGGTATTAGTAATACTAACTTCCTATAAAATAGTTTTTATCCATTATGTGTTTCTTAAAAGTATATACCAAAATAGTTTGAATTTAGTAAATGACAACACTTGAATAGTGTAAAATCATTTTAGTCATTTGATATTCCCAAAAATGTATGTTTTTTTCTGTGGCTTTAATTAAAATACATTTTTATTTGAAAAATCATAGAAAAATACCTTAAATCATTTTATGTAACAGACATTACTAGACGCTAAAATTTTTGTCAACTATTATTCTGCCATTGTTCTTTCAGCCCGATCCGTTCAGTGGTTTGTGCTGTGCATTGATAGATCACTATGTGTGTGTGAAATATGTACAACTTATTATATACCTACTATACCTATAACTACGTATAACTAATTAATAAAATAACTACTAATTAATAAAAGTATCGGAAGCTTAAAATATGGAGTAACTTCTCCCGTTTTCCCAACATTTTCCTTCACTGCTCTGCTCCTATTGATTGTAGCGTGATGAAAAGTATACTATAACCTGCCCAGGAGTATGAAGAATAATTGCACCAAGTTTGGTTAAAATCGGTCGAGTAGTTTTTGTTTCTATAAAGAACATACAGACAGACAGACAGACAGACAGACAGACAAAAATTTTACTGATTGCATTTTTGGCACCAGTATCGATCACTAATCACCCCCTGATAGTTATTTTGAAAATATATTCCTTGTACAGAATTGACCTCTCTACAGATTTATTATAAGTATAGAAAACAAGTATTTATTACATGATTCATTTTAGAACTGCGTCCCATTTTTCTTGTTTATAATAAAATTTAACGCCTCTTCAGATTAATAATTTTATTTCCTACTAATAAACATAAAAAAATCTGAAATACATAGTTTTATGTTTATTTTTTTATCGTATTTTCGAGATTGTTTAGATGGTGTAACAAGCACAATCTTTTATTATATTGGTCGGTAGAATTGATAGACGCACTTCCTCCATGCCTCGGAA
This sequence comes from Hecatera dysodea, assembly GCA_905332915.2. Classification (NCBI taxonomy): domain Eukaryota; kingdom Metazoa; phylum Arthropoda; class Insecta; order Lepidoptera; family Noctuidae; genus Hecatera; species Hecatera dysodea. The sequence continues at coordinate 3,725,005 of HG995314.1, forward strand.
AGTACCCGAAGTCATTGGTTCCGGCTGTTATCAAAAGATTTTTGACAGCCGCTACGGGCAGCATCAGCCCCCCCAGTAACTGGGCTGTGAAGTTTAGATCTTAGACCATTACATAGGCTAGACTGAAAGCCAACTCCAATATATTTGGGAAAATGCTAGACAGATTTATTGGTCTACCTTCACCACATATTTCTCTTCATCGACAAATGTTTTTGTTTTTCGAAATAACAAAGCTTTAGAGTGGCACCTTAGCCTCTAAAATTCCCTATAGCAGTCCGGAATATTGATTCGGCAATCCCGGTTAGTGGCCGCTCTATTTGAAATAAGTTTACTATATTTCTGCCTCAGTAGCGTAGCTAGCACGGGTAACACCCGTTGCGGAAAATGTGATGTCACCACACGAATGACCCTCTCCCCAAATAATTATGGGTTGCGCCTTTCGTTCTGGTGAAGGGAGTCGCATGCCTATTTTCGGGAGGGGAGTTCCATTTCTGCCACTGTTTTTTTTTTTTCAGTTTTTCAGGAATGTTCTAACTCTCTTTATTTGTGCGTCCCTCCTCGGATAGTTTTTATTTTCTTTTCATCAGCATCCAAACTTAAACAGAATTAACTTTGTTGACTAACTTAAGTAAGCTCGAGAACTAAGAGAGGGAAAAGCAAAGAGCGAGCGAAGCGAGCTCGAATATTTTTGCAACCCCCTTCGGATGGGTTTTATTTTAAGCCGCCCCTATTCTTCCTTACTACGCTACTGCTCTGCCTACCAATTTGGGAAATACAGTCATGTTTTGAATAACAAAGCTTACAATTTTTCTTTCTGCTCATAATTTTACGTGACTGTATCAGTCGCGTATTTTGAAACGTTACTTTAACATGCGGAAATGTAGAATGGATTTGTATTCAATTTATTTGCAGAACTCAATCTCAAAACCTACGTCTTGAAACGAAATTGAACTTGTATGAGAACTAGCTGTCGCTTGCGGCTCCGCCCGTGTTCGTCATCATATTTCTTGCCCTTATCCCATGTTACTTGGGGTCGGATCAACAAGTTTTTTTGCGCCGCCCGCGTTAAATTTGGATATTTTCCCAAGGACACACACTCTAGAGACAAATATTTATCTAGGACATAACATACCTATGTATATGTGTAGTTTTATGTGCGTCAAATTTCCACCAAATCAGTCCTTGGTAAGCACCAGTAAGCAGTCAGCTTCGCTACTACAAACCCAGGAATCCCAAGATATAAAATTTGCAATATTTTCACTACGACATCATCATCTGCCTAGCCTTTTCCCCAACTATATTGGGGTCGGCTCCCAGACAAGCTGGATTCAGCTGAATACCAGTATTTTACGTGAATCGGCTGCCTACCAGACCTCCACAACCCATCAACTGGGGAACACGGTACTTCTTGGCATGACTGGTGTTAGATTTTCTTCTTCAGCTTCTGACAATCCGTAACAACTGACAAAGATCTCCAAATGACAGCCGGGACCAACGTGCCTTAACGTGCCTTAACGTGCTTTCCGAGGCACGGAAGAATCTCGTTATGTTAAGATGGTCACCCATCCACAGACCAACCTCAGCAAGCGTTGTGTACACTATGACATGAGCTATTATTATCTTGTTCGTGATGGTACAAGAGAAGAAGAAGACTAATATTGTGATTAAAAAAAAACATACAAACATCCGAATTGAGAACCTCCTCCTTTTTTAGAAGTCGGTTAAAAACAAACGAACCTATATTATAGATACCAATGGAAGTCCATCCGCGGATGGATGACCGTCCATCGCATACCGAGTCTCCACCATACCTCAAACAGTAAGTTAAGCCGTAGGTCCCGGCTGTCTTTTGAAAATCTTTGACAGTCCTTACCAGCTAGACTCAGAAACCAGAAAATTTGAGAGCGGTCTGGCCAAGGGTACCGTGTTTGCCAGTTACTGGGTTCTGAAGGACAAACAGGCGGTTACTCTATGTAAAAATTAGGTACTCATCTGTATCCGGTTAGGCTGGAACGTGACCCAACTTTTTTTTTTTCAATATTTTTGATAAATGATAAACGATTTTTATTTTGTAAGTAGGTTGTAGGAAACACTTTTACACGTCAATCTTTTTTGGCCGTTATAAAAACTAGATGAGGCCGGTGTTTCCTAGCTGACTACCCTGAGAAGAAACACCGAAACAAACTCAGAGGTCAAGGTCTCTTTTGAAGTCCATACAATAGGGTTGTTTCCTGAGGAATAATAATCTAATTGACGGACTAAATATTCTCTCAAGTTTTTATGATTCTATTTAGTCCGTCAGTTAGATTATCGAAAAATATTGGACACGTATTTTTTTGTTTTATTAAATCTATAAAATTTGACGAAGATAAAAAGCTTCAAATATCATGAGTGGGGGCTTGTGACGTCACGGCGTGGTAAAAATCGTAGCACAAAGTGACGTCACACGAGTTTTCAACACACTGTACCGTCTTCGTTTTTTGTTTACGTGAAAAAAGAAAAAATACGTCTCCAATATTTTTTAATTAGATCTTTTTAGTCAACTACCCTATTGTACTGGTCCAATCATATGAGAACCATGTAGGTTTGTTTGTGTGTTTGATTGTTTCGCTATCACACCTCCTATCCATTAAATACACACATCTGTATATTTATCTAAACCATAAACATCATCATCATATTTTAGGTTTTTCTTAGAAAAGCTCCGACGAGACTGACATAAAAATATTTTATTGTTACTACAGTAGGATGAATGTTACTAATGTCTTTGCCTTTGTGATTGTAATGCTATTAAAAATGTTTGTTCTGTTGTATTTATAGTTTCTTGTCTATTATTTTCTAGAGGCCAGTGGTTTAAGATCGGGTTTGTATTGAGGAGCTCGTGGCTAAATTATAACAGCCGCACGGGTTGATTCGAGGTTAAGCAACGCTTACCGAGGTTGGTCTGCGGATGGGTGCTCCGTGCCTTGGAAAGCACGCTAAGCTGTTGGTCCCGGCTGCCATTTGGAGATCTTTGGCAGTCGTTACGGATTGTCAGAAGCCAGAAAATCTGACACCAATTTTGCCAAGAAGAGTATCGTGTTCCCCTGTTAATGGGTTGTGGAGGTCTCGTAGGCCACGTAAAATACTGGTATTCAGTTGAATCCGGCTTAGCTGGGAGCCGACCCCAATATAGATGGGAAAAAGGCTAGACAGATGATGGTTTAAGATCGGGTTTGTATTTGGCAGTTTAGACGCCGCGTTTTAAAAACGTTTTACTTTGTCTATGGCGAAGTACTTTTTGAGACGGGAATTCTTTGCTTCTATAAAACTTAATATAAGCTCCGATACTACTGGACCGATTTAAACATTTTTTTCACCAATGGAAAGCTACATTATTATCATCGAGTAACATAGACTATATTTTATCTTCGTATTACCACGGGAACGGGAACGACGCAGGTGAAACCGCGGGGCGCTGCTGCTAATGGAACAACACGCTAATACAAACAATACGTCAATATTACACTAACATGGAATACGAAATTAATACGTATCGGAATACATCGATGTTTACCTTTAAAATAAATAACAATGTTTAATTTGGCTTAGTGGGAAAAAATAAATAAAATAATCCTATACAGCTGCTTAAAATAATTCTATCCGATCGGGTTGGTAGCCGACCCCGACATAGTAGGGAATAGGCTAGTCCAATTTATTCTATCTAAACATTGGCAATACAAACGTATTCTAATTTATTGCTAGGTTAGTCTTAAAACTATGTAGGGGACGATGGGGGAATTGCGGACGCGGGGTAAATACGGACTAACATATATCTACTATATCTTGGCTGCCCGAGTCCCGCCGCCGCGTTCACGTGTTACTTTCCGCCATCTTTAGTGCCCACGAAATATTCGCGACAGACGGCTGCGCGCACGTTTCGAGGTAATTGAAACTTTTAATTTTTTTGTGACTTTGATGTAATTTTTGGTATTTACTACTTTGAGTGTTATTCAAAAAGAATAATTGTCAGTAAAAAAGGCATATTTTCTGTCGATTGTGATGTTAATGACGAGTAAATAGCACAACCGTTTGCCTTGATAAATTTTGTTAATCTAAAATTTTTGTTGTTATACTTTTTCTAACTCGATTGGGCCAATTGCGGACATTTTCCTGGGCTAAATACTGACGTCCGTAATTACCCCATTATTTATCCAAAGCTATTGCAATATTTTTTTATTTCAGATGCCTGGAAAATTTATCAAGAAAAAAGAACCACCATTGAAACTTTACAAAGAGCTGTGCAAGAAATCAAAGAGAAAAATAGTACTTTTCGACAGGCGGCAGAGAAGTATGGCATTCCCAGAGCGACCCTTTATGATCAATTGAAAAAATATTTTTTCCAATTGATCTTCGTTTGAGAGCTCAAGAATTTTGTTGCAAGAATTTTGTTGCAAGAATTTTATTTATATTTTAACTTTGCCACCTCACACATACCTTATACGAATGTAGCCTTTGATTTAACTTTCCACGGCCCACTAAAAACAGCATATAACAGAGAATGTGAATCCTTCATGGTCAACCATCCAGGCATCAAAATTACGGCATATGATGTTGTAAGCTTTTTTACAAAGGCTTTTAATAGAACCACAAGTACTGACAATGCTAGAATGGCTTTAAGTCTGCTGGAATTTATCCAATGGATCAAGATAAATTTAAAAACTCTTTTGAAAGTTTTGGTGATATTTTTGCATTAGTCTCTCCTCTTGAACAACGGTTACAAACAAATACCAATAATTCAAGCCAAAGTGAGTCCCAGACTGGATCTCAAGTTGTCTGTGATCCTATCAATGAAAATATTTCTAATCCAATAGAATCTATAAAAAAACAATACCTACGTCTGCATTAGTGGGTGATGTTTGTGAAGCTGGTGTTAATCAAAGTATAACAAGTCAAACTTGTCTATCTCCCTTTGTACTACTTAGTGATGTAGTGCAAGTACCAACTCTAAAGCCTACTCGTACAAAACGATTAATAAAAAAAAACATTCCATTATTTTGACCAGCACACCGGGAAAAGTAAACTTAGAGCAAAAAAAAAAACAAAAGAAAATAGAAAGAAAGAACCTGAAACAAGAAAAGACCAAACTACAAATAAGGAACCAAAAAACACTGAAGAAAAACGATCAAAAGGTTAAAGAAACTTAAACAATTTTGAATGTGATAAAGAAATGGTGAATATTTCTGCATTTATTGCCAGGAAAAGTATTGTGACCCACCCACCGAAGACTGCATTATGTGTTAAAAATGTAAGAATTGGGCACATGAGATTTGCAATGCTGGTTCTTCTTCAAGAGGCTAGATTTGTAAATTCTGCAAATGAAACGGTACTTAGTCTGTAAATACCCCATGTTGTCTGCAAATAACCCAGCCCTGGTCCGTATTTACCCCAAGAGCTAAGGGTAATTACGGACATATAAGCTTTTGTTTTTTATTAAAATTTAATAAATTTTGATTGATTTCATATAATAATTACTGTTGATTTGATAGTTAAATAACTGTAGTTTAATAATCAATAAAGACAAACTGATTATTATTAATAGTTTGTGTTTTATTTGTGATTCCGCTTAAGCGTCCGCAATTCCCCCACCTTCCCCTATGTACTTAATTTGACCCACGTAAAAACTGATCTATATGACTAAAGTCCTTATATAAGGCGTTTCACAAGTGCGTGGTCATATTTAAGATCGTATTCCGAAACTGCTATACAGCAATGACACAACGGAAAAATTTAAAAAAAGAATGACTTTTTCTAAACCCGGGCCGCTAAAACGAATTAAAAGTCTTATGCAGTTTGTGGGCCTGATAGCATTAGACTGCTTGAAGAGTACGTATTTATTTTGGATTTGTTTAGTAGTTTCTCGAGGTCAGGCTTTTTTGTCAAAGTCTAGTTTTTGTCTAGTCTATCTCGTAATGTTAACTGATTACAATTTTTGAGAAATTTCTCAAATGTGTGGTGCAATAAGAATTGGCAATAAATGTTGATTATCCATAAAATCTGATTTTTTATTAATTAAATTGTGAAAAAGTGCCCATCCCTCTCCTACCTCCCCTATATCTTTATTTGATATATAGATTCTTTACTGCGTAGCATCTAAAATCACCACTCTAAAATATAACGACGCGTTTCTGGAACTCTCACTCTCGTTTTTCTGGAATACTATTCCCATCTCTTTCCAACGCGTCCACGACAGTCCATCTGTCTCACATCTCGCGAGTGTTTTGTTTCTCAAACTTGCATATCGCAGATACATTTATTTTGATTAGATTAAGCTTCGATGAGATGTAATGGGAAACAGATGATTCGGAAATGGGTTACGATACAAGCCACTTTTAACACAGTGTTAATATTTTTGTGAGAAAAAGAAAAGTTTTTTTCTACGTGAATACGTCCAAAGTGAATAAGGCCAAATAAATAAAAAATAAATAAATAAATATCTTGGGACAACTCACACACGGCTATCTGTAAGCACAGCTTGTGTTATGGTAACCAAACAACTGATATACATACATACTTATATAATTTATAAATACATATATATTATAGATAAATCACAACCAGATAAAGAAAAAAAAAACTTGGACTCTATGACGATCTAATTTATGTCATAGAATCATAGAGACTATCAATGTCAAAAACTGGACAAAAGACAAATCAGATATTTGTAGGACCGTATGGAATAACGGAACCCTAGTAGGATCATTCGGTTGTCTGTCTGTCTGCCACAGACAATTTTTTCCTAAATTGACGGATTTTGCTGAAATTTGGCACTCAAATGGACTTCGTCTACCCAAGCGCGCACAGCAAAGGAGTGGAACTCTCTGCCTGCGTCTGTGTTTCCGAACGCATTCAAACCTGATTTCTTCAAAGTTAGAGTGAACAGGTTTCTTCTGGGTAAGCTCATTCCATCGTCGACTTTGTCTCTGTCACCTGCGTCCTAGATTAGAGTCAAGAGCATATCCATCTGACAATAAAAAAAAATATATGATCGCGTAACGTGTAGCGTAAAATATAGTTTAAGTCACCGGGGGATAGGTAGTGTAACTTCCCAACAGTAAAAGAATTTTTCAAATTGGTTCAGTATAGTGTCGGAGCCTATTCAATAAAAACAAACAATCAAATCTTTCCTCTTTATGACATCAGTATAAAAGTGTAGGTAGGGCTCACTTAACGGGGGCAAAACAGAAAATAAAATTTTCTAATGGTTCCGTATGAGGAGTCAAAACGGCAAAAGAGAGGCTCATTATGTGTATCTCAATAGTGGCCGACTCGCATTTGTTTTGACAAAATGCCACTTAAAAGCAAATACGAACGTTTCTTAAACGAACAAGAAACATTTATTAGTCTTTGTCCACGTTTAAAATTAGCTTAATTCTCTTTGGTCAATTTATTAAAATACATATAACCCCTTAAAATTCAAGGAGACGTCAAAAACGAACCATCGTTGTTATAAACTCAAAACGTTATGATTTTATTTTGTATTCTACACAAAGAGCAATAAACATTGTTTATTGTTTTCCATACATTTGTGCTCGCATGGAGATTTTTACGATTCTGATGCGTAAGCAAGATTTCTAGCGGACGAAAGGTTGACAAACTGTGGTAATGTTCGACAATAAGACAATAAGACATGTTCGAGAGTTTGTACCTAATCCTACCTATCTGTTTGAACCTGGTAATAGTTCCAAAGTCATTTTTTAATAGGAACTAGGCAACATTGGAAAACTTACAGTTTTGATGACTAGAACTAGACTTTTTTTTCTGGATGGGAAATCATCAAATGACTTCTCCCGTTCTGGGCGGAGCGGAAGGGAGTGTCAGGCTCTTACTGACTAACCCACCCGTGATCCTTCTTGTGCCCTTTGCGTTCCAAGGCCGCGGTCACTCGAACAAATTCCGCAGCCCTAGAAGGCACTGACCCTATGGGGCCCCTACTTCTTTGATTGTTTCCACAAACCCTGCGCTATCTGTGTCAGACCTAACCGTTCTCGGCTTGGCCTTAGTAAGGTATAAACTTTATAAACCTAAGACCTTTTTGTGCAAACTAGACTTCTCTTACCTTGAGTCAGTTGCAAACACGAGGTTAAATATCAAATATTTCATACATAATGATGCCAGGTTCTACATTTAAACTCTGGTTTTAAAAAGGGCCTTATTAAACACTTTATGTATGCTATTGTATAATAGCATCTGTCAGCGACTTCGCCCGCGTGAATGACGAAAATAATCCTAAGGGAACATAATGTACGCTCATCTGTTTACGTTCAGCCGCTAAGAAGAGACCGACAGACAAAGTTACGTTCGTATTTAAAGACAAAAAAGAACTGTTATTAGTCCTTCAAATACATTTCCAAAAAAAATATTGGACACGTATTATTTTTTTCACGTAAACACAAAATGATGATGATACAGTACGTTGAAAACTCGTGTGACGTCACATTCCAGTACACTTATTACCAGGACGTGACGTCACAAGCCCCTACTTCTGACCTTTGGATTATTGATTTGATGAAGCAAAAAATACATGTCCAATATTGTTTGATAATCCAACTGACGGACAAAAAGGAATCATATTTTTTTACTCATGAAGCTTCCCTATTACAGGTCAGGTAAAAATTAATGAAACAGTAAACCGAAATTCTCTGCAAGGCGTGCCAACCTCACCGCACAAAAAGGCAAAAGCTTTTTAAAAGAAAGAAGTGGTAAATAAGCCCCCTAATAAGACCGAGCCGGGCCCTCGAGTAAGTGTCGCCATGCATATAAAGAAGGAGTGGTATTGCCATCCTCAAGTCCCCGTTTTAACTTTTAAATTCGTATCTTGTAATTTATTTTGCGGCAAATTCACTTTCAGGTTTTTTTGGCTTGTTTTATGGTGACGAAAAATGGATAGGTAGTTGGTGACAGTTATATTAAAATCTATAAATGTTCGTCAGTTAAAAATTTCGTGTTTTTTAATAGATTGGCATGGAATCCTAATCATTTTAATAAAATAAAAGACATGCTACAATAATCCAATGAAAAAAAAACTGATATAAAGTGAATTTTTACGCCAACTAAGCAATATCAAACGATACATTTTGGTTTAGTTGCAAAAACAATACTGACAATGTGCGTAGAAAAAATGTATCACCAATCTAATCGATATAATTGCAAACGTACAAAAAGGAAGGAAAATAAACAATGTTGTCATTGCAGTCGAAATCAAGGCAAACAATGGAAGAGTTGTTGACCTTTGCTTAACTTCTTTGAAGAAAAGAGGCGTGATGTTATGTATGCAACGAATAACAGGGCCGCAAGTGTTCTATTTTTATAAATTTGTCATTCGAACATGATCCCATTTTAATTTTGCTAAAAATTCGTAATCTGCTAAATTCATAATGGTCGATCATTGGTCGGTCAATGGTCTCGTAATACTTTTTGATAACCGAGCTATTAAAAGCAATGGCTGCACAGTGACGTTCTAACGGTACCTAGGTCACTGATCAAAGGAACTGTCAAAGTTTTAGCAGATTACTGCATACGTCTGTCATTCATTTGTCATTATGTACGAGATTACCATTCTATGCCATTTCTTTCAATGGAGTGTCAGTGGTTGGCATTGGAAAGTTATAGTGACGCTTTTGTATTAGTAGATTACCAAGCTTGTAAAAAATAACCATTATGAAATCAATGATAGACCACTCCGACACTATTGTAATAGCAGATTCGAGGTCCTGTTCCAGTGCTGAATATATCTTTCAAACACAGACGAAACGAGTATTGATTTCATCTGCCACCACAAATAGTTTTAGTATAAAGGTTGTTATCTATATGAAAAAACTTGATATTTTTGCATAAAAGATATTTACTTTGTTAATTGATTAAAAATAACAATTTTACCCGTCAATATTTCTTGCCCGTCTATTTTTGATCCCCCTAACTATTCTTTTTTTTTAATTGTATGTGGCAAAACGACGTTTGCCGGGTCAGCTAGTATACATATATGTACCTTATTTCGATTAGATAACTATTACATTCGATTGTCCTCTGTCGTTCCAATCCGCCAGTCTGCACTTGCCATAATTCGACAGCTCAATCTTGCATATGAAGTTTAGTGTATACGATAAAGTCTGGAAAATGCAGCAAACAGTGTGGTTGTCAGAACATTTATTACTTTGGAGCTGTGCCAGGGGATTAAATCTAAATCTTTATAATAAGTACGCTTCACAGATGGGATCCAGCTGATGCGCTGCTGTTGTTGTTTTGTGCAGATGTGTGTACTTTGGAGTGGGCAAAACGGTGTCACTTAAATACCTAATCGTTATCCTGATTAATACAATAGAACGCCGATTATCCGAATGCCGATTAAACGAATTATCCGAATCGGTCCTAAGCGTAATATAAAAATTAAAACTAACTCGTTTAAAAAAATAATTTTATAAATGTTAACTAACTTATTGTAGAATTGAGGTTTATTCTATGTGTGACAATTCGATTTTCTTTATTACCAGTCTATGTCCGATTATCCGAATTTTAAAATTCGGATAATCGGCTTTCTACTGTATTAAAAACGCGAAAGTTTGTATGTATGGATGTTTTTTACTGTTTCGCGCAAACACAACTGAATGGATCTTGATGAAATTTTGAGACAGAGGTAGATTATAGTCTGGAATAACACACAAGATACTTGTTATGAGTAGGTATGTTCCCTTGGGATAACTTTCAACGTTCACGCGGCATTATTAAAATAATTTTACTATGCTTGTACGACAGACAGCAAATTGTTTCTGTCAACTGTACATAGAATAACAGGAACAAATTTGTCCAGGACTAATTTGTGAATTTCCCAGAAATTTGTTTTTGGCTTGGTCGTGGCCCAGGTAGTGAGAAATTATCAAACAGCACTATTCATGACTTTAGTGATACATAATTGTGCAACGTTAGATACATTATTAGGGTTCCGTATGTCCGAATGAAAAACGTAACCATTAGATCACACGTGTGTGTTTATGTTTGTCACACTACAGCTAATTTACTGGAATGGTTTGATTACGTTTAAATACGGCAGTGATAAGAATTTCTGCGACCCAAAATCGGACGCGCACGTAAATAAATAATTTTTATTATTGATGGGGTAACTTTTGGGAGGAAAAATATAAACATACTAGCTGCTGCCCGCGACTTCGTCCCCGTGGAATCCCCGATTTTAAAACATTATTTATCGCTGCTCCGCTCCTATTGGCTTAAGCGTGATGATATATAGCCTAAAGCCTTCCTCGATAAATGGTCTATTCAACCCAAAAAGAATTTTTCAATTCGAACCAGTAGTTCCTGAGATTAGCGCGTTCAAACAAACAAACAAACAAACAAACAAACAAACAAACTCTTCAGCTTTATAATATTAAGTATAGATTACGTCCATGTTTGGGTAACAGAAGATTATATTGGTACCCAATTCCAACTGAATCGGTCCAGTCAATTCTGAAGTTCGGAAAATTCTCTGTGACAGACGGACCGACAACCACGTGATCCTATAAGGTTTCCCGTGCTACAAAATGCCACAAAATAATTATTCGGAACCCTTCACACGCGAATCCGACGCACACTAGACTTGTATATGTACCTATGTTGTTTACCTACGACAAAACCCAAACATTGCAAAATGTTTCATAACACATCATTTAATATCAAAATATGTTTTTACTTCTACGTAAAATATCGGAAATTTCTGTCCCGCCCACCATATTGAAGTCAACGAACCGGTATAGGGATCCGTCAGTCGAGGTCCGTATTCTGATAAGATTGGAAGCGGAGACCAGAAAATCATGGAATTGAATTTATAGGTAACGTCTAAAATTTTGTATCGATAAGATTTTGATGTTTTCTTTTTTCATAAATTCCAGGAATAGAATTACTTAATAGATTTATGAATGAAACTTAAAACACACACGTAAGGTATTAAATTATTATAATATAAGGTATTAAGGAATTAAATTTAAATTAAATTAAGAATAATAATATATATAATTAATAAACGAATCACAATTTTATAAAATATATAAATAAATATAAAAATTACTACTATAATAAATATAAATACAATACAAAGTACAAATATATAGGATATATTTTACTAAATAATAGCTTAATTTTTAATTATTAACATAAATTAGTATTGGTGTAGAAATATTTCATGTTTGTATACAGTATTATTACACCGCTAAAATTATAACTATATATACATTTAAATAAAAAAAAAAAAACACAAAACTAACTAAAACTAAAAATAGTTAAAAAATTCCTCCGCATCGCTGGCCACTGGTAATGTACCCAAAAGGCTGGCAGCATTACCACGCTGTATGGCAATGCTTATCCTTTGTCCAAGTTAAAAGCCAGCCCTTGGGTCACGCGAAGTGTCAACTAAACGTTTTGACAAATCTTTATATAAGTTGTGAGCACTAAGACCCCACGACCCGAGAGTTTCAACCCCAAACGGCTCGAAAATATAACTACCAACAAGGTTATTATATTAGTATTTGGCAAATATATAAAAGCGCTCTTCCTCTCTCCTACCTATTAAATGTTGCTGTGCCCGACAGGGTCCATAATTGATACCGCTCTTATTTATTTACTTACCACCTGTATATGCACATTGTGGATTGCAATAAACACTTGAAACTTGAAACTTGTATTATTATCTAGGTGTCAGTTTCTATACAAAACTTATAAAATTGGTCAAGCGTTAAATATTTATTCTAGTACTATGAATTCATTTTAATCCAAATAAAACAAACAAAGAAACTAAAATATGGCATCAAATAATTCGTTCTCAACGCTGTGAACTGGTAATGTGCCCAAGAAACTGACGCCATTGCCACGTAGAATGGCAATGCCTAAAATTGGTTTCATTGTCTCTCTTTACCCAAAATGGATGGAATACAAAGTCACAGAAATAATATTAGCGAGTAGCTACTAAATTGCACTGAGCGTGCTCATACCGAAAGGGTTACTATTTCAGCATTTGCTCCGGCCAGAGCGGAAAAAAAACATTTGATGATAGTCCCCCCATAACAAAGGACGTAATCACAGTATCCCAAATAAAAAGTTTTCATAATCAATTTCGAGTTGCGTTAGAGCATAACTCCGCTTCTATCCAAAATCTTAACTCTCGTAGATACGTCAAAAATAAACATTCCAAATTACCCCCTTTGTTTGAATAGATGGCTTTTCGAAATCCCTCATTTCCTCGGTTTGTTATGAGATTAGAAAACTTTGAATTCAGTTTATGAATTTGAATTAAATTCTCTCGCGACAAGAATTTAGATTTCTGGATGGCATCGTCTTAAAAGATTCCGATCTGAATTCCGATCTGATCCATTCTTTGTGAATCTGTTAATTTTTGGGTTCCTAAGGGTAATTAACTGAACCCTATTAATAAAACTCCGCTGTCTGTCCGTCGATCTGTCAGCTTGCTGTTTCTAGTAGGAAGACAGTCAAAATTTTCACAGTGTATATTTTATTGTCGCTTGGTATATGGACCGTTGATATATTAGGTACGGAACCATACGATTTTTATGTCCTGATGAATTCAGGGGTCGAAATAAGTTGAGGAATTTGTTCGAAAGAGTCACCGCGGCCCTGGAACGCAAAGGGCACAAGAAGGATCACGGGTGGGTTTTAGTCAGTAAGAGTCTGACACTCCCTTCCGCTTCCGCTCCGCCCAGAGCGGGAGAAATCATTTGATGTTGACATTTGTAACAGTTTCGTTGCAAAAGAAACTTCTCAGTACGAAATGATGGTCCTAGAGGCAATGGGATTTTGAAATTTGTTCGGAAGTCACGGCCCTGGAACGCAAAGGTTATTACGAGGAACACGGATGGATTTTAGTCAGTAAAAGTCTGACTCTCCCTTCCGCTCCGGTTTCCTTATACCTGATTATATTAGGTACTCGTAAATGAATCTCACAACTAATTCGTACTTGTATCATAAATGACACGGTTGGCGCAGTGGTTGAATATTCGGCTGCTGCGCTACGTGTCGCGGGTTCGATCCCCGCACGGAACAAATGTTTGTGTGGCCTACAGATAATTGTTTCGCGTCTTGTTTACATGTTTGTGAACGCACCCACGATACAGGCAACGTTTATTTAAAAAGAGAGAGAAAAACAACATTGAATACACATGTCTTCATAAAGACGTATCCCCAAAAACATATGAATAAATCGTCATCACAAAGGAGATTAGGGATGTGTAATCTCATGCTTATCGTGTTACTGTGACATCCGTGTCAGATGTCAATTTAGACTTACTGCCTAGTAACACATTTGCATATACACGGCTTCAAGGGATAGACAATTACTTATTGGAATCCGTGTTTCAAGAGTATGGGCGTATTGATCGCTTTTACGGGGAATTATCTATGGCTGAGTTGCAAAAGAAGCACCATTTCGGTATCTAAACTAATATATAAAGCTGAAGAGTTTGTTTGTTTGCTTGAACGTGGTAATTTGAAACATTATTTCAGTGTTAGATAGCCCATGTATCGAGAAAGGCTATAGGCTACATATAATCACGCTAAGGTCAATAGGAGCGGAGCACCAATGAGGAATGTTTCAAAATCGGGGTGTTAGTAATTATTCCAAGCGGATGAAGTCGCGTTCAGAAGCTAGTTATTGTATAAGTTAGCTAGTTGTTGCTAGTTGTTGTTGTAAGTTTATATAAGTTGTTTGTTGTGTTGCTGTTGTGTTGTATCTTAGAAATGCTAGCATCAATAGACTGGTTTATGATACTACATTAAAATCGTTACTCCGAAACTCGTTGAGCGTCAATGTCTTGACGTTTTTCTGGTGCAAGCCACTTTTAACTGTAGCTTTCAGGAGTGGTTGAAAATAGCGGTCAAGGTCACTGCATGGCAAGGGGTGCTAAGAATCCCTGGAATGGATCTGGCTACCTCCACAAAATGACCGCTGACCTGGTGAGGGTCGCAGGTAGCTGATGGATGCGAGACGCACAGGACCAGTTGTTGTGGCGACACTTGGGGAGGCCTGTGTCTAGCAGTGGACGTCTTTCGGCTGATATGATGATAATGATGACACACTTGTACACTATAATATCTCCCGCGTATCTGCTCATACTTGGCTAATCTTTGCTAAACGAAATTCTTTATAAAACTGGCATATTTCTTCAGAACCTCTAGGTTATGTAAGTATTTTTTAATCCACTTTCCAAGAAACTTTCGTTAGCCTATTTGCCGATCTATAACAAAACAAATTATTCGTCAAACTTTACGCACGGGTGGGTTTGGGATCAACAACGAAGTAGGCAAAACTTTTATCAAAATAGATGAGTATTATAATTTGTTACGTCAAAGGCCGCTGGTTTGGAACCTACGACAATATGGGAGCGAGACGGAGCGTGTTAAGGCAATGAGCGGACTTTAGTCAAGACTGCCGATTGACAGATTCTCATCATCAGCCTAAAGCCTACGATAATATGGGCGCGAGACGGAGCGTGTTAAGGCAATGCGCAGACTTTAGTCAAGACTGCCGATTGACAGATTCTCATCATCAGCCTAAAGCCTACGACAATATGGGCGCGAGACGGAGCGTGTTAAGGCAATGCTCGGACTTAAGTCACGATTGCCGATTGACAGATTCTCGTCATCTGCCTAAAGCCTACGACAATATGGGCGCGAGACGGAGCGTGTTAAGGCAATGCTCGGACTTAAGTCACGACTGCCGATTGACAGATTCTCGTCATCTGCCTAAAGCATGCCACAATATGGGAGCGAGACGGAGCGTGTTAAGGCAATGCTCGGACTTAAGTCACGACTGCCGATTGACAGATTCTCGTCATCTGCCTAAAGCATGCCATAATATGGGAGCGAGACGGAGCGTGATAAGGCAATGCTCGGACTTTAGTCACGACTGCCGATTGACAGACTCTCGTCATCTGCCTAAAGCATGCCACAATATGGGAGCGAGACGGAGCGTGATAAGGCAATGCTCGGACTTTAGTCACGACTGCCGATTGACAGGTTCTCGTCATCAGCCTAAAGCCTATGACAATATGGGCGCCAGACAGAGCGTGTTAAGGCAATGCGCGGACTTTAGTCACGACTGCCGATTGACAGATTCTCGTCATCAGCCTAAAGCCTACGACAATATGGGCGCCAGACAGAGCGTGTTAAGGCAATGCGCGGACTTTAGTCACGACTGCCGATTGACAGATTCTCGTCATCAGCCTAAAGCCTACGACAATATGGGCGCCAGACAGAGCGTGTTAAGGCAATGCGCGGACTTTAGTCACGACTGCCGATTGACAGGTTCTCGTCATCAGCCTAAAGCCTACGACAATATGGGCGCCAGACAGAGCGTGTTAAGGCAATGCGCGGACTTTAGTCACGACTGCCGATTGACAGATTCTCGTCATCAGCCTAAAGCCTACGACAATATGGGCGCCAGACAGAGCGTGTTAAGGCAATGCGCGGACTTTAGTCACGACTGCCGATTGACAGATTCTCGTCATCAGCCTAAAGCCTACGACAATATGGGCGCCAGACAGAGCGTGTTAAGGCAATGCGCGGACTTTAGTCACGACTGCCGATTGACAGATTCTCGTCATCAGCCTAAAGCCTACGACAATATGGGCGCCAGACAGAGCGTGTTAAGGCAATGCGCGGACTTTAGTCACGACTGCCGATTGACAGATTCTCGTCATCAGCCTAAAGCCTACGACAATATGGGCGCCAGACAGAGCGTGTTAAGGCAATGCGCAGACTTTAGTCACGACTGCCGATTAAGAAAAGAAAAGTTTTAGGCTGAAGAGACGAGAAGATTCATATCATCATATGAATCTTCATATCATCAGCCTATAAAGCCTTTAATACTATAAATAGAAATAAACTAGATCAATCATTTTACAGATTTCCCAAAGTATGAACATCTTTCATAGGGTACCTACCGTGTTAAATGTTACAACAAAATTTTCACTTCAGCGTCAGACAGCTCCTATTTGTCTGGCATTTTGCTAAACTGGGCCTATTTGGCGCAGCCGCGAGTCACACAATGTTATTGTTTTAAAATTAAGTTTCCTTTTATTTGTATCTACATTATGTGTAAAGAAGAAAGAAAATAACTTATGGCATATTAGAATTATCTAATACAAAATTTAAAACCTACATACATATGTTGGAAGCAGACTTTGTAAACAAGCATACCACAAATTATTTATAATCAAGATAAGAATTTTAAGAAATATGCTGGTCCTGCTCCATAGGAAAATGTCGGGTGTTGTATGTGTTGATAATTATATAAATCAATGGTTGCATAATTTGTAAATATGCGGCATGTCTCTTAGACACTAGAAAACTTATTTTAATTTTACCTCTGCTAGTATTACTTTGTTGTACCTATTAGTAATGTTATTTTGGGTGCATCGTCCACTCATATAATCAATTGATTAATGTATAATACAAAATATTGTAAAACTTATATTTGAATAGGGTACCTATGGAGTTTTTCGTCCGTTCTCCTCCATAAGAATCTACTTTTTGCAAATGGACACCTAGAGTCACTATGATATTTTATTTACAAACTTTTTTGACGTTCAAAGGTGCTTTCTATTTATGGTTGTCTCGTCGAAATAAATGAGCTGCCTTTGATTTCTACTTTCGAGCTTTCCACGGCTGTAGGCGCGGATCCAGGATTTCAAATGTTTCTGACGCGAGATATTACATAATCAGCCTTTTAACGTTCCCACTGCTGGAACACAGGCCTCCTCTCTAGGAGAGGGAATGGGACGTAATCCACCACGCGGGCCCAGTGCGGGTTGCTGAATGTCACATGTCTTCGAATTTTTGGTTCTAGGACATGCCGGTTTCCTCACGATGTTTTCCTTCGCCGTTTTGAGAGCAGTGGTTATGAAATTAATTACACAAAGTAATACGCCTGGCTGGGTTTGAACCCGCGATCTACGATTCGTAAGTCGGGGCCGTTACCACTCAGCCACCACTGCTCCCCCACTGCACGCGAGATATTACTTGTGACGGATCTTGATTTCAGCTCTCCCTTTGAAATGTACTAACTACAAATTTCCTGTTATAGGGCGACAGGCTCGAATACAGAGCTAGTTTCAGGCCTCGCTTACAGCTATTGGTTATTGAAGTGATCAATCAGTCGATCGTGCCTCGAAATGCAATTTAAACTTGCATGCGATTCGTTTGCCGGTAGAAACGCGGCTTTTTAAAATCCAACGTTCCCGCAGCCCTATATTTCAACGTTGTGAAAAATGAACTGTAATAAATGTGTTGTCGTAAGACAAAACTGTTCTGTCTACGAAAGACAAACTTTTTGTCTTAGTTGTGTGCAATATCTTAAAGTAATGTAGAACTTTTTCGGAGACATATTTGATATTTGTTTGAATTTTTCTTGGGTACCGTAAGCGGAGATTATATTTTTAAAACACAACAAGTATTATGTTTTCTTATGTATCTTAGATACTTGTTAAATAAAAGATTCAAGATTAATTATTTAGTGTTATTATATTATATTATATTATTAAAAACCCGCCCCGGCTTCGCACGGGCGCAATGTAGATACGAATGTTTTCTCTACTATAATATGCATGTATTATTCATATAAACCTTCCTCTTCAATCACTCTATCTATTAAAAAACCGCATCAAAATCCGTTGCGTAGTTTTAAAGATTTAAGCATACATAGGGATATAGGGACAGAGAAAGCGACTTGTTTTATACTATGTAGTGATAGTGATATATATAAAACATTTGTACCATGTACGTACAAATGTTTAATAATATATATATCACTTTCACACATGTTCGTACGAAATACCAAATAATAATACTGTGGCATCCTGCTTGCTTGCATGTATGTATACACATGTTTTGACAAATGAAATTACCTTTATGTTAGCAATTTGTTTAGTTAAACATGTCATATTTTTAAGGAAAGTCAATAGAGAGAAAAACAACATTGAACACACATGTCTTCATAAAGACGTATCCCCAAAAACATATGAATAAATCGTCATCACAAAGGAGACTAGGGATGTGTAATCTCATGCTTATCGTGTTACTGTGACATCCGTGTCAGATGTCAATTTAGACTTACTGCCTAGTAACACATTTGCATATAACACGGCTTCAAGGGATAGAGAATTACTTACTGGAATCCGTGTTTCTACAGTATGGGCGAAGGGGCGAATTGATCGGTTTTACGGGGAATTAACTATGGCTGAGTTGCCAAAGAATCACCATTTCGGTATCTAAACTAATATATAAAGCTGAAGAGTTTGTTTGTTTGCTTGAACTCGCTAATTTCAGGAACAACTGGTTCGATTTGAAACATTATATCAGTGTTAGATAGCCCTATATTGAGGAAGGCTATATCTATACTAATATTATAAAGAGGAAAGATTTGTGTTTTTGTATGTAATGAAAAAACTAAAAAACTACTGGACCGATTTCAAAAATTCTTTCACTATTGGAAAGGTACATTCCCCCTGAGTAACATTAAGTAACATAGGCTATATTTTATCCCCGTATTCCCACGGGAACGGGAAGTCCGCGGGTGAAACCGCGGGGCGCTGATAGTGCTATATACATATAATCACGCTACGGCCAATAGGAGCGGAGCACCAATGAGGAATGTTTCAAAATCGGGGTGTTAGTAATTATTCCAAGCGGATGAAGTCGCGTTCAGAAGCTAGTTATTGTATAAGTTAGCTAGTTGTTCCTAGTTGTTGTTGTAAGTTTATATAAGTTGTTTGTTGTGTTGCTGTTGTGTTGTATCTTAGAAATACTAGCATCAATAGACTGGTCTATGATTTATACTTAATATTATAAAGCTGAAGAGTTTGTTTGTTTGTTTGTTTGAACGCGCTAATCTCAGGAACTACTGGTCCGATTTGAAAAAAATCTTTCAGTGTTAGATAGCCCATTTATTGAGGAAGGCTATAGGCTCCTTGAAGGCTATAGGGATATTTTATCCCCATATTCCCACGGGAACGGGAACTACGCGGGTGAAACCGCGAGGCGCTGCTAGTACTACATTAAAATCGTTACTCCGGAGCTCGTTGAGCGACATTGTCTTGACGTTTTTCTGGTGCAAGCCACTTTTAACTGTAGCTTTGAGTAGTGGTTGGAAATAGCGGTCAAGGTCACTGCATGGCAAGGGGTGCTAAGAATCCCTGGAATGGATCTGAAACACCAAATCGCGTGTACTGGAAGACGCAGCGTTGGAAGACCTCCCATAAGGTGGAGCGATGCTCTGGTGAGGGTCGCAGGTAGCTGATGGATGCGAGATGCACAGGACCGGTTGTTGTGACACTTGGGGAGGCCTGTGTCCAGCAGTGGACGTCTTTTGGCTGATATGATAATGATGATAACACACATGTACACTATAATATCTCCCGCGTATCTACTCGTACTTGGCTTATCTCTGCTAACTGAAATTTGATATTCTTTATAAAACTGGCATATTTCTTCAGAACCTTTAGATTGTGTAAGTATTTTTTTAATCCACTTTCCAAGAAACTTTCGTTAGCCTATTTGCCGATCTGTAACAAAACAAATTATTCGTCAAACTTTACGCACGGGTGGGTTTGGGATCAACAACGAAGTAAGCAAAACTTTTATCAAAATAGTTGAGTATTATAATTTGTTGCGTCAAAGGCCGCTGGTTTGGAACCTACGACAATATGGGCGCGAGACAGAGCGTGTTAAGGCTATGCGCGGACTTTAGTCACGACTGCGGATTGACAGATTCTCATCATTAACCTAAAGCCTTTAATACTAAATAGAAATAAACTAGATGAACCATTTTACAGATTTGCCAAGTACGAACATCTTTCATGGGGTACTGTGTTAAATGTTACAACAAAATAAGTAATGGCATATTAGAATTATCTGATACAAAATTTAAAACTTATACACTCATATAACCAATTGATTAGTGTAAATATAATACAAAATATTGTAAAACTTATATTTGAAAAGTTACTTATGAGTTTCTTGACCGTTCTCCTCCATAAGAATCTATTTTTTGCAAATGGACACCTAGAGTCACTATGATATTTTATTTACAAACTTTTTTGACGTTCAAAGGTGCTTTTTATTTATGGTTGTCTCGTCGAAATAAATGAGCTGACTTTGATTTCTACTTCCGAGCTTTCCACGGCTGTAGGCGCGGATTCAGGATTTCAAATGTTTCTGACGCAAGGTATTACTTGTGACGGATCTTGATTTCAGCTCTTCCTTTGAAATGTACTAACTACAAATTTCCAGTTACAGGGCGACAGGCTCGAATACAGACCTAGTTTCAGGCCTCGCTTACAGCTATTGGTTAATGAAGTGATCAATCGGTCGATCGTGACTCGAAATGCAATTTAAACTTGCATGCGATTCGTTTGCAGGTAGAAACGTGGCTTTTTTAAATCCAACGTTCCCGCAGCCCTATAATTCAACGTTGTGAAAAATGGACTGTAATAAATGTGTTGTCGTAAGACAAAACTGTTATGTCTACGAAAGACAAACTTTTTGTCTTAGTTGTGTGCAATATCTTAAAGTAATGTAGAACTTTTTCGGAGACATATTTGATATTTATTTTTATTTTGGGTTCCGTAAGCGGAGATTATATTTTTTTAATGCACAACAAGTATTATGTTTTCTTATGTAGGTATCTTAAATTCTTGTCAAAAAGACGCGAGATTTATTAATAGACAAGCGTTATTATAATATTAATGACTTTTTGAATGGATACATTTGATTAATTCTTAAATATCGTGACATTTTATGATAGGTATATTACTGACTTAGCAATTTTTTGTTAGCTTTAGTAATTATTATTGATATTTTGTAAATTATATAAATGTATACGCCTTACGGGTGAAGTATATACGTACGTAATAATAAATATTAATACCATGTATAAAACTTATCTTTATTGGTTTTGTACGTTTTACGTGATGCCCGCAGGAGGCTCACCGCTGTATGAAGTTTCTTACTAAATATTATATATAATTAAAAAACCACTGACTGATTGATTGACTGATTGACATAATTGTTCTCCCACTTGCCGTGCTAGGAGGGGAAAACTTTTTATGGGGTTGTATAGAAGGTGTCGGGGTGAGTATGGGAAAAATCTGAAACTACCCCTTTTCAACCCCCTTCTTTCAACCCCATTGCTTATCTCAGAAACCTGACGTCGAAGAGAAAAATGGTTTTCGGGGTTGTATAGAGGGTGTCTAGGTGAGTATTAAACGAAAAAAAAAATTACCCCTTTTCAACCCCCTTTTTACAACCCCTTTGCGTATCTCAGAAATCTGACATTTTAGAGCAAAATGGTTTTCGGGGTTGTATAGAGGGTATCTGGGTGAGTATATGGCCAATAAAAAATTCAACCCTATTCAACCCTTTTCAACCCCCTTGTTTCAACCCCTTGGCATATCTCAGAAACCTGACATTGTAGAGAAAAATGGTTTTCGGGTTTGTATAGAGGGTATATGGGTGAGTATATGACCCATAAAAAAATCAACCCTTTTCAACCCCCTTCTTTCAACCCCTTTGCGTAACTCAGAAACCTGACATTGTAGTGAAAAATGGTTTTCGGGGTTGTATAGAGGACATCTGGATGAATATATGGCCAAAAAAATTCAACCCTATTCAACCCTTTCCAACCCCCTTCTTTCAACCCCTTTGCGTAACTCAGAAATCTGACATTGTAGAGATAATAATTGTTAGTAAAAAAATACTAAAAAGACACCGCGGGTTGCTTGCAACTCGCGCCCCCAAGCGAAATACTAGTTTCTTACTAAAGTTAAAAAATCAATATCTTTTGATTTTGTGGGTCGATTTTGATTAAACAAACGCTCAATAAAACTCGGGATAACACTAAATATGTTTCAGAATGTAACTTTCGAATCCAATGCGGGGTTAATGCGTGATGCTTCCACAAATACACAGACAATCAGAAAAAAACAAACAAAAATTGCATTTTTGTGTTCCATGTCTGTTTTCTAACATTTTTCAGTTATTTTAATTTCAATGCAAATATTCAATGTACAGACAGTCAACGATTTTTTTGTATGTATAGATATTACACCTTTTAAGGCAAGTTAATAGAAATATATGTATATCATTGAAGTTTACAGTTTTAGTTGATCGTTGTCATACGGCGACTTTGTTCTAAACTTTTTAGAGATTAATATTGTCTTTCTTTCTTTTTCAGGTAAGCTTGCAAAGTCAACTAAGTAAGAGTAGGTACGAGTATTTTTAATTCACAAAACAAAGGAAGATGTACGGGCAGCAACTCCGTACACTGAAATGTAGTGTGTAGATAAACTAATCATACGAGCTGTGTATGTGTATAGGAAATAATCCCTCACAATCAACAACAATCACTATTTTGTGCCCAAATGCATCAAAATCTGTTCAGCGATTTTGAAGTGATAGCATAACAAAAAAAGTCATTTTCGTATTTGGATTTTTTACACAGAACCATTAGAAACTTTGAAGCTAAACATTGTCCGACATTTGTCTAAAAAACAATTTGTTAAAACGACAAAAAAGTTCGTTCGCACTTATTCTGAGATTTATGTTTTGTATCTTTCTCATTTCTTTTGAAATGTTTTTTAAAATATATCTGGTCATAAATAAGAACGTCTGATTTTTTTGATAAATGATGATAATAGCTACGTTGTCCATTATAACCTGATACGTGGGTGAATGGAGAACTAAAATTAAACGTTTTTGTTTGTCACTTCTCTACGCACGCAGCGCCAATGTGGAAGTTCAAGATGAATGGTCTATGTTATGAAGAAAGAGTTGATGAAGACGTGGATGCATGTCTTATCTTTTATGTACCTTGCTTGCCAGGTAAATTACTTTATTTGGAGAACGAAAGGTGATAAGACCGAAACATGGTGTAGGTACATCACACCTCCTCCTCTCTAGGAGAGGGAATGGGCCGTAAACCACCACGCCGGCCCAGTGCGGGTTGGTGAACGTCACATGTCTTCGAATTTTTTGGTTCTAGGACATGCCGGTTTCTTCACGATGTTTTCCTTCACCGTTTTGAGAGCAGTGGTGATGAAATTAATTACACAAAGTAATGCACATGGCTGGGTTTGAACCCGCGACCTACAACTCGTAAGTCGGGCCGTAACCACTCGGCCACCACTGCTCAAAAAGTTTTGGGAATACTTTTATCGTCTAAAAAGCTAATTAGTGGAATAGGGTATTTTACTGAAAAAAATAATTTGTCCGTCTTATAGATTACCAAGAAATATTGGACACGTATTTTTTCTTTTTTCACGTAAACAAAAAAAACTTTTTTCAAAAAATACAACCGACTTTTACACAAAAAAAATCAAAAAGTATAAAATAACTTTAATTTTGGAACTCGGTGTTTGTGGTAGCTTTTTCATTTCTTTTATGATCATCATCATCTTCCTGCCCTTATCCCATGTTACTTGGCGTCGGCGCAACATGTTTTTATTAACCGACTTCTAAAAAAGGAGGAGGTTCTCAATTCGGATGTTTGTATTTTTTTTTTTTATGTTTGTTCGCGCATAACTCCGTTGCTTGTCAACCGATTTGAAAAATTCTTTTTTTGTTAAAATTTTATCAACCTCTTAGTTTACTCTGTAAAGGAGCAGTACGTTTTTTTTACACCAATGTGATTGGTTCGTTTAGGTGGGGGAGGGGAGGGGGTGTAGGTACCACTAAAAGTGAAAAATAAAAAACTTTTTACAAAAAAATACAACCGACTTCTACACAAAAAATCAAAAAAGTGCAAAATAACTTTAATTTCGGAAGTCGGTGTTCAAAAAACGAAAAAGCAACCACAAACACCGAGTTCCGAATTAAAGTTATTTTGCACTTTTTTGATTTTTTGTGTAGAAGTCGGTTGTATTTTTTTGTAAAATGTTTTTTATCTTCCATTCTGTCCTGTCAGCCGTCATGCTATCACTAACTCCCTTTTCTTTCATATCACTCCTCACACAATCCATCCATCGTTTCTTTGGCCTACCTTTCCCTTTCCATCCATCCACACTCATAATCATAACCCTTTTAGTTACATGTGTTTCATCCCTCTTTTTCACATGACCATACCAAGACAAGCGGTTCCCTTTCAACTTTTCCGTCACTGGCGCCACTTTTAAACTACCTCTAATATACTCATTTCTCACTTTATCCATCCTCGTTACTCCACACATCCATCTCAACATTCTCATCTTCGCTACATGTAATCTATTTCCATCCATCTTTTTCACAGCCCAACATTCTGATCCATACAGTACGATAGGTCTTATCACGGACTTGTAGATTTTCCCTTTAAATATTTTTTGTAGGTATATGGTAAAACTACAAATACCCAATTTTCAGACATTTTCCTGTGCTTGTACTGTAAGACCTATCTTCTTGCCAAATTTCATAGTTATAGGTCAACGAAAAGTATCCTATAAATTCTGATTCCCTAAAGTGTCTGTGAAATATAGGTTTTTTGCGGCATAAACGGTCGTATATTTTTTTTTACATTAACTTAGAAGTTTGGTTTTTTCGCAGCTTCAAGGGCCTGTAGAACAGAGTGCGAGAGTTTTAATTTCAACTTGGTTCCCCCAAGCGTTTCTGAGATAAATGGTCCACAATGACACACAGACAGACATACGGATAACAAAGTGCGTAAGATCCTAGAAGCTTTCCGTTTTTTCCTTTTGACGTATGGAAATCTAAAAACCGTCTTTAAGTTTGAGGAGCCCTTAATTTCGTGTTAAACACGAATTTTAAGCGCCTCTAATTTTACCCTTTTCTTGGAATGCGGCGCTATTAAGAATATTAATTATCTGCGTAATTGCGAAACAGTTAGTTTGAGTTGGAACCATTTATCTTCGCTGCGTAAAACAGACTTGGCTGTCTATTATAAAGTCGCTAAAGACGAAATTTTCCAAAGGTGACATCAATCCAACAAAACCTGATGGAAGGCGATGATGTGGTCGACGATTTATATATAATGGTACAGAACCCTTGGTGTGTGAGTTCGACTCTCAGTTGGCCGATTTTTTAGTATTGTAGCCACCTAGCCAACATAAACTATACCTGATTAAAATGACTGTAAGGCACTTTAAAATGATTAGCTTAAAAGAAACACATAACAACTCTGACTTACTAATTCTCCATAAAATTATAAACGGTTCCATAGACGTGGCTAAATTATAACAGCCGCACGGGTCGATCTTCGAGGTTAAGCAACGCTCGCCGAGGTTGGTCTGTGGATGGGTGACCATCTTAACATAACGGGACTTCTCCGTGCCTCGGAAAGCACGTTAAACCGTTGGTCCCGGCGGTCATTTGGAGATCGTTGGCAGAAGCCAGGAAATCTGACACCAGTCTTGCCAAGAAGTACCGTGTTCCCCAGTTAATGGGTTGTGGAGGTCTGGTAGGCAGCCGCTTCACGTAAAATACTGGTATTGAGCTGAATCCGGCTTGTCCAGGAGCCGACCCCAATATAGTTGGGAAAAGGCTAGGCAGATGATGAGATGCACAATTAGTAAACTATTAAACTTCAGGCCCAGTCAACGTAGTAAGCGTCATCATCGTATCTTTGAGTTACCTACCCACTTTTAATAGCCCCCTGACACGTATGGCAAGGCAATATAATGAAAGCTGTTGGAGCTTTCATTATATTGCCTTGCCATAACTGTTGATAGATTACCCTATTGATATATTCTCGACTAGCTTATGCCCGCGACTTCGTTCGCGTGGAGTTCCATACAAAATGTTAACCCCTTTTTCACCACCTTAGGGGACGAATTTTCAGAAATCCTTTTTTAGCGGATGCCTACGTCATAATATCTACCAGCATGCCAAATTTCAGCCTGATCCGTTCAGTGGTTTGGGCTGTGCGTTGATAGATCACTATGTC
Source organism: Hecatera dysodea (assembly GCA_905332915.2). Taxonomy (NCBI): domain Eukaryota; kingdom Metazoa; phylum Arthropoda; class Insecta; order Lepidoptera; family Noctuidae; genus Hecatera; species Hecatera dysodea. The sequence continues at coordinate 3,751,967 of HG995314.1, forward strand.
AGTCAGTCAGTCCCTTTTGAGTTATATATTATATAAAAAAAAAGACGAGTTTCGCTTCATACCGGCGTTCCATACTTAAACAGTGCGAGAAGTGCACGTGTCTGTAGCTCAAATTGTTTCTTTTTTTTTTTTTTTGTGTTCTGGATTTAGGACTTTACCTACACTTTACTCATAGTATCCATGTCATGCATACCTGTTATTTGCATGGTTACTGAAATGCCGATTTTAAATCTATATCATTACTAATATTATAAAGAGGAAAGATTTGTATTTTTGTATGTAACGAATTAACTCAAAAACTATTGAACCGATTTCAAAAAATTTTTCACCATTAGAAAGCTACATTCACCCTGAGTAGCATAGGCTATATTTTATCCCCGTATTCCCACGGGAACGGGAATTACGCGGGTGAAAACGCGGTGCGCAGCTAGTATTATATAAATTGAATTGTCGTGACTGTACTGTTGGTGTGCTTATTCTAAATAAATAAAACGTTTGATAACACACAACCCAATAATCCCAACGAAATAATAGCACCAACATTTAATTGGTTTCTTAGTACGATAACAGTTATCAGTTGAAAACTTTACTCATTTGGGGTATTGCTTACTTAGAATCCATGTATTCTGTTTCAGAGGTACACACGATCAAACTCAAACTCAAACTCAAACCGTTTATTTCAATTAGGCCATTAACGGCACTTTTGAACGTCATCAATAAAAATTATCATAAATTAAGTGACTCTAGCGTCCATTCGCAAAGGTAGATTCTTATGGAGAAGAACGGACAAGAAACTCCATAGTTACTCTTTTCAAATCAATGTTTTACAATATTTGGTAATACAATAAATACTTCATATATGTGAGGACGATGCACCAAGTATACTAGTTATAGAACAAAGTATTACCAGCAGAGGTAAACTTCTTAATAACTCATGCCCATGGTACTCACATATTTACAAACATTGAAATAATAAAAAGAAAAGAAAAAAAAAGTACAAGACACAAAAAATGTACCTATTCATAAATATAATTCACTCATAAATCAACCAGTTTGATTTTGTCTACACCCTTGATTGCCCTATGGAGCAAGACCAGCATGTTTCCAAGCATTCTTATCCTGAATGTAATCTTCTAATTTGTAATATGCTTGTTTACAAAGGGTGGTTTTAATAAAAGTTTTAAATTTTCTTTCATTTAATTCTAATATGTTACAAGGTATTTTGTTGTAACATTTAACACAGTACCCCATAAAAGATGTATGTACTTTAGCTAATCTATAAAATGGTTGGTCTAATTTGTCTTTATTTCTAGTATTAAAATTGTGTCTATCACTAATTTTACTAAAAAGATGTCGATTTTTCCTTACATACATAATATTTTCATAAATGAATTGGCAAGGGACTGTCATAATATTGATCTTTTTAAAAATTTCTCTAAGAGAATCGCGGGGACGCAAATTATAAAGGGCCCTGACAGCTCTCTTTTGTAAAATAAATATGGATTCAATGTCAGCAGCCCGACCCCACAACAAAATACCGTATGACATAATGCTGTGAAAATAACTAAAGTAGACCAAACGTGCGGTTTCTACGTCTGTTAACTGTCTTATCTTTCTAACAGCATAAGCGGCTGAGCTTAGACGACCAGCAAGAGATTTTATATGAGGTCCCCATTGTAATTTATCATCTAAAGTAATTCCCAGGAAAACCGTCTCATTAATGATCTCCAGTTTTTCTCCATTCAATATAATGTCGCATTTTCTACTTTTAACATTTGGTAAAGTGAATTTAATACATTTGGTTTTCTTTTCATTTAGTACTAAGTTGTTTGCCGTAAACCAATTTTGGACCTGACTAACTGCGCTATTGACTTCGTCCAAATTTTGTGACCGTCGGTCTATTTTAAAAATTAATGAAGTGTCATCCGCAAATAATACCATGTTTGGCTGGTTTGGAATTAAATGGGGCAAATCATTAATATAAACTAAAAAAAGGAATGGACCCAATATTGAGCCTTGCGGAACGCCCATCGTCACTTTCGACCCTTGTGAGTTTACACCGTTTACCTGAACTTTAACCTGTCTGTCCGCCAAGTATGAACTAAGTAAATCAAGGGCTCTATTCCTAATCCCATAGTGCTCAAGTTTCAATAAAAGTGTCTCATGGTTAACGCAGTCGAACGCTTTCGAGAGGTCGCAGAATATTCCAATGGCGTCTTGCGACTCTTCCCAGGCGTTAAAGATGTTCTTTATTAGTGTGACACCGGCGTCTGTTGTACAACGCCCTTTGGTGAAACCATACTGTTGTTCATGAAAGATGGAATTTTCTTTAAAGTGACGTAACATCTGACTAAGCATTAGCTTTTCAAACACCTTACTGAGAACTGGCAGAATTGACACAGGCCTATAATTGTTAGGTTCTTGACAATCACCCGATTTGAACAACGGGACAACTTTACTGTGTTTCATGAGATCCGGAAATACTCCTTGGTCTACACTAGTATTAAATGTGACAGCTAAGTAGGGGGCAATGGTTTCAATGACAGACCTACAAACTTTTACAGATATACCCCAAAGATCTTCTGTTGGTTTAATTTTAAGATCTTTAAAAGCTTTTATAATGGCCTGGGGGTTTGTGTGTTGAAAGTTAAACTCCGATTGACATACCTTTACATTCTTTCGAAGTAAGGAAGCAGAGAGCGCGGGTGACGAGTTGAGAACTTCTGTTGTTTTAAGAGGTATATTAGCAAAGAAGTTTTCAAATTCTTGTGCTACCTCTTCATCCGAGTTTATTGGGCCATGTACAGTATTTAAATTAAATTTAGTTTCCCGCTGTTTTTTTCTACCTGTTTCATTATTTATTATTTTCCAAGTAGTTTTTATTTTGTCGTCTGCTGATTTTATTTTATTGCTAATATGTAGCGCTTTTGCAATTTTGCATACGCTTTTATATGTTTTTGAATATTTCGCAACATACTTATGAAAGCTTGTATTATTCATATGTTGCTTTAGGCCATACAGTTCATATAGCTTTTCCCTGCTTATCCGAATGCCTGGGGTTGCCCAATCGCTAAATAAGAACTTAGTGTAAATACTTTTGGACTTCATAGGAAAAGTGTCATTAAATTGCATGTTTAATATTGAAAAAAACTCGGCATAGAACTCATTGGGGTCGTCCATGTTATTAAAGTTATGAGCACCTAGTTTACTAGCCAAAGTAATATTAAGTTTCTCCAAATTTTTATCTGTTATTGGTCTAAATTTTATTTCAATTTTTTGTAAAGGTATGTAGGTGCAAAACGTTATTGTTTGTCCACTGTGATCAGATGGCAACTTATTTATAGTTTCTTTATGTAGGTAATCACAATTACAAAATATATTGTCAATACAGGTTGCAGTCGAAGCTGTCACACGGGATGCTTCATTAAAAACATTAGATAGATTAAATGATTTAAAAAGACCTAATAACCTGATACTGTTTGTATTTGTTTCCAATAAATTAATATTAAAGTCGCCACATATAATTATTGATTTACTGGTAGTACTAACTTTCTTTAACACTTCTTCCATTACAGAATCAAACACAGATAGATTCTGGTTACTTGGAGGTCTGTAGACGCATACCACAACATGCTTATCAAGCTCAACACAGGACAATTCAATGGTGTGTTCAACCGACAGTTTAACAATATCCTTTCTTTCTTTACATTTAATTGAAGTTTTAATTAAAATTAATGACCCACCATGTATCATGCGTTGTCGGCTGAAATAGCTACCTATCAAATAATTTTCATAATTAATGGAACTTACTTGGTGGTCTTTTAACCAATGTTCTGTTAAGCAAACTACATCAAACCTGGTATTTTCTAAAAACATTTCTATTTCTAGTAATTTGGAGGAGCAACCTTGAATGTTCTGATTAAATAATTTTAATGTGTATTGCCCTCCCTTAGGTTTTTTACAATGAACTAATTTGCCAGAAGATACCTTGTTATTATTTACTAATAATAACAGTTCGTTAATTGAAGGGGTAACCTCTGTTGTCTTGCAGTCTAGTTTAAATTAACAATATTATCCAGAGTGACCTCCTCAGCTACAATTGTGGAGTCTAAAATGCCTGAATGCGTTCTATCAGAAGGAGAATACTCTATCTGACTGGTAGTGGCCTCCACTAATGCTGACATTATAGATGGGTCCTCCTTCGTACAACACAAAGAATCACAATAATTAGTCACTATGTTGTTAGTGCAACTAGACAACACAGGCTTGTCACTTAACCTAATATTTGTTATATTAGCTATAACCTCGTTAATATTATATGCTATCAACATAGCAATCATATGCCTATATTTACCAGACAGGGATATAGTTCCCTGAGTTAATTTAAAACCACTAATAAACTTATTAGTATCAAAATACAATAATTTGTCACTATGACAACATGTCAACAAGTGAATAGTATTATTCAACTTTAAAATGTTATTATTTTGTTCGTCAGAAAAAGTATCAGAGTAAGGAAAAGCACACAACATTAGCTTTCCCAAATTTAACTTTAATAAGGATTCAACACCATCCATTATGTCCTTTTTGGTAATACCAGTACTATTTCCTAGCAGCAGAACCATTGAATAATAATTATCTAGATTTGAATGTATAATTCTATTAATCATTTGTTTAAAACTAATGTTATGATAAGTATTATTGGTAAAACTGTGGCTTAGGTAGTTGTGTAGTATTTTTCCAAAGCCGGAACCTAATTCATCACAAAAAAAAATGGTTTTATTTTCCTGAATATTGACATCTGTTTCTTCTGGAAGAGCTAAGACCGGTGCAGACATGTCAAGTTGGGGTTGGGGAGGCAGTGGATGGTTGACACAGCTGCATGAGTAGTTATTAGTCATAGACTCATATCTTTCAGCATTGTGCTTCACCAAGTCCAGTAGCTCCCCTGCCTCAAACAAGCGCTCACTTAGTTGTGTTTGTGATGTCTCATATTTTTCATATATGTTCTTGAGTAAATACTCCTTGTACAATAAATCATTTTGGAGACATTCAATTTCTATATTATAATTTTCCCTACATCTATCCAGTTCTTCAGTACAAGTATTTAATGAATTTGAGAGGCTGACTCGGTCTTTTCGCAATGAAATATTTAATTTGAGGAGATTCTGTTTTTTTATTGCTCTCCGAGACCGTTTGACTATTTTCTTAATTTTAATATATTTCTTTAATTTATTATGACTCATAACTAAGGGACACAATGGTATGGTATCATCACCTGTCAAATCTATAGTAATGGCTGGCTCACACACTGATTTTGACTGAAAACCTACCAACTCATCAAATAAAGTATTAGTGTTAACAAACTGTTCACTGACTGTGTTGGCTTCCACATTAGACAGTGCCTTATGGGCATTATATAATTCATTTTCCAGTTCAGAAACACGGTTTAAAGTGAGTTCAAATGTGTCACTGCACTTTTGAAAACTTGATACTTGCTGTTGGAGTTGAGTGTGTTGGTCGGCCAAGTCCATGTGCTGAATGTGTAACTCAGCCAGCTCATTCTTGAGGCATGTGTTTTTTTTAACCACATTTTGAATTTCCACCTCACCTTCTGTAATTTCCTGGAGCAACTTTTGATTTAGCGCTTTAGCATCTTTCAGTTCTTTCAAAGAAGCTCTTAGTTTTGCTTCCAGCTCCTTGATTGTGGCGCTGCGGGTCATCATATTGTTTGGTCAACTGGAATGTGTACAGTTATTCAGTTAAATAACAGTGGATGAAAAGTTTTTAGTATTAAAATAGGGAGGAGGTAGTAGGGGAAAAAACAATCAAAGTAATTTATTTAAAGGATAGCTTTAAAGTTAGATGAAGTCATTAGAACTACATGGAAAGAATTAAATGGGACAGTTAGATAAGAAAATATTACTATTAATAAACACTGCTTTTGTTATTTTTAGTTACTTATAATTTACACTGAGACTTATGTACTATAAGTAGATATACAAAGAATTTAAAACACATTACAGTTTAAATTAACAGTACCTAACATAGACCTAGTTTAGTGTATTTGTGCAGTAAAAATATGTAGTGTTCGTTGTCTGGGCGAATGTTTTCGTCGTCGATTTTGCTTCCACCAGTTGTCAAGCAAAAGGAGACATAAACCGTGCCAGTGTGTGAGGGACGTCGCTCAGAGGTCTGAGCAGTATTTCGTGATGTTTTGTAGTATGTAAATATTATCTACATTAACATAATTAAGACAAAATACTCCCCGGGTTCGTTGCTCTTTTTAAATCCGTCACCGTTGTTGCGTTGGTTTGACAGCTGGTCTCAGTTAACTTGTTTTAGGAAGTAATCGGGACAAAAACACTGCACATTTACTTGCAATGTAATATCAATACGTCGTTTTTACTATTATACACTAATTTAACTTAATTTAACACTTTTTACCAATTTTTAACATAATTAATTTTAGGAACCGTTTTTTTGACGACCGGCCACCAGTGTTGCCCGTACCAAAAAAAAAAGTAAGCCGAGCACTTATAAATTGGTCTTTACAGAGTCTTCTACAAACTGTACTTCGGCGAGCGTGCCCATAGCGAGAATACTTACACTAACTGAAGAAAAAAGAAAGATAAAAAATTAAGAAAAGAAAATAAAAGAGAAAAAAAAGAGAAAAAAAAAGAAAAGAATAAGAAGAGATAAAAGAAAAAGGAAGCAGAGAAGAGGGCAAAAGAGTATTCTATTCTAACTGGTATTAAATTGAGGAAATTTATGTAAATTTGCCAAATCTCATGCTGATATTTTTTAAAAAGTTGGAGATAAATGTGACTACATATCCTAGTAGACTCATTTATTCCTGAAATGATAACGTGCTCCCTATGTTTGGCTAGTAAAACCTTAGGATCGTCAAAAAACATAAGTCAACGTTCACATCAATAGCAAGTTTCATACAAGATTAACGAGTTTATGTCGAATCCTTCTAAGATTGAAGGATAGTACAGCAAGAACAATCATGTTTACCTACGCTATTCATATCTATACTAATATCTTAAAGAAAGATTCTTTTGTTTGTACCAAATAACCTCCAAAACTACTTTTTTATTACTATTGATAGGCACGCATTTGATCGCTATATCGCCTTATGGTAAGCGATGATGTGGTCGAAGATGAAGCACGCTTGTCTAGAAGTAACCTATTCACTCTTGACTTGAAGACTCCCAGGTTGTAGTTATCAGGAAACACAGACTCTGGCAGGGAATTCCACTCCTTAGCTGTACGCACAATGAATGTGTTCCTAAAACGTTCTGTGTGTGAGAGTGGGTCGTCCACTATGTAACGGTAGCGCATTGCTGTACTTCTTGTGGTCTAATGATGAGAATTAAACTATGCAATTATCAACTCGGCGTCGGTGCTCAATACTTTGGAACCTCGATTCGAAGGTCCTATCATTGCCGATGATCTTCTTCGCTCGATTCTCAATTGACTCAAAGCATCAAGCTGGCAGATTCGTCCCAAAGATGATAGCAATGCTCCATGCACGACCATACTGGACCGATTTTAACGATTGTTTCACCAATGGAAAGATACATTATCAGCTAGTAACATAGGCTATATTTTATCCCCGTATTCCCACGGGAACGTAAAACACTAATATCTTATTGAAGATTGTAGGACATTTAGTTTACGTTTGCATGCTTATACGAACCTCATACTTATAAGCATCTAAAAGTTTCAAAATATTGTTGAAGACAGACGTTTGGCACATACCATTGAAAACGTTATTGTTAAAGACGCATCATCTTCCTACCCTTATTCCATGTTAGGTACTTGGGATATGCTTGGGCTAGACGTCGGCTAAGGTGAGAGATGGAATACCGGGGTGGTTTTAGTCAGTAAGAGTCTGACAGACCCCTCCGCCCGCCCCAGGGTGGAGGACATCCATGAGGATTTCCCCCGTAAAGAAAAAAGGCGCAGTACATCTTTTTCTTCCCGCCTGTCCTGTAAACCGTCACTCTCTCACTGACTCTCTTTTCGTTAATACCTCTCACACAATCCATCCATCTTCTATTATGAAGGAATAACTTCCATAAACTTAACGCCAGGAATTTTCAAACAAAAATTAGGCACATGACACTGAAAAAGTTAGTTTCTAAAGATCCCGTCAAGTAGGCGCCATCAGGAGTTTGGAAACAAAAATTAACTAAATCTCAGCTCATTCTCGCCTAAAGCTAAAAGCATAAGAGTACTTCAGCAAGCCCCATTGAACGATTATTGGATAGCCTGTTCTAGATTTTGAAGACACTTCGAAAAGATACTTAGACCCAAATCACTTCAGTTGCGGTGTGGTTCAATTTATAAGCTTATTGCTAAAATAACAAATCCCTTATAGTACGAGCCTTTTTTTATAAAAAAAAGTCTATGATCAGCAGAGCAGATTCTAAATTCAAATTCTCTATAGAAATGTTGCAGCTAAATAGTTTTTTTTTTACTAATCAGAAGGGGTCAGTTTTTAATTTATATTGCTGTTTGTGTTAGTTTGTTTTAGGTTTTTGAACCTATGTATGGAAAAACGGAACCGTGAAGGTCCACTCGGCTGTCTCTCTGTCTGTCCGTATGTCACAGCCGATTTTTTCAGAATGCACTACAGCGATTTATTTGGGTACACATGCCACTGTGACCCAAATACTCACAAAAAACGAAAGTAAATATATTTTGAAATTGTGTTATTTTTCAGGGAAATATAATAATTATAATCAAATAAAATAAAAGTTTTTCCAAACTCTACCATGTGTCATAACAAACCAAAGGGTTCATTGTAACCCTTTGGTTACTTCTCAGAAGTCTCAAAAGCACTTTTTTAATGTTTTTTTAAAATATTCCATTCCAAATTTATTATAAGAAATAGATGAATCTACTGAACCTAGAATTTGGAAATAAAATACACAGATCTATAAATAATCTATAGATTAAAAAGAAACGGAGAAGGACAGAATTTAATGATTTTATATTAACATAAAAAAATATATATAATATCACGCGTTCGACTCGCACTTGGCTAGATTTTTTGCTACTGGAATTGCAATGAAATGCATGTCCAGATGATAATAGCTAATAGGCTTCCCTTCACCCTACCTACTTAGTTCACATGCAAACCTACATAAATGCCTCGGGCGTGGTGGGCCGTCGTTCCTGGCTTTCAATTCTAGATCTTTGACAGTCGTATGTAATTAAAAGCCAAGAAATGTGACACCAGTCTTGCTAAGGGGCATCGCGTTAACCAGTTACTGGGTTAGCATAGCATAATCAGCCTTTTATTCTTCCCACTGCTGGGACACAGGCTTCCTCTCTAGGAGAGGGAATGGGCCGTAATTCACCACGCGGGCCCAGTTCGGTTTGGTGAATATCACATGTCTTCGAATTTTTTTCACGATGAAATTTCCTTTACCCTGTTTTCCTTCGCCACTGTGAGAGCAGTGGTGATGAAATTAATTACACAAAGTAATGCACCTGGCTGAGTTTGAACCCGCGACCTACAATTCGTAAGTCGGGGTCACCCCTGCTCTCCCTCGGCCACCACTGCTGTCAATTACAAAAACTCAGCTGTATCCGGTTATACTAGAAGCCCCCAACATGGTTGGAAAAAGGCTAGGCAGATTGAAATATATCAATCATCATAAAATGAAGACATTATACCTCATCTATAGAGCTCGTGGCTAAACTATAACAGCCATCGTCTTCAAGGTTAAGCAATGCTTGCCGAGGTTGGTCTGTGGATGGGTCCACATAACGACCATCCAACGTAACGAGACTTCTCCGTGCCTCGGAAAGCACTTTAAGCAGTTGGTTCCGGCTGTCCTTTGGAGATCGTTGGCAGTCGTTACGGATTATCAGAAGCCAGAAAATCTGACACCAGTCTTGCCAAGAAGTACCGTGTTCCCCAGTTAATGGGTTGAGGAGGTCTCAGCTGAACCCGGGTCAGTCTGGAAGCCGACCCAATATAGTTGGGAAAGGCAGATGACGATTATACCTCATTTATACTAATATTATAAAGAGGAAAGATTTGTTTGTTGCAGAGTTGTAAGTAAGTACATAACAACTTAAGGGTCACTTCTAGTTGACACTTTAGATAGATCGGAACTGCTCGAGGCATCATCATTGAGATGTCCGCAACATTTAATTGTGTACACCATATCATCTATATGTACATATATACTAATATTAATTTTTTTACCAATGTAATGCCACATTGTCAACGATTAACATAGGCTATATTTTATCCCCATATTCCCATAGGAACGGAAACTACGCAGGTGAAACCGCGCAGCGTCGCTATCTATACTAATAATAAATCTGTAGAGAGGTCAATTCTGTACAAGGAATATATTTTCAAAATAACTATCAGGGGGTGATTAGTGATCGATACTGGTGCCAAAAATGCAATCAGTAAAATTTTTGTCTGTCTGTCTGTCTTTCTGTCTGTCTGTCTGTCTGTCTGTCTGTATGTTCTTTATAGAAACAAAAACTGCTCGACCGATTTTAACGAAACTTGGTGCAATTATTCTTCATACTCCTGGGCAGGTTATAGTATACTTTTCATCACGCTACAATCAATAGGAGCAGAGCAGTGAAGGAAAATGTTGGGAAAACGGAAGAAGTTACTCCATTTTTTAAGCTTCCGTCGCGTGTGTAGCCTTAATGGTTAAAGTTACATAGAAATCATGTATTACGGAAATGTTCTACATAAAATTATCTAAAAAATATTACGAAACAGCATGTCTATCTTTTGTCAATTTTAAACCGATCGGGCTGAGAGTTTCAAAATCGGGGGTAAAGTAACTATTCCACGCGGACGAAGTGGTGTATTCCCGTTCGTCCCCTCGACTTCGTCCCCCGACGGGGACGAACGGGAATTCGTTATTTATTTTCCCGATGGTCCCTCTAAATTTTTTGGGGGACGAACGGGAATAATTTATTAATTCTTTTTCTTTAGGGGTATTGCCCCCACCAAATAATATAATACTGGTGGTTTTAATTTAAACTTAGGATACGTTTTATAATTTATAAAAAAATAGAGAAGAATTTTGTAAAATAATGATTAAATCTAAAGAAGTAACTAATTTAAAAGTAAACTACGAAACAACGAATAAACATATTTCTGCACAAATCTTTTTAGTGGGACGAATGGCACTAATCGAAGAACATATTCCCACTCGTCCCCTCTTGAATTAGGATTGGGACGATCGGGAACAAATTAAACATTATTTTTGTAAATTCCCGTTCGTCCCCGTCGGGGGACGAAGTCGAGGGGACGAACGGGAATACACCGGACGAAGTCGCTGGCAGAAGCTAGTCTTCAATAAAACTCAAATTACAAACGTACTTTTGAACAAGACTTGAAAGCAAATACAAAAATAATTGAGCGAATATCGTAACGAATATTTGTATATCATTCTCAAAAAGCGATGAAAATTACATGAAAATGTTTTCTTTCAGTTAAAAAGCGAGCGATTGAATGGGCCCCGATAAATGGCGCTTGGCAATTGTTTCAATATAACGGCATCCGAACCAACTCTCTGGAGTACTATTGAGATTATTGTGGTACAAGTTGGAGGTGATAGCGATAAAATTATTGTTGACTAGCTTCTGCCAGCAAAAATGTAGTGTACGGTTTTGATACCAGTGAAAGAAAGCGTGGAGCGTTTATGTAATCTTTACTCTTTTTGGACAAAACGCTCCACGCTTTCTTTCATAATAAATACTAGCTTCTGCCAGCGACTTCGTCCGCGTGGAATAGTTACTTTACCCCTGATTTTGAAACTCTCAGCCCGATCGGTTTAAAATTGACAAAGTTTCATACAAACGTTCATCCCCTATTTTATCCCCTTGGGGGTAGAATTAATCAAAATCCTTTCTTAGCGGATGCCTACGTCATAACATCTACCTGCATGCCAAATTTCAGCCCGATCCGTTCAGTGGTTGGGCTGTGCAAAGCTTAAAAAATGGAGTAACTTCTCCCGTTTTCCCAACATTTTCCTTCACTGCTCTGCTCCTATTGATTGTAGCGTGATGAAAAGTATACTATAACCTGCCCAGGAGTATGAAGAATAATTGCACCAAGTTTCGTTAAAATCGGTCGAGTAGTTTTTGTTTCTATAAAGAACATACAGACAGACAGACAGACAGACAGACAGACAGACAAAAATTCTACTGATTGCATTTTTGGCACCAGTATCGATCACTAATCACCCCCTGATAGTTATTTTGAAAATATATTCCCTGTACAGAATTGACCTCTCTACAGATTTATTATAAGTACTAGCTTCTGCCAGCGACTTCGTCCGCGTGGAATAGTTACTTTACCCCTGATTTTGAAACTCTCAGCCCAGAGTATTATAAACGTAAGAGTAAACAAATATAATCAGCAAGCTCCGAACTGCTAAGCTATCGGGAGTTACACGTGCTATTGTGAGTCAACCATAAAAGATAGACATATGCTGTTGAGGGATATTTTTTAGATAATTTTATGTAGAACATTTCCGTCATACATGATTTCTATGTAACTTTAACCATTAAGGCTACACACGCGACGGAAGCTTAAAAAATGGAGTAACTTATCCCGTTTTCCCAACATTTCCCTTCACTGCTCTGCTCCTATTGATTGTAGCGTGATGAAAAGTATACTATAACCTGCCCAGGAGTATGAAGAATAATTGCACCAAGTTTCGTTAAAATCGGTCGAGTAGTTTTTGTTTCTATAAAGAACATACAGACAGACAGACAGACAGACAGACAGACAGACAAAAATTTTACTGATTGCATTTTTGGCACCAGTATCGATCACTAATCACCCCCTGATAGTTATTTTGAAAATATATTCCCTGTACAGAATTGACCTCTCTACAGATTTATTATAAGTATAGATAGATAGAAGATTTGGTGTTTTTGAGAACACGAAGAAACAAAAACTTTAATCGAAAACTTTTTTCCAAATTTGAACTAGAACGGACATTTTTATTTTATTCAGACTTATCTAGGAAGGAATATTTATAAGCTACTCAAAAGTGGATCCCACTATCTAATGTGATCTCTATCTATCACTCAAAGGTTTGCTGAGAGAAATTTCAACTTTTTAAAGCTCAAATCGATACCTACTATATTGATATCAATCGATACATAACGCTGGAGAGTTTGTTTGTTTGTTTGAATGCGCGAATCTCGGGAACTACCAATCCGATTTAAATAAATATTTCAGTCTTAGATAGCCCGTTTATCGATGAAGACTATTGGTTATATCTTATCACGCTAAGACCAATAGAAGCGGAGTAGTCATTAAAAATGTTACACAAACGAAGTTGCGCACATCAGCTAGTAATTTACTGTCTTTTAATTAATTTAATTAACTGTCTACGTTTGACGTTACTACTATAAAAAAAAAATCTGTTTCCAATACCGCTGACCGCTCACAACTTACACCCCATCCGCAAATACATAACAAAGATCAAAGAAAACATTAAGACTCATGTTTTATGTGCTTTTTATGTTACCCCGCGCGCCGCGTAGATTATTTTGATAAATAATGACTTATGCGATATTTTGTATATGACGGCGTGGCTGAGAAGATGAGTATGGTGGGCATAAATTGTATTATTGTGGGCGAGTTCCGGTTTCTTTAGATAACCGGGTTTTTGTAGTGTAGCCGTGTAGGTTTCTGGAATAGTTTGCTTTTGAGATCAAGGTTAGATTATGGATTTTTACCTAGAAATTACCAGTGTTATTTGGTCAGTTTAGAATTTGAATAGGGTATTTTACTGAAAAACGAATTAGTCCGTCTGATAGATTGCCAAAAAATATTGTACACGATTTTGTTTCTTTTTTCACGGAAACAAAAAATGAAGACTATACAGTGCGTTGAAAATACGCATGACGTCACTACGTGCTAAAAATTTTATCAGCCACGTGACTTCATCAGCCCCCTCTCTTGAACTTTGATTTATCTTTATATTTCTTCTTACAATTAGAAATGACAAAAAATACGTGTCCTATATTTTTTGAAAATCCAACGGGCGGACTAAATAGAATTATGATTTTTATACGTAGTTTAATACCCAATTTTGAATATACATATGTCTTGAACTTTAAAAGGTAAACAGTTGGTATTTTCATTGACTGTGCATTTCTATTGCCACTATTAATCCAGCCTTTCCCCACCGATTTTAGAAATAGCTTCCGTTCTAACTGGATGAAATGAATTCAATTAGAACCAGTATTTGACGATGAGTTTGTTAAACCAGACGTGGATAATAAATATTGCTATATTTTGAATACACATATGTCTTGAACTTTAAAAGGTAAACAGTTGGTATTTTCATTGACTGTGCATTTCTATTGCCACTATTAATCCAGCCTTTCCCCACCGATTTTAGAAATAGCTTCCGTTCTAACTGGATGAAATGAATTCAATTAGAACCAGTATTTGACGATGAGTTTGTTAAACCAGACGTGGATAATAAATATTGCGATATTTATAAAACCTCATTAAGGCGGTACCCTGACCAAGTAACCTTGAGCATTCGTTCCCTCTTTGCCGCACTCGCAAGATTCGTAGCGATTACGCTCAGATTTCATAGTAAAATCTATATAAAATCAAATTTTCGAGTTAAATAAAAAATAAAACTAGCAAAATGTTTATTATTAAATTACCTATCCATTACTTTAAGTAGCAAACCAAAATAACGGTTACTTTACGAGGAGATGCAAGTTAAAAATAATTATTTCTCATTTCTGTCGTTTCGTTGCGACTCTATAATTAAACATTACGCCTTAAAAATAAAAAAATAAAACTACCATTTTGGAGTCAAGATTTTGTAGAAATTTAATGTATTTTTTATTTGTTGATATTTCAAATGGATAATGAGAAGATGGCTCCTAAAAACTACACAAAAAACGGCTACCGCTGCGTTTTGCTCGGGGACGCGCCCACTGGCCACTAGCTAATATGTTATTTAGTAGCATATCCATCTAACACTGGTGGCGCCGTAAATACTTTTGACGTGTCGAAAGCTGACGCGATGAGTGACGTCACACCATCAGTATATCGTAGAACGCTGTGTAATTACATCATGCTCCTGTTTATAAATAAGATTAGATGAAAATGAACACATTTTATATGAAGCTCCACTGGCTGTACGGTCGCAAATTATTTTTGATAACAGAATAAAAACAATATGGAATATGTTTGTTGAAAATCAGCGTCAGGCATCTTTTATTGGGCAATTAATAATAAGATAAGACGAAAATCACGTTCTTTGTGTAATTAATTCCATCACCACTGCTCTCGAAACGGTGAAGGAAAACATCGTAAGGAAACCGGCATATCCTAGAACCAAAAATTCGAAGACATTTGACATTCACCAACCCGCACTGGGCCCGCGTGGTGGATTAGGGCCCATTCCCTCTCCTAGAGAGGAGGCCTGTGTCCCAGCAGTGGGAACGTTAAAAGGCTGATTATGCTATGAATTTTAAATACAACGGCTGTCTGCTGCACCACCCACCACGCTGCAGCGTTGCTTAACCTTGAAGCCACGAGACATGAGTTCTTCTAAATCTAGAACTCGTGGAGGCGCCGCCGTCAAGACTTTTATCGTGTCCATAGCTGACGCGACGAGTGACGTCACAATATCGTAGAACGCTGTGTAATTAAATCATGCTCCTGTTTATAAATAAGGTTAGAAGAAAATCACGTTCTGAGTTAAAATATATGCATAGCCAGGCCTAAAGGTACCTACAGATGAATTTTCAGTGTGAGAATTTAGGCTAAGTTATGCTTCCTTTCCATCTGCAGTGCTATTCTGCAAGTCTCTCACTGAGAGCTGTCAAGTAACTGAATTTGTTCGAAAGAGTCACCGCGGCCCTGGAACGCAAAGGGCATTAGGAGGAACACGGGTGGATTTTAGTCAGTAAAAGTCTGACGCTCTCTTCCGTTCCGCCCAGAGCGGGAGAAGTCATTTGATAATTACCCATCCTTTGAGCTGCCAATCCATGTATCGTACACTGTCAAAAATAAATGACAGTTCAATCTACCTGTGTTTATTGTTTTAATGGTGAAATATCAACAGCATTAACTGGCTGATATTAAGGCTGACAGCTAATTTCATCTTTTCCATCAAAGTTTTCAAATACAAAAGTCATTTATTCAAAAAGGCTTAGTGCCAGCTCTTTTTGAACGTCAAAGTGCTTTATAAAGACAGTCTTCCAAAACATCAGTCCGTATAAGTAGTTTTCGCCCGGGCTGGGGGCCTTAAATTTATTTGAGATCACTGCAGGGCCCCAAGTCTGCTATTTTTATAAATTTGTCATTCCAACACGATCCCATTGTCATTTTCCTAAAACTTCGTAATCTGTTAAATTCATAATGGTCGATTATTGGTCGGTCAATGGTCTAGTAATACTTTGCGATAACCGAGCTATTAAAAGCAACGACTGCACAATGACGGTCTATACTAATGGTAGGTCACTGATCAAAGGAACTTTCAACATTTTAGCAGATTACCGCATACGTCTTTCATTCATTTGTCATTATCTAAGAGATTACCATTCTATGCCATTTCTTTCAATGGAAGGTCAGTGGTTGACCATTGGAAAGTCATAGTGACGCTTTTATATTAGTAGATTACCAAACTTGTAAAAAACAACCATTATGAAATCAATGATAGACCATTCTGCAGTGGCGTGCAGTGGTTCGAGTTAGGGTAGCCCAGAAAATAATGTCCAAAAAAAAAACACACCACATTATTCAGGGTTGAAATTTGGTGTCTTTTTTTTTGTTTTTTTTTTTTTTTAAATAGGCAATTAAAAAAAAATTAAAAAATCGAATTTCATTAAAAATCAACCCTGAATAATGTGGTTATTTTTTAAAATTTATTTGGGCATTTTCTCTGGCCTACCCTAACTCGAACCACTGCATGCCACTGCCATTCTGACACTATTGGAATAGCAGACTTGAGGCCCAGGTTGTTCCGATAAAGCAGTAACCAACTCTTGCGTAAAAAAAAATAAACAAGCCCGCTCGTCACCTCTTCCTAGTGGTTAAGCTGAGCTTGTTAAGCCTGGGCCTGTGCTTTTTTACACGACTGCCCAAAAAATGAGTGTTATGTTTTCAGGGTTCATGTATGTATGTTTGTTTGTGAGTTTCTTTTTTCCACCATAATTTCAAAACGACGTAACCGATATCAAAGTTTCTGGTATCGTTAGAAGCGTTTAGCTAGGTATCGCGGGTAACATAGGCTAGTGAATATTAAAAAAAGGGGGAGCCATGGCTCATAAATAAAAACGAAAAAAATATGTCTTCATGAAAATTAAACTACGTAAACTGTCATGGTCTAAAGCTTGCTTAGTACTTAGAAAAAATGGTATGAAATAAAAACAAATATTTAAAAAAAATATCACGCCTTCCATGTCAACGGGGGACGGTTCCTTAGAATAGTTCTTTACATGTCCCCTGACTGCAATAAAAATATTGTTAACTTTTTAGTTAACTTTTTGACATGGCAGGCGTTTTTTTTAAATTTATTTTCTAGTTTTTTACAGAACCTTACTTTAAAAAAGACTAGCAGCGCCCCGCAGTTTCACTTGCGTTGTTCCCGTTCCCGTGGTAATACGGGGATAAAATATAGCCTATGACTCTCCATAATAACGTAGCTTTCTACTGGTGAAATAATATTGAAAATCGGTTCAGTAGATCCAGAGATTACCCCTTACAACTTCACAAACTGACAACCTCACAAACGTTACCTCTTTATAATATTAGTATAGCCGTATAGATGAATTGAAATAAAACATCGAACATTATATATACTGGAAAAGACTAAAAATGCACTCGACTGGGATCTATAGTTTCGTTGTTAAATACTTTTTGTGTTTTTTTTTTTTGTCTACAAGTCGGTTATATTTAAATATCATATTTACCTTTTATTTTAAAACCACTCATTTGTTTCATCTATTTTGTACGCTGTACTTTCTTTTGTTTTCGAGCAAAACCTATTACAAGAATAAATAAATTTACTTATGAATGAGAAAGAATTTCAGACATAAAAAATACTAAAACTTTTAGAATATAGATGGCAAACTCAACATTATTGTGCCAGAACTTAGTACACTGTTAATTAGTAGTGTCTTTGAGTTTCGCTACTTAAAAATATCAAAGGCTCTAGGCAGAATGCTATTCCACTAATGATTGTGATTGTCGAAATGCCAAAATATAAGGATTTCATGGAATACGTAATATTTCGATAGGCTTTTGTCAATCCTACACATTTTCGCCAAGCTACGCTATCAGAATTTCGACTGTCGATAGTCTAGTAGATAGCCCAGGACAAAGCATAAAAAAATAATGTTTGATAAAATTAATCACAAGAACAGTATTACTTGAAAAATTTTTACTAAAGACTAGTATCACATGCCATAATTCCAGTTCTACACAAAACCTCATGAAAATAACCACAGATAACCCAAAAATACCACAAACTACATTACAAGACTTCCTGCCCACACTACTATGATTGCGTACGCCTGTACGACATAAACTACGCGACTGCAATAAAATCATAATGTCTGCTATTTATTTGTCCGGGTTGAACGCACGGTTCAGATCGACTGAAATAGAATGGTGCCACTGTCGAGGTGACGTGAGAAGTGCAGTTCAACCCAAAACGTAAAATGGGTTCCATAGTTAGTACATATATCACCAATGTCCGATTTGAAATAAATTAAATCATGATTTATGTAATATTATGGCTAGAAAATATCGTTGTACCCCCCACGCCAAGCCACAAGTATACCGTATTGTTTGTCACATATTTGTGACGTTGGCGTACAGGGTACTTTCGAGTGATTTCGATATATGTGACACTGACATCCAAAAGGTTTTAAAATAGAAGTCCTATGTAAAAGAATTAAATGCAAAGGCCCATAGCCATGTCAAACCTTCATAAAAATATTGACATTTTGGTAGAAATTATCATTCGAGAAAATTTAGTGCCGATGAGTTTCAAGTCTCAATGTTTCAGTCAGGAAAATTAATTGTTTATCAGCCTAGGCTGAATGTCACAAATAGGACAAGGTTTATTAAGTAAGGGTCTATTATAAAAGTTATGGAAATTATTTTCAAAAGCTATAATAACTGCAAAAACTTTTCATATAGGTCCTAATATAGGTTCTGCCCGCAGCTTCGTTCCCGTCAATGTTAGAAAAATATGTAAGTGTGCCAAATTTGAATCCTAAAATTGCTAATCCGTTCAGTGGTTTTGGCATGAAATATTAAAATGTAATCGAAGTAAAATGTAGGATGGGATCTTTTAACTTATATCTAGGATTTCACTGGGGAAGTTCGACATCTCAAACCGATACGATTCCAGCATCATTGACCTTCTGTCCTCACTTGCGCTGTGCCTTTGCCTATATTTAACGCGTGCTATGAATATTGTGCTCTCAATTCATCATGCGATCGGCTCCAATTGATCAGCTGGAGTGAATATTATAATTAGAAGACGAGATTTATATCGAACTGAACTATGTACATATATGTATGACGTGGTCAGCGACGGCGGAGCGATAGCCATCACCATCTTGGTTCGGTGGTAAAGGGTCCATTTCGCAGGTGTCGTTGAATAATAACAAGATGTGTAAATGTAAACTCACTTTTTAATTAAATAAACTTAAATGGGCAATATAGGGTAATAATAATTTTAACTAGGCAAACCGATAGTTTCGTTTTGGAGAAGTGACTTGGTGCGCGTCTCGAAGCGAAGTGCCCGTTCGACAATCCCCACTTTCCAAAACGACACTGTCCACGTGCCGCCATTACAAAATGACGTCACGGCCCCACTATTACATTAATCAATTGAGCAACTTTTAATAAAACAATATCGTTATCCACGAC
Organism: Hecatera dysodea; assembly: GCA_905332915.2. Taxonomy (NCBI): domain Eukaryota; kingdom Metazoa; phylum Arthropoda; class Insecta; order Lepidoptera; family Noctuidae; genus Hecatera; species Hecatera dysodea. The sequence continues at coordinate 3,771,903 of HG995314.1, forward strand.
ATGTAGGTATATCAATCACCACGCATGTGTTCTTTGAGGAATGGCAGAAGCGTATGGCACATTATACATACGTAAATTTTACTGGACGAGAAATTTAGGCAAGTGTAGTTGTCTAGTCGATCTAGGCTTAGTTACATTTGGTAACTGGTTGCCGTTGTTTGTTGCTGATTACTGATTGGGTGACGTTCCCAACTATTTGGGACTCTCGTTGAAGAGATTCACTGTTTGTGATATATATTTTAGTTGATTTCATGCTTTGGTGGGTGCATTTGTAACGGCATTGAATCATGGCGGACCTCGGCAGTAGGTTTAGTCGTAGTTTCAGAAGGAGTTTGTCCGCTATAAGGAGCGCTAAGTAATGGGCGTCGGGAAACGCAGGACGATTCCCGGCTACCGTAGGCGCGGGCCTGCGGATGGCGAGCTATGGGTGGCTCGACGTCTGATAGGAACCAAGCCCGGGTCGTGTTCCACGCGCGCCTCAAAGAGCTGTCAGCAAAGAAGACGGGGCCCCATAGTGTCAGTAGTCATAGTGCGGAATTTGTTCGAAAGAGTCACCGCGGCCCTGGAACACAAAGGGCACAATTTAAGAAGGATCACGGGTGGGTTTTATTCAGTAAGAGTCTGACACTCCCTTCCGCTTCGCTCAGGGCGGGAGAAGTCATTTGATGATTTCCCATCCAGAAAAAAAAGGAGAACCTAATAATACCTGATATGCCATTACATGGATATAATACTAGTTGTTATAAGCGTTAATCCATCGTCTCAAGTCGATTTCCATCAGGAATTTCCCCGTAGCGTTTGAACCCAGTTTATCACTGAAAGCCCGCTTTGTCAGTGAACTTTAGCTGTCCAGGTATAGGATTATTAAAGCATGGGAATCATTACATGATTGCTCCTCCCACTTTGAATGGAGCGGAAAATAGTGTCAGACTCTTACTATCTAAAACTTATCGGTATTACTTCAACTGAGTCTGTGTTTCCTGATAACTGCAACCTGGGAGTCTATAAATCAAGAGTGAATAGGTTACTTTTAAGCAAGCGTGCTTTATCTTCGACCACATAATCGCTTACCATCAGAGGTGAGATAGTGGTCAAATTAAAATGCTCTTGAATCGCGGTATGTTTTTCGAGCCATCCCACAACCCTATCAGGATAATAAGTGTATCTCTACATAACCCCTCGGAGAATACTGGCAACATGTTATAGCATATCATAGATTTTTCGCGAAGAAATTCGTTTTCGCGAAGTCTGAAAATTAAGCATATTATATACTATATGTATTTCTTATATACGTATACTAATATGATAAAGACGAAAGATTTTTTTGTTTTGTTTGCACTGAATAAACTCCGATACTACTGGACCGATTTTAACATTTTTTTCACCAATGGAAAGATACATTATCAGCGAGTAAAATAGGGTTATTTTATCTCCGTATTACCACGGGAACAGGAACGACACGGGTGAAACCTCGGAGCCCTGCTGCTAATGGAGCAACACGCTAATACAAACAATACGTCAATATTACACGGACACACGAGTAGAATACGAAATTAAGACGTATGAAAATATAACAATGTTTTCCATCAAAAGAAATAAGAATGTTTAATTTGGCTTAGTGGGAATAAGATGTGATCGTATTTGAGTTAAAAAAAGAACATGTGATTTTGTCACAAATATTTGGCAGGTTCTAGTTCTAAGGTGATTAGCATACTCAGCCTTTTAATGTTTCCGCTGCTGGGACACAGGCCTCCTCTCTAGGAGAGGGAATGGGCCGTAATCCACCACGCGGGCCCAGTGCGGGTTGGTGAATGTCACATGTCTTCGAAGTTTTGGTTCTAGGACATGCCGGTTTCCTCACGATGTTTTCCTTCACCGTTTTGAGAGCAGTGGTGATGAAATGAATTACTTACACAAAGTAATGCGCGTGGCTGGGTTTGAACACGCAAAATACAATTCGTAAGTGGGGGCCGTCACCACTCGGCCACCACAAGTGCTCTCTCTAAGGTGATTAGCATTGTTTAGTATAGTTAGTTTAATTTTTTGTTATTACAATCGAACGACTAAATACTTTTTGACACGAATTTCAGTCGTATATGAAAGGGCCCGAGCTCATTGAGCCTAATTCTTGAATTGAGACCTTTTAACATCTTATAAAATAATTAAAATATAGTTAATATTTTACATCTAGCCTGAACTGAATTACTCCCCTCTCAGTCCCTCATATCTCTCTCCATTCCTTCCATCTTTACCGATTCTGTGCCACTTCTTGGTAATTCCTATCCAACACTAGGATGTCTTTGATAGGAATTACCAAGAAGCCTTCCCGCCATGTTAAAGAGTTTGTTTCGAAAGAGTGAACGCGGTCTTGGAACGCAAAGGGCATCAGGAGGAACACGGGTGGGTTTTATTCAGTAAGAGTCTGACACTCCCTTCCGCTCCGCCCAGAGCGGGAGAAGACATTTCATGATTTGTCATCCTTAAAAAAAAGCATTGGAAACGCTTAAATCCCATGAACTCCACGACCTCATTCCACCGGCCCCCTTCTACCATAGGACATCTAGACGCACAGTAAGTTACCATCCCTACCTTGTTGCTATTCCATCAATTCGCACTAAGCGTTTCCAATCGTCTTTTATAATACGCACAGCAAAGGAGTGGAACTCTCTGCCTGCGTCTGTGTTTCCGAACACATTCAACCCTGATCTCTTCCAAGTTAGAGTGAACAGGCTACTTTGTCTCTAAATTTGAAAATGAAAACAATATATCTAGTTTTAATTTCCGCGAATATTAGTGGGTTGCAGGTATGCACCTCCCTCCCGCCCGCTATATTATGCACATGCGAGATTACTGGGCAAATGCAAGGATTTTAAGCACATGCAGGAAGGCAATGCAAAACCCAACACCATTACCGACACGTGTTTCGCCTCTCCACGAGGCATCCTCAGGGGACGTGTTGACTCGCTGACCGTTGAGTTGCGACTGAGCATTTAGTTTTTTTTTTTTTTTTTTTGAATGGACCACTCGCAGTTCAGCACACTAAGGCTGGTTACTGCTCAACCGGACAATCCTGTGGTGGCCTCAAATGAATTTAAGGCCCCCAGCCAGGGCTTAAAACTACTTACAAACTAAATGACCGCTCGCTAAGGGCATCCCCTGTGGGACACGGGCCTCGGCTTAGCGGGGTCATTGAGGGAGGGCAGCAAGGGACAGGCTGGGTCAGATTGATATTATTTAGGGGATTTAACGCTAATGGCTCAGCAGCGCGGGCTGGCTCGTTAGGCAAAAGTCGGGGAGGGTTTTGACGGGGGCGTCGCGATGGACCTCGTCGACGAGGTCGGTATACGGAACGCGGTCTGTGTTTGTTTTTCTTAAGAGTGCTGGTTTCCCTACTACTCTCTTGGGTCAGGGTGATGGGGTCATCGGGCTCAACAAGGGTATGCCGCGGTCGGCGGATCTTGCTGATCTGGGAGGGCGTGTATCGGGTGGCCGATACGATAAGAGGGTTCTGGTGCTTTTCAGCGGACTCTATGAAACGCTTTGAAAAACGCTTCATGAACTGTTTGATGGTGGGGATACGGAGGTCGACATGGAGACGCTCATTTCTAACGTACCACGGGGCTCCCGTAGCCTTTCGGAGAAACCGGTTTTGGATAACCTGCAACCTATGGATCTGGCGGGGCTTAGCGTGTGCGAAGGCTACACACGCATAAGTCATTATCGGGCGTATGCACGTGGTGAAAATGCGTAGTTTGCATTTCAGGGATAGCTTGCTGCGAGCGTTCAGCATGTAATGAAGCCTACCGAGAGCGAAAGCGGCACGATTGCGCACCGTCTTTATGTGCTCTCTGAAAGTAAGCTTTTGATCGAGGATCACACCTAGATATTTAGCTTGCTCTACCCAGGGGATCGGCTTGCCAAATAACGTGATCGGACTGGGACGGGGGGGGAAGAGACGGGTTTGGGGCTTGTAAAACAAGATCGCCTGACTCTTCTCTGGGTTGACTTCCACTCTCCATTTCCGGAACCAAGCGCCTAGTGCGTTTGCGGATCTCTGGAGGTGGCCGGCTATTGCCTTCTCGCTATTGCCGGAGCAATATATCGCCGTGTCGTCAGCGAACAGAGCTAGCTGTGTCTTAGTGCTAGTGGGAATATCGCTAGTAAATAGCGAGAACACTAGGGGGGAGAGGACACCGCCTTGGGGTACTCCGGCGCGAATGGGATGAGGGGACGAAAGTGCACCTTCGATTCGGTACTGAAAGGTACGGTTCGACAAATAGTCTCGTAAGATGAGCACGAGTCGGTCCGGCACACCGAGCTGGTATAGCTTGTATATCAGCCCGTTGTGCCAGACCTTGTCGAAAGCTTTCGCTATATCGAAGAACAGGGCTCCCGTAACGAGACCGCGCTGGTATTTGGCGCTGATATGTTCAACGATACGGTAGACCTGTTGTACGCAAGAGTGGTTTGATCTAAAACCAAACTGCTCATTGGGGAGGAGGCTCTTAGCTTCGACGAAGTCCTTGAGACGCTTATGAATAAGCCTCTCGTAGACCTTACCTAGGACTTTGAGCAGACTGATGGGACGATAGCTGGACGGGGAGGATTTGGGTTTTCCAGGTTTTGGGATACCGATAACGGTAGCCTCTTTCCACGTCTGTGGGAACATGTTGTTGGACAGAGCGCCGTTGAAGATGGCGGTCATCACCATGATCAGAGTAGCCGGGAAGAGACGAACCACTTTATTGGTGATACCATCGGAGCCCGGGGCTTTCCTGAGTTTGAGACGCCCGATGATCTCCTTCACCTCATCGGGAGTGATGGGGGGGAGGGGATCATCAGGGTCCTCTACTGGTGGGAGGGAGGCTCTACGTTCGACTTCGGCATTCACCATATCGAGATGAGCCTTGTCTACTGGTTGGGAGCTGGGAGAGCATTGGGACTCTAGACTGTCGGCCAGGCATTCGGCTTTGTCCTCGTCGTCGAAGGCGGCGGTGTTGTCGGGACGCGTGAGCGGAGGCATCGAGGCAACCTCAGAGGCGCGTAGTTTCCTCTGAAGTTCCCAGAATGCCTGATGGGTAGGTTCGAGGTCGCCCAACATCTTATCCCAGCGACTTTCACGCAGTTCAGCGATGCTGTTACTTACTTTACGCTGTAAGTAGCGCATGTGAACCTTGTTGGCTTCGCAGGGAAAGGCGCTGTAGGCACGGACTGCCGCGTTCTTTTCAGTCACGAGCTCACGCACCTCGTCCGGGAGTTTCCAGTGGTGATCGCTCACCACCGGAGACTCCTTAGAACATTCGTTCAGGACGGATTGCACGTGATCCGTGAGTGAATTGATCGCGGCTGTCGTGTCTGCGACAGACTCGATTAGGTCGGGGATTTGGTCTAGATGAGGCGACGTGGTGACTTTCAGCTTTTCGCTTACTTGACGCCAGTCAGTGGTCATTCTGGTGGGAGGGGATTGGGTGGGGTCCATCGACCCTGATCTAGGAGCGAGCTCGAGGATCACGGGTCTATGGTCCGAGTTTAACTCGTCATGCGTCTCCACAGAATGTAACCGAAGGTTGACATTTTTGAGGAGGGCGATGTCGAGTACATCGGGGGAGTGGGAGGATGCGTGCGGGTAGTGGGTGGGATGCATCGGAGCGATGACATCGAAGTTCAGGACGCTGCACAGCTCGTACACGACCTTGCCTCTCGGGTTGGTCGTGTGACTGTTCCAGGAAGGATGTTTGGCGTTGAGGTCCCCCGCCAGAATGACGGAGTCGCTCAAGTCAAGAAGTTTGGTCAGATCATCTTTTAGAGCGGGAGTGTCCACGGAGGCGTTGGGTGGGACATAGGCTGAGATGATCGTGATGGGTTGATGGCCTGTCATGCCTAGCCGACAGACTGAGACCTCAAACTTATCGAGGGAGGGAGGATCCATGGGGATGCAGTATAGGGACGCTTTATAGTAGATAAGAGTACCTCCTAAGTGGCAACGGGTCCTATCATTGCGAACCAAACGATAGTTTGCAATTTTAGGGTCCCGATGCTGTGGCTTCAGGAAGGTCTCTTGCACCAGAAGTATGTCTAGGTGATGGTCGCGGAGGAATAAGGCGATCTCATCACGTTGGCTTCTAAGGCCGTTGGCATTGAATAGCCCTATCCGGAGGGCTTTCGGTTTGAACCTACACGTTACCCTGGACTTATCCATTATGGGTGAGATTAGTGTAAGTTTGGACGTGGTGAACTACGTCACCGTACTCGCGGAAAACTGCAGAGTGGTCGCCTCTGCAGTTTTGAAGCGCCGCGGCCATAGCCAGGGCGCGTGGAGAATAAAAGGCTTGGTACGTGACCAGAATAATGTTCTGGGACACGTCACCAGCTAGAGTAGGGAGAGGGGAGGGTGTGGGAGCTTGCACTGGGGCAGGAGCAGGGGCGGAGGCCCGGGTTGCCTCTGACAAGGGGAAGCGTGGGAGCGCTACGTCCAAGAGGGCCGGGATGGCCTTGGTGGCCTGAGCGGTAAGGGCGGCCTTGGGGGCCGCTGTGGTTGAGGGGGCATGAGCGCTGGGCCTCAAGGCCGGAAAGTGGGCCTGGTGATTGAGAGCGTTCCAGGGGCTGGGACGCTGTGGGCTTAGGGCCACGGTAGACTTTTCTACCAACTGGGGGCATTCCCTCTGCTGGCGATCGCTTGCGCGCTTGGCTAGCTTGGGGGCGGTCGACTTGGGCGCTTTCGAGCAGCCACGGTAGTTAGCCGGGTGGCCAGACTTGCCGCATAGGACGCAGCTGGGCGGCTCGGCGCACTGGGACGGGTCTTTGGGGCGGGGGCAGTCAATGGTGCCATGGTCACCCAGGCACTTAACACAACGGGGTTTGCCGAAGCAGTTCCGTTGTGAGTGGCCATAGAGTTGGCAATTGTGGCATTGGCCAATGATGCCACTCCTGCGGGGCTTCTCTATTGCTAGGCCGGAGAGGCCGCAGATCTTTGAGACCTGGAAGATGGGATGGTGCCCGTCTGTTGGATCACAGACGACCAGAATCATATTGTATGATTCCCCACCTCGGCGGTGCATGCGGTGCACCTCCGCTACAGGGATACCTTGCGACTGAAGGTCGCTCAGTATCTCTTCTGTGGGGATCTCCCGCGGGACGTTTTTCACGACCACACGTGTCTGACGCGCCTCGGGAAGGGAGAAGGAATGGAACGGGATGTTCCGGCCTGAGAGGAGCTTGTGCAACTCCCTGTAGTCCTTTGCGGTCGGGACTGAGACTTTAATGCCCAGCTGGACAGCTCGGGCATTGGTGTAGTTTATCTGCCTCTCCTTGCAGGCAGAGGACACCTCCGTCCATTTTGCCTTGTCGTGGATGAACACGGGTGGCGGAGGGCGGGGTTTGGGGGCAGCAGCCACGACGACCATCGGGCTGACGGATCGGCTGGCCTGCTGGGAGCTACCAGCTGGCGAAGTGGGGCGGGATTGGGGGGCTGAAGACGGGGGGGAGGGATGAGCGGGGGCGGCCTTTTTGGGGGCCTGCTCAGCGGGTGAGCTCTTCTTCTTCCTCTTTCCTCCAGTGACGACTTGAAAGTCGTCTTCGGAGGAGGAGGTCTCAGCGGAGGAGTCAGAGGGCTCCGATGGGGTGGCGGAGCATGGCACTGTAGTGTCCATGTCCTCTGGGTTGTCACAGGCGGCATGGGGCTTTGTCGTGTCTATTGTCTGTGAGACAATAGATTTTCGGGCGGCAGGTGTTACCGAATTCCCGGTAACGCTTTTGGTGGCGGCGTTGCTGTCTTTTGTCTTAGAGACAAAAGCCAGTTTTGCGGCGGTGGCGGCGTCTATTGTCTTTGTATTGACAATAGCGGCCGACGGGGTTTTGATCGTGGGTACCTGCTTTGGTACCCAGTTTTTAGTGGCTTGCTTATCAACAAGCGGCGGGGACAAAGGGCTTTCGAGGGCATCACTGAAGTCAGCGATTGCCTCTACGGCCGTGGGAGTCTGTTGCTGCAAAGCAGCGAGCTTGCTGCCATATTTGGCAGCAAAGTCGGGGTCATTTTGCGCAATGTCCCAGAAGAACGCTAGATAAACAGCGTCCGACATGGTGGGGGGGGGGGGGGGGGTCGGGGGGATCTAGTTCGTAACTTGCATCCGGGAGCAACGTTTTCGTAACTCCCCGAGCTTCCTACTTCCTAACTCCCCGGGTGGGATATCCCGGGGATGTGTACCCTCCCTGTCGGGTGTAGACAGGGAGGTGAGTGCCTATTTTTGTGTGCCCTAAGCTTGTAAACCCACTGCCGATCTTATTGTGCAGTGGGGCCCTAGGGTCAGAAGACCGGTCCGGTGTGAAGGGGTTGAGACACCCAACCACACCGGGTGAATGCTGGAAGAGAGCGGGGTTAGACAGATGGCAGCGACTAGGGAAGCCCCCAAGGCCGCGTACCAAAGCCCTTCCGATTTGACTTAGCCCTGAGGGGGCTTAGGCCGGTGTATCGGGTCAACACCCCTTGGCTTCGTTGGCACCGTGAGGTATCCCACCAAGGACCACGAAACTGTGGATTTTCCCTGAAGGGGCACTACGTTTCACGACTCTCCAAAACAGAAACAAGAAGTCGTCCACTGCCTTGAAAAAGGCGGCTTCGGATCAAAGTTGTAGTCGGCGACCACAGGTGACGTCACGACTGGAGCGTGACGGAGCGAACACACGACACTGAGCACGATAACGGGAGAGCAGCGGGGAGCGGCACGTCCGTCGCGGGCGGGCGTCGGGAGCGGAATGTGAGCATTTAGTACATTTAGTACAAGGCACCCCCCTTTTATACACTGCCACCGTTGGTTATTTGTGTACAACTACCCACAAACATTCGCAGTAAAGGGGAAGAAACCAAATTCGTCTGGTCATTCAACAGTGCAAAATTATTATTATTACTATGTTTAAAAATCTCTAGTTGTTCTAAAACACACAGCCGGAAACCCTTATCACAAATATGTAGTATATTAAAACTATTGTTGTCGCGCAAAGAATGGCCGGTATCAATTAGATGTTTCGCGAAATTCGATTTGTCCGAATGGCCATTTCTATACGCGGCAACATGTTCCCCATACCTTATGTCAAAGTTTCGGCCCGTCTGACCCACATACACCCCGTTGCATTCATCACAGACCAGCCTATACACCCCAGACTTTTTACTATTTTCTAAAATATCTTTTCCGTTACAAATACGGCGTATATTCTGGTCCGTTCTGAACGCTACATAAACGTTGTTTTTTCTAAGTAAATTACTAATTCTATCTGAAATGGGGCCCATATAGGTCAGACTGGCCACATATCTATTAATATTAGTACGCGGACATGCATATAATAGTGAACGAACCCTTTCTTTCTGCTTTCTACTAATTAAACTGTCTACCATTGACTTTGAGTAACCGTTAGAAATTGCGATCTGGTAAATAATATTAAGTTCTTTTACATAATTTTCTGCTGAAAGGGGGAGGGCAAATAATCTATGAATATAGCTGCGGAAGGCGGCTAATTTATGTTGAAGAGGGTGACAAGAAGAGGCTGGTATTGTCGTGTCAGTGTGTGTCGGCTTTCGATAAATTTGGAAATCTAAGTCACTATTGTGTTTTGTGATAGTTAAATCCAAAAAGTTAAGGGAGTTTTGGGACTCTAATTCTAATTTAAATTTAATTTTTGGGTGAGTTTTATTTAGTTTTTTAACAAAAAGGTCTATTTGTCGAACGGTACCATTCCAGCAGATAATTATGTCATCTACATATCTATAATAAAACAGAATATTAGGTTCGTTCACTATATGTTTACATTCAAAGTTATCCATAAAAACCTCCGCCATTAGTGGACTTAAAGGCGACCCCATAGCCAACCCTTCCTTTTGAATATAATATTGGTTATTAAATCTAAAATAATTTTGTTTCATGCAAATACTAGTGAGGTTAAGTAAATCCGCAATTTCCCCAGGATGTAACCGTTGCTTCTCAAATTGGATACCCAGAATACGTAGACAATCATCGATTGGAACATTCGTGAATAAGCTGTCAACGTCTAAGGATAACAACTTTGCATTGGAAGGAATTTGGATATTTTTTACTTTTTCAATTAAATCTAAGCTGTTCTTCAAACTATATTTGGGATTAAAAGAAGTTCTACTTCTCAACAAAGTGTTGAGACGTTTAGCTAAATTGTACGCTGGGGCACCAATGTAAGAAACAACTGGTCGTACAGGCATGTTATCTTTATGGGTCTTGGGTAGACCATACAACAAAGGAGCCCTCGGATTCATAGGAACAAGGTTTTTTAATTGGTCTTTTGATATGTATGACGTGTTTTTAATGGCCGTATTTGTAACGGAAAAGATATTTTAGAAAATAGTAAAAAGTCTGGGGTGTATAGGCTGGTCTGTGATGAATGCAACGGGGTGTATGTGGGTCAGACGGGCCGAAACTTTGACATAAGGTATGGGGAACATGTTGCCGCGTATAGAAATGGCCATTCGGACAAATCGAATTTCGCGAAACATCTAATTGATACCGGCCATTCTTTGCGCGACAACAATAGTTTTAATATACTACATATTTGTGATAAGGGTTTCCGGCTGTGTGTTTTAGAACAACTAGAGATTTTTAAACATAGTAATAATAATAATTTTGCACTGTTGAATGACCAGACGAATTTGGTTTCTTCCCCTTTACTGCGAATGTTTGTGGGTAGTTGTACACAAATAACCAACGGTGGCAGTGTATAAAAGGGGGGTGCCTTGTACTAAATGCTCAGTCGCAACTCAACGGTCAGCGAGTCAACACGTCCCCTGAGGATGCCTCGTGGAGAGGCGAAACACGTGTCGGTAATGGTGTTGGGTTTTGCATTGCCTTCCTGCATGTGCTTAAAATCCTTGCATTTGCCCAGTAATCTCGCATGTGCATAATATAGCGGGCGGGAGGGAGGTGCATACCTGCAACCCACTAATATTCGCGGAAATTAAAACTAGATATATTGTTTTCATTTTCAAATTTAAAATGGATTTCCGCAAAGTAACGCCTGACTCAATCAATTTTACTTTGTCTCTGTCACCTGCGACCTAAACTAGAGTCAAGAGTATATCCGTCTGACAAAAAAAATATTAAAAAATCCCATATTCTACAAATCCTACCGCGAGCCGATCAACTCAGCAGTGTATTTAAACTAATAATGCATAAGTCTGACACAATTACTAGATGCAAGCTCGTAATCGTGGTTTACGATGTAAACGATTACAGTCCGATTATATTTAGAGTTTAAACGTTTTGCATCGGCAAGATTGTAATGTGTCTGGGAATAGTTTGATATCGTTATCTCAATAGCTTGAGTGTGAAGAGATATTGGGATGTGATATTGCTTAGCACCATATCATAATCTTCAAGAGCCCTTTCCAGCTCTTGGCTGAATAATAACAGCAGTACGGGTCAATCTTTAAGATTTTGCGAAGTCGCTCCTTACAAGGAACATTGTACTTAAAAACTACATATAGTAGTAAAACACAAGGACAAAAATAAAACGACAGAAACAGATTGTGACATCACTGCTGCCAGGTGTTAGGCCCAGCCGAAACCCTGCAGCAGTGGTTCACGATCTCACATTCAAGTCCGCCAGCTTTTATTTAAAAAAAAATGCTCTGATGCCCCTCCGCACCTCGGAAAACGTGATAAGCCGTTTGCTCTGGCCAGGCAAAAATTTTGGATTTCTGAGTACCCGTAGCGTCGGTCGAAAATCTACAAAGAACAGCCAGAACCAGTGGCGTGCAGTGGTTCAAGTTAGGGTTGGCCAGAGAAAATGTCCAAATAAGTTTTAAAAAATGATCACGTTATTCAGGGTTGATTTTTAATTAAATGAGTTTTTTTTTTTTAAATAGACTATTTAAAAAAAAACACCACATTTCAACCCTGAATAATGTGGTGTGTTTTTTTGGGACATTATTTTCTGGCCTACCCAACTCGAACCACTGCACGCCACTGGTTCTGGCTGTTCTTTGTAGATTTTCGACCGACGCTACGGGTACTCAGAAATCAAAAATGTCATTTAAAAAACATAAAAAAATATTTTTGTTCTCTTTAGTAATAAGGAATACATCTTTGTCTGCCTGTCGAACAGACAGAAAACCAATTTTAATTACTTTTAAGCAACGTCCGCATTCCCATCTCATTCGCAATGTGTCAAAAAAGCCTCAATTTCCTTAAATTTTTGACAGATTTCTGACGTGCGAATGCGAACATTTTATTATAATGCACTTATACTTTCATTCTTTCTTTTACAGGTAAGCCTCGCTTTGCTCATTAAATTCAAGTAAGTTCGAGAAATGGGATATGAAGTATTTTTATTTACAACAAGAAGCGGATTACCTATTTGGACAACGGTAAAGACATGTATGAAAAAAAACTCAGGAATTTTTGATGAATTAAAAATGTTTTGAACTCTATATCATGGACAATTCCAGTTATACCTTATGTTCTTGTATAATTTGTAGATAGATATGTACATATATTTGAGTCTTCGTCCTTGCGTCTTGTAGCCGTATCCCGGGGTACCCGATCATATCATTGTCTGCCTAGCCTTTTGCCAACTATATTGGGGTCGGCTTCCAACCAAACCGGATACAGCTCAACACCAGCAGCCCTACCATGGCGTCTTAAATACATTATGATTCCTGTGTCAGAGAGAGACGGAGTTACACAAGACGAATAGCACTATCCCTTTCCCTCACACTGAATCATGATAGCAGTGGCACTTCGTAGTACGGCCACAGTACTTCTCGTGGAGCGACTGCCAATCTGATCTTCGCAACCCATTAACTGGGTAACGTAGTACTTCTTGGCAAGACTGGTTTTAGATTTTCTGGTTCCTGTCAAAGATCTACAAATGACAGGCAGGACCAACGGCCTAACAAGCTTTCCGAGCTACGGAGGAGTCTTGAGACGTTAAGATGCTCACCCATCCATAGACCGACCTCGGCTAGCGATACTTAACCTTGAAGATCGACCCTCGAGCTCCTTAGGGGGAGGGGTTGGCCCTCCACTTACTCCTAATTTCAGCGACATGCACGGCTTCTGAGGTAACTTTGACGATGTTCGGATTTGGTCTGATCAGCATTATAAAGCACTTCTTCCTCTAGGCTGTTTGCTCTCGACTCTGCCCGTGACAAGTCACCAGGTTGGTGAGTAACAATAGGTATACAAGTACAAACATTTACTAGTGACAAATGCTTGCACTGTTTGGATAGGTCCACTCAAATCTGTGTGGTACTTTTCTCAAAAGACCTTCAGACACCAACCTACATGGTTCTCATATGATTTGACCAGTACAATTGTATGGATTTGAAAAGAAACCTTGACCTCTGAGTTTGTTTCGGTGTTTCTTCTCAGGGTAGTCAGCTAGGAAACACCGGCCTCATCTAGTTTTTATAACGGCCAAAAATGATGACGTGTAAAAGTGTTTTTTACAACCTACTTACAAAATAGAAAACATTTATCTTTTAGTAGCATATATAAATGGAGGCAATGCAGGCACTGCAGGCAGGCAGGCAATGCGATGCAAGTGTGGTAAAGAGGGCAGTGGAGAAACTCAAAAACTCGATGAGTACTCAGACCACAAGGCCCTGTTTCAATCTTCATAGTCATCCTCATCATATCAGCCGAAAGACGGATGGAACCACTGCTGGACACAGGCCTCCTCCAAAGGTCGCCACAACAACCGGTCCTGAGCGTCTCGCATCCCTCAGCTACCCGCGACCCTCACCAGATCATCGGTCTACGCTGCGTCTTCCTTTACACGGTCGCCTCTCGTTTCAACCGTAAACAACTCACATACATCATTCTCAATAAGGTTGTTTTATTTAATTTCAAATGTTCCACAACTCGTCCCTGGGTCCATTTGAAAACCAGCGCCAGGCAGCGTCAGTCTGTCTGGCATAACGCTGAAATGGACCTTTTTAGTGCTGCCGTGACACACAGTAGTCTACCAGCACATGTACTATTTTTTTTTAATTTTTTGCATTCTTTGTACCGTGTGTGTTTTCTGCACTAAATAAATTTTATTCTTTCTTTCTTTCTTTTTATTTGCACCGTTCGAGATCTTCCGCATCTGCAGCAGCCCCTCTAATCATATACAAGTTAGATAACTATCACCTACAAGTTCGAGGAACTTAATCTTTGCCCTCAGTTATTCAAACCGACAATATTTATGAACCGACCTCCATAGAAAACATCAGGAAACACAACATAAAACAATAGAATCTATTCGCAGCCGCACAACTGAACAGATATAGACTCTGACGTCACTGCTGACGCCAGTACTTCTACGTCAGATGGCACCGGGAACAAAGATGGCGGGTGTAAAGATCGGGCATGATGTCACTAATAGTAGTAGAAATTAACATCAGAGGGACAATGCTCGTATTTATAAGGAGCGTTCACATCCGTATCGCAGTCGGAAATTGTCAAAAATCCATCTTAGGCTCTAGTCAGGATGTTGCGGAATTTGTTCGAAAGTGTCACCGCGGCCCTGGAACGCAAAGGGCACAAGAAGGAACACGGGTGGGTTTTAGTCAGTCAGGTTCTGACAGTCCATTACACGCCCACATTGCACAAATGTTATGCAAATTGGAAATATATGCGTCATATTCGCGTAAAATGGCCGTCGCCTAGCATAATGCTAAGGATAATTTTCGATTTCAAGGATATATAACAGAAGCTAATTTAATTCCGGAGTTCAAAATAGCGGAATTGATTAATTTCTAAACTACATTTTGCCGGCGGCTCCGCTGCGTTAAAGTAGTCTATTATCGTCTCCAAGCTCCCATCTCCTGCTAGGGTTGCGGAATTTGTTCGAAAGGGTCACCGCGGTCCTGGAACGCAAAGAATCACGGGTAAAGGTGGGTTTAGTCAGTAAGAGTCTGATACTCCCTTCCACTCCGCCCAGAGCGGGAGAAGTCATTTGATAATTTCCTATTCAGAAAAAAAGGGTCCCATCTACTGTGTGGATCGCCCGAAAGACATGGTGGAGTATATGGTGGAGGTCTGAGGCTCGTGATAGAGCGTGTTAAGGTAATGCGCGCACCTTAGTCTCGACTGTCTATTAATAGATTCTCATCATCAGCCTGGTTCAATCCATGATCCGGAGCGAGGAGCCACGGGAAGCGGTCACCTTCTTCTGCGGAGCAGTAATTCTATCGAAAGTGGAGGCAGACTGCGCGAGGGAGATCGAAGCCTAACGCCCCAAGCGCCACAACAGAAGAAGACGGATGGCGAGCTATGGGTGGCTCGCCGTCCGATAAAAACCAGGCCTGGGGTCGACGGCGCGTAGTGTTTTACGAGCGCCCCAAAGAGATGTCAGCAAAGAAAAGGGGGCAGTGCCTGCTAAGGATGCGGAATTTGTGCGAAAGAGTCACTGCGCCCCTGGAATATAAAGGGCATTGTTAGTAAGCAAGAGTCTGAATCTCCCTTCCGCTCCGCCCAGAGCGAAAGAAGCCATTTGGTGATTTCCCACCCAGAAAAGAAAAAATGGGTCCCATATATCTCTGCACCAAATTCATCGAATTCATTTTGGTGATTTATGCGTCAAAGCGAAACAAAGAACTACATTTCGCATTTATAATATTTAAGGATAAGTGGGAGAAGTAACTTTGACTTCTGTAGAAAAAATACTTCGTCAGATAATCTCAAGCTGGTAGCGGATGAGAAATACACGTAAAATTAAAGTACGGGTAACTGTATTTTTCTACGAGATAATTCTCGCTCATTTTCCTTGGAAACCAATTCCCTGAGGACGTTGTTTGAAAAACATAATTTATAAGGCAAGTGGCTATTTTGTTGCTTAAAAAGTGCCCGGGGCTTATCTCAGGAGACGCACTGGACCCGTTGCATAACAGAAGATTTGCCTCATGAAAATGAAAAAGATTTTATTTCTAATGGGAACAAGTAAAAATCGTTTCAAACGTGATCATATCAGGAATACAGAGGATATAAACTTTTAAGTACTTCAAAAGAATCTATAACGAATTTAGAATGAATGAACAACCAAGAAGTCAATTTTTGCTTTGCGTCGGCAGATAAATGATATTTATGTTGTAAATAGGTTCAAAATAACACTTTTGCACGTCAATCTTTTTTGGTCATTTAAAACTACATGAGGCCGTCGTCGTCTAGATAGGCCGTTAATCCAAATAAAATACTAATATGGGTAGGCTGGAAGACCCAGCCATAGTATGAAGCTGGCTTTTTTTTGGATGGGGAATCATCAAATGGCTTCTTCCGCTCTGGGCGGAGCGGAAAGGAGTGTCGGACTCTTACTGACTAAATCCTACCCGTTGACTTAAAAAATCTAATTAGCGTACTACTAACTAAATTTCGAAGACATGTGACATTCACCAACCCGCACTAGGCCCGCGTGGTGGATTACGGCCCATTCCCTCTCCTAGAGAGGAGGCCTGTGTCCCAGCAGTGGGAACATTAAAAGGCTGATTTATGCTTATGCTTATGCAAAATTAAATTAAAATTAAATTTAAAAAAAATATAAATAAATTTAACAACAACAATCCTCGGATAATATAAGTCTCTCGTGTTTAGATGTCAGCAATATTTATGTAAATAGTGTGTTCACGTTTCTGTGAATTCGTAATAAATGATTCCACATCAAATCATAAGATATTAATACAAACCTATCATACAGTTTAAACAAACATTAGTATATACAAACAGCCTGTTGTCAATCGAGGTCACATTAATACTGCATCGTTTGCAAGCGGTCGATCGTGTTTTGTTATTCATTTGCTTGTAAAACCAATAGAACAGCAGCGGTTAGTATGCTTTTGTGATAATTGTTTTACGTTTCATTTGTGGTTGATTGCAAATGGATTGCAAGGGTAAAGCAGGAAAACGTTTACTGTAGAAGCCTGTGTATTCTGATAGCTAAAACCTGTTAGTCTTTAAGTGTTAGGTACTTCTAAGCAAGCGTGGTCGATCGTCGACCACATAATCGCTTACCATCAGGTAAGATAGTCAAACGCGGGCTTACCTAAACACTAGCTGCTGCCCGCGACTTCGTCCCCGTGGAATCCCCGATTTTTAAACATTCTTTATCGCTGCTCCGCTCCTATTAGCTTAAGCGTGATGATATATAGCCTAAAGTCTTCGTCGATAAATGGTCTATTATATTCTAATATATATATTATACTCGATATATCCACCCAAAAAGATTATAGTTCCTGAGATTAGCGCGTTCAAAAAAACAAACAAACTCTTCAGCTTTATTATATTAGTATAGATATAATAAAATATTAGTCTCTCCGTGTGTGTGCATTGAGTCATTTTGCATAAAAAATGCAATTTTTGTGTGTTTAACTTCTCTGTAAAATTTGTTTAGGAAGAATGCTTCAGAATGGTAATTTAATATGATCATTATTTAAAATAGAAAACGTCATGATTTGTTTCGAGTAGCTTTTGTTTAACAGGAATGAATGATGTAATTCTAAATGTTATGTCTCATAAACCGTAGTCCTCTTGTTACCACCACGAATCGACGAGCTGATATAGTATTTCGCTCAGCACCTCACAGCACCGCCTTTGCGGCAACAATATACTTTTGTCAGCAGCAGACTATATAATCTATACTTATAATAAATCTGTAGAGAGGTCAATTCTGTACAAGGAATATATTTTCAAAATAACTATCAGGGGGTGATTAGTGATCGATACTGGTGCCAAAAATGCAATCAGTAAAATTTTTGTCTGTCTGTCTGTCTGTCTGTCTGTCTGTCTGTCTGTCTGTCTGTCTGTCTGTCTGTCTGTATGTTCTTTATAGAAACAAAAACTACTCGACCGATTTTAACGAAACTTGGTACAATTATTCTTCATACTCCTGGGCAGGTTATAGTATACTTTTCATCACGCTACAATCAATAGGAGCAGAGCAGTGAAGAAAAATGTTGGGAAAACGGGAGAAGTTACTCCATTTTTTAAGCTTCCATCGCGTGTGTAGCCTTAATGGTTAAAGTTACATAGAAATCATGTATTACGGAAATGTTTTACATACAATTATCTAAAAAATATCCCACTACAGCATATGTCTATCTTTTATGGTTGACTCACAATAACACGTGTAACTCCCGATAGCTTAGCAGTAATCTTACGTTTATCGTCGGATCGGGCTGAAATTTGGCATGCAGGTAGATATTATGACGTAGGCAACCGCTAAGAAAGGATTTTGATTAATTCTACCCCCAAGGGGATAAAATAAGGGATGAACGTTTGTATGAAACTTTGTCAATTTTAAACCGATCGGGCTGAGAGTTTCAAAATCGGGGGTAAAGTAACTATTCCACGCGGACGAAGTCGCTGGCAGAAGCTAGTAAAATAAATAAAATTCTTAATATCCATACATTAAACAGACAGGATTGTAAAAGCCTGGCTGTTCAGTTTGGACTATACTGATACAGAGTCACTTCTAATATAAATTCCATATCTGTACACTTGCACACACACACACACACACACACACATACACACCCACACACACACTTACGCTCTCAACCACTGACATACACACACAGTGTCGCTTGAACACATTTGTTAGAACGTTTACGAAGGAAAGGGAGTATATAGAGAGCGTGGCCAGTGGCGTTCTGTTTCTGCTGACTCCAATGGGAAAGAGGCGCATGATATGTACATATTGTATACATTCAAAATAGTTCCAGTTTGTGAATCAAGCCCATAGGGAGCTATTCTTTTGTTTTTTTTGGGACATTCCCGCCATACATTCCTAAGCATTGCAACTCCTGAAAGTCAGAATTAATAGTGGCGAACACCAAACAAAATGCCGAGACACTGAAGCTTCAACTGTCTTGGAACCCACAACGAAATTAATCAGAAAAAAATTAATCAGAAAAAAAAAACCACTTCCCTCCATATCAAGTAGTAGACAGAACAGAGATAGGCCAAATAGGCATCAAGGGAAATAATACAACTGGGTTGAGCCAAGTTGCCAAGCACCACAGATTACATATTAACACTATTACAAATACAAAAATACAAAAAAGTTTATTTTCTCTCTCACATAGCATTATACAAGGAATACATAATTCAAGGTGTACATTTGAGGGTTATAATCTATGTGAGAGACTGGTTTCTGTACTAGGAGACCTGTATGACAGATTACCAGCCTCTCCAGACTCCGGAAGTGGGTAACGGTAAGCTGTACATCATTCCAGTTACGTGATATTAAAATAGGTAAAACTTGGTGAAGTGTGACTGTAGTGAGAATTAAGTATAAGAGGTTGTGAGAATCAGGTGTGTGAATGTAATGTATATATAAGGGTGTGTGAGTTGTGTTTGTGTAAATGTGTGTGTGGAGTGGGTGTATGTGTGTGGAGTGGGTGTATGTGTGTGGGTACCTATATGTAGGTGATAGTGTGGGTGTTTGTGTGGGTGTGGGTGTGTGAGTGTGTGTGGATGTGGATGAGTGTGTGGGTGATGTCAAGTCATACTAGGTCATTTTAGGACGGGACTTTAAGCAAATTTTCTGTTTCCTCGTAACTGAGGGACTTTAGCCAAGTGGTTAAAGCCCTTTTACAATTGGCTCTTGTAAGGGGATAAATTGCCAGCTTTTTATTTATTTTATTGTATAGATATCCACCTAAAAATTCAAAGAATTTGCGTGAGAAAGCAGTGTTTCGCTTGGTTAACGTTTGGCAAACCCTGTGTTTGACTCGCTTATTATTATTCAGTAAAGGATCATACCCTATTAGAGAATGCTGTTTTAGAACTGTGCACAATATATACAGTTGGCGTACTGTCAAGACATCAGAGAGCCAGTAGAGATCCTTAGTAGGAAAGAAGAATGGTAGGGACAAACTTACTTTTAAGACCGCTCTTTGTGCTCTTTCTAGTTTCAGAATGTGTGTCCTACAGGAGCCACCCCACACAGTAACACAATAGCTCAGAATGGATTGGCATAGAGACATATATACCATTTTAACGACTTTTTTGTCAGCTATGTGTCTCAGACTTTTAAAGATATATATTAGTTTCCTAGTTCTAGAGGTTAGTAGGTCAAGATGATGTTTGAAGCTTAGTGTGCTATCAATCATGACTCCAAGATACTTTATACTAGAAGCTCTTTCTAAGTCTCTACAGGAACATAAATCGCTGGAGGAGCAGTAGTGGGCTTTTATAGAGTAATTTTCGTGAATTGCGTCTGTAGTATTTATGATGGAGAACGGTATATATTTGGTTTTGTCTACGTTGAGTGTAAGGCCGTTGTCATTGAGCCATTGTATTACTGTGCTGAAACCAGTTTGAGCAAATCCGTAGACATCATTCCAAGTATCACCATGGAAGACAAGTGCTGTGTCATCCGCGAACGTTATGATTTTGCCATTTTTAAGTAGGAGATTACACAGGTCATTAATGAAAATGAGGAAGAGTGTGGGGCCCAACACACTGCCCTGAGGAACACCGTAGGTTATGGGTAAGTCATCACTAGTTGTTTCCCCCACTCTAACTCTCTGCTGCCTATCAGAAAGGTAATCCCTAAACAACTCGAGCTGCGCATCGCGAATCCCCATGGTATGTAACTTGGCTAATAGGAGTGGAACAGAGACTGTGTCAAAAGCCTTTGCTAAGTCCAAGAATATTGTTATTACTTTATTTTTATGGTCTAGTTTATTAACAATGTAATCAGTTAATTCATGAACTGCATCATTTGTCGATATTCCAGCTCTAAATCCGAATTGAGAACTCGACAGTAGGGTTTTGGTCTCAAGATAATTTACTAGACGTTTGTTGATAAGTTTCTCGACAAGTTTTGAAAGTGTAGGTAGTATAGAGATGGGGCGATAGTTATTAACACAGCCTCTGTCACCACTCTTGTGTATTGGGATCACTTCCGCAAGTTTGAAGTCTCTCGGAAAAACACCTGAGCTGAACATCAAATTAAAAATGTACGTTAAAGGAGGTACCAGAATGGTGTGGTATCTTTTCAGAAAAGCTCCCGAGATAAAGTCACATCCAGCAGTATTGACCTTCTTTAAATTTAATATGCATTGACTAATCTCTGTTTCATCAGTAGGATACAAGGCGAAGGAGAAAGGAGTGGAGTTGACATAAGATGTACTGCTAGGTGGATTGCCGCGATGAAAGCTCTCAGCAAGGTTCTTCCCAATAGACACGAAAAAACTGTTTATATTATTGGCTGAGGTAGTAGGGTTTGACGGAGAAATAAGATCCATAGCTGGATTTGTTTTTTTATTTAAGTGTGTTATTTGTTTTATAGCGTCCCAAAGTTTTTTGTTGGTAGTGTTAGCTGCTTCATTTAATAGACTTTTTTCATAATCTCTTTTTAGTTTCTTTAATAACCAATTGCAAAAATTCCTGTACCTTTTATAAGTGGTATTGATAATTTCATTATCTGGATTTTTTTTGAATTTTATATGGAGTTTATCACGGTTCTTCATACACCTTAATAGTCCAGTAGTTATCCAGGGCTTTTTAATCCTCTTGCGATTGGGAACGATAACGGTTTTTGTGTTAGATTCAATTTTAGATTTTAAGTCATTAACTAGCATAGTTGTAGCTAAATTTGCATCCGATGTTTCATAAATGGAATTAAAACTTATATTTTGCATGTCATTGTCAAGGCCTGTATAGTCAATTTTCCTAGTGATAGCTGATTTAGTGAATTGGTTATGGTATTCTAGTACAAGTATCACACTGTCATGATCGGTAACTGACGTTTCCGCAACATAGCAAAATGCAGGGAGATTACTTTTAAGCATAACATGGTCTAAACATGTTTTGCTATGTGTTGGCAACTGATGAGCTGGTAAGATGCTATGTGAAGCTAGGAGGTTTAGATAGACTAATGAGTTGGTATCCTTAGAGTTTGAAGTTATGTCAACATTAATATCTCCAGTGAGTATAATATTGGGGTACTTTAAGCTGCTTAGCAGGTTATTGAGAGATTCAAGAAAGGGACTAATATTTTTATTGCCGGGGGGTCTATATATTGCGACTATAATGGTGTCACTGTCTAACTTTATTGTTAGGCAGTTGGCTTCTTGTAGGTTAGGTTCTGCTATTACTGGTCTTAAATTGTCTTTGAAGTATACAATGACCCCTTCATTCTGTGTCATGTTATTTTCAGTTTTAGCACTGTCGTAGCCGCTTATAGTCGGTATGAAGTGGGTGTGACGTAGCCAACACTCAGTAATTATAATAAAATCCCACTCTGTATTTGATCTCTTAAGGAGGGTTAATAGGCCTGAAAAATTGCAATTTACGCTACGGATATTTTGATGAATTAATTTTAGACTAGACTGTGTTTTTTTAATTAAATTAGGACATATTACTAATGGACCCTAAATTACCCATCAGGAGCTTATAACCAAGCGTCTGTAATTATAGTTACAGTCTACTAGTCAACCAATGATTTCAAATGTCATTCCGGCAGATAGAAACTCTACTACTACTTCACTACCTCTCCACTACTCCTCCCCTCCACCCCCTCCACTCCACCTCCTCCTCTTTACTACTTTTTTTTTTTAGATAGAAACTCATCTCCCTGTGATACAGGACAATATTGATCGAAATCGATCGATCAACTAATATGTAACATTTACCTATTAGAACACTGTTAAGATGCAGAGAATAAGTAGTTATAACAAAGAGCACACTGCTGCATTCCAGCCCGAGTCGACGGCGCATCATGTTCCACGCGCGCCTCAAAGATATGCCAGCAAAGAACACGGGGCCCCATAGGGTCAGTGCCTGCTAGGGTTCCGGAATTTGTACGAAATATTCACCGCGGTCCTGAAACGTAAAAGGCACTAGAAGGATCACGGGTGGGCTTTGTCATTAAGAGTCTGATAGGTACTCCCTTCCGCTCCGCCCATAGCGGGAAAAATCATTCGATGATTTCCAATCCAGAAAAGAAGTCCCATATTCCATAGGTAAATTACAACTCAACTTGAGCATCAACTGGATCGGAGCTTGTCAGCAAAATTGAAGTTTTCGTGCGGGTTTTAGCTGAGCAAGCATGGTTACATAAAAGCGTTCATTGAAATTTTCGTGCTCATGTCGGAGTTCGACTCGCAGGTTATATGCTTGAGGCTTGACAAATTGCCATGTTATCGAAATGAGACTACTATCGAAGTGACAAAATAGAATCACGTGGCATTTCGACAGCGTTTTTAATCGACTTCTAAAAAAGGAGGAGGTTCTCAATTCGGATGTTTGTATTTTCTTTTTTATGTTTGTTCGCGCATAACTCCGTCGCTTGCCAACTGATTTGAAAAATTCTTTTTTTGTTGGAAAGGGTATACTTTCCAAATGGTCCCGTGAAAATTTTATCGAAATCGAACAAGCGGTTTTTTTGTTTTTTAAAAAAATGATAGCAAATCTGTCGGGATAGCTGAAATCGCATGTTTGTTTATTGTTTACACCAATTTATACCACGTACGCTGTGATGGGTATGTTTAGCTGGGAGTGAACCACTAAAAAGTGAAAAATAAAAAAACTTTTTACAAAAAATAAAACCGACTTCTAAACAAAAAAAAAAAACAAAAAGTATAAAATAACTTTAATTCCGGAAGTCGGTGTGTTCAACAACAAAAAAGCAACCAAAAACACCGAGTTCCGAAATTAAAGTTATATTATACTTTTTTTTTTTTTTTTTGTTTAGAAGTCGGTTTTATTTTTTGTAAAAAGTTTTTTTCAATCCCATTCATTTTTAACGTTATAACAATCAGGGACAGAATATCACTCATCTGGGCTACAATTTTTACCGAGCCGTGACGTCACAAGCCCCCACTCCTGATCTTTGATGCTTTGTATCTTCGTCAGTTTTTATAGATTTGATAAAGAAAAAAATACGTGTCCAATATTTTTCTATAATGTAACTGACGGACTAAACATAAACATATATTTTTTACTAAGGAATCATCCCTATTATATTGCTAAGCCCCCACTTCAAAAGATTCTAGTCTGTGAACAAAGACCATCTGGGTCTAGATCCAAGCGTCCACAAACATACTCTCGTAGTTACGGTCGACTGGTCAAGCAATGATATCAAATATCATTACGGCCGATAGAACTCAATCCTCCTGAGATACAGGACAACCTTGAGCAAGATCGATCGAGAAACTAATGGATTCCTACTAGGACACTGCGTTGAGATGCAGATAATAAGTAGATATAGCAAAGAGCACGCTGAGGTTTCACAAAGTGACAGTTATCTGTCAGTGAATGCGATTGTCATTTTCTATACTAATATTATAAAGAGGAAAGATTTGTATTTTTGTATGTAACGAATAAACTCAAAAACTACTGGAACGATTTCAAAATTCGAATCTAATTCTAATAGGTTTGTGTAAGGCACACGGCAAATTAAAGGGAGCTAATATTATAAAGAGGTAACGTTTGTGAGGTTGTGAGTTGTGACGTTGTAAGGGGTAATCTCTGGATTAACTGAACCGATTTTCAAAATTATTTCACCAATAGAAAGCTCCGTTATTATTATTTTTTTTATTGTGCAATGGATTTGCTCTTGACTCTAGTCTAGGTCACAGGTGACAGAGACAAAGTCTACGATGGAATGAGCTTACCCAGAAGAAGCCTGTTCACTCTAACTTTGAAGAGATTAGGTTTGAATGCGTTCGGAAATACAGACGCAGACAGAGAGTTCCACTCCTTTGCTGTGCGCATTATAAAAGATGATTGAAACCGCTTGGTGCGAATTGGTGGAATAGCTACAAGGTAGGGATGGTAACCCACAGTGGTCCTATTGTGGAGTGTCATCTATACTAATATTATAAAGCTGAAGAGTTTGTTTGTTTGTTTGTTTGAACGCGCTAATCTCAGGAACTACTGGTTCGAATTGAAAAATTCTTTTTGGGTTGAATAGACCATTTATCGAGGAAGGCTTTAGGCTATATATCATCACGCTTAAGACAATAGGAGCGGAGCAGCGATAAAGAATGTTTTAAAATCGGGGATTCCACGGGGACGAAGTCGCGGGCAGCAGCTAGTAGGCTATATTTTATCCCCGTATTGCCACAGGAACGGGAACAACGCGGGTGGAACCGCGGGGCGCTGCTAGTTATAAATAAAATACATACATAAAATTTACTTTCTTATTTCCTACTTCCTAGAATCGCCAGTCTATGCTAAAACAAACTTTTAATAAATTTAATAACACTGGAGCATGATCGATCGTAACGGTGACATTTACAACAGATCTAGGTAAGTGGGTCAGTAGTGCGCCCAGTATTACCTGCTTGTCAATAGTTCGCGGGAACTGACCTTTACAATGTAGTTCGCGTTGGCCAGTCTGTGACGTTGCTCGGTTGTTTCTAAAGTGATATGCGCCTAGTATACTTATATGACGGAATCCAAGCTACTCATATATCTATACTAATATTATAAATAGGAAAGATTTGTATTTTTGTATGTAACGAATTAACTCAAAAATTACTGGACCGATTTCAAAAATTCATTCACCATTAGAAAGCTACATTCACCCTGAGTAACATAGGCTATATTTTATCTCCATATTCCCACGGGAACGGGAACTATGCTGGTGAAACTGTGGGGCACTAAAACCCATCCGTGTTCCTCCAAATGTGCTATGCGTTCCAATGCCGCGATGACTCTTTCGAACCATTTCCACAACCCTGGCGGACGCCAGAATTATCTGGGCCTTTCTCGGCGTCGACTCCCGTCCTCTGGCTCCCACATTACACTTTCTGCCCTGTCCTGAACTCCTGAGCATTCTACATTTGAATTGACCAAGAAGAAGCCGCCGTCCAACATCCAATAATTTACGCTTATAGTGTTTTAACGTGCCCACATTGTGCACGTTCTTTCCTGGCGATGGCCACCCTGCCACAGCCAATAGAAATCAGGCGCCGTAGTCGAAATCAGCGTGCGGTATACATACATAGGTACATAAATATATGACCTACCCAGTTTCACTTCAGCCTGGCATTCCCTCAAGTTGCAGTAAAGCAAGATATTTTCCACTCACTTAATTTCAAAGGGCTTAGACAGACATTATAATGCCTATAGCATGGCATTCTCCACTTGTGGTAGCACCAGGACTTATCTAAGCAATCTCACTAATACGAGCCCCGGAGATATGAAATTCCTTGAGGTTTGGTTTAAGTCATAGGCTTAGCGGGACAGTGTATTATTTTTAAATTTTAAACAATATCATCTGCCTAGCCTTTTCCCAATTATATTGGGGTCGACTCCCTGTCAAGCCGGATTCAGTTGAGTACCAGTATTTTACGTGAAGCAGCTGCCTACCAGACCTCCACAGCCCATTAACTGGGGAACACGGTACTTCTTGGCAAGACTGGTGTCAGATTTTCTGGCTTCTGACAATCCGTAACGAATGCCGAAGATCTCCAAATGACAGCCGAGACCAACGGCTTAACGTGCTTTCCGAGAGAAGTTTCACGGAGAAGTCTCATTATGTTAAGATGGTCACCCATCCACAGACCAATCTCGGCAAGCTTTGCTTAACCTAGAAGATCGACCCGTGCGGCTGTTATAATTTAGCCACGAGCTCCTCTCAAACTTTAAACAATATATATATATATATATATATATAAAAATCTGTTACTGATGAAGAGTGACTGACAGACAACGCACGGCTGAAATTCTTACGGGACCATAAAAAAACGGAATGGAAAAAACAGGAGGAGAAGCCAGTGAAGAGATAAAGCCTTAGTTAAAAAGTCTGACACTCCCAGATGGAGTGTCGCCAGTGTCTGACACTCCGACCTGGGGTGTCTGACACTCTGAGATGGAATGTCATGAGTGTCAAACATTCCGAGATGGAGTTTCGTGAGTGTCAGATACTCCGATATGAAGTGTCGTGAGTGTCTGACACTTCGAGATGGTATGCCGTCAGTGTCTGACATTCCGAGATGTAGTGTCGCCACTGTCTGACACTCCCAGATGGAGTGTCGCCAGTGTCTGATACTCTGACCTGAATAGGACTTATTAAAATAGTTTTTACAGCAATATAATCCAAATTTGAATTGAACATAATTGAGAAATCATTTTCATAATAACGAAATTTGTCAAACTTCCGACACAAACATAGCATTTATTAGCTATTATGTATCTTATCCAGTATGAGAGAAGAAGTGGCTTTTTTATCCATTTAATTAATATTTTGCAAGCCAGGAATCCACGCAATAGTTTTCAATTTCTCTCTCATTATATTTAAGCAAAATATTTCAGGTACATATTAACAAAATCTCACCCACCTCTCCCTTATCATTAAGTTTAGCTCTCCCAGTGTTTTATAGAGCCCATGGATTTTATACCGCCGTGTGATGACGTCACGAGGAATAGCTACGTCACCAAATGTTCGACGATTATTATCTTCACGGTACGCGCTTCAGTGTTTTGGGAAGGAATGCGAGTTTTTTTTGGGATTTTGGGCTCAATAAAGGAGGGGTTCGAGGTTTTTTTGGGATTTTGGGCTCAATAAAGGAGGGGTTCATCATCAAATCGTTGAGCTCCTTAAAGTTCTAAGTTTGAGCTATTTGATGAGCGTTAACTGACAAATGCTTGCACTGTCTGGACAGGTCCACTCAAATCTGTGTGGCACTTTCCTCAAAATGCCACCTCAGACATTAACCTACATGGTTCTCATATGATTTGACCAATACGGATTGTTTTGGTGTTTTTTCTCAAGGTAGTCGGCTAGGAAACACCGGCTTTATATATATTGTTACGAGCTTCGGGTTCGTTACAATTAAAATCAGCCGATTAAATAACCAAAAATGACACTTTTATTTACACCACACTAATTACACTATAAACGCACTAATCACAAAACACAATCGCACTATTAATCACTTGAGTTCGCAGTCGAAGATCGCTCTCGAAGTTATCACTTGTATTGCAAATCCAATACTGACTCGGTCGGCACATGTGCCGGCCTTATATAGGGCGCCGAGTAGAACTCCAGAAAGTTCGCGTACATATCGGTCGCGACCGACTAAGGTGCGAGAATTCTAGCATAGAAAAATCTCGAAGGTCCTTGACTTCACTAGTTCTGCTACTCGATACTAGATGGCGCTAGTAGTACCGAATGCAACCATCTTCGTTGTTTAATTCTGGCGCGCAACACTGCCCCCTCCTAAGACATGCTCGTCCCGAGCATTATCAGTGCCATAATAACGCGCCAGACGATCAACATGGACGATCTTAGGAGCGCTCCTTGTACTTTTCTGTATACGGTAGGTTACGTCATTGATCTTTGTCACAATCCGGTACGGTCCGTCCCATTTAGCTTGAAGCTTAGGAGATTTCCCTTTGCTGCGAACTGGATTGTGCAACCACACTAGTGAACCTTCCTCGAACCCTTTATTGTTCATTTTGCGGTCATAGCGGGTTTTCATCTTTTCAGACATTTGCTGGCCCGATTGTCTGACGTGCTCATGAATATCGTTCATTTTGTTCCGCAAGTCATTCGCATAATCGGTTATACTGCGTGGAGCATCAGGTGGTATTCCGGTGATCAGGTCTGCAGGTAGCCGCAATTCTCTTCCAAAGTTTGCGAAAGCTGGTGTCACTGACGTGCTTTCATGAACAGCACTTCGGTATGACAGCAAAAACGGTTGTATGTGCTTGTCCCAATCTCGTTGCCGGTTTTCCACAACTTTGGCCAGATATCTCTCCAATGTCTGATTAAATCGTTCCACCATTCCATCCGATTGTGGGTGGTAAGAAGTTGTCCTTGTTTTATGAGTACCCATAACTCGGCAAATTTCCTGGAATATTTGGGACTCAAAATTCCTTCCTTGATCGCTGTGAATCTCTAAGGGTACTCCAAAACGACAGAAGACTTCATGAACTAGTTTATCCGCAACTGTTGAAGCTTCTTGGTTTGGAATGGCGAAGACTTCCGGCCACTTAGTGAAATAATCCATAACCACCATGAAATACTTGTTACCACTTTCACTTTCCGGAAACGGTCCCGCAATGTCTAGCGCTATCCTTTCCCATGGTGCACCAACATTGTACAATTTCAATGCACCTCTGCTACGAGTCTGAGGTCCTTTTACAGCCGCACAACTTGTACACTTGCGACACCAGTCCTCAACATCGTCACGACAGTGGACCCAGTAAAACCGTTCCCGTATCTTCAGTAGAGTCCGTTTAACTCCCATATGGCCTCCTGAACAGCCATTATGGTACAGCTGTAGAACATCCGGTATTTTAGCTTTAGGGACAACCATTTGCAAATGACAGTTGTCTCCCCGAGCATTTTCCCATTTACGGCACAGGACTCCATCCTGAATCATTAAGCTGTCCCATTGTGCCCAATAGCTTTTTGTGACGGAACTCATCGCTGAGACATCACTCCACGTAGGCTTCGGAGCACTGGCCTTCATCCACTCCAGGATCGGCTTGATGTCCAAATCATCCTGCTGTGCACGTTCCAAGTTTTCCTTCCACTCGTTACTAAGATCTGTCTTGATCATCCTCACAGGTACGACTTCTTTACCCTCTTGCCGAGTACAATGCTTGCAGTCTTCAGGGCAAGGTCTTCTTGATAATGCATCTGCGTTGCCATGAGATTTCCCGCTGCGATGTTCAATCACAAAGTCATATTCCTGAAGTAGTTCGATCCATCTCGCAACTTGTCCTTCTGGATTTTTGAATTGCAATAGCCATTTCAGCGCAGCATGGTCAGTTCGTAAGTGGAATTTCCTTCCCAGCAGATATTTGCTAAAATGCTGCAATGACTTGACCACAGCAAGTAATTCCCGTCGCGTGACACAATAATTCCTTTCTGGCTTCGACAGAGATTTGCTGAAGTATGCTATCACAACCTCTTGATCGCCATTCCGTTGAGATAACACACCGCCAAGTCCTATGTCGCTTGCATCTGTGTCAACTATAAATTCCTTGCCGGTATCAGGATACCCCAAAATAGGTGTTTTGCACAGACGTTCCTTGAGCTCCTGGAATGCAATGTCGCAACTCTCATCCCAGCAGAAATGACGCTTCTCCTCGGTTAGCTTGTGCAGGGGTTTCGCTATGTCAGCAAAGTTCTTGACAAATCGCCGATAGTAGGAGCACAAACCCAAAAATGCTCTGACCTGCGTCTTATCTTTAGGAATTGGCCAATCCTTGACAGCGGCGATTTTCTCTGGATCAGTGCGGATACCTTCTTCCGACACTACGTATCCTAAAAAGCTAACTTGCCGTTTGAAAAATGAACACTTCTTTGGACTTAACTTGAGGTTTGCACTCTGGATCTTCATGAGCACGCGTTCCAGGTTTTGCAGATGTTCATCAAACGTACGGCCTACGATGATGATGTCATCTAAATATACCAGACAAGCATCGCCAATTAACCCCGTTAGTACTAGTTCCATCAACCTTTCAAACGTTGCCGGAGCGTTGCACAGTCCAAATGGCATAACCTTAAATTGCCACAGACCCTTTCCTGTCGAGAATGCCGTTTTCTCCTTGTCCTTAGGATCAATTTGAACCTGCCAGTAGCCACTTTTTAGGTCCAGCGTGCTAAACCACTTTACTCCAGTAAGCATGTCCAGCGTGTCATCGATTCTTGGCAACGGATAGCTGTCCTTCTTCGTAACGTCGTTCAGACGACGATAGTCAACACAAAACCGCATGGTGCCGTCCTTCTTTCTTACCAGCACTACAGGTGAACATCATGGACTTGATGAAGGTTCTATGACACCATCCTTAACCATTCCCTCAATCATGCTTTCCACTTCCTTTTCACGCGCTACCGGCAATCTCCTTGGTCGTTGACGGATAGGCAACTCTTCTCCTGTGTTTATCTTGTGTTGAACTAAATCAGTCTTCCCGATGTCAGCATCATTTGAAGAGAAAACATTGGCATACTTCAGTAACATTCTCTTCGCCTTGACCATTTCGTTTTGAGACAGAACGCTGCGACAGTCATCTAAAAGTGTGGTCACTTTCGTTTGGGCGTCCTTGCTGAGGTTCCCAGTCCATAGATTTTGGCACCGACGCAACCAATCCACTTCCTCGCAAGTACCAATCAGCGTGCCTTTTTCTATCATCTGTTCCTTATCACAAACGTTCAGCACACGTACCCCCGAAATGTCAGTGGCTCTAACCAAAGTTCGGGCCACTTTCCAAGGAAGGTCATTGTCTACCCTTTCCACAAGCACACAACGATGAGTCTGCCCAGAATTATGAGGAAGACTAACCGGCACAATCGTTTCGGATCTCGGCGGAAGAACAATCTTCTTTAGGCTGTACACATTTCCTGGTAATGCCCCTTCCATGAAAAGTTCCTCTTGTCCATATTTCAAAACTCCTTGCTTAACGTCGATCTCACAACAATTCTTCCTCATAAAGTCTAGGCCCAGGATGCAATCGTCCATTATATCAGCCACGATAACATTGTGAAGATAGATCCTGTTTCCTAGCTTCAACTCCATCTCTTTCTCTCCGCGGACGGGTATGCGCTGACCGGTGGCCGTCACCAAATTTATGCGGTCTCGGTTGTATGCGGAGTCCCCAAGGAACCGACTTACTAGTTGGGAACTGACAACCGTACGAGAAGCTCCAGTGTCAATCGTCAGTTTACATGGCGTTCCGTTGACCTCGCCCTTGATGATTAGGCTGTTCCCATCATGGGTTTGTGAGATCGAAATCCTTGGGGCTCTCTGAACATCAGCCAGCACCCGCCCCGCAGTCCTGGCTTTTACTCGTTTCCCTGCAGTTGCTGGGCGGTGCTGTTAACCGCCCTGCCCTCCGGAGATCGACTATCTTCCCTATCTACAGTTCGCTTAGGGCAACTGGACCGTAGGTGGCCCCTTTCCCCACAGCCATAGCATCTAGGGCTGTATCCTTTAAACCGGTCGCGAACAGTAGCCGCTGCAACCTCCCTGACGCGATGGGAACGATTATCCTGCCGCACAGCTTCCACCTCCAATGCATGTGCCAAGGCGTCTTTAAGCTTCTCGTGGTGCCCGAGCCTCACGGCAGCTCTAACTTCAAGGTCGCGGATGCCGTCAATGAAAGCCTGCACCAGGTTCCCTTGAATGAGCGCAGGTACAGACTGGTATGCTTTTCTAACAAGCTTCTCCACCTCAAGGGCCCACTGCTGCAGGTTTTCACCGCTGCGTTGCACGCGATCCTTTAGCTGCGCCCGAAACACGTGTTCCAGATGAGCGTCGCCATACCTAGCTTCCAGTGCCTCAACCAGCTGCTCGTAAGTCACCTCGTTACCGAGGGCTTCCAGGATAGTGAGGGCCTGGTCGCGGAGGCCTAGGGTGAGAGCAGTCATGGCCTGGTCCTTACTCCACCCGTTCGCCTTCATAACAGCCTCAAATTGCATTTTGTATGCCGACCAGGAAGATGTTCCATCGAACGGCGGCACTTTGAATCCACGTAGAGAAGGTGTAGTAGTAGCTACGGAGGTTGCAATTCCCTCTCCTACTTTTAGGTTATCCATTGCCTTTTTCATTTCAGCAATCTGGGTTTCAGCTTCCATCAGGCGGTTTTCATGTTGAATCACCTTATCTTTTACAACCTTCATTTCCTTGCCGAAAGTGGCGTGCAGATCCTTGATGAGGAACATCTGTTCTTCCTGGCGACGCGCCTGTTCCTCCTGTCGGCGGGCCTGTTCCTCCTTGTCACGCTGCAGCTGCTCTTCTAGACGACGGGCCTGTTCCTCCTGGCGGCGGGCCTGCTCCTGAAGCATCAGCATCAGAGCAGCAAAGTCTGGTGCTGATGATGATGCTGGAGCGGCGGTGGACGGGCCGGCTTCTAAGGTCGCCAGCTGTCTCTCCGTAGCCTGCGGCGTTGCACTTCCAAAACGCCTCTGGTCCGTCTCTTGCTGGCGTTGACTACGGGTACGGATACCCTCCGTGTCGTCCTTTGGTAGAATCGGCATCATTTAAATCCACTCTTCTGACACCAATTGTTACGAGCTTCGGGTTCGTTACAATTAAAATCAGCCGATTAAATAACCAAAAATGACACTTTTATTTACACCACACTAATTACACTATAAACGCACTAATCACAAAACACAATCGCACTATTAATCACTTGAGTTCGCAGTCGAAGATCGCTCTCGAAGTTATCACTTGTATTGCAAATCCAATACTGACTCGGTCGGCACATGTGCCGGCCTTATATAGGGCGCCGAGTAGAACTCCAGAAAGTTCGCGTACATATCGGTCGCGACCGACTAAGGTGCGAGAATTCTAGCATAGAAAAATCTCGAAGGTCCTTGACTAAACTAGTTCTGCTACTCGATACTAGATGGCGCTAGTAGTACCGAATGCAACCATCTTCGTTGTTTAATTCTGGCGCGCAACAATATTTATATATATAACTTAAAATGACCAGAAATATTTGACGTGTAAAAGTGTTATGTTTAACCTACTTACAAAATAAATATCATTTATATTGTTTTTTTTAAGGGATGTATTTTATTGGAAAAAGAATGTCGTGGCGATGTTTTCTTTTCTACGTGTAGCCGTATGCGCATTGGATCGTTAATTATTTGAATGTAAAGCCGCAATCAAATGGCATTCTATCAGCGCTAACGATTGTCTATCTATCTGTCTATATTTTTATATGGCGAGCAAAGCCGATGTCGACTATTCTGCCAATGTCTAAAGTAGATTGGAAAAGCAAGTGTGTTTGATGTATTAACGTTACACGGAGATTAGATTCTTCTATTGGTTGGTACAGTTGAACACTTGTTGGATTAGCATGGGATGAAACAAACAAAGAATAGAAAAATACATAATATTGTAATACAGTAATTGTAAAGAAATTAAATAAACGCACATCCATAAACGGTGATTTGAGTTTAGTGAGACTCATAGTTTGATGTTATTGTGACGGATGAAAATCATCAGCGCCACAAGCAGTTCTGGGGAGGAATGTGTTAAAAGGGAAGGAAAGTTAATCGGAAGAGGGATTTTAAATTTAGGCAGACGGCCATATAAATCAAGTGACGGGACATTTTTAGAGCATTCAAAAAATATATGGTCTAAAGTGCCCTCCCCTAATCCGCACTCGCAGATGGAGGAATCGCGTATTCGTATTTTATGTAAAAAAACGGGGGTACAACAGAAACCTAAGCGAATTCTACAAAAAACAGATATAACAGTTAACGATTGTCAAAATGTTCAAACGCACGAGATTGACAGGAGCAGCTACTTAACTGTCAGAAGTAACCTCAAACTTTTTAAAATCGTTGTAGTCTCTGACCTTGTGTCTGTCTAAAGAGGGTATGCGTATGCGGTACAGATAATAAAGTCCCGCAAACCTCAACAGAAAAGGGAGTATCCTCCGATCAGGCGGTTGTTGTGGACAACTGCCCGATAGTTGATATTCGGGCTGTTGTACATGTTCTAATCGCATGGAAATACCGCGATGCAGGATTTCGTTTAGTTAGTTCGCCGCTGGCGGGATAGATGGCGTAGCGGTCCTTTTTGTCGCCGTAAAAATTTCTTCCGTTAGTTTTATCTTTTGGTGGCGTTGAAGCTGCTACATATCTGACCTAATTTCTGTATACCAATTCTCTGTTTAATTTTGATTTGATGTTTATTCATTTTAATTAGTGAGTAATTCAAGATTGCATCTTCATGTAATTTTGTTTCTTTTTTTTTAATTCGAATGTTATATAACTAACCTAAGGGATCTAAGGGAGGAGCTCGTGGCTAAAGAATAACAGCCGCGCAGATCAATCTTCAAGGTTAAGCAACGCTTGCCACGGTGGTCTGTGGATGGCTGACCATCTTAACATACCGAGTTTCCTCCGTGCCTCGGAGAGCACGTTAAGCCGCTGGTCCCGGCTGTCATTTGTAGATCGTTGGCAGTCGTTACGGATTTTCAGAAGCCAGAAAATCTGACACCAGTCTTGCCAAGGTGTACCTACCATGTTATTACATATATAATGTACGATTACGGTACGGTGTATATATACGGTTGTGGAGGTCTGGTAGGCAGCCGCTCCACATAAAATACTGGTGTCCAGCTGAATCCAGTTTGACTGGTCAGCGACCCCAATATAGTTGAGAAAAGATGTCAATGAATAACGAATTTCTTCATAGTATTTATTCTAATGAATAACATTACTCTGTTCTTATACTATCATCCTTCGTTGCAAGACCATTGGCAATCAACAAGGCTGGTCGCAAAAAACCTCAATGTCACTGCTTTTTAATAAAAGTTCAGCAAGTAATCCACTTCGCTCAGTAATGTTTTAACTCCGTGCGATGCACAGAGCACGGAAAATACCGGCTTCGGGTAGACACGGCATTGTCCATACATACGTTCCATACAAAGCGTGACACTTGAAGAGTTCCGTTTCCTATCAAATCTTCACCAAACTAGAAAGGGGTGATGATCTGATGCTATAATTAATTATTGAAGAGTTCCATTTCCTATCTCTGTTCTTCATCAGATCTTCACCAAACTATACCCTATCTGTTTAGGTAGTTAACTAAAGGTTAACAATCTTGGTATGTCTTTTTATGTAAAAATATATTTTAAAATATGGATATTACTACTTATACAAATCAATTATCTATAATTTTAGAAAATCTGAAAGTATTTCATGTTGTAAAACGTATTTCACATTTTTCAAAAACATTTTTCGTTAAAAGACATACCAAGATTGTTTACCTTTAGTTAACTACCTAAACAGATAGGGTATAGAAAGGGACTACTTCGAAATACTAAGATGCTCTTGCAAATAATCGTATACGATTTTATTTTTTCATTTTACATCGACAAGTGAGAATGAGAACATCATCAATGTAGTCGAAGCCACGCATTATTAGGGATAACTCAAAATGCAAGTCGTCATATCTCAATCGAATTTAAATGACACCACGTGACAAGCACCAGCTTTCCAATATAAAAATAATCATCAAAATCGGTACACCCAGTAAAATGCTATGAAGTAACACACAAAAAAAATACAGTCGACCCTCCTCCTTTTTTGGAAGTCAGTTAAAAAAAACATTTCATTTTCGTTTCATTTCCTTTTAAATTCGCATTTATTTTATAATTCAATTAGTTAGGGCTATAGATGGTGTCGGATTCTCACAGGATTATGAGGGTATGGGGACATAGAGTGCATATTTGCGTCCACACTTTTACACTAAAATATCTCGTGCGTACTTGACTAATCACTGTTGAGGATTGGTCTCCGTGACCAAAATTCGTTCGGGAAGATATGGATGGAGTCTCTAGTCACTCCCGGCGCGACGTCACTGTTCCCAGCTCTATGGTGCGACGGAACACCCGTTTTACGCCCGTGTTCCCGATTAAGAATAGAAACTTAATTACAAAGGTTTTTATTGTTATTTGCAAGTCGAGTTTAGATGCCTTTAGCTAAGAATATACAGTGGCTTTTCAACTTGTAGGTGGAGTTGTGATAAATGGGTTCGCTAGCTAACTGATTAATTTTCAGTAAAATACATATTTCTACATATTCTGTCGGGGATCGCAGTAGACTAAATTGCGATGTGATTTACTGAATTTAAACAGAAGTAGCTTGTGGCTAAATATTAACTGTCGCTCGGTTTGGTGTTAGAGGTTAAGCAACGCTTGCCGAGGTTAGTTTGTGGATGATCATCCATTATATATGTATATACCCAGTGCTCGTTAAGCTCAAACTGGTGGTCATTTGAAGATCTCTGACACCTGTCTGGCCAAGGTGTATTTTTACTCGACTACGGCCAAATCAAAAGGAAGGGTAAAGATTTCAGCTGTCTATGAATGTATTTAAGTATGTTCCACTCTAGCGCCTAAAATACTGAACTGATTTTAATGAATTAGATTTGTTGAAACGTTCCAGGTCACATAGGTTATTTACTTTTTAGCAAAATTGAATATGCTAGATTTACACGTACATTTCCATCTTAGAAAAAGTTATTGAGATAGTCATAACAAGTTTGTTATCAAACGAGTAAAATACAAATATTTATGTATGTTGTACTGTCTACTAACTGAGTATTGTAGGGGTTTTTTTATTGCTAAAAAGATAATAATTACTAAGAAGACTAATAACGGTTAGGTGTTTTGTGAT
Organism: Hecatera dysodea; assembly: GCA_905332915.2. Lineage (NCBI taxonomy): Eukaryota > Metazoa > Arthropoda > Insecta > Lepidoptera > Noctuidae > Hecatera > Hecatera dysodea. Next base: position 3,809,010 of record HG995314.1, read on the forward strand.
GCGTGGCACAGTGATTTTAATTACTCGGGAGAAACAAAATAACGCGTCTGTACCACAGTATTACAATATCCCCTGTGTCTGTACGTCACGGGATCGCCGGCCGGACTGTGCGGCGGTGCGCGGGGGTAGGGCTCGATGCCCGCGTACGGCCGCTAAGCGCGGGAAATTATAAGCCCGTGCATGGCTTTAGTAAGTATATTCCTACATACTCCCCCTTTTGACCAAACCAGTGCCCACACAGTTGGTCAAACATCAGCTAAGACACGATTTGTTTACGAGGCCTACCACGAGAACGTTTAGGAGCAACCGGCTGCGGAACCTCAGGGCATTCACCATCTCGTGAGTGATACCTCCGTAAATCAGAAATGTGGTATTTGGCGATGATTTCATCTGGTGATCCAGGAAACGTTAAAAGGTAAGTAGTTGGACTGACCTTCTTTTGCACAAGATAAGGACCATCCCTTTTGGGCATCAGCTTGGAACTCACGCCTTTAGCAGCACTGCTGAGGACGTGCGACTTCATCAGGACGAGGTCTCCAACGGCAAGTTCGTCAGACTTTCTGGTTCGGTCCTTGGCGGCCTTACGAAGATCTTGCTGACGCTCGATGCACTCCTTACTATTGCTGAGTGTTTCCGCTAACTTCAACAGGTATGGCGTTATCTTAGCGCATGCTTCAGCCGTGGCGTCAGACAGGGCGAACAGCTCTACCCATTTGCTGGCTGTGTCTTCTACTATCAGCACCCACCTCTCTCCATTAACTCCTTTCGGAAGTGGTCCAAACAAGTCAACAGCCAAGACTTCAAAGCGCTGGGCTGGAACTGGAGTCTGTAACAAGCCTGCAGGTTTCTCATTGGAAGGTTTGTAACGCTGACATTCAACGCAGGTTTTCAAATAATCCGCCACATATCGTCGCATACCAGGAAAATAAAATCTCTGACTTATGCGGTGCAGGGTTCTCTCTAAACCACCGTGACCAGAAGTAGCTGAGTCATGACATTCAACCAGTACCTGTTTACGACGGTTTTCAGGAACAACGAGCTGTGGTTCTTCAGTCTCAGCTTCTGTGTACCGGTATAATACACCTCTGCACGTATGATATCCCCTATCCGTCCATCGGGTAAGTTCTAATTCATCCTTGCCTTCCAGCGCCTTAATTATCTTAGCCACCTCGGGGTCTGCGAGCTGATCTTCTCGGAGCGTAGCGGCATCCCAGTGGGGTGGATCGACGAACACAGTGCAAACCTCACAGGAAACCCGAGCTGCCTCCTCACATGGCGGACGACTGAGTGAATCAGCAACAACGTTTGCTTTACCTGGAGTGTAGTTCACTTGTAGATCGTAGGACTGGAGTTTCATGGCCCATCGTATGAGACGACCGGCAGGTGACTTCAAGGTAAGTAGCCATTTTAGAGGCTGATGGTCGCTGCCGACATGTACTGGATGGCCGTCAATGTATCCACGGAACTTCTCAACTGCCCAAACAACTGCCAACGCCTCGCGCTCCGTGGTAGAGTAGTTCCGCTCCGCCGAGTTCAGCAGGCGACTGGCGTACGCGATGGGTCTCTCTTCCCGCGGTGACTCCCCCTGGAGCAAAGCCGCGCCCAGTGCGTAGTTGCTGGCATCTGTCCAGTATACTGGAGGAGGTCATCGATCACCGGTAGCGGGTACGAATCGCTCTTAGTGACAGCATTCAGCTTGCGATAGTCCACGCAGAACCGGTAAGTACCATCCTTCTTCGGTACCAGTAGAGCTGGTGCTGCCCACGGAGATTCGCACTCCGTAATTATACCTTCAGCCAACATCTTCTCGATCTCCGCTTCCATGATAGCCTTCTTAGCGGGCGTGAGTCGATAAGGCGGCACGGCAATCGGCGGGTGGTCCCCGAAGTCGATGCGATGCTCCGCGAACGGCGTAGGTTCTCCCCCTTCTTTGAAGATATCTCCATACTCTTCCAGCAGCTGAGCGAGGTTTTCCTTCTCTGGAATTGACAGCATCGTACCCTCATTACTACGTAAAATCTCCGCAGAAGCGTACCCTACGAAGTTACGGTCGGTCTCACAACGCAGAGGGTGAATGACCTGAGGTCGATCAGCTGTAAACCACGTGTTGTTCGAAACGTTAATAACAATACCAGCTTTGCGCAAAAAATCTATTCCAAGTAAGGTGTCATTATTTACTGCGTCAGGAAAAATAACAAAAGTAATAGGTATTGTTGACCCCATAGTTAATACGTCAACATCCGCAAGTAAAACCTTAAGCTCATAAGCTTTGCCGTCAGCAAATTTCACCGACATCAGACTACTACGAAAGGAATAATTTAATTTTCCCAGTAGTGCGTACAGACTCGAACCGGCCACACTACGCTTAGCGGCCGTATCAATCAACCCCGTACCGCGGTGACCGCTTATTTCGATATCAAGTATCGGACGACCGTCAGTACATACGTTCGACGCGGATAAGTTACATATTTCACTCATTGGCAACGCATTACAGTTGTCATTACACTTATAACTAACTAAATCTACATTACAACTATTATCAGACACCTTATCAACTAGATCAAAATTACAATAAATCTTATCACAATCAGATTTCTTATCAGTTGGGTTCAACGTTTTAAAATCACACACAGAAAAGGATTCTTTCGTACTTGAACTACATTTAGGGCAGTTTGCCCGTATAAACCCGTTTGCACCACAACCATAACATTTAATGTTTGATCCAGAATTATCACTTTTGTCTTTTACTTTTTTACAACTATCGCGCGTGTGTCCCGTTCTACGACAATAAACACAAAACCACTTTTTACCTTGTCCCGTTGTATTGTTTACCACATTAGTCGAAACACTGCCCGTAGAACCCGATGACGTAGTAGGCACGTGCGCCGTCCCACTCGTCGACGCGGCGGCAGCGGTTGCGCACGACGCGGCGCCCGCAGCGGCGCTCTCGGGCGGCGGCGGCGCAGGCCGGAGCCGCGCCGGTGGCCGCGTCTCCTGTGGCGCATGCGCGCTAACGGCAACTCGGCGCGCGTCGTACGATACCTCGGACAATGAATCTTCGATGTTTCGCGCCTTTTCTATTAACATTTCCACAGTTGTTATAGATTCGCGGGTTACACGTTTCCTTATACGACGATGTAATAAGCCATAAATCATATCGATTTCCATATCACTATGAACTCTGTATGGAAGTTTCGAAATTAGCGCGCGAAGGCGACCAATGAAAATCTCCGTTCGTTCCTCGGTTTGTTCGTTGGCAAATATATCGCGTAATATCTTGTGCGAAGGCCGGGGCACACCGAACATGGCGCGTAATCTTTGAAGCGCATCCTGCCATGATGTTACGGCCGCTTTTATTCCGCGATACCATACTGCTGCCTCCCCTTCTAGCAGCATTGGTAGGCCTCGAAGCGCATGTTCGTCGCTGATACATGTGCACTCTTTGTATATTTCAATCGAATCAATGAAAGCTTCGAGTACCTCAGAGTCACGGCGTTCTCCGCTGAATCGGGCCGTACAGCGCGCGAAGTTACCTTGCTTCGAAGACAGCGGTGGAGACGGTGCAGCTGCAGAGTTGATGGCCGACGTAGCCAGCAGGCTCTGAACCAGTTGACGGTTCGATTCCGCTTGAGCCTGAGCGAACGCCTCCATGAATGACGTCAGCTGCCCTGCCGATAGCGGCGCGCGCGTCGGGGACGCCGGCGCGTCGGCGTCGCTCACGACGTCTTCATCGTATATCTTGCTTTTGTGGCGAGGCATTGTTCACGTATTTACACAGCACAGATCACAAAGTCACAACAAAATCTAGGTATCACCGTTAGTAGTTCGAATTGGTTCGCGTCGCGTCGGTTAGGTACTTACGCGGGCCGCGTTGGAGCGCCAGTTTGTAGGGGTGCAATTATGTTATTGCTAAAAAGATAATAATTACTAAGAAGACTAATAACGGTTAGGTGTTTTGTGATGCGTGGCACAGTGATTTTAATTACTCGGGAGAAACAAAATAACGCGTCTGTACCACAGTATTACAATATCCCCTGCAGGGTCCGTCAACTTTGTTCTACGAACAAGATGTAGGTGGGCTAGAAAACACGAAAGAGACAGCAACATCAGAGTAAAAGAGATAAGACGTTGACATTTGACGTCACAAGAAAAATGTCTGCCTGCCAGTGCCATCGATTGCGCACCATTTTATCTTGTTCTTGTGTTTATTTGTAATAAATAAACGAGTTGCATTTAATTCTACATACATTGTTAACGTGAGTCGAGCTTGCTCCTCCGTGTCTGTGTTTTGGTGAAATTAAGTGCGTATTTGTGAGATATAGACTCGGTGTTGAGACAATGACTCTTGTATGATTTTGTGTCTAATTTCGCGATGAGTTCGCAGAAAGAAAACACTAGAATCTGTGCTATGTGTGGATCTTCACCTTCTAAAGATCCCAGCATCACTTTACATCGGTTTCCGAAGCCTGGCTCAAAAAATGCTCTGCGGTATGTTCATAATTAAATTATTATTATATACTCCTAATATTCGTTTGTATTGGTCTGACCATCTGGATTAGTCATTTTAATATTTTTTTCATTTTCAGTTGTGAATTATGGGCAAAGTATTGCTTCCCAAATGAAGCCTGGTCTTCACCGAAATTCCAAGATGAACTCCATGCAAAGCATAAGATGCTTTGCAGTAAACATTTTGAAAGCACTTGCTTTAATGAGAAGAAGTTGTTCAGAACAGCGATACCTGGTGTTCAATCCTATAAGGTAAGTACATACAATAATTAACATCTGAAAGATAATAAAAAAATTGCCTTACATTGGAGAGCGATATTGATTTCTTTCATTTTTTTCTGTGTGAAGATCTGGCCACCCTCTGGCATGACATGGCTTTAGGTCAAGGTTATGCCTTGAACTCACTTTTGCTCTGTATCACATGTTATTAATCATATCAACAAGTCCTTTTTTACTATAATACAATACCAGAGCAGTACTTCTGCAAATGAATTTTGATAAAAATTATCCCATTTGTTAATCCAGGTTATGAACTATTTGTGTACATACAAAATTCCAATTCCAGTGCTTTTTGCATGAAAGAGTAACAAACATCCATACATCCAAACAAACTCAATGTTTGTAATATGTATTAGTAGGAAGTAGGATCAGAAGGGTTTTGAATTTAAAATAAGTTTAACTTTTATTTTCAGGATACAACAATTTCTAAGCTGCCCGATCAACCTGCCATATTTGAACCTGTTGCTGGTCCATCCTTCCTTAATCCTTTACAAGAGTGTGATGAATGCGTGTGAATTTCCAAAAATCTTAGTGGATTTCTACGTCATAAAAGGAACCATTATGCATTTATTTATTCGTCAGGTGGTAAGTCAAGACAATAAGTGATTATAATATGAATTGGTTATGTTCACTTTTTAGTGCAGATTTACCGGCAATGGGCCCGCTTGTTGGTTTACAGACCATCTCTAACTGAGAGGGGAGGCGTGGATCACGCTCACTCATGCCTCCTCTCAGCAGTAGGAAGATAATAGGCTGATAAGGATTTATTTTTTATTTTACACCTTGTTTTACTATCGGACGATAGTGAAGCTAAATTGTTAGATCTGTATCCCTTCAACTAATGAAATAAGTACCTATCTATCTTCCTAACCGTTTCTTTTATTACATTATTATTTCATATAACTGAAGATATGTGTATAAAATAATATGATACATTTATACAGTGTAAAATTTCTTGATTTTGTATAGTTTTTGATGTGAAATAGACCTGTCCAATCCATACTCGATATTATAGTGAAAGATGCTTTCTGTATTTTCATTTTATGTGTTTTAGAATATTATGTTATATTTGTGTTTTAGAGAAGCGAGTGCCAATGATCTCCATCTGTCAATTATCACTTATGTTTATCAATAAAATACTTTGTGCATTTTTTAAATAGTGTATATTAACTTTATGATCTTCCTATAGTTATTTTCATATGGTAATAGTTTTTTTTAAAGCTTGCTAGTATTAATAAGAGGTGTATGATGTCAGCAACTCTCGTTCTTAGTTGAACTATTAGTACCTAAACATAATTGTGATTTGTGAACTTGTTTTGTCCCAAATGACACATATGTTCATGTAAAATGAGTCATATTAGCATAAAATAATAAATAATTTAAATAAAAACGTTTGTTTTACTAAACTGCTCCTTAGATATTATTTTTTAACATTTTATGCACAAGTACATTGTGTTTCTCGATAGTAGTTTTGTTCAGATGTCAATTACTGCTGAGCAATAATTCTCATCTTGAAAGAAACTATCGAGAAGCGCACTGTACTTGTGCATAAAATGCAATAGGTACAAAGAATCTGTATAGTACAGTGGTGCTTTGAAATTCCCGCCCTGGATTCTACTGCAATGTTTTGGTGGGCAAAACATAGATGGCGCTGGTTGGTAAGGAAAATTTTCCTCATAAAATTTGTATGGAGTCGTTATTCTTCCCCTGGGGTATATATGTTCTGTGATCCCCTGTGTCTGTACGTCACGGGATCGCCGGCCGGACTGTGCGGCGGTGCGCGGGGGTAGGGCTCGATGCCCGCGTACGGCCGCTAAGCGCGGGAAATTATAAGCCCGTGCATGGCTTTAGTAAGTATATTCCTACAGTATATTTTATTTGTTGATAAACAAGACTAATTGAGTAGGGATTACATACTTATCGTCTATAACTATGTATAAAAAAATCTGTAGAAGAGCAGTTTTTATACATCGAAAATATTTTTACATAGTGTCTGGGTTAGTTAGTCGGTCCGTGTAAAAGACTCAATACATATTTAGTACTGGAGGCTGAAAAAAACCGGTCAAGTGAGAGTCGAACTCACGTACAAAAGGGTTCTGAACGGATCTCATTTTTACAACAAATGTTAGGTACTTTAAAACTCACTACTTATAGGCTTTTCTATAATCTATAGGCAAAGAAGTATTATCTGTATTTTTCTTCAAAATGTTAGGATTAGATGAATTCAAAACCGTCTATTTTTAAATTATGAGAAAACTACTATTGAGGCTTTTGCCTTTTTATTTGATATGTCACACGATACAGTTACGCGATGCGTCCGTGGTCACAAAAGTTTATATGGGTATAAAATTTCAACAGAATGAGTTTAGTAGTTTCGGAGAAAATTGGCCGTGATAGACAGGCAAACAAACGAGTGATCCTATAAGACCATGTACTCATTCTCAACGGAATTTTAAAAACGTTATTTTAGTTTATTGGCCGAGAACAGTTAACTACGGACAAAGAAACTTGCCCCTAGCCACGAGCTCCTCATCTGCCTAGCCCTTTCGCAACTATGTATATTGAGGTCGGCTCCCATTCATACCAGATTCAGCTGAATACCAGTATTTAACGTGGAGCGGCTACCTACCAGACCTCCACAACCCAATAACTGCCCAACTAACAATTTTACGTCGTTGAAAAGTTTAGTAAACGTTATCTTAATACCATACCTAAGTTGCACTAACGTTATAATAACGTTTACTAAACGCGAAAATGGCCCCAGTTATACGACCAACATTGTCATATAATGGATACCTATACAAAAGTCACAAGCTGACTTCGTTAACGTCATTCAAAAGTTGTATGAAAGTTATGAAACTACCGCCTTTCGTCGCGCAGAAGTCGCATCATAACTTTACAATGACACGTTTGTTGTATTGTCATCGTACAGGTGTTTTTGAATGTCTAAAACATTTTATTTGAGTCAAGCAACAACACGTGTAAGACTTATTCATTTTTCTTGAAAGTGCAAAATAAATTACAAGGAAATAAAAGTGTTATTTAATTTATATGTATTTATCTCGCTGATAAATGTATCTAATGTCTCTTATATCGTTTAGTTCGACTGGGCATTAAAGTTTTATGATAATATACCTATGTGTATTTGTTTCAGATTTTCATGCCCCCTCGCAATTTTGCGTTTAAAGTATTATATTTTTATTAGTAAAAATATATTTATTTCTAAAAACGTAGGCCATGTTGCTTTTGTCCCACATTTATCTCTTTACGACGTTATAAAGACATAAAGTCGTATTAAAGTTATTCCAAGACCATGCAATACGCCATGACAGCTAGCGGCTATTAGGGTTCCTCATAAATTTAAAAACTCTTTTCATTTTGGTCACAATAAAAGTGCAGTGCAGATTTACAAACATTTTAAAATATGTAAATTTAACTAAAATATGATCATTCAGTATTTGGATATAGATAAATTTTTAACGAGAACAGATTTTACACTTCTTAATACATTGATTTGGCCATGGGAAAGCACTCATTTTATACTATCGGAAAAGTGAGTTGCGGTCGGCGAGTCAACACGTCCCCTGAGGATGCCTCGTGGAGAGGCGAAAGACGTGTCGGTATTGGTGTTGGGTTTTGCTTTGCCTTCCTGTATGTGCATATTTTTGCCTTGTAATCTTGCATGTGCATAATATAGCGGGCGGGAGGGAGGTGCATACCTGCAACCCACAAATATTCGCGGAAATTAAAACTAGATATTTTATTTTTATTTACAAATTCTATAAGCTTGATTTTTTAGAAAATATCTAAGGGACTATAGACTTACGACTTATTAATTTTAACTTGATACCTCCACGCTTCCTTGAGAAAAAGGGCATCGACAGAAGACATACTTATTTTTTTTGTGTTCAAGTTATAGATTTACAATTTTCAAAATTTTTCCATAAATTGTGCTGAAACCTTGCTTCTATACAAATCACATTATTTTAGGTCAACGCGAAGTGCCCTATAGGTTTTGATTCAATTGCGAGCATCAAATAATAAATAGATACTAATATGTCGCTTTATTCGACATATTTTGATCAGACAAACGGACGGATAGACAGAGAAGAAAACAGACAGACAGTCCGTACCTTTTGAGGTACGGAATCGTAAAAACATTTTTTTAATAAGTTTTGCTGCCAATTTTTTTACAACCTGTATAGATTAATCAAAAATTTACTTATAAATAACGCATTCAACATCGAAAAAAATCGCACAATATCGTGTGTGATTTTTATAAATAAAATAAATATTTATACTGAACCTTTTTGTTGTTCACGTGTTGTACACTGCTTCCATTTTTCATAGTCAATTTAATCAAACGTTCCGTAAATATGACGGCCTAGACGTTTTAAAGTCAAAACCTGACTTAAATGTGACTACAAGTGTGATTAAGATCAGGGCATGACATAAAACGGACATCATGTTACAAATAAGTTATATTTGAGTATTAAATAAACAACCAAGTCGTTTAAGAGTCTCCAATTGACCGCTGTAAAACAGGAAAGTGATCGTTATATAAACGTCACTGTGAAAACGTCTATATAATTGCTACATTATATAAATGACATATAAAGGTTTTTCAAAGACCTATTTTGGTCAGTTCAAAACGTATAATGGACTATAACGTTAGTATGACTATTGCGTTGTCGTACAAACGTTTTAGCTATGACTGTAATATAACGTCGTTTAATTTAGTCTTACCGACGTTACTAAGACCAGCTTATTATGACATATTCGTCGCACGACTAATAAGTCAAATCAAAGACGTCTGAAGGACCTAGTAGTCATCTCACTATCATTATAAGACTGCTATCCAACTCTATGTCGTATAAGTCAAGACTTATATGACGTTTTTGTTAGTTGGGTGGGGAACACGGTACTTCTTGGCAAGACTGCTGTCAAATTTTCTTTCTTCTGACAATCCGTAACGACTGCCAAAGATCTACAAATGACAGCCGGGACCATCGGCTTAACGTACATTCCGAAGCACGGAGGAAACTCGGTATGTTAAGACGGTCACCCATCCACAGACTAATTTTGGCAAGCGTTACGTAAATTTGAAGTTCAACCTGTACGGCTGTTATTTTTTAGCCGCGAGTTCCTTTTAAATATAAAAATCCCTTTTGAAAGTGTAATACCTGCACTCGTTAAAACTGAATTTAACATCATGTAAAATTCCGTTTCATTGTGGGTTAATCTGCATAACAATCATCATTTATTTTATTCGTACTTATTCGTAAATGTACAAAATACATTGACAATGCTTCAGAACAATTTTAAATGGAAGATAAGTGGAACTGAACGCATTTTCCCAATGCGATGGCTAATTTCCGTTGTGTCAACATTTCGTGCCGTTTTCAATTTTGTGTGATCAGTAAAAGTTGTGCTGCATATGTTTATATAGCATAAGCATAGCATAATCAGCCTTTTAATGTTCCCACTGCTGGGACACAGGCCTCCTCTCTAGGAGAGGGAATGGGTCCTAATTCACCACGCGGGCCCAGTGCGGGTTGGTGAATGTCACATGTCTTCGAATTTTTGGTTCTAGGACATGCCGGTTTCCTCACGATGTTTTCCTTCACCGTTTTGAGAGCAGTGGTGATGAAGTTAATTACACAAATCGTAAGTTGGGGTCTCTGTTTATATGGCAGTGACGTTTTTACCTTCAATTGTGTGTAGTGTTGAGTGACAAATCAATAATTGTGATAAAATAATCGGTAATTGGCATGTCGAACTTGTATACTTACAAAAAGGTTTCCTCGCCACTGCCACTAACGCATTATATATATCGTCCAGAAATCCCTTTGGGCACGGTTCATAATATAAATCGGAAGAGTTTGTTGGTTTGTACGAACGCGCTACTCTCTGGAACTACCGGTTGGATATGGAAAAATATTTTTGTACTAGCTTCTGCCAGCGACTTCGTCCGCGTGGAATAGTTACTTTACCCCCGATTTTGAAATCTCAGCCCCATCGGTTTAAAATTGACAAAAGATAGACATGCTGTTTCGGGATACTTTTTAGATAATTTTATGTAGAACATTTCCGTAATACATGATTTCTATGTAACTTTAAACATTAAGGCTACACACGCGACGGAAGCTTAAAAAATGGAGTAACTTCTTCCGTTTTCCCAACATTTTCCTTCACTGCTCTGCTCCTATTGATTGTAGCGTGATGAAAGGTATACTATAACCTGCCCAGGAGTATGAAGAATAATTGCACCAAGTTTCGTTAAAATCGGTCGAGTAGTTTTTGTTTCTATAAAGAACATACAGACAGACAGACAGACAGACAAAAAATTTACTGATTGCATTTTTGGCACCAGTATCGATCACTAATCACCCCCTGATAGTTATTTTGAAAATATATTCGTTGTACAGAATTGACCTCTCTACAGATTTATTATAAGTATAGATAGATATGATAGCCACATTCATGAGGAAGGCTTATAGTCTAACCGAGAACGAGAAACAACGGGATACGCGCGTACGAAATCACGGGAGATAGTGACTATAGTTACTCACACATTTTCAGTGAACAGTCTCTCAGCGTTTCAACTCACGTCTGCCTTGTGAATACCTTTCATACAAAAACCAAGAAAGAAAATCTACTTCATTTTAAAAAAAATGAGCAAACCATCAGTTCACTTAACTTCACCGCGCTAGTGACGTCACAGCTACCCTCAGCTAGTTATAACCAGTATGATCCGGTTACCGCTATCGTTCACTTCGCTCAGTTTATCCTTGTCGCCGCTTTATGAACATATTTGTTACTAGCTATGCGAGATGCGCTGGCCTTTAGTCTTGGAGCTTATAGTGGTAGATTGTATAGTTCGAGTAAGGTGGTTAAGGACAGTGGTCGAGTAGAGTGACTGCAGTGATATAGTAGAGTGGTCGGACAGATTGGTTGAGAGTAGTCGTCGAGTAGAGTGGTCGTGTAAAGTAGTCTCGACCACTTTACTCGACTCTACTCGTAAAGTGGTTAGTAGAGTGGTTAGTAGAATGGTCGAGTAGAATGGACGAGTATAATGGTCGAGTAGAGTGGTTAGTAGAGTGGTTGAGGAGAGTGGTCGAGTAAAGTGAGTGCAGTGATATAGGTAGTAGTGTTCGAGCAGATTGGTTGAGAGTAGTGGTCGAGTAGATTGGTCGTGCAGTAGTCGAGTAGAGTGGTTGGTAGAATGGTCGAGTAGAGTGGTTAGTAGAGTGGTTGAGTAGAGTGGACTGGTGAGTGGTTGAGTATAGTGTGATTGTTCAGTACGAGAGTAGAGTTATTCATTAGGATTAGAGAGTACAGTGAGAGGTGATTCAGTGGATTGGTCAAGTGAGATAGTAAAATACTAGAGTGCCTACACAGAGATGCAATAGAATGCAGTACAAAGCCGGCACTTCTACCTAAAGCTAGTTATATGTACAAATATCCAGTTCGCCCGATTTAAGTCGCATACCCACCACGGTGCAACGAGAGGCCACGCACGTGTGTTAAGCTTTGCTTTGCAAGAAAATGTATGTGATTGTGTCCACTGCAACCGACGGACATGCCACGAACTGATTGATGTCACTGATACATGAGTGGCTTGCTCGAATATGGGGCTCACATAACTCGACGCTGTCAATGCTATGCACGCTGTGTACCTACGCAATACATACTGTACACGAATATTAACCAACAACTATGTTCAACTGTATCGCAGCACCTGTGTGCAGCAGTGGGCCACGTTACAGAAGATATAAACCCACGACGGTAAAAACATAATTGAAAAAGAATTAAATAATTAACAAAAAACCCCGACTTACAGCATTAATCCGAACTCATCACTGAAAACAGCATGAAAATCGGACTAATAGTACTGGAAATAAATGAGAACATTGGTTTGCACAAACAAACAAACAAACATCCTCTCACCCCTGTCACTGTCTCCGTTCCATCGTGAGTAAAAAAGAAAGAAAACAAGTGTATTTTTAATACAAACAGATAAACAAAATGCAGTAACAAATAAAAGGAAACTTAATTTTAAAACAAAACATTAGTGCAGACGCTGCGCTAAATGCCAGACCACTAGGAGCTGCCTGACTCTGGTTTTGTACTGAACTTGACGTTGAAGTGTATTTTGAAACGTCATCTATGGCGGAATAAACGAGTTTTCTTTCTATTTTTCTTTCTAGTATAAGAGTGGGAGTCTTTTGTGAAAAGCCTTATCCAAAATGTACAAAACCAACCCATAAAATAGCAAAACATTCCCTGCTATCATCACACAAAAATAAAAGATCAACACTATCCCGCAACAAAAAGACATTAAAACCGGTATCAACCGGATTGATCCGGTAAATTGACAAGCAAGCTCGTCCAATAATGCAGGGACACGGATTAATGCATCCACAGGGAGCGATGGCGCGCGGAAACCGGATATTATCGGATATAACTAGTTACGACTGGATATAGCCGGTCTGTTCTCGCCGTTCGCGCGGATCATTTGTTGGCGTAAAGACTTTTTTGTGTCGTTTATTTTTTATAGCTGCTTCGTTGGTCCGGTCGATACACGAGTTGATCTTGGAGGTTAAGCTACGCTTGCCAAGGTCGGTACATGGATTGTTTCATTACGTACTAAATTTTCTCCATGCCTCGGCAAGTTAACCGTTATACTGTCATGCCCATTGCTCCCGCCTGTCATAAAACATCTTTGATACACATTACGAGAAGTCTGAAATACATCGTTGTAAGACTCATTACGATTCCAACTTAACATCTGGCTTTCGCTCAAAACCGCAGGTGTAAACCATACCTTCCCTTGGGCACTCTTCATTCGACCACGACCACACGCTATGTGGGCACTCTAACTTAGCCGGGACGATATTGTGCCTTGGGGACGTAAGTATGTGTCTGGTCACACAGAATGTTATAATGTATCCATTATGAACGCGTGCGGTAATATCTGTTTTACATTAGTTTCATGAAACGTACTTAGATTTTAGGAATTGTCTCCATAAATTAGAGTATTTGATCCAATTAGGCATGGACTCGCCATGCACTCTGGATTCCATAGCTGGAACTTATTTATTCGCACACGTATGCGATTCCAAACGCGATAATCGAATATCAATTATTAGGTACGTATCCAGTACAATCCATTCGTTTTCACCAGTTCATACGATCTCACGATTGTCGCACTATTCGTGTTAAAAGTTTAAACAACATTTAAAGAACATTTTCATTGCTTGATACCTCAGTCAATTTAAAGCATGCGGCCCCGCAGGCGGCGTAACGAATACCAGTCGCAGTAGTAAAGCCGTCTGCGAGGATTGCGGCGTTTGATGCAAAGCAGCTACCATTGTCATGATGGCATTCATTTGTCGATGTGTAAAGCATGCGTGCCTGAGACGCATACTGAGTTAAAAAATTCCCGCACACCGCATGCGAGCTCTATCGACCAGTGAAAATAAACCTTAAGATGAATAATATAATGAACTTGTTCCTTTAAACCTTGAAGATTATTTAGTAAGGGTTGCCCTATTGATTTCAATACAAGTAAACTGATATCGTAACGAACCCAATCTTCAATTTAACATCATCCCATATAATATTCATCGTAAAACTACCCTCATATTATATAGCTTCATCCTTCTCTGAAGGATCATGTAACAAGACATTTAATATTATAGTTCAGTACGGAGTTAGTGGCTGTTAGTATTTGATAACCGATCATAAGTGGGGATAGGTGTCACGGGTTAGTGTTATGTAAATCTGTGGCCATCAACCTATACTCCATTCAAAATAAGATTAGAAATTTTTTACAGTTTACAGTCCGTTCAACCGATTTTTACTTCTATTCCGTAGGCATAAGGATAGCATTAAAAGCAAAAACTTGATTATAATACCAACTGTTTAAGCCCGCTCTGCAGAGCCTGCATGGAGGAGGATGAGACAGCAGCACATCTGCTTCTGAGCTGCCCGGTAGTTGCGGATTACAGGGCTAAGTACTTCGGAAACCCAGGTACCCTCTTCGAGATAGTTGGCAACACCAAGGCCTTGCTGGCCTTCCTAGGGGAGCTGGGGTGGATCGAATGATACATTTGTCCCACCTGCACGCAAAATACGCGCTTAGTCGTGGAGTTGCGGAAACCAGCCCGCTTTTACATACATACATACATACATACATACATACCAGCTGTTTACTGCAGCTGCCATGTGTCATGCCACCAAAGCAATAGAACTCAAAATCGGTTGAACGGACTGTAAAAAGATTTATTTCAATGTCTAATCTTATTGTGAATGGGTTATAGTAATATTGTAAATGTAAATTGTAAATAATGGTTTGTAAGGACGGATGTTTGTTATTGATGTGTAACATCTTTCCTCTATCGCTTTCCTGCAATCTGTGGGAGTGATTTCGTGAAATGGGATGGAAGTGTGTAATAGGAAACCGGGGAAGCGCGGCCTATTTGATTTGACCAATGAGCGCGCGCGGTGGAAGAGTTAGCTGTCAAATGGAACCAACCACTTTGAAAATGAAATGAAGAAAAAACTATTTAAAAAGAATTGCATTACTCCAAGTGTAATTTAAATCAATTACATTTTTCAGTTTGAATTACTCTTCGTTACGAAAAATCAGTTCAAGTAATACCTACTTTTTTTTTCAGTACATACCTTAGTAAGAATAGAGATAGGAAACGGAACTCTTCAATAAATGATAGCAATTCTTTTGGGGTTACTGAAATCGCATGTTTGTTTATTGTTTACACCACGTACGCTGTGATAGGTACGTTTATTGGGAGGGAGTGTACCACTCACTAAAGAGTGAAAAATAAAAAAACTTTTTACAAACAATACAACCCAATTCTAAACAAAAAACACAAAAAGTATTAAGTAACTTAAATTTGGGAAGTCGGTGTTCAAAAAACGAAGAGACAACCAAATACAACAACTTTCGAAATTAAAGTTAATTTATAATTTTTGAATTTAGAAGTCAGTAGTTTTTTTTTTTTTTTATTTTTTTTTTTCTATAGAGTGTTTCATTTTCAACTGCTGGGCCAAAGCTTCCCCTTTCTCTCCCCAATCCTCTGTATCAAGAGCGACCATGTCCAAGTTTAGGTACCTTTTTTTTATTACGGGGGGAAATCCTCATGGATGTCCTCCACCCTGGGGCGGGCGGAGGGGACTGTCAGACTCTTACTGACTAAAACCACCCCGGTGTTCCATCTCTCACCTGCGCCGGGGATCGCGGGAACATATGCGACATCCGTAATCCCCGGCTGGTGCCGGAGTCTCTGGTGCTCGTGTCTACGGAGGGAGTGAGGTGTTAAACACCCTCCATGACTTCAGAGAGGGGCGCACGGGAACACCTCGCGCCGCCACCTTGGGTCCGGATGAATGGGGGGCGACAGACGTCCCCAAGTCCGCCGCCCCTGGACCCAGTTAGGGGGGCCGGAAGAGGGCAGCATACGCCCTCCTCCGACGCCCGGTGCGCCTGCTGCGGGCGGGGTCAGAGGTCGAGATCTCTCTTTCCCTTTCCGCAGCCTCCTTCTGCGAGATAACTGTTTCGCAGAAGGAGACCACCGCGTCCCAGGACTCCTCGCCGCCGACCATAGATTGGACTACGGCCGGTAGCGAGAGGTCACTGCCCACCACAGAGATGAGGTCACGGCGCGGCTCCTCCCAAGCGGCACACTCTGCCAGCGTATGCCGCGCCGTGTCCTCCCGACAGTCGGTGCAGTGGTGACACCGAGCGTCCGGCTCCCTGCCTATGCGAAACAGGAACTTCCCGAAGCAGCCATGCCCCGAAAGACCTGTGTCGCACGAAACGTCAGGGAGCCGTGCCTTCTCCCGAGCCAAAGGTCGAGCACTGGCCGGATGGCCTCGACAGTGGCAGGCCGGGTGGTAGGGCGTGAAAGCCTGTCCCGCCATTCCGCCACCAGGACCTCGCGCAGCTGCGACCGACGCAGCTCAATGTGTCGCTGCATCAGTCGCTCGACGCACGCCCGCGCGTCCTCGCGCCACCGATACAGTGACGCGAGAACCTTCGCCTCCAGGTCCCACGGCGGAGATCCGGCCAGTGCGCAAGCCGCCTCGTAGGAGATCGTGCGATAACCCCTGATGACTCTGACGGCCATCACCCTCTGCGGCCTCCGCAGAACTGTGATAGTGCTGGCCGTCAGGTCAGCCGCCCAGATCGAGGCCCCGTAAAGGGCCATCGATCGCACGATCCCCACGTACAACCGCCTGCAGGCGGTGCCCGGGTCCCCCAGATTGGGAAGCAGCGTTGACAACGCCCCAGCCGCACCCAACAACTTGGGCGCCAGCCGCCGGAAGTGGGGCACCAATCCTAGATACTTCATGGTGGACTCGACAGCGATACGGACCCCCCCGACCACGATGTGTGATCCCGGCGGCGGTGCCCGCCGGGGGCCATGAAAAGCCATGGCCTCCGACTTGTTGAGGGCCACCTCCAAGCCGAGGTGACGTATGCGGCTCACCACCTGTGAGACCGCAGCCGTCGCCAACAACGCTGCCTCCCTGTACGAGCTCCCCCGGGCAGTGACCAGCGTGTCGTCAGCGTAACACGTCAGGTCCACTCCCGGCTGGAGCTCGCCCCTCAGCACCCAGTCGTACCCGATGTTCCACAGGGGCGGGCCCAAGACCGAACCCTGTGGAACGCCGCACGACATGGGGCGCTGGTGTCTGCCATCACGTCCCAGATAGGTGACACACCTCTCCGCTAAATAAGCCCCAACTACGCGGCGGAGGTAGGGGGGCACTCGATGATAACGCAGTGCCTCCCGAATACAACTCCAGGGCAGGGTGTTGAAGGCGTTGGATATGTCCAAGGACACCGCCAACATCACCCCACCCCGGGACACCGCTTCCTCCGCCAGGACTCTCACACGCGATATCGCCGTGATAGTGAAGCGCCCATGCCGAAACCCGAACTGGCATTCCGCCAGGTCCGGCCCCTCTCCGCACAAGTGGCTGACGAGGCGGGCTGCGACTATCCGCTCGAACAGCTTTCCCACCTCGTCCAGCAGCACTATGGGCCGGTACGCGGACGGTGAGTCCGCAGGGCGCCCCGCCTTCCTGAGCAGGACCAGACGACCAGATTTCCACTGAGTGGGAAACTGGCCCTGCTCAAGTTTAGGTACCTAAGTCAAGTAGTGGACGTCTGGGAAAAAATAAATATGCTAAGGTGGGGAGGGAGTGACTCGGGTGGTACCCGGAGAGACGGGTGGAGATCGTCACTCACTAGACCCCAAGGGAGTACTTTGCCGTCGAGGTCGACCGTAGCGAAAGTAGTAAGTTGATTTGCGTCGAAACTTGGCCTGGAAATTATCATATATCAATCGCAGAGGACTGCGTAGCAGGCTGCTACGCAATGGCTGACGTCATGCTACGCCGTAGCTCTCGTAGATAACACAAAAGGCAGTACGCACTTTTTATTGGTATAGGTTAGGTAGTTTGACCAAATAATAATGATTTTTACGCAATACGTGCAAACTACAATAGGAATGTTTCCTGAGGAAAAAATAGTCTATTTGATTAGTAATTAATTTTTTTTAGCCAACATTTATGTATCGCACTGATGGGCAAATGCTTCCCCTGTCTCCTTTCTAATGTTCCTGTCTTGGGCGATCTGTAACTAAGTTTTCCTCACAAACATGATGAGATTGTCACACTAACTTCGTCGCGGTCAACTTCGACGACGACGTCTCTCTCATCTTAGTCCTTCAACACGATCGAGTTTTTTTTTTTTGAAATATTTTTTTTTCTCTTTATTTATATAAGGGATTTTTGTACATAAAAATGACGATGACAATCCCATCGTACCTTATACTAATGTCTTATCCTAATTAAAGTTAAGAATAACACTTCAGTTAAATTTAAAAGAGTATAGCATTCTCGCTGCATCCGAAGTTGGAGAAGCTAGAATACTATGAAAGGCACCAACATCTAGATAGTTTAAATTGTATTGTCTTACTAATTGGTCTCTTTTATTTGCGTTGCGCACACATTCCATTAAAAAGTGTGTTGTAAATTTTATAATGTAACAGTTTACTGGACATCGTCATGCAAGATGATATCCCCCCCTTGGTTGCGGAATTTGTTCGAAAGAGTTACCGCGGCCCTGGTACGCAAAGGGCACTTGGAGGAGCACGGGTGGGTTTTAGTCAGTAAAAGTCTGACACTCCCTACCGCTCCACCCAGGGCGGGAGGATTTCCCATCCAAAAAAAAAAAAAAAAGGCTTGCGGAATTTGTTTGAAATAATCACCGCGGCCCTGGAACGCAAAGAGCATTTGGGGTAACACGGATGGGTTTTAGTCTGACACTTCCTTCCGCTCCGCCCAGAGCGAAAGTACCTAATCATGGAATCCAGAAGGCCAGGTGAATCTGGTTTGACTGGAAGCCGACCCAAATATATCTGGAAAAAGGCTATGCTAGATGATATTGCTGCGAATGATGATGTTTCTGAGAAGAATTCTCATCACTACATAGTATAAAACTAAATCGCTTCCCGCTGTCCGTCCCTATGTATGATTAGATCTTTAAGAGTAGTCAGCGGATTTTGATAAGGTTTTTTTTAATAGATAGAGTGATTCAATATGAAGGTTTATATGTAATATAGTAGTATCAGCATTGCACCCGTGCGAAGCCGGGGCGGATCGCTAGTCTATACTATAATATTATAAAGAAGTAACGTTTGTGAGTTGGTGACGTTGTAAGAGGTAATATCTGGATCTACTGAACCGATTTTCAAAATTATTTCACCAATAGAAAGCTACGTTATTGTGGAGTGTCATGGAGGCTATATGTACATATGTATATATTTTATCCCCGTATTGCCACGGGAACAAGAAAAACGCGGGTGAAACCGCGGGGCGCTGCTAGTATTTTATAAAGCCGAACGCTCCTAACAAGTTCTTAAGCATCAGTTTTCAAGCAGCAGATTCACTTCGTAATTTAGAGATACCTATATAATTATCTAATATACAAAGGCACCAATGCGTAATATAAGGAACTTCTTTATAAATACCTAATGGATGAAGTAGGTAATGATCCATGAATAAGTAGGCGAAAGTTTTGAAGTTAAAACTATGCAGACTCTGAGAAAGCCGGAAGAACATTGTATGAACATGTTTCCTATTTGAATAGCATTGAGATCCTGAAGGTTTTAGAGTTGTGAAGATGTTTATCGAATGGCTAAAATCGACCTAATTTGATCGGTATATCATTCCTATTCATATCTTTATTTGCATTCCATAATGTCTGAAGATCTTACAATGTGCTTAAAGCTAAGTACAATGATGGACCCTGTAGGGCACAGCAAAAAGTATAAAATTAATGGTCGAAATAAAATTAATAAATATTCTTATTAAAATTTTTAAACGTATTCTTAGTATTTATTAACTTAATTATAACAATTAGCAAAAAGTATAAAATTAATGGTCGAAATAAAATTAGCTTAATTATAACAATTATATTATTTGTATCAGTCGACAGAAGACTGTTATTAATTAACTAGCTTCTGCCAGCGACTTCGTCCGCGTGGAATAGTTACTTTACCCCCGATTTTGAAACTCTCAGCCCGATCGGTTTAAAATTGACAAAAGATAGACATGCTGTTTCGGGATATTTTTTAGATAATTTTATGTAGAACATTTCCGTAATACATGATTTCTATGTAACTTTAACCATTAAGGCTACACACGCGACGGAAGCTTAAAAAATGGAGTAACTTCTTCCGTTTTCCTAACATTTTCCTTCGCTGCTCTGCTCCTATTGATTGTAGCGTGATGAAAAGTATACTATAACCTGCCCAGGAGTATGAAGAATAATTGCACCAAGTTTCGTTAAAATCGGTCGAGTAGTTTTTGTTTCTATAAAGAACATACAGACAGACAGACAGACAGACAGACAGACAGAAAGACAGACAGACAGACAAAAATTTTACTGATTGCATTTTTGGCACCAGTATCGATCACTAATCACCCCCTGATAGTTATTTTGAAAATATATTCCTTGTACAGAATTGACCTCTCTACAGATTTATTATAAGTATAGATTAATGGTCCGTGACAGTTGACACTTCGCGTGACCCCAAGAGCTGGCTTTTACTTCGGACAGAGGATTAGCATTGCCATACAACGTGGCAATGCCGCCAGTCTATTGGGTTCACTTCCAGTCGATAGCGTTGCGAACAAAGAGATCCTATAAGGATGCATTTGTTTCCTTTTGAGGTACCCTAAAACGAATAAGCAAAAATTCATAACTCATCTGTCCAACCGCGTAAGAGACCAAACAGATCGAAAGAATTCGAAGCGTCTATAGAATGTCGAATTGTTCAAACAAACCCAGCACTAAGTTTTACTGAAACTTCTCGGCAACATTAAAATATCTGAAACATTTTCTTAATGAAAAGCAATTAGCTTCCGTGTCGGATAACCTTCTTGTTGAGTCTTAACGCCGCACTGTATTACGAGAAGATCATTAAGTTTTAAACCTTTTTGGGAAGCCCTTACTTTTGGTATTTTAAATCTTATTTTGTACTAGTTATTGCACTTGGATTGGACTCGCAAATAAAGGGTTCCGTGAAATGGTTTTCGTTAATGTTCTGAGAAATATCTTCTATACTGCTTAATCAACATTTTTTTAACTTTATTACGTTTTCATATTTAACTTCTGACGACATCTTTGGCCGTGTGATAGTCTGAAATCATCCCAAGGGAACATCCTGAAATGAAATTAAAAAGTAATAAAAAACACGCCCGCCATGTCAAAAATTGAACAAAAACACAATTTACAAAAAAAAAAACAATCTACTCGCAAAAGTATAAAATATACTTTAATTTTGTAAGTCGGTGTTTTTGGTTGTTTCTTCGTTTCTTAATACCGATTTCCGAAATGAAATTTATATACAGTCGAGAACTTCCTCCTTTTTAGAAGTCGATTAAAAAAGTCAAATAAAGCAACGTATTCAATTCAACCTAAAATCCTAAAACAAGAAACAAATCTGCAATAAGGAAAATATGAAACAAAATAAAAAATAGAAACAAATTGTCTGACGTTTTCCTTATGTCCCTTATCGTAAATTGAAAACTGTGGTGGCGACGGCATTCGAGTCAGTCGGAAGGAAGAACAGAGATATTACGACAATATTCAGTTACTTTTCAACATGTCTTCTCGTTTGGGGCCGTCCATTAATCACGTGATGTTTTTTTTGGCATTTTAACTCCCCCGTCCCTCCCCCTTGGAGATACATGGTGAGGTTTAAGACTACCTCCCCCCCTCCTATATCACGTGTATTTTTAGCACCTAAAATAATCTTATTTATTTCTCATATTTACAAAATACAAGTATAACTATCATCTAATTGTATTATAGAAAATTAAAGACTACAATAATAACGTTTAGAGGTAGACAGAATATAGATAGATAGGGTTGCTTTTCAGTTGAGTGTCGCGCGTTTACCGAAAAAATAAATACACGTGATTTTTTTACTACACCCCCCTCTCCCCTTGTTATATTTCGTGATTTTTTATGGACCCCTCACGTGTTTAATGGACAGCCCCTTTACAATTTTGTAGGAGAACAAAAAGAATCTTTCATTTTAATTTAGTATCAGGTTAAGAGGAGCTCATGCCTTAATAATAACAGCCGCACGAGTTGATCTTCAAGGTTAAGCACCGCTTGCCGAGGTCAGTCTTTGGTTGGGAACCATCTTAATATCTCCTCCGTGCCTCGAAAAGCACGTTAAGCCGTTGGTCCCGGCTGTCATTTGTAGATCGTTGGCAGTCGTTACGGATTGTCAGAAGCCAGTAAATCTGACTACTGGTGTTTAGCTGAATCTGGTTTGAGTGGAAGCCGACTCCAATCTAGTTGGGAAAAACGCGTGTCAGCATATCTTACTTTAAAACTATGAACTTTTTATAGATAGTCCTGTAATCTGTAAGCAGAGAATTAGATAAACCTTTCAGTTTTAAGTTCGGGCATTTCAAGCATCGGGTGTTCTAAGGGAGTAGTTTTGAAACTGTTTCTTAAAGAATAAGACCTTTCATTTTTTATCTAAGTACGTTCCGCAGCTAACTTTTTTCTTTCTCTTTCTTTGTGTCAAATCGCAATCCAATCATTTTTGTATACATTTTTCCATTGATATTTTTAGCGCCGTATACGCTCTGTTTATGCGCAACACATGGGTACTTGCTTATAATTCAGTTTGCATTATAGGATTAGGTTAAGCGTACCATTTTTTTCTGTACGTTGTATATTATTTTGTAACACTTGTTGGTGATCCTTAAATTAAATAAATAAAATTTGGGTCACGAAAGCTGATAAGTGTACAAAATTTTAACTGAATTAGTCTAATAGATTCGGAGAAAATTTTAACTTAATTAGTCTACAATATACGGAGTGGAATTCGTTCGAAAGAGTCACCGCGGCCCTGGACCGCAAAGGGCGCAAGAACGATCACCGATGGGTTTTAGTCAGTAAGAGACTGACACTCCCTTCCGCTCCGCCCAGAGCGGAAGAAGTTATTTGATGATTTCACACCAAAAAAAAAAAGTGTATTTAAAACATACCCCCACCAAAACAAACAAAACACACTACCATGAAACAGAAACTGATTGCGAGAAGCCGAAAATAGATAATTTAAGTGGCGTACAATTGGATAGGCCCTATGGCCACAGGAGGCCTCCTCTCTAGCTGAGGGAATGGGCCGTAATCTATCACGCGGGCCCAGCCCAGTGCGGGTTGGTGAATGTCACATGTCTTCGAATTTTTTGTTCTAGGACATACCGGTTTCTCCACGATGTTTTTCTTCACCGTTTTGAGAGCAGTGGTGATGAAATTAATTACACAAAGTAATGCGCCTGGCTGGGTTTGAACTCGCGACGAACAATTCGTAAGTCAGGGCTGTCACCACTCGGCCACCACTGCTCTCTCTCTATTTTTTAAAGTTGCTAAAACACTTTTGACTGATTGACTAAATATTTGCATGTCATGACTATATGGCGGAATGTGTTTGTGCACTAATTTTACTCTGTAAAATCTGTACCTACAACATTTTATGCTAATAAACGATTATGAATATTTGCCTTATGAAAAACAAACAATAAATCCAATTCTCTTTAATGTTTCGCTTTATCTCGTAACCCGGTGTGTCGGCGCGGATGACAACGATTCACACAGTAACAGAATATACTCGAATTGTATTAGATTTCATTGATACTCATCGCGTGTTAACTTTCCTTATTTATTGTGGGAAAATACATTTTTCATGGATTTGGATAATACTGCTGTTTTCCTTTTTAACTTAATTATTATTATTAAAACAAGACGTTGTAACACTAGGAATTTCTACTGTGTCGTGGGTCGTTTACAAACATATAATACTTAAGCAGCTAGACCCGGAACAACTGTCTGTAGGCCATACAAATATTCGTTCCGTGCGGGAATCGAACCCGTGTCACGCAACGCAGCAGCCAATCGCTTCAACCACTGCGCCAACCGTGTCGTCTAAGCTGTAGGAATCGGTGAGAAACGGCAGTGGTCATTTTTCATATTTGCTATAAAACAACGTCATTTTTCTTAATTCGCAAGCGCCACGGGAAAGTCACAGGAAATTGCAAAATAAGCAATTTCGTTTACTTGGATGACATATTTTTCCAGCTATTTTGATTTACAAATTAAACTGCTGAACCAAGTTTTGAATAAATTTCTGTGGGATCAATCGAAAGGTATAAGTATCCTTTTTTTCATATCGGTTCATAAATGGAGGAGTTATGAGGTAAAATAAAATACAACCTCCTCCTTTTATTGAAGAAGTTTAAAAAAGGAATTATAAACATTACAAATATAATAGCGTTCTTGAGATTTCTGCTTCGGGAACCAAGCCTATAAAAGCTTTGGGTACGATGGTTGGATTTTTTGGATAAATGGATGTTTTTTACTCAGTCACATCGGAACAACTGAACAAATATTGATGCAATTTGGCACAGAGGCCAAGGAGTTCATGGTCTGCAATAACGCACAGGATACTTTTTATTCCGGGAGTATGTTCCCTTGGCAAAATTTTCGACATTGACATGGACGGCGCCGCGGGCGGCAACTAGATAAAATAAATAAAACTAGCAGTAGAAACTCATTTTTTTGTTGTAACTGCTCGTCACAAAATGTACATATTATATTAATATAAATACAGTTTATGTGAGGCCAAAAACATCCTCCCTTTTTTTCGCCAGCACAGTTTAGATTATTTTTTGTACCCAGTGTGTGTTTTGTTGAACAGACTGACCCGTTTTACAACGGTATAACAAAAATACTGGCACAGTGTTATTGTGACGTCATGCCCAGGTATGGGTGTATTATCCGGGTCTGCGAATTGCAACCTGTCATAATCCGGACAAAAGAGTTGTATTTCAGGCCCGTTTTTGGGTACAAAACGTGGTAAAAATGTCTGATAATAACGATTTTGGGGGTGTCTGGAATTTGTAGATGTTTTTAATAATCAAGTCGTTATTAAGTAAGCCATTTTTCGCTTGTATTTTTCTATTGTTAGTATGTTTATTTCAAAATATTTATCCGTGAAGACATGTGACATTCAGACACACGGTTGGTGGATTACGGCCCATTCCCTCTCCTAGAGAGGAGGTCTATGTCCCAACAGTGGGAACATTAAAGGCTGATTATACTTATGCTTATACATGTGGATTTTCCTATCGACACAATCTACGACTATGAAAAGATTAAATCGAGTGAGTACGCTCTTGTCGCCCAGTCCACAGAAACAGTGTATTAATATAAAAATTTAAAATATATTAATATATAAAAATGTGCTTACAGCATGAATAACTATACAACAGATTATTTATAACCAGATTGACAGAAAACTTCAATCTACACTTCTACACTAATATTATAAAGAGAAAAGGTTTGATTGTTTTTTTTTTGTTTGTTTGTTTGCATTGAATAGGCTCCGAAACTACTTGACTGATTTGAAAAACTCTTTCACTGTTGGGAAGCTACACTATCTCCAGTGAACATAGGCTATATTATATCCACATATTCCCACGGGAACGGGAACTGCGCGGATGAAACCGTGGGGCGATGCTAGTTTTCATATAAAAACACTGGGATGGCAACCAATGTACAGTACAAACTAAATTCTGAAAAAAAAATTGGAACTAATGTTCTTTAATTAAATTGAAGAGCAAAACACACTTGAAACAGTTGACACGAGCCAGAGCGTGCCATTTGGCCACATTTGCTGACGTGACGAAGCGTTGTTGAACACGCATCGATAAATCACGTCGAGTGTCGCAATACTGTTTCTGGCTTTATACTCTTGTGGACATTATTACTTAGTCGTTATTTTTGTGTCTTATTTGATGCAAAAAGTAAATGTTTCGACGTTTATTATACTAAATGAATTCCAGTTTATTTCAATACTAGCTGCTGCCCGCGACTTCGTCCCCGTGGAATCCCCGATTTTAAAACATTCTTTATCGCTGCTCCGCTCCTATTGGCTTAAGCGTGATGATATATAGCCTAAAGCCTTCCTCGATAAATGGTCTATTCAACCCAAAAATAATTTTTCAATTCGAACCAGTAGTTCCTGAGATTAGCGCGTTCAAACAAACAAACAAACAAACAAACAAACTCTTCAGCTTTATAATATTAGTATAGATACAGGGTCATTTGTAAAACACCAACAATCTCTTAAGAGGTCATTGTACTCATCATTATGAACAACTTTTACTATGGGAACAAACCTGAAATCGTGAAAAAAATCAGCTGTTCCTTAAATATATGTTCGTATAACTCATCAAAATGATGAGTACAATGACCTCTTAAGAGGTTGCTGATGTTTTACAAATGACCCTGTATATTATTCGCCTCCATTTTGATACAAGAATCAAAACCTGCTTTGTTTTATTTAATTTGTATTGATGACAAGCAGAAGCGATGAATATTGCGTCACTGTGAAAAATAAATTAGAAAATTAATTGTACATATTGACTAAAAAAATGTGTATGCCAGTTTAGACGAAAAACCCGTCTAAACTGTCACTGTAGTGATGCTGTGATGCTGCATACTTTGACCATAGAAATATAAAATACAGTATTATATCTAATCTATGACTTTAACATTACTGTGTCAAAGTATAGTGATCAAAATGTTGTCAAAGTATAGTATTGTATTCTGTCACCGTAAAACATGCGTAACATTATAAAATATCTTGAGAGATTTTAAACTCTTGGTAAATTGTTAACTGAACATTTGGAATACTTTTTGCGTATCAGAATTTTGATAATCAATAAGCTCTCAAAGTCATTCTGAGAAATATTTTAACTTTCAAGATATTTTATAATCTTACGAGGTCTGCCATTTTCGGTGACGTTATTCATTTGTAAAGTTTGAGTAACAGCAAGTAGTTTGTTTTTCCGGACCGTTTATAAGCACAAATAATATGAAAATTTAAACCTTAGATGTTATTTTATTTATTTACTAGCGACCCGCCTCAGCTTCGCACAGGTGCAATGCTGTACAAATTTGTTTTTTTTTTTGCGACATCACATTGGAAATCTCTAAACTTATCATAACTGTTTCTCTACTATATTATGCATGATGCTATCTATTGAAAAAACTGCATCAAAATCTGTTGCGTAGTTTTAAAGATGTAAGCATACATACCTAAGAACAAACAGACAGCGGGAAGCGACTTTGTTTTATACTATGTAGTGATTTCACACTTTTAAACACACAAAAATGGACAGACTCAGACTTTATTTCATGGGCATTATCTACCAGTCAACCTTTGAGTGATGCAGAGACAAATAGTGGTGGGTGCAATATAGAGCATATAAAGCGATATTATACTATCAACACCTTTTAAAAACTACATAAACCGGCTGACGTCACGCCCAAACACTACAATCAATTCATAGATCAAATAAAATGGCGCGTGATACGGGTTACAAAACGAATTGAACGGGTACGGTACAAAAGGGTCGCTCGGTTAGGGTTGGCAATTGTTCGTATGATTTGTGAAATACGTGGAATGTATCACCTTTGTGGAACCTGTAGTGTAAAAGGTTTTGAACGAGATATCTTTTTTCAAAACTTATGTTTAGAAAAGTACGCATAAATACATGGGAAATCTATACATCATAAACTTAACCGACCAGAGAAAATTCAACCTTTCTTACAATACCACATAAATTGATATAGGTTAAGCCGTTTAGAAGTTATGGTGGAATAAAACAACTCACAAACAAACAAACATACATGAACCCTGAAAATATAACACTCCTCTTTTAGGGCACTCGTGTAAAAAAGTTTGGGATAAACAAAACAACATGATACTCTAATACTGACACAATCTTTCTCATACCGATACACTGTTGACACTGGCTCAGTGTTTTAAGATAAAAATAAAATCTCCACGTAGACAACCCTGAAAAACTAGCTAGCACCTTTCATCCATCCCTAGAGTATCCATCGTTTACAAGATTACACGGTAAATATTTACCGATTTGATATTAAACAAGGTTTATTTGAGGGTTACAATTCGACACATTTTCATTGCCGTCCAACGGTTTGCAAGGGTAGTGTGACCTTTTTTTTTTCTCAAAGAGCCGTCAGCAAAGAAGAAGGGGCCCCATAGGGTCAGTGCCTGCTAGGGTTGCGGAATTTGTTCGAAAGAGTCACCGCGGCCCTGGAACGCAAAGGGCACAAGAAAGAACACGGGTGGGTTTTAGTCAGTAAGAGTCTGACACTCTTCCGCTCCGCCCAGAGCGGGTGAAGTCATTTGATGATTTCCCATGCAAAAAAAAAAGGGTAGTGTGGCCTAGTTGCCATCTTTGTAGCTCTTCTTGTACATTCGTGAAATGGATCTTTTGGACGCAATGTTGACTTGGTAGATTCTAAATATTGGTGACCAGCCACGTACGCGTTGAATTAACTCAAACTCAAAGCATTAATTTCAATTAAACCATTTATTAACAGGTGCAGTGGTGACCGAGTGGTAACGGCCCCGACTTACGAATTGTAGGTCGCGGGTTCTAACCCGGCCAGGCGCATTGCTTAGTGTAATTAATTTCATCACCACTGCTCTCAAAACGGTGAAAGAAAACATCGTGAGGCAACCGGCATGTCCTAGAACCAAAAATTCGAAGACATATGACATTCACCAACCCGCACTGGGCCCGCGTGGTGGATTACGGCCCATTCCCTCTCCTAGAGAGGAGGCCTGTGACTCAGCAGTGGGAACATTAAAAGGCTAATTATGCTTATGCTATTATGCATTTATTAACAGGCATTTTTGGACTGTCAAGGTCGAGTGGAAAGAGGTGAAGCTATCTGCACGTTCCAAAGCGTAGATCTCTTTAGAGAAGAACGTGCAACAAACTCCACGGACACTCTTTTAAATCAATAAATTGTTACAATGTTATGGTTTTTTAGCTTTTGAAGACCTCCAATAAGGTGGACCGCTAACCTGGTGAGGGTCGCGGGTAGCTGATAGATACGAGACGCACAGGACCTGTTGTTGTGCCGACACTTGAGGCAGGCCTGTGTCCAGCAGTGGACGTCTTTCGGCTGATATGATAAGAATGATGCTTTGAATTTATATGGAAGTTAGGAAATATCATTAGGACATACGGCTTTTATGTAATTAATAACGTTTAAATGACTTTTCATTCTCAATGCACGTTGAAACATTGACACTTCAATAAACTTTGCTTCACTTTTTTCCAGATAATGGCGGAACTAATATCAACATGAGATACTGAGGTCACCAAGATGACTGCAACTAAAGTAAGTTTATTTTTTCTCTTTGGGATATTATTAAAGGAGAGCTGCTGCAGTGGTGGCCAAGTGGTAACGGCCTCGACTTACGAATTGTAGGTCGCGGGTTCAAACTCAGCCAGGTGCGTTACTTTGTGTAATTAATTTCATCACCACTGCCCTCAAAACGGTGAAGGAAAACATCGTGAGGAAACCGGTATGTCCTAGAACCAAAAATTCGAAGACATGTGACATTCACCAACCCGCACTGGGCTCGCGTGGTGGATTATGGCCCATTCCCTCTCCTAGAGAGGAGGCACTTGTCCCAGGAGAGTGAACGTTAAAAGGCCGATTATGCTATGCAGTGGCGTGCAGTGGTTCTAGAGTAAGGGTAGGCCAGACATAATGTCCAAAAAAAAAGCTCACCACATTCTACTGGGTTGAAATCACGATACGGAACGATGAGAAACATATAATTTTAAAAACTCACCAAATTCAAATCACGATATTCTGACGATACAAACTACTCTTTCTAGAAGTATTGAACAAAATGCACAGAAAACAAAATAATTTGTGTGTACACACATAGCCAGTTATATGTTTCATAACTCTGAGGATTGAAATGACGAGTACGAGATGAATTATTTTTGAGTTAATTCTCGTAACTCGGGTATACATCTACCTTTAGAAACAACTTGAATCTTATCATTATACGATAGCTGTGAAAACTTACTGTTTTTAATCTCTAACAAACACATTGTCAGCACAAACTTCACAATTTAGGACCATTTTTAAGTATGTAAACAAATAACTAAACTTTAATATTTACACTACTTTATGACTCAAAACGAATTACTTATAAATCAATGCACTATGATTTATAACACTCAACAACAAAATATTCGAACGACTATTGCTTGTCACATGAAACAATATCAACAAACAATATGGCTTCTCTTTTTCTTGCAAAAATATCATTTAAAAAGACAATCAATCCACTTCCAAAAAAAATTGCTACATGGTCCTATCGTAATCTTTAAGAATGACATGTAATGACATTTTGCCGGGTTATACATCATAACCCGCCAAAATTGACAATTCTATGTCAACAGAGTTGCCAATTTTATTTTTCTAATTCCCTTTAAACCAAATTCTCAAATTAAGTTTGGAAAATTTGGGGAGAAAAGTTAAATTCTTGCGGTTTTTAATTATATTTAGAGGGTTATTAATTACAATTTAACATTTATTTTGTACATTTTATACTTTTGATAATACTAACCAGTTTTTTTAAACTATATCTATAAGTTATTAAGGATATTATTATTCTCAAATTGGCAACCCTGTTAAGCGATTTCCATTCATAAAATTTTACTACTTGTCCTTGAATTGTGTGGTGAACCAATCAGGACCCGTGTAGTGGGCTCCAGCGAGCCTAGAAACGCCCATAATTTATACATGTGTGTGTAAATTATG
This sequence comes from Hecatera dysodea, assembly GCA_905332915.2. Lineage (NCBI taxonomy): Eukaryota > Metazoa > Arthropoda > Insecta > Lepidoptera > Noctuidae > Hecatera > Hecatera dysodea. The sequence continues at coordinate 3,840,085 of HG995314.1, forward strand.
GGCGTACATACACAAGAACATTTGCACACATGCATAAATTTATCAATTGAAATAAGGCTCTCCGTATTGTGGCCTATGTGAACCGTTTCGTAGGAACAGCGTAGTTTGAAATACGTCACACGCACGGGCGAGAAGTTGCTATAAGCATTATACTAGGCGTTATGAGTTATTAAATATTTTTGTTTTATTTTATTGCATAGTTACAATAAATACATTTGTTTTATTTATCCGTTGCTATGGTAGGGTAGGCTTAGCCTAATTGCCTATATGGAGCGCACGCCCCTGATGCTATGCTAAATTATCAAATGACTTCTCCCGCTCTGCGCGGAGCGGAAGGGAGTGTCAGACTCTTATTAACTAAAACCCACCCGTGTTCCTCCTAGTGCCCTTTGCATTCCAGGGCCGCGGTGACTCTTTCGAACAAAATCCGCAATATCATGAGGCTGTAGACAACTGATCTTGTCAGCGGTAGGCTGGCGAATGCGACTGTCAAACGCTGCCGAAATGTCATGTAAACAATAATTTTGACACATTTCGACCATAGCTAAAAAACCGACGAATCGCTTCGAGAAAAGGTAGGTAGTGCCCTTGCGTTGCGCTTCGCTTGGCTCGTCTTGGCGGGGCACTACCCCCAGATATGCCCCCAGATGTGTAAAGTGGGACTTTGTTTACCGACCAGAGGCGGTAAACAAAGTGCCGACTGAATGTTCCTATGAATATTGGGAAACTAAAAAATAAAAACATTTATAAGATGAAAGGCGTCGAAACGAACATGTTTTTACTAAATTGCTGTGTATATGTTTGTTGCCTTATTTTTCGGGTATACCTTTCCATGTCGGAGTAAATCGAATGTTATTATTTTTGCCTCCAGTTTTGTTTGTATTGCATCCCGCGGAAAAATATTGAAACCTGCTAACTGAAAAACAAATTAATACGGAACTACATTGCTTTGGTGTCCCACTTTTTTTTTTTTTTTGTAGTTGTTATCATTTGTGGTGGGTTGTGGCATTTGTGGTATCTAAATACGAATATAATAAAGCTTGCTAGAGTTTGTTTGAACGCGCTAATCTCTAGAATTACCAGTCGGATTTGGAAAATTGGTTTTGTATATGATAGTTACATTTATGAGGAAGGCTATAGGCTATACAGGAGCGGAAAAATGAGATATGAGCGTACGAAGTCGTGGACAAAAGCTAGTACATAAGTAGGTAAATTGCTTAACCTTCAAGCACGGGTCGAACTTAACTTTGCTAAGCTTTCGATCCTGGCATACGAACCTCCAAGCCAGATACTCTGACACCAGTCAAAGTCAAAAGATTATTACGAACTATATGTGCAATGTTAGCGATAATTATCATTTCATTTGCATGCATGACGCTCTAGGCGGAGTCGAAGGGAGTACCAGAATCCTACTGACTTAAACGCATCCGTGTTTCTCCTTTCTCCCTTTGCATTCCACGCCGCGGTGACTCTTTCGAACAAATTCCGCAGCCCTAGCAGGCACTGACCCTATGGGGTCCCGTGAAACTAAGTATAGGATATACTAAATCTTATTGACCAAGGAGTATTATATTAGGTATTCAGATACTGGACTGTGAAGCTCAAATAGGCAGTTGCTGCATGTAAAAAATTGGTACTAAGCTGATTCCGCACTGCGAGCCTCAACATTTCTAGGAAAATCTAACGACAGATCCATGATAGACTTTTTTCTTTCTTTCTTGAATGACTTCCAATAAAGGAGGAGGTTCTCAAATCGACTGGTTTTTTTTTTGTGTTTTACCTCATATCTTTGTACTGGGTATTCCGGTTATGATGATTCTTTTTATATTTAACACTAGTGCTTGTCGTGTAGTAAGTACCATTTAAATTTTATTGAAATCTGACGACTAGTATTTGAGTAATCGCTAATAATGCGTGGCTTCAACTACATTGGTGATGTTCTCATTCCCTCTTGCCGATTTAAAATGAAAAAATAAAACTGTATATGACGGTTTGGAAGAGCATCTTAGTATTTCAAGTTGGTCCTTTTCTAGTTTGGTGAAGATCTGATGAAGAACAGAGATAGGAAACGGAACTCTTTAGTAAATGATAGCAAATCTTTTTTACACCAATTTATACCGTGTAGGTACGCTATGATGGGTTCGTTTAGGTGATGGGGGGTTGTACCACCAAAAAGTTAAAAAGAAAAACACTTTACAAAACCGACTTCCAACCACAAAAAGCATAAAATAACTTTAATTTCGGAAGTCGGTGTTCAAAAAACGAAGAAACAACGAAAAATTCCGAGTTCGGAAATTAAAGTTATTTTTTTTTGTGCTTTTTTTTGTTTATAAGTCGGTTGTTTTTAAATACATAAAAGGTTTGAGCTTGCTCCGTCGTTTTTCCTTAAACCAGCGGGGTATTGAAGTCAGGTTACGAATTCAAGTAAAAAATAACACAAAACATAGATAAAAGCCGGTGACACGACCCATTTATTAAATTGTCACCATAGCAACAGTATTTTTTCATTTTCCGGGTATATTATACCCAATATCCGGGTTCCCATGTCTTGCAAAGGAAAATCGATGAGAAGGTCTTTCATCAAACGAGGGAGAGATACCAAAAATATGACACCAAGGATAAAAATATGGGAATATATTTTACTTGCTATTTTTGCACTTTGGTCATTTAGCATAAGCATTGCATAATCAGCCTTTCTTCCCACTGCTGGCACACACTCCTATCTAGGAGAAGGAATGGGCCGTAATCCACCACGCGGGCCCAGTGCGGGTTGGTGAATGTCACATGTCTTCGAATTTTGGTTCTAGGACATGCCAGTTTCCTCACTATGTTTCCTTCGCCGTTTTGAGAGCAGTAGTGATGAGATTAATTACCCAAAGTAATGCGCCTGGCTGGGTTTGAAAAAAAACACCATATGAGAAAATGTCAACTGTCTAACTATCATAGTTCATGAGATATAACCTGATGACAGACGGACAGACACGCGTAGGGACGGACAGCCGAGTCTTAGCTGTAATAGGGTCTTGTTTAACCATTTTGGTACGGAACCTTAAAAACTCGTATGTTATGGGAAGATTGCTGACCACCTTTGAAAGCAAAGGCACTATTTAATGACCATCGTTTTGAAATCAGTAATGAATAAATCAGTGGCGTAAAAGTGCGACACATCTTGGTTTTCGCATACAGTGGAGGTGCTGGTTAGAAGACCCCATACCTAATCATTCGATTTTATTTACTTATTTTTTTATTTATTTGTAGTAATTGTATTTGTAGTAAACTTTGCCCTACAAAACCGTAGTACTGGTTTGACTGGTTTGTCTTTTTGTTGTTTTTTCTGTGATTGTTTAGTAACAATAGATTTGTGATGATGTAACTAATAATTGGGCCTAGTTGTCTATACTTATATTATAAAGAGGAAACATTTTTATTTTTGTATGTAACGAATTAACTCAAAAACTACTGGACCGATTTCAAAAATTATTTCACTATTAGAAAACTACATTCACCCTGAGTAACTTAGGCTATATTTTATCCCCGTATTCCCACGGAACAGACACAGACACAGCCAGCATAGCCCTTTCTATAGCCCGCTGAGCGACTTTGAGCTTGTGGACCATACGAGCCGTCAGTGTCCACGTTTCGGCTCCGTATGCCATGACGGGTATGACGCACTGATTGAAGACTTTCGTCTTTACGCACTGTGGGATCGACGATGCAAAGACTCGACATAGCTTTCCAAGCGCTGTACTTTTTTTTTACAAATTGGTAATTCGAATCTCAATTTATCCTTCGTTGACACCTTTCACTGCATAGTTTTATACGATTATAAATATAGTTCGAGTTGAGTTGAAGTTTACGTTTTGGAATATGGGCCTTAGACAGTGATAAAATCAAACTCATGTAGGAGTCACATTCTCATCAGCGACCAAATGTGCCGTTTCATCCCATCATTACTCCTTAAGACGCCATCTTGAGCCAATCCAAGGTCTCAAGGCTTTCAAACATCGTTTATTATCTCTTCTATAAATAAATACGTCCTTCACGATTACTGCCGAAGCCTCCCGAAGGATACCGAAGTGAAGAGGACCTTGATCGCAATTTAGAATGACGTTTCTCAGGGATGAAGTATAAACAGGCCATTATTCAAGGACTAGGAGCGCCCGCGGTTTTACCCGCGTAGTTCCCGTTCCCGTGGGAATATAGGGATAAAATATAACTGACACTCCCTTCTGCTCCGCCCAGAGCGGGAGAAGGCATTTGATGATTTCCCATCCAAAAAAAGGCCCTTCCCCCCCATTCCAAACTTTTCAGTGGTAAAATATACTTTTAGTATGTTTTTCACCTGTCGAGAGTTTTTGTTTTCTAACTTTTTGGATCTTTCCTTAGGCAAGTTGTTTAAAATGCTTGGAAGAGTAGACTTTTACAGTATTCGTTGTTTACAGCTTGCGAACAAAATTAAGTCTATTTACTTTTTGTAACTAATTAATGTTTTTAATCCTTAATTATATTGTAGTTTCAGGTTTAAGGCAAGAAGGTAAAAACGTATGACGTTCTTTTTTGATACGCATAATATTTCGTTAGTAAAGGATTAAAATATTTAAAACAAGTTTACAATGGGCACTGGGCAGTCTTCTATATCTATACTAATAATATAAAGAGGAAAGATTTGTATTTTTGTATGTAACGAATTGACTCAAAACTACAGGACCGATTTCAAAATTTCTTTCACCATTAAAAAGCTAAATTCACCCTGAGTAACATAGGCTATATTTTATCCCCGTATTCCCACGGGAACGGGAACTGCACGGGTGAAACCGCGGAGCGGTAGTGCTAGTATTCAATAAAGAAAAAAACAATTCGGGCTATAGATTAAAACTTTTTTGGAACTTTCAATTTTATATTTAGTCTATGGTCCCACCCCACGCGGAATGATAGCTGGATCTATCACCATTGCGTGGGCTGGCTGGCAACACAGTTCTATTCTTGAATAGTTAACTAAATGGCAGTTAAAAATAGAATGGCGCCAAATTGGATTTTGAATGGGTTTGAAAGTTTTGGTTACAGATAGATAGGGGTTGTTCATAGTCCATTGACTTTTCATAAAAACGAACGAGTAGGATTTTTCGTAATGTTATATTTGTATCTTTTAGTTCACACTAACTTACTATCTATTTACCAATTTTGCTATTTGGATTTATTTACTAGCTGCTGGCGTACCACGCAACGCCTTTTTTTTTTGGATGGGACATCATCAAATGACCCCTCCCGCCCTGAGTGGAGCGGTAGGGAGTGTCAGACTCTTACTGACTAAAACCCACCCGTGTTCCTCTTGTGCCCTTTGTGTTCCAAGGCCGCGGTAACTCTTTCCAACAAATTCCGCAACACCACGCAACGCCTCAGAATCAATAAACGACATGTCCATTTTTGTCCGTGTCACGTTTCGGAATACAAAATGTATGAGAGAATGAATTCTGTAATTTTTTTCGATAATTTAACAGTTATTCTGCTATTCCGGGACAAATTCAACAAATTAATGATTATAATATTCGGTCCAGCCGTTCTTGAGTTAATTAAGGCGTATTCATTCTTAGTTTGGTCTTCGTCATAATTATTATAAGTTCTCTTATACATAAAGATTTTTATAATACATCATATCTATTAGTTTATTATTTTATCATATTTATTTTATTAGTATTATATATGTATATTTTAGATAAGTACCATTTGTTATTTCTTTCCCCAAAAGTTGGATTTTTTAATTTTATTTATTTGCTGTACACCTACCACAGTGTTGTCTTTTTAACCCAAAGGTTGACTGGTAGAGAATGCCTTATTGCATTAAGTCCGCCCATGTACCACTATTGTACATAAAGTATAAATAAATACATTTAACAGTTAGGTACTGTAAACAGATAAGAAGAAAGACCAGAAAAAGGGTCACAGGTGATACTTAGTTCAAAACATAATTGTAAAGAGCACAAATTCAAACTCGAAGCATTTATTTCTATTAGGTAAACCATTTACAGACTTTTGAATTGTCAAGGTCCCGGTCAAAGAGATGGAGCTATTTGCACGTTACGAAAAAGAAGTGCAAGAAACTCCACGGAACTACTTTTGACAACAATCTCACTTGATGGATAGCGATGACTTGGTTGACAATGGACCCCCAGCTTTCAGGAAACACAGAAAATGTAGAAATCCGTTCACAAAGTCAAAGGACGCTTGAATTCAGCGAATACCTTAAATTATATTGCTCCAGAAAATAGGAATACCAATTATTTGCCTACAAAAATAAACAAGATCAAACGGCACACTCATGACGAAAAGGCTGTCAAAAACTCAACATTAAGGTTAATCCGTAAAAAATAAAACAAATTTCTTAAGAAAAAAAAAAGACAGTCAAATGTGAATCAAACTCGTGTGGAAAAGGTTCTGAATGAGTCATATTTTATTTTCTTAATTTAAAAATATAAATCGTAATTTTAAATTTAGAATTGAAATTCGTACCCGAGATTCCTTTCAGTGTTCATCATCTCTCGTAATTTTCTGTTTTGAGCATCCTGTATATCGGGTTAGGTCAGCCTTAATATTATTTATTTTACTTACTGCAATATCGATTCTATTTCACAGTACTTAATTTTCAGAGAAATTGCCAAACTCTTTTTTTTTTGCTTCACAGTTGAAGTGTCCACTGTAATAATGATGAAAGTCCATTTTTGTAAAAATAATAATTAAGCACTTCTTTCAGCCACTGGATATCTGTAGTTGGTAATCTCGTTTACAAACTTGGCAATATTACTTACAATCCTGATATTTTAGACAGTTCACGCTTATACTAGACAAAAGGACGGTACCATAGGTCCTGGTTTTTAAAAACTTAAAAATAATATATTTTTACTTAGTTCTTAAATAATTCTTGAGTAAAGAAACAACATAATATCAATAATCAAAATGTGCTGTAACCAATAATGTATTATATTCATACCTTTAAACACGACTTTCCTTTTTCCATTAATACAATTGAAACGCAATTATCTCAAAACGAGGTAACAAGGATATTTATCGTTATTGCAGTGGACCCTTCAATTGTTAAATGGTAGACAGAATACATTATCCTATCCATACATCATCATCGAAATAGTCTCTTACTAAGGGTTCTCTTATAAGGGTTCCACTTTTGCCATTTAAATACGGAACCTTAAAAAAGAATTACGTCTGTAACGGCGAGTCTCAAATATTTATTTAAGACTTGAGATCAAACCTTTTTCTTCCTTGTTAGGGTCTGAGCACACCCAAACGCGAAGCGATATTACACGACGCGAACATCATGATATATCCATACGCCATACGACATAATCTTTATTAACTACATATGAAAGTGCACATTTCAGTGAGATAATATGAATATTACCTTTTTTCTTTCCTACTCAATATATTTTGTATTTTATTTATTTGTTGTACATCTACACATTTTTAACCCAAAGGTTAACTGGTATAGAATGCCTTGTTGCATTAAGTCCGCCCATGTACCACTATTGTACATAAAGTTTAAATAAATAATAAATAAATATTACTTACTGAATTTTATTTTATTTAGATTTGTTCACGAAAATGTATATAGTCGGTGGCAAAATAGATTTTGAAATGTAAGATATATTTGACGACGACGGAATAGTGTCAAGACAATATAATACCGTATGCCAGCCATGCAACCTTTGATCTTCACATGTACTAACAGGAGCTTTGGACCAGTTTTTAAACGTAATCGATCGCGTAACGTATAATTTCACTGTGTCGATTTATGTAGAAAAAAGAGGTGTTCCGTTTTTGTCACCAGGCGACACTTTATCAGGGCACAAATTGACGTTTATAATAACGCGATCATACATCTAAAGTAGGGCATGGTGTGCTGCTTACACACTGAAAATTGGAAGCACTAAAATATATTAAAAAAAAACACATGTCTATGATTGGAACCACGCGAAGACCGCCACCAAAGTAACTAACAGCGCACCTAAGTAAGGTTTTTTTAATCTATTTAAAAAAAAACGTGTCGTCGCGTCGCCTCGCGTCTCTCTGTGAACTGGCATTACTCCCGGCCAGTTCTTCACCCCTCCCACACTCATCGGAGGGAAATCGCATTAAATCGTTCATAACGTCAGGCTGTGACTCTTATTGCCTTCGAGAGAAGAAATAAATCTGTCTGTAGGCATCTTATTACTGGGTTTTTTCTCATACAGAATAGGAATTGATTTTAACACATTTTGCACAGGATGACTTTTAACAGCGTTATGGAAGCTGTTTCAAAGATTGAAAGTTTTCATGAATATGAACGACTTTTTCTTTTTTTTTTGCAATTCCATGTACATATGTAGTGTACTGGTTTTAGTACCAGTGAAAGAAAGCGTGGAGCGTTTATGTAATCTTTACTCTTTTTGGACATAACGCTCCACGCTTTCTTTCATAATAAATCATAGTAAATATTCAATAAAGATGATTACCTACTTATAACCATTTCGCATAGGTAATTATTTATCGTTAATTACGAACTTAAATTGTTTTTGTTTACCTGCAATCTAATGAAGATTTGGCAAAGGGAAAACTCTTGAGTCATCCAACTAAATGTCCGAATTATTTTGTAATTTTTAGTGCGTGCTAAAGCGTGCTTTTTAAACTATTATTTTTAGTCTTCTTATTTTATACCTAAATCTTAGGGCTGCATTTCAAATAGCCAATCCGCCATCTTGGATGTCCGCCATGTTGGATTTAAGTCACGTGACTATTTTTTTTCGTATTCCTGACAAGAAACCCTTTCATTTGATACCCATGTCATGAGGGTGCATTTCAAATAGCCTGTCCGCCATCTTGGTGATGCCGCCATATTGGATTTGTAATGACGTTTCTTAGCTAGTCATGTATTGTCATCAGAACTCAGAGCGTGTGCAGAATTTCATCCTAATCGAAGACCGGGAAGTGGTTCAAATTAAGATTCCAAGATTTTCTTACATACATAGTTACAAGTGAAGCTAATAAAAGCGTGTTAAAAAGAGTCATCAAAATCGGTACACCCAGTAAAAAATGATGAGGTAACGCCCACAAAAAAAGATAAAAATAATACAGTTGACTTGAGAACCTCCTCCTTTTTTGGAAGTCGGTTAAAATAAAAGGTCACCAATCCACTGACCAACCTCAAGCTCATCAAGCGTTGGTTAACCTTGTGAAATGACCAGTCGCGACCTATAAGTCATTATTTTAAACTTTACAATATCTGAGTACTGATAAACAACTAAATAAAACTGTTCTGACACAGTGTTTCCAGTATGCGCACAATCTTTCATCGTCAGAGGGATGATTTCCCTACGGTAAAGGTAGAAGGTAATCTAATAAATTACTTTACTAAGCTGTCTGAGTGTGTGAAGTGTTTGACCGTAATAGGGCTGTTTCCTGGGTTAAAAATATATGATTATGTTTAGTCCGTCAGTTAGATTATAGAAAAATATTGGACACGTATTTTTTCCTTTATCAAATCTATAAAAACTGACGAAGATACAAAGCATCAAAGATCAGGAGTGGGGCTTGTGACGTTACGGCTCGCTAAAAATTGTAGCGAGTAGTGACGTCACACGAGTTTTCAACGCTCTGTATCGGCTTCATTTTTTGTTTACGTGAAAAAAGAAAAAATACGTGTCCAATATTTTTTGGAAATCTATCTGACGGACTAATTAGATTTTTTTAGTCAACTACCCTATACCCGGGATTCTTATAATTGAGGATTCTCTGTTTCACCGTCGCCGTCTATCTAAATGACTAGCAGCGAACCGCGAATTTTTAATAATAGGTCCAGTAGTTTTTGAGTTTATTCGTTAAATACAAAAATACAAAACTTTCCTCTTTATAATATTAGTATAGCTATAAAAATACAAATCTCTCCTCATTATAATATTAGTATAGATTAATGATGTGCGTCCGAAAATCGCTTTTAGACAGCATAGTAAGACAATGACCTTACTTAATAAAATTGTACCTTTATTAACCTGCCCTTAATTAATTATAATAAAAAATAGTGTATAAGTAAGTAGTTACTTATACGCTATTTTTTATAATAATTATAATGCATTTATATAGACAAACCTTTCGGAATAAATTCTCTAAATTACAGTGAAAACCACAATAAAATCCGTTGCATATTTTAAAATCTAAACATTCATATACAGAAGAACAACCGGCGGGAAGCGACTTTGTTTTATACCATACAGAGATAATATTATAGAATAAGTATACTGATAAACGATCAACAAGATATTAGAACCCGAGGACCGTCCTCCATAACGAGCCTCAGGATATAGGAACCCGCCACAACTCATGATACGAGACCCAGTAACCTACCATTTGCGGCTTACATAACATCTTGAAAGCCATCCCACACATCCATCATAGCGTCGCCGGTCAAGATGTACCACTTACGAGTTATTAAACTTACTTCGTGTTGGGCCCAACTTTTCTTTTGGTTTTTTTCCTTGTTTTGGTCTTTATTTTGTGGGTGTTTTTTTTTCGTATTTTTCAGGGTGGTAAGTCAAAGTCAAAACGTTTATTTCAATTAGGCCATTAAACTGCACTTTTGAACGTCATCATTTACGTTAAAATTATAAAGTGAAACAGTGTCCATTCACAAAGGTAAACTGTTTAGGGGAAGTATGGACAAGATACTCCATAGTTTATTTACTCTTTTCAAATAAATATTTTACAATATTTGATATACAAAACATTTATTTCACACTAGCAGCGCCCCGTGGTTTCACCCGCGTAGTTCCCGTGCCCGTGGGAATATGGGGCTAAAATATAGCTTATGTTACTCGGATGAATGTAGCTTTCTAATGGTGAAAGTGTAGTTTTTGAGTCTATTCGTTACATACAAATCTTTCCTCTTTATAATATTAGTATAGATATAGATAGAAGCAGTCCGCAACTCCGCCCGCGTGAATGTCGAAAATTAACCCAAGGGAATATATTCTCGGGATAAAACGTATCCTATGTTTTATTTCAGACTATAATCTACCTCTGTGGCAAATTTCATCAAGATCCATTCAACAGTTTTTGCGTGAAAGAGTAACAAACATCCATCCATCAATCCATACTTACATACTCTGGAATTTATAATATTATAGTAGGATGTTTCATAATGATAAGGATGAATAGTACTTCTTGAATCAAAAATGATTATATTTTTTTCGGTAAGATTTTTCGGTACAGGCACGCTCAGCACAATTTTAATCTTTATCATTGTTATGTTTTTTATTGTTATTTTTTTAGTTTGTATTTATTTGCTTTGTATATTGTATTCTTTTCTATTAAAAACAAAACTGGACGGATTTGTTTTACTTAATCAATAAAATAGACAAAAATTAATCGCAGCTAAGTTCGGAAGTAAGAGTTTGTGACGTCACGTCTAGGTTCAAAGTGTACCACAGCTGACGTCACACAAATCTCAATGTATCATCTACATTTATTATTTAAGCGATAAAAGATAAAATACGTGACCAATATTTTTTATTGTTTCGTGTTACTAATGGCCCTAATATTTTTTTAGGAATCCTATTGTATGTATTTATTTAATTTATTTATTGTTGCAGGCGGAAATGGTCCACGCGGGCAGCAGCTTTCAATGGGACAAGCTGTCGCCCGCAGAGTTCCAGCAGTTGCAGGAGTTGACCTCGTGTGAGTACACTTCTGTATTACGTAGCAATATGACGTCACGATAGCGGGCAGCAGCTTCCAATGGGACAAGCTGTCGCCCGCAGAGTTCCAGCAGTTGCAGGAGTTGACCTCGTGTGAGTACACTTCTATATTACGTAGCAATATGACGTCACGATAGCGGGCAGCAGCTTCCAATGGGACAAGCTGTCGCCCGCAGAGTTCCAGCAGTTGCAGGAGTTGACCTCGTGTGAGTACACTTCTATATTACGTAGCAATATGACGTCACGATAGCGGGCATCAGCTTCCAATGGGACAAGCTGTCGCCCGCAGAGTTCCAGCAGTAGCAGGAGTTGACCTCGTGTGAGTACACTTCTATATTACGTAGCAATATGACGTCACGATAGCGGGCAGCAGCTTCCAATGGGACAAGCTGTCGCCCGCAGAGTTCCAGCAGTTGCAGGCGTTGACCTCGTGTGAGTACACTTCTATATTACGTAGCAATATGACGTCACGATAGCGGGCAGCAGCTTCCAATGGGACAAGCTGTCGCCCGCAGAGTTCCAGCAGTTGCAGGCGTTGACCTCGTGTGAGTACACTTCTATATTACGTAGCAATATGATATCACGATAGCGGGCAGCAGCTTCCAATGGGACAAGCTGTCGCCCGCAGAGTTCCAGCAGTTGCAGGCGTTGACCTCGTGTGAGTACACTTCTGTATTACGTAGCAATATGACGTCACGATAGCGGGCAGCAGCTTCCAATGGGACAAGCTGTCGCCCGCAGAGTTCCAGCAGTTGCAGGAGTTGACCTCGTGTGAGTTCACTTCTATATTACGTAGCAATATGACGTCACGATAGCGGGCAGCAGCTTCCAATGGGACAAGCTGTCGCCCGCAGAGTTCCAGCAGTTGCAGGCGTTGACCTCGTGTGAGTACACTTCTATATTACGTAGCAATATGACGTCACGATAGCGGGCAGCAGCTTGCAATGGGACAAGCTATCGCCCGCAGAGTTCCAGCAGTTGCAGGCGTTGACCTCGTCTAACTATGCTTATTATTTGTTTTACTTTTGCACACAGGAAGAGGCTATCTGTCTTTAAGTGGGAAACTAAATAAGAATAAAAAGCTGAAGTCAGAAGGTTACAAGAAACCGGCCAAGTGCGTGTCGGACAACGCATAGTGAAGGGTCCCGTAGTTCAATGTTAAAATCTAATATCTCTAAAAGTATATAAGCTGTGATGTCCAAACCACTTTTTGCTGGAAGTGTCTTTGAAGTTCTATTTGCACATTTTTTTTTAAATTTTCAAGTACATAGTTTAAAGGTTATGGGGGGGGGGGCAAGATTTTAATTAAATTTAATTAGAAAGAACTTAGTTTGTGAGCTTAATATATCATTATGCTCAACATCAGGTCACAATCCAGATAGGTCATCTTTGTTTTAGATGGGAAATCATCAAATAACTTAACTCTGGGCGAAGCGGAAGGAATTGTCACTCTCTTACTAATTTAAACCCTCCTCATGTTCCTTCTAATGTCATTTGCGTTCCAGGGCCACGGTGACTCTTTCGAACAAATTCCGCAACCCTAACAGGCACTAACTCTATGAGGCCCTATAGAATACCTGCAATTTTATCTTGTAACACCATTTTTAATCTGTATTACGCAAATAAATTATTTGATTTAGAATCGCACTTTACTGAACGGTTCACTCTCAACAGTAAAGCCGGACCTATTCTCATAAACCTCTCACCAATATCAAGAAAATCAGCTAACCTTTCCTTCTTACAAAATGAAGCCACTTAATACGGAGTCCGAAGCTTCGATCAGATAATAGTATTAAGCCCTTACATGGCCCGGTTTTACGCAGGATATTGGCATCGGTAAGCGATCTAACCAATTTCGTTAATAATGTTAGCTTTTACTCTACCTGTGTAGCGTTTGCTCTCAGATGTAAACATCGTTTTAGTTCAATTTTTCGCTTCCTTTAGAAAACTTAATTGCTTTATCTCTCTAAATTTTAAACCATGCAACTGAGCGATCTTGGTAGGTAACTTTTTAGATCTAGCGTCTGCTGTGTTGATCTAGCGGTTGGAAGCGTGATCGTCGATCATTGGGTCCTTTTTATGGTCCTTCTTGATGAATGATAGGGAGTGTCAGACTCTTACTGACTAAAACCTATCCGTGCCCTAATATTCCCAATGCCCTTTGCCTTCCAGGGTTGCGGTGACTCTTTCTAATAAATTCCGCAGCCGTAACAGACATTGATCCTAGCAGGCCCCGTTTCCTATACTGACATTACTTTGAGATGCTCGTGGAACACACTGTGCAGTCGACCCGGGTCTGTTTGTTATCGGACGGCGAGCCGACCAACTCTTGCCGTCCTTGCGCCTACGGGTGGCCGGAAACTGTTCCACCTCCTCCTTTGCTATCATTAATGATCATTGTTTCCTGGGCTCGATTCCCAGGTGGGGCAAAATCTGTAATTTTGTTTGTCTATTACTGATTTCTCTGTTGTTTTTTCTGTGTTGAATGTTGGTGTGACATCCCACGCCTCGTGAAGCACGTAAAGCCACTTAACATGGCGTACGAAGCTTCGGTCAGATAATATTAAGCCATTACATGGTCCGGTTAGTAGAGCAGTGGTGGCCGAGTGGTAACGGCCCCGACTTACGAATTGTAGGTCGCGGGATCAAACCCAGCCAGGCGCATTACTTTGTGTAGTTAATTAATTTCATCACCACTGCTCTCAAAACGGTGAAGGAAAACATCGTGAGTAAACAGGCATGTCCTAGAACCAAAAATTCGAAGACATGTGACATTCCCAACCCGCACTGGGCCCGCGTGGTGGATTACGGACCATTCCCTCTCCTAGAAAGGAGGCCTGCGTCCCAGCAGTGGGAACGTTAAAAAGCTGATTATGCTTAGGCTTATTGAATTTAAGTTGAGGAGGTCGCTATTGTTGCGGAACTTGATCGAACCAGTCACCGCGGCCCTGGAACGTAAAGGGCACAAGAAGGATCACGTGTGGGTTTTAGAGTCAGTAAGAGTCTGACACTCCCTTTCGCTCCGCCCAGAGCGGGAGAAGTCATTTGATGATTTCCCATCAAGAGAATAAAAAAATAAGAGGTCGCTAGTTTCTCTTTGAAGTTCAACGTCAAATGCATTTTCAATATTATTTAACTTAACCCAACGTAGAAAGAATAATCATGAACGGTTTTTAAACAATAAAGTTATGCCCGAATAGAAATCCTAAAAACATGGTAAACTTGTTCACCTCTGCGTACCCCTTCAAAGCGTACCGGCGTGATGTTATGTTATAAATTGGTGTAAACAATAAACAGTTGTGCGATTCTAGCAATCCCTGTCATTTCTTGGAGAGATTCGTTGCCTATCTCAAAACTTCTATATCAGATCTTCACCAAATTGAAATGGTACTAATCCGAGAACATACTCTTCCCAACAACGAAAGAATTATCCATATCCGCTGAAAACTGGTAAAATTATCGCTGAAAAAACATACAAAAAAAAAAACAGGTCGATTGAGAATATCCTCCTTTTTTAAAATCTGTAAAAATTACTTCATTTTCACTACATTTTGGCAAGTGACCTTGAATGTTGCTAATACCATTTTGCGATATAGATTTTAGATCATTTAGATATGTTATTGATTTCAGATCAGAATTATTGGCATTCAGATCTAAATAGTAAGTTAAGTTTGCTGACGAGTGGCCTCCTGGTCATCATCAACGAACGAACACCGGCAAGCGTTGCTTAATCTGAAAAATCGACCCTGTACCTATAATGACTTACGGCCGAAACCAATAACCGATCTATAGCATACTGGAGATAGAAAAACAAATGAAACAACAGAAAAATTGTATAGGTTTTCTGTTGTTTCATTTGTTTTTCTATCTCTAGTATGTGATAGATCGGTTATTGGGTTCGGCCGTTAGCCACGATCTCTACCCAGCAAACGATACCTAATTAATTGAAAATCATTTACTAGTTTAGTACGCACGCACTTACAACAAATACCAATCAAATTCATACCACTTAGTTCCACCCTGGTTAAAAACGCAATCCCCAAAAATGCTTATTTCCCAAAGGTAAAATTTACTTGCGTATTACCCGATTAGTGGGTACATCATACCAGACCATTAACGTAATAGACTCTTGTTCGAATTCAATTAGACATATGGCCCGCGGGAGTATGTTTTAGCAAATTAAACTTTTGCACTTAGCGAATTTCGATAGGGGTGCCTCCAGGGCAGGTCAAATTTGAAGGGTATGTGAGCTAGCGTGTTACTGGTGCAGCGATATCAATGCCGTCACAAGAAAAGCGAACGAAGCAAAATTTGTACGGCAGCAAAAATTTAACGCAGCGCCATCTATCCCACCAGTAGAGAATTAACTGAACGAAATCCTACATCGCGGTATCAGAGTATTCCGTGCAATATGAACATTTACAACAGCCCGAATATCAACTATCGGGACAGTTGCCCACCAGACGAAACAACCGTCCGGTCAAAGGATCCTCCCTTATCAATGGAGGGTGGTATACATGTGAGTTGAAATTTAGTCTATGGTCACGTATCGGATACTTTAGATGTTCACAGGCAAACGAGATTTTATCGGTTTATGGTGCCGTATTCTATATGTACGAGCCCGAAGCGCACTTCGCCGGTTTTTTTTTAAATCTTTCGAACAAATTCCGCAACCCTAGCAGGCACTGACCCTATGGAGCCCCGTCTTTTTTGCTGACATCTCTTTGAGGCGTCTGTGGAACACGACGCCCCGTTCACCCGGGTCTGGTTGTTATCGGACGATCACCCATAGCTCGCCATACGCAGGCTCGTACCTGCGGTGGCATGGTGAAAGAACACCCACCGATGTGGCGTTTTCTTCTGTTGCGGTGGCTGGGGCGTGAGGTTTCCCAACCCCTCACACGATGTGCCTCCTTCTCTGCTAGCATTACTGCTTCCTCGCCCCGCCTTCTCGTTCCCATGGACTGGACCAGGGCCGGAATAACAAACTTAACAATACCTTACTTTTTTGTTCATTTATTCCTCACAAAATTCACTCAATAGCCAGCCCTGAATGGAATAGTACCAAAATTGTTAGCAAATACTCATAAAATGTACCGTAGTACGAAACTGTTAGCATATAGGACTTAGTCTGATGATACTGGACTAATTTGGATTAAAAGCTTTTGTGCAAAAAGGTCTTTATTCGTATATTATCAACTTTGTGTGTGTCTGGAGCTAATCACTTTACAAAAGTTGTGGCTTTCGTGCTGTCCAAAGTAGTCTGCGTATATCTGAATAGGGATATTTCCTGACATAAAAAAACAATTTTACCCGTTGTCAGTTAGATTATCGAAAATCGTATTTTTTGCTTTATGAAATCAATAAAAATTGACGAAAATAAAAAGCATCAAAGATCAGGAGTGGGGGCTTGTGATGTCACGTCGTGGTAAAAATTCTAGCACGTAGTGACGACACACATGTTTTGAACGCACTTTATCGTCTTCTTTTTGATTACGTGTAAAATTAAAAATTCGTGTCCATTGTTTTTTGGAAATCTAGCTAACGAACGGAACGGACTAATTCGATTTTTTTTTGTCAATTAACCTATCCGTCTAACGACATGACGAACCTCACACCGTTCTGGGTATATCCACTCCATTTTTTTTAGTCTTGGCGATCTTCCTTTGAATATGCTCCCTCTGAACCAATCGCTTTTCCTTGGCACGTGAACACAGATTCAGAAGTTTGTAACATCTTGTATCACAATACAAGATGTCACAAACTTCTGAATGCGTCATGTTCGTGAACGGGCGCCGTCGGTTGAGACTGGTCACCTCTTAACTGCCACTGACTTGTTTTAATCTTTATACTTTGAATTGTTTTTATAGTTTCCTTTTTTTTTCTTTGCATTGTCCTCACATATAGAAGCGACCAAGGATGTAACCAAGGTTATGTAATACAGAACATGATTTAAAAGAGTGTCCGTGGAGTTTCTTGCACGTTCTTCTCCATAGAGATCTACGCTTTGGAACGTGCAGATAGCTTCACCTCTTTCGACTTGACAATTCAAAAGTGCCTGTAAAGGGTTTAAATTAAATAAATGCTTTGAATCTTGAATGTCAAATCAAGTTGTTTCGCAATTCTTATGTGATTCTAGATGATTATTTACTATGGCGGCGGGCGTTTATACGCACCGCCAACTCGGGTTCTGACTAATGGGTGACAGATTTCCACAAATCCCTGAACCGTTTTTGAGAGGCTTGAAGAAAATGTTATCGGCTTTCTGCTAACGCCCGGTGCACGTGCTAAAGAACAGTCGTACCAGCTTACGACCCAATGACTAATAGCATCGACCAACATCTCTAAACGTCTAGTTAAGTAGCTGGATTAAGTTACTGACTAAAGATATGTACTTGTAACGGATGCGAGGATTCAGATTCAGATTCAAATTTATTTATTTGAAAAAACATGTGTAGATAATATACATGGTATGATGCTTATTATAGGTGTTGGTGTGTGGTGTTGTTTGTTGTTGGTGTTGTGTTATAGGCTCCTGCCTTTGGATCCCTAACTCGCGGTAGTTTGGACGATGTTTTTGGTACTCGAGGACACTTTTTTTTCTGGATGGGAAATGATCAAATGACTTTTCCCACTCTGGGAGGAGCGGGAGGGAGTGTCAAACTCTGACTGACTAAAACCCACCCGTGATCCTTCTAGTGTCCTTTGCGTTCCAGGACACACACTGCGGATCAAATTCCGCAACCATACTCGAGGACCCTTAGTTTATCTAATTTTGGTATCACTACTCTTATTTCGGAAATCGTATTTTTCTTTTTACATTCTGATTTGTTCTTTTTTTTTTTGCAGATTCAACCAAAAAGCTTCAGGATGTACTCAAGGAGTTCTGTGAAGTCAAAAAGCAGAGTTCGGATGGGGTAAGCCGCTTTCTTTAATAGTATATTATAGCGAAATTTCGTGTTATGAGGATTTATTCGTGTATCATGCGGTTACAGAGTTAGTTAGGGTACTACGGCAACGTTAAACAGCGTTCATTATATTTCACGACTTAACTTGTTAACTTAAATTATTGCGTCACTTCTTCTTCCCAGCTAATACGTTAAAAAATATTGAAGGGTAGGCGTTTTTCGGAACTTCATTTTGTCATTTGCTTGCCGCTTGAGCTATTCTATTGTACTCTGGGTGAATTCACAAGAAATTCATCATCATCATCATCAACAGCCTGTTGCAGTCCACTGCTGGACATAGGCCTCTCCAATTGCACGCCACTTAGATCTATTTTCGGCTTCTCGCATCCAGTTTCTGCCAGCCGTCCTGCGCAAGTCGTCACTCCACCGTGCCTGAGGACGTCCTACACTACGTTTGCCGAGACGCGGTCTCCACTCTAGAACTCGTTTACCCAAAAGAAACCAGAAATTAACTGTTTTTAATGACTTACAGATGTAAACATACCCAAGTGCACGCATTTATAGCATTGGTTAAACAAAAAAAAAACTGTAATAATAGATGCAAAATGAAGAAATAAATAACAATTAATTGACGTTCAAAAATTATTCTCAGCTGCATTTGAATAAACCATTTTAACACCTAAGACTACCTACAGTACTGTATTTCCTTATCTCTTTAAAATCCATCCAAAGGTTGTCTTGAAAAGATCGCTTTTAGCGTTAAGGCCGCCCATTGTGTCACCCTATGTAATATTTTCTTCATCTATAGTTTCTGTAACTTATATGGTGTACATAATAAAGAGTATTTCTATTCTATTATATTCTAGATTCCTCGGAGGATTGCAAGTTATTGTTATACTATCCAATGTTTTTCCACCACAATAACCTCATTCAGAAATTGCATTATTGGACATCCGCGAGGCATTGCGATAACGAAGTTGGTTTCATGAAACTTTCTGTTCACGAACTAATATCGCGATGTATTATTATTGGATATAACTTGAACCACTACAATTTATTGTTTGAACTGTGACGGCTAGAGTTTGTGTTATTATGTTTTTGTTTGAGTGTTTTCTACTTTAGTCGGTACCTCGTCTTTTATGCAAAGGGTTGGATAACAGGATGAAAATTTATGGCTTAAAGAGGGATGAATATTGAAATATTGACTAGTAATAGCGTTGCGTAGATATAGCAATGCCGACCCTGGACAACCTTTTAAACCGACTTAAAGAAAGAAGTCGGTTCTCAATTATTATAAGCCTGTTTTTATTTTCGCCAATTCTCGACTGATATGGATGATTCTTTAAGGAGCAGTGGTGGCCGAGTAGTAACGGCCCCGACTTACGAATAGGGATGTTTCCTGAGTAAAAAATATATGATTATGTTTAGTCCGTTAGTTAGATTATAGAAAAATATTGGACACGTATTTTTTCCTTTATCAAATCTATAAAAACTGACGAAGATACAATGCATCTAAGATCAGGAGTGGGGGCTTGTGACCTCACGGCTCGGTAAAAATTGTAGCGAGTAGTGACGTCACACGATGACACTAGTTTTCAACGCACTGTATCGTCTTCATTTTTTGTTTACGTCAAAAAAGAAAAAAATACGAGACACATATTTTTTGGAAATCTATCCGACAGACTAATTAGATTTTTTTAGTTAACTACCCTATTGTTGGTCGCGGGTTCAAACCCGAAAAGGTTGTGGAGGTCTGGTAGGCAGCCGCTTCACGTAAATTATTGTTATCCAGCTGAATCCGGTTTGACTAGAAGCAGTTCCAATATAGTTGGGTAAAAACAATCGAAAATTAAATAATTTCACACCAAATATCTCAGAACAGTTTTCAAAATAAACGCGGTAATATCATAATAATAAAATCTGATTAAGTGGAGTCCTCAATATTGTGGAGAGCGATATCATTATTTATCACGGCTGATATTGGCACCTCATTATGTGTGATAAAGTGTTTTATTACATACTAGCCGAGAGCGCGGCATCGCTTGTTATGTGTGAGTCGGAAAATTCTATTTACAGCGTTGTGGTAGAATTTTTAGATGTGTAGAGAGTAATGGATAAAATTCCTTGACTAAAATTTCGTCCTCAAAAGAAAAAAATAACCGTGGGTCACCGCTGCAAAACCCGTGAGTAATTGTACAACACACATTCACACCTTCGGGGTCGGCTTCCAGTCATGCCGGATTCAGCTGAATACCAGTATTTAACCCGGCTGCCTACCAGACCTCGAGAACCCAATAACTGGGGAACGCGGTACTTCTTGGAAGACTTGTGCCCGATTTTCTGGCCTCTGACAATCCGTAACTACAGCCGGAACCAACGGCTTAACGTGCTTTCCGAGGCACGGAGGACACTCGGTATGTTATGATGGTCACCCATCCACAGACCAACCTTGGCAAGCGTTACTTAAGCTTGAAGATCGACATGTGCGGCTGTTATTCTTTAGCCACGAGCGCCTCAGCTGAATACCATTACTTAACGTGGAGCGGCTGCCTCCCAGACCTCCACAACCCAATAACTGGGAAACACGGTACTTCTTGGCAAGACTGGTGTCATATTTCAGTAATTTTTGATTTTTCAGATTTTAATAAAGATTTTTATTATTAAAAAAAAAAAAAAAAAAAAAAAAAAAAAATTGTACAACAGCAACCCACATAAACACAGTTCTGGGCCTCAAATCTGCTATCATTGATTTCATAATGGTTGATTTTGACAAGTTTGGTAATCTACTAAAACAAAAGCGTCATCATGACTTTCCAATGGTCAACTACTAACACTCCATTGAAAGAAATGGCATAGAATAAACTCGTACATAATGAAAAATGAATGACAGACGTATGCAGTAATCTACTGACATGAACTGAATCTAATTTTGACACTTCCTTTAATCAGTGACCTACCATTAGAACGTCATTGTGCAGTCATTGCTTTTAATTGCGCGGTTATCAAAAAGTATTACAAGGCCATTGACCGACCAATGATCGACCATTATGAATTTAGCAGATTACGAACTTTTAGCAAAATGACAATTGGATCGTGTTGGAATGACAAATTTATAAAAATAGCAGACTTGGGGCCCAGGCGACTTGCAATCATGCTTAGGATGCTGTAACTTTACTGTATACTAGCTTCTGCCAGCGACTTCGTCCGCGTGGAATAGTTACTTTACCCCCGATTTTGAAACTCTCAGCCCGATCGGTTTAAAATTGACAAAGTTTCATACAAACGTTCATCCCCTATTTTATCCCCTTGGGGGTAGAATAAAAAAAAAAAAAAAAACGTAAGAGTAAACAAATATAATCAGAAAGCTCCGAACTGCTAAGCTATCGGGAGTTACACGTGTTATTGTGAGTCAACCATAAAAGATAGACATATACTGTAGTGGGATATTTTTTAGATAATTTTATATAAAACATTTCCGTAATACATGATTTCTATGTAACTTTAACCATTAAGGCTACACACGCGACGGAAGCTTAAAAAATGGAGTAACTTCTCCCGTTTTCCCAACATTTTCCTTCACTGCTCTGCTCCTATTGATTCTAGCGTGATGATAAGTATACTATAACCTGCCCAGGAGTATGAAGAATAATTGCACCAAGTTTCGTTAAAATCGGTTGAGTAGTTTTTGTTTCTATAAAGAACATACAGACAGACAGACAGACAGACAAAAATGTTACTGATTGCATTTTTGGCACCAGTATCGATCACTTATCACCCCCTGATAGTTATTTTGAAAATATATTCCTTGTACAGAATTGACCTCTCTACAGATTTATTATAAGTATATAGAAAATATATTCCTTGTACAGAATTGACCTCTCTACAGATTTATTATAAGTATAGATGAATTCATCATCCTACTATGCACACATACATTTAAACATATTTTAAATAGCTTTTATGAACAATCTATACTAATATTATAAAGAGGAAAGATTTGAACTTTTGTATGTAACGAATAAACTCAAAAACTACTGGACCGATTTCAAAAATTCTTTAGAAAGCAACATTCACCCTGAGTAACATAGGCTATATTTTATCCCCATATTCCCACAGGAACGGGAACTACGCGGATAAAACTGCGGCGCGCTACTAGCAGCGCACCGCGGTTTTACCCGTACATATATTTGTATGTATCCTAAATAATAATTAAAATATAATAGATTTATTTACATTTCATGTATAGTAGTAGTATAATACGTAGGCGGACTCAATGTACAAAAAATTCTCTGAGAGTCAACCTTTGGGCTAAAAAAACTTTTTAACAGATCCAAAGGAAGCACTTTGATTGGGTATTTACGTATCTTAAATTGGATTTCCCCACGATATAAACAGAGTAAAACCACTCTGATTCAGGAAAACCCAATAGGAAAGGCACATATTAGCTGTCAAAGTTTGTGTGGAAATATCGACATCTCTTTAGCAAAATTAGTGATAGATATAATAGGGTAGTTGACTAAAAAAATTTAATTAGTCCGTCAGATAGATTTCCAAAAAATATTGGACAAGTATTTTTTCTTTTTTCACGTAAACAAAAAATGAAGACCATACAGTGCGTTGAAAACTCGTGTGACGTCACTACTCGCTACAATTTTTACCGAGCCGTGACGTCACAAGCCCCCTCTCCTGATCTTTGATACTTTGTATCTTCGTCAGTTTTTATAGATTTGATAAAGGAAAAAATACGTGTCCAATATTTTTCTGTAATCTAACTGACGGACTAAACATAATCATATATTTTTTACTCAGGAAACATCCCTATTTTAATACTAGACATAGAAATAAAGTAGATCAACCATTTTATGGATTAGCCAAAGTAAGAACATCTTTTATGGGATATTGTGCTAAATGTTACAACAAGCTACCTTATGACATAATTAGAATTTAATTAAAGGAAATTTAAAATCTATTGTAAAAGCATATTTTGTAAACAAGCATACTACAAACTAAATGATTATATTCAAGATATGAATGCTTGGAAACATACTTGTCCTGCTCAATAGGACAATATTGGGTGTAGTAGACAAAGCCAAACTTGTCGGTCTGTATAATATGTTGATTTACTTACTATGTATATAAAGGTGAAGTTACTGTTTTTTTATATTTAATTTAAAACACACGGGCCCATTGTTTTTAATTATATAAATTGTATTTGCAAACTGTTTTGACGTTAAAAAGTGCCTTTTATTGGTCTAGTTGAAATAAATAAATTAATTTTTGACTTTGAAAGACTAATTGAAAGGCTATACAAGTATGCGTTCCATCCTAACCTAATATTATTACTGTGAATGTGAGTTGGTTTGTTACGCTTTCAAGTTACTATATTAACTAGTTGTATAAAATGTAATGTGTCACTGTGTTTTCCAAAATAAAACAAAGAAACTGTTGTCTCAGACGAATTTCTTTATTTCAATAATATTTTCTTGGAGACCTTTCCATCCCAATATTGGAAGCCAAAAACCTCGTAAAACACAATAACACACAAACACTTATAATTCCACCTCACATTTTACGACAGGGGTCGGCAGATAAGGAGAGAAAACTCCATTTTTATCCCGGAACCCATCAAAATAGTCATTATTATGAAAACACAAAAACTTTTTATGGGCTTTCTTCTATTTACGTACTCCTAATCTGTGTGACTGAGACGACGAATATGACATCATATCTTCTCTCTCCCTTTCTCTTTATGACGTCACATGCTGCTTCACAATCGATGGTAACCTTTAACACGTGCAAAGAATAACCGACCCTATTCTTTGTGTGATACGATTCAAAATTTAACTACAACGTTCAGATAAGGAACCGTGACGTCACAGAAAAGGGGTGTAAAGAAGAAAAATAAATATTTATCACCGATTACACTGTGGACTTTATTGCTTTCGTGATAAGGTTCGATTTTGTGTGCGGTCTATAAATAAATTTGATGGCCCACTAAAGTTTCGCCAAGGATTCCAAGGCCTATTTACTCGGCATTAAGTGTTTTCCCTTGTAAAAACCTACGTGGGGATCAGAACGGGGTGGAAAGGGGGATTTTTGTATTTTCCGGGGTTAGTGGAGGTCGAAGTGACATTGTAAGTTAAAGAGACGTTAAGTAGAACCTTTAACATAGACTTTCAAACTTTGGAACTACTTGGAGGTCAACAATTATCCTTAAAGACGGGATTGTTCAAGCCAAAAATAAACGATAAACTTGCTCTCGGAATCTGAATTTGGAGACTTTTTTCGTGAATTTGGAGTTCGAGCCACACAACTATTATGGGTGGCTTGCCGTCCGATAGCAACCAGGCTCGGGTCGACGGCGCATCAAGTTCCACGCGCGCCTCAAAGAGCTGTCAGCAACGAAGACGGGGCCCCATAGGGTCAGTGCCTGCTAGGGTGCAGGAATTTGTTCGAAAGAGTCACCGCGGCCCTGGACAGCAAAAGGCACAAGAAGGATCACAGGTGGGTTTTAGTCAGTAAGAGTCTGACACTCCCTTCCGCTCCGCCCAGAGCGTGAGAAGGCTTTGATGATTTCCCATTCAAAGTATGTCCTTTGCTGGTGGAGGCCAGTCTATTAGTAGGTTTCGCGACTGACCCATTATTTTATTCCGATGTCCTCTGAGATTTGGATGTCCAATGGCATGTAATGCCGCTGCTGTTCATGTATGTGAGATTGTAGGTATATTTATAAACGCACCTACTATACAGGAGAAGTTCGCTGTGAGGGGCAACGCTTTTTTAAAAATTGTAGTTGGTTTTGTCATGTCCTTTAACATGCAAAACTGTGCATCATCAGTATAAAACTCTGAAATTTGCGTTCCAGAGCCGTGTTGACTCTTTCGAACATATTCCGCAACCCTAGTAGGCCCTGACCCTATGGGACCCCGTAATCTTTGCTGTCATCTCTTTGAGGCGCGCGTAGAACATGACGCGCCGTCGACCCTGACCTGCTTGTTATCGGACGGCGAGCAACCTATCGCTCGCCATCCGCATGCCCGCGCTTACGGTGGCCGGGAATCGCCCTGCGACTTCATCAGCGTCTCAGGGCCTCAAGTCTGCTATTACAATAGTGTCAGAATGGTCTATCATTGATTTCATAGTGATTGATCGTTGCAAGTTTGGTAATTTACTAATATACAAGCCAACCATTGACACTCCATTGAAAGAAATGGCATAGAATGGTAATCTCGTACATAATGACAAATGAACGCCTGACAGTAGGGGAGCCCAAGCGGGGATTTCGGGATTTTCTAAAGCGCGACAGATTAATATACAGGTGGATACCTTGTACCCGGTTAAGTACCTCCACCAAACATGAGGCCCATATATAAGGCCGCCCGTGAAGGATACAGGATCAGATTAGTAAAAAAAAATTGACGATCAGCAATTCTCGAGCGCGTCAGATTAAGGTAGGGTGAGTTAATTACATCCTAAAAAGTGTATATTCCACTAATCTGACAATTTGAGAGTGACGTAAAGAAAAGGGAAGGCAGCAAAGTTGTAAAAAAAAAACGTCATCTCGACATTCTCGAGCGTAGCTAAATTTTTTTTTATTTTGAAGGAAATAATTCAAGAATAATGAAAAATATATAATCTGACGATTTCCGCAAGCCGAAATAACAAAAATTCGTCGATAAAGTTAAATGCGTGCCGCTGCGTGATGCCTACATTTCCTTCTCCACGTTTCTATTCCTCTCTCACTCTTTCTCTTCCTGAGCTTTTCAACTAATTAAGATCAATGATTTAAAAAAAAATTAACTTCCCGCTAAGAAAATCGAAAATTTTCAAAAATCGGGAAGTTATTGTTTTCACCCCGTTTTGCAAAAATCTAGTTTTCATCAGATCTCGACGTTTTAAGGTCATAGGAAGCTTCCCTGACTACCCCCGCAATGTTGTCACTATGTCTGTATGTACTGTGTGTGACTATGTGACTCGCTTATAACTTTTGAACAAATAAACCGATCGGAAAATTTGGACTGATAGATTTTAAGAAATATTGAAAAATCTCAAAGAAAATAAGTTTTTTTTTAAAGTGGTTTTTTTTTTGGAATAACTTTTAAACGGCTTTATCGATCAACTACAAAAACTAATCCACTCTTGAGCTTGAAAAACCACGTCGATCCGATTCGGACCAGCATGGTGGCCATGCTGGTCCAAATCAGTTGATTCGTTCGAGAGATATCGTGAACGAAAGAAACCCGAAAAAGTGTTTTCTCGGGATTACTCCGAAATTTTTGGTTCGATCAATTAAAACTAGAAAATTACTTATGAGGATGATAAAACTGCGTCGAATCAACGGGTGAAAATTGCTTGATCCATTCAAAAGTTATTGCGGTTTGAAAATTCCAAAAATAGTGTTCTATGAAACTTCTATCAGACATAGAAATATTATTTCTTTGAACTCAGCGAGCTCAAAATATTTCATAAATTATATTTTGAGCTCAAAAATGTCATAAAATCATCAATTTTAAGCAATGGAATTAGCGAGAAGTTGCAGGGATGGCCTTTAGGGTGAACCGTTTTTCTAATTTTTTTTGTCAGATCAGGCGAATCCCTCTAGATAATCGTCAGATTATGAGATAGTACGTTTAGAACATAAAGATGAACCATATATATCTTAATCTGACGCGCTTGAGTATTTCAAAATGGCGATTTTTTTTTGCACATTATGAAAATGGCCGCGAGTTTGCGTCACATCGAAATCGTCAGATTAGTGAATGAGAGCTTTTTTTTAGTGCACTTAACACTCCCTTAGAAAATCTGACGCGCTCGATTATTTTTTATTTTTTTTCATTTTCAACCCTTACATACAACCACCCTCATCATGCAAACGATCAGATTAACATACGTACATTATTAAAAATACGTAGGGCATTGATGCTATCAATATCTGACGCGCTCGAGGATGTCCATGCAACAGTTTTTTTTTACATATTTATAAATCTATAGCCGCTTCCCCCACCGATGAAAAGGTATTATCATATAACATTTTTTTCTTCTTATCATCTAAGCTTTGCAACCCAATAGGTCTCTACGACGCTCGAGTAAATCCCCATTTAGCATCGTGGGCTCCCCTACTATATACAGTAATCTGCAAAAAATTTGACACATCCTTTGATCAGTAACCTACCATTAGAACGTCAGTCATTGCTTTTAATAGCTCGGTTATTAAAACTTATTACAAGACCATTGACCGAAAATGACAATGGAATCGTGTTGAAATGACAAATTTATATTATAAAAATGGGCCCCAGGGCCGCGGTGACTCTTTCGAACAAATTCCACAACAATTCACTCCCTTAAATACTGCCATGACTTTAATGTCACCCTGTATAAAAGTCGTGTTTATCCATAGTTCAGTCTAAGAAACAAATAAACATTAGGATTATGAGGAAAGTATTTGTGAGAAGGAAAATTGCATCGAAAAATAGCAAAACAAATAAATTACAAGTGATTGTAATGTCTTCCTCGACGATCATTCTTGTGACATTACGTTTTCCAGCCGTCCGATCGTTGATGTCATTAGCTGCTCACATTTCCGCCTACCTACTGTATTGTTTATCAATCTGTCGAAGTTTTCCTCAATTATACAGGGTGCCCGGAAAATTGACGTTCAAAAATAAAATGTTGGTGTATCCGAATCACCCCATGTATGTACCGCGATTTTTCATAGGTGTTGAGTTATAATTATTTTTTCTGTATTTTTGAGAATTTTTGACCTGACAAAGATGTGAGGAAAAAGAAATGTTTTTCAACTGAATTTAATTTGCGACTCTACATTTTTGCGCCAGACTCAGCTTGCATAATCATTCATGTTATACAAGTATTTTACATGGATCGACTACCTATCTGAATCCGGTCACTAGGTGAACACGATGCCTGACAAGACTGGTGTCAGAATTATCTGGCCTCTGACTACCAAAAGTGACTGTCAAAGATCTAAGAATGACAGCTGAAAGCAGCGACTTCACGTGCTTCCGAGGCACGTTATAGTCTCGGTAAAATATGGACGGTCTCCGGGAGTTCACTGATCTCAGCAAGCCTTATTTGTAAATTGTAAAATTTCTTAACTTTGGAGATTGTCAAAATTAAAGTCAAAGTCAAAACCTTTATTTCAATTAGGTCATGAAATGACACTTTTGAACGTCATCCCCCTGATGGACCTTTGCGGCTTTTATTCCTCGTGCTCAAATGTAGAAAAATAGCAAATGAAAGGGATTGGCTAAATTTATTTAAGATTATCCTAATGTATTTTATTATTTACAAAATATAACTAATCAAGCTAAAATATAAATATGTACAAGCGGAGTAAAAAGGAGGAAAGACTCATAGGGCATCGAAAAATTCGTCCACATCGCTGTCAACGGGAAAAGTGCCCAGAACACTGGCCGCATTGCCACGTTGAATGGCAATGCTGATTCGATGACCAAAGAAAAGGCCAGCCCTCTGGTCACGTGAAGAGTTGACTAACTGCTTACTGATTTCACGAAATGCTCTAATTGAATATAAAAAAACTACAACATTGATTTGAAAACAAATTTTGAAAATAAAAATGGTTAAAATTAAAGAGTAATTTTCGTTTTTTTTTTTTAACTAATCTGTATTATATGTTATTAATTCGGTGTATTGTGATTTTTAAACAAAACTTTTGGCACAGCTGTCATATAAAAAATGTTAATAATCTATACCTGAAATAAAATATCATGGATAATAATTTAGGAATACTACTACGCCCCTGATTATATGTTTTTATTTGGAACAGTTTTTTTTCGGGACTGATCCAATTTCAATTTGGTGAAGATCTGATACTAATGAACGTCGGCAATCTTCCGGGATAGTTGGAATCGCACGTCTGCTTGTTGTTTACACCAGTATGTAACATAACATCACGCCGGTACGCTGCGAAGGGGTACGCAGATGTGTACAATTCAACCATGATTTTGGGGTAGGTAACTATTCGTGTAACTTGGGAGATAGGTAACAGAACTCTTAAAAAAATAACACTCCTTTTTTTACGCAGTCGTGTACACACAGTAAATCTCCCGGGATTGCTGATCTCGCATGTCTGTTTATTGTTTTTTAAGTACGAGTCAGATTATTTCCCTACAAATCTTTTGCTGCATCACCACGAATTAAAAACACATTATTATGATCATTCGCGTAGTCGTATCGGGAAACTCCTAAAAAGAGCAGACGATGACATTTGGTAGAGGAAAACTCTCCCCTTGTCAATAATCGATATAATCAAGTCATTAAATTATAGGAATGCGTCGTAATCCCTCCCTTGTCGATAGTTTGTCGTCGCATTAGTTCCCTAAGGCCTGTGTTGCAAGTATAAAAATAGAACAGAGGAAAGAGAAAGATATCTTAGATTGTCCTGATAAAAGATGAACTTCCAAGGCTTATAAAAGATCTTTTACAAATATAATCCTACTAGCTGCTGCCCGCAGCTTCGCCCGCGTCAATGTCGGAAATTATCATAAAAAAGTATCCTATGTTACTTCTAGTACCTCCTAGAACATGTGTACAAAGTTTCATGATGATTCGTCAAGTAGTTTTTGCGTGAAAGCGTAACAAACATCCACGCTTTCACATCTATCTATTCTATATACTTATAATAAATCTGTAGAGAGGTCAATTCTGTACAGGGAATATATTTTCAAAATAACTATCAGGGGGTGATTAGTGATCGATACTGGTGCCAAAAATGCAATCAGTAAAATTTTTGTCTGTCTGTCTGTCTGTCTGTAAGTTATTTATAGAAACAAAAACTACTCGACGGATTTTAACGAAACTTGGTGCAATTATTCTTCATACTCTTGGGCAGGTTATAGTATACTTTTCATCACGCGACAATCAATAGGAGCAGAGCAGTAAAGGGAAATGTTGAGAAAACGGGAGAAGTTACTCCATTTTTTAGCTTCCGTCGCGTGTGTAGCCTTATTGGTTAAAGTTACATAGAAATCATGTATGACGGAAATGTTCTACATAAAATTATCTAAAAAATATCCCTCAACAGCATATGTCTATCTTTTATGGTTGACTCATAATAACACGTGTAACTCCCGATAGCTTAGCAGTTCGGAGCTTTCTGTTTATATTTGTTTACTCTTACGTTTATAATACTCTCACTCATCCCTAATTAAAAAAAGTTAACATTATTACCTATTCAATAAAAAAAGAATTATAGAAATCGGTATAGAAACACCAAACTTATACATGAATACAACAATAAGCCATCGCGCCGTCGCGCTTTAATACTGAATCATGCTGTAAGGATTATTTTTGTGTAACGGTTGCCGCGCTCGACGCGGGTCGCGGGCGGTAACTATAAAAAAGCGGGAGGTCCGTGGCTGAAGGCCTTAAATTCATTTGAGGCCACCACAGGATTGCCCGGTTAAGCAGTAACCAGCCTTAGTGTGCTGAACTGCGAGTGGTCACATTAAACAAAAACGCGCTAGCGTCATTCAATATTTGGCTCTTGATGCGTTCAGAGCATTTCAGCTTTACTTTCATTTCTTTTTTTGTTGTAAGTTGTACATATTTCGCACACACATAGAGATCTATCAATGCACAGCCCAAACCACTGAACGGATCGGGCTGAAATTTGGCATGCAGGTAGATGTTATGACGTAGGCATCCGCTAAGAAAGGATTTTGATTAATTCTACCCCCAAGGGGATAAAATAGGGGATGAACGTTTGTATGAAACTTTGTCAATTTTAAACCGATCGGGCTGAGAGTTTCAAAATCGGGGGTAAAGTAACTATTCCACGCGGACGAAGTCGCTGGCAGAAGCTAGTTTATAATATTAGTAAGGATCTACACTAATATTATAAAGAAGAAAGATTTGATTATTTGTTTGTTTGTTTGCATTGAATACGCTCCGTCACTACTGAACCAATTTGGAAAATTCTTTCGCGGTTATAGTTTGAATTAAATGCGTCGGACCTTGAGTTGTTCCCACAAATACAACTAAGCATCTCAGGTTGGGGGCCATCCATAAATTACGTCACACGAATTTCATGATTTGTGACCCCCCCCCCCGTCCTTGTCACAGCTGGTCACATTTGTGAGACCCCCTCCCTAGTGTGACGTCACATATTTTACAATTTTATTCGTGTAATTTGTTTGTGTTTTACTTAGCACTTAAATTAAAATAGATTTTGAGATGTGACATCACGAAAAGAACCCCTCCTACCCCCTTGTCATACAATGTCACACTTCGTTGACCCCCTCGTAATATATGGATGGCCCCTTGTACACTTCTAAAATATTAAGTCACAGTTACTAAAATGTCAATAAACATTAATAAAACTTTATTACCATCATCATATTCGCATACATCTCTGTAAATAACTGTGACTTAAACAAGTGGTCTCTCAGAATGTCATCTTAAGGCGTTGTTAGGAGGAAATGTCCCGAAATAAGTGCTCGAGTGACGAGGCGGGCCTTTGTAGTCGGGCTTAGGAGAGGGAATATGGTTTTTGAGGTTGGATGGACAGTCTTATATTTCATTTATAAGAATAGGAAATCATCAAATGACTTCTTCCGCTCTGAGCGGAGCGGAAGGGAGTGTAATTAATGCCCTTTGCGATCCAAGGCCGCGGTGACCCGGCCCTGGAATGCAAAACATTGCAGTCGAGGGACCTGGAAAGAACTATTCAAAGGAACCGTCTCCCGCCCGACTGCAATGAAAAGATTATTATCTTGTTTTTAATTTTTTAGTTCACTTTTTGACATGGCTGACATGTTTTTTAATCTATCTTTGACCATCTGACCCCAAAAATAGGAGTCAAGTTCGTCTTGCCATCTCCTTTTGGGTAAATTAGTACTTACAATACAATACAATAAGTAAACTTTTTTATCCAGTTACTCTATGTTGTTTTTATGTAACCAAAACTTTAAGCTGCTTTGGAAAGATCTCTTATCCTTGAGATACATTTGCTTATAATAATAAACATATATTTCAGACTAGGTCCATATGTTCGTAACAATAATTATACTTAATAAAAATAAATAAAAAATTACCTACACTACCCTATGAAGCCGCACCCACCTTTGCAGCATGGGAGAATCCCACCTATCTACAAAAACACTTAGTATACTGTTGGTGCTACCAAGAATGCGAGTGAGTAGGGAGGCGCATCTTTTTCTAATTATAGCGGCAAAGCCATCAACCGCGCCTCAGCAAACATTCCCGACGCACTGCATCGCCACGGCAGCCCCAACAGTACCCTGAGCGCATTGTTGTATTGGACACGCAGGTCACTGTCACTTAGCACGTAGGTAAAAAGTATAATATGGTGCTTTGAGAAAAACTTATCTCTCCTGCTAATCTACCTTTAAAAATATCAAATATCTTTTTAAGTCATGAACCTAAAAAAGAAACATCAAATGAGACAGATTCAGATTACCGAGAAAATTACAAGATTAGGTTCTGAAAAATAAAAGAAAAAATATTGAGAGGAATATCGCGTATCTATGGAAACCTGGGGCGTCAGTTTATCATTTAAGGATGGTCCAAATTTTCAATTTATTTTAGCGTTTTATCTAATAGCGGAGAAAAATACGAGATCCATATGTTCATCCGTTGTTGTTGTTGTGTTGAGTTGTAATAGCAGTGTAGTTGCGAGATAGATCAAAATAATGTACTACAGTATTGTACATCTTTAAAAGTTCTACAAAAAAGTCCGCAATGGTATATGTCCATCCCTTAGGGATAACCCACGGTAACCATTTTTATCCTTTACTAGCTGACCCAGCAAACGTTGTTTTGCCATACTTATATAAAAAAATGAAAAAATATTTTCCCGCTTTTCTGTTGAAATTTTTCCTGAATTTTCTTTGTTATAAACCTCACGGAGCCCGAGACCTTTCCAACGAATGCAAAACCGTGGAAATCGGTTCGTGCGTTCTGGAGTTATAGCGTCAGGAAGGAAAACCCGACTTATTTTTATATAGTAGAAATTTATCGCTGATAATATGATTTAATCAAACCACGTCCAAAATGAATTGACGGCATGAATGACATAACAACGTGCTTGTCCTGTCAACAAAACTTCAAAAAAGTTTCTGTGAAAAAAGTTTCTATTGAATTCATTTATTACAAAAAATGTGACAAATGAGGAACCGCTCGACCGATTTTGTGCAAACTTCACATAAACCATCTACTAAATATGCCGACCAAATCCTAAGCATTTGGTTTGGATAGGTGAGCCCGTTCTTGAGTTATGGAATTACAACGAAAAGTGGCATTGATTTTTATATATATAGATTATTTACAGTATTGCACCTGTGCGAAGCCGGGGCGCGTCCCTAGTATTTTATAAGCTGATTATGGTGTACAATAAAGAACTAAGAGTTAAGAAGTACCGTGACATTTGTGGCTTACGTCACGGCCTTCGTATTTCAGTCCAAGTCCCACTGTGCCGGTATTCTATAAATCCAGATTTAATTTCCCATTCGGTGGTAACCCTGCCGGCGTCGCGTCGGCGCCTCGTGATCAAAGCACACTCATCCCCCACTTGGGTAGGCGCACCATATCGCGATATTAAACCCGGATAGATCCCGAGGAATTTAATAGTCAATTGTGGGAAGCGTATGCAATATCCGGCTGTGAAGGTCAGGCTGTTGGATTCATGGTTAAAGTGAAGTTTTTTTTATTAATTAGTATTTTTTTCAAATGTTTTTTTTTATTATTTAGTATTTCTTCATCACTTAGTTATTGTATTTGAATTCGGTTTTTTTAATATTATTTTTTTTATTATTATTAATTAGTTCTTTTTTAACTAACTAGCTTTTGCCCGCGACTTCGTGCGCGCATGTCCCGTTTTTTTCCGTTCCCATAGGAATTTCAGGAAATACTCTATTACTGCTTCCCCTATACTTCTCAAGAGATCTACATGCCAAATTTCATCTTTCTACGACCAGTAGTTTCGGCGACTTCAATACAAAAAACAATCAAATCTTTCCTCTTTATAATATTAGTATAGATGAATCGTCTTCTCCCACTTGAATTGGTACCTACAGTAGAATCAGAGCAAACGCTATAACAGAAAGCGTTTTTCCATACGCAAGTTCGGGTCCCTAAAAATATCTATACTATACATAAAGCTGAAGAGTAATTTGTTTGCTTGAACGCGCTAATCTCAGGAACTACTGGTCCGATTTGAAAAATTCTTTCAGTGTTAGATAGCCCATTTATCGAGGAAGGCTATAGACCTATATCATCACGCTAAAACCAATAGGAGCGGAGCAGTCATGAAGAATGTGACACAAATGAAGCTGTGCGGGTCAGCCAGCCTTAATTATAAAAAAGGACAAGTGCGTGTTGGACACGAAAGGTTCTGTACCATAACACCACGTTTCTTGTATATATACATTAACTAGCTGTCCGCACAACTTCGTTTGTGTCACATTTTTCATGACTGCTCCGCTCCTATTGGTCTTACCGTGATGATATATAGCCTATAACCTTCCTCGATAAATGGGCTATCTAAAACTGAAAGATTCTTTCAAATCGGACCAGTAGTTCCTGAGATTAGCGCGTTCATACAAACAAACAAACAAACTCTTCAGCTTTATAATATTAGTATAGATTTTATTTTTAGGCATTAGAAATACAAGGTATGTATAGTATATATGTATAGTATATATACTATACATACCTTGTATTTCTATGAAAAAATCTAGT
The DNA here is from genome assembly GCA_905332915.2 of Hecatera dysodea. Classification (NCBI taxonomy): domain Eukaryota; kingdom Metazoa; phylum Arthropoda; class Insecta; order Lepidoptera; family Noctuidae; genus Hecatera; species Hecatera dysodea. The sequence continues at coordinate 3,875,465 of HG995314.1, forward strand.
ATCTACCAATTACGTTTCTCAAGAAACAGCCCGCTGACGCAGCGTCAGTAATAGGGTTCCGTTGGTTACCCTAATAAAGATAAATCTTAACGTATGCCAGCCCTACGCTCATTGGCTCTTGAACCAGAAATCCCCCTCGGAGACTCAATCGTCTGAAGTTCTCCCATTTAGCGCGGTTATTGTCTACACTGCACACGTCGCGCGTCGATGAGAACATTGATATGACATTATAAGGACTTTTATGAATATATTTTAAAGATATCTATACGCCTATACTAATATTATAAAGAGGAAATATTTGTATTTTTGTATGTAACGAATAAATTCAAAAACTACTGGACCGATTTCAAAAATTCTACATTCACCCTGAGTAACATAGACTATATTTTATCCCCATATTCTCACAGGAACAGAAACAGGAACGGACACATGGCAGACATGACAGACAAGTTGCATGCATCCTAGACAGTACCAGGGAAACATTCAAACCCATTATAAAAGAACAAGCCTATATAACAATGACTTTTTCGGGAAAAATTCATAGCAAACTCTCTAAATGTTCCTAACAATAAGAACAAGAAAAATGCAAAATATAAAGAGCCCAAAATGAGAAAAAAAACCATATATAGATGACTAGCAACGCCCTGCGGTTTCACCCGCGTAGTTCCCGATCCCGTGGGAATACGGGGATAACATATAGCCTTTGTTACTCAGGGTGAATGTAGCTTTCTAGCGGTGAAAGAATTTTTGAAGTCGGTCCAGTAGTTTTTGAGTTTATTCGTTACATACAATAATACAAATCTTTCCTCTTTATAATATTAGTTATTTATACCAGACTAGTTATAGACGTGAAGACCTATAATTGGCTATCAGATTATCAACTTGTTATATATCACCATTGTATTTAGCTGTAACTCTTCCAAAGTCTTTAAATAAATAAATAATTTCGATGACCGTGACGTACTCGTACATTGATGTATGTGACAACATTTTGTTCAACAACAAAGTTAAGTTTGTCCCTCAGTTTTACCTAATATATTTTGCTTTTACAGTTTATGATCTTCTGTAGGTAATGTATATATAGATACTCGGAAAAATTAAGACTCGATTGGAAACCTCGGTGCAAAGAGTCTGACACGCACTAGTTCGGTAATTGTTTGTTAAAGATATACAAGCGCCAACAAGCATGTTTAAAAAAAAAAACAATTTCAGAATCAATCCAGCCATTTAGGAGGAGTTCAGTGACATCGTAATCTGCCTAGCCTTTTCCCAACTATATTGGGGTCGGCTTCCAGTCATACCGGATTCAGCTGAATACCAGCATTTAACGTGGAGCGGCTGGCTACCAGACCTCCACAATCCCAATAACTGGGGTATACACGATACTTCTTGACAAGACTGATGTCAGATTTTCTGGGTTCTAACAATCCGTCATCATCATCAACAGCCTGTTGCAGTCCACTGCTGGACATAGGCCTCTCCAATTGCACGCCACTTAGATCTATTTTCGGCTTCTCGCATCCAGTCAAGACAATCTGTAACGACGGCCAAAGGTCGACTACAAATGACAGCCGGGAATAATAGTTAGTTGACAAAAAAATCTAATTAGTCCGTTAAATTGATTTCCAAAAAATATTGGACAAGTATTTTTTCTTTTTTCACGTAAAAAAAACGAAGACGATACAGTGCGTTGAAAACTCGTGTGACATCACTAAGTGTTACGATTTTTACCACGACGTGACGTCACAAGCCCCCACTTCCTGATCTTTGATGCTTTTTTCGAACTACTGAAATTATTTATATTTATCTGCAATCTAATGTCATTGAGATAATACGCGGTAAATTTAAATTACTTAAATGAATACCAAAAGTGCTCCTCTCTACAAGGTACGGAACCCCCATAAGAAAGTACGACTCACTCTTCGCCCGTTTTTTCTAACAACATTAGTACAGAAACTACTCCTAACACCGCCACCTCCTACATAATGAGCGACACCCTGATACCCGGAGATACGTCACTGCCAAATGTCGGCCATATATCATGGATGTTACGGCATGATGATAATGACGCATGTCGATTGTGAACGTGACGTCAGAATGATGACGTTGTTATGTAGTAGGATGTAGGCAGATGAAGTCGCAATTCATCAAAAACACGTCTAAATTCTTCATTCATCATTGTTGGCCCACAACTTTGTTTTTTTTTTGGATGGGAAATCATCAAACGACTTCTCCCGCTCTGGGCTGAGCGGAAGGGAGTGTCAGACTCTAATTGACTAAAACCCACCCGTGATCCTTCTTGTGCCCTTTACGTTACAGGGCTGCGGTGACTCTTTCGAACAAATTCCGTAACCCTAGCAGGCACTGACCCTATGGGGCCCCGTCTACATTGCTGACGGCTCTTTGAGGCGCGCATGGAACACGACGCGCCGTCGACTCGGGCCATCCGCAGGCCCGCGCCTACGGTGGCCGGGAATCGCCCTGCGTTTCCCGACGCCCGGGGCGTCTTCTTCTGTTGCGGCGGCTAGGGCGAGAGGTTTCCCTCTCTCGCACGCGTTCCGCCTCCTCCTTCGCTAGCATTACTGCTTCGCAGAAGGAGGCGACCGCTTCCCATGCCTCCTCGCTCCGGACCATGGCTTGAACCAGGGCCGACGCGAGAGGTCGCCGCCGCCGATCGCCTCAACGAGGACACGGCGGTGCTCCGCCCACACCTACAGTGGCGGGAATCGCTCTGTGACTCCCAATGACCAGGGTAGCTTCTTCTATTGCGGCGGCTGGGGTGTGAAGTTTCCCTCTCTCACCTTTTGTCTGGTGCTCGTTGGAAATGTCCAGCTCATTTCCATTTCAAGCGAAGTACTCCTTTGTCCACGTCCTTTGTCTTGAATTCACTTGTAACTGCATCGTTTGTAAATTTGTTTTTCAGTTTGCGGTACGTGTAGCTTTTGTCTATTCCTCTTTGTTTATCTACATATATTCCGTTCAGTAAAATGTTAATATCATCTATACTAATATTATAAAGCTGAAGAGTTTGTTTGTTTGTTTGAACGCGCTAATCTCAGGAACTACTGGTCCGATTTGAAAATATCTTTCAGTGTTAGATAGCCCATTTATCGAGGAAGGCTATAGGCTATATATCATCACGCTAAGACCAATAGGAGCGGAGCAGTCATGAAAAATGTGACACTAACGAAGTTGTGCGGACAGCTAGTTGAAAATATATGGCACTAACTGAGAAATATTCTTCAAAAAAACCTCGGGAACCTGTAATCTGTCCTAATGTTACACATTAACATCGTTCTGCAACTTTTAGTTCACGCCATAAATCAAGAGCAGACTCTCTTTCAGAATGAGAACGAATTAACGAAAGGATAAAAAAAACGTTCACGGACCATTGGCAGTTTAAACTTAGTTTAGTTTTTGCATTTTTTACTTCAGCTTTTAACTAAGTTACGAAGTTAATTGAATGGCGCGATACGGACAGAGTTTTTGGAGCCACTTTTTTATCTGTACTCGTTTTTTAATGTGGTTAGCATGAACACTATGAAAATATCCGTGTTTCTCTTTGGAGCGCGTGGCTGCATAATAACACTGTTAAAAAAAAGAAAGAAAGAAAATTTATTTGGCACACACAAACACAGAATGTCAGAATAACATTCACACTTATAACTTTTATAATGCTGATGAAAAATATTCTTAAGAGAAACCAACGATTGACGACATAACATTCTGTGACAGAAAATGCCAGACAACTGAGCTGGAGCTGCCTGACGCTGTTTTTAAATTAACCTTATGTACGTTAAATGTACTTTTTTTCTTTATGGCAAATCACCAAATGACTTAGACGCTCTGGGTGGAGCGGAAGGTCTCTTACTGACTAAAACCGTGATCCTTCTAGTGCCCTTTGCGTTCCAGGGCCGCGGTAACTCTTTCGAACAAATTCCGCAACCCTAGCAGGCACTGACCCTATGGGGCCTCGTCTTCTTTGCTGACGGCTCTTTGAGGCGCGCGACGCGCCGTCGACCCGAGCCTAAAGGTAAGCCTTAAAGGTAGCCTTAAAAACTTTCTTTGTAGTTAGTTAAGCAGCGCTTACCGTGTTCTTTTAGAAAGCACAAACAGTCGTTGGTGCTGGCTGTCCTTTGTAGATATTTGACAATCGGTACAGATAGTTAGAAGCCAGAAAATTTGACACGAGTCTTGCTAACAGTATTGTAGCTCATGGCCAAATATTTGGTCTTACCTCTGAAGTTTTTTTTTTCCGTATCATAACTTTGGTTGGACTTGAAAATTGGAATAAACTTTAAATGATAAATGATATTTATTTTGTAAGTAGGTTAAACATAACACTTTTACACGTCAAATATTTCTGTTCATTTTAAGCTAGATGAAGCCGGTGTTTCCTAGCCGACTACCCTGAGAAGAAACACCGAAACAAACTCAGAGGTCAAAGGCCCTTTCAAAGTCCATACAATCCGTACTGGTTTATATGTTAGACCTGTATTTCCTTCTTCAAAATCAGTTGTTATTTTGCTTCCCAGAGTTTTGTTTTTGCGTTATATCGTCATATTTATAACCATTTTGCAATTTTATAATTATAATAATAGGTACATATATATATAATATAGGGTCGCGTGCGACTGTCAATATTTAGTCACGAGCTCTCCTTTATAATACAATAAACCATTTGTTTGTTTCTTGATGGCCAAAGACCCAGCTCGTCTCACAAGACCACCAACAAAGATCACAATAACTATCTACATACATAGCGTATCATTTATTCTGTTGCGCCACGATTGTAAAAGGGGACCACACACACAGCTCGACCAATTAGCGTGAAGATGAACAAAGCTTGTATGAGCGATCATAATCGCTACAAGTGTGACGAATAGTTTGTCGGTATTTACGTTAGGTGTGATCTGGTGTGACTTCATTACACGTAAGTAACTTTGTCGCTCTGTTTGTTACGAGTATCTCATTATATCTTAACGGTTGAACTAATTAAATGAACTTTGCACACGGGTCGGCCACGCCACAGCGAGCGTTGGTTCGATGGCGCGTCCTGTCCACGCGCACCTCATAGAGCTGTCAGCAAAGACGGGGCCCCATAGGGTCAGTTCCTGCTAGGGTTGCGGAATTTGTTCGAAAGAGTCACTGCGGCCCTGGAACGTAAAGGGCACTAGGAGGAATACAGCTGGGTTTTAGTCAGTAAAAGTCTGATACTCCCTGCCGCTCCGCTCAGAGCGGGAGAAGTTATTTGATGATGATCGATAAAAAAAAGGATGGCGTAATTTGTTTGAAAGAATCACCGCGCCTCTGGAAGGCAAAGTCCATTGTTTTACTCCAGTAGCTTATGTCATGTACACATGTACGTGTTTTTACATCTTTCTCACATATTATAATTATGAATAATTTCAACAAGAACTATGGACAAATGTATGTAACCACATCTTTGTGATTATTTTTTTATATATAAGAGTGTCCGTGGAGTTTCTTGCACGTTCTTCTCCATAGAGATCTACGCTTTGGAACGTGCAAATAGCTTCACCTCTTTGATTGACCGTTCTTGACAATTCGAAAGTGCCTGTAAATGGTTTAATTGCAAGAATGAAAGAAATGCTCTGAGTTTGAGAGATTAGACTATCAAAAGCCACGTGTGCCCGAGATACGGGGGAACACCACCAACTACCACACTGTTACAGAGTCAGGAACATCATAATGAAAAAACCCAATAACACGAACAGTTAAATGATCATTAACTTCTTTAGAACTATGTTGTGGTTTTCTTGTAACAGAGAGACTGCTAAAAGTAGACATTATCATCCAAAACTGTAATATGTATTTATGTAGATGGCTACAATGTTTTTTAAATCTTAATTTTCTAAATGGTTTTGGCCAGTGTAACCATACCTCAAAGAATAAAAAATGTACACTTAATCGGGTACCTGTAACTAGCTTGCAAAAGAATCTAGTTTATTAAACAGTAAACAAATTACAGTAGCGCAAGCGGTAGATTGTGTACAGAGTCACAATTCTCGTACAAAGCTGTGACGTCTGTCAGTCTCTGGGGAAACATATGTACGTTATGTGGCGCGATTGTTGTCTCTTGTGGATTGAGTGTATATGGTAGTTCGTGCGACACTGGCGTGCCTGTGCCTAGAATTTACCAAAGTGTACTGCCACCACCACCAAGCACAAACAAATGATACCGACTTCCCCAACGGACGTCGTTCTGTTAAAATCTATTGGACTGTCTTCAAGAAAGAAAACTCGTTTATTCCTCCAGAAAAGACGCACAAAAAATTAAAATTATTAAAAAACTCCGTGGACAATTTTAGGTTTCTATTTTTTTACTTTTGACTACACAAATATGATCAGTAACGGGTACGGACAGAGCCCTGTTTTTTTGTACTAATTAAAAACTAGGGGTGTATAGACAAACTTAAAAGAAAACAACTTATCGACTAAAACTGTGTCAGGACCGGACACAACGACCACGAGTTGATCGCACCACAGACAAAAAAAACAGTCAATTTTTAGTCTTATGGCGTGATATCCTGCACCGACAGACAGTGACAACATAATAACAGCATATTTACAGCTAGGAACAGTTTATTTATACTTATATATAACTAGCTGACCCAGTAGACGTTGTTTCGCCATATAAAAAAAATATTTTGGGTTATCGTAGAGGGGTGAAAATTTAGAGTTATATGTATTTTTGTATGCTGTATCATAAAAAAAAAAAAAAAAAACAAAAAATGTTGTCTAATAAATGGGTGGACTATCCTTAACATTTAGGGGGATGAAAAATAGATGTTTTCCGAATCGCTACCCTAGCCGATACGTACGCTAAGATTCACGAAAATCGGTCGAGCCGTTTCGGAGGAGTTCAACCACAAACACCGTGACACGAGAATTTTATAAATAATTATATATAAAATTTTCGTGTGATGTGGTTTTTTTGTTTTTCTGTGCAATTTGTCTGTGAACCTACCTCAAATCTTCAGACATCAACGAAAATGAGTTTTATACTTTGTAGTGTTTTTTTTTTATTTGAAAGTCAGTTTTTTTTGTATTAAGTATTCACTTTTTAGTACCCTACAGCTAACATCATCACTGGAATTTTACAGGAAAGCAAAATACGCAATTTTGTTTACTTTGTTATTTGGATTTAAAAAACCAAACCATTAAAGCCAAAAACCAAGATTTTGTTATGAAAATTCTAAGGGACCAATCGGAAAGTATATTCCACATAGATTTTTTTTTATCAAATCTATTCATAAATGACAAATATCGAGATAACAAAGTCTTGTACTTAAGGAGCTCTCATGAATGTTTATTTTCTTTCTATCTATTTATAAAACTTTGATGTATTATTTACTTTTATTGTTATTAACGCTTAAACACGATTGTTAAATATATTTTATTAAGTGTCACGTATCTGTCACCCTAGTGATTTTTTTTTCTATGTATTCTACTGCCTATCTGTGAACAGCGTTGTGGGCTACAATATTGTGATATGTTTTCTGTATTATCTTTGTCTTCTGTGTTTTATATTGTAGCTGTTTGTTGTTCCTTTTTTAAATAAAATAAAATAAAATAAAAATAAAAAACAAACACAAAAAATACAACCGAATTGAGAACCTCTTTCTTTTTTGAAGTCGGTTAAAAATAACAGAAATGGTACAACCCTTCTCGAGTTTTACGCTAAGCAATACATTTAAGAATTCTTCATCTTTCTCCGTCTAAAAGAAATCAACAATTTCGCAGAAAACTACTTAATTTAAAACTAATTTCAGAATCATTGGAACCACATCCTTCATCAAGACTGCTAGAGATATTAACGGCGAGTCTTGATATAAAAGTGGAAAAAATAATTCCATTTTAAAATGCATAGTTTTACAAGTTGTTTAAGAAAATAGATGAAAATATATCATTGCCATCACCTTGAAACTGATGAGACTCAAAATAACTGCGAAATAATACAGAAAATAGTTCTTCCACCTTATCAGCTATCCTTATCATACGGCAGTTTATACACACCCCCTATCCCCTAAGATAGGTTTCGTCGAAAACAACCATTATCAACCGAAGATAAATCTCGTAGACCCATCGCTACGGCGTAGCAATTCGCTACGGCGTAGCAACTTGCTACGAACGCACATTATGGGCGCACAGGGATGTCACAAAGGTTGTTTAATTGGACGGATTGAATTCGAAGTTTGAATTTAGATTTATCGGAGTTGGAACTGGAAATAGATTCGAATGTGGATGTGGTGGTAGAACAGGGACTGATAAAATGAAATAATACAAATGATATTTCGTCATCCCTATTAACCACTCTGCTCGACAAGATTTTGACATTTGACACACTAGCTGAGTCGACGGGGTGTTGCATGTTACGTCATGAATTTCAGAAATTATCTCAACTTTCAGAATCTTAATTAACTATGATAAATTTGTTTCTGCAGCAATTTTATACGATAAGTTATTGAGAAATATCTTAAACAACAACTTAATATCGCTCAAATCACGTCAGTCAACTTAAAAATGCGTCTAAAATACACATTACTACACCCTTCCAAAAGATAGTCGTCTTAGATTTGCTAAAATTATATAATTATGTAAACAACCTTCTCGCTTGCTAAAAAGAGGCAAAACCGCAAAATCAAAACATATTCATTATATTTGCGGTCTTTCTTTGTGATTTTCTATACGCAAGTTAATTTAAAATACGGTTCAATTATGACAAAAAAATATTACTTTTCAACTTTGATGGCAGTGGTGTTCGACGCTAAAAAACATGAAAATTATGAATTCCAGAAACCCAAACTCCCCTTGGGGAGTAGTGGTATGTTCATCATTTGATGATTTGACGAATTCATCCATATTTCTAAGGAAATATGTAGCAGTAATGAAGTTTTTTGGTATCCAAAGTCAAAGTTTCGCGCCAACTGTGTTTGTTTACGTTTTTATTTCACACAAAAAGCACACACTCACATGTAAATACTATTACAAATACACACATTATGATTCTAAATATCGTAAAGAACAAGGAATAGCCCAGATCTAAATGCAATAAACGAAAACAGATCCAATAACACGTAATATTCATTACCGCTAATTTATTTTTGTTTAAAATCGTCAGCCATTTTGATTTTTTTAATGCTAGGGTGTGGGAAAACGATTATTATAATCGATGTTTTTTTATTTCGTTCGACTCGATAAATATAAATGAGCAATTATCATAAATCGATTATTAAAAATTAGCGCAAAATATTTTATTTATCATTAAATCCAATAAGCATTTTTTATAAAAACCATATTTGCGCTTTGTTAAGTAATTTAAATAGTTCTTTTTTTGGAAATCAACGAATAAAATCAACTGAACAAATTAATCGGACCCGTGCGGATTTCGCGCCAAAATGTCTATTTTATTCAAAATTTAAGAGAAGACCAGAATGCGCTCGTGATTCAGAAATATTTATTATTTTCACATATTCTTTTTTATCTCTATATTGACTATGGTATGATTAGGTAGTGGATCGGTTTGAAATTTGACATAATGTTTGAATTCGATATGCTATATAATGTGGTTTTTTTATCCGCAAAGGAGAGTCCTTTTGCGGATAAAAAAACTTATCTAAATATAGTATATTATAGAATGTTTGTTGAAAGTATGTACCTATGTATGTAAGTAGGTACGTATATATATATATATATATACGTACCTGATTTATGTATATATGTATTTTTGTAGTTAAGTCTATTCCTTTGGAACGTCCGGTAGCCTAAACGGCTGCATAGGTTTTTCAAATCAGGTATCATTCGATTAGTCATAAATGCCGAACTGTCATAGGCTATTCGAATTTTGAAAAAAAAAAAAGTTTTTTTTTTCATCACACTCATTCACACTTACGTCATTCTGCCTAGCCTTTTCTTTTTCTGTGTTGGGTTCGGCATCTAGCCTAATCGGATGTAGATGAATACCATTTTTTTACATACAGCTATTGCTTATAAGACCTCCACAATCTAGCAACTTTGTGGCCTATCGACTGTCTAAGATGTTCGAATGACAGCCGGCACCAACGACATGCTTTCCAAGCCATGATGGAAACTCAATTTGTATTAAATGGTCACCCATACACTAGCCGATCTTGGCAAACGTAGCTTAACTTCGAAGTTCAATTTGTGCGGACATTATTATTTACTTATTAAATATGTGCATTAAAAACAGCTGTATAAAGCAAAGGACCACTCATGTCACGCATACTCTGAACGCATTTGAAACGATTCAGATGAAATTCGGAGGGTAATAATTATGAATTCCCGCAACCCAAACAAGATTCCGGCTCGCACTTTACCCGATTTTTTTTTCATGGAATTTGATCGCAGATTCGTGATTAGGAACCCTATAATCGATGAAAATAATACCCATAACAAAAAACTAGAAAAATCTAGTCGGTGCCATTTTCACTTATAATACTTATTCAAATTTATTGAGATAGGTTATTTACCATGTAGAATTTGGCCTTAATAACCTTTTTAGAAGATAGTTTTAGAACCTTAATTTGAAAATATATTTTGTAGGTAAGTATGTGTAATTGTAATAAAATGCATTTTTCCGTGCCCTGCATGGACATATTAGATATTGGGTTTCAGGAGCAGGATGACAAAATCGAAAAATATTTTTTTCAAAGCAATATTCAATTTTCACAACATTATAAAAAAAAATCTGATATCATTACTCACTCTAGATAAAAAATATTTTTTAAATACCAGTGTAAATTTGTCTAGACCTACTTAACATAACCTAATACGTACAATACATAAACTATAAGCTTGGTATTTCGTACGCAACCAGCTGAAAGTATCTAACATAAAACTCTCAGTAATTTAAAAGGAATAAAATAGTTTTTATTCTTATTTTGAATAACATAGACAATTCTGCGCAAATTAACCTTGGGTCCGATAATCTGGAGTAGATTTCTTTCTTTATTGTAGAGAATCCTATTTGAATTACATAAGAAAGCATAAATAATAATTATGACTAATGCTTATTGTATTTTATGTCCTAAATGTATTTTTCCTAATATTTTAGTAACGAATTTAAATTAATCGATTAGGATGAAATAAAAAATAAATCGATTCGCATAATCGTTTTGGTACACCCTAACAATAAAAAAAAACAATAAGAATGATGGTTGATGGCGATTATCACATTTATGCACTTCGATTTTATTTATGAAAATTAGTAAACTTGTGGGTTAAATAATAAAGAATTAATAACGCTAAAATATGAGCATTTTATCTAATTGTTTTAATTAACGCCCATACATAAGATTTTTTAAGTGGCTTTATCAAAAATGCAATTATAAATTAGGATGTCGTATGACGTAACTCTGAGGTCCAATTGGTACTACAACCGAGCCGGCGGAGGTTTGCATGTCTAGTACCAATTGGTACTACTACCGAACTATACGGTTAATTTCTATTAAAACATAAATTTAAAATCAAAGTCAATTCATTTATTTCAACTAGACCATTAAAATGCACTTTTAAACGTCTGAACGGTTTGAAAATAAAATATTTTAGGGTTTTTTTTCAGTGGTGCAGACTGAGGTGCATTCGCAGAAAGTAGATTCTTATGGAGAAGAAGGGACAAGAAACGCCATAGTTACATACTATTATAAGTAAACGCACCTACATTAGTCATTGTAAATTAAAAAAAAAAACATGTTTTCAATAACATTTAGCGAATTAAATCAAAATAATTGACTCTAAATGTAGCGAATTGTTTCGACTTCCGATAAAAAAATTTCAAAGCCTAAATTGGAACCGGAGGTGTAAATTTATCGGAAGCTCCGCTACGTGACATCCCTAATGTGTACCAAAGTTAAAATATCTTGATTGGCATCCAACACTGAAGTTCCTGAAAATATTCCTTTTCACGTAAAACGTGTCCATTAATTTATTGAACAAATTCATTTCAACGGAAAAAATAAAAGCAATACAGCAAACATCGTTATCAAGATATTTAAATTTTGCCAAACGTTTACAAACAAACAACCTTAACTCAAGGACATAAGGTTTCAATTAACTTGGTAAATCTGTCTTAATATAAACGTGATAATATAGACTTTGTGTTAAATGGAAATAAGGTTGTGTTTCGGTTAAAATATGTCATGAAGAGATCGACCTAGTGATATTTGTGTGACCTACATATGCCTAAGGACTATTATCATTTATATCGGTATATCACATCCGAGGAATTTGTTGTGTTTAGGGATAAGCAGAGATCAAGGGTAAAGATACTTTTAGTTTTATATAAATGTTAAAAAAACTCGAGTTTAATTGTATACAACTGGCCTGCCCTGCCTTCGCTCGGATGTATTTTCGTTTTTCAAAATTTTATTTCATCTGACAATGATAAACACAAGGAAAAAAAATAGCAGAATTGGTCCAGTCGTTTAAGTTTTTAACCGACTTCTAAAGAAGGAGGAGGTTCTCAATTCGGATGTTTGTATGTTTTTTTTTTTTTTAATGTTCGTTCGCACATAACTCCGTCGCTTGCCAACCGATTTGAAAAAATCTTTTTTTGTTGGAAAGGGTATACTTCCCAAATTATAGCAAATCTGTCGCGATAGCTGAAATCGCATGTTTGTTTAGTGTTTACACCAATTTATACCACGTACGCTGTGATGGGTATGTTTAGCTGGGAGTGAACCACTAAAAAGGGAAAAATAAAAAACTTTTTACAAAAAATAAAAACCGACTTCCAAACAAAAAAAAAAACAAAAAGTACAAAATAACTTTAATTTCGGAAGTCGGTGTGTTCAAAAACATGAAGCAACCAAAAACACCGAGTTCCGAAATTAAAGTTATTTTGTACTTTTTGTTTTTTTTTTTTTGTTTAGAAGTCGGTTTTATTTAAAATTGATTGAGTCAGGCGTTACTTTGCGGAAATCCATTTTAATTTGAAATTGAAAACAATATATCTAGTTTTAATTTCCGCGAATATTAGTGGGTTGCAGGTATGCACCTCCCTCCCGCCCGCTATATTATGCACATGCAAGATTACAAGGCAAATGCAAGGATTTTATGCACATGCAGGAAGGCAAAGCAATACCCAACACCATTACCGACACGTGTTTCGCCTCTCCACGAGGCATCCTCAGGGGACGTGTTAACTCGCTGACCGTTGAGTAGCGACTGAGAAATTAGTACAAGGCACCCCCCCTTTTATACACTGCCACCGTTGGTTGGTTGTGTACAACTACCCACAAACATTCGCAGTAAAGGGGAAGAAACTAAATTCGTCTGGTCATTCAACAGTGCAAAGTTATTGTTATTAATATGTTTCAAAATCTCTAATTGTTCCAAAACACACAGCCGGAAACCCTTATCACAAACATGTAGTATATCAAAACTATTGTTGTCGCGCAAAGAATGGCCAGTGTCAATTAGATGTTTCGCGAAATTCGATTTGTCCGAATGGCCATTTCTATACGCGGCAACATGTTCCCCATACCTTATGTCAAAGTTACGGCCCGTCTGACCCACATATACCCCGTTGCATTCATCACAAACCAGCCTATACACCCCAGACTTTTTACTATTTTCTAAAATATCTTTTCCGTTACAAACACGGCGTATATTCTGGTCCGTTCTGAACGCTACATAAACGTTGTTTTTCCTAAGTAAATTACTAATCCTATCTGGAATGGGGCCCATGTAGGTCAGACTGGCCACATATCTATTAATATTAGTACGCGGACATGCATATAATAGTGAACGAACCTTTTCTTTCTGCTTTTTACTAATTAAACTGTCTACCATTGACTTTGAATATCCGTTAGAAATAGCGATTTGGTAAATAATATTAAGTTCTTTTACATAATTATCTGCTGAAAGGGGGAGGGTAAATAATCTATGAATATAGCTGCGGAAGGCGGCTAATTTATGTTGAAGAGGGTGACAAGAAGAGGCTGGTATTGTCATGTCAGTGTGTGTCGGCTTCCGATAAATTTGGAAATCTAAGTTACCATTGTGTTTTGTGATAGTCAAATCTAAAAAATTAAGGGAGTTCTGGGACTCTAATTCTAATTTAAATTTAATTCTTGGGTGAGTTTTATTTAGTTTTTTTACAAAAAGGTCTATTTGTCGAACGGTACCATTCCAGCAGATAACTATGTCATCTACATATCTATAATAAAACAGAATATTAGGTTCGTTCACTATATGTTTACATTCAAAGTTATCCATAAAAACCTCCGCCATTAGTGGACTTAAAGGCGACCCCATAGCCAGCCCTTCCTTTTGAATAAAATATTGGTTATTAAATCTAAAATAATTTTGTTTCATGCAAATACTAGTGAGGTTAAGTAAATCCGCAATTTCCCCAGGATGTAACCGTTGCTTCTCAAATTGGATACCCAGAATACGTAGACAATCATCGATTGGAACATTTGTGAATAAACTGTCAACGTCTAAGGATAGCAACTTTGCATTGGAAGGAATTTAATATTAACAAAGGCTGATAAGGGAAATTCTGTCGTAATTTTGGAAAAATCTACCTATACCCAAAAAGTTAACGACATCATCCTGGGGGAGGATTTTGAACGTCTTGGTACGGATCCTACAAGGAGGTTTGCCCTCGAGATAAAGGATGCCATTAAAAACACGTCATTTATATCAAAAGACCAATTAAAAAACCTTGTTCCTATGAATCCGAGGGCTCCTCTTTTGTATGGTCTACCCAAGACCCATAAAGATAACATGCCTGTTCGTCCAGTTGTTTCTTACATTGGTGCCCCAGCGTACAATTTAGCTAAGCGTCTCAATACTTTGTTGAGAAGTAGATCTTCTTTTAGTCCCACATATAGTTTAAAGAACAGTTTAGATTTAATTGAAAAAGTTAAAAATATCCAAATTCCTTCCAATGCAAAGTTGCTATCCTTAGACGTTGACAGTTTATTCACAAATGTTCCAATCGATGATTGTCTACGTATTCTGGGTATCCAATTTGAGAAGCAACGGTTACATCCTGGGGAAATTGCGGATTTACTTAACCTCACTAGTATTTGCATGAAACAAAATTATTTTAGATTTAATAACCAATATTTTATTCAAAAGGAAGGGCTGGCTATGGGGTCGCCTTTAAGTCCACTAATGGCGGAGGTTTTTATGGATAACTTTGAATGTAAACATATAGTGAACGAACCTAATATTCTGTTTTATTATAGATATGTAGATGACATAGTTATCTGCTGGAATGGTACCGTTCGACAAATAGACCTTTTTGTAAAAAAACTAAATAAAACTCACCCAAGAATTAAATTTAAATTAGAATTAGAGTCCCAGAACTCCCTTAATTTTTTAGATTTGACTATCACAAAACACAATGGTAACTTAGATTTCCAAATTTATCGGAAGCCGACACACACTGACATGACAATACCAGCCTCTTCTTGTCACCCTCTTCAACATAAATTAGCCGCCTTCCGCAGCTATATTCATAGATTATTTACCCTCCCCCTTTCAGCAGATAATTATGTAAAAGAACTTAATATTATTTACCAAATCGCTATTTCTAACGGATATTCAAAGTCAATGGTAGACAGTTTAATTAGTAAAAAGCAGAAAGAAAAGGTTCGTTCACTATTATATGCATGTCCGCGTACTAATATTAATAGATATGTGGCCAGTCTGACCTACATGGGCCCCATTCCAGATAGGATTAGTAATTTACTTAGGAAAAACAACGTTTATGTAGCGTTCAGAACGGACCAGAATATACGCCGTGTTTGTAACGGAAAAGATATTTTAGAAAATAGTAAAAAGTCTGGGGTGTATAGGCTGGTTTGTGATGAATGCAACGGGGTATATGTGGGTCAGACGGGCCGTAACTTTGACATAAGGTATGGGGAACATGTTGCCGCGTATAGAAATGGCCATTCGGACAAATCGAATTTCGCGAAACATCTAATTGACACTGGCCATTCTTTGCGCGACAACAATAGTTTTGATATACTACATGTTTGTGATAAGGGTTTCCGGCTGTGTGTTTTGGAACAATTAGAGATTTTGAAACATATTAATAACAATAACTTTGCACTGTTGAATGACCAGACGAATTTAGTTTCTTCCCCTTTACTGCGAATGTTTGTGGGTAGTTGTACACAACCAACCAACGGTGGCAGTGTATAAAAGGGGGGGTGCCTTGTACTAATTTCTCAGTCGCTACTCAACGGTCAGCGAGTTAACACGTCCCCTGAGGATGCCTCGTGGAGAGGCGAAACACGTGTCGGTAATGGTGTTGGGTATTGCTTTGCCTTCCTGCATGTGCATAAAATCCTTGCATTTGCCTTGTAATCTTGCATGTGCATAATATAGCGGGCGGGAGGGAGGTGCATACCTGCAACCCACTAATATTCGCGGAAATTAAAACTAGATATATTGTTTTCAATTTCGGTTTTATTTTTTGTAAAAAGTTTTTTTTGTTTGCTGATAACTCGACAAAAAGTACCTACTGCAAAGCGTTTTTTTTTTTCATTAGTAAAAGTTCTTCATAATGATGAGTACGATAACTGCATTCAGGAGTTACTTTTATTTTGTTACTCTTAATTTAATTTAAAAAAAAAATGAGGCATTTTGTCTATATTTTTATGAAGTCCCATAATAACTTAATTACCCTTTTAATGTTCCCACTGCTGCGATTCAGACCTCCTCTCTAGTAGAGGGAATGCCGGCCATAATCCACCACGCGGGCCCAGTGCGGGTTGGTGAATGTCACATGTCTTCGAATTTTTGGTTTTAGGACATGACAGTCTCACGATGTTTTCCTTCACCGTTTTGAGAGCAGTGGTGTAATGAGCCTGGCTGGGTTTGAACCCGCAATACCTACAATTCGTAAGTCGTGGCCGTCACCACTCGGCCACCACTGCACCCATAATGTCAAAGCTAAATCTCTCAAAGCCAGGCTATTTAGATTAAAAAGAAAAAAAAAACAATCTTTCACGATAATAACCCTATATTTTTCCCACATCTCAAACTCTTCCCATCTACTTGAGCATCTGACACGAGTCACCCATTATTGGCGACGCGCGGAAAGTTCCCGCTTCCCTGTATATTTACATAAATCAATCTATATTGATTGGTTTGTCTTTGCGTACCATCGCCTGTTGATAGCATGTACGCACGAGTGTGTATGGTTTTCTTTGCGTATCTTCAAGATGATCTGCGTTTTGATACGTTACAATCGGTCGAAATGGTATGGTATGATTAATCAAACAAATGAGGCATTTTGGGTCTTTAGTATTTATTTATTTTATTTGGGAAAACCAAAGTTGAAAGAGAACCGCTTGTCTTGGTATGGTCATGTGAAAAGGAGGGATGACACACATGCAACTAAAAAGGTTATGAATATAAATGTGGATGGATGGAAAGGGAGAGGTAGGCCAAAGAAACGATGGATGGATTGTGTGAGGAGTCATATGAAAGAAAAGGGAGTTAGTGATAGCGTGGCGGCTGACAGGACAGAATGGAAGAAAAAACGTGTTGCGCCGACCCCAAGTAACATGGGATAAGGGCAGGAAGATGATAATTTGGGAAAACCAACAGTTACACACTTTTTGTAGCTCACGACGTTATCCACATCTTAGATAATACAATTTTTTTATAGGAACTATTTGCATGCTAGTGAAACTTGAAAGACAAAAGGAGAGAAACAAAAACATATATAAGAGTAATTATACTAAGCTAATTTACATGTTCTACTTATCGGATCCATTAATTAATGTTATTAATTAAAGAACTTCTAACTAAAGCTACTGGCAGTGAGAACAGATCCAAATCACCAAATAAAGTATTGGTATATTTTAAATGCTTTTTTTTCTGTGCATTGCTTCAATTATATCAAAAGAATGTTAAAATTGATTGAGTCAGGCGTTACTTTGCGGAAATCCATTTTAAATTTGAAAATGAAAACAATATATCTAGTTTTAATTTCCGCGAATATTAGTGGGTTGCAGGTATGCACCTCCCTCCCGCCCGCTATATTATGCACATGCAAGATTACTGGGCAACTAGATATATTGTTTTCATTTTCAAATTCAAAAGAATGTTATTCATTATTCCTTTTGATTTGTGCTATGAAGACAGTTCTGCAACACATATAAGGTAAAACTAAACGTGCAATCCCTTGAACGTAATAACTGCCAGGGTTGCTGAATTTGTTCGAAAGAGTCACCGCGGCCCTGGAACGCAAAGGGCTTTAGGAAGAACACGGATGGGTTTTAGTCAGTAAGAGTTTGACATTCCCTTCCGCTCCGCCCAGAGTGGGAGAAGCCATTTGATGATTTCCAATCCATAAAAAAGGCAATAAAATTAATTATAACTCTGTAATTTCAAGTCAATGGTTCCACAGTCATATATGTACATTTTTATGTACTTGTACGTCTTTTATAAAATAGACGCGTGTTGTCCTTTTTAATTACGTTTATCAGAGCTGTTTAACATCTAAATTTCTTCAGTAGTGATAATACAAGAAACTGCCTTGTTCCTGTATATTTACATAAATCAATCTACATATATTGATTG
Organism: Hecatera dysodea; assembly: GCA_905332915.2. Classification (NCBI taxonomy): domain Eukaryota; kingdom Metazoa; phylum Arthropoda; class Insecta; order Lepidoptera; family Noctuidae; genus Hecatera; species Hecatera dysodea. Next base: position 3,894,062 of record HG995314.1, read on the forward strand.
GTCTGTCGATGCGTACGTGTGTTGATAGCATGTATGTATATTATGTAAGAGTGTTTATGGTTTATTTTGTATATCTTTAAGATGGTGTGTATGGGATGAAGTACATGTTGTCCTAATCTAGGAAATAAAATAAATGATTTTTCTGATTTAAAACCATATAAATTATGCTAGAGTAGAGTTACCTATGTACTCCTATAGGTACATCTCTACATGGTACAAAACAAAGTCCCATCACGCCGTCTTACCCTCTGTTAGCTTAGTTATCACTTAATGCGTGTGATCATCATAATAACTTTAATTTCGGAATGCGGTGTTCTAACACGAAGAAACAACCAAAAACCTATTCACTCTTGACTTAACCCAGGCCCCAGGCTATAGCTGTCAATGAACAGAGACTCCAGCATGGAATTTCACTCCTTACTGTTCACACAGTGAAAGCATTCCCAAAACCCTTTGGAGGTCCAGCGTGAATTTTCAGCGCTTAACAAAACAAAACGCAAATTGAACTCTCCGACCAACCACACTAAATATTCTAACAAAAACGAACACAACCAGCCATATGCTTATACATAAATGCATACGCTACAGTGCCGTGTACTCCAGTATGCATTTATTTGCATATTGCATATACCTGTTACGTTGGTACAACGGTAGTGAACTGGCATTTTTGGGGTAATTTAAATATATAGTGAGCTACGGAAAATGGGAGTTTCCAACTGAGTCTTTTGGAGACTTAGTATAAAACGAATTGAAGTTACAAGGCTTGGTGAAAAACTGAAATATGTTGTAGTTGTTTTCAATTACCCTGTACTTTTATTAATCACTTTTATAATTATTTTGTATTGTTATTAAATTTTAATTTGTCTGTACTAACATAATGTAAGTACTACTAATACTATCGTTTAGGTTTTACTGGAAAAGCCTTAGATGTATGTATGTCGTTTTATAGCAATTCAATACATTACTTGCTTTCTTTCTTCTTTCTATTAGTTACGAGTATTACCGGCTGTCGGCATGGCCGGCACTTGGTCGACACGTGTCCAAAATAAAATAAATTTATTTCAATTCAACCATTTACGTACACTGCATGTATCAGTTGGTCAAATAGAAAGTCAAAGCTAGTTGCACGTTCCAAGGCGTAGATCTCTATGGAAAAGAACGTGCAAGAAACTCGAGGGACCTCAGTATTAGCTTTTTTGCCCGTAGTTGGCTTGAACTACGGGCAAAAAACTAATACTGAGTTTTTTCTCTCTTCTTATAAGTATGCTTTTGTTCTATTGGCTAAGATCTGTTCAGTTTTCTCCACGCAAATTAGAGAAGCGGTCATTTTATGTTAGTTTCGTACCCGAAGGGTAAAACTGGACCCTAGGACTCCGCTGTCCGGCCGTCTGTGTGTCTGTCCGTCTGTCACCAGGCTGTATCTCATGAACAGTGATAGTTAGACAGTTGAAATTTTCAGTTGATGTGTTTCTGTTGCCGCGGAAAAAAAATTAAATTAAAAATGACCAAAGCAAGGTCAATAATTTTATTTCAATTAGTCCATTAAACGACACATTTGTACGTCATTATTGAAAGTTAACATAATAAAGTGACTCTAGCGTCCATTCGCAAAGGTTCATGCCCATGTTCATGGTCTCATGGAGAAGAGCGGACAAGAAACTCCATAATTACTTTTTTCAAATATCATCATAGACAAATCTGGAATTGATGTATATTATTATGATATGCTAGTAGTATGCTTTCACGTAGGACTATAACGTTATGTGTAAATTCATGTTTGGAAATAATAACATATGAATGTTATGTTTATTTCTAAACTCACATACTCGTGCTCGAAACCTCAGTACATAAGCCTCTTACCGATACCATTATTAAAACTAAACAATAAATACTCAAGTATTATTTTATTATAAGCTCTCACGCCCACGCGAATTCTATTTGTAACCTGGCGTTAATTATTTTCAAGAAAGATTATTATGAAAAGGAGTACGTCGTCTAGTCTGTTTCCGTTCCTAGTAGCTTTTGTTCTTAGTTTAATGTTTCTGTTAATCTAAGTACCGACTTCACCCGTGTAAAATACCAAAATTATCAGCTAAATATCAACTTGTTGTGCTTAACTCGGTGGAAAGCAAAGCTAAGAGGCTCATTGGCAATAAAAAACTGGTGAATTTGAAAGCTTCACTGCCTGGGTCATCACCGCAAGGTCGCCTGCTTGTCGGTTTTCTATAGATTTTACTTCGGAGAGAGTGCCCATGAACTCCACGACCTCATCCCACCGGCCCCCTTATACCATAGGACATCTAGACGCACTGTATGTTAGCACCCTTACCTTGTTGATATTGCATCAATTTGCACCAAGCGTTTCCAATCGTATTTTGTAATGCGCACAGCAAAGGAGTTGAACTCTGCATGCGTCTGTGTTTCCGAACGCATTCAACCCTAATCCCTTCAAAGTTAGAGTGAACAGGCTTCTTCTGGGTACGCTCATTCCATCGTCGACTTTGTTTCTTTCACCTCTGATCTAGACTAGAGTCAAGAGCAAAGCCATTTCCAATAAAAAAATATTATCGTATTTCTTGATCCAGCACATGGTGTATGCATGTGCAAATTTTCATCAGATTCAGCCGTTAAGTTGTGTGGAGGTAATAAACAGACATACAGACAGAATGACTTAAGCATTTTAATATAAAGGTGGATATGGAACTTTACGTGTTTTCCGAGGCACGTAAACTTAGTAATGGATTGTCATCCCTCTACAGACAGACCTCGGCAAGCGTTGCTTAACCTTGAAGATGACCTTTTGATAGACCATTGACCAGGGCCCCAAGTCTGCTATTTTTTATAACTTCGTCATTCCAACACGATCCCATTGTCATTTTCCTAAAAGTTCTTAATCTGCTAAATTCATAATGGTCGATCATTGTTCGGTCAACGGTCTCGTAATACTTTTTGATAACCGAGCTATTAAAAGCAATGACTGCACAATGACGTTCTAATGGTAGGTCACTGATCAAAGAACTGTCAACATTTTAGCAGATTACCGCATACGTCTGCCATTCATTTGCCATTATGTACGAGATTACCATTCTATGCCATTTCTTTCAATGAAGTGTCAAGTCTGCTATTACAATAGTGTCAGAATGGTCTATCATTGATTTCATATTGTTGATTTTGACAAGTTTGGTAGACTACTAATATAAGAGCGTCATTATGACTTTCCAATGGTCAACCACTGACACTCCAATGAAAGACAAATTTATAAAAATAGAAGACTTGGGGCCCTGAACTCTCGACATGATATGTACAGCGAAAATGGCTATGACTGTCTGTCTGAACTTTTTTTTTTGAGCGCTTTCTTGCAGTTCAACCTAGGATTGTCGACTGCTTAACCGGGCTTGCCTGTGGTGGCTTCAATATGAATATTAAAGCCTCCAGTCAGGGCTTATATAAAACTTACAAACTAAGCGACTGCACGCTAAGGGCACCCCTGTGGGGTACGGACCTCGGCTTAGGGCGTCGCTGGGGGGGAGCCGCTAGGGACGGGCTGGATCGAACAAGGTCTGTCTAAGCACATGGAAATGCCCTTTATAATATTGGTAACAATATGGAAGCGGCGGGGTTTTAACCATAGTCAGCATTTGATGCATTACAAAGTGCGTTTATAACAGCTCGTAGCGTGATTTTATGTAGCTGTCCAACGCTTTCTGTTTTTCCATTTGAACTAGGAGTTCCTGAGATTATCACGTTCAACCAAACAAACAAACTGTTCAGCTTTATAATATTAGTACAGATTATTTCATCCACACTTATTACACCCACGTTCGTACAATTTTTATCTCAAGTCCTCGACCTCTTCCCAACATTCTCATAATTCGTATTAACAAAGTTGTTTGGGACTAAAAATACCAGAGCGTAAATACTATTATCGTTGTAATAAATTTCTATCGAGGCCGTAAAATGTTGAGGGTTGGCTGGAGTGAGGGCGTTTGTACTACTACCGGATGGCTGTTACACCGAAGCGAATTGAAGGGCTTAGTAAGACGGATGCTTTTAACTTGTACCATACTAGCAGCGCCCCGCATAGTTCCCGTTCCCGTGGGAATACGAGGATAAAATATAGCCTATGACACTCCACAATAACGTAGCTTTCTATTGGTAAAATAATTTTGAAAATCGGTTCAGTAGATCCAGAGATTACCCCTTACACCGTCACAAACTCACAACCTCACAAAGGTTACCTCTTTATAATATTAGTATAGATAGACTAGCAACGCCCGCAGTTTCATCCGCGTAGTTCCCGTTCCCGTGACGTTACGGGGATAAAATATAGCCTGCGATACTTGCAAATAATGTGATTACTAAGCAGTAGATCCAGAGATTAGCCCTACAATCTCACACACTTTACCTCTTTATAATATTTTTAGCGACCCGCCCCGGCGTTGCACCGGTACAATCGAGATACTAAAGTTTTCTCAACTATAATATGCATGTAGGTATGTATGTATGTATGTATGTATGCATAAACATTCCTCTTGAATCACTCTACCTATTAAATAAAATCGCATCAAAATTTATTTATTTTTCGTATTAAAGGTGACTTAAGTGCCAGTGTTCTTAGACATGTTTGATGAAAATCGGTTAAGCCGTTTAAAAGTTGTGATCGGTGAAAGTGGGGAAGAAGAACCGAATGAAAACGCACTGAAACCCCCGTCACAAAAACTTAATTTCCCTTTAAAAAGTTAAAAAAACTGAATCTTAAAGTACCTAAGTATCAATATCACTACATAGTATAAAACAAAGTCGCTTTCTCTGTCCCTATATCCCTATGTATGCTTAAATCTTTAAAACTGCGCAACGGATTTTGATGCGTATTTTTTAATAGATAGAGTGATTCAAGAAGAAGGTTTATATGAATAATACATGCATGTTATAGTAGAGAAATCATTAGATCTGTGCGAAGCCGGGGCGGGTCTCTAGTGTATAATAATTCTAAAAAAAATACGTCGCGTTAAGTAATAGAATATTTGTAATTAAATTGTTAGGTTTGGAGCGGTCCCCTAACGCCACGTATTTTTGTGTCGGGTTTTTTTTTCACGAATAGATCATAGGTTATATTTTATCTCCATATTCCCACGGTAACGGGATAGAAGAGCGTAAAACCGCGGGCGCTGCTAGTATACAATAAAGGCGCTGTCTGTTTATGTTTGTTTCGTGTTTATGTGTGTTTTGATACAATTTTCACTATTAGAAAAGAACGATAAACGAGGAAGGTTTGCTAAACTAATATTATTAAAGGAAAGATTTACTTGTTTGTTTGTGTATTATTTGCAACCGGGTAAAACCCCAGCCCAGCTTGTTCGTCTGTTTTAATTAAATTACTAAATTGGTAAAAGTTATTAGCCTCGTTGTTTATTGTAATTACGTTTTGTTGTAAATATGTATTATGTACTGGTATTATGGACACTATGAGTTCCTGGCGCAAGCAAATATTGCATGGTTCCAGTGAAACATTGATTTGTTACCTTATTTTTCTAGTAGTTTTTTTTTTTTTTTTGTTTGTTTTGTGCGAGACCCAAATAAACATTTTTCTTTCTTTCTTTCTTTCAAACAGGCTACAGACGCAAAGCTGTAGGCAAAAGTTAACGGAAAACAAATTTCTACTGCCATAATCTGGATAAAATAATTATGCGAGACCCAGAATCCAGAGCTAGATTATTACATTTTTGTATAATATTATATAGAGGCAATATGTTTGTGTGTTTATTTGAAACTGCTCCGAAACCACTAGATCGATTTTAACCATTATTTCACTAATGGAAAGCTACATTATCAGCAATTAACATAGGCTATATTTTATACCCGTATTCCCACAGGAACATAAACTACACTGGAGAAACTGCGGGCCGCTGCAGTAGTAGTTTATAACATTTTACAAGACCTCGACAAAAATAAAAAGATAAATCGTTTTTACAGCACACTTACTTAACCAGGTGTGCCTTTAATAGCGACGTATAATTTTATCGTATCGGGTGGTCGTTAAGATAGCGTAATATTACAAAAATCGGCTAAAGTTAGTACCTATTATACCCTTATGCGCCGAACCTAAAAATAAGTCTCAATGACCTCTAAATTCGGTATTCGGTATATTTAATTTTTTTAAAGAACATGTGTTTTCCTATTTATGTACACACATTTAATAAAAAGATAAGAAAAAAGAAACAAACAATTAGATATGTATAGATGCTTATTCCCATAGATATAATAAACAAGGAGATATGCCCTGTAGCCGAAAATGTATCGGAACCTGTGTCTCCTGTTTTGCCCTACCACCCGGCAACTACTACGAATGCAGTTCAGTAAAAGCAATAGATACGCAGTCGCACACACACCCGCATTTCTGAAATCGGACTGTACTACACAATCAATTATAAACCTTATCCTACTAAGCACAGCGTGTATTTACCGTACACCGTACAACTTACTCACACAAAAACAACGGTGGGTATCGTTGTGCTGTGCAAAAGCAATTTATTTTACATATACGCTAGTGATTGACTAAATCGGAAAGTTGTCGATTCTGCATTTATTACACACACCATGCTGCCTATGTATAACAAATAAATAGCATGAAATTATTGACTAATTTTAAGCAAAGGTCACTAATATATTATCTTAAACATGCCGATTACTATAATGCATTCGAAACTTTATCGAAAGTAAAATACAATTACCATAAAAAGTAAGGAAGTAGCACGAGAATAAGGCATAAACACGATAATTCAAAGCCAAAAACACTTGAACGATTATTTACCAAAAATTTAATGAAATCTAAGAAAGTTTGGTACACTTTTGTAATATTTCATTCAACAATCGACATTGTTGTCGACAGTGTATCTGCACAATTACATCACTAACTCGCGGCAAGAAGCAGCGGCCGTACTATGCGATACATCGGCTTGCTAAAGTATCGTTTTGTGATTTTTACATTGCTCATCCAGTCACTTAGCGACAAACTTAGGTAGTGGTTAAGGAGCAGTGTATTCATTGTAATATGTTATTGTCGCTGTGACATTTGAAAACAAAAATAACATAGTATAAGCAAGAAATATTTTACGATTTGTTGTTTTTCATGATTTTAAAGACAAATATAGTAAAATACTTGTACTTTGATATGGTAAGTGATTCCATAATTAACAAAGTTTTGGTTTATGCTTCGGTTTTTACAAGAAAACACTGAACAACACGGCATTCTTATATCTTATCACGCTCACGGTCGTAAGCGCACTAGTTCGCGGATTCGACCATTGCGTAAGACATGCTCGCCCAGAGCATGTCGCGAAGACGCCGACACGCCCCCTTGCCACTTCTCCTGTATTTTATATTTCTATGCTTATTCCTATAGAAATCTCTTCCAGCATACCTACGAAAGGAGAGTCAAGTCAAAAGAGATGTAGACATTGTGTGTATAAGTATTAAGTAAGGAAAATGAAAACTATACATTTAAATATAACATACAAATATCATACTAATACATACCAAATAATATTATTAGATAAGTAATAATACATACCAAATAATATTATTAGATAAGTAATAATACATACTTAGTTCTTATATATATCTACAATGCGTCTGAGTTGCATATAAATATTCTTTCACTCAGAGAAAGAAAGAAAGAAAGAGCAGTGGTGGCCAAGTGGCAACGGCCCCGACTTACGAATTGTAGGTCGCGCGTTCAAACCCAGCCAGGCGCATTACTTTGTGTAATTAATTTCATCCCCACTGCTCTCAAAACGGCGAAGGAAAACATCGTGAGGAAACTGGCATGTCCTAGAACCAAAAATTCGAAGACATGTGACATTCAACAACCCGCACTGGGCCCGCGTTGTGGATTACGGCCCATTATAACTCCTAGAGAGGCCTGTGTCCCAGCAGTGGGACCATTACAAGGCTGATTATGCTATGCTTCTTTCTAATACTTTGTTACAGTTCGGTGTAACAGGCAGCCCCTCTAATGAAGATCGGTGTCCGTTCCAGCCGAAGAGCTACCGTCATTTGTTTCTATTAGTTTTAAACACAGCTCTTCCCTTTTTTACCGCCGTGGTTATTTTGTTCAGGGGGAAGAGTGGGCTTGATTTAAAATATGCGAGGAGTTAGGTAGAACTTTCTTCTAATAGATGCAAGGTAAACTAAGAATGATCGTCTCTTTGCCTGCGCATAGTGCAGCTCTCACAAAGGTTAAGCATAAGGCAAACCTGTATAAATAAATTACTATAGCAATGTACCTTTATGAGAGAAATAAACTATATTTATTATTTATTATAGTGCAATAACTTGAAAGCAATTATTAGCTCGCAGAACAGATGGTCGATAGGATCGAAAAGTTCAGGAGTGTTGACCGCGTATCGAAAGATGCAGCGTTGAAAGGCCTTCCATGAAGTGGACCGATGACCAGGGCCCCAAGTCTGCTATTTTCATAAATGTGTCATTCCAACACGATCCCATTGTCATTTTTTCCGTAAATTAATATAAAAAAATAGTAAATTTATTTTCTTCTTTCTAAACACACGCAGGCACCGACTAACTATTACTTTTGACCCATTGATCAGCTCGGCTACATCCTTACAGGGATGATAATAAGGAAAAGGCGTGATTCTTTTTCCGACACGCCCCGGTTTCACTCGGGTTAGAAAAAAAAACAAATTTCATCTATATCATTATTGATTGTAATATATTTATTGATTGAGATGAAATTTTCTAAGTGATGGCGTAAATTGCATTAAATCTGATACACAGTTAAAGTGATAACTAAGCTAACCCATTGTTTTTTGCTAAAAGTTCGTAATCTGCTAAATTCATAATGGTCGATCATTGGTCGGTCAATGGTCTCATAATACTTTTTGACAACTGAGCTTTTAAAAGTAATGATTGCTTAATGACGTTCTAATGGTAGGTCACTGATCAAAGGAACTGTGAAAATGTTAGCAGATTACCGCATACGTTTGTCATTCATTTGTCATTATTTACGAGATTACCATTCAATGCCATTTCTTTCAATGGAGTGTCAGTGGTTGACCACTGGAAAGCTATAGTGACGCTTTATTGGTAGATTACCAAACTTGTAAAAATCAACCATTATGAGACCAATGATAGACTATTCTGACACTATTGTAATAGCAGACTTGATGTCCTGGGCCCCAAGTCTGCTATTTTTATATTATAACTTTGTCATTCCAAAACGATCCCATTGTCATTTTGCTAAAAGTTCGTAATCTGCTAAATTAATAATGGTCGATCATTGGTCGGTCAATGGTCTCGTAATACTTTTTGACAACTGAACTATTAAAAGTAATGATTGCACAATGACTTTCTTATAATAGGTCACTGATCAAAGGAACTGTCAAAATTTTAACAGATTACGAGATTACCATTATATGCCATTTCTTTTAATGGAATGTCAGTGGTTGGCCACGGGAAAGCCATAGTGACGCTTTTATATTAGTAGATTACCAAACTTGTAAAAATCAACCATTATGAGATCAATGATAGACCATTCTGACACTATTGTAATAGCAGACTTGAGGCCCTGGTGAGGGTCGCGGGTAGCCGATGGATGCGAGACGCATAGGTTCGGTTGGGACACTTGGAGCAGGCCTATGTCCAGCAGTGGACATCTTTCGGCTGATATAGTGATGATGTTGATGAATTATTGTGGTTCACTACGCGAACTGTAATGTTGACTCTGTTATTTTGTGTGCTAATATTCTTTTTAAAAACTTTTATTTAACTTGCAAGGTATTGGACATTTAAATTATTAAATTAAATATTGTACACCCTAAGGGTATGTTACAGCGACACTTATTACAATTATAATTATACCAATAAATTAATCTGAATCTGAATCTGAAAGAACATCTTACATCTGTACCTACTATAAAAAGAATCTTAAATAGTGTTTCACAAAATTATTGTTGTTTACTGTTACTGTATATCCTCCTTATTTCTAGTTTTTAAATTGTTAACTGTAAGTTTTCATTATTGTTTTTTAATGACACATTGCGAGTTTGACCGACACACCAAAGGAGAGTTCGCAATGCCACGTTTTTCGATATTCGCAACAACAAAAAAAAACGCTATAGAGCTTCAATCACGAAATTGTGCAAGAAACAAAGTTCTCTGGAAGACTACAGAAATTTATATATAATAATAAACATTTAATTCAGACTAGGTCCATATGTTCGTAACAAAATATACTTAAATAAAAAATTACACTACACTATCATATGAAGCCGCACCCACCTTTGCAGCATGGGAACATCCCACCTATCTACAAAAACACTTAGTATACTCTTGGTGCTACCACGAATCCGAGTGAGTAGGAAGGCGCATCTTTTTCTAATGATAGCGGCAAAGCCATCAACCCGCGCCAAACATTCCCGACGCACTGCATCGCCACGGCAGCCCCAACAGTACCCTGAGCGCTTTGTTGTATTGGACACGCAGGTCACTGTATGCCCGCTGCGAATAACCAACCCACAGGCTGCACGTGTAGAAAGACTGACAAAATACTTTAAAAAGCGTGATCTACATGTGTCTCGATTTGCCCAAGCATTTAAGTTTTCCGCAGGCTCAAACAAAAAAGATTTGGTTGTAACAAAAACCCTAAGCCTTTTCAAGGCGACGTTAAATGTTTCTCTCTCGATTAATGTGAAGAAATCGTAATATTTCACGATTCCTAAAACCGTATCTAGGAGAATATGAAAAAGCTCATATGAACGAGTTTATGAAACATTTAAAAACCGTCCGTTTTATAATCCTAAGGGTTCTGATGAATGATAATGAATGGTCTTGCGTCAGCTGCGTAAGTATGAGGGATTTTTATGTGCTGGGCTGGGCAGCGACTTTAGACCATTTTTTGAAGTGTTATTAGGTTTCGAGGTACCGCATATCTGGTTGCGGAATTTGTTTGAAAGAATCACCGCGGCCCTGGAACGCAAAGGGCACAGGAAGGGTCACGGGTGGGTTTTAGTCAGTAAGAGTCTGACACTCCCTTCTGCTCAGCCCAGAACGGAAGAAGTCATTTGACGATTCCCATCCAGAAAAAAGGCCCCCATATCTTTCAAAATGTATCTTAGACTAGCGGCTTGTCCTGTTTTCGCACAGGTGTATTTGTTTATTTTAATATATACTATGTTGCTCAGGGATAATGTAGCATTCTAATTTTGAAATATTCTTTTCAACCTGTCATCATAGTAGTTTTTGAGTTTATTCATTACAAACACACAAAATACAAATCTTTCCTCTTTAAAATATTAGTGTAGATATCGTGTAACGTGGAGTGGAAGGGAGTGTCACACTCTGCAGACAGAGTGTGACACTCACACCGCAGTGTTTTACCCAGAAGTAAAACACTTCGGTGTTCGTCTTAATAAGTGCGTTTCAGGGCTGCTGTAACTCTTTCGAACAAATTCCGCAACCCTAGCAGGCACTGGGTCCCGTCTTCTATGCTGACATCTCTTTGAGGAGCACGCCGTGTCACCACGCGCCTGTTTGTTATCGGGCGGTGAGTCACCCAACGCTCTTGCCATCCGCATTCACTCACCTACAGTGGCCGTGAATAGCCCTGCGACTCCCAACGCCCGGAGCGTCTTCTTCTGTTGCGGCGGCTGGGGCGTGAAGTTTACGATATCATCGTGTTGATACTTCATTCTATAGCAAAACTAAGAACATGTTTCATAGAGCGATATCATTGCAATTATGAGATGAGTGACATTGTCAAACGTCAACACGCGTCAAAACACTCCCTTGCAAGACTTGGCTGTATAGATACACCTCAGTTAAACCCATAGGAGAATACCCTTGGCTGACATTGAATGCAGTTGAGAAATTCAAGATTAATTCTAAGACTCTCAAGTATTTTCTAGACATAACAACGAGCTAAATACTTGATACTTTACCTTGAGACCGCTCCACAGAACACGGAGCTGTTTCGTCGGTCGAGAAATTGTGAACCGATATAAATTAACGACATTTTGGCGACTTATTAGTGTACGGTTTTACAATTTATCAGATTTTCTGGCCGAACCAAGTAGCGGAAAATAAGACACAGGGCCTCAAAGAGCCGTCAGCAAAGAAGACGGGGCCCCATAGGGCCAGTGCCTGCTAGGATTGCGGAATTTGTTCGAAAGAGTCACCGCGGCCCTGGAACGCAAAGGACACAAGAAGGATCACGGGTGGGTTTTAGTCAGTAAGAGTCTGACACTCCCTTCCGCTCCGCCCAGAGCGGGAGAAGTCATTTGATGATGATTTCCCACCCAGAAAAAAAAGGAGAAAATAGGGCTCCCCGACACGGATCGGTTAGGTTCGAATTTTTGTTTGAGTTCAATTTCTTGGAATAATATCGAGAGATTATTGACTATCAAAATTTTGGTGCGTAAAGTGTTCCAAATGTTCAGTTGACAATTATTGAAATATTACTAATCTCTCAAGAAAATTTTATAATTTTAACGCCGCTGCTTACCACTCAATATTATTTTGATAAGATTTTCACTAATGGAAAAAAGAATAAACGTGTAAAGTTTTTGTATTGAATGTTCACTGATCCGAAGTCGGGGCGGGTCGCTAATTATATAAAAATACTCGCTCTTGCCACCGACTTCACTCGTGTTAATATAGGAAATTACATATCTCTAGAGAGCGTACTCGCGAGATAACTAAAACTCAAAGCTTTTATTTCAGGTAAACTATTTAAAAGCTTTTGAACTTTTGAGGTCGGTCAGTCAAAAACATAAAGCTATCTGCACGTTCCAAAGCGTAGAATCTCTATGGAGAAGAACGTGCAACAAACTCCATGGACAAATATACTTCATTGATAAAAGTAGCCTGTGTGTTATTCCTGACTAGAATCTCTCCTTTGCCAAATTTCATCCAGATCTGTTCAGCTGTTCTAGCGTGATTGAGTTACAAAAAACTATACAGTCAAACATTCGCATTTATAACAGTAGTGAGATTAGAAATGATACTGTATATCTCTGCTGCGATTCCGAGCTCTGTGTACCTTTTCCTTAGAAACACGAGTTCTTTGTAAACAACAAGAACGATTATTATTATCAGACAACAGTAATACCTTGCTAATGCGTAATTCCTTTAACGATTTCCCGTTTTCCTACACTAATAATATAAAGAGGAAAGATTTGTATTTTGTATGTGTGTGTTTGTAACTAATAGACTGAAAAACTACTGGACCGATTTCAAAAATTCTTTCACCATTAGAAAGCTACATTCACCCTGAGTAACATAGGCTATATTTTATCTCTGTATTTCCACGGGAACGGGAACTACGTGGGTTAAACCACGGGGCGCTGCTAGTAGTAAACATGATAACAGCTGCCCTACCATGACGTCTTAAATCCATCATAATTCCTGTGTCAGAGAGAGACGGAGTTACACAAGACGAATAGCACTATCCCTTTCCCTCACACACATCATGATGGATTTAAGACGTCATGGTAGGGCTGCAGGGTATTATTGTGAACTTCGCTTTCAGAGTATCGACTTCAGTGCAATTTTACAGTCGCAATTTTACCACTGGAAAGTTTGACGCTATAGCTGATCGAATTTAGTATCTAAATTATTGAAACTAGGCTTACAGTCAGTACTTTTTGAACGTCAAAATGTACCTACATTATGGCAGTTCACCAAAACGCCCGCCCGTCACCGCTTCGAAATGCCACTTCGTTCGAAACTTCTGATAATTAAGATACAGTGCCGCTTACACAAGTCAACAAGATTTTACAATAAGGAACGTGCTTACTCATTTTTTATTAACTGCCTACCCTTATAATAAGGGTATAAATATGATATTGCATTGCATTTATTTACCACGTCTATTTTTTGTGTTACAACTAATATCAGGAACATTATTTTCCCTTTGACTTGTTAGTTCAGTTTTTTTTTTTCGATAAAGTACTTTAACATTTTAGCATAATATTTCAATTCAGAATTTGAGATCAACTTCAAATGTTACAACAACATACACGACAGAGTTCAAATTCGATTGCAATCAATCCTTTCTTTATGGCCTTTTTATCACAAATGGTACCTAATTTAAAAAATAGTTTCCATGGAAGATGGGTAGGCCTTTAGTATGGGAAGCAACTTGTGTCGATACTCTTACACCATCCCAAAACAAAATACCCACAATACCCCCTGCGCGAAATTACACTTGCGAGCAATAAACTGGAATTACTACATCGCGCGTTGCTCAAAACAATTTTTTACAATTTTTAGGCAATGAATTTCGAATTGTGGTCATATCATTTGAAAGGTTTTTATACTACACAATATATGTTGGCTTTCAAATAATATCCATCAACAGTAATAATAATAACAGTGTGCGTCGTATCTTATCCCAGTTCAACACGCTGGTTCCAACGTTGGATCCAACGCCAATTGTCCAATTTGTAGACATTTGGCCCAAACACCTCCAACGTGGACGAATTTTTTTCCAATAAGATTGCCACATAGATAAGTCCTGTAAATCATCGAGGTTAAGCAATGCTTACCATGGCCGGTCCTCGGGAAGGTGATCACGAGTCATTACATATCGGGACTCTTCTGTGCGTAAAGCACACTTACTGCATTTGGTCCCGACTGATAATTGTATGGCTTTGACAGTCATTAAAATTAAGCCAAAAAACTGCAATCAGTCTTGTCTAGGTGTATCGTGTTACCCAGTTACTGGATTATAGATATCAGACTGGTAATACGATTTATCCAGTTAGACTGGTCTTTGCCTTTTTTGGATGGGAAATCACCAAAATAATGACTTCTCCCGCTCTGAGCGGAGCGGAAGAGAGTGTCAGACTCTTACTGATTAAAACCCACCCGCGTTCATAATGCCCTTTGAGTTCCAGGGCTGCGGTGACTCTTTCGAACAAATTCCGCAACTCTAGCAGGCACTGACACTATGGGGTCCCGTCTTATTTGCAGACATCTCTTTGGGACACTCTTGGAACACGACGCGCCATCGACCCGGGCCTGGTTGTTACCGGACGGCGATCCACAGGCCTGCGACTTCCGATGCCCGGGGCGTCTTTTTTTGTTGCGATGGCTGGGGCGTGAGGATCCTCTCTCCCTCGCGCGGTCTACCTCCTCCTTCGCTAGTTACTACTAGCGAAGGAGGAGGCTCCGGACTGGAAGCCTACCTTATCAAAGTTGGGAAAAGGCTAGGCAGATTGAACAAAGACATATCCATCCTACTAACGGGCCAACGTTGGCACCAAAGTTTGGAGCCAGCTTAACAATATATTTTCGCTCCAACTTCCCCGAACCGCCTGTGGGCGTCTCGCTTCCACTTATTCTAAAAATGTAATAGATATTGGATTTCGAAGTAAACACCTTAAAAAGCTTTTCTGGAACCTTCGGGGTGTTATTCCGTTTGTTTATTTGATATTTGAGGCTATGGTATGGACGTTTTTATTGGGAAGACGGGGTAAAATGCTGGTAATATTGGTCTGTACTTGTTTGGAGCAAAGGGTATTTTTTCTTTCAATTGTCATCGGAATATCTGGGACGGTCGGTTCGGGAATAAAAAAGGCTTGTATTCCGTTCTTTAAGGGTATCGGTAAAGACGTTTAAGTCTTTGAGGAGACCTGCCATCTGACAAAATATGTACATACATATATACAGGGTGAAATTGAATAGATGCGACATATTTAAATAAACAATAATACGTGTTGTCAAGAAAATTTAGAACATACCAAATGTAAAATTAATGAACTTTTATCGCCGCTATGAATGGCAACGTTTAATAACGCGAGTACTCCACAACGATCATTGAGCAGTGCGATTAGTTGGACGAGATTTTTTGATACTTTATTTTTTCTTATTTATTTTGCATATTAATTATTTTTCTGGAATACCGATAATTCGTACTTAAATAAAGATATTAATATCGATGGATCATTTTAAAACGCCAACCACGTAACTTTTTTTAACGATTTAGATTGTAGAAAAAACAGTTTATAATTACTATGTTACTGTAACTGAAGCTCCCATTTCATTTTGTCGCATCTATTCAAAGTCATCCTGTATAAGAATATATTCTCATCTCGTGGCACGCTAGTCATTTGGCGACACGGTTGGCGCAGTGGTTAAGCGTTCGGCTGCAGCGCCCCGTGTTACGGGTTGGCACGGAACAAATGTTTGTATGGCCTACAAATAATTGTTCCGGGTGTCTTGTGTATGTGAGTTTACATGTTTGTGAATGCACCCACGATACAGGAGTAAATCCTAGTGTGGGGCAACGTTTTATAATATTCAGAATGAAAGCCGAGCTTCGATGATGGATAACGAGATATTATTCTTTCTTTCTTTCATTTTCGTTGGGATAATTTTCCACACATTATGACTAACAGTATATCAATATTTATTCACTAGCTTTTGAAAAACTAGCTAACACTCCACGACCCCATTTTTCTCTGCCAAAATTAATCAAAATCTGTTCAAGAGTTTCAAACACAAAACAAACAAACACAGTTTCGCATTTATAATATTAGTTACAACTTTATTTGGACATTATACTAGTGCTTTGTTACTGTGTGTTTTACTCTTGATTTGCCTTTTCTGCAGTCTGTGCTAAATAAAATGTGTTTTCTTCTGTGAACCTCTTCGTTGACACATCCTACAAAGCAGTGGATTGTCGCCTTTATGTCCGACTGCCCACTATGTGGGACCACCATGGGAGTTAAGCAATCCTAACTCTGCGCCATCGTAAAACATGGTTAATCCCGTTTTATGACTAGTGATGTGACAATGTGCTGCGGATATTTTTGTTTATCCTCTGGTCACGCGGATATTAGTTAAACTTCAGAGTGACTATCTACAGATTAAATACTTTTTTCTTTAATTTAAAATTGAAAACAATATATCTAGTTTTAATTTCCGCGAATATTAGTGGGTTGCAGGTATGCACCTCCCTCCCGCCCGCTATATTATGCACATGCAAGATTACTCGCTGACCGTTGAGCCGCAACTCAACGGTCAGCGAGTCAACACGTCCCCTGAGGATGCCTCGTGGAGAGGCGAAACACGTGTCGGTAATGGTGTTGGGTATTGCTTTGCCTTCCTGCATGTGCATAAAATCCTTGCATTTGCCTTGTAATCTTGCATGTGCATAATATAGCGGGCGGGAGGGAGGTGCATACCTGCAACCCACTAATATTCGCGGAAATTAAAACTAGATATATTGTTTTCAATTTTAAATTAAAATGGATTTCCGCAAAGTAACGCCTGACTCAATCAATTTTACTTTTTTCTTTTTTCTTAATGACAGAATACTACTTAGTTACTTCACCAGCAGCAACAATGGTGTTAGTAGTTGTTCGGTGTAAATCTAAGATTACTTGTCTTGCTCATTAAAGTAGTAGGGAACAAACCATCATACAGCAAAGACGTGTGTTGTAAATTAATACTGAACCTTAATCACTTCAACAGTAGTACTAAAGATAATATGTGTGTTGATTTGGTACTTACAAGTTTAACAGATAACTTTTATGAAATACAACGTGTAACAGAATAAACTGAACACTGAAATCGAAAAAAAAATTTTGACGGCCCCAAACATTTCTGTGCGCAAAACTCGACAAAATGTGTGTGTAAGTTTTTTCCTTTTCAGTTTTCATTGTTGGTCCTGTAGTAAAAGTTGTTCATAATTATGAGAACAATAACCCCTTTTCAGTTATTGCGCCAATTTTGTTATACGCTGAAAGAGACAGGTTTAGAAAGGTTTTTAAAATTCATCACGTACAGTGGTAAAATTGAGATTCATCATAAGAAACTTCCAGCAGACACTAGTACCCATCTGCGGCCTCTGAAAACATAATATTCGTGTTTTGTATTAGTATAAATACTCGTCTCTTCCTTCTCTTATATAAGAAACTCAAACCGAAACAACGTATCCCAAAAGGTAGCCTTTCCCTATGAATCTTCACAAGGCTCAAGGCATCAATATTACCCCTAGCCATATGTACCTACAACAATATATCAAAACAATATTCATAGATCTTCAACTATGTAACTTTCAACCGGAACTTCTCACAAAATATCCGAACACTCCGAACCCAAAGATATCCGAAAACTTTCGGATCATCTTTATCCGCATCCCTGAAGGGTTAATAGTTTGCCCCCGGCCCCATCTGGGGACCTTTTACAGGAGCGCTTTTCTTTTGTTTCCGCTGGAATTTCCACGAAAATAATTTGGAAGAAAATATTGTGGACTGATAAATTAAAGCAGTATTATGGGCGATTCTGTTATGAAGTATATTAGAAGAACTCTTGGCTAAAAATCTTTTTACCAAAAAATACAACCGACTTCTACAAAAGAGGACAAAATAACTTTAATTTCAGAACTCGGTGTTTTTGGTTGCTTTTTCGTTTTTTGAACACCGACTTCCGAAATTAAAGTTATTTTGTACTTTTTATTTTTCACTTTTTAGTGGTACCCCCCTCCACCTAAATGTTCCAAACACATTGGTATAAACAATAAACAAACATGCGATTTCAGCAATCCCGAAAGATTTTCTATCATTTATTGAAGAGTTCCATTACCTATCATCTCTGTTCTTCATCAGATCTTCACCAAACTAGAAAGGGACCACGTTGCAATACTAAGAAGCTCTTCCAAACCATCGTACACAATTTTATTTTTTAATTTTACATCGACAAGAGGGAATAAGAACGCCATCAATGTAAACTAAGCCACGCATTATTAGGGATAACTCAAATACTAGTCGTCAGATCTTAATTTTAAATGGGACCACACGACAAGCACCAGCTTTCGAATATAAAAACAACCACGTAAATCGGATCAGAAGTCTGGGCGTAATCGCTGTACATACATAGAAAAAAAAAACCTACCGAATTGAGAACCTCTTCCTTTTTGAAGTCGGTTAAATAATAACAGCCGCATGGGCCGATCATTAAAGGTACGCAACGCTTGCCGAGGTTGATCTATGGATGGGTGACCACCAACCGCGGCGCACGGAGAGAAAGCGCAAGTGTGGCTAGCTTCACTTTGCCAGAAAATTTATGTAATTGTGTCCACTGCAATGTGTTATGGTGCATATATTATTTTGTATAAAAAATGTTGTGATACAGCAATAACTTGGTATTTGCATGCCTCAAGGCGTAATATGGTTGGACCGTGCTCTTTGTTTTAACAACTTTATGTAATTACCTATGTTAGTAAATGAACGATTATGATTATTATGCAACTTCCTCAAATATGGCGCTCACATAGTTCAACACTGTCAACGCCATGCACGCCGTGCATGCGATACACATTATACACGAATATTAACACAGGACTATGCACAACTGGGTAGAACTCAATATCACCAAACAGCTTTCTGCAATATTCCAGGAACGTGCCCTCAGCTTTTTCGGGCATATTATGCGTTCATCCAAGCATAATCTGGAAAGGCTCATGATATTGGGCCGGGAAGGCAGGCTCAGGGTATAACACCGGTAAGATGGTCCGATGCCATAAAGAGGGCAGTTGGTAGCAGCATGTGCAGAGCGGTCCACGCTTCAGAAGACCGCATGGCTTGGAAACGCGTCGTATGTGGTCGCGATCCTCATCAGTGAGGGAACGACGAAGAAGAATAATATAGGTACAACTATATCGCTGCACCTGTGGGCCGCGGTGCCAGGTTACTGTTGTACAGTCTGTTGTCAACATTATCTGACCCACCCTAAAAACAAACGAATTTGGACTTTCTATCTATAACATTAAGGTTTATAAAAATAATCTATTTGCACGAGGAGAAGGATGGTTGCTTGTGCAGTGCAAGAATAAACTTTATGAAAGTATACCATATGGGTCAAATTCTTCAGAATATTGTGTCTAGCATTACAACAACGTTCTAATTTCAATACGACATATAAGAGTTGAGTTGGTCTTGTGGTCACTAGGATAGTGCTGAGTTCATTGTTGTAATACGTTCGAAACCAAGTTTGACCTAGACGTGGCTTATTGCTCAGCTGTTTTTATTTTATTTTATTACACTTGTTTAATGGACGACGTAGGGTCTTGTCATTTTAAAAGGGTAGTTTGTATAGAAATAAAACTAAAGAAAATTGCAAGTTAAAAATGTTTATCATTTCATTAAAAGACTTAGGTAAGATAAAGTAAGTAAATGCTCATATATTTCCAAATTAATATACATTTTATATTAGTATGCCATAATGAAATCTAACAATTTATAAATATTAAAAAAGGCATGCTTATGCTTAAAATTTTGTTTTCGAGAAAATGAATTCATCCGTGAAATGCTTTAACTACAGATTTATAGCTGCCTATATGTAGTGAATAAACATGTTATTTAAATAGAAACAAGCTATTGATAACAATAACATCACCACATAATCTGCAACATTTTAATTGTTTAACAGTCAATCCATTGAGCATTTACTTACATGGTGTGTTTAAAATCCCTACTAGATTAATTAGTAGCGGAGTGGCGCACCGTCCCCTGCTATAACTTGCTGTAAGCGGCTACGCATACCGCGCACCATATTCCAACACAAATCTTTGCCTCTCATGTGCTCCCAAGTCGACGTCACGATCTCAACCAAGTTGTGTTTGTTTCGCACTTCAGTTGTGTCCCAATTTAAAACCATTTGACCCCATAGATTTTCTATAGGGTTTAAATCAGGACTTTTAGATGGCCAATTAATAACTGTCACACCTTCTTGAGCAGCTAACCAATCCTGCACAATGCCTGCACGGTGGATGGAGCAGTTATCGTGCACGAAATAAATGTGCGATGTTGGATAGGCAATTCGCACAGTCGGCAGCATGACATCACGCAGAATCTCCAAATACAAATTACTATTAAACCTTCCACCTACTTCCACCAATTCACCAGGGCCCATAGACGACATCCAGCCCCAGTAGCCCAAGGTTATTCTACCACTGGTTCTACAAGGTAGCAAGCACTTCTCATTGTAGCGTTCTCCTTTCCGTCTCCATAAGATTTTACGTCCATCTTTATCTGATTTAAATGATTTTCATCAGTGAAGATCACAACATTTTCTTCCCAATTTAAATTTAAATATTCCTGGGCAAAACGGACCCTTTCTTCGCGATGAGCAGGTGTCAATGCAATTTTCTGTGCCGGCTTATAATTCTTTATCCCAGCAGCGTGTAAATGCCTTCTCACTGTTTCGACTGTAATATTGTGATTTATTGCGGATACACGAACGGGCAAAAATGGATTTTCAATATGGCTAGAAACAATGGCCCGGTGGCGTTCGAATTCGGGACTATACTTGATGGCTTTTGCTCCTGGACGAATCCGCTGAATATTTCCATTGTCTCCATAACGTCTTAGCCATAGTCTGACCGTATTTCTCTAAAACAAAAAATAAACATGTTTGGAACCGTGTATGTAACTTGTAAGGAATGAAAAAAATAAAATATAATGGTAAAATAACCAATTACACGTTCATTAATAATACAAAACACTGCAATATTAAGTCGACGACTAATTTCTCTAATTCCAACATGCTGCTCATGTAAAAATATGATTTTGTGTTTGGTATAGTCATTAAGTTGCGACATGATGCTTTTTACACCGAATTGCTTAAAAATACTTAACGAGTTATGAGAAACGATTTACAAATGTGTGTGCGCGGTCACTGCTAATAGGCGTCGTGTAACTTTTGTCACTTGATGAATTTACTATCTACCTCACGAAGCAAATATGTTTTACTTAGTATCCAACCAATTTCTTGTATAAATTCTGTGAACTTGAAAGTTTTTTATTATACCCACCTGTTTACAAGATAAGTTATTGAGCGTAAATTATATTGGTCGTTCTTTAATAATGCAAGCAATAGTGTAGAAATGATAACAAATTAAAAAAGATACTTATAACAGGTGAAACGCGTTTTCGAACCAATTTGGTTTTGGTCGCCAATCCAGCGTCAAACCACATGAGTAAAGAAAGGGAACGTGTGTGTGTGTGTGTGTGTGTGGGGGGGGGGGGACGTGTTGACTCGCTGACCGTTGAGTTGCGACAACTCAACGGTCAGCGAGTCAACACGTCCCCTGAGGATGCCTCGTGGAGAGGCGAAACACGTGTCGGTAATGGTGTTGGGCTTTGCATTGCCTTCCTGCATGTGCTTAAAATCCTTGCATTTGCCCAGTAATCTTGCATGTGCTTAATATAGCGGGCGGGAGGGAGGTGCATACCTGCAACCCACTAATATTCGCGGAAATTAAAACTAGATATATTGTTTTCATTTTCAAATTTAAAATGGATTTCCGCAAAGTAACGCCTGACTCAATCGCTTTTATATTAGTAGATTACCAAATATGTAAAAATGAACCTTTATGAGATCAGTGATAGACCATTCTGAGACTATTTTAATAGCAGACTTGAGGCCCAGGGTGTAGTGTTTAGGTACTGCAGTGAAAACCTAAACTCTCTTTGTCAAACAAATGAATCCATAGCATGTGCCGCGGTGGGTTTACGCCTTTAAGCGTTTGCAATAAATGTGCTACGGCGTAGCACACGACATGAGGTCACGCCTACGCGGCTACGTTTTCGTAGCACTTTAACGCCTCCATTAATTTATTAACCGACTTCAAAAAAGAGGTGGTTCTCAATTTGACTGTATTTCTTTTTGTGTATTTTATGCCTCATAACTTTGTACTGGGTGTACCGATTTTGATGATTCGTTTTATATTCGAAAGCCGGTGCTTGTCGTGAGGTCTCATTTAAAATTCTCATCAATATTTGATTGAGATTTGACGACTAGTATTTGAGTTGTCCTTAATAATGAGTGGCTTAGTTTTCATTGATGATGTTCTCGTTCCGTCTTGTGGATGTAAAATGAAAAAACAAAATTGTGTACGATGATTTGGTTTTTTTTTTTCAGAATCTTTATTTGGAAAAAAGGCTTTAATCGCGAAGCGATTATGTTTACATCAATTTATACCACGTACTTTGTGATGGGTATCTTTAGCTGGGACTGAACCGCTAAAAAGTGAAAAAAAAAACTTTTGACAAAATAATACAACTGACTATTAAACAAAAAAAAAAACACAAGGTACCTATAAAATAACTTTAATTTCGGAAGTCAGTGTTCAAAAAACGAAGAATCAACCAAAAAAACCGAGTTCCGAAATTAAATTTATTTTATATCTTGTTTTTTTTTTGTTTGTTGGAAGTCGGTTTAATTTTTTTGTTTAAGCTTCGTTCGTATTCGCATCTTAGTCACAACCTGTCAAAAATGTATGGAAATTGTTTTTTGTTGCGTAAAAATTAGTAGAATTGGCCCTCAGATGTCTTAGAAAAGTTCATAAAAAATCTAAAAAAAAAACACTATCTTCGTCCCATCACGCCTACTTTCACCTGAACGTTAACAGTAACAAGTTTCGTTATACATTAAACATAAGAGCATAAATATTTACCATAGATCTTTATACTGAGAAAATATTTGCCTCGAATAGGGGAATGAAAACTGTTATATAATGCCAGGTGTGCTATTCCGTAAACATCTCATCGTAGAAAACTTGGTGAAGTGAGATTTGAAACTGTCCAATCAAGGAGGAGTGACAGTTTGCTTCAAGCTCACTCCATCTCCAAGTTAACACGGTGAGATTTTGACTGTATAGAGCAGCGGGCTGCTTCGATGGACTGTCAGCTCACTTCATTAGCATAATCAGCATTTTAACGTTTCCACTGCTGGGACACAGGCCTCCTCTCTAAGAGAGGCAATTGGCCGTAATCCACCACGCGGACCCAGCGCGGGTTGGTGAATGTCACATGTGTTCGGATTTGTGGTTCTAGGACATGCCGGTTTCCTCACGATGTTTTCCTTCACCGTTTTGAGAGTAGTCGTGATGAAATTAATTACACAAAGTAATGCGCCTAGCTGGGTTTGAACCCGTGACCTACAATTCATAAGTCGGGGCCGTAACCACTCGGCCACCACTGTCCAAAAAGTTTTGGGAATACTTTTAC
Organism: Hecatera dysodea; assembly: GCA_905332915.2. Classification (NCBI taxonomy): domain Eukaryota; kingdom Metazoa; phylum Arthropoda; class Insecta; order Lepidoptera; family Noctuidae; genus Hecatera; species Hecatera dysodea. The sequence goes on from HG995314.1 coordinate 3,918,097, forward strand.
TGTGTGTAAAGCTAATTAATGGAATAGGGCAAAACGGAATTCGGACTCGAAACGGTTGTAATTTGGTTAGGGGGGCTGTTTACTATGCTAGACTAGGCGAACGAGCGAGCGAACGCTTACGAGTGAGAATCAGAATCTCCGCTTGCCTTCACATACAGAAACTCATTCGTTCGCTTGGTCTGCGCCCGGCACACGCCTCAATCAGAAACAAAACAGATACATGTGTGATTGATAAGCAAACATTCACATTTACACAACAGAAGTAGGATAAAGTAGGATTTACATAAAACTGTTTGAGCTTTTATTAAGTCTGTGATGATATTCTCGTATAATGGGTCGGATAACTATTTAATATTTGTACAAGGTGATCGTGTTAATTCGTTCCTGGGTGAGGGTATTACGTATTATTTCATTTTGGGGTTCCGTAGTCAAATGGCAAGAAACGGAACCCTTATGGATTCATCATGCCTGTCTGTCTGTCCGTCCGTATGTCACAGCCGTTTTACTCGGAGACTATTAAAGCTACATAAATGAAAATTGGTAGGTAGATGCAACCTGTTAACTGCTATTCAATAATTTAATGTTATGAAAAACAATATTTTTTGGGATGGCACTCCATACATGAACTGAGGGATGAAAAAAATAAATTCCAACAAACATAATGGTGTGGAGTATCATTGGATAGCTCTTTCAAAATGAAATAGAGGTTTCAAAAAAATATTTTATTTAAAGCAATAGTTATTGAGATATGTGCTTCCGAATTCGTAAAAAATGTGTGCGTGTGTGTTGTGTCCCCTCTAACTTTTAAACTATGAAGTTGAAAATTAAAAAAAGAGCAAATAGAACTTTACAGACACTGGCAACGAAAATTGGTTTGAACATCATAGCTTTTTTAGAGATATGAGATTTTGACAGTGCACTACGGAACCCTTCACTATACGTTCACGACACGAACTTGGCCGGTTTTATTAAGAACAATAGGTAAAAGTCTGTTTTGATATGATATAATTGTGGGTTTTTCCATTATTATCTTTTGTAATGAGCACACCCGACTTGACCCGACCATTTTATGTTTATTGAATTTACCTACGTTTATTAACCTACTAGCAGCGCCCCGCGGTTTCACCCGCATGAGTTTTGATCCCGTGGGAATATCGGGATCAAAATTATCGTGTATTTTAATCCTGGTTAAAAACCATATGTGTGCTAAATTGCATCCAAATCCGTTCAGTAGTTTTTTGCGTGAAAGAGTAACAAACATCCATCCATACTTACAAACTTTTCGTTTATAATATAGTATGATGTTTTGCTGTTATTCAAATTAATTTAGGGTTGGCGCTTCTTGTCTTCTCTTTTATTATTCACTAGCGGCCCATCCCAGCTTGAAATTTATTTGTTTTAATGTAGCCTATGTTACTCAGGGATAATGTAGCATTCTAGTGGGGATTCTTTTGAAATCGGTCCAGCAGTTTTTGAATTTATTCTTTAAAAACATACGAATCTTTCTTCTTGATTACATTACTATAGATACAAAGTAAAAAATAACTACTCGGGGTTCAACATATTTCGACATCGACTTTACACACAGCTAAATTTACATTGTTCCCATAATGAGTGGTTGCGCTATAACCCGTTATGGGGTTATTTTGTGTGCCTTCGTAGTACCACCTCGAAATACTACGATGCTATTCTAAACCATATATATAATACACAGTTTCTTGTTCATTTTACAACTAGTCAAAATATACACATCATCAATGTAGACAAAGCTAATTAACTCAAATACTACTCGTCAGATGTCACTCAAATTTAAATAGGACCACATGACAACGAACCAGCTTTCAAATATAGAAAAGAAAAAGTTAAGTTAAAGAGGTAACACACATAAAAAATACAGTTGAATCGAGAGCCTGCTTCTTTTTTTAAAGTCGATTAAAAATATTAAAAAACGCACTTAGCTTACCACTGCACAATATAATAAGAACACCATTATAATCTAATGAAAACTAAACCCCTCTATGAAACCTCAACAAAGAACCATATCTGCACAATAGGAATTTCCTTGAAACTCGATATCCTCTAATATTTTGCCATGTTCTCCACAATAGTCCGATATTCTCCACAATGTAAGACTTTTCATATTTAATCTGATAACCATTGTGTGGGACAGGCAGCGAACAATATCAAAAGGAAAACATACTGAGATTACGTTGCAAAAGGTAGGTAGGATCTATTCTATTCAGGGACCATGGAATCTCCGTGGCTGCAACAAACTGAGACACCATTGCTTCATTCGAGTTCGCGCAATATACACTTACCACCAGTATCGACTAATGTAGCCATTTGGCTACAGTTGTATCAGAAACAGGGCCTCAAGTCTGCTATTACAATAGTGTCACAATGGTCTATCATTGATTTCATAATGGTTGATTTTTACGAGTTAGGAAATCTTCTAATAGAACAGCGTCACTATGACTTTCCAGTGGTCAACCACTGACGCTCCATTGAAAGAAATCGCAAATGTCAGAAGTATGCAGTAATCTGCTGAAATTTTGACGGTTCCTTTGATCAGGGAACCTACATCATCATCAACAGCCTGTTGCAGTCCACTGCTGGACATAGGCCTCTCCAATTGCACGCCACTTAGATCTATTTTCGGCTTCTCGCATCCAGTTTCTGCCAGCCGTCCTGCGCAGGGAACCTACGTTTAGTTAGAATGTCATTGTGCAGTCATTGCTTTTAATAGCTCGGTAATTAAAAAGTATTACGAGACCATTGAACGACCAATAATCGACACACGCACAAAAGGTTTTGGGAACACATTCATTGTGCGTACAGCTAAGGAGTGGAATTTCCTGCCAGAGTCTGTGTTTCCTGATAACTGCAAACTGGGAGTATTTCAAGAGTGAATAGGTAACTTCGAGGCAAGCATGCTTCATCGTCGACCACATCGTCGCTTACCATCAGGTGAGATAGTGGTCAAACGCGTGCCTATCAATAGTAAAAAATAAATAAATAAATAAGGGTGAGTTTGACGCGTGGATTTTTTTTTCGTTAGAAAGGTAAAACATATTACTGCCACTATAATCTAGAGATCCTAAGGAACAAACCAATATGCCTGATAAATCGAATAAGGCGCTCGATTATTCTGGTTATGTACATAATTGAACATCACTTGAATATAGATGAAAAGCACAGACAACAAAGAACTAAGAAGTTAAAGAAAACTACATTTCTTTTCACATTGATTTTTTTATATTTTACGAGATCAAAGTACATTCAAAATCTTATTAAAAAAGTTGTGAACCTACTACAGCTTCAAAGCTATCTTTGATTTCTTGTTAAACCTTATTTGGTTACCACCCCCGCCCGAACTGTAGTTAGGTAATATTTTTATTTTCATATAACCGTTTTTTTTTTGCACTGAGTTTGCTCTTGACTCTAGTCTAGATCACAGGTGACAGAGACAAAGTCGACGATGAAAGAGCTTAACCAGAAGAAGCCTGTTCACTCTAACTTTGAATAAATAAGGGTTGAATGCGTTCGGAAACTGACGTAGGCTTGTATTGGAATACAAGCAGATTGTCAACATGGCGACCATACCGGAAGTGAATCACAATAAATGTAAAAAACATTAATTTTAATTAAGATTTCTTCTTTCTCCTTAACCATCATTAAACAAATCCACCAATGAAAATGATATAACTACTTTTTTGGGGTTCATTTGAACCTTTCCAAACCAGCGGACCCTTATGGATTAAGTCCTTTATTTATGCTCCTGATAATGGGAAGACGGAATGTCTTCACATTCAATGTGGAGGAATGTTTCATCACAGATTTGAAGAAGGCCTTTCTGACAGTGTCGGCTTAGCTAAAATTTCACCAAACCTTCATACATATATATTCATCCTTGAAGAATAATTACTAGGTATCTCCAAAGAATTCTTCGCGACCATCAAAGAGACGTCAGCAAAGAAAACGGGGCCCATTGGGTCAGTGCCTGCTAGGGTTGCGGAATTTTTTCGAAAGAGTCACCGCGGCCCTGGGACGCAAAGGGCATTAGGTGGAACACGGGTGGGTGGAGTCTGACACCCCTTTCCGGTCAATTAATGATTCCAAAAAAGGCATTTCCACAGATGGAGCCGCGAGTGCATCTAGTACAGCTTAATACCCTAACATAGCGTAACATAAGTATGTCAAGGCGTTTTATTTGTTTGCTGTCGGTATCAAAGATGGCTGCCGTTAGAGACGCAATGAGCGTTGCTAGGCAACGACCCACCTGGGTATTATCGACACACTTGTAGAGGACATTTAGAGGAAAATAAATCTTATTGGATGATCTTCATTTTTTTAACCGACTTCTAAAAAGGAGGTGGTTCTCAATTCGGATCTTTGTATTTTTTTTTTATGTTTGTTCGCGCATAACTCCGTCGTTTGTCAACCGATTTGAAAAATTCTTTTTTTGTTGGAAAGGGTATACTTCCCAAATGGTCCCATGAAAATTTTATCGAAATCGACCAAGCGGTTTTCGAAAAATCTAAAAAAAATATGTACATTGTCTACATTGACGACCTCTTAGTTTACTCTGCAAAGGAGCAGTACGTTTTTTTTTGCACCAATGTGATTGGTTCGTTTAGGTGGGGGGAGGGGAGGGGGTGTAGGTACCACTAAAAAGTGAAAATAAAAAACTTTTTACAAAAAAATACAACCGACTTTTACACAAAAAATCAAAAAAGTGCAAAATAACTTTAAATTTCGGAAGTCGGTGTTCAAAAAACAAAAAAGCAACCACAAACACCGAGTTCCGAAATTAAAGTTATTTTGCACTTTTTTGATTTTTTGTGTAAAAGTCGGTTGTATTTTTTTGTAAAAAGTTTTTTTTTAACTAATATTTATTTCAGACGCCGGGAGGAGCTCGTGGCTAAATTATAACAGCCGCACGGGTCGATCTTCGAGGTTAAGCAACGCTTGCCGAGGTTGGTCTGTGGATGGGTGACCATCTTAACATAACGAGACTTCTCCGTGCCTCGGAAAGCACGTTAAGCCGTTGGTCCTGGCTGCCATTTGGAGATCTTTGGCAGTCGTTACGGATTGTCAGAAGCCAGAAAATCTGACACCAGTCTTGCCAAGAAGTACCGTGTTCCCCAGTTAATGAGTTGTGGAGGTCTGGTAGGCAGCCTCTTCACGTAAAATACTGGTATTCGGCTGAATCCGGCTTGATTGGGAGCCGACCCCAATATAGTTGGGAAAAGGCTAGGCAGATGATGATGATTTATTTCAGGCGCTGGCTCATTTCAACAACTTAAAATACAATAGCAGATTGTTAGTAACAACATTATACGTACAAAGAAACCAGCCAAGTGCGAGTTCAATTCACCTACAAAGGGTTTTTCGGGAGGTGCTTGTGTCGGATCCAGCGGGAGGACACGTCCGGGTGTCAACAGTCAACACTGTGTGGATCGCCCGGAGGACACGGTGGAGCATACGGTGGAGGTCTGCTCTTCTTGGGCGGAGCACCGCCGCGTCCTCGTCGAGGTGATCGGCGGCGGCGACAACTCGCATCCGGCCCTGGTTCAATCCATGGTCCGGAGCGAAGTGGCATGGGACACGATGGCCTCCTTCTGCGAAGCAATAATGCTGGCGAAGGAGGAGTCGGACCGCGTGCAGGAGAGGGAAACTTCACGCTCCAATATACAATATCGGTGGCTCGCGGCCCGAGTCGACGGCGCGTCGTGTTCCAAAACAAAAAAGAGTTCCGAACGAATCTCATTTTTATTTTGATTTTTATTTTAATGGTTAGAAACATGTTTTATTCGTTTTATGGTACAGAACCCTTCGTATGTGAACCAGACTCACATTAAAATCCAAGTGTGTTCGTGTATCACTTAATATAACACAAAACGTATCGAAATGTTTCCGAAATAAACAGCTTATAGGTAAACATCTTTGTTATAAGAAGTAAAAGATGGCGCCGGAGATAACAGGTGGTCGGTATTGTTTGAAGCGAACTAATAGGTCAATAACAGGATAGGACAAAGAAACGACCTCGGTTATTTTCTAAATACAAATGTTATTTGACCTCTGAGTTTGTTTCGGTGTTTCTTCTCAGGGTAGTCGGCTAGGAAACACCGGCTTCATCTAGCTTTAAATGACAAGAAATATTGGACGTGTAAAAGTGTTATGTTTAACCGACTTACAAAATTAATATCATTTATAATTTATTTTACTTTTTATTTGTTTCATATATAAATTGGTTTATTACCATTATTTTATTTGTACTTATAAATTTGTTCCGTGATTGTATCCGTGGCATCACAGGTTTTATCGGAACACCAGCATTGTGGTATTTTTTTTTTAATATCGCTGCATATGCTGAGATAGGGACCTTTTTTGGCCCAGCACAATTTAAAATTAATAATTAGCTTTTAATTTTTTGTTTGTCTTGTGCAAGTCCTTAACAAACATTTTTCTTTCTTTCTTTCTTTCTTTCTTTATTTATAGCAATAGTAGAAGGTTTATCAATCTATCTGGCTTATTTCCAACTACGTACATAATATGTTAACGTGACAGCTGAATACCAGTATTTTACACGGAGCGACTGACTATCTGACCTCCACCACCCAGTAACTGGGTAACACTATAACTCTTGTGCAAGTCTATTGCAACGACTATCATAGATCTACTTAGTGCAGTCAGGAATAACGGCTTACGTACTTTCCGAGGCACAGAGGCACATCCACGGGAAGCGTTGCTTACCTATGGAGATCGACACGTGTGACGATCATTATTTTAGCGACGAGCTCTTCTTACAAAACAAAACAATAATGGGAAGTAATTGGTCTATTTTTTATTTTGTTTTTGTAGTGTGGCGCTAGTTATATCCTTGTGCCAATTTCGGGTAATAAAAGGTAGGGAAATATTTTTAACGGAAAATATCGGAGAGGAAAAGGAATTTTGTAAGGTTCAGGAAAGGAAGTATATTATTCTTTAGGAAAAAAATATATATAAATAGGCATACGCAAACTAAATCTTTATATTAATTGGTCTATAATACGGGCCAAAGTTTTTTCCTGGTAAAAAGCGAATGGCATTTTCATCTAGTGTATTTTCAGCTACAATCTTTTTATCAGGCGCTAAAATGTACTAAGCTGAACGTGAGTGGCTGGAATATAAGGCGCCATCTCAAAGATCGAGTGCCTTGCGACTAGGGTTACCACATGAAAAAATCTAAAGTCCGGAGAAAAGGCCTGCGGGCGTACCATGAGTTGTTAAAACGTGAGTCTTCCGAGCGAGAAAGAGGGATAGAGTTATACACCCTATATAGCTCCATCCCTTTTTCTCGCTCGGAAGACTCACGTTTTAAGACGTCATGGTACGCCCGCTGGTGTCCATTGTAATATCCTGAGTTTTTATTTGGTTTGAGAATTTTCTCTCAAACGTACACATGTAACAATTTAAAATGTTATATTAATTTTTTTATATACTGCGGATTTCGCTCACGCGTTGCACATCGCACTCAAGGCAGTGGTCCCCACGAGATAATGCGTATATTTTGTCAATATCTACGTATTTATATGCAAATTCTGGGCTGAAATTTTGCAATTACAGCCTAGAATGCAAACGTAGAAAGAGTTTTTTTCTATCATGTGTGATCGATGGTCGTCTACATGTACACTAATATTATAAAGAGGAAAGATTTGATTGTTTTTCTGTTTGTTTGGGAAGCTACACTATCTGCGGTGGACATAGGCTATATTATATCCCCATATTCCCAGGGGTACGGGAACTACGCGGGTGAAACCGCAGAGCGATGCTAGTATAAAAGAAACTGACTAACGGTATCTTCAGTTCGAGCTATACTTTTAATTCAATTTAATTTGAAGAATTTAACATTTGGGGCATTTTCTGAATCAATAAATTACAGAGGAAAACCTTATTTAAAAAGGTATATTGGCAAAATTGGTTAAGTACGTATTTAAATAAATAAGTATTGATTCTAGATTGTACAATGATTAAAATTAAGTTTTTTTAACTGTTTATTAAAGAGACTTTAAAAATGTTTAAAAGTTTTATTTTATTTAAGTCTAAAAATCTGAAGATTTCATGAGATTTGAAAAATCCAGCCGCAATCCTGAGAAGAGTCTAAAAATCCCTAAATCTTAGGACAAATCCTGAGATATGATAACCCTACTCGCAACGGTATAATCTTGCCACATAGTCCTGCTAATATAATGCGAAAGTTTGTAAGTATGGATGGATGGATGGATGAATGTTTGTTACTCTTTCACGCAAAAACTACTGAACTGATTTGGATGAAATTTTGCACACAGAATGTTTATAACCAGGATTAACATATAGGATAATTTTTTTTCCCGATATTCCCACGAGATCGAAACTTATGCGGGTGAAACCGCGGGGCGCTGCTAGTATCTCCATGAACGTGTTTCCCACAGCGACATAATCGTTACGATTCGACGAGAGAAAAATAAACTCACGGCGATTCACTCGCTCGTAGAGCTCAATGCTTAATAGTTAGTGCTATCTATTTTAGATTTGCAGTTTCGAACTCTCATTCTTTTCTCGAAAAGAAAATCATCTCCGAACCAAAGGCTAAAAATTCAACCACCCAAATGCGAGTCTGGAGTGCCGTGTTCCGCACGAATCAAGTTATTTGAAAACTTTCGGATTTGGGTCACAGAAGTTCCTAATTATGTCTCAAGATACAAGATCTGCATCAATGCAGTAGATTCGGAGCAAATTGGCTGTGGAAGACAAACAGACATACTAGTGTTCCTCATAGATAATTTTCTTGTTGATCTTTCGGACGAAAGAAATCCGAACATGGGATAAAAACTACCTTAATATATAAACCTGACTAAGGGAAGGTTCATATCTGCCGGAACATGCGTCGCGTATTTATCGGTCGCGTAACGCAGTTAGTACGTAAATACAGTTTTCACCGCAGAATGAGAAGTGAGAACTGGAGTGAGTTCTTACAGAATAGCATTGCTGGTCCGATTTGATAAAATATTTCAGTTTCAAATAGCCCATTTATCGAGGGAGGCTATAGGCTATACATCATGACGCTAAGACCAATAGGAGTGGATCACCAATGAAGAATGTTACAAAAACGGTTTTTTGTCTCTCTCTTATTTGACGCAGACGAAGTCCTGCGGTTCAGTTAGTCTATACTAATATTATGAAGTGGTAACGTTTGTGAGTTTGTGACGTTGTAAATGATAAATGAATGATAAATGATTTATTTTTTGTAAGTAGGTTGTAAAAAACACTTTTACACGTCAATCTTTTTTTTGGCCGTTATAAAACTAGATGAGGCCGGTGTTTCCTAGCTGACTACCCTGAGAAGAAACACCGAAACAAACTCAGAGGTCAAGGTCTCTTTTGAAGTCCATACAATTGTACTGGTTAAAATCATATGAGAACCATGTAGGTTGGTGTCTGAAGTGGTCTTTTGAGGAAAGTACCACACAGATTTGAGTGGACCTGTCCAAACAGTGTAAGCATTTGTCAGTTATCGTGTAGCTCAAACTTAGAACTTTAAGGAGCTCAACGATTTGACGAACAATACCAAAGTAAGGACATTTGGGTAGGCCACCTAAAGAACTCAAACCGCCAGACTAACATGAATGAACCCCTGACGTAGCGATCTAAATGATCCCCATATTCACAATACGTTATATGAGGACCATGCAGATCAGTGTCTGAAGTGGTCTTTTTAAGAAGGAACCACACAGTTTTGAGTGGACCTGTCCAGTCAGTGCAAGCCTTGGTCAGAGTCGATTAGCTCAACTTAGAATCAATAAGGAGCTCAACAACTCGACGAACAATGCCAATGAAAGGACATTTGGGTAGGCCACAAAAATACTCAAACAGCCAGACAACGTTAAAAAAAATACTTGAAGAGGAAAAAGCTAATAATAACCCATATAGTCCTCACATTCACAATAGGGAATAGAATTAAAATTTAAAAATATAATACTTTACAAAGTAAGTATTCATGTCAAAATGAGATATTGATATAAAAAAATATGATACTTTACAAAGTAAGTATTCATGTCAAAATAAGAAATTGTAATAAAATAAAAAGAATACTTTAAAAAGTAAACATTCATGTCAAAAGTAAGTGAAAATGTCAAACTGTATAAATATAAACAAAAAGCGCACAAAAGAGAACAAAACAAAAACATTAAAACATTGGGCCGTGTACAAAACTGAAGCAGCTCAATCCCAAGCCTTCTTGTCCTCAAGATAATCTTTAACTGTATAAAAAGCTTTCTGGCATAGCTTACGTTTTATAAATGATTTGAATTTATTTCTGCTTAGTTCTTGAATAGGGCTAGGAAGTTTATTATAAAAATGTATACATTGACATCGAAACGAACCACCTATTTTTTTGAGCCTGGTTTTAGGAACGACATAATTGTGTTTGTTCCTAGTATTTATGCTATGGATATCACTGTATTTTTTAAACAGATTAATATTTTTATGTGCATACAAGAGGTTTTCATAGATATACTGGGAAGGCACAGTCATAATATTAATCTCTTTAAATTTGTCTCTGAGGGACTGTCTGGGACTTAATTTATAAATTGCACGAATAGCCCTTTTTGTAAGGGGTAATCTCTGGATCTACTGAACCAATTTTCAAAATTATTTCACCAATAGAAAGCTACGTTATTATGGAGTGTCATAGGCTATATTTTTATAGAATAGAATAGAATACTCTTTATGATGTACACCATACAAGTTTATCCCCGTATTTTAACAGGAATAGGGACTACGTGGGTGAAACTGCGAGGCACTTCTATTTTATCTCCGTAATGCCACGGGAACGGGAACAAAGCGGTTGAATCCGCGGGGCGCTTCTAGTATACCATAGTATAGATAGACAGAAGCATGTTATTTCTAGTACGTATACTATAAAATCATTCTCTATTGTTCCAGGATATCGACTATGAAGGATTCCGATGGTTCCTGGACACCTTCCTCGAAGTGTCGGCCCCTGATGAACTGTGCAGGTCGGTTGTTTATTTACTTCTTACATTTTACTTATTTATTATTCTAACATGGAATCATTAAAATACTTAGTCTTATTGGTAACTCAGGGGGTTTGGCGTTCTAGGGTTGTGGAATTTGTTCGAAAGAGTCACCGCGGCCCTGGAACGCAAAGGGCACAAGAAGGATCACGGGCGGGTTTTAGTCAGTAAGAGTCTGACACTCCCTCCCGCTCCGCCCAGAGCGGGAGAAGTCATTTGATGATTTCCCATCCAGAAAAAAGGGAGGGTTGGCGTTGAGGGCTGAAATACCGGTTATACCTAGTTCGGCCCCAAATGCTAATACTGTTATGTAGGTACACAAAATGTAGATTATGCAAAATGTAATTAATGTACACTTTCTGTAAATAAAGATTTATTACCTATTATAATAATTAACATCTCTTTTAAAAGAACTTTTAAAAGAACTTTTAAACTGTATAATGATTTCTAAACTTTTCGCTGGCGATATAAATTACAATTGAAGAAATAAATAACATAAACAAGGCAATTACGGTGGAATTCTCGTAGTTTTAAGGAGCTTTCGCAAACTGACAAAAACATCTCTTAATTTCCTAACATTATGACAAGTCTTTGAAATTAATTGTCACAGAGATGAAAGATTTTAATTAAAACAATTTTAAGTACATTTTTTATGGATAAAAAATTATCAAATTACTCCCCGCTCTGGGCGGAGCGGAAGGGCCCTTTGCGTTCCAGGGTAGTACGATGGTGGCCGAGTGGTAACGTCCCCGACTTACGAATTGTAGGTCGCGGGTTGAAACCCAGCCAGGCGCAATGCTTTGTGTAATTTATTTCATCACCACTGCTCTCAAAACGGTGAAGGAAAACATCGTGAGGAAACCGGCATGTCTTAGAACCAACAATTCGATGACATGTGACATTCACCAACCCGCACTGGGCCCGCGTGGTGGATTACGGCCCATTCCCTCTCCTAGAGAGGAGGCCTGTGTCCCAGCAGTGGGAACATTAAAAGGCTGATTATGATTTTCCACGACCACGGTGATACTTTCGAATAAATTCCGTGAAGCTCCCCCGTAGCTCTCACCAATCTGTATAAAAAGACACATTTTTGCTCAATATTAGGACAGTTCGAGTCTGTAGTAATTTCAAATCTATTACTTTGTAATTTCTTTCCCAGTCAATATATTCTGTATTTTTGTTTATTTGTTGTACACGTACCACAGTGTTGTCTTTTTAACCCAAAGGTTGACTGGTAGAGAATGCCTTGTTGCATTAAGTCCGCCCATGTACCACTATCTAAATATACATATGTATATAACTCAAAAGGGACTGACTGACTGACATAGTGATCTATCAACGCACAGCCCAAACCACTGAACGGATCGAGCTGAAATTTGGCATGCAGGTAGATATTATGACGTAGGCATACGCTAAGCATTTTTTTTTTTTGAAAATTCGTCCCCTAAGGGGGTGAAAAAGGGGTTAACATTTTGTATGGAACTCCACGCGAACGAAGTCGCGGGCATAAGCTAGTTGTACATAAAGTTTAAATAAATAAATAAACCTAATAATACTTCCTAATTCCAGACACCTATTCCTCTCGTTCGTCCGCCGCGACCGCCGCCCCGCGCTCCGCGAGATGGCAGCAGCGAGCTCCACCGCCGCGTGCGCAGCCGTCACGGCGCACGCCGATCATCAGGTACGGCAGGTATATGAAATAGTATCGAACACTGATGTATAATTCTTGTTTTTTTTTTTTTGTTAAACATCGGCACAGAATGGCTGTGGTCGAGTTCTCGTGTGCCAGTACAGGATTCGAGAGGGAAGTTCTATTTCCGTAGTGGGAGGAAAGCAACAGTTTCTGGAGCCAGTTCTATGGGAGTATCAAATAATGTTGATGAAAAGTACGATTGGGGTTTAAAGGTTCCATTGGTTTAAAATAAGTGTTATACGTCCACTATATGTAAATAAGGAAATTATTCCTTTTCTTTTTTTATATATTTAAGAATGAGTTTGTGAAACACGCACAAAAAGCAGTAAAAATATTGAACCGCCACGCCATACTGGATCTGGAATACTTAGAATTATCATATTATACATGTAAACTCAACGAGACTACCAAACAGCTCAATTGCTAAGTCAAGGAAAACTGCTTTGAAATTCATTTGCAATATATGACCTACAAAGGAATAAGGTCTAAAAAATCTATGTCACATTTTAACTCTTCTTATAATTGCATGTTCAATTGTATCTGTTTATTATATTAATTATATTATTTACTTTATTTCGATGATATATATTTTTCGTTTTCTTTTATATATATTCAAATGAATAGCCACTCCTTTGCAAGGTTCATCAGAAAACCAGCGTCAGACAGCATCAGTCTGTCTGACATATCGCTGAAATGGACCTTTTTATTGCAGCCGTGAAACACACTTAGGACGCGTACACAAATAACTTCTGTTTTTACAGAATCCTTTTAATCGGATACGTCCCTACTGGAGATAATATTCACACAGCAGAGCCGATTTTAACGGATCCGACACTACTGGAGACGTTCTAAAGTATGTCGCCAACTTTCTATAAGGATGGACGTTCTCGTGTATTATGTAAAAATGACGAGTGTTTTTGCTGTGTGTAGGATTTTTTACTGGATCCGCAATACTGTGATGTGTGTAAACTAGCTCATAAAACTACATCCTCTAACAACATATACGTTTTAATGGTTCTGTAAAACGGTCTGCTACATATTTTTTCGGAATGGTATTTTTACTTGATCCGGAACTCGCTGTACAACTAGATATACCAACAAATAACGGAACTGCACGACGGATCGCTATGTGTAGTGTGTACGCGCTCTTACTGTTTGTCAAATCATTTTTTTTGTTTTGTTATTACCATGTAGGTACCGTGCGTGTTTCATGTATGTGTTTTGCTTTCTTTCTTCAATGATACCTGATGGAACCTTTAACCATGATCCAAGCATTTGTTGCACGTAACGTGAAAACATGGATTTCGTAAGCAAAATTGATTTTTCAAGTTTTTTATCATTTTTTATTTATCGCATATAATATATTTTAAGCAATATTATTGTGTCCAAAAAGCGTGCCTAATTTTTTGCGATGTTAACTTAAATAAATAGTAATGATAGGGCTGTCGGAACATTTGCTTAGACGCGTTAACCATACCAGGCAAACGCCATTGATAATGTCTCGCACGACCACTTCCGAAAATTGCCGACCGCATGGCGTGTACCATTCGGTCTAGACGGGCCAATAGGGTAGTTAACTAAAAAAATGATTAGTCCGTCTGATAGATTTCCAAAAAGTATTGGACACATATTTTTTCTTTTTTCACATAAACAAAAAATGAAGACGATACAGTGCGTAAAAAACTCGTGTGACGTCACTACTCGCTACAATTTTTACCGGGCAGTGACGTCACACGCTCCCACTCCTGATTTATTTATTTATTTATTTAATTAAATAGAACGGCCGAAGCCACTTACACTATTTAACCTATCTATCTCTATCTATTTTACCTATCTGATCTTTGATGCTTTTTATCTTCGTCAGTTTTTATAGATTTGATAAAGGAAAAAAATACGTGTCCAATATTTTTCTACAATCTAACTGACGGACTAAACATAATCAGATATTTTTTACTCAGGCAACATCCCTATTCAGGGCTAATTTGTAGCGTCAGTTCCGATCGGCCCAAACAATCATTACGAGACTTTATAAGTGGCTCATCAATTTTATTCATCATACTGGCTTAAAGCTTCTTCTTTCTGCTAAAAATCGGGAATTCATGCTTATTGGTTAGCAAAGCTTGGAAATATGGGTGCTGGTCATCTCATAAGGCATTGTTCGTTTTCCAGGGCAAGTTGAGCTTGGCGTCGAAGATCCATGGCCTGGCGGAGAGACTGCAGCAGCTTGGCAAGAGTTCCGGGGACTCTGTCGATGGCAGTGATAAGGGGTCTAGGAGTCGCACGGGTAAGGCTGACTCTACATTAGGCGTGGGCGATCCTCGGGCATCGCAGTTTTCTGCCCTGAAGCGTGTAGAGAGTGCCCGCGGCGCGCACAAGGCGCTCGTGTCGCGCTCTTACCCCTTTGCCCGCTATCCTCGCCGCCCGCTTCGTTCAGTCACAAGGCGAACAGTGTTGTGTTGACACGCTTAAAAATGGAGTCACCGAGTGAAATTAATATCGAAAGCTTTATCCTAGAAATATAGAATGAGCTAATAACACGGCACTGTCCAAATTGTGACTGACTTGAGTGAAAGTTAAACGCAAGGCGAACGCCGCGCGCTCGCTGCTCACACGTCACACAGCGGCAACACGCGACGCTTACGCGGCGCCCTGGCGGCGCGCCCGCGTCTCTCACTCGCCAGAGGAACATGCTCGCTTAATGTGGGAGAGGCCTAAGATGTTAATATGGTTATGGCCATTTTTTATTAGTAAAAGTAATATGAGAAGAAGCAAGGACTATATTTACTGTGAAAGAACTAACATGCTTACAAAGTACCTATAATTAAGTAAAAAACGTTCTAGGCTTTCATTAGACATCATAAATCAATATAACATGTCATCGGAAAATTTAAAACGCCGCAAGATTGTAAAAAAACGCGTGAAATTGTAAATTACATACTATTTCTTAATAATACACATATATTGGAAACTATTGAATTTGGATGGGATTTATTCTATAAAAATAACGGTTTTTAGGATTCCGTAGCCAAATGGCAAAAAACGGAACCCATGACGTCATGTCTGTCTGTCTGTCTGTCCGTCCGTATGTCACAGCCGTTTTACTCGGAGACTATTAAAGCTACATAAAAGAAAATTGGTAGTTAGGTGCAACCTTTTAATCGCTATTTAATAGTGCTGTGATATTACGGAAAATAATAATTTTAGGGGGACACTCAATACATTTTTATTTAAGGCATTAGTTTTTGAGATATGTGCTTCCGAATTCGTAAAAAATGTGTGTGTGTCCTCTTTAACTTTTAAACTTCTAAAGTTGAAAATTCTAAAAAAAACTGAGCCAATAGAACTTCATAACACTTCCAACGAAAATTGGTTTGAACATCACATCTTATATACTTTTCTATAGGTATGAATTTTTTATACATGTAGATATGAAATTTGAACAGTGAACTACGGAACCCTTCACTGTACGTGGTCTGACACATTAAAAGTTACATAAAACGTGTTCACGACATGAGTTACTCAAGATTTCACTACAGTCGCTGGTTATTCGCAAATATCTCGTTTCCTACAGTTTAAATGATATTTTTGTATCTATCATGAAAACGGTGGAGTATAAAATTCTAAACAAAATTTTGATATAGCAGTTGACAGCTATCTCAAAATTTTCCGTCCCTGATTACTCACTTACACCATTCCACATTCCAGGAAGCGTCCACCCGATGTTCACAGTGACGACGCATCCCTCATACTCATCCCACGAACTCTGCCTGGATCGGCGCAACGAGACCAGCCCCAGTCACAGCCAGATGTCCAGGAACTCTTCAAGGAAGAGCAGCAACTCGCTCAGGGTCAACCAGTCGACGAAGATCGAAGGTAAGGAGGAAGAATGTTCATGTAATTGTAACAAAAAACATGCTCAGTCAAATATTTGATATAATAGGGATGTTGCCTGAGTAAAAAATATATGATTATGTTTAGTCCATCAGTTAGATTATAGAAAAATATTGGACACGTATTTTTTCCTTTATCAAATCTATAAAAACTGACGAAAATAAAAAGCATCAAAGATCAGGAGTGGGAGCGTGTGACGTCACTGCCCGGTAAAAATTGTAGCGAGTAGTGACGTCAAACGAATTTTTTACGCACTGTATCGTCCTCATTTTTTGTTTATGTGAAAAAAGAAAAATAGGTGTCCAATATTTTTTGGAAATCTATCAGACGGACTGATCAGATTTTTTTAGTTAACTACCCTATTGATGATTTTTAACTATGCCACCTCGTATCTTTGCCGCTCGCGCACCATCCTGGAAAAATGGATCCCAAAATCAGTTTCTTGATAATATTTCAATTACGAGTTATTTTCCTGGATAAAGGTTATCTAGTTTAGGTTAGGTAATAAAATTTGTCATAGTCGTGCTCATAACCATGAGAATTACACCCATCCCAGGTTAAATTTGCATCACTGGCTCCGACTTTGAATTAAAGTCCAACTTTAAACCCATTTTGCGAATCCGAAAACATTGAACATTCCGAAAATCTCTTAAAATTTAAGAGCGAAATTATCAAATGACTGGATTAGTTATTAATTGGGTTCCTTTGGAACCTCGTTTGGACGGACACAGCTATAGGTAATTACACCATAGATCAATTTTCAGAAACAACCATAATATAAAGGTTATCACCGGAGCTCTGACATGCTCAAAAATATCCACAACTTACTTCTTACAATAAGGATGTTTCCTGAGTAAAAACAATATAATTTCTATTTAGTCCGTCAGTTAGATTATAGAAAAATATTGGATACGGTTTTTTTAATCGACTTCAAAAAGGAGGAGATTCTCAATTCAGCAGGTATGTTTTTTTTTTCTATGTATGTACAGCAATTATGCTGAGATTTCTGATCCGATTTACGTGGTTGTCTTTTTATTCGATGAAGAATATTTACCATTTGTTCCCATAAGAATTTAGGTCAGTTTCGTCGAGGAGTTTTTATTTTATGAGCATTTTTGTTAATTTCAATAATATCATGCATGCAATAAAAAATACAATTTCGGAAGTCGGTGTTCAAAAAACGAAAAAGCAAAAAACACCGAGTTCCGAAAAAAGTTATTTTGTACTTCTTGGATTTTTTGTTTACAAGTCGGTTGTATATTAATGTAAAAAGTTTTTTTGCTTTATCAAATCCATAAAAATTAACGAAGATAAAAAACCTCAAAGATCGGGAATGGGACTTGGGCTTGTGACGTCACGTCGTGGTAAAAATTGTAGCACGTAGTGACGAGTTTACAATGCACTGTATCGTCTTCGATTTTTGTTTACGTGAAAAAAGAAAAAAATATGTCTATCAAAAAAAATTTTTTTTAAATCTATCTGACAGACTAATTAGATTGTTTTAGTCAAGTACCCTATTAAAATTGTCGAGTATTTGTTTACAGACTTCAGACATCTGATGAGACGCTCCTCAACACTAGAAGTGCATACGGCGAGGGTCTCTCTCAAGGACATCGTCTGCTACCTGTCACTATTAGAAGCTGGGAGACCTGAAGACAAACTGGAATGTGAGTATCTTTAAATGATAAATGATATTTATTTTGTAAGTAGGTTAAACATAACACTTTTACACGTCAAATATTTCTGGTCATTTTAAGCTAAATGAAACCAGTGTTTCCTAGCCGACTACCCTGAGAAGAAACACCGAAACAAACTCAGAGGTCAAAGTCTCTTTTAAAGTCCATACAATCCGTACTGTACTGTACTTTAATCCATTACTTCATCAGCACCAGTATTAGATATCTATGGCAGGCGCCAAATAAATGTACAAAAGCGCCTAACCCACCTACATTTATTGAGATTCCTAATTTCTAAAACAGAAACAGACATTTATCGTGAAACTTTACATTTTCTAATAATGCAAAACGAATCTTAATTTGTTTTCTGAGTACCTATGAAGAGAAATCAGGGAAAGTTCAATGTACTTTATTGCAAATTTAATTGGAGCGTATCATAGTTCTATTATTATCATTGATTTTTTGCCAGCACTTACCACACTCACTTACATTATAAACCTTTTTTTTAAGTATCTGGGGGAATCATCAAATATCAGCAGAGTGGAAGGTGTTGTCAGACTCTTACTGACTAAAACCCAACCGTGATGCTCCTTGATTCTCAAGGAGCCTGCCTACCAACTGAACTCATGACTACAAGAAGCATTTATTTGTCTGGTAGAAAATCAAACTTAGGTCAGAAGGAATAATGGTTGGAAATGCATAATAAAAGAGCAGTGGTGGCCGAGTGGTAACGGCCCCGACTTACGAATCGTAGGTCGCGGGTCCAAACCCAGCCAGGCGCATTACTTTGTGTAATTAGTTACATCACCACTGCTCTCAAAACGGTGAAGGAAAACATCGTGAGGAAACCGGCATTTCCTAGAACCAAAAATTCGTAGACATGTGACATTCACCAACCCGCACTGGGCCCGCGTGGTGGATTACGGCCCATTTCCTCTCCTAGAGAGGAGGCCTGTGTCCCAGCAGTGGGAACGTTAAAAGGCTGATTATGATAATGCTCTTCAAAGTTAGAGTGCACAGGCTGCGACCTAGACTAGAGTCGATAGCATATCTGTCTGACAGTAAAAAAAATAAAAAAGAACATTTATTTGTCTGATAGAAAACCAAACTTAGGTCAGAAGAAATAACGTCTGGAAATGCATAATAAAACTAAGTTTTCTCTTTTCAGTCATGTTCCGGCTCTACGACACGGATGGAAACGGCGTGCTGGACACAAACGAGATGGACTGTATCGTCAACCAGATGATGACCGTGGCCGAGTACCTGGGCTGGGAGACTTCGGAGCTTAGACCAGTGAGTATGCAAAAAGTACACTTGATGGCAACGGTATACTGGACACAAACGAGATAAATAAATAAATAAATAAAAATCGTTTATTTTGGAACATAAAACAGATGCTATCATAAAAATAGTTAAACGATGATAACTCGATGATAAATAGTTAAAAGATGGACACGAACGAGATAGACACAAACGAGGTGGATTGCATATTCAGTCTAATGGCGACCATCGCCGAGTAGCTGGGCTTGGAGATTTAGAGACTTCGGAGTTCTTAAACCAGTGAGTATAGTGTCTCCTTAAAGTTCTGTTCCGGCTGTTGGATACAAACGAGATAGATAGCATCGTTAAGCAGATGATGACCTTCGCTAAGTACCTGGGCTGGGAGACTTCGCAGCTTAGACCAGTGAGTAAAGTGTCTCATTCTAGTCCTGTTTCGGCTGTTGTACACAAACGAGATGGATAGCATCGTCAACCAGATGATGATCATCGCCGAGTACCTGTGCTGGGAGACTTCGCAGCTTAGACCAGTGAGTAAAGTGTCTCATTCTAGTCCTGGTTCGGCTGTTGTACACAAACGAGATGGATAGCATCGTCAACCAGATGATGATCATCGCCGAGTACCTGTGCTGGGAGACTTCGCAGCTTAGACCAGTGAGTAAAGTGTCTCATTCTAGTCCTGTTTCGGCTGTTGTACACAAACGAGATGGATAGCATCGTCAACCAGATGATGATCATCGCCGAGTACCTGGGCTAGGAGTCTTTGGAGCTTAGACCAGTGAGTATAGTGTCTCATTCCAGTCATGTTCCGACTGTTGGATACAAACGAGATGGATTGCATAGTCAACCAGATGATGACCTCCGCTAAGTACCTGGACTGGGAGACTTCGGAGCTTAGACCAGTGAGTATATGTGATAAGTGGATGGTCTTCATAATTTGTATAGTCTAAGGAAAAAAGGTTTGACGATTTTACATTGAATTGATGCTTGACTGAAATGCGTCATTAAAAAAAATCGCACATACAGATAAAATAATGTTATCGGTATCTGAAAAGGGCTAACAGTCATGCTATCAAGGACTGTTATTATTTCAGAAAAGGGACTGGTGACCTTTACTATACTGATTATTATTACCTTAGGATTTATTTAAAACAAATTTGTGTAGTTGTGTTACTTTGTTTTTTGCAGATCCTACAAGACATGATGGTGGAGATAGACTACGATGCTGACGGTACAGTGTCACTAGATGAATGGAAACGAGGAGGGTCGGTATTATTTTGATATTCTCTGTCGCTCTTAACCATGCATTGCCATTATGAGTGAATAATCGCGTATCTAAATCTGTTCGGAATAAATACTACACTAAAGCAATTGCTCTAAGCGTTTTGCTTATGCCAAAGGTCATGAACCGACTTTTTATAATTAATATTCTCCTCTACAGCATGACCACAATCCCTCTCCTCGTGCTACTAGGCCTCGATACGAACGTCAAAGAGGACGGAGAACACGCGTGGAGACTCAAGCACTTCAGCAGGCCCGCGTACTGCAACCTCTGTCTCAACATGCTGGTGGGGCTGGGCAAGAAGGGACTGTGCTGTATTTGTGAGTATTAAGCTCAACTCAAGTCTAACTTGAGCACATTTCACAGCACTAGTGGAGGCTCTTGCACTTCAGCAGACACGCGTACTGCAACCTATGTCTCAACATGCTGGTGGGGTTGGGCAAGAAGTGGCTGTGCTGTATTTGTGAGTATTAAGCTCTTCTCACGTTTAGCTTGAGGATATCTCATAGCACTAGTGGAGACCCAAGCACTTCAGTAGGCCCGCGTACTGCAACCTCTGTCTCAACATGCTGGTGGGGCTGGGCAAGAAGGGACTGTGCTGTATTTGTGAGTATTAAGCTCAACTCAAGTCTAACTTGAGCACATTTCACAGCACTAGTGGAGGCTCTTGCACTTCAGCAGACACGCGTACTGCAACCTATGTCTCAACATGCTGGTGGGGTTGGGCAAGAAGTGGCTGTGCTGTATTTGTGAGTATTAAGCTCTTCTCACGTTTAGCTTGAGGATATCTCATAGCACTAGTGGAGACCCAAGCACTTCAGCGGACACGCGAACTGCAACGTATGTCTCAACATGCTGGTGGGGCTGGGCAAGAAGGGACTGTGCTGTATCTGTGAGTATTAAAATCTACTCACGTTTAGCTTCAAGACATCTCACAGAACTAGTGGAGGCTCTAGCACTTCAGCAGAGACGCGTACTGCAACCTATGTCTCAACATGCTGGTGGGGTTTGGCAAGAAGATGCTGTGCTGTATCTGTGGGTAATAAGTTCTAGTCACGTCTAGCTTGAGGACGTCTTACAGCGCTAGTGGAGACTCTTGCACTTCAGCAGACACGCGTACTGCAACCTATGTCTCAACATGCTGGTGGGGTTGGACAAGAAGATGCTGTGCTGTATCTGAGGGTAATAAGTTCTAGTCACGTCTAGCTGGAAGTCATTTCACAGCATTTGAAAAGACTCTTGCACTTCAGCATTCAATCTTGTAGATAAGAGCTCCAAATTGTCATGATAAGTTAGACGTCCCAACTGAATTTCTTTCATTTGACTTCTTGACACGGGTGGCTGCAGCAGGTACAAGAAACCACTTCTGGCCCAAATATAAAAAAATACCGGAAAGTATATGTTTGAGCTGTTTGGGGTTAAGCATGGGGTCCGCGTGCTTAGTGAATTTGTCGTTTTTTCACGAGCAACTATTTGCTGATGTTGAAAACTCTGACGACTGGCCTATTTTTTGGCCGAAGTATAAGCATTGCTATCTAACGAGAGAGTGCAGCAAATGATTCAGCTCTGTTCCCTGCCACCAACTAATTTTTTCTCCTTGTCTTCCAGTCTGCAAGTTCACGGTGCACGAACGTTGCGTGCAGCGCGCGCCCGCGTCGTGTATCGCGACATACTCCAAGTCCAAGCGAGCACCAGCAACTCTCGCGCACCACTGGGTAGAAGGTACGTAGAAATTCTTAAAAGTGATTGACCTTTTCAACTGTTCAGGAGGTTAAAAACAAACCACCAAAACCCAAATGTGAGTGGGGTGCCCCTGACCAAAACTTGGCGCACTCAATGGAGTACCCCAAGTGCCCTTACACCTACACTACCGAGGACTACCGAACTCGGTCACTTATTATCCTTTTGCTGTCATGGTCCAATAGGATAAGTCTGACACCACCGATTACCTATTGGACCTTTTGATTACTACCTAAAACGTCTTTTTCAGGCAACTGCCACGGCAAGTGCGCGCGGTGTCGGAAAAAGATCAAGGGTTACAACGGAATCACTGGACTGCACTGTCGATGGTGCCATATCACGGTAAGTAAATAAGTAAATAATCTATGATTAGATTGCAGAATATATTAATCTCCTTTTGTGGTAAAAAATGAGGTGCAAAATAAGCACTCAGGATCTATTCAAGCAGTTATTTTTTTACCATTTATTATTGTCGTGCCTGGTATCGTCTTGGCTAGTCCATCCATCCAATTACACCGTATGCCGATCAACCTCCGTCGCATCTCGAGGCTTATTTGACGCACAGGCCCGTCATCTCTACCAGGGAGAGTCGAACCGGCGAGATATGTAGTGCAGTATTCGGATCAGTCCACAGAAGACGTACAGGGACCGCTCTTTTGGGACCGACCTCCATAGCGGCGACTCTCCACAAGTCTGTTTTCATGGTCCTCGGAACGCGCCACCATCTGGATGCCAAATAACGGTAGGGGAGGATCACTACAGAGTCGAGTCTACCTTCAACTCCTGTCCAATCTAGGGGGTCAAATCACCTCTTGCCGGAGACTCTACGAGGTGGACGTGTGTGGTCCTGTTAATTCCCCGGTGTGGGCGCATTTCCTAAGACAAGTTCTTAGCCCACCACCTGAACGTGTCCCAGAAGGTCACTGCCATCCAGCTGGCCCGGGAATACCGTATAGTTTAGACCGGTCTTGCTGGATTACAACTATGAGATCTAGAAGCACTCACTTACCTGCATGAGAGGCACTTGGAGGCGCTGCACCGGAGCTTCTCTGCCGCGAAAAATCGCGGTAAGGTGGACAAAGCTCCGGTTCGATCTCATAGGGGTAACAAGGGTCGTAATCTAGCAAGAGCAAGAGACTGAAACTCACACATTTGATGATCTAACATCCACAAAAAAGGTTTATAGAGCCCAATGACATAAAGTTCAACCCGCACACTATTACAGCTGCACAACCGCTGCGTGGGCAGCGCGGGCGGCGCGTGCTCGCTGGGGCGGCACGCGCGCCACATCCTGCCGCCCACCGCCATCCGCCCGCTCGTGCTGGACCGCCAGCGCTCCTTGCCGCATCGCCAGCAGCATGATCAGGTAAGGTTACACACTTCTTGGTTTGCTCCATATTTATAAGTGTTATAGGTGACACTTGCTCGAAAAACTTTTAGACGAAAGACACTTGAGCGAATCCTCGCGGTAAGGCGTATGGAGATGATATAAAAAAAGTGTTCTAAACCCAAATCCAAGATGGCGGCAGAAACATTTAGGTACTTATTTTTTTCTTGGATTTTGATTGAGCCATTTTTTAGTATAAACCGTGAGGGTTTGCGAAAGTGTACCGTGACATGTTGTGTTTAAGCCCGAAAAAAACAACCATCTTACAAATTCTCTCTTTCTCTTGCAGCAATCCCTTCCCACCTCAATATCCCTCCCAATCTCAATAGCAGCGACCTCAGAAGAGAAAAAGGAAGAAAAAGACAAGCGAGAAACGCGAGCACCCCCCATCTCCTTCCAAATAACACCCCCAGACGGCTCCTGCCCCCTGTTAGTATTCATCAACCCCAAGTCAGGAGGGCGGCAAGGCTCCAGGGTGCTGAGGAAGCTGCAGTATATCCTGAATCCGCGGCAGGTGCATGATATTGCAAAAGGGGGAGGGCCTACGCAAGGTGAGTTTAATAAAGTGAATTTGTCCTATTTTTAGCCTACTTGGTGTTATAGTAGCATACAGCTCTTTTAGGAAGAACTCATCACAGGAAGCATTATCACTATGCAATATATAGGTATATCGTATAAGTCGACCAAGTTATCAAAATATACAGTATGTTAAATAACAGAGGGCGTTCCCGTAAATTCGTTAATCTATATCATTAATAGATTCTATTATTATTGGTTTAAAAATAACAATAAGAGTAAGATTTCTTATTCAACTTTATTTTATTTCTAAAACACAAAAGTCACTAACATTTTTCTGGGAGCGCATAGACACAATACAGCAAGGAGTATATCATATTTTATAAAATTTATCACCAATTCAAATAAAATAGTCAATAGTAATATCAGAATAGAAATATAAGCATCAAATAATCCGAATTAAAAAAAAAATTGACAATAGATTCGAAAAATCCTGTTTAAAATCAAAATACTAGCGCGGAATAATACCTCCTCGTAGTAGCAATGCCCAAACCGGCAAGTACGCGTGTACAGAGTG
Organism: Hecatera dysodea; assembly: GCA_905332915.2. Classification (NCBI taxonomy): domain Eukaryota; kingdom Metazoa; phylum Arthropoda; class Insecta; order Lepidoptera; family Noctuidae; genus Hecatera; species Hecatera dysodea. Next base: position 3,943,194 of record HG995314.1, read on the forward strand.
TTTCTTTAACGTATCAATTTAACATTTTCAGTGAATATTTTAATATAAAAAAAATAAAAACATTTTGTTTTCGAATGGTAATATTTTTTATCATATATGGATGCTATACTATTGCGGGTTAACGGGCACGCCCTCTGTTAGTTAACGTTGTTGGCCTACCATTTTGTCCAACTGCTGGGCAAAGGCTCCCCTTTCTCCTTTCAAATCCATCTGTCACGGGTGATCTCTGACCGCGGTTTCCCCGCAAACATGATGAGATCATCACTCCACTTTCGCCGCGGTCGACTTCAGCAACGACGTCCTTCCACAAGCGTCCAGTGAGTTATGGTCTTCACTCACCTCTCTGAGTGCATTCGTGCGACATGGCCAGTATGGCCAGCTTACTCCCACGTTAGTCTAGCTCCCAACATTTATAGGTAACTTTAGTTATGGAGCGTAATATGCTGCGCCCCATAGCCCGTTGACAAATCTTGTCCCTGAACTTGTTGTTCAGTAAGTGATCAACTTTGTGCACCATAGGTTAGGATGGATAGGATGCACGTGGGTTTTCTTTTAAGCGATATCTGAAGACTTCATTTCAAATGTCCTTTGAATGCCCAGAAGGTTTTCCAAGGCTTCAAAGGTCTTCAAAGGCTCAGAAGGTCAAGAAGAGTATTATTAACAAATCGAAAAAGCTTTAGCTCCAGAACATCCCGTTTGAAGTATCCCCACTCTAATACCAATCAACCTCTATAAAAATATTATTCCTACAATCACTTCATAATTAATGTTGAATTCTTCAGGACTGCAGATGTTCAAAGACGTAAAGAACTACCGCGTGATATGCTGTGGAGGAGACGGCACTGTCGGCTGGGTGCTCGAGACTATGGGTAAGTTACTTGAGAAACAATAACCCTTTAATTCATGATGAAATAGGTTTCTTGTAGGCAAGCGTGCCTGTGGACGTCTCACGTTAGGTAGCTCACCGTCTGATAGCAGTCAGGCCCGGATCGACAGTGCGTTATGTTCCACGCACGCCTCAAAGAGATGTAGCATAGAAGAACAAGGCCCGCTCTGCAGCCCTACCATGACGTCTTAAATCCATAATGATTCCTGTGTCAGAGAGAGGCAGAGATACACAAGACGCATAGTACTATCCCTTTCCTTCACACTGAATCATGATAGCATTGGCACTTCGTAGCACGGCCACTGCCTGCTGGTCACCGCGGCCCTGGAACGCAAAGGGCATTAGGAAAAACACGCATGGGTTTTAGTCAGTAAAAGTCTGACTCTCCCTTCCCCTCCGCCCGAAGCGGAAGAAGTCATTTGATGATTTCTCATCCATCAAAAAAAGGCAAGCGTACTGCATTTTCGACCACAAAATCACTTTTCAGGTTTGGAGTCATAGGTACTGATCTAGTTTCAAAAAAGGTTGACTTTTAACATAAAACCATGCCATATGTGTTACCAAGCCAAGACAAGCTTCCATTGACGTTTTCGTGCTCATGTTGGCGTTGGAGTTCGAGTCAAGTTACAGTTCAAGTTGAGTTGGAGTTTACGTGAATGACATTCGTTAGTTTTTTTTTTTTTTGTTCGTTCCTGACGGTACAGGCTAAGGTCTGAAACCATGCTGCCTAGTCATCAGTTAACATTTTTTTCTTGAGATAAATGACACTCGTTAGATTAATGCCAATTCTTTTTTTATTATGTCGGTAGTTAGTCTGGTACCTACTTTAATGTACTGCCAAAAAAAATCAGACAATCTTTTAAATGTATTTACCTTACCTACCTTAATATGAATAATTTCTAGTGTTGTATGATTCATGTGATTGTGCTTTTGTGTGTCCTCTGTTCTTGCGCTGAATAAATGTTTTATCTATCTATCTACGTTTTGGAATATGAGCCTAAGGCTAATATCGACATTCTTTAATTTCCAGACAAGGTCCAGATGGACACCCAGCCAGCCGTAGGTGTGATACCACTGGGAACTGGCAACGATTTGGCGAGATGTCTGCGATGGGGCGGCGGGTAAGCATACTCCTTTATTCCAATGAGTATTTTCATCAATTTTTGGCTCTGATGACGATGTACCGTTACATTTTTAATCTCATTGAATAGAGTTGTTAGAAAAACGTAATATTTTGATGCAAGTGGGAAAACTGTCATTGCAGCCGAGGGGGAATAGACGCCTGAGCATAAGGGGTCACACATGTCAAACTCATAGATTTTTATTTCTTGTCATAAATATCGCTAATAGATGTAATTTTGACCAGAAGCTCTCGTCCTCTGAACTTTATGGAAATTTATAAACAAAAAAACCTATCAGCAGCGAAGAACGAAAGAAAACAAGTTTATTTGGCACACACTGTAGATACAAATAAAAACAAACTTAATATATTGTAAGCAATAAGTATAATAACTTTACAGATATGAAGGCGAATCCATCCACAAAATTCTGGATAAAATAGCTCGAGCGAGTACCGTCATGATGGACCGGTGGCATATCACCGTTGAGAATTCTTCCGCTGATGTGAGTTACCTGTATTAATTTTATTGATAAGACAACTATACCGAACGCCAGATAAATGTGCAATAAAGGTCATTGCCCTTTCCTTGATATCTCTTCGTAGGTACATGGACAAAAAAAAATGAATCGTTTTCCATTACTAGTAAATATAAAGGATCACGATGGATGTCGATTCAATATAGCATTAATTGATTATTTCTGTTTTAAGAATTAAGGTTGTCAATAAATGTAGGTGGGTCAATGACCGTTATTGCACATTTATCTGGCGTTCGGTATAGTAAACACTGACTTCATTGACCCAGACCTGGTGGTCAGCACGACTGCTGTGTGTACACGTGGTTCCCGAAGACAAGACACAGAAACAGGTGAAGAATGGTAAACACTGATTCAGTAAAATTGCGCTGAGCGTGCCCGCATCGAAAGGGTTTCCGTTTCAGCGTTTGCTGGGCGTCAGATTACCAGTGCTGACTTCAATTGACACCCTGCAGTGTGCCACGGATGAGTTTTAAAAAAAATGTTTTATTAGATTATGTAGGTGGTAATGTTTGCCTGCTAGGGTTGCGGATTTTGTTCGAAAGAGTCTCCGCGGTCCTGGAACACGGATGGGTTTTAGTTAGTAAGAGTCTAACACTCCCTTCCACTCCGCCCAGAGCGAAAGAAGTTATTTGACGATTTCTCATCATATTTTGAAATTAGTAAAAAAATATCTGAATGTAAGTGCCCACAACTCACATCGGTATCGTCGCTTCATAGTATGAGGACATAGCTCAGTTCTGGGCGCCTAAATTATACATCCCCAAGTAATGGCTACGGGGGATAGTTCATTCAAATGCTTCTGCCCTAACTCATGCTGTCTATATGTAATGTTCCCAGTGCGAGCAGCCTCAGATGCCCGACTCGGCGCCGCATCCCACGGTGGTTCCCTATAACATCATCAACAACTATTTCTCAGTCGGCGTTGTAAGTAACAACTTATACATATATACCAAGAAACGACCTATTTCTTTAAAAAGTTAAATTAAACTAAGTCCTGACTTTTCCACTAAATTAGTGTCTGATTTTCTTTCTCCTATCATAGTCTAAAATAATCTAGAATTTGTGTAAATACGAGACGTTTTCAAAAGATCATCACCTCGATCATAAACCTTAAAAATGTAAATGCGTCTCAGTTTATTTCGGTATTTCTTCTCGAGAGTAGTCAGCTAGGAAACACCGGCCTCATTTAAGTAGCTAGTTAAATTTTGGGGTTTGGTTTCTGCACTTGGATGGCGGCCGTCACTCCAACCAGCCGACCTCTCTCCAGAAGCAGATCAGTCCACTCGGTGTGTTCAGAGTTTCTGTAAGTGAATTCGGTGTCCCTATTGTTTGCCTCCGTATTTCGGCTACACCTGTGCACTCAAGGAGCACGTGCGATACCGTTTCCTCCTCCTCCATACATGATTTGCGTAGAGGACTATCCGTTACACCTATCGTGTTGTAATTGATTATAGATATTGACTATTAACCTATTCACAAAATAAATATAACTGACGTGACAATATGTCTCGCACTTGGAAGTTTGTAAAAGAACTTAGGTTACCATATTGCTATATTGACCTTAGATTTAAAACCTCCTTCATTAGGTATTCAGAAGAAGAAGGGGCTGCTACTGAAGTAAATATGATCCTACAAAAAATATCTGGAAGGATTCCCTTGAATCCAATCCTTAGCCAACGGCAGGGGGATACTGAATGCAAAAAGCCTTGAAAAAAGCTTAACTCTGTTGGTTACTTTTGAAGGATGCAGCAATCTGCGTGAAGTTCCACACGGAGCGCGAGCGCAATCCCGACAAGTTCAGCTCGCGCATGAAGAACAAGCTCTGGTACTTCGAGTTCGCCACATCCGAGCAGTTCGCCGCCAGCTGCAAGAATCTGCACGAGCATATCGACATTGTGGTGAGTCGTCATAATCATTGGGACCTCATTATCACCATAATCGATGATCAGTTCTACTAGTAATGTCCCTGCAGTGGCGTGCAGTGGTTCGAGTTGGGTAGGTCAGAAAAAAATGTCCAAAAAAAAAACACCACATTATTCAGTGTTGAAATATGATGTTTTTTTGACATTTCATTAAAACTCAACCCTGAATAATGTGGTTATTTTTTAAAATTTATTTGGACATTTTCTCTGGCATACCCTAACTCGAACCACTGCACGCGCCTGTGTCCCTGCCTACAGCCATTTAAGTTTGGCGATTCTTCAGACAATGTCGGTCATGAAGAGCACAAGGCTAAGTACTTAATAATAGCTGCACGTGTCGATTTTTAAAGTCAGGGTAAAACTTCCGCGAGAAGGACGCGTCGGGGAGGCAACCGTCTCGGTGCCTAGAACGCCGAAACCCCGCCTGCGTCAAGGTGGGTGGGACTCCGGGTCGCGGGCGCTCAGAGTGGGGTCTCTATTCGTCAACCGAGCGATCCTGGGAAGGACGGTGATACAGTGATCACGTGCTACCGTGTACAGCGAGGCTCAAGGAGACCTTTTTGCGGTCTCCCTAGGGATGTGCCATGGCAGGCATTGCACTGAGGGAGTTCCGGAGTGGTCTTTTAAGAGGTACCGGGGCCTCTTCCATGTGCTGCTGGTTATCAACGGGGTGGTTTCAGTGAGGTAAAAATCCCACACTCCCTGGGCTTTTACCCCAATAGTCCAGACGCCTTTTGAAGGTTTCCCCCCGAAAACAAAACAAAAAAAGGGTAAAACTGCCGCGGTCGGTTCGTAGATAGAACACCATCTATGAGACTTCTTCGCACCTCGCAAAGAAGGAAAAAAAAAGTTCCGGCTGTCATTTGAACATCTTAGACAGTCGGTACGTTTAGTCAGTAGCCAGAAAATCTGACACCTGGTGGTGGAGTTCAGATAGGCACCACATGTCAAATACAGGTGCTCAGCTGCATCCACTAAGACTGGAAGTCTACAATATAAGTAGGAAAAGGCTTGCGTTTGAGCACTATCTCACTTAATGGTAAGCGATGATGTGGTCGGGCCTCGGGCAGTCATTGCAGTTAGGTAGAAACAACTTTGAGGGCGAGGTGAATAGAAGAATTCAGTTAGGTTGGGCAGCATTTGGGAAGCTACGTCGAGTCTTTACATCGTCGATCCCACAGTGCCTAAAGACGAAAGTCTTCAATCAGTGCGTCCTACCCGTCATAATACGGAGCCGAAACATGGACACTGACGGCTCGTATGGTCCACAAGCTCAAAGTCGCTCAGCGGGCTGTGGAAAGGGCTATGCTCGGTGTGTCTCTGAGGGATCGCATCAGAAATGAGGTGATCCGTCAGAGAAGCAACGTCATCGATATAGCCCAACGCATTAGTAAGCTGAATGAAGTGGCAGTGGGCTGGCCATATTAGTCGTAGAACCGACAACCGTTGGGGTAAACGAGTTCTAGAGTGGAGACCGCGTCTCGGCAAACGTAGTGTAGGACGTCCTCAGGCACGGTGGAGTGACGAATTGCGCAGGACGGCTAGCAGAAACTGGATGCGAGAAGCCGAAAATAGACCTAAGTGGCGTGCAATTGGAGAGGCCTATGTCCAGCAGTGGACTGCAACAGGCTGTTGATGATGATGATGATGTGGTCGACGATCGTAGCACGCTTGCTTAGAAGTAACCTATTCAGTCTAGAATAGAGTTAACTTTAATCAACAGCTTAAATTGATTCTAAGATAGATTCGACAAAAACCTGATTTGCTCCGTATGGTCTTCACACTTATACCGAAATGTCTCGGCATGTCTCGATGTAGCGTTCTGCCGTTCAATATTTTTCTGCAATATCATTATTATGACTCCAGTGTGATGGCGCGTCCCTGGAGCTGAACAAGGGTCCGGCGCTGCAGGGGGTGGCGCTGCTGAACATCCCCTACGCGCACGGGGGCTCCAACCTCTGGGGCTCCTCCGCCGCACATCGCAGGGGACGCTTCCCCAACGCACAACAAGGTGAGAAACGAAAAGAGTTTATTTGCGTAGGAATTTTAACACGCACACCAAAAACAACCAGTCAACTACGTGTTGGAAGTTGCGGAATTTGTTCGAAAGAGTCACCGCGGCCCTGGATCGCAAAGGGCACTAGAAGGATCACGGGTGGGTTTTAGTCAGTAAGAGTCTGACACTCCTTTCCGCTCCGCCCAGAGCGGGAGAAGTCATTTGATGATTTCCCATCCAGAAAAAAAAAGTACGTGTCGGAATCATAAACGAAAGTTTCCGTACACTTAGGTGATCATGCTTCTTGTGAAATTTCTTGGTCATGATCAATAATGGCAAATGCCATATATGGATGTTCAAGGGTAGGCAACTTTTTCCGCAGTGAGAACCAATTTGGCCCTCTGCAGCCCTACCATGACGTCTTAAATCCATCATGATGTGTGTGAGGGAAAGGGATAGTGCTATTCGTCCTGTGTAACTCCGTCTCTCTCTGACACAGGAATCATGATGGACTTAAGACGTTATGGTAGGGCTGCTGGTTTTACATAAACAGTTGTGGACTATTGTCCTTCGCCGAGGGCTATTTTCAGTTAAATTTGGTCACCATGGCCGATTTTTTTGCTATTAATTTGGGTAACCGATTTTAGATAAATATTTATGATTATAACTGTTACATTTTCAGATATTGGCGACAAGCTAATAGAAGTTATCGGCTTGGAAAATTGCCTGCACATGGGACAAGTCAGAACTGGTAAGCTCTTTTATTAAGCAATTATTGAATTAATTATATTTTAACAGTGAAACTGACTGACCGTCATCAACGTACAGTCGAATCGACTGCGGCTAGGAACTTGAAGTTCTTCACAATTGCCTTTTATGATGTAGGTGATCATCTGCCTAGCCTTTTCCCAACTATATTGGGGTCGGCTCCCAGTCAAACCGGATTCACCCGAATACCAGTATTTTATGGGGTTGCTTCTGCCTACCAGACCTCTACAACCCATTAACTGAGTAACACGGTACGCCTTGGCAAGACTGGTGTCAGATTTTCTGACTTCTGACAATCCGTAATGACGGCCAAAGATATACAAATGACAGCCGGAACTTAACATGCTTTCCGAGGTACGGCGGAGTCTTGGTAAGTGCACTATGAAGGGATTTTTGGTAATTCCTCAACCTTTCAAAAATCATCTGCGAAAGCGAAATCTTGAGTGAAGTGCAAGTACCTACATATTATGTTCTGTTTTCCAACACATAAGTACCTACCAGATATAACCTGGCTATCCCAAGGCCAATTAGCTTGTCGAACCTATGAGTTATGCTGCTGATATTATAATTTGTTCATTTCAGTGGAAAACTGAATCATGCTTTTAAAAGAAATAATAAAAAAGAAGAAAAGTTCAACATGGCAACACAACGTATACCACCTGACACTCAATTCCAGCTGCAACACACGAGTGCCAAACACTCAAAAACATAAACACATACTATTATAAAAGTCAAAAACATTTTGTACAAAAACCAACTAAATTAATAAAAAAAAAGTATTTTAGTCATTATATTTTTATATTCTGTTTTGCTAACTAATCTTCTTGCTTTCCAGGTCTCCGTGCGTCCGGCAGGCGGCTAGCTCAGTGCAGTTCCATCACGTTGACGACTAAGAAGACATTTCCCATGCAGATAGACGGGGAGCCGTGGATGCAGCCGCCTTGCAAGGTAAGCTTTTCATTCTCCAGGGTTGCGGAATTTGGTTTGTGGTCCGGTAACAACCAGGCGACCTTCTGTGTCAGAGAGAGACGGAGTTACACAAGACAAATAGCACTATCTCTTTCCCTCACACGAATCATGATAGCATTGGCACTTCGTAATACGGCCACAGGCCCGAGAGGTCTCAAAGAGATGTCAGCATAGAAGACGGGGCCATATAGGGTCAGTGCCTGCTACGGTTGGGGAATTTGTTCGAAAGAGTCACCGCGGCCCTGGAACGCAAAGGGCACTAGAAGGATCACGGGTGGGTTTTAGTCAGTAAGTGTCTGACACTCCCTTCCGCTCCGCCTAGAGCGGGAGAAGTCATTTGATGATTTCTCATCCATAAAAAAAAGGTTGCGGAATTTGTATGAAAGATTCACCGCGCCCTTAAACGCAGAGAGCAAAAGAGAATTTAGTATTTTTATTTGCTAATCAAAATATTTATTAGCTCTAGTAAATAACGTCAGATGACCATCATCATGGTGATGACTATGATGACATTGTCGTCATTCCTCGATAAATGGGCTATCCCATAGTAAAATAGTTTTTAATTCATACCAGAAGCACATGAGATAAGCACGTTCACGTTCAACCAAACAAACTCTTTAGCTTTAGAGATTGGCTCGTGATAGATGTAGTTGGAAGGGTTTAGGAGAGGCCTACGCCGTGGAGGCGACTACTATAAATAAAATTTAATTTACTGTCAAAATCTATAATTATATATGCATGCAAAAACTTATAGTAGAAAATAAAGGCTATTTTATTTTATTTTATTATTAGCATAAATCATCGAGCCTTCCCTATTTTATTTTTATGTGACCACTCGCAGTTCAGCATACTAAGGCTGGTTACTGCTTAACCGGGCAATGCTGTAGTGGCCTGGATTTAAGGCCCCCGGCCAGGGCTAGAAAATAATAAAAACTAAATGACCGCTTCGCTAAGGGCATCCTCTGTGGGGTTCGGGCCTCGGCTTAATTGAGGGGGGGGGGGGGCAGCAAGGGACAGGCTGGGGCTGATTATTATTTTTAGTTTATATAACTGATTTACCCCATTTATTGCAAAACAAGCTAAAAATGGTCCATGTTTACGTAAAAATAGTCTATTTTAGCTATTTTAATATCATCATGTCTTACGGTATCTTGTTATGGGGACAGGCTGCTGACATCGAATCTATTTTTATTTTGCAGAAAAGAACCATATACAATGTCCTTCGTTGTGATTCTCTAAGGGAACTGAAATTAACATCATGACGGTACCTTGTCAATATATCTATGAAATGAAAATATTATGTATGTACGTTAGAAATAATCTACATCTCTTCATCAACATCAAATGAATGTAACTAAATTTAAATTTTGTATTAAACGCACACTATGCAGGCAAACATATTATAAATTGGGGGATTACATTGAAGATAAAAATGCTTGGCTAGACGCTGGTCTAAACTATCATTTTCGTGTATGTCTGACAGGAACGTGCCCTGGCGGTTAGGAGTGTCATGCTCACTCAAAAGTCTCTGATGGTGGCGTATGTTTCATTCATAATTTGGCTGCGTCAGCTGGGACGGGTCATCTCTCAACTTGTACTTTAAATTATTCCTTTTACTTTGGATGCTTAGCATAATAGCATAAGCATAATCAGCCTTTTAACGTTCCCACTGCTCGGAAACAGGCCTCCTCTCTAGGAGAGGGAATGGGCCGTAATCCACCACGCGGGCCTAGTGCGGGTTGGTGAATGTCACATGTCTTCGAACTTTTGGTTCTAGGACATGCCGGTTTCCTCACGATGTTTTCCTTCACCGTTTTGAGAGCAGTGGTGATGAAATTAATTACACAAAGTAATGCGCCTGGCTGGGTTTGAACCCGCGACCTGCACTTCGTAATTCGGGGCCGTTACCACTCGGCCACCACTGCTCTCTATATATACATATTATGACACGTGGATGGATGCTTATATATACATATACGTCTTTCTACATCGTTCTCCCATATAGGAATAATTTCAACAAGAGCCATTGTTCTTGTTGTATCCACAACTTTGTAACAATTTATTGATCTTAAAGAGTGTCCGTGGAGTTTCTTGCACGTTCTTCTCCATAGAGATCTACGCTTTGGAACGTGCAGATAGCTTCACCTCTTTCGACTGACCGACCTTGACAATTCAAAAGTGCTTGCAAATGGAAATAAATGCTTTTAGTTGGATAGTTATTATAATAGATACAATTTTACCTTTTTATTTACAGATAACGATAACCCACAAGAACCAAGTCCCGATGCTGATGGGCCCGGCTCCAGAGAAAGGGCGGGGATTCTTCAAACTGTTCACACATTGCTAACTCACACTTCTGTTTCAACTTCAAGATTGATCAATATTTTATTTCAAAACGCATCATGCTGATAATTTAATTCAAATGTTTTAACAACCGCTGATTGATGTATCAGTCATTTTAACTTGTTTTTTCTTGTAGAAAAGAATATGACTCTTTTTAAATGTGTATTTCTTTGGTCTACAAAATCTGTTTGTATTTCAATTTTTAATATAAAGTCTGGGTGATTGTGTTTGTTGAATGCGACTTGTACTTAATCGGAACAAAGGCTTTTAGTATTATGTCCCAGATTCAATAACTGGGAATGTTCTCAAAAGTGGTATTCATACAATACTTTCTTCCAACTGAGTTTCAATCAATCTAATATTTTGTCATCTATCCGTCTCATTAAAATCAATCGTTTGATTATTATTATCAACCAGCACACACATAATTGTGTTGCTATGCTCTGTTGATTTATAAATCAAACGGTTGATTCAACCAACTTAATGGTTTACAAAAACACTGATTGATAAAATATAATATATTTAAAAAAAAACTTTGGAACGAAGTCTAAATAACAATGTATCAACCTATATTATATTAATAAGCCCAAATATTCACGTATTTTCTGACAAAGATTTGATACAAGAATTGAAATATACCTACCTACATAATGCTAGAAAATCTTTCATATTTTCATACATGGAAATGATAATATTTTGAGCAAAAATACCTAAATATTGTATATAATCAAAAAACGCAAATATACATACATATGTGTCAAATTAAATGCTTATCCTTCCAAAAAAAAAGCGAGAGAATCGAGCAAAACAAAATGGACCAGCGCAATAGGTACATCTTTTATATCGATCTAAATTGATCGTACTTCATATTATCGACCAATATTTGTCGATTGAGAATAATAATGAGGAGACTAGCCATGTGTTCAATATGGTAGCCTAAATATATCACGATTCTAATTAGCTTTATCAACTTGTAAGTTCTCGCTGGTATAGTTGGCCTATCAGAACCTGAAGCCAACGTTTAGACGGGCCAACTGAACATAACATAGTTCATTTCAGTTTAGACGGGCCAATCACCTATGGGCCAATTACCTATGGGCTTACCTATGGGCCAATTACCTATGGGCTAATTACCTATGGGCCAATTACCTATGGGCCAATTACCTATGGGCCAATTACCTATGGGCCAATTACCTATGGGCCAATTACCTATAAGCCAATTACCTATGGGCCAATTTTTATTCATCAGAACCATGTTCAATCCGCCCTGTCTTAATTTACAATGTTCAAACCAATTTGGTTGATTCAACCAAATTAATAAACCGTAGTATACCATCGCAAGTTGATTGTATCAGCAACTATAGAACTTGCTTCCTCAAAATTTTCTTTCACATAAAGTCCTATGCTGCTTTAGCTTCTTTTTTCTTAGACCCGGCTCGTGAACAGATATAATCGACGTGTCACAAATGAAACGTCAGTCTAGTGATTCGATTGGCTGTTGCAAAATCTATTCAATCAATCACACCAGCTGACGCGCGTTTGACAGTTCTCACATTAACTTTGCGATCATTTTTGTTCTAGGAACTGGGCGTTAGCGTCTGTGGTGGTTCTCAAAAAATCACAATTACTAATCTCTTGAACTCAGCATCTTCTATTAGTAAGAAATGCTCTAGCAGAAACCCTTACGTCCATTTTTGCTATATTAGACATAAATATATACATTTATAAATATATTTATATATAAAACATATTATATTATCTAAATTTAGAGCCCATATATTATAAAAAGTACATGAAGTTCTCGTGCCGTAAATAAAAAGATGTGCATTTTATTTTTAGTCATTATACAATACACATCATTTTTATTTTAAACTAGCTGCTGCCCGCGACTTCGTCCCCGTGGAATCCCCGATTTTAAAACATACTTTATCGCTGCTCCGCTCCTATTGGCTTAAGCGTGATGATATATAGCCTAAAGCCTTCCTCGATAAATGGTCTATTCAACCCAAAAAGAATTTTTCAATTCGAACCAGTAGTTCCTGAGATTAGCGCGTTCAAACAAACAAACAAACAAACAAACAAACTCTTCAGCTTTATAATATTAGTATAGATTATCAGAAAAATATGAATCTCGCTTCACTAAGGTCAATCTTGCATCAAGACAAAGACTTTTACAAGTTAAATTATAAGAAACAACAAAATAATATTACTGAGTAATAATAAAGCCCAAAAAGTGTCGCCAATATATTATATGCCAGAAAGTAACGAGACTCAAGTCTAACACACAAAAGTATCTCTGAGAGTCATCTTTATTAAAATTGAATGAACCGGTAAAAATAATTAAATGAAAGGAGTAAAAATATCAATTTAAATAAAAATGTTATTAACATAATAAATGTGAAAACTATTATACGAGGGTCGAGAATGTGTGAATTTATTTATTTCCATATAATATCATAAAATATATTATTTTATATTCTTCGTAGGTACAATTAGTTTTAAAAGTCATGGAGTGACTGTTACTTGTGTAATCTAGGTATTCAATATTATTATTATTACTTAATGACTTATGTGCATTTTATTATACGTCCCATTTATTAATAAAAAATGATAATTTTCTGTAATAAATTTAAACTGAGTTGAGTTGAGAGATAATTGTAAAATAAGTTTTAAGCGAATGATTGTGTTTATAATAATGAAATATTAAACTAACTGTTACAATAAATGTTTAAAAATATTTAAGACATTATCAATGTGTTGTTTTAATTAAAGATATGATATGTTAAGGCTTTTAAATGTGAAACTTGTACTGACATAAAAATTTATTCATTTTAAATGAAAAATGTTGTCGTGTTAAATGTAAATTTTGTGTCGTGAAAATGTTAAAGCTTTGTCGTGAATATAGGATACAAAGTTTCAGTTATTAGTCGGTATATTATTAATAAAACACCATTACAATTTAATATAATTTATTAAATAACATACATTTTGGCATAATATTTTAATTTCATATAAAATTACAACTTAAATTAAAAAAATAACTTTGGAGAAATTTAAATTATCTGAAAATAACTATTATAAAAAATAAATTATATCAATGTTGTGCCAAGAAAAAATGGATACGTCCTTAATTCCTACGCCAGCATTTTTGTAAATATTTTTCTATAGGAGATTTTATCCATTTATAGGAAAGTGATAAGTCTATTTAGTTAGTATAAATATAGCGCCATCGCAAACCAGGATTTTCGTTTTATCATTGCGATCAACATGCCGCAAAATTAGTGTTACTCGTACCTTTGCTTCATAATAAGTCGTTCACCATTTTGATAAAAAGTGACGTTACTATAAATCATAATAGTGATTGTTTACTTGATAATGTTACATTAACAGACATAAAAGGGTTATGAATATGAATGTGGATGGATGGAAAGGGAGTGGTAGGCTAAAGAAACGATGGATGGATTGTGTGAGGAGTGATATGAAAGAAAAAGGAGTTAGTGATAGCGTGACGGCTGACAGGACAGAATGGAAGAAAAAAACATGTTGCGCCGACCCCAAGTAACATGGGATAAGGGCAGGAAGATGATGTTACATTAACAGACATCAAATCATGGGCGTTGTATTGACTAAGAGAATAAAAAAACCTTTTCTCTTTGGTGTTTGAGGGCCGTCCCTTACTGGTCGTTCTACTGCAAGTGATGGCTGGTCAATAAACATATAGGTACGAGTCTTAAAAATACTTATGAAAATATTTACAACTAGCAGCGGCTCGCAGTTTCAGCCACGTAATTCCAGTTCCCGTGGGAAAACAGAGATAAAATTTAGCTACGTTATTTGTGAATGTCATTCACATAAATAATGTGGTAAAAGAATTTTCAAAATCGAATTTAGGAGATCCAGAGATTAACCCCTTTTTTTCTCTGGATGGAATATCATCAAATCACTTCTCCCACTCTGGGCGGAGCGGAAGGGAGTGTCAGACACTTACTGACTAAAACCCACCCGTGTGCCTCCTAGTGCCCTTTAAATTCCAAGGCCGTAAAAATTAACAGTCAGTGCTTAATCAATTTCAATACAAATTAATGTTTACGCAACACGATCAAGTATGTGAAAAAATCGCAGTGAGCAGCACCATACATCCGCGTTGTGGACAGTGTCCTATCGCAATGAGTCGAAATAACCCCAAGTTTAAATCGAGACGAATGTTACCATATTAATAATATAGTTTAATTTACTTCACAAAATTACCCATGAATACTACATTTTCATTTACTCGAGAGGATAGGAGGAGAAACTCGTGGCTTAAGACTAACAGCCGCACGGGTCGATCTTCAAGGTTAAGCAACGCTTGCCAAGGTTGGTCTGTGGATGGGTGACCATCTTAACATACCGAGTTGTCTCCGTGCCTCGGAAAGCACGTTAAGACGTTGGTCCCGGCTATCATTTGTAGATCTTTGGCTGTCGTTACGGATTGTCAGAAGCCAGTAAATCTAACTCCAGTCTTGCCAAGAAGGACCATGTTACTCCAGTTAATGGATTGTGGAGGTCTGGTAGGCAGCCGCTCCACGTTAAATACTGGTATTCAGCTGATATGACTGGGAGCCGACCCCAATATAGTTAGGGAAAGGCCAGGCAAGATAATGTTTAATTCCTGCCATGTTGATCGCGATATATTATGTAAATAAAATATGTATAATTTGATAAATGTACCGATGTCTGTGTATGTGTTGGTGCTTCTAGTATTAATGTGTAGCATATCCTTTCAGAGCACTCGGTATAAAGTTGTGAATTATTCGAGTTTCGTTTAAAAGAGTTATAGTGATGCGCGTTGTGTTCCTCGCAATGCACAAGCAAGGTTTCGTAGATATATTTTAAGCAAAGCACTGTGACTTTAAAACAAATCGTGAGTGTTTCTCAGGTGCGCTGGTTGGCCATACCACACTGTTTTATATTGTAAATTGGTTATTCAAACTGTTGTGAACAATATCACTATTTCATTATCATCAGCAAAAATACAAAATTAAAACGAAAATTGTTTATATTACTGGAAAATTGTAGACACCATAACATAGTAATAAATCTTCTATAGATTATTATAATTTCTCGATATAGTATAATGAAAAAAACCTTTTGTAAAAAATAAATCCCATATCAAGGCGTATTACTTTGTGTAATTAATTTCATCACCACTGCTCTCAAAACGGTGAAAGAAAACATCGTGAGCAAAACCGGCATGTCCTAGAACAAAAAATTCGAAGACATGTGACATTCACCAACCCGCACTGGGCCCGCGTGGTGGATTCCGGCCCATTCCCTCTACTAGTGAGGAGGCCTGTGTCCCAGCAGTGGGAACGTTAAAAGCCTGATTCTGCTAAATCCCATATGAATATATCCGTGTCTTTTTAAGAAAAAACAGTTTACAATTACACGCGATATTCTACAATCTTACGGCGTTTGCAATTTTCCGGTGGTATAGTCAAGCACAAACTAAAACAAGCTGTTATAACACTCACATACTTATTCATTTAAAATGCACATCACTATAATTATTTTAATTAAGTATTATATTTGTTATACTCTACCTATCTATATCTATTTTATAGCTATTGTTAAACTATCGAGACAAAGTTTGAAACAATTGTCTTTGCATAAAAGTCACACTATTACCTATTAATTAAATAATTTCCTACGTATCAAAAATAATTAATAACGTCCTTTACATTCCACTTCAATATTATTTCAGAATACTTTAAATTTTATGACATAATTTTATTATGAAAATTTTGTCATACAATTTATCATCGGCAAATTGCAGATTTCGTAATATTGCAAAAAATATTTGTTAGATTATAATTTCTTGATAAATTATGAAAAAAAACGTTAAGTTTAAAATAAACCCCAGACAACTTCGATCGTTTCAAACATCGTCTTTTTAAAAAAAAAAAAAAAAAACGATTTTACACGGCATTTTACAATTTCACGACGTTTGCGATTCTCCGGTGATATACTTACACAAACCTCCCTCATTTGTCACTATTTCAAAATAATAGTGAACACTGTAAAATATTTCAAATGGCAATTGTTTCAAACTATCCATAAATGGACTTTTGCTATGTTAAGATTTAATCCCACTTTACAAAACCGTGCGATGTCAAATAAACAAAATCATAATGTTTGATACTTAAGTATTAAATTATTAAAAATATACATATATACTAAAATAGTATTATAATAAAATAAATACATAGTCGCATTGTTTTGAAAAGGGGGATATATAGCAAAATAGGGCTGTTCAAGGACTTTCTTGGGATAATTTAAACGAAAAAAAAAATAAGTTAGCCAAACTTCACAGAGAACTGAACCGTTTTGCTAATCGTCCACTGCCGGCCGTCTCATTGTCAGCGGATTGTATCTCATGAAACAAATCTATACTAAAAAAAGTTTTTTTTTAGTATAGATAGACTTATATTTAGTATACCTACTACATGCGAATACCTATAGTAACCAGTCGAACAATTCACAGTTTGTGTAACCTTAAAAATTAAAAGAACGTGATTTTTAAGATTTTTGATCTGGTGTGGACGGTCAAATGTTTAACCTACTTACAAAATAAATATCATTTCTAACTTATTTAATTATTGTTTTTCTGCTTATAAACATTTTTGAAGGCCCGAGTCCTTAAATAGCCCTGTTTTAGAGATGTATCTTATATGTACGTTATTGCTGTATTATTAATACTACTGATTGTTTCGTAATATATTGCTTTGAACGAGGCATAACTTTAATCCTGCCCTTTTTTTTCAACCAGTTTTTGGAAATAAATCATTGTCGTGTCACAAATTAAACTGAAACAAGGTGATACTTTTGATTGTTTAATATTAAATTTGTCTAAAAACAACAACGCTTGACAATTTTTACATTTGTTTTCATTGTAAAATCTGAGTATATCTAAAAAAAACCATTGTAGTTATACAAGCGATTACATTTTGCACTTTTGCAGTTGATTTTGTCGTAAATGAGAGTGTTTGTACCTATTTTGCTAAACTCAAGGCATGCCTCGTTTTATAAGTAAAATACTTATTAAAAATCAGTACGATAAAAATAGATAGATATACGAAATTATCGAATTATGATATCGGATAAAAATAAGAAGCTTAATGCATAGTTCAAATATACAACATAGATAGTTTATTATTATTATAATTTAGATATTATTGTTATTATTTTCTAGATCTTTTAAACTGAGATTGAACTTAAGTTCAACCGTAGGGTCCATTTATTTTTGTATTTATTAAATCTGTAAAATAAAAAGAAATCAATGCAAAGCTTTTTAAATGATTAAAATAATTTCGTTTGACATGCTTCAATTAAAATCAAAATAAATTGAATTATAATAATTATTGTGTTTCGCGAAATTATTTAGGTACCTATTTTTCATATTTATGAATGTTAAAAATTAAAATAAAAAATTGCGAAAACCACCGCATACCTAAAAGTTCGAATATATTTTATTTAAGTATAACAGTGTCAATAGGCCTTTACTTTAGTAGTTATTGTTATTAGGAATTCTTAAACAAATCATTCTTATTTTATTATTTGATAATCAAGAAATTAGCGTTGCGATAAAACAAATGAATATGTGCCAGCTTTAATAGTGTTATAAGAGATAATTATTATAATTATATTACATTATTAAAATATAATTATTATTGTATCGAATATATGTGCATATGAAAATTTATTTTTGGTGTTTTATTGTTAAATTAAAATATCATTTCAAGTGACACTGAGAAGATACCGTGGCTAAATAATGACATCAGCATGGATCAGTCTTCCAGGATTCCAGGTTCAGAGGTCGGTGACCATGCGGCCTGGTGACCATCTTAACATACCGAGACACCTCTGGGCCTCGGAAAGCCCGTTAACCAATTGGTCCCGGCTGCCCTTAGGAGATCGTTGGCAGTTGTTACGGATTGTCAGAAGCCAAAACAATCTGACACCAGTATTACGTAACGCAATTTGGGGGGGAGGGGGTGTCTCGTAAAACGTTACGATGCGTTACAGGGGCGGGAGGGGGTCATTCTTACAACACGTTACGTAACATTACTTTTTTTAAATTAAAAATTAGCGAATCAAAACTCCCAGATTGGCAACTTTTTGCGACTTTAGGGTAAAAATGGTCACTTGAGTGTTACGTTACGTAACACTCAAGTGACCATTTTTACCCTAAGAGGTGACCAAGATGACTAAGATGTACCTAGAGAGGGGGAGGGGGGTGCGGTACAAGGGGAGGAGAGGGGGGTATATCAATTTACTGTAATTTTATATAAAAATAATGTTTTAGAAAGTGCACGCTATATTATCATGAAAATTAGATTCGTGTCGTGTGGCGTGTAGGCAATGTCTAAGTTATTTATTAACTAAATTGGATCCACTAAACGATTGCATGCTTTATATCTGCACTAGGACATAGCCCCATCTGGGCGAAGCGGTAGGGAGTGTCAGACTCTTACTGACAAAAACCCACCCGTGTTCCTCCTAGTGCCCTTTACGTTCCAGGGCTGCGGTGACTCTTTCGAACAAATTCCGCAACCCTAGCAGGCACTGACCCTATGGGACCCCATCTTCTTTGCTATATATAGCTATAGCTATAGCTCGCCCGTGCCTACGGTAGCCGGGAATCGCCCTGTGTTTCCCGACGCCTGGGGCGTTCTGCCTCCTCCCTCGTTAGCATTACTGCTTCGCAGAATGAAGTGAGGCCGCTTCCCATGCAACCCTCGCTCCGGACCATGGATTGAACCAGGATAGAAGCGAGAGGTTCCCGCCGCCGATCGCCTTGACGAGGATACGGCGTTGCTCCGCCCAAGTAGGGCAGACCTCCACCGTATACCCCGGGCGAAGTCATGGCGATGAAAAACTGGTAAATGCCAAGCTTCACAGCCTGGGTCATCGACGCAAGGTCGCCTGCTTGTCAGTCTTCTACAGATTGTACTTTGGCGAGTGTGCCCATGAACTCCACGACCTCATCCCACCGGCCCCCTTCTACCATAGGACATCTAGACGCACTGTAAGTTACCATCCCTACCTTGTTGCTATTCTATCAATTCGCACCAAGCGTTTCCAATCGTCTTTTGTAATGCGCAAAGGAGTGGAACTCTCTACCTGCGTCTGTGTTTCCGAACGCATTCAACCCTGATCTCTTCAAAGTTAGAGTGAACAGGCTTCCTCTGGGTAAGCTCATTCCATCGTTGACTTTGTCTTTGTCACCTGTGACCTGGACTAGAGTCAAGAGCATATCCATCTGACAATAAAACAAAAAGTGAAAGTCGAGAAGAACTAATACGACTGATATGAAAAGTCTTATATCCTAATCCAAAACATAGCGTACCTACCCGTGCGCCTAGTTTCAATGAAAGTGGTTAAGAGGTAAAGAATTATCAAAAAGATTGGCAAAAGATAAACATGGATTGCTATTATCAGGTATAGTGTCAAATCACGTCTCGGTGTGCGTACAGTTTCACAACACGCTCTGTAAAAACTTTTAAATAAAACATGTAATAAATGGTAATGGAATACAGAACTCAACATCACTTTTAAGGTGAATCTGAAGATATCTTTATAAACTTTTTTTTTAAGATAAGAAGTACAATACGATTGCTTTTACTATGTCAGTTGACTTTTAATGTAATGCTGGCCACAAACTAATCCACTGTTTGTCGCAACTGTTGCGGGACTGAGCGACTGTTGACGGCCATTAGCACACATTCACAGAGTACTTCACACATTTTTTCATTTTAAATATGATTTTAGTGTTGGATAGCCCATTTATCGATGAAGCCTAAAGGTGATAAAACATAATTTTTGCAAATAAATATTATTATTATTACACGCTCGCGCACCAATAACAGCGGAGCATCAATGAAACATGTTGCAAAAGCAGGATTTTTTTTCTGTCTGATATTAATAGGTTACTTCTAGGCAAGCATGCTCAATCCTCAACCACATCATAGCTTTCTATCAGGTGAAATTGCATTCAATCGCGATCCTATTAAAAAAAACTGTAGCAGTAACTACTAACCTAAACCAGCTCAAGATTAAAGTGTTACCACCAAATTCTAAGTTCCGTTGTATATAGTTACACATATCTATGGAAACACAGTTTTGAAACAAAAGTAAGGCTTAGCCTAGAAAATAAACGACTTTCCCTCTTTGTTAGGTATTTCATGCAATAAGCAGAAACAACAAATTTTACGTCGATGATCGTAGATCAATCAAAACAATAACGAACCAGAAATGGCTTAGGAATCATGTTGATCTCTATAAACGAAGTAATTTTATCGGTACTAAAGAATACAATACCAAACTCCGCACTGCACAATCTAAGGCTATAAGGAGGATATACGAGTATATAACATCACGCTATGACTGGAGCGGAACACCAATGAAGAACGTTTCAAAATCAGGGGGTTAGTAACTATTCCACGCGGATGAAGTCGCGGGCAGAAGCTAGTACCTCATTTTAAGCGGTTGCTCAATACACGCGGCGTGGCGTCACTTTACTACAACTGTAGCCCAGCAACTTATGCAGCCACTAGTTGCCGAGATGTCGCGACCAGTTGCTCACTATGTAGCTGCACTTATTCATTTAAAAAACGAACCCGCAACAGGCGACCTTGACATTCAGAAATATCTGACAAGACGCGTATGATAATGTATTATGTATGGTAATGTATGGGCGGAAGAATGCAGGTTAATTTACCGGTCCAATTGGATGAGCGAGTGTGTAAACTGTTGTAAGTATTTTGATATTGCTTGTACTTGTATATACCGCTGTTTTTATTACACCTGATTTTGTGGTACGCATGTTTTGTGTTTCGATATGTATGTTTGGCGCTTTGAATTTCTCAGAAGTTGGAAGAGCTGAGGAGGAGGCTGAGAAAAAGGTCGAGCGTTTGGAGGTACCAATTAAGGTTTGGTAAGCGACAGTTTGTCCTTTTTTTGTTTCCTTTTTATGATGACTTTCTTAAATGATTATGATTTTTTTAATCACATAGAAACTGGATGCGAGAAGCCGAAAATAGACTTAAGTGGCGTGCAATTGGAGACGCCTATGTCCAGCAGTGGACTGCAACAGGCTGTTGATGATGATGATGATGAATCATATAGGTATCCAAGGACTAAGCAGCATTGACCAGCATATCTTAACCTCGAAGTTCAACAAGTGTTATTATTTATCCACGAGCTAGATACAATGTCAAACGTAAAGTTCTTTGAATATTTCACACATTAAAATTTGTAATTTAAGGATACCTTAGTACGTCGCGAAATTTGTTCGAAAGAGTCACCGCGGCCCTGGAACGCAAAGGGCACAAGAAGGATCACGGGTGGATTTTAGTCAGTAAGAGTCTGACACTCCCTTCCGCTCCGCCCAGAGCGGGAGAAGTCATTTGATGATTTCCCATCCATAAAAAAAGGATCTATAGTCTCCTTCACCAGTGCCGTCACCCCTATCTTACCTACTTTTGGAGTGTATGGCAGCCTGAAGTCATTTCGTAAAGCCTCTTTCTTACTGATGGCAGTGACGTTATTTCTGCATAAGCAAGAGTCTAACTCGGTAAAAATATATGTCCGTACAAACAGACCCCATTATCATTAACTAGACAATTTACCGATATACATCAGAATGCAAAACTCGGTAAGGCTAGCATGGTAATAGCAGTGATCGTTTAGACAAGTCGACACCAGACTGTAAGCACCCACTGTTATTGGGACATTCAAATTTAATTTATTGGTAAATTAATTTATTCCCATCCAATAAAAAATACGATACCTTAGTAGTTACACGTGCCTACATGAAATAAATTCAACTTCCAAATAAAGTCATTACACAAGTACTTAACAACACCAATAAATCACTCGAGTTAACAAGAAATAATTAAAAATCGCAATAAAGTACCTAACCATTAATTGGCGTTTTTATAACTGAATTGCTACATATTACATGGACCGACCAATTATGTAGACGTCAACTGCAATCACAAATATTTATACGTACGGAACTGTGCAAGTAGAATAGAATAGAAATAGTTTTTTTTATTAGACACAGACACAGAAAAACAGCAAAGAAACATACAATGCAACGATACAGTAAAATTGCGCCGACGCGAGTGTCAAAAATCAAAATCTAAAGTCATTTATTCAAACTAGGCTGAGAGACAGCACTTTTTGAACGTCAAATTTTACATAAAGACAGTCCCCCAAAACGCCCACCCGTCACCATTTCCTAGTGTTTTAGCTGGGAAGAAGTGGCGCAACAAACTCCCCAGCAACACATCTGTCTGTTGCGTTTTATGAACTTGAATTTATACAATAGTATGCAAAGTCATTACATGAAAAAGTTAGGAAAAAAATAGTAATTATCCAACATGGAAATCATAAATCAATTCACTATAAAACATTGTAAAAAGTAGATTGAGTCAATAAAGTAAAAACAGATTGACCTACTTAGTCATCAAAAAATTTAAAAAAAAAAACAATTATATGAATTCATATAACCTGTCTTAAGCTAACTTATAGAGAAAAAACATGATAAATATGAAATTGCCTTGCGTGTCTGCCAATACCGGAAGAGTTACTATCCCAGCATTTGCTGGGCGGCAGACATCCATCGAGTTTTAAATCCGTTTATTAATTTTAAGCTTTATTATTAACTACTAACTTTATATATATATTAACTCGGTGTTAGTGGTTGCTTTTTCGTTTTTTGAACACCGACTTCCGAAATTAAAGTTATTTTGCACTTTTTTGATTTTTGTGTAAAAGTCGGTAGTATTTTTTTGTAAAAAGTTTTTTATTTTTCACTTTTTAGTGGTACCTACACCCCCTCCCCTCCCCCCACCTAAACGAACCAACCACATTGGTGTAAAAAAAACGTACTGCTCCTTTGCAGAGTAAACTAAGAGGTCGTCAATGAAGACAATGTAGATATTTTTTTAGATTTTTGTTGATTTTTCAAAAACCGCTTGGTTGATTTCGATAAAATTTTCATGGGACCATTTGGGAAGTATACCCTTTCCAACAAAAAAAGAATTTTTCAAATCGGTTGACAAGCGACGGAGTTATGCGCGAAAAAACAATAAAAAAAAACATACAAACATCCGAATTGAGAACCTCCTCCTTTTTTAGAAGTCGGTTAAAAAAGCGGAACCCTTATAGGATCACCCGCGTGTCGGTCTGTACGTCTGTCACTTTCAATTAAGTATATAGTTACAGTTTTTTTTTTATGAAGACGGGGCCCCATAGGGTCAGTGCCTGCTAGGGTTGCCTGGTTGGCCTGTCAATGACCGTTATTCCACATTTATCTGGTGTCGACCATAGTTGTTTGCGCTTTGACCAAATATGTTTTTGTCATAGTTAGTTTAGTGTTTCTTTTTTAATTTAAATGTATATATAGTAGTGATTATTCTTATTAAATAAAATTTAATATGCTTATTTATAAATTGTGCTTTTAACATAAG
This sequence comes from Hecatera dysodea, assembly GCA_905332915.2. NCBI lineage: Eukaryota > Metazoa > Arthropoda > Insecta > Lepidoptera > Noctuidae > Hecatera > Hecatera dysodea. Next base: position 3,967,251 of record HG995314.1, read on the forward strand.
TTTGAAATCCCTTTCAATTAATCTATTAATTCCAAAAGAACCACATTAATAAAAAATGCCTTCCTCGTTTTGATAGCCTTATCAAAAACACGCTGCATTTAACTCGAATGATTCATTAAAACATTACCTGTCGCGTACTTTATATTGTTGATAATTTATTATAATTTCTTATTTAGGGTCATAAATAAGGCAGGTGTCAGATTGAAGATATACAGTACAATAAAAATATTAAGTGAATTAATGGTTCTGAAGTATGTATAATTTTAGGGTTCCGTAACAAAAAAAAATAACCAAAGGAACTTATTATTAAGCCTCCATTGTTCGTCCTTCCGTCTCTCTGTCAAGGGGGTATATCTCATGAATCGTAATAAGTGAACCGTTAAAATGATCACAGAGTGGAGTTTTCAATTGCTACTATAACAACAATAATTAAAGGTCCGAGTTAATAGGTGTATGGTACGGAACCCTTCATGTTCGAGTTCGGGTCGCACTTGGTCGGATATATAAAGGTTTTAAGGCGATACCCCGAACAAAACCTTGCGACAGTGCGTTTTTCTTCGCTATTCAGAGACTATTAACTCATTAGTTATGAGAAATAGTCTACATGTAAAAGCACATTATTAATGTTCGATGTCTTATCATCATATTCCACGTTCTAAGTTGTTTTTATTTTAATAAATAAATTTAAAATCTACTTTTAAAAAATGACTAAAATTGTTGATTTTATGTATCTGTTGCTAAATGCAACGTTCTAATCATTTGAGGATTACACTAATGGATAGATAATTTAAAAATCTATATTATACACGTTTTATTTCATTTCAAAAGATCGCTTGTCTTTTTTAATCAAAATAATTTTAAAAAATGTGTGAATTCTATGATAAAAGATCGTGCGCAGGGTGCGGGCGGCAAAGAGGGAACGAATGCTCAAGGTTATTTGGTCAGGGAAACGCCTTAAAGTGTTCCTTCTTATTACAACTACATGTCGTGCAGACGTTAGCAGAGCAGAGCTACATGTAGAAACACCCTCATATTGCTAGCAATGTTGTATAGACCTCTGGGGCCGTTCAAATATTACGTAAACAGAATTTTTTACGTTTTTGACCGCCCCCTCCCCCCTCGTCAGCAAAAGTAAGCAAGGCTCTTACCACCCTCCCTATGCTTAAAAAAAAAAAAGAAGTAAGAAGTATCATTTAATCTGTTCAGGTTTCCTTATTGGTTCATGAAGCAGCAGTCAATAAGTCTAGAACTTACAGTCTGAAATTAGGTTCACTATTAGGGCGTTGATAGTCCAGTGGGTAAGACCTCGCCAGATTGCCATGTGTTCAAACCATAATCGACTAAATTGGCTAAAATCTAAAAAAATTAAAAAAAATTGTTGCTGATGTAATCACATCCCGGATCCCCCCATCCCCCATGTCATCAAAAATAAGCAATACAAGAACCCCCCCGCCCCCCTTTCGTGCTTACGTCATACTTTGACGACACGGTTGGCGCAGTGGTTGAGCGATTGGCTGCTGCGCTACGTGTCGTGGGTTCGATTCCCGCACGGAACAAATATTTGTATGGCCTACAGATAGTTGTTTCGGGTCTGGCTGTTTGTGTATGTGACATTGTATGTTTGTAAACGCACCCACGACACAGGAGAAATTCCTAGTGTGGGGCAACGTTTATTTCTTTAAAAAAAAAAAAAAAAAAAAAAAAAAAAATACTTGAAAGGCCCCTTTCTAGACAATCGTGCATTAACCAGTTTTGGTATCTACAGGAACTTTTGTATTATTTCAATCTTACCAGCTGACCAGTGTAACTAGCTTCTGCCAGCGACTTCGTCCGCGTGGAATAGTTATTAACTCCCCCCCTCCCCGATTTTGAAATTTTCTTCATTGGTGCTCGATCCTATTGGTATTAGCGTGAAGGTAGGTAAATAGCCTATAGCCTTCCTCGATACATGGCAATCTAACACTGAAATAATTTTTCAAATCGGGCCAGTAGTTCCTGAGATTAGCGCGTTCAGTTTCATATCTATGATATAAAAATGAATAGCTGTATGTGTTGCTAAGTGCAAATCTCGAGAACAGCTGAACCGATTTCGCTAATTCTTTTTTGTTGTGTTTGTTATTGTTATGAGAAGGTTTTTATGAAAGAAAATTTTGAAAAAAAAAAACCTGAGTGAAGCCGGGGCGGGCCACTAAAATTAGTACCTTTAGATTCCGATGGATTTCCAGTTGAGTTGAGTTTATATTTTGGATTCATCTCTCTAAAGAAATTAGGTACTAACAATAAAAAACTAGTAACAATCTAAGAGACGCCATACAAAACAACTATCGCTAAAAAAAAATTGCTGCCCCGCCCCAACCTTCATTACATAAAGTATCGAGATAATTACTTCGGCGTTACATTTGAATAATTGAATTATTTATACGCGGTAATAGGCGTCGTGTATATGCTTAATTATTGACATTTACTGTCAAAATGTGTTAACTTTTTTAGTATTTATAAGGTGAGCTAGTGAATAACGAATACTGAATACATAATAATGACAACAGATTACTGTATGCTGTTGATAAAATGCGCGAGGGTAAAGTTTCATAACATTGGGTTCTAGGTTCTTTTGGCAATGGTTTTAATTAACCCGTCAGTAGGTCTTAGAAATAGAGGAGCTCGTGGCTAAATTATAACAGCCGCACGGGTCGATCCTCGAGGTTAAACAACGCTTGCCGAGGTTGGTCTGTGGATGGGTGACCATCTTAACATAACGAGACTTCTCCGTGCCTCGGAAAGCACGTTAAGCCATTCAAGATTCTGACACTCCCATCCGCTCCGCCCAGAGCGAGAGACTTCATTTGATGTTTCCCATCCATATAAAAAGTTCCAATGGTGTAGGCTGTTCCTTGACTGTCAGTAACCGAAAGAATTTAATATTTTTAAAACTACCTACCTACCCATTTAAGAATTAAAGCAATATCAGCAGTGCTATTCTGTAAGAACTCACGTGCGAATTCGATTCATATCTCATTTTCGATTACACTTCGTAACTCACCTGAAGTGAAAGGTATTTGATATTCTGACTGTCAAGTTAAGTTCGCTTCACCTATGTTCTCACTTAGTGGCGCTAGTGTAGTTTTCATCAAGTTACAGAATACCAAATACAGTTTTCACCGCAGAATCAGAAGTGAGAACTGGAGTGAGTTCTTACAGAATAGCATTGCTGATATTTTATCGGACCAAACAATGCGATAATGAAGACATAACAAGGAAATACAACCCACATAAAATGCAAAACATAACAATACGCTTTCACCGTGGTAGGTACTTGTCAACGAATTTTAGGGATCCGTACCTACGTGCGAATAAAAAAACTGAAACACCAAAGGATCAAACGTGTAACTTGTGTCTGTTTGTCTGTGCTACTTTGAGGGTCTTTTTTTTCTGGATAGGAATCATCAAATGACTTATCCCGCTTCGGGCGCAGTGAAATGGAATGTCAGACTCTTACTGACTACTTCTACGACTACGACTACCCACCCGTGATCCTTCTTGTGCCCTTTACGTTCCAGGGCCGCGGTGACTCTTTCGAACAAATTCCGTAACCCTAGCAGGCACTGACCCTATGGGGCCCCGTTTTCATTGCTGACGGCTCTTTGAGGCGCGCGTGGAACACGACGACGCGCCGTCGACCCGGGCTTGGTTGCTATCGGATGGCGAGCCACCCATAGCTCGCCATCCGCAGGCCCGTAGTTTGAGGATGTGATATTTATACTTTTTGCATTATTTTAATAAATGCTTTTAGAAGAAGCATGTTAAAAAACACGATTGTGTGTGTTTGTGTGTGCGATTGTGTGTTTGTGTGTGTGTTGTGTTGTGCATTATTGAAATGATCACGTTTCATTACAATCTCACTTGATAGAAAGCGATTATTTGGTAGACAATGGAACACGACCTTGTCTATCAATAAATGCAGAGGGGGGGGGGGGTTCACTCCTTAGTTGTACGCAAAATGAAATATTATATTTGTTCGGAACACTTCAACTGCGTGTCCAACTCGTTCTTCGCTGGTTTTTAACGTAAAGGGCACATTTACCCGATTTGTGCGCAAATAAAGAGGTATTCAGTAGGTAACCTTTATAAGTTTATAACAATTCAATTGTCATTGGCAAATATTACTTGTGACGTTTGCTTGCAGGAAGCCAGGTCTTGTGTTGTGTATGATTTTATTGCTAAATTTTTAGGATGGTCTCACAGTCATAGCGTCAATGATATTTTTTGTTTAACCACATAGGTCCCGTTCCCGTGGGAATATGGGGATAAAATATAGCCTATGTCATCCGGAGATAGTGTAGCTTCCCAACTGTGAAAGAATTTTTTAAATCGGTTTAGTTGTTTCGGAGCCTATTCAATACAAACAAACAATCAAATCTATCCTCTTTATAATAGGTATTGGTATAGATTAGTATTAGTACAGATATCGGTAGAAGATCTTTTTATTGCTAGATGTATACTGGATTATTTTAGGTGAAAGACGTCCAGAATGGAAATACATCTCCCCAAGTATCGCCACATAATATCGCGATCCTATATGTGGATCTCCAAAACATCCACCTTGTGGGCCTTTCAATGCTGCATCTTCCGTTACGCAGTCGCCATTCCGGAACTTTACATAAATTCGCCATTTTTTGTTTGAATTTATCATATGTGGTTTATTCTATTGTAATTAATATAACATATTAAATGATAATTTAATATGTATATTAAATGATAATTCAACGATAATGATGCTTAAGACATAAGCACATATAAGCATCATTATCGTTTGGTACTTTTCAGGGGGCGGAACCCTAATAATAAGCCTCAGCTGTCCATCTGTCTCTGTCAGCGGGCTGAACCTCATGAACCGTGATAAGTAGACAGTTGACATTTTCACGGAAGTGTGTATTCGTATTGCTGATATAATTAAAAAGTCATAAAAATTAAACGGTTGACGGTACGGAACAATTCGTGTGCTGGTCCGACTCGCACTTGGCCAGTTTTTTCGATACACCCCAATGGTTGTACAAAGTATAAAAATAGCTGATTTTTTTAAAGTGTTCAGGCACATTTTATATAAAAATAAATGAAAATAGAATGGTCGATAAGTATAACACTCAAAGATGGATGATCAAAAATAGTTTTTTTTTTGTAATTAATATGATTAATTCTGTGATGTTTTTGACTTGCTTAAACTGTTTGGTGGAAACTATTAGCTGTAAGCTATTGATACAAAAAATATACATATATCTTCGAGTTCGCTATCGCTTCGCTTCCTCCGGAGGTCAGACCAGAATGCGGACCAATAAATTAAATTTGAATGTCCCAATAACAGTGGGTGCTTACAGTCTGGTGTCGACTTGTCTAAACGATCACTGCTATTACCATGCTAGCCTTACCGAGTTTTGCATTCTGATGTATATCGGTAAATTGTCTAGTTAATGATAACAGGGAGATTGTGTGTTTGTAAATAAAGAGTTTTTCATCAAGAACGTTGTTTTCTAACGGCCGAACCCAATAAGCGATCTATCGCATACTGGAGATAGAAAAACAAATGAAACAACAGAAAAATGATATAGGTTTTCTGTTGTTTCATTTGTTTTTCTATCTCCAGTATGCGATAGATCGGTTATTGGGTTCGGCCGTGAAACAAAATAAAACAAAGAATTTCGATGAAGATGATTCAAATTTTTATTGTATTACGAAGAGAAAAGTTTGGCAATTATTAATGAAAAATGACATCTGGCACGATCACGCAGATTTCAATTCTTTCAGCAAAGTTTTTAATCACTTTTTGCCAAAATGGCGGGTCTTTTTCGTTAAAGTAATTTTTGTTAATGATTTTTAAGGATGCAATCAATTCGATTGGCTCCATATAAAATCTATCCTTAACATAACCCTACAAAAAATAATCCAGTGGTGTTAAATCACACAATCTGGCTGGCCACTTAACAGCTGAATTTCGTGAAATAAGTAACTTTAACAGAACCACCATTTTCATAGTGGATTTTAATTATTTTAATTCAATTTTCGATTGAAATTGAATTCATTGTAACAATTGCCAAAGCATCTACTACGAATACGTCAAAAAACTCAATGTTAAAACTGTCATTTTGTTGGTGTCGCCTCAATTGAAAAACAAAGTTCTTCTTGAAAAACCCTTTATAACATATTTTTTTACCGAGTTAGACTTGTGCTTATGCAGAAACAACGTCACTGCCATTAGTAAGAAAGAGGCTTTACGAAAGAACTTCAGGCTACCATACACTCCAAAGGTAGGTAAGATGGGGGTGACGGTACAGGTGAGGGAGACTATAGATCCTTTTTTATATATGGAAATCATCAAATGACTTCTTCCGCTCTGGGCAGAGCGGAAGGGAGTGTCAGACGCTTACTGACTAAAACCCATCCGTGTTCCTCCTAATGGCCACCTCTTTCCAGGGCCACGGTAACTCATTTGAACAAAATTCCGCAAGTGAACATAGGCTCTAGCGGCGTTTCTGGGAATCTAGTCTAGTAGGTAGTAAGGTTATTGAAGTTTGTTAAGTCACTTATCATCGGTGGGTATAGCTTTCAAATTGGAGTACCACCACGACTTTTTGACCGCATAAATAACTAATGTGACTACCTACTAAATTATGACATCATGCAAATAAAGCTAAATAAGTGTAGCACTTGAAGTTCTCAAGAAAAAAATGGTTAAGTGCGACTTGGTACGCACACGAAGGGTTCCGTAACATATCTATTCGCATCAAGTGGCACTTGCCCGGTTGCGGTGGTTCATGATTTATATCGCGCTAGACGACGAGACTGAAGAACGGAAGTTTATTTTTTATTTTTCTGTATGTGATATCATCAAATGACTTCTCCCGCTCTGGGCGGAGCGGGAAGGAGTGTCAGAGTCTTACTGAATAATAGCCACTCGTATCCCTCCATATGTCATTTGAGTTCCAGGGCCGTGGTGACTCGAACAAATTCAATATAGATAGACAACCAGCGGAGGCTTAGTCACAGTTTTGACGACACGTTGGCGCAGTAGTCGGACGTTCGGCTGCTGCGCTACGTGTCGCGGGTTCGATCCCCACACGGAACAAATGTTTGTATGGCCTACAGATAATTGTACTGGGGAAGGGGGGACCGGGGGTGTCTTGTGTATGTGAGTTTTCATCTTTGTGAACGCACCTACGATACAGGAGTAAATCCTAGAGTGGGGCAACATTAAAAAAAAATAGTTTTCTGCGGGCTCTTGAGTACGGAACCCTAAAAACGAAGTCACAAATAAATCAATTAAATCACAAATAAAAGCTAATTCAAGGTGATAAAGATACATATTAATATGTAATCGAAGGTTTTTGTACCTACTTGTTAACAAGTGATATTATGAGTGCATCACAAAAAGTATTCTTTATGTGACTGGGATGTTTGATGCTGAGTGTGCTCGCGTGGATGCGGTAATTTTGGTCACTGAAGGCGATTTCAAACCACTGATTAAAGTCACAGTCACAATAATGTCTGTGTCTTAGGAGGGAAACTCCATTTAACTACTTTTGAGGAGCTTGAACAGTAGTCGTTTTCAAAGTTTCGTCGTCGTTAAAAGACGACAAGAGAAAACGACTACTGTTCAAGCTCCTCAAAAGTAGTTAAATGGAGTTCACCAGCGAAACGTTTCCACGTTTCGCTGGTGTGCGTAGTTGCACCCCTCTGAACTACAACTCTAGGAGTAGCAGACCCTTCCCGCATTTCATACAATTCCGGTACATTTCTAAGCCTTAAAACTCATCCGTGTTCCTCCTAATGCCCTTTGCGTTCCAAATAAAAGCTTATTCCTACTCCCCGATTTACCCGCCTGTCGGCAAAACCTGGGTACCCTCATGAAGCCATGACACAGGGTTTGTAGGTTCTGCACAGCTGAAAAGTATTCTTTATGTGACTGGGGTGTTTGGTGCGGAGTGTCCTCGCGTAGATGCGGTAGTTTTAGTCACTGAAGGCGATTTCAAGCCACTGACTGAAGTCACAGCCACAATGTCTATGTCTTAGGAAGTAACCTCCATTTTAACTACTTTTGTTACATACCAATGTGTATGTAACATTACAAACGCAATACCTAAAATGGGGTACCTAATTTTACTCATCATTATGAACAACTTTTACAATGGGGGTACAGAAATTGCGTAAAAAATCAGCGTTTACATCGTTAATTACTAAACCTGCCAAAAGATATGTGGTTGGTCATTTTGCTCAAAGTGAGCACAGAACAGTCGCAACTCACTACGCCCTGCAGTAAAGTAGTATTGTATTGCAAAAGAATTTCACTAATATTATTTTTACGGCACCTCCACCACTTCGTGGCTCACATAATTTCGACATTATCTACCACAGTGCAGCTATCCTCAATGAGCAGCGGTTTCCGCATACCGGCGCCGGGCGGGGCCGCTTTACATTATAATTGAGAATCACATGTATGTATGTACATATATTATTGTGTATGTAGGCTGGAATTATCTAGTGACGTCGGAAGGACTTATGGAGGTTGATCTTAATTGCTTGACGATAAATTAGTAAATTAATGTAGTTGCATTGAAGAACTTGGAATGTTTTGTAAGTTAAGACTTGCGAAACCGAATCAACCGGTCATGCTCAAATGATGATGAAGATTTTTTTCTCTAGGAGCATTTATCATAAACTGCCTAGCCTTTTCCCAACTATATTGGGGTCGGCTTCCAGTCAAACCGGATTCAGCCGATTACTACGTGGAGCGGTTACTTAGCAAATCTCCACAACCCATTAACTGGGTAACACGGCACGACTAGAGTCAGATTTTCTGGCTTCTGACTGTCCGTAACGACTATCAAAGATCGGTACAAAGGACAGCCGGGACGATGCATGGGTGGTTATACTGGAATATTGAACACAGCGAGGGATTCAAGATGGCCCAAGACAAAGGCAACTTAATTGGGTGTTCAAAATCACAATTCCATTATGTCCGTCCATTGGATTAAAAAATATATATAGTACACTTTTTTGTCATTTCAATAATATAAAGATAAAGCGCATCAAAGTTCAAGAGTGGGGGCTGGTGACGTCACGTCATTGGAAAAAAATGTATCACGCACTACGCGCTACGTCACGCGAATTTTCAACGCACTGTATCGTCTTAATTTTTTGTTTACGTGACAAAAGTAAGAAATAGATGTTTGAGAAGATTTTTTGGAAATGTATCAGACGTACTAATTGAACTACCGAGGAGAATACTGTCTGCTTTTTTTTAAATATACTATAAGGTATCAAGCGTTGAAGAATGGTGGCTGACCACCACTAGTCGGCCACTGGTCGCCATTTAGGGTTCCGTTGAGCAAGAATGTATATATGTTTTTTTGGAAATAGGTGTAGGTACGTATAGTTGGATTACGCCTAACCCAAATTAGAAATCCTCAATTCTGTGGACCATTTTCTTCCCATGCATTCTTCAAAATTAACCTATAAACAAATAATAAATATTGAGCATTTAATAAAAATCGACACCAACTATCAGTATCATCTATATACTGTACAAAAAGTAAAAAATATCAACAAAAATCAGTCATTTCCTACCACACACAACCCATTGAAAACCCGACCTTAAAACATCCCCACACTAAGTACAATATCTTTTGATACAGCAAAGTTAGCAGTTCAATGTAAATTCCACCCTCAGTTCAACCAACACAAAGTTGAATATCTCTTTGAAGCTTCCTTAATTGGTAGTCGAATTCGTCCAGTTATTGCGAACGGTACCAAATATGGCGTCACCTAAAGGGCAGACTTATTGTGACAATAAAATGTCCACAACGATGATCTGAAACGAAAATTATAGGTTTTTATAGAATGTTTATGTGGGCCAACTGGCAGTTAATCATGAGACAAGCTTGTAATCTGGGTAGCGGCATGTACACTTGATTTGAGGCAGTCATTAAGATGATTCCGGTAATGTATTTCCGCTCTGCTGAAGGCATACTTTAGTGAAGGAGCTCGCGGCTAAATAATTACATCTACAGCGGATCGATTTTTGAGGTTAAGCGACGCTTGCTGGAGCAGTGGTGGCCGAGTGGTAACGGCCCCCACTTACGAATCGTAGGTCATGGGGTTCAAACCCAGCCAGGCGCGCATTTCTTTGTGTAATCAATTTCATCACCACTGCTCTCAAAACGGTGAAAAAAACATCTTGAGGAAACCGGCATGTCCTGGAACCAAAAGTTCGAAGGCATGTGACATTCACCAACCCGCACTGGGCCTGCGGGGTGGATTACGGCCCATTCCCTTTCCTAGAGAGGAGACCTGTGTCCCAGCAGTGGGAACATTAAAAGGCTGATTATGATTATGACGCTTGCTGAGGTCGGTTTGTGGATGGGTGACAATACATTACTAACGCGTAACCCCACCGTGCCTTTGATAAGGACGTTAAGGCTGGTCCCAAACATGACGATTGTTACGGATTTACAGAAGCTAGTAAATGTGGCACCACTTTTTCCAAGAGGTACGTGTTACTCCGCTACTGGGATCCAAGAGGTGTCGTGTTACCCCGCTGCTGGAATCCAAGTGGTGTCCTGTTACCCCGCTGCTGGGATCCAAGAGGTGTCGTGTTACCCCGCTCCTGGAATCCAAGTGGTGTCGTGTTACCCCGCTGCTGGGATCCAAGTGGTGTCGTATTGCCCCGCTACTGAGTTCCAAGGGTTCTCGTGTTTGTGATGTTGTAATGAAGGATTCCAAAGTACGAGAGTGTTTACAATAGTATCCTGAATTCAGTCAGAATACAAAGCTTAGTAGTAGGCAGATACTGATTGTGAGATACAGAGCATTCTCTACTTACGTACTACTTACTTACGTGCACGTGAAAGAGTTACCGTGGCCCTGGAACGCAAAGAGCACTAGAAGGAACACGGGTGGGTTTTAGTCAGTAAGAGTCTGACACTCCCTTCCCCTCCGGTCAGAGCGGAAGAAGTTCTTAGTTGATTTTCCATACATAAAAAAGGTAGTACGGTCAAATAAAACCACAGTATTCACCAGCTGGTAATAATGACGTTCTGTACAATGTTATTTGTCAGCTATACCCGGTACACAGCGCCAAGTAATAATGTCTTACTCTAATTAATTGCAGTGACATAATTTGACGTTTTCGCGCCGGTACTGTAAAATAGTAGATTATGTACCGAGCGGATACAGCAGGGCCTTATGTCATGAGCGTCATATTGACTCCCGACCGTAATGGTGGATGATGATTTACGTCGCGATCCTTCATTGCATTCGGGATTCAATTTGACACCCGTGACATTAAAAAAAAACCGGCCCAGTGCGAGTCGGACTACTACAGTATCGTACTACTACTACTATAGTAGTACTACTATACTAGTAATAGTTGTAGTAGTACTACTATAGTATTAGTAGTACGGAACCCTTCGTGCGCGAAAAAACGGAAATAAAGTCATGTCTTTTGTATGAGAGTTCTCTTAAATGTTGAAATTTTAATTTAACTTTTTATTTTTAAGGTTAATATACATAACTAAATATTCTGTGAATATTTCAAACGTCTACCTGTTGCCATTATTAATATCGAGCAAAAACGAGAACAAAAATCCCGTTTGTTGTATGGTTAAAAACGGAATAAAAGTAAATACATCTTCTGTGAAAATTTCAACTGTCTACCTACGACGGTTCATGAGGTACAGCCTGGTGACAGACGGACAGCGGAGTCTTAGTAATAGGGTCCCGTTTTATCCATTGCGTACGAAATCCTAAAAACAAAGGAAAAGTATATTTGGTCACAAAGATACCTTTTTACAAAATATAATAATATTACCTCTGCTAAACTGCAAAGCAGTTTGTTGGCTCTTTATAATATTTATAGAACTTTATCCCCTTGGTCGTCCTTATCCACTATTAGAGGTCATATTCTCAGTCTAAACCATTTCTATGTACCTAAGCGTCTTAGCTCAGACCCTGTATCTAGGCTAGGCCACCTGATATCCTTTTGTAACCCACACCGAAGTTCGTCAGGTTCTATTTAATAGTCTGACCTTGCTTGTTTCGTGAAGGACGCAGTTACAATGACTTAATACTTGGTAATAAGATAGTGTTTGTTCGGTCATCTACTATTATTCAATAGGTGTTTAAAAAAAACTTTTTACAAAAAATACAACCGACTTCTAAACAAAAAAAAAACAAAAAGTACAAAATAACTTTAATTTCGGAAGTCGGTGTGTTCAAAAACAAAAAAGCAACCAAAAACACCGAGTTCTTTTTTTATTTTTCACTTTTTAGTGGTTCACTCCCAGCTAAACTTACCCATCACAGGTTACGTGGTATAAATTGGTGTAAACAATAAACAAACATGCGATTTCAGCTATCCCGACAGATTTGCTATCATTTATTGAAATTAACAAAAAACCGCTTGTTCGATTTCGATAAAATTTTCATGGGACCATTTGGGAAGTATACCCTTTCCAACAAAAAAAGAATTTTTCAAATCGGTTGGCAAGCGACGGAGTTAACTCCGTCGCTTGCCAACCGATTTGAAAAATTCTTTTTTGCGCGAACAAACATAAAAAAAAATACAAACATCCGAATTGAGAACCTCCTCCTCTTCAGAAGCCGGTTAAAAATGCTTAATTCTTGCCTATACTTAAGAGCTTATGTGGTGCGTGCATGTCTTATCTTTATCCCAATTAATATTTTCGGGCAGGTCAGTCGCAATCACACACAAAAAAAAATTACATAAGAATTGTCAATAAAAAATTTAAAAAAAATGCCTCACGACTGTTTATATTATATCTTTCAAACACACGTATACCATCACAACTTACTATTTAAAAATAAATATGTAAGCATTTATATTGATCGACCGCTAAGTGCTTCCACAGAAGTTCGCAAGATCTATACTTTTATGAGATCCGTATCCTAAAAAGGAACCAAAGCCTCCGCTGACAGTCCGTCTATCTGTCAGCGGGTTATATCGCATGAACCGTAACAGTTGAAATTTTCACAAATGCCATATTAATTTTCAGTCGGTTATCATTTTATTATTTGTTGTTATAACAGCCACAGAAATACACATGTTTTATATTATTGGCAACTAATAACGTAAATTAAAAAACAGGAATAACAGATGTGGGTAAAAAGTCTGACTGGCTCAAATGGGATCGTTGGAGTCACGTTAGCCGCATGCACGATGACCATTAGGCAAAAGTCTCCACACAATGGGTGCCCGAAGATGGACGGTGCCGCCGTGTCCTGCCCAGAAGAGGTGGCGAAACGACCTGTACGCGTACTGTGAGAGCTGGTAAGAGGTGACACTGGAAAAGAATTCTTGGAAGGACTTGGGAGAGGTCTTTGCCCAGCAGAAGTTTCCGGGACAGTTTGGGCTACCAAAAAAATACAACAAACAATGATAGGTACAAGAATGGATTAGGTGAGGTTCGGACCAAGTGCGAATTAGAGTCGCACATCTTTCGTATAGGTAATACTTGGCCGGTTTTATAGAAATCAGAAGATCTCTGGTTAATTTTATCGATTGAGATTATAATGATCGATTTAAAGGCCTAGGTATATTCAAAAACGTAAACACAACTCAAGTCGAACTACAACAAAATGAGCACTAAAACGTCACTGGAATCTTGTCTTATCTTAAGCATAAATTTAAGTTCGAGAGATGAGTTTTAGCTGAGCAAGCGCGTTTACGCATTTGCTTGCTCAGCTATCACACACAAAAAAGGCCCTATCGGAACACTCAGCACTGTAGTATTTTTTTTTAAATATCGCAGCGTATATAAAATATTATATTTTAATATTGTGACATAGGCTATCTTTCAACCCCGTTTTCCCACGGGAACGGGAAATACGCGTTTAAAACCGAGGGGCGCTGATGAGTAGTGAAATAAAACTTATAGTTATTTCATTGATCAATAAATAATTAATGAAGTTATTTCTGACACTATGACGTCCATTTGTTTAGTAATTCACGCACAGTTTGATCGCAGTTGGCGCAACCTGTCGGACCTCGCTGTCTGCAATATTCCGCGTAACAAAGGTACTATTCGTAATACGCGCATGAGTTACATCAGCTGGGGGAATAGGGTTCTAGAGTTTTCTAGAAAGTCCAAAAGGAGGAAAAGCTTTATGTTTGCTCGTATTTTATATCCAAGTATTATATAAAGCAAGCCTGAGGCCCATATAACAAAACGTAAAATCCCAATCCACGTTTTGACAATTTTTTGACAAAAGAAGAAAGAAACAAAAAAGGTTACTTCAGGACTCGCCAAAAACACCACAAAAAAAAAATTAAAAGCTTTTTATTAATTTTAAACTGTTCGAGGTCAAAAAAGGTACATTATAATGTATATGATGTACCTTTTTTGACCTCGAACAGTTACCAAAGTACCATGAGGACCTGGAACGCGGCGGGCACTAGAAGGATCACGGGTGGGTTTTAGTCAGTAAGAGTCTGACACTCCCTTCCGCTCCGCCCAGAGCGGGAGAAGTCATTTGATGATTTCCCATCCAAAAAAAAAAGTAATAGAACAGAAAGCGCATCTGTGTTTAATATAATATTATGAAGAATGCGCAAAGGAGTGGAACTCTCTGCCTGCGTCTGTATTTCCGAACACATTCAACCCTAATCTCTTCAAAGTTAGAGTGAACAGGCTTCTCCTGGGTAAACTCATTCCATCGTCGATTTTGACTCTGTCACCTCTGACCTAGACTAAAATCAAGAGCAAACCCACATAAAATAAAAATATCTCTGGTTTACTTGGCTTCCGTTGAGATATGTCTGTGGGACACTCATGTTAAAAGCGTCACTATTTTGCGAAAAAAATGTTTTCAACTAACTTTTTAGACCTATTTATCCTGCTTATATGTGTGAAGTTTCATTAAAATCGGTTCAGTCATTTCGCAAAATAGTGACTTGAAAGTTTGTAAGTATGAAATGCCATACGGCGTACACGCTCTTAAGAATAATAAACTGATACAGTCACCAAACTGAATCGTCATGACTATTTTACGTCATTATCTGCCTAGCCTTTTCCCAACTATATTGGGGTCGGCTCCCAGACAAGCCGGATCCAGCTGAATACCAGTAGTTAACGTGGAGCGGCTGCCTACCAGACCTCCACAACCCAGTAACTGGGTAACACGGTACTTCTTGGCAAGACTGGTGTCAGATTTTCTGTCTTCTGACAATCCGTAACGACTGCCAAAGATCTACATATGACAGCCGGGACCAATGGCTTAACGTGCTTTCCGGGGCACGGAGGAAACTCGTTATGTTAAGATGGTCACCCCATCCACAGAGAGCCTTGGCAAGTGTTGCTTAACCTTGAAGATCGAGCCGTGCGGCTGTTATTATTTAACCACGAGCTCCTCATGACTTTTTTGCCTAAACATACTTATTACAGTAGTGCCCGCTACTTAATCTTCTGATTCTTGCAGCTGCAAGCTGAAACCATCAAATTACTCCTTCCGCTCTGCTTCCATTCTTATTCTCTCTAGTCATCATCTCAGTCAGAGTTTTGACTATCGCAATTGACTGTCAGTGTCAGACAGAAAGACGAGTCGACTTTTATGATACGTACACCGAACAAATTGACCTCCGTCACCCAGGACTGATTGTATGAGTCAAAAAACATTTAGCATGTCGTTCTAATTTTTTATAACTTTCTAAGAGCAAAGGAAGCGTTTTTTTCTTCTGATAAAGTCTTGAGTTTTCAAAATTAAAAAGAATATATCGTTTTTTTTTTTTTTGCTCTTGTTTCAAACACGATTTACTCGTAACAAAAGCAATATCTGTATATTGAACAACCCCGAAAAATATCGAGAAATATCTTATTAGAGTGTGAAAGTCTACATACATATACCTATCTATGTTTGACGGCTGAACAGATTTGAACGTTTCTAACGCACACAGTTGATCATGACCTGGATTTATGACACGAGATTTATTCCGGCAGTAGGTACAAAATTTTCCTGTTAAAAAAAAACTTTTTTTATTTTTCACTTTTTAGTGGTTCACTCCCAGCTAAACATACCCATCACAGTGTACGTGGTATAAATTGGTGTAAACAATAAACAAACATGCGATTTCAGCTAGATTTGCTATCATTTATTGAAATTAACAAAAAACCGCTTGTTCGATTTCGATGAAATTTTCATGGGACCATTTGGGAAGTATACTCTTTCTAACAAAAAAGAATTTTTCAAATCGGTTGGCAAGCGACGGAGTTATGCGCGAACAAACATAAATAAAAAAAAAATAGGAACATCCGAATTGAGAACCTCCTCCTTTTTAGAAGTCGGTTAAAAAGGAGAGCGAACTTTTCAGGAGTGTAACTAACCAATGTGCACTTTTTTAACCAATTTTTTGCTCAAAAAAGGCCTTTGTTAAATGATTTACTTTTCAGGAACTCTCGAAATCTCTTTATATAGAGCAACCCCTCACAGCGTCGAGCAGCATTACAATATGTACGCAGTACTACGCGGCAACTCCTGCGCAGTATATAAACCGCTCGCGACCAAGGTAAGGCATCAGTCTCACAGTTCTGTCGAGAGGATACACATACCAAAAGCAACATGTACGGAAAACTGGTGAGTGGATCTGTTTTTAATTAAATTAGTTAATATATTTTATTTAAATGGTTGAGTGAAGTGAAAAAAACAGGTAATTTTCCAGTTTATCATTTTCATCTAGAACATGAACGAAATTATAAAAACAAGACGTCATAATTATACTGTTTACTACTGTGTACTATGCAATAATCTGATATACATATATTTTGCTTATAAATCAACTAAAATAAAAATTAAAACTTCAGTCAATTACAAAGTGTCTTCCAATGGCATACCTATTATTATACTGGTTTTTTAGGACACATACCTAAATAAATAAATAAAAATGATTATATACATATTCTCTATTTCAATTAACTTAAAAAAAACTAAAAAAATAAACTAATAGGTACAAAAAAAAAACAAGAAAATATAGAAAAACTTAAAACTTCAATCAATTCTATATAAATCTAAATATTTTAATTGCCTCTAACCTAACTATGATCTGTTACTTTTTAAGTTATTAAAAAAAATCCCTTCAGGATTTTTACCCTAAAACACCAAGTATATTCAATTCTTCCGCCCGAATTTTAAACACAGTGGAAAATTTCATCGAAGATTAGTCAAATACTCAGAAGGTTTTAATTCACAAATATGTGCGCAAACGCAGGTTCCATCTTTGTTCCTTTGCTCTGATCGTCCCATGAGACAGCACCCTGATACAATCGGGAGGAGATCAGGTACAAAACAGCGGCCTAACGTGTATTTTCGGTGTATTCCCGTTCGTCCCCTCGACTTCGTCCCCCGAGGGGGACGAACGGGAATTTACAAAAATAATATTTAATTTGTTCCCGATCGTCCCAATCCTAATTCAAGAGGGGACGAATGGGAATATGTTCTTCGATTAGTGCCATTCGTCCCACTAAAAAGATTTGTGCAGTAATTTACTGACCCTATTTATGTGTTAAAATAATGAGTCAACTTTCCTAATTACTTACATAATGTAAAACGTAAAATCTTGCCACCATACACATAAGCAACTGTGACTACAAAAAATAGTGACTTATACATATTTCAAAAGGAAACAACCTGAATGGTAAAAAGTCTGTTTGTAGTGTTTAATTGTAATATAATACAGACTTTTTTTTATTGTAAGCTCTATACACTGATTTTTTAATCATAATTTTTTAGTTATAAGGAGAAATTTATTGTTAATTAAAAAGAATATTATATATAAAAAAACTTTTTACTTACAAAAAATAAAACCGACATCTAAACAAAAAACCAAAAAGTATAAAATAACTTTAATTTCGGAACTCGGTGTTTTTGGTTACTTTTTTGTTGTTGTACACACCGACTTCCGAAATTAAAGTTATTTTATACTTTTTTGTTTAGAAGTCGGTTTTATTTTTTGTAAAAAGATTTTTATTTTTCACTTTTTAGTGGTTCACTCCCAGCTAAACATACCACAGCGTACGTGGTATAAATAATGGTGTAAACAATAAACAAACATGCGATTTCAGCTACCCCGACAGATTTGCTATCATTTATTGAAATTAACAAAAAAACCGCTTGTTCGATTTCGATAAAATTTTCATTGGACCAATTGGGAAGTATACCCTTTCCAACAAAAAAAGGTTTTTTCAAATCGGTTGGCAAGCGACGGAGTTATGCGCGAACAAACATTAAAAAAAATACAAACATCCGAATTGAGAACCTCCTCCTTTTTTAGAAGTCGGTTAAAAATATTGCGAGTTATCGCAAAGTTGATCCTGTGATTTTTATTCCTTTAATAAATGACTGATATTTATTTCAAATTTGTTTTTTTTTTACCAATTAAAACCACCAGTCTTATATTATTTGGTGGGGAGCAATAGAACCAAAAAAAATAATTAATAAATTATTCCCATTCGTCCCCTAAAAAATTTAGAGGGACCATCGGGAAAATAAATAACGAATTCCCGTTCGTCCCCCTCGGGGGACGAAGTCGAGGGGACGAACGGGAATACACCGTATTTTCAGGCAAACGGATGTCACGCCAATAACTTCCACATCCTACCCTTCACTGAGAAATTCCTAATAGAAAACATTCACAACATTAACATTCAGTATTTTACTAACCTAACTTTTCTGTAACGTATTTTTTTTTACAAAATCTTCTTAATGCAATGAGCTTTCAAATTCAAAGAAAAAACGCTAGACGCTCCGCTGCCAATATGACCGCAGCCTTACCCTTGGCTTTACAAAGTAACATCGCCTGTCAGCGTGGGCCTTTATAATGACGAATTATTCACTAAATTATGATTGATCTGTGAATGAACTCATGCATAAGCAATCAGTATATTGATATGAAATATTTGACAATTGAAACAGGTAGTGAAAAGCCAGAAAGCCTCTTTTGTTTAAAGATGGGAAATCATCAAATGACTTCTCCCGCTTTGAGCGGAGCGGAAAGGAGTGTCAAACTCTTACTGGCTAAGCATCTGTGTTCCTGCAAATGCCCATTGCGTTTCAGGGCCGTGGTGACTCATCATCATCAACAACCTGTTGCAGTCCACTGCTGGACATAGGCCTCTCCAATAGGGTATTTTACTGTAAAAATCTAATTAGTCCGTCTGATAGATTTACAAAAAATATTCGACACGTATTTTTTCTTTTTTCACGTCAACAAAAAATGAAGACGGTACAGTGCGTTGAAAACTCACGTGACGTCACTACGTTGCTACAATTTTTACCAGCGACGTGACGTCACGTGAGTTTTCAACGCACTGTACCGTCTTCATTTTTTGTTGACGTGAAAAAAGAAAAAATACGTGTCGAATATTTTTTGTAAATCTATCAGACGGACTAATTAGATTTTTACAGTAAAATACCCTATTGCACGCCACTTAAATCTTTTTTCGGCTTCTCGCATCCAGTTTCTGCCAGTAGTCACACAAATCGTCACTCCACCGTGCCTGCAACCGTATCATGCCGTGCCGTGGTGACTCTTTTAAACAAATTCTGCAAAAATAGAAAGCCTTTCGGGGATATCGCTTAGCGTAAATGTTCTGATCATCATCTAATGACCAACATCGCCCACTGCTATGCAAATAACGCCTCTAATTGTGCCAATCCCCGCGTTCCTGTGCCACCCTCATCCAAGTTCTACCCACGATGGTAACGATATCGTCTGGCCTTCGTGGATGCCACTCAGTCAGCCTTAGGTACTCCACCTGTCATAACTGCGCTTTGCTGTGAATCCTGCTCAACTCGATCTGACTTCAATAACTCGTTTATCAATATCGAAGACCTTCGTAATTCTTCAGATATCGTCGTTTGCAAAACAAAAGGAAAAATCTCTTGAAACAACAATTTATGAATTCTAATAAATCCTGCTCTATTTTGACGTGCATACGGTATTTATCGAAAGCGTCATTCGCAACAAAAGTACAGACAGCAAAGAAAGTTTAAAAATGCCTTTTAAAATATAACAACATTTAAATAAATCGTACAGATGAAACTTTAAAATAACAAAAAGGTGTTATCACTAATTACAAAATACTGAAAAGCAGTGTCTGCTCAATATATTCCAGTCTCCAATATCGGAAGAGTTTGTCTCAACAGCTGTCAAAAAGACCTTTGCTAGCATAAGATTTTGTTATGCAAAACAAGCCGTAAATTGTATCTACTATTTTTTTAAATCATAATTAAGATATAAATTACAATATGTAAAACAAACCACACAGAGTGGGTGCAAGGTAACATCATACGACAAATAGTACGCATTAATTAATTCAGAATTTATTAATATGTATGTAATTATTATCAATCATAATTCAAGCGGTGATTTGTCTAATGTATTTGCTATATAATTAGAGGTTGTTATGGTGATATAGTTGTTTCTGTGTCAATTATTCTTAGGATAGGTGTTGAATTGAGCTACACCTGCTTGGTATAATAATTACTAGCAGCGCCCCGCGGTTTCACTCGCATAATTCCCGTTCCCGTGGGAATACAGAGATAAAATATAGCCTATGCTACTCCGGCTGCCATTGGACATCTTTAGCAGTTGTTACGGAATGTCAGATGCTAGAAAATCTGATACCAGTTGAAGTTTGCACCCAATCTGCGCTGATTGAGTCGCGGGCGAAGTTCTAGACAATCATCATTTAAGCGGTAATTTATCCGATAGCGATACTAAAAGGTTGCGATGGTGATATGTATGTTTACTTGTCAATTAATTATAATCCACCTCCGTGTCAAATTTCATCTTTATAAGTCAAGTAGTTTTCGAGATTTTGTGATTAATCAGAGAATGGACCTTTCGCTTCTATAAATATTATTATTTATTTATTTAAACCACTAAACTATCATTACAGGTATAAATATAAAAATAATAAAAAAAAATAGAAAAAAAAAGAAAGAAAAAATAAAAAAATAGTTTTATGTAAGGATAAGGTGTTGAGTTTTCTGGCAACTACTTGGTACGTATTAGAACGTTCTAGTATCTTATTATAAAAGTACTGATTTGAAGTATGTATGTATGTATTGGAAAATTGAATACAATGCTATGAAACTAAGTCAGTGCATTCGATGCTAATAAACAAAAACAACCTTTTGTCAGTGCTAAAAATCTATAAAAATAAAAAGACAATTATTTTACTATCAACAGTGAAGCTGATCATAGATTTAAAAAAGTATTAAGTATTAAAGTTTTTATCAAAACTTATTATATTATATTAACATCATTGAAATAGTTTATTCAAAATAGTCAACTATTTAAAAAAAAACGCTGAAGGAAAACATCGTGAGGAAACCGGCATGTCCTAGAACCAAAAATTCGAAGACAACAACCAAAAATGTGACATTCACCAACCCTTATGGGCCCGCGTGGTGGATTACGGCCCATTCCCTCTCCTAGAGAGGAGGCCTGTGTCCCAGCAGTGGGAACGTTAAAAGGCTGATTATGCTTATGCTTAGTCAACATTTTTATTCAGTACCGTTCTTTTCTTTCGTGTTCTTAAATGTTTTATACTGCCTCATCGCCTCGTAGTGCCTCATCCATTTTTGCTACAAGCAAAAACCACTTTACAAAAAAAACCAACCAGTTCAACCAACCCCGCCCCACATTACGTACATTCCCAGAGAACAATCCTGATTTATACAAACTTAACACTAATCTATTTTCAACTCAAAACCTAAAATTACATTAACAAATGCCATTCCCAAATCATTACCGAATCTCAAAATTCAAACTCAATTTGCATCAACAAACAACAGTTAGATCGCCTGAAACCGTGCAATCTGCACAACAATGTCGATCAATTTGAATATTCACTGCATTCATGCATAATTTTCATTGTAATGCTGGCACTAATAAAGTGCGTACTGTAGTTGTCAAAATATTCACGTTGCATCGTCAATACAAATGCAATCTGATTACGGCTAGTTAAGGTATATTTTGCATTGCACAAGTATCGCGAATACTTTGACAAATACTGACTACATAACTAATCTATGTGATAACGCCTACTAGTCGTTTTATTGATAGGATTGATAAGTGAATTGCATTATTGGGGAATTTGAAACAGCAAATTACAAATTGGGATAGGAATTTCAGGATTTTAATCTGTTTAACCATGCAATGAATTATCTTTTGGTATTGGTATTCGACTTCCAGCTAACCAGTGTCGAGTACCTACTTGTATTTTACATGTCTGTTTTAAGATTCATTTATAATGTTCAAGTTTTAATTTAAAAAAAAAACTTTTAATTATTTTGATAGTCACTTACTTTTGATGCTAACTGTACCTTAATTGAAGACAGCTACTCTGTTTCGTTTCTATAAAAGTACTACATTTTTTTTTTTGGAAAATTCGTAGAATCCCGTTTTACCAGTATCTTACCTGTTAGTAAGCTATTATATGCTCCCGTGGCATTTTCCACAAAACTTGAGCATTTTTCTGAATAAAAAGTAACTAACTTATGGAACTCAGTAATATTATAGCTTGATGACTTCTCCCGCTCTGGGCGGAGCGGAAGGGAGTGCCAGACTCTTACTGACTAAATCCACCCGTGTTCCTCCTAATGCCCTTTGGGTTCCAGGGCCGCGGTGACTTTTTAACAAATTCCGCAAACTGCCACTGCCTAAACCTTGTTTATTAAATCTATTGCCTACACTCACCTTTTTCAAATTTAAACAAACAGACAATCTTATAATAATAATCTATAAAGATTTATGTGTATAGTTAATAACGTCACCTACCACGACTTTGAATTCATTTTTCTAGGTTCTAATAAAATGAGAATTGACCCAGTTACAAAAAGAAATGTAAGAATTTACATGTCAATTAAAAAGCTAAAAAATATTTTATTAACACAACACTAAAAAAAAAATCATTCAAGTAATATATCGTGTCAAACGCCCATTCATACCGAAAATTGATTAGTTTACAGTTGCGTTAAATTTTACATGCAATGTAATAGGTACTCGTACATTGCCTAAATTACATTCCGTTGCAATGCTACCTACATAGCACGTTACGGCCTGCTTACTCTGACAGACGGTGTAATCGGCAATACTTATAATAAGGGACTGTTGATTAATAAATTTGATGCCTCGCTGGTTTTTTTTTGGAAGGGAAATCGTCAAGAGACTTCTCCCGCTCTGGGCGGAGCGGAAGGGAGTTTCAGACTCTTACTGACTAAAACCCACCCGTGTTCCTCCTAATACCCTTTGCGTTCCAAGGCCGCGATTACCCTTTCAAACAATAGGAATGTTTCCTGATTAAAAAAATATGATTCTAATTAGTCCGTCAGTTAGATTATAGAAAAATATTGGACACGTATTTTTTCCTTTATCAAATCTATAAAAACTGGCGAAGATAAAAAGCATCAAAGATCAGGAGTGGGAGCGTGTGACGTCGCTGCCCGGTAAAAATTGTAGAGGATAGTGACGTCACACGAGTTTTCAACGCACTGTATCGTCTTCATTTTTTGTTTATGTGAAAAAAGAAAAAATACGTCTCAAATATTTTTTGGAAATCTATCTGACGGACTAATCAGATTTTTTTAGTTCCTATTCTGAAACGTCTCGTCGGTCTAATGGTTATAAGGCTAGCTACTGAACGTGAAGTTTTGGGTTCAATTTGATAGTTCGGGCAGCGTTAAATGGTCTTTCTATTCAATTACTTCGTTGGTGGTTTCAAATTGCGATAGCTGAGCGTGAGGATTTGGGTTCGATTCCTGCAAAGTGGAATTCCCAGTAGCAAACCCGGAGTCTGGATTTAAATATTTATATTTATAATTTGTAATATTACGGGAAAATGTATTCTAAGGGGCACTTCAGTGTAACCATTTCGAGTATATAGGCGTGATGTTATATTGGTTCTAGTAGTTGCTAATACGACTATCGAGCATCAAGTCTTTAGTTCGTTTCTCAGGTTGATACATTTTTGTTTGTTTTTTTTTATGCCTATATTTACTTTTGGATTTATTTGTCCTATCGAGGACACATAGGTACATCCAACAATATATATGTATAAGGGACTATAGTATTTGTTTTACCCCCATCTTATAAGGGTGATCCTATGGACGCCTACGCCTCATTACAAAAGGGTACGAAAATATTACTTGTACTTATTAGTTTTATTTTCGAGGAATAGTACTGCATATCGCTAAATGTAATGTGCCAGTAACAAATTTCGAAAATATTGAATCAAACGTGAGAGCGGTTCAATTTTCGTGGCGGTCCAGTTTGCCATACTTTGCTTTATTTAAATAACCTGTTTACCTTTCGTTCCCTAGTTGATGTTCTTCGCTCTGGCGGCGGTAGCCCTTGCTCGGGAGTACCCTGCCGGCGTTCACCCCGCGGTGTGCCCCAACTACCCCTACTGCGACGCCGACGCGCTCGCCAGACACACCCCCGACGGCATGCCCATCCCCCAGTGGGGATACAACCCCGCTATCGCCCCTGCTCACCCTGGGTAAGTTATAAAGCCAGCAGCCCTATTATGACGTCTTAAATCCATCATGATTTCTGTGTCAGAGAGAGACGGAGTTACCCAAGACGAATGGCACTATCTCTTTTCTTCAGACGAATCATGATAGCATTGGCACTTCGTAATACGGCCACAGGTTTGCACCTAGTGGCGTGCAGTGGTTCGAGTTAGGGTAGGCCAGAGAAAATGTCAAAAAAAAACACACACCACATTATTCAGGGTTGAAAAGTGGTGTTTTTTTTTCTTAAAAAAAAAAAGAGATAGGCAATTTAAGAAATAAAAAAAAATCTCATTTCATTAAAAATCAACCCTGAATAAAGTGGTTATTTTTTTAAATTTATTTGGACATTTTCACTGGCCTACCCTAACTCGAACCACTGCACGCCACTGTTTGCACCCCACGAGGGTTAAACTACTCATACTATGATGCCAACACGCTTGACCGACACACTACATAGCGAGTACATACTCCACTGAGGATTCAACCCTGCTGTGGCCACGATCAGTCATTTTTATAATGATCCAACCCAGCGGGTTCAAAGTACCCATATTTCCTGCCTGACACACCAACGATGAGACATCCATACCCCGGTGGGGGTGCAACCCTGCTGGTGGAGAAGGTAACCTTTTTGGAAAAAGGGCAGGCTTTAATGGTTGAAAAAATGGTTGGTCCAGTATAAGATACAAATGATGTGTAGTTAAATTAAGTAACACTAGAAAAACTGAGCTGATGATCTTTGAGTAGATTACTTCAAAGTAACTATGCTCTATCGTAGTCCACATCATCGCATACCATCAGATGACATGGTGATCAAACACGCCTCATCATCTGCCTAGCCTTTCCCAACTACATTGGGGTCGGCTCCCAGTCAAGCCGGATAATCCGATCCCGATCCCCGATCCCGATCGAGCCGGTGGTCAAACACGCCTATCAATAACAAAAGAAAAAAGCTTAAACTCATCAAAAAGCACAAAGATGTTGTTTATCAAACCGACGCAGTAGAAAAATCGTGTCCTATGTTATCCTTCTTGGATTTTTGGAAGCCTATTTTACTAACTGTACTTTTCTTTTGACAGGCCCGTGCCCGCTGCTCCGAGGTACCCCGCAGACTTTCCCGCCGCTCTTTGCCCGAACTACCCCTATTGCTGGTGATTATCCATTAAGACCACAACTCTTTACTGGCACCACATTACGACAGCTTTCCTGATTGATATGAAGACGCCGCCTCTTCTTTTTAGAGAGTATCCGAACGCACTTTGTTATCTGTGCTTATGTCAAAATCTGACACTGACATCTGTCAAAAACTGTTAGGGATGCCTCTTCTACTAATAATTTAAGGCGTCTTCGTGTAAACCCTAAAATACTAAAAATATTAAATGTTGACATACATTTAGATTTTAAAATAAATTGTAAAGGAAAGTGGTCACTAAAATCGATAATACTGATTATATTTCAGAAAAAAATATAGTTTTGATTCTACAATAGAGTTCAAAAGTTTATATGAACGATTCAAAACGAAATCCACCTATTTTTTTCAGTTACCCTCACCCTAAACAATATTATTCCATAACAACAAGAATTATCAATATTTTAGTGGCCTTTTCTGTCTACAATAAGCTTATCTTAGTAATTAATGGGGTTTTCTACAATATTTCGTCATTTCTAACTGACGCACTGCCATATTGTTTATAAAAATGTAAATAGACGCATTTCATCTTTCGTCTTCGTAAGAAAATGCTTGTCTGCATTTGTAATTATATTTTTTGTAAAAACGTGTATAAAAATTGTAAATAAACATATTTTTTATAAGGTTTTGTTTTGATATTGGCAACATATCTCTTTTTAAGGATCAGAAATCATCGAAACTCCTAGATTGTCAGACCCTTTCCTACTGACTAAAACCCATTTGTGTTCCTTGTGTTTTCTGAATGGGAAATCATCAAATGACCCTCTCTGGGTGGAGCGGAAGGGAGTGTCAGACTTCTAGTGACTGAAACCCACCCGTGTTCCTCCTAGTGCCCGTTGAGTTCCAGGACCGCGGTGACTCTTTCGAACCAATTCCGCATAACGCATCACTCATTTGTGTTCCTTCAATTGCCCCTTGCGTTCTAGGACCTTTTGACAATTCCACAACTGACTACAACATATAACCTACCCATTATTTAATGTTCACATACCTATTTTGATAATTGTTCTCTCTCCATTTACAAAACTAAGGGTATTCGGGAAGGGTTGCGGAATTTGTTCGAAAGAGTCACCGCGGCCCTGGAACGCAAAGGGCACAAGAAGGAACACGGGTGGGTTTTAGTCAGTAAGAGTCTGACACGGGAGTGCGGCGGAAGGGATTCCGCTCCACCCAGAGCGGGAGAAGTCATTTGAAGACTTCCCATCCAAAAAAAAAAGGGTATTCGGGAAAATTCACGCCATCAGCGCCAGTTAGGCGAGAACTCCTCTTTTTTTGTAACTTATGACGGAACCATGACGTTGATGTCAATAAACCTAGTGTCACAAAACTTGTGTTTTTACAGGTGACTGGAACAGACGCTTCAGTGCGGGTTCCACCTGGGGTTCGTTCCAGAAAACACTTACATACTAATACTAGATAATAAAATACCATCGAAGTTTGAATTACTTACATTTAGAACGAGTGCCACAGGCTACTTTTACCCCGGAAGAATGTACGTTTTCTGTGAAATAGACCAAATGCGGGAAATGTAAAATAACAAAGTTGCTGACACAAATTACAATCAAGAAAGAGAGAAAGAAAATATAGCTATGCTTTTATTTAGCACTAGCTTTTGCCGCAACGTTTTTCCGGTTACCTTAGAAATTTCGGGAAATCCTCTCGGTGCTTCCCTACACTCCCCAAGGAACCTATACGCCAAATTTCATATTTCTACAACCAGTAGTTTCGGCTGTACGTTGTCTGTCAGTCACTCAGTAACGGAAGAGTTTTATATACATTATATTGAAATTGATAAACAAGGAATACAACACGTTTAAGTACAAACAAAACAAAATGGCTATGCTATGTTTTGCCAATTGACATACCAATAAATAAGATAAGAAAAATATATTATACTATTAAATTAAAATATAAATTCGTCATAATATGATTATGTAAGCAAATAAAACAATAGTAGTAGTAGTAGTGCCTGACAATGGTTTTAAGCAATCAATTCACATCACAATCAATTTACAAATCGATACGTTTTACTAATTAAATCATCACCGCACCGCGCACCGAATCGATTATACTTGTTTTATTAATACATCGTATTGTATTGCAATATCCGAACGCATTAGGTATTACAAGGACGCGCATCCAAATGAGCGTTCCCGCGCTGTCAAATTGACAGTTGGGCAATCGTGGTGGGTAACCGTAATACGCCTTTCCTTGCGTAATTATGTAAACAGAACGATTATATAATAGGAATCAGTCCTTTTTTTAACTTAGATTTATTAGGTACTCTATAACTTAAAAAATGTAACAATTTATAAACCTACAGGCTGTACAGATCAAAAGAAATACCTGAAAAAGCATTGAAATACTCAAAATTATGAACAACTAGCTGCTGCCCGCGACTTCGTCCCCGTGGAATACCCGATTTTAAAACATTCTTTATCGCTGCTCCGCTCCTATTGGCTTAAGCGTGATGATGATATATAGCCTATAAGCCTAAATATAATTTTTCAAATCGGACCAGTAGTTCCTGAGATTAGCGCGTTCAAACAAACAAACAAACTCTTCAGCTTTATAATATTAGTTTTACATGTTCCAACAATGAAATCATGAAACCTCAATAATATGTTCATGGTCACTTGCTAAAAAAAAACTAACTACCAGAACAACTAGTTTTTTTTTTCTGGGTAATGAAAAGAAATGAAACTTTAATTCTAAAAAGATCAAGACCGAAAAGGTAAGTTATTTTTATTACAATATAAATCAATACTTCAATTTGTTAAAAGAGATTAATGGGTTTTATCGGGCATTTCTCATGAGAGACAGTACAGAGCAGTTAAGGTAGAAGTACGTATTCCCGTTAGTGTACCAATACCCGTTAACAAGTCAGTTTTTTTATTATTGCACTTTTCTAACAATAATAAATTAAAGTTTGCGAATCGCAATACCTTCTCGGTAATATTTTGTATAATTGTAATGTCAACATTGTTCAAAAAGTTTAATGGCGTCAAAACTGAGAGATTACAAAAGTTTGCATTAAGAAAATATTATGAAAGTCCAAAGTTCTGTCACTGAACTACGAAACCACCACGTCGCATTGATCAGCTAGCCATACTGCGACGGATAACGTTAAAGTGAGAGAGTTAATTTTATAAAATATTTGAGTATATTATTTTGCGATGTAACGTATAAATTAAGGTGTATCTAATTAAGAAATAAATAATATTGCCGTTTACATCTATTGGTACTAACAAACCCCTACTTGACCTAGTACCCGTTAAAATCGTATTTTTTTTACCGGATATTGGTACACGATCAACCCTGTAAGACACGCTGCACAGAAACCCGTTATTGTGTACTTATTGCCTTGAAATAGGTCTCATTTTCCTTTAATACTGTAGAATATATTTCTGCCGGCAGCATTGACAGTTGCATATAAACCGACGTCGTTCTTATTGCCTTGTGTTATGTGCTCTTTTCCTTCGAATCAATAGAATGCAGTTCTATTTTCCTTACTTGTGTTGTAATCATCTGGATTCGGTTGCATTTTAAGTTTTATTTTTATGATTTCCTAATTTTTGCACATTTCGCGTAATACTGCTCAGCTGTTCTGAAACCAGGTTTTTTAATGCGCATCATGTGGCGTGTTGCTGTTTCTGTATGGATACTGATAACCAGGCAGTAATTTAAAGAAAACTTCAGGCAAAGTTACATGAGTCGATCTGTAGATACCCGACTAATTTTGCTCGCTAGCAGCTCTTGCCCACCTAAGGGGTCCAAGCGCCTCTTGCCGGAGGCTGTATGCGGGGAACACCAGCGCCCCATGTCGTGCGGCGTTCCGCAGGGTTCGGTCTTGGGCCCGCCCCTGTGGAACATCGGGTACGACTGGGTGCTGAGGGGCGAGCTCCAGCCGGGTGTGGACCTGACGTGTTATGCTACGCTGACGACACGCTGGTCACTGCCCGGAGGAGCTCGTACAGGGAGGCAGCGTTGCTGGAGACGGCTGCGGTCTCACAGGTGGTGAGCCGCATACGCATACGGCCGAGGCGGGCCTGGAGGTGGCCCTCAACAAGTCGGAGGCCATAGCTTTTCATGGCCCCCGGCGGGCACCGCCGCCGGGATCACACATCGTGGTCGGGGGGGTCCGTATCGATGTCGAGTCCACCATGAAGTACCTAGGAGTGGTGCTCGACAGCCGGTGGGATTTCGGCCCCCACTTCCGGCGGCTGGCGCCCAAGTTGATGGGCGCGGCTGGGGCGCTGTCAACGCTGCTTCCCAATCTGGGGGACCCGAGCACCGCCTGTAGGCGGTTGTACGTGGGGATCGTGCGATCGATGGTCGGCCTGACGGCCAGTACCATCACAGTTCTGCGGAGGCCGCAGAGGGTGATGGCCGTCAGAGTCATCAGGGGTTATCGCACGATCTCATACGAGGCGGCTTGCGCACTGGCCGGATATCCGCCATGGGACCTGGAGGCAAAAGTCTTCGCGTCACTGCATCGGTGCAAAAGGACGCGCGGGCGCGCGGCGAACGACTGATGCAGCGACACATTGAGCTGCGTCGGTCGCAGTTGCGCGAGGTCCTGTCGGAAGGCGGGACAGGCTATCACGCCCTTCCGCCGGCCTCGTCACTATCGTGGCCATCCGGCCAGTGCTCGACCTTTGGCTCGGGAGAAGGCATGGCTCCTTGACGTATCGTGCGATGCAGGTCCTCTCGGGGCATGGCTGCTTTGGGAGGTTCCTGTGTCGCATAGGCAGGGAGCCGGACGCTCGGTGTCACCACTGCGTCGACTGTCGGGAGGACACGGCGCGGCATACGCTGGCAGAGTGTGCCGCTTGGGAGGGGCCGCGCCGTGACCTCATCTCTGTGGTAGGCAGTGACCTCTCGCTACCGGCCATAGTCCAATCTATGGTCGGCGGCGAGGAGTCCTGGGACGCGGTGGTCTCCTTCTGCGAAACAGTTATCTCGCAGAAGGAGGCTGCGGAACGGGAAAGAGAGATCTTGACCTCTTTCCCCATCCGCAGCAAACGCACCGGGCGTCAAAGGAAGGATACTTTGCCCATTTCCGGCCCCCCTAACTGGGTCCAGGGGCGGCGGACTTGGGGACGTCTGTCGCCCCCCATTCATCCGGACCCGAGGTGCCGGCGCGTGGGGTTCCCGTGCGCCCCTCTCTGACGTCCCGGAGGGAGTCAAACACCTCACTCCCTCCGCAGACACGAGGTGGCCCGCAGCGGCGGGCTGGCACAAGCCGGGGATTTCGGATGTCGTATATGTTCCCGCGATCCCCAGCGTAGATGAGAGTTGGAACACCGGGGTGGTTTTAGTCGGTAAGAGTCTGACAGACCCATGAGGATTTCCCCCCGTAAAAAAAAAGGCTGTATGCGGGGATCGTGCGGTCCATAGCCCTTTACGGAGTCCCGGTGTAGTGTGGCAAATTGCTGTGCAGTGGACGGAGCTCGGGCAGGGTTTCACAGAGGTATGAAGACAGCGACTGTTTGCAACCCAGCGCTGGGCACGCCACCATTGCGGCGATAAGTCCCCTCTTTGAGGAGTGGTTGGAGAGACGCCACGGCGTCCTCACCTTACACCTGACGTAGGTGCTCGCCGGACACGGCTGTTTCGGGAGGTAATTGTTTCGGATGAAGCGGGAGGACACGTCCTGGTATCAACACTGTGTGGATCGCCCGGAGGACACGGTGGAGCATACGGTGGAGGTTTGCCCTGCTTGGGCGGAGCAATGCCGTGTCCTTGTCGAGGCAATCGGCGGCGGCGACCTCTCGCGTCCGGCCCTGGTTCAATCCATGGTCCGGAGCGAGAAGGTATGGGAAGCGGTCACCACTTTCTGCGAACCAGTAATGCTAACGAAGGAGGAGGCAGACCGCGTGCGGGAGAGGGAAACCTCACTCTCCAGCCGCCGCAACAGAAGAAGACGCCCCGGGCGTCAGGAAACCTAGGGTGATTTCCAGCCACCGTAGGCCCGGGCATGTGGACGGTGAGCTATGGGTGGCTCGCCATCCGATAGCAACCAGGCCCGGGTCGACGGCCTGTCGTGTTTCAAGCGTGCGGGGCCCCATAGGGTCAGTGCCTGCTGGGGTTGTGAAATTCGTTCGAAAGAGTCACCGCGGCCATGGAACGCAAAGGGCACTAGAAGGATCACGGGTGGGTTTTAGTCAGCGATAGTCTGACACACCCTTCCGCTCCGCCTACAGCGGGAGAAGTCATTTGATGACGTTGCATCCAGAAAAAAAAAAAGAAAAAGTACCTACCTGATTTTACCTAATAATAGTAACTGATGGACTAGATATCTAGATCCTTTTTCCATGTTTTAATTGAGACTTGAAGAAGTAATTTTTTTTACTATTTTCTGTTTATGATCATCTTTTTTTTATAGGAAACAATATATTTTTTACAATAGACCTTTTTATTTATTTTACACCAAAATGCAAAAATAGCATTTCTGTGAACTTTAACGTAAAGTAATAGAGTTCAAATTCGCGGTGAAAATTACCGGATTCAGGGACAATTTAACGTTTACTCGTACAAATCTACCGGTTACTGGTACAATTAGCCCTTTATTTATTTTTTCTATATTATTGTTAAAGAAAATTCATATTAATACAAAAAAAGAATATTACACTAAAACTAGCTTAAATTATCTCTCTAGCCATGTAATCATTTTTTTTGTAAGTCTTCTAGTTTAAGCATAGCAGACCTGCAAAGTCAGTGAAGTTCAAAACTTAACGGTTATTGGGCCGTTTACCTTATAAATCTTAATAAATAATCATTGCTGAGAGAGACATATAAATCACTTTGGAAGCCAATGTATCCTACCTAGTAGATTATTTTTATTGGGACGATGCGACAACGATTACGATCAAGGTTAAGCGACGCATGCCGAGGCCGGCCCGTGGATGGGTGATCGGTGATATATTAGATGCCGAGACTCCTCCGTGACGTTAAGCGGTGGGTCCCGGCTGTCATTAGAAGAGCCTTTGTCAGTTATTAGAAATAGACCGAAGCCAGAAGATCTTACACGAGTCTTTTCATGGAATATCCATGTTACCCATTGGGGCCCATTCCCTTTCCTAGAAAGGTGGCCTGTGTCCCAGCAGTGGGAACATTAAAAGGCTGATTATGCTTATGCTTATTATGCATTGGGGTGTAGAGGTCGTCATCATTATCATCATATCAGCCGAAAGACGTCCACTGCTGGACATAGGCTTCCCCCAAGTGTCGGCACAACAACTGGTCCTGTGCGTCTCGCATCCTCCGGCTACCCGCGACCCTCACCAGGGCCTCAAGTCTGCTATTACAATAGTGTCAGAATTGTCTATCATTGATTTACTAATATAAAAGCGTCACTATGACTTTCCAGTGGTCAACCACTGACACTGCATTGAACAAAATGGCATAGAATGGTAATCTCGTTCATAATGACAAATGAATGATAGACGTATGCAGTAATCTGCTAAAATTTTGACACTTCCTTTGATCAGTGACCTACCATTAGAACATCATTGTGTAGTAATTGCTCTTAATAGCTAGTTTATCAAAAAGTATTAAAAGACCACTGACAAAACAATGATCGACCATTATGAATAAAGCAGATTACGAACTTTTAGCAAAATGACAATGGGATCGTGTTGGAATGATAAATTTATAAAAATAGCAGACTCGGGGTCCTGGTCATCGGTCCATCTTGTGGGAGGCCTTCCAACGCTACGGCCTCCGGACACTTTTAGAAAGGTAGAGGTCAAATAGGCAGTAACTCCATATACATACCTAACATCCGGCTAAATCACAACCAGGAAGGTTGAGGAAATCGTGGAGTATGTTTGAACGAAGACCAGCTGGACCTTAAGGGTCGAGAAGTTGGAGTCGCGCTACAACAACAGTTTCAAGTAGTTCGTGGTGCATGTTGAGACCATCCTCAAGGAGGAGTTTTGGCCGAAGGGTGTCGTGTATCGACGATTCCGCGGAAGGCTACGTGACACCACGCAGCGCTACACGACGCTGTCACTTCGTGTGTGATTTGAATGAATGTTAAATTGTTTATAAATAGAATGTTATATTATTTATCTATAGATACTAATATTATAAAGAGGAAAGATTTTTTTATGTAACGAATAAACTCAAAAACTACTGGACCGATTTCAAAAATTCTTTCACCATTTGAAAGCTACATTCACCCTGAGTAACATAGGCTATATTTTATCCCCGTATTCCCACGGGAACGGGAACTACGCGTGTGAAACCGCGGGGCGCTGCTAGTTATTTATATATGTAATACTATAACTTGCTACATGTATCTAGACTGCTGAACCCACCATTGGAAAAAGGCCAGACAGATTAATAATACTGCATTTCCTTAGAGGGATTTACGGAAAACGAACTGATAATTTCTATTTTTAAAGAATTCGAAAGGCCTTTAACCCTTCATTATGTACATAGCATGTATCATAATGAAAACCTACTTAAGCAATAAATAATTACAATTAACTGCACCTTTATGTGCATCTTCCCGTAATAAATTCTGAATGACATTCATTTAGGCGGCAAACGTCAACGTGTGGCGACCATCTTGAAACGCTGCACGCATCATTCAACTCGCGGCCTTCAGGTCATATTATGTGGGAGCAGGTGGTCCGTGGCATGTGAGATGTAATCAGCCACGTACATATTTAGTAAATTATTTTGAATTTTACAGTCATATGTTATTTTGGCTTGAATTTATTTCATAATTTCCACAACTTCTACGGTACGAACACTCACAGACGTAGAGCACCTATACATTTTGGTGGCCAATACTGAAGACAGTATAATCTAAATTAAAAGTCATGCAAGTTAGGTGTGAAACCGACATTGTTTACTCGCACAAATTGACGGTCCTTCTTACAATACGTCCTTTGTTTTTTGATCACTCGTAATAGAATCAATATAATAAAATACAGTGTTACAAACTACACTGTATTTTGATTGGGAGCAGTCGAATCGGTCCTGTAGATTTGGAGCAAGTTGGCAGTGACAGACGAACTAACAGAGACACACACGAGTGATTCTACAAACCTACTAAACCTTATAACTGGGACAAGGAAAAGACCCCAGGAATTAAGAGTATACAAGAACGAAGTCACAACCAGATACAGTAAAAAACAGCTCTTGGTTCCATCCTTAGTAACACCATCTCCCAAAATGTCACATATCAATTGACGTTAAAATCTGGTCGACGCGGTCGTTGGAACGCAAGCTTCCTGCAACATTACTTTTTTATACTCTTCATTATACGCGTGACAATTGATTAAGATAAAATGTTCATGAATGTCCTGCACTTATTTGGGTACCTACCGCCAATTTATGCGGTGGCAAATTAATAGGAATTTTTAATTGGTATGTCAGTTCGAAGGAGATTTTTTGAGCCGTGATGTTTTAAATGCAAACAAGAATGCGCAAAAGGCCTAGATACAAATTAAATACAGCCAGTGAAACTAATAATCGTGACGTGCCAGGAGCCTCGACCAACATTTCAGGAGAGCTTGATACAGAAAGCAGTACTCCTGGACACGTCGCGTATTGTTAGGAGGTTCCTCTCTCAAGGGCTATGACCGCCGCGCCGGTAGCTTGGACCCTGTTCCCGATACCGGTGGGCTACTATTTTTTACATTCTTCAGTTTTTTTTTTGCAATAGTATTGTACAAAAATGTTAATTGCATGTAAGTATATAAAATGAATAAAGGTATTAAGTACAGTCAGTTGAGGAGGTCTTGGCTAAATAATAACATCTGCTCGGTTCGTTCTTACAAGTTAAGCAGCGCTTGCCGAGATCGGGCCGTAGGTGGGTGAACATCCAATATTACAGAACGAGCCGTGTCTCAGAAAGAACGTGAAGCCGCTGGTTCTCATTATATTGAGAAAAAATACTTTTTCTCAATGACACACGGTTTCAAAGTTCACAATGCCACGCTTACGTTGCTTGTATTACAATCTTTCAGAATTTGCAATAGGTAGCCCGGAGACATGTGTAACGAAGTTGGAGTAGTTATAACATTTCTAACTCAAGAACTGCGGGACCGATTTTGAAGATCTTTGGTACGTATCGGATTTGTGTCTGCTCCGAATAACAGAGCAACTAAAATATTATAAGAAAAGAAAAAGTCACTTGAAAAAAAACTTATGAAGTAAATTGGTTTATGTAGCATTTCTAATGATTGTATAGACATAAGCAATAGAATAAAATAATTATGAAGTAACCAGAACTACTATATGTCGCGTTGTGCGCGTGCACCCTCTTGGCGACCAAACGCAGGACCGCGAGTAGGCATGGTAAAAAAAAATCAATAATAAAAATATCGACATTTTTCCATACAATTAAAGATATATATCGCCGTTATTTTTGAACGCGATATATCTGTATCGTTTTTATTTTAGGGTATCGAATTCGTATCAATCTCGTTTTTTTTTTTACGCAATTTTGGTTTCGTGTTTTTATGTTATTAGATACTCCTTGCATGCTTCTCGCGTATCGTTAACTTTAAAAAAATCCCGCCACAATCTTTATGAAATGCAATATAGCAGTAACACTATTGGTTGCGTGGACGAAAATAATAATAGTATTAAAACGTCAGTGTGAGACGAATATGACCCTGAAGTTAACAAAAAATTAAAAAAATTCGGTTCTTTTTTCATCAAATCAGTCATAAATCCTTAAAATATGTTAAATATATTAAATTGTTTAGGCTCGAGCATTAATAAAAAATAATATTTTCTTGTATTATTTTTTACGAAGTTTGAATGCTTTGGGAATATGTATGAATAATCATGCGAAAACTGACGATATATCAATATTTTTCACTCGATAATTATCGATACTGTTTAAAAACATCGATACGATAAATATTGATATATTTTTTTCTCTTGCCCATCCCTAATCGCAAGCACACCTCTACGGCGTCTTACTCACAGAACAGATTCAATAAGATTTTCCGGGATAATGAGTTCTTTGCTATTTCCGCTGGAAAATTTAGAACTAGTGCGCTTAAAGTTACAGCAGAATTAAGTAAGTACATAACAATCCTACAATCTTAATTTATATTTTCAATATTCTATAACGTCTTCTCCCTTTTTAATAGTTTTACCTGTTTACGGTTTAGTTTAGTTTTTTTTATAGTTTACCATACCTGTTTATTCCATGTTGATAATTTAAATCGCACGTTATTTGTGTTTGTTTTACTTGTTTGTATTATGTGGAAAATGTGGTTACAATTATACTGACATTTTAACGGAAAAGAGAAAGAAATTATATTTGTTATAAGATTCAATTGTATTCTACTTGTTTTTAAAAGTACAATATAAAAGAGACTGTAGGCTGTCTGCCATTAGGCACCAACACAGGATGCACCTTATTAACTCTATTCTTCTTTGAACTTCTTTCTTTAGCTTTCATCACATTTTTTTCCATCATTTGTATGCTGTACTGGTCTTCTAGAAGTTTCTTCAACATGCTCAAAATGGCCGTCGATGATTCCTCTTCGTCTGTCATGGCGTCAAGTTTGACAGCGATTTTGGCGCAATTTTCTGATGACATCTGCCAAATTTAAGTATTTGAAGACGATTAAACGAGAAAAAAGGCGGAGTATACTCGTTGGATATAATCTATCTGACTTTATTTAAAAGGACTCGTAGAGGTGAGCCCTTATTTCAGTGCTATGACCAGTGTGATTAATGCATCGGTTGCCCAAATTTTTATAAAG
Organism: Hecatera dysodea; assembly: GCA_905332915.2. Lineage (NCBI taxonomy): Eukaryota > Metazoa > Arthropoda > Insecta > Lepidoptera > Noctuidae > Hecatera > Hecatera dysodea. The sequence goes on from HG995314.1 coordinate 4,004,760, forward strand.
ATCTGCGAGCCTCCCAATACGTGTTAACGACCAAGTGTAATTTTGTCAATATAAGGAAACTATGGATGGATTGCGTGATAGATAATAATGTCTAGAAAGGCGGTGAATGCTGAGATTACCAAAATATTGAGAAGTATACTTAGACAAATAGGAAGATGAGACAGCTAAGATTTCTTTTGCTAGCCTATTTTGTCCACGCCCCCAATTTTTAAGTTCACATTATGGTAAACAACTTTAAAAGCTAAGTAAGCCCCACAAATCGTAGTACTGGTTTTTCTGTGGGTTCTGGTAAGTCTTTATACACTCCTTCTTAGATTTCCTACTTAAAAATAATTTCATATAAGTATGTAAAATTAGATTCAATGTAGCCAGAGCCACCGAATATCATATCTAAGTACCTATTGAACAGTCCTATTGAACAGAAATTATAGATCTTCAAGTTGAAGTACTACCACTTCAACACATGTCTAAATAATATATTGTAAATTTATTTTTAAAACTATTTTTATTGGTTTCACTCCTCCTGTCTGCAGTCTGTCAGTAGACTGTTCAATAGGTACCTATGGTATTCGTTTTTTAGGGTTCTGTCACCAAAGTAATTGGTGACTCTTGGTACAGTGAACCGGCCGGCATCCATTCGAGTAAGATCGTGTATTTTGGCTGTTTATTGCGCTAATGAGGTTATGCTTTAAGGTGCCACTAGCTTTTGCACGCGACTTCGTCCGCGTGGAATAGTTACTTTACCTCCGATTTTGAAACTCTCAGCCCGATCGGTTTAAAATTGACAAAGTTTCATACAAACTTTCATCCCCTATTTTATCCCCTTGGGGGTAGAATTAATCAAAATCCTTTCTTAGCGGATGCCTACGTCATAACATCTACCTGCATGCCAAATTTCAGCCTGATCCATTCAGTAGTTTAGGCTGTGCGTTGATAGATCACTATGTCAATCAGTCAGTCTCTTTTGAGTTATATATATTAGGTACCATAGTGGTTAACTTCTAGAAGATATGTGGGCATATCTGATATCTTGGATTTTGGTACCTCAAAGAAAATAAAAGTAAAAAAACATACCTTCTGAATCATTGGTTTAAGTTTTTCTAGGTCCTTATTAGTTTTGATGACTTCATTTTGAATAGGTCTTGATGTGAGCCAGCCGTAGTTATTGGCACTATGCTGCACGCTCGATTCTCGAAGTTTCGATTCTTTTAGTAGCATTTCAGCCTGGAATATGATGATGATGAAATTCAGAGCATTTAGTACTTATTATGTTGGCCGAACAAAGAGGCACTACTGGCCCCCAAAATACGTAAACACCGAAGGATATTGTACAAAAAAAAAACGATTTACGTTTTATTAATTTATTGATTTAAAAGAATATCCGTGGAGTTTCCTGCACGTTCGTCTCCTTAGAGATGTACGCTTTGGAACGTGCAAATAGCTTCACCTCTTTGACTGACCGACATTGACAATTCGTGCCTTTAAAATGTTGTAATTTAAATAAATGCTGAGAGCTTTTACATCCCGGAGATATCAACTTGAAGTTTACAGGACAGCTATTCATAGATTTTAATTAATAATTAGAAAACATTCCGCCTTTTTCCAAAAATTATATTTAGATACCTAAGTATAATTTTTGGAAAAAGGGAACCCTTTTTCCAAAAATTATACTTAGGTATCTATAAAGGATTGAATATTCACATAACTGACACTGATCTAATACTTATGCCTAAGTTGCAAATAGGCAGTCCACGGAATATTACTATTTATTTAACAATTTATGTAGGTAAAGACGAAATTTAGTAAAAAGGTAAGAAGGAAACAGAAAAATAGGTACAAAGGTGATGCTTATTTTTATAGAAAACTCTTTCAGCATACCTGCGAAAGGAGAGCCAAGTAAAAAGAGATGTTGACATTGTGTGTAAAAGTATTAAGAAAGAAAACTGAAAACAATACATTTTAAATATAACATACAATACATAAATATCATACTAAATAATAAAAAAAAATAGGAAACAATTATTGAAAGGTCTTTAAACAGTATAAGAAATTAGCTAAATAGATACTCACATATTGAAACAAATCAGTCGGCGAAAAGCTGTTTTCTGTGCTTACCATTTTATTCAAAAGCAAAAGGGAAAATGAGGCGTGATTACTGGTAGCACAAAACGTGCTACCTCCCACTGTACCTAACAGTTGATGAACCAATAACATTGACCGTTCCGTTCCCTAATAATAAATTTAAGAGCATTTACAATACGATAATTTGGCATTTTATCTAATCTAAACGAATATAATCAAGAGGAAATTTTGTTTAGGTATACCTAGGATGTATATTTAGTAAAAGGTATTGAAATGTAACTTGCCACCGTTTTACACAGGCAGCAGAGCATATACATATAACTAGCTTCTGTCCGCGACTTCGTCCCCGTAGAATCCCCGATTTTAAAACATTCTTTATCGTTGCTCCGCTCCTATTGGGTTAAGCGTGATGATATATAGCCTATAGCCTTCCTCGATAAATGGGCTATCTAACACTGAAAGATTTTTTCAAATCGGACCAGTAGTTCCTGAGATTAGCGCGTTCAAACAAACAAACTCTTCAGCTTTATAATATTAGTATAGATAAGCTCTCAGGCATGATTTTTCTTATATATACTAGCGGCCCGTCGATAAAAAAAAACCGGGCATTTTTTTTTTGATGATTTATTTTGATTTGCTATCTGATTATTTGCTTAGTATTTCAACGTGGTCCCTTTATTTTAGTTTGCATGGTGAAGATCTGGTGAAGAACAAAGATAGGAAACGGAACTCTTCAATAAGTAAATGATAGCAAATGGGAAACTGAAATCGCATGTTTGTTTATTGTTTACACCAATTTATACCACGTACGCTGTGACGGGTATGTTTAACCACTAAAAAGTTAAAAATAAAAAAAAATACAGCCGACTCCTAAACAAATAGCACACAATAACTTTAATTTCGGAAGTCGGTGTTCAAAAAACGAAAAAGCAATAAAAAAACCGAGTTCCGAAATTTTTCTTTCTTTCTTTCAACAATCGCTACCCATGCGCTACCATTGAACTGCATGCTGACATTGTAAAACTGCATTTGAAAAAGGCTATGTAATGGGAAACTACAATATCGCAGAATATCGTCGGATCCAAGGGGGATCTAAAGGGCTGAAGCCTCCCTTAAGAAGAAGCAGATTTCTTTAGCAGTCTACAACCAAAATCATACGCCTTTTCGGTGTTTACCTACTTTGCTAAAATCCACCCACAGCCAAACGAGAGTTCTGGATATCTATTTTACAAGAAAAATCATGTCCTACCAGTGAACGCAAATAAAACATGGAAGCATTCCTAACTCAAAAAAAGTACCCAAAGCACATTGCGCCGCGATAGGCGGGGCTTAGCGATTGCGCCGCTCACGTGTTTAGTTACACGGTCTATTCGTTACATGGTAATTTAAACCCAAATACTTGGGAAATAAGGTCAATTTTTAACTGTGCCTCGTATATATTCGGCGAATCAGCGACGAGGTTTCGATGTGTGAGTTTGTTTGGATTTTTGGGTCACGATTCGCGCTTAGATCCCTTGAAGTAATGCTTCCATGTTTTATTTACGTTCACTGTGTCCTACAGTTTCGTGGGATAGGCCTTTAGAGCGAAACGCGGGTAAAAGCTAGTCAGTGACATTTCTCTGATAAACTTATCGATTTGACAATAACTTAATTAAAAAGCAGAAGCCAATATTATGCCTCGCTGTTAATTAGGGACCTATACGATAAATACCTACGATCCACTCAATGATATAATTGTGTTTTGAAAATATTCACTTGAACAGCTTATCAGATTGATAATAAACTTTAATTAAGTAGATACTTATCAGCACTGATAGTAGATTATGGACCTACCTACTTGTGAAATGGCGGAGGTCTAGCAACATGAATCGGACTTGCAATTTTTGGACTACTTATGTTATTTTTCTAGAACTTTATGCACTAGTAGAAACACAGTACCACCACCATTATCTAACCCTTTAAAATCCATCAAAAGGTTGTCTTGAAAAGTTCGCTTTTAGCGATCAGTGGCCGTATTACGAAGTGCCAATGCTATCATGATTCGTGTGAGGGAAAAAGATAGTGCTATTCGTCTTGTGTAACTCCGTCTCTCTCTGACACAGAATTCATAATGGATTTAAGACATCATAATAGGTCGCCAGGACGCCCATTGTGTCACCCTGTGTAATGTTTTCATCTATATCTTCTGTAACTTAGTTTTTCGTTTACATAATAAAAAGTAGTCTATTCCACAAACATATTGATAAGATCACGGTTAACCATCACCTTACCTGCCTGTCTATTGATGGTAAGCGATGATTTTTTGTTTTGTTTTTATAAAACGTTGCCCCACACTAGGATTTACTCCTGTATCGTGGGTGCGTTCACAAACATGTAAACTCACATACACAAGACACCCAGATCCGGAACAATTATCTGTAGGCCATACAAACATTTGTTCTGTGCAGCGATTGAACACGCGACTCGCAGCGCTGCACGAACGCTCAACCACTGCACCAACCGTGTCGTCAATTTGGTTGACGATAAGAGCAGATTTACCTAGAAGTAACCTCTTAACACTAAAGACCCCCAGACTGTATGAAGACGTATTTTAAAAAGGCCGCACTTCTACATTTTTGCACAACGCCTCCTTACGTCAAAAAGTGACGTAATAATTCCAAATTAAAAAAGATTCGCGAGTCATAACCACAAACTTCAAACAGTTTCTGTCAAAAGAGAAACATCAACAATCTATTAAAAGATGGCTCTATGATATTGGCAAAATACCTTTGTTTATAGATATTGTACTGACACAAAAACCGCAAATAATGAAACACGGAATGGAGCCTAGGTAAATAAACAAATATTTACCTACAACAATGCCAAATTTTAATTCAGTATTCAGAAGAAAATCTAGCACTGCCTCGAGAAACAAAATATGCCAAGAAGAATACAAACAGTTAACTCTCGCTCTTAAAAGTATAGTACGAAGGCTTATTATCTGTTACAAATCTTTGTGCTGCTTTCCCCTAGATCAAATAATACCAGCAAAACCCAGGAGGGTCAAACAAGGCTTGAACTTAAATCGCAAATCAGGACTATGTCAGACATCGCAGAGAGGTTTGACTGAAATTAAAATAATACATATTCCACCCAGATCTAGAGTCTCCTTTAATGACTCAGTAAGAGTCAAAAGTGAGACTTGCCCAGGAAAATCAATGAACAGTGAAATCTCCAACCCGAAGAAAGTCAAAAGCGAATATTCCATCCTCAAGAAAGTCAAAAGCGATGTTTTCTCAGAGATTAAATTTAATATCAAAAAGGAAAGGCCAAAGAAAAAATCCAAAACCAAAATTCTCAAAGAAAAAAGTAAAAAAATTCTAGACTTTGGATCCGGAAGCATAAAAAGCACATTTAAACACAGAAAGAAATCTAGCGGATCATGTAAAAGCACGGAAACGTCAATTAAGATCAAGAGAAAAAGTAAACACGATATTTCTAGAGAAAACAGATGGAAAAGAACTAAAAGAATGATGAAAATGTCAAACGCAAGCAACTTGAAATGGATTCGCCATGACACAAAACGGCGGGAAACTTTGACAGCTACGAGCACAGATAATGAAGAATCAGCTGGAGATGGCCCAGTGACGCCTAAATTATCAAGCAATAACAAAATACCTCTGCAATGGAACTTGGTGAAAGAACAGATCTTTAGCGATACCGAATTAGATATAATGAAAAAGGGCACTGATAAACAGGTCCCAGTGCAAATTATTTAAATTCCTTTGTGTATTGTATACGTTCTAACTTGTATTGTTTGTTCACAAAAAAATAAAACTTACGAATTAATGATTACTTGAAATTAATAATTGAAATTGATAATATGAATTCTCAATAAAACCATAAATTTATTCAAACAATTTTATTTACCCATCATTATAATCATGTAATGTGCACTGGTATTTGTCAAGGTAAGTAAATAAATCAATAATTTACATAAAACTCTTTGATACATAAAGTAAAACAATCTATTATCATATTTTGGTATTAATAGAAATATACAATTCATTGGTCGAAAGACCTGTTTTTATGTTCAGATAATAATATATTACAATAAAAAAAAAACTGATGAAATGCAGGCGTACACCATGTGTACTGAAACATAATACATCAACGATTCACCTCAGAGAGCTCTCGAATATAATACGTATGTTTAAAAAGTTATTTTTTTTTTCTTTACACAATCAAGAAGCATCTGGAAAATGTCTCGCATTTTGAAGGTTACAAATTGCATTCTCCCATATAAATTCACTGCTTCATAATTTAACTAAGTAAATAAATAACACTTGATTATACATACAAATTCATAGCTTCAAAATAATAAATTCTATTTTATAACAGGACTAAGTCCACTGTCATGTTGAATAAATATTTTTGGATAGTATCACAGAAAAAGTAAAATAATACATAAAAAAACCCGTATTTGTACCATATAAATCACATAGTTGTTAAAACTATTTACAATAATAATTGGCAAACGAATCCTTTAAAAAATCTTTGTATGTTAGTGGAAGATAAAAGTGCTACGAAACTTACGCCAGAGGGCGCTGTTAGAAAACTATTCTGTAATTATCTGTGGATTGATTTTGAAAAAAAAGGTGGCGTTTTAAAACTACTTACTTATTTGGCTCACATTTTTCAACCACTTACATGATTCAAATGTAAAACAGAAACGATTTGTTTGTTTGTTGGTGTTTTTTTTTTTGCGCTAAGGCCAAAGGTTAGGCCACATCTTTCTAAAGAAGCATTGCTAAGGCTAATGCTTTTTTTATGCAACAAAAATGCTTCACTTATTTGGCTTTAAGTGGATCCTAGTCTTAAAATGGTTCCATTTTGCAAGTAGTATTGCAAACCAAACATACTGCAAGCTATTTGCAGTGGAAATAGTGTTGAATGTCTCTGAAAACATTATCTGTTCTCAAATTATTATTTAACTTCACATTTTGTCAACAAATCTGAAGGAGATGCGCTAAAAATTATACGTGCGATTGGCTGATGAAAATTTTATTAATGCAACCAATCATAGTGATTAACGCGCGTTTTACATTGATTTTCGTTCTAGATTATGCTATGACCAAGCTTTTAACAACCACTGGTAACAAAATAATACTATCTAAATATTATGTTAGTTGAATTATGTCTACAATTTGTCTAGCTACTTTAGTTAACAGCACATAATAAACCAGTGATCGGAACAGCTAAAATGTCTAAAGTTCCAAACAGAACAGAGACAAAGTGGAGACTCCTTACAGCATAATATTTTATCGGGACTAATGTCCCTGAAAAATTAATAAAGTAAAACAACTATCGAATGATGAATTAATTTCCTATTTCTGTTTAAAAAAAAAGAGTCAACCGTTTTGTCATTTTTTACCAGTGAGTAAACAAAATACTTATAGAAAGAGACAACAAGTTTTGGCTATTATATTCTGGGAAATGAAAACGTGAAACAGTTCTTTACCTGAATTAATAACGATACAAAACGTATCTACTGGTTTTTTGAGACCGTTCCTTGTGTAAGTGAAGTCTCGAAACTCGGACAAAATATTCCGAAAAAAAAATAATTGGTCTTATTTGTTGTATTATAGTCTATGGTTCAATATATGCTTATGAATAAACAATGTCTGTGGGCTCTCTCTTGGACCGACCAGCCAGCCTGTACTGCAATGTAAGATTTCCTATTTAATAAATATATAAGTCAAGATAAAAAGGTTTTAATTCAATGCAAAGCCATCCAAACGAACCCCAAGCATGGTGTCTTGTGGGATTTAGAAAAACACATTGAAGGAGTCACCGTGAAGCTACAAAAAATTGTAAGTCGAAAAATTTTTGCAAATCATCTCACCAATATGGCGGACAAAGCGTTCTTCGTTCAAGTGAAACCGCTTATCATAAATACCGGCGACAATGCAGCAGAAAAGTGGAAGAAATGTAAATTACGATTTGAGATTTTTAAGGATGCCAATGATTTTTCAAAAGTTACAGACTCAAAAAATACTGCAATTTTACTTAACACTATTGGTGACGATGGAATCGAAATTTTCAATAGCTTTAATATAGATCATAATACAGCAAAACTAGAAGACATCGTAAAGAAATTTGATGAAAAATTCAGTCCTCATATAAATATCACTGTAGAAAGGTACAACTTTTTCACTAGAATGCAGAAAACTGAAGAATCTATAGACGAATATTTGACAGTCTTGAACAACTTGGCTACAACATGTGAATTTCATAATTTGAAAGAAGAATTGATAAAAGACATGCTTGTGATAGGCATGCGTAGTACAAATATAAGAGAAAAACTTCTATAAGAAGATAATCTTACATATGAACGTAAGGCAATTCAATTAAAGATTGTAAATTTTATTGTAATGTTGACATGCACTCACTAATTTTTAATATGATAATAACACATTGAGGTAGGAATAATAAGGAGACGCTGCGTTATTCTATACATACATTTGCTTATACAAATATGAGTGAAACATGATTCAGAACTTGAAATATCGTTATGTCTCATTCTTTCTTGTGAGATAATCCTATTTGATAAAAGAGACAACTATATTTAAGTTGTTGCTAATTATGGCAACATTTTGTCGTGATGTAGAGACAGTTGTAGGTAAGTGCCGTTGCAGCCATATTATGTTCACAATTCATGGTAGTTACGCTGTCAAATGGTTGTTTACTTTTTTTATTATTGTGATTTGCGAGAAAACTACGAGTAATTTTACTTTTAAAACTGAATGTAAATGTTGGAAAACATAAATCCAACATGCCTGTGTGTTGTGTTGTGAAGTGTGGTGCAAGAAACAGTCAAAATCAACCTCAATTGTGTTTGCACAGGTTAGTAGCCGGTTTTCATGCATTTTTACACACAATAATACACATTCGGTGATACTATTGTAACGCAATCATGAATTTATGGCTAAAGTATTGATATTTGGATTCATTTCCACATAACAGGCCTTTTTATTATATTTGTTTATTCATTCGTTTGTTTACATAATGAAATAGTGTTGTACCGTTGCCGACTTGCGGTAATACGAAACTAGTTCCTCCGCTGGAACGATATCGGTATATTCTGTGATGTTAACATAAATAATCCTGCGGGTTATTCGGTCCGAGTGACCTAGCTAGGTCCGGCCTGTGATTCACACTTCACACCAAAATCAAAATATTTTACGTAAATCTGAAGAAAACATTGAAAAAGCTAATTATCTCTAAAAGAGTAATGGAGTTTCTTGCCGGCACTTCTCCATAGGAAACAGCTAATTGGAACCGTGCACCTAGCTTATAATGTTTTATGTTTGTTTTAGTTACATATTACCATCTCTAACCAAAATGATTTAAAAATACTTTAATTTTTATAGGTTTCCTAAAAATGAAGGCTTACAGAAAAAATGGTTAGAGGCTAAGGGTCGTGGGGTGATGTTAAATAGCCTATAGCCATACTGGCTACCAAAAGCAAAAATAATTTTAATGCTTTTTTTTGCGCGGTACCCTAATTATTTCTCTAAAATAAAAGTAGCCTTAGTTACTCCTTGTAACATATCTGCCTGTAAAAATCCCGTCAATATTTGTACAGCTATTTCAGAGATTAGCCGGGACAAACACTTCAATTTCATTTATTTGTATAGATAGCAGAAGGTAAGATAACCTACTCATCTTTTTCTGTTACTATTACAACGGATTTTAATTAAGTTCATAATATGAGGTATGATCCAAACGTGATAAATTAGTGGAACTCGTAACTAGTATCGATACTCGTTGTAGTAACACCTTGATTGACTCAACCCTAGCAATGGCAGCCATTTTATGTTTTGTAGGTATGCACCCTTTTTTCGTAGGTATTTCTCGTCCATACTTTTATAGGTCAATGTAATAACATTGTATAATTATATTTGTAATGTCTTTAAAGTAGAATATTAACTTTGTTCAGCAAAGTAGTTTATAATTCATATTATGTCATCTGTCAATTGTTCATGTCCATGCCAATGTCAGTCTGACAGTTTTTTTTTTTTAAAGGGGCATTATGTATTATAGTCTATGGTTCAATATATGTATGCTTATGAATAAACATTGTATGTGGGCTCTCTCTTGGACCGACCAGCCAGCCTGTACTGCAATGTAAGATTTCCTATTTAATAAATACATAAGTCAAGATAAAAAGGTTTTAATTCAATGCAAAGCCATCCAAACGAACCCCAAGTATTATTGTTATGGAAGTCTCTTTTTTTGTCTCTGTTCTTTTAACTTTAGGTATATTAGCTCTATTTCTTCCGATCACTGACAATAACACAAATTCGCTAATAACTGTCCTTAATTTTCTAATATGGTGAACTATTATAATAGCGGTACAAACAGTAAACAACGGATCGATATATGTTAAAATTTCACTATAACAGCTTGCCATGTGTGGAATTGTTCGAAAGAGTAACTGCGGCCCTGGAACGCAAAGGGCATTTGAAGGAACACGGATGGGTTTCAGTCAGCAAGAATCTGACGCTTCCTAACGCCAGTGGCGTGCGGTGGTTCGAGTTAGGGTAGGCCAGAAAATAATGTCCAAAAAAACAGACCACATTATTCAGGGTTGAAATTTGGTGTCTTTTTTTTTGTTTTTTTTTTTAAATAGGCAATTGATAAAAACTCATTTCATTAAAAATCAACCCTGAATAATGTGGTTATTTTTTAAAATTTATTTGAACATTTTCTCTGGCCTACCCTAACTCGAACCACTGCACGCCACTGCCTAACGCTCAATCCAGAGCGAGAGAATTTGATGATTTCATCAACAAAAAATATAGAAATCGCACTGGTTATCGCTGATGTACAGTTGTGACAACTGAACATCAGTAATAACCACTAAGTGTATGCAGGACTATTTTTTGTACTTGCGACATGTTTTAGTATGAACATGCCTGAAATCCCGGGATTAACTGGGATTTAAAATTATTATACTTATTATTAAGGTCGATAATGATTTTTAAAGGTCGTGTATGTATTTGTCTTTGGTAACGTCTGAACTTAGATAAAACAAGTTGACATTTCCAAAATATGTCTATCCTGTCACATCAATATTAATATATACATTTGCGGTCATTGGTCCAAACTAGCTCTGCCTTATCTTAGCCTCTCTGCTTCTGGTGATAACTTTTGTACCCAATGGTACAAAGTTATCACCTGCCTGTATTCACCTGCTGGCGTTACCATACTGCAATCAGTATGGTAATTTTTGTAATGTCATCACTGATGTGCTTAATAACTGTAAGTAAATGAAGCTGTCTTTCGCGAATTCGTGTAAGCAAATACAGTTTTTCAGTTACTTATTTCGGTCTACAATTTTATGTTCATGACTGACGCAATGACTTAAAAAAGAAACTTTGACCTTGGGTCCCTTAATGATCTTATGAACTAGAGCCAAAGGACCTACAAACCCAGAGCTAAAACAGTAAGGTCCAAAGTCACCTAGCCAGGTAAGTTTTGATCTTTTTACTTAAGTTCAAAATATGTTAAAGGTCCTAGCTCACAGTAAATAACTCTTAATGAGTGGTTTAATCAACTTAAGGCCAAAATCAAACACCAAAAGACCCTGATTCAAAGACTTGGGTTTTTTGGTTTTGAGTCAAAAGACCTTAAGAACCAAGGTCAAAATAAATAGCCTATTTTATTCGACCTTCGACTTAGCCCCTCTATAAGGCCACATAGACAGCAGAGGCGTCATTCTCAATAGCAGCAATGGTTTAGCAGCCGCCATAGCGAACTGCATCGCATAATATCTAGTCGCGTCCGCTTTGCACATGTTTTCTTGTATGTGTTGGTAGCCCATGAGAATTATGGCCGTCGAGAATATTGATATTAGGATCGACCTATGTTTTGTGTAGTGGCGGTATCTGTAACAAAGATAGGAAAAATATATACATAACATAACCAGCCTTTCAACGTTCCCACTGCTGGGACACAGGCCTCCTCTCTAGGAGAAGGAATGGGCCGTAGGGCGCTTTCAATTTAGACGGTTGGTGCCGGACTGCTGCCGGACGACAGCAGTACGACGTAAATCGTCTTATTTGAAGAGATACGCGGCTGCAGTCCGATCGAATTTTAGTGATTTCCATCGAAACCCAACTTTAGTCGGTGCCATGGACTCTGACGAGGAAGTGTTATTGTTAGTTCTCTTGCTTCGGCAGAAACATAAACGACGCCGTACTAGGGCGTCGCCAATGTTTTCTTTAAAATATAAAACTGGTGATTTTTATACACTTTACCCTAGATTAAAAGAAAGCTCAGCTGATTTTTTGAACTATTTTAGAATGTCTAGAGAATGTTTCTATGAATTATATCACTTTGTTAAAAATGGAATACAACGTCAAGAAACTAAATTCAAAAATACATTTACAAAATCTTCTGTATTTAAATCATCCATAATTAGGTAGGTATGCACGAAAACGTCTAAGAAACACGATGCGTTCACAGCACTAGCGAACAACGACTGAGACAGGTTGTTGCCGTTCCGCCAACGGACGTGCGCCGCACTGCTGTCGCACGACTTTGCGTCGAGACATTTTGTATGAAAAATCATAACCGCCCGTGAGCAGTACGATACCCGGGCTGCAGCAGTCCGGCACCAACCGTCTAAATTGAAAGCGCCCGTAATCCACCACGCGGGCCCAGTGCGGGTTGGTGAATGTCACATGTCTTCGAATTTTTGGCTCTAGGACATGCCGGTTTCCTCACGATGTTTTCCTTCGCCGTTTTGAGAGCAGTGGTGATGAAATTAATTACACAAAGTAATGCGCCTGGCTGGGATTGAACCCGCTACCTACAATTCGTAAGTCGGGCCCGTTACCACTCGGCCACCACTGCACTCCGCAGGAAAAATACATTAGAAGAAAAAAAAACTTTAACTAAAACTTTTTTTGTGTTACTAACACAGTTTTATAAGTGTTACTAGCCACAATATGAATCATTGTGTTCGAAGTAAATAAATAATAATAATTAGTACGGATTTACGAAGAATAATTTGAAATGATAGTTGGGGATATTTTTTTATTGAAATAGAACATTTATTTTGCCATGGTAAACAAAAAAATTGTTTGTCTGTAGTCTGTTTATTACAGCCAGATTGCTGCGTCCACTTCCGACATGTCGACAACCTCGCGAGCCAAGTCAAGATATTTGATTTGTTTTATTATTAGTCTTCCAATGTAACTAAAAGGGTTATGAATATAAATGTGGATGGATGGAAAGGGAGAGGTAGACCAAAGAAACGATGGATGGATTGTGTGAGGAGTGATATGAAAGAAAAGTGAGTTAGTGATAGCGTGACGGCTGACAGGACAGAATGGAAGAAAAATACATGTGGCACTCGGGGACTGCCGCGGTAAAGCTATTGCATAGCTTTTTTTATCAACTTATGCAATTATATATTTAGTACTCTGCGTCATTGTGATATGGTCTCGATTCGTTCACCTGGGTTACTGTACTAATGTAAATCACATACGTTTCACTTAACTCTGTCCCACCGATTGTTTCCGAACGCAGACGTTCGGGTCGGCTCGGTGACGGCGACATAATAGCTCAGTAACGAAGCGACCATTTTAAAAAGGCGGGGAAAAATCGAATGACGTAGCGGTGTTAGGTTATTTTCGTTACGGAATTTCTGGATTCGGTTGCCACGCTCAAGGCCGGCGATAGAACCTATGCAATAGCTTAAAAAATCGTTTAAAAAATACTTGTGGTCGTATACACTGACCACAAGTAATATGGGATAAGGGCAGGAAGATGATGATGATGATAAGACTTCCAATCAACAGATAATCAAGCAGGTTCTCAATAAAACCTTATTGATTCTGCAGCGAGTCAGCGACTTACTCAGCGACAGCCGGTGTCACGCAGAGCGCCCATCCCAGCAGGCTTCCCGTAGACACGACTAACGCGTACATGGGCGTCGTTGACACGCGGATAGTCTCTGGGTTCTCACACCAGCGGAACGCCTGCCAAAATAAAAAAATATATGTATTTAACACCTGCCTAATGTTCTATTGCCAATGTCGCTGTCGGTATGCTAGTCTGTCAATAAAATAAACACATCAAAAGTATCTAGGGATCAACATATATTTTTGCAATAACTTTTCTCCTGATTGATATTAATTAAAATTTTCTTTAAGGATTCATCAAATAAAGTGTTTTCGTTTGTCACAGTAACGATAAACCAAGTCACCTTTGCATTAATAAAGAAATTTGCCATTTTCCTAATAAAGGGATTTTTGACATTTGAACCACTAACATTAAAGTTCGAAAAAAAGACTGAAATAACAGTTTTCTTTAAAATTTTATTGGGTAACTTAAACAATTAATAATCCGTGTTTCTACCGCGAACACTAACAACACAAGAACATCGGTTTGGCATACTCAAAATGAGTTCATCCAAATCACGCTGTGGAATGGCCGCCCATGTTCGTTGCAACAACAAAAAAAGGTCTTCTTGCGACTGGATACCCTCCATATTCGGCAGAGCTCTTCGCTTACCTTGGCTGAGCGCCATGGAGGACGGTATCGCTGCACCACACGGAGACAAGACCGATACATTCAAATCTTAACTCGAAGAGCTCCAACAATAACCGCCATGATGTTAGCCGTGAGGCTTCATCACTCTTCAGGGAACTTAATTAGCGACCAAACAGTCAGAAACCGCTTGCATGAAGTGAACCTTCATTCCCGAAGACCGCTACGGGTACCACCTATAGCAATGCACAATCGTAGGATTCGATATCAATGGGCTCTTGAACACAGAAATTGGGCAGAAGAACAATGGCGTTTCGTGTGCTTTTCTGATGAGTCTCGTTTTGGTATGAGACCGGATACAAGACGTATACGACACTGGAGAACCCCTGGACGCCAACAGCGATTAAAATCCTGCCAGGAAGTCCATCCTTATAGTGGTGGAACCATCATAGTATGGGCGGGTATTTGGATCGGCGGAAGAACTGAGTTGATTTGGATCAGAGGCAACCTCAACGCTCAAATTTATGCTGAGACGATTGTATCAGACGTCATCGTTCCTCTACAAGTGCAAATCGGTCCCTTATTTCAGTTAATGCATGATAATGCACGACCGCACACCGCAAGAGTTGTAAGACAGACTCTCGCCGCAGCTAACATCAATGTCCTGCCCTGGCCTGCTCAGTCGCCAGACTTGAACCCGATTGAGCATGCATGGGATATGCTACAGAGAAGAGCTCTGCCGAATATGGAGGGTATCCAGTCGCAAGAAGACCTTTTTTTGTTGTTGCAACGAACATGGGCGGCCATTCCACAGCGTGATTTGGATGAACTCATTTTGAGTATGCCAAACCGATGTTCTTGTGTTGTTAGTGTTCGCGGTAGAAACACGGATTATTAATTGTTTAAGTTACCCAATAAAATTTTAAAGAAAACTGTTATTTCAGTCTTTTTTTCGAACTTTAATGTTAGTGGTTCAAATGTCAAAAATCCCTTTATTAGGAAAATGGCAAATTTCTTTATTAATGCAAAGGTGACTTGGTTTATCGTTACTGTGACAAACGAAAACACTTTATTTGATGAATCCTTAAAGAAAATTTTAATTAATATCAATCAGGAGGAAAGTTATTGCAAAAATATATGTTGATCCCTAGATACTTTTGATGTGTTTAACTCATTGCTATACGTTTATTGAAGTGACAACCCTATCGCAACTTGTTGATAAAATCAAGCGTTTCCAATCGTCTTTTATAATGCGCACAGCAAAGGAGTGGAACTCTCTGCCTGCGTCTGTGTTTCCGAAAGCATTCAATCCTAATCTCTTCAAAGTTAGAGTGAACAGGCTTCTTCTGGGTAAGCTCATTCCATCGTCGACTTTGTCTCTGTCACCTGCGACCTAGACTACAGTCAAGAGCATATCTATCTTACAATAAAAAAAAGAAAAACAAAATGGCGATGGCATGACCGTAAGGCTTCAATAACCCATCTATACTCTATACCAGTGGCGAAGCGTGGTCATAAGCCGATTCCCACCGGCTTCCCTTCAGAAGTTTGGAACACAACTACTCTATCGTAATTGAAAAATCGCACAATCATTACTGTTAAAAGTAGAGAAACATCACAAAACGCATACACAGATGAATGTTCAATTCCGACAAAATTTGCTCTTCAACAACATTATTTAACTCGCAGGCGCTATCGGCTTATTGACAGTTCAATTCATAAGGCAAAATAGTCGTCATGACGTCACGTGTCCAGCCCGCGATTATATGCCGCGAAGTAAGCCGGTACCCGCCGAGTTACTATAGAGACAGTAATACAAAATGCGTGCGCGTGAGCGAGATAGAGAATTATCCTTATTGTATTTCGTGCATTCGTACGTTCGGACATCGTTCAATTTTGATTGACATTTGACATTGACGTAATTGCATTTTGACCATTGCAATTTGCATAGTATTATTTATTTGATGTTGAATATTTATTGTAATAGTTTCACCTATTAGAATCTATTTCTTGGTGCAAAAAAGTGATTGGTTGTGTAGTGAAAGTAATTTACGCTGACCGTGTACGTTGTAGTAGTTTGTAGGTTTTTGCGGTAAGTCTATATTTATTGAAATTAGTAACTAAGAATAAGTAGATTTGCAAAGTAATTAGTAGAATCAATGAGATGGCGGCATTAAATAGGGTTAGATTGTTGTTTGACAGATTATTTACTCTCTGAGGAAACATGCTTTTCAAGGTTATGTTTTGAAAATAAAAAAAACATATAATTCAGTTAGGCCGTGCTCGTCCAGATATGATTATAAATTACAAAAGACGTGATGGTTTTTTTCAAACATTTTAGTGTTTCACTTTATCATAAATATCAATGGTTAACGGACTTTGAAATTGCTGGCCATGACTACTATTCTCAGATGGGAATAGTTTATCGAATAAAGGGGGTTACACCGACATTAATAATCTAACGAATTCATCTAGGAAACATGTTCAGACCGAAAAGCATATAATATACGTAGTTGTTTAGCATTACATGAGTTTGGGACTAGTAGGAGTAGTAAGTTTGAATTATTTTTCGAAAATTCGCATGTCGCCCATAACAGAAAAAAGTAAATCGTAATAGGGAATTGCCGCGCCCGGCCTGGAAGTAAGCATATAATAACGTTTTTTTTTTTTGCTACGGCTTACCTTTCTCAACATATCACCCTTCGCCACTGCTCTATACTAATATATAAAGCTGAAGAGTTTGTTTGTCTGCTTGAACGCGCTTATGACAGGAACTGCTGGTCCGATTTGTAAAAATCTTTCAATGTTAAAAAGTCCATTTATCAAGGAAGGATGTAGGCTATATATCATCACGCTAAGACCAATAGGAGCGGAGCAGTCATGAAAAATCTGACACAAACGAAGTTGCGCGGGTCAGCCAGTAATAAATAAATAAAAAATCATTTTCACGTTTTTCCTCATGGCAGAAACTACAAAACGCGAACTGCTCAGTTCTTAGATAATATGTACAAGAATCTTCGTTTATAAAAAAAAAACATCATGCAAAAACAGTAATCATTTTGACAGTCTAATGTGAGCTGTGGCCCAGCCGCGCACGGCTTCGAGCGCTTACGTTAACCCGCGATCAGCGCTGACACGAGGGTGCTGGTTCCACGCTACCAGCCGTACTTTCAGATGAAGGAGTTCATACCACCTTCCATAGTATTATTTTCTATAGAAGCTAGCAACGTTAGCCATCGACCAGGTCCAGCTGACTTGAGGCTGGTTCGAGGGTGAGTCGAGGACGAGTCGAGGACGAGTCGAGGACGAGTCGAGGACGAGTCGAGGACGAGTCGAGGACGAGTAGAGGACGAGTCGAGGACGAGTCGAGGACGAGTCGAGGACGAGTCGAGGACGAGTCGAGGACGAGTCGAGGACGAGTCGAGGACGAGACGAGGACGAGTCGAGGTTGAGTCAAAAGAACGTCGGGGTTAAGTTGAGGTGGAGTTGAGTGGAGGACATTACTCAGAATTTAGGTGTAAGGCTATAGTTATCACTCTTTGCAAAAGCAAAACTCACCAGTTTGACAGTCCAGTGCGGGTCCCAGCCGCACAGCTTCAAGCCCCCGTACGTTAACCCCGCGATCAGCGCCGACACGACGGTGCTGAGCACGTGGCACGCTACTGCGCGACTGGTGGCGTACGTCGCGTGGTACCCGTACTTCCAGATAAATGGATCGGAGACGTAGATGCAAAGGGCTGGAGCGAGGAAGGCGCCTGGAAACACAGTAAGAGGAGTTCTGAAGTCAAAAGACCAGGTCTCAAATTCGAAGGCACTTATTATAATCAATAAGTGCCTTTGAATTTGAGAATTTCGATGACACAAGAACGCTTTTCAACATGCCATTTTTTCATTTGAAAATTTCACTCTTGGGAAAAACCGCAAAGGTTATCAGATAATTACTATTGTATACATTCAAGTTCTTAAAACGCAATAGACAGATGTGTTGCTGGGGAGTTTGTTGCGCCACTTCTTCCCAGCTAAAACACTAGGAAGTGGTGACGGCGTTTTGGGGGACTGTCTTTATGTAAAATTTCACGTTCAAAAAGTGCTGTCTCTCAGCCTAGTTTGAATTAGGGTTGCCATCCATCCGGGTTTCCCCGGATTTATCCTAATTTGCAGGGCGTCCGGGGAGCGTCCAGGCGGGGTTTTCAAAGGTGTCCTGGTATTACTCGGACATTATTTGTGTCTAGGAATCCTCCATTGATTGAAAATTTGGAAGGTAAGCAACAAATTAAAACAATGCTTAGTTATGTAATCATTCATTCGTAATCGTAAGCGGGATACGATCTACTCGTAAATCAGCAAAATAACTGGCACTCTAGTTTATATTGCAAACACGCTGTAACAGCTTATTAAAAAAAAAATTAACGTTTATCCTTTTTCTTTGTTTAAAAGGCTTTTTTTCGGGTCTGTCCGGGGAAAAAAATCAATTTCACTCAAATGTCCGGGATTTTAAAGATATTGCCCGGCGTCGGTAATTTCGATGATGGCAACCCTAGTTTGAATAAATGATTTTTGAGCTATCGAGAGCCTCGCAAAGGTCTGCCGCCTGGAGCCTCTCTACAGTAAGTACCGCCGCTGGTTACTCACCAATAAACGCGCCAATCAGACACTGATGAGGAAAGTGAGCTGCCACAAACAACCGCGCCAACATCACCGATCCTAGCGCCACAGCAAATAGCGGGTACATAATGTACTTCCACCACCAAATGTAGTACTTCCTGTTAACAATAAAAAATTGTATTCGGTTGTGTGGAAGTGTGTTTGCTTTGTTTGTTGTTTTTGTGTTTGCTTTGTTTATTGTTTTTGTGTTTGCTTTGTTTGTTGTTTTTGTTGTTGTTGATATTGTGCGTTTAGTGTGTTTGGTGTTTGTGATTTACTGTTTTGTTGTTGTTTTTTCTATTGTTATGTTGGGAGTTCGTGGTTGCTGTGTTATTTTCTGTTGTTGTCATGTGTTTTAATTGTTATAGATTAAGAGCATATACGCCAAACGGCATTTCTCGGCTGATCGATTTATCGCCAAACCGATTTTAATGAAACTTCACACATATGTATAAGCAGGATACATAGGTCTAAAAAGTTAGTTGAAAACATTTTCGATAAATAGTGTTATACTTAAATTAGATTAATTTTAAATTTTCCATACAAACATAAATTTCCAGTTATCTTTTTTTAGATAAGACATTTCGAAAATGTTTTTAACTAACTTTTTAGACCTATATGTGTGAAGTTTCATTAAAATCGGTTCAGTCATTTCGCAAAATAGTGACATGAAAATCTGTATGAAATGCCATACGGCGAACACGCTCTTAACCTGTAACACTAAACTCACATCAGTGACAGTATCAGATTCAAGGTAGCTGTCATTGAGTAACCACATGAGCTGCTAGGGCCAGTGCCACACGTTTGTAGTGTTGTTTGCTGTTATCTTGGTCTTTGTTCTCGTCTTCTTGTTGTGTTTTTTAGATTGCTGTTATGTTGCGTGTCTTGTTCTTGTGTTTCAAGGCCGAAAGCATTAACTTGTCATGCATCACATGTGATATTGACATCAGCGACAGGGTCAGCATCATGGCAGCTGTCATTGAGTGACAGGAAGGGCTGCCGAGTTCTGTCTCTGAAGTCTGTAATATCTGCTGTAGTACGGGTCTTACTACCTGTTGTGTTTTATTTTTATTTATTTATTTATGTACACACATGATACTTTAAAAAAAAGACAATTATGTACAAAATTGAGAGCACAAAGGTACTGCTTATTTCAATAGAAATTTCTTCCAGCAGACCTGCGACAGAAGAGTGGTATAAGAAAAGTAGACACACTGTGTAAAGAGACAGAGAATACTAACTTAACTAAGACATATTATCAACTATTTATACATACAAATCAAATTAAAATAAACATACAAACAAATGTACAAATAAATATATCTATTTTTGTGTGTATTGTGATTTTTTTATTCAAGTGTGTTGTGGATATGGTTTTGTTGTGTGTTTTATTGCGTGTCTGTTGCACTGTGTTTTACTTGTTATAAATTAATTTGTAAAACACTAACTTGTGCATCACATGTGATATTGTGATATCAACATCATGGCAGCTGCCATCGAGTGGCTGGAAGGGCTGCCAGAGCTTGTCTCGCATGTCTGTAGTATCTGTAGTACAGTTGTAGTATGATTAGTACTGCACGCAAAATACACACTTAGTGTTGCAGATACCAGTCCGATTTACATACACGGGTCTTTGTACCAGTCGTGTTTTGTGTTTTTGTTTTTAGTGTGCATTGTTATTTTTGTATGTTTGTTATTTTTTATTTAAGTGTATTGTGGGTATAAATGATAAATGATTTTTATTTTGTAAGTAGGTTTTTACATGTCAATCATTTACTTTTTGGCCGTTATAAAACTAGATGAGGCCGGTGTTTCCTAGCTGACTACCCTGAGAAGAAACACCGAAAAAAACTAAGAGGTCAAGTATAGTTGTTGTTGTGTCTGTTGCATTGTGTTTTACTTGCTATAGATTAATTTGTAAAACACTGACTTGTCGTGCATCACATGTGATATCCACATCAGAGACAGTATGAGCATCATGGCAGCTGTCATCGAGTGGCCGGACGGGCTGCCGGGGCCTGTCTCGCAAGTTTGTAGTGTTTGCTGCAGCACGGGTCTCTCGGGCTCCGAGTAGAATGTTGTCTCACGTATCCACCAGTATGGACGATCTTCTAGAAGCCACCTAGAATAAAAAATATTTACAAAAAAGATTTTTAGATGAGTCTAAATTACTTTTGTATGAATAACTTAGTTCCCGTTCCCGTGGGAATACGGGGTTAAAATATAGCCTATGTCACCCGGGGATAGTATAGCTTCCCAACAGTGAAAGAATTTTTCAAATCGGTTCAGCAGTTTCCGAGCCTATTCAATACAAACAAACAATTGAATCTTTCCTCTTTATAATATTAGTATAGATGTTCCACTCACTTAATTTGAATGAGCATGACATATTCTCAATTGCCATGCCATGCCACTTTCAGCAAAAGAAATTGTTCCAGAAGTTCCAGCCATTCAAGTAGTGCATAGAAGTGCATTGCTTGAATGGCTGGAACAATTTCTTTTAACATCGTTTTATTTTTTCATGAAAGTTAAGGGCTAAAAATAAAATGTTGTCATGAAATTCGTTTGTTCATGATATTATTTTATTTTACTACAAGCTGTTACCCGCGACTTTGTCAGCGTCAAAGTCGATAAACAGCACAATAGACCATTTCATAGGTTTTCATTATTTTGATGGAGTTCTATTTTTTTAAACAAAATATTAGGAACCTGCGCTATTCCTTATAGCATCAGCTATCTACTATTGAATTGACGTCAAAATCGATCGAGCAATTTTAAAGAGAACCAGAACAAAAAGACTAACAGACAAAAATGTTGAATACAATGATTTTTCATTTAAGTGCTAGAAAAAGTGTAAATTCATATGCATTTATTAAAAAAAAAATGATATTTTGATATCATAAACTAGATACAATGAATAAAACAAACATACCATTTCATAACAGCATTCAGCCATCCTCCAAAAGCCAGGCACAGTAGTAATTGAGAAGCGAACACTGAGTCGATGACTGACATCAGCGGAAATAAGTAGTCTATGGCATATTGTGGGTTGCACACGTGGTTGACTATCTCAAAGAAATTTTCATTATCTTCAAACCTGCGGGCAAAAAGTAAATAATTTGTCATTAAATTCTTCGTAAAAGAGACCTATCACAGAGCAAGAACCATGCGAAAAGGCGATCGTCGCGTTCAAAACTTGAAGATGATCAGCGCCATACGAATGTACGCGACAATAGGGTAGTTAACTAAAAAAATCTAATTAGTCCGTCGGATAGGTTTCCAAAAAATATTGTGCACGTATTTTCTCTTTTTTCACGTAAACAAAAAATGAAGACGATACAGTGCGTTGAAAACTCGTATGACGTCACTACTCGCTACAATTTTTACCGAGCCGTGACGTCACAAGCCCCCACTCCTGATCTTTGATGCTTTGTATCTTCGTCAGTTTTTATAGATTTGATAAAGGAAAAAATACGTGTCCAATATTTTTCTATAATCTAACTAACGAACTAAACATAATCATATATTTTTTACTCAGGAAACATCCCTATTGCTTTCAATGGGGGCAATGCCTTAAGTGCCATACCAATGTACGCGACGATCGCTTTCAATGGGGGGCGATGCCTTAAGTGCCATACCAATGTACGCGACGATCGCTTTCAATGGGGGCGATGCCTTAAGTGCCATATAAAAAAATGCGTATTAAAAAAAATCTGCCTAACCTTTAATCAGTCATGTAGTATTTGACTTCCAGTTTATCTAGATGCAGTTGGATACCAGTATTTTATATGGAGCCACCAGGATCTTTTATGAGGTACTATTTATTAAAGTATAAAAGTAATCTGTACAGGACCTATCAGAACACCAGCGCTGTGATATTTTTTTTTTAATATCGCAGCATATGCTGAGATAGGAACCTTTTTGGCGTCGCACATTTACATTTAGGCACAATTGATACTACAGCTTTTGTTAATATCTTTTTCTATTAGTTTTTTTTACTATTTTGTTTGTTTTGTGCAAGTCCCAAATAAACATTTTTTTTTCTTTCTTTATTAAAATAGTATCATAAAAAAGATACTAAGGTGGCTAACATTGTGGTGAAGAGAAAATTTAAAACTTAGGTATGTTAAAAACACAATTTGTAAACATGCATACTACAAATTAGAAGACTTCATTCAGGGTATGAATGCTTGGAAACATGCCTGTCCTGCTCCATAGGGCAAATCAAGGGTGTAGACAAAATCAAACTGGTTGATTTATGTATGTATTTAACTTTATGAATGTACTGTTTCTTATTAATAAGGTACTACTGCTGCTGCAATACTTGGTTCTATAGTGAGTATACTCTAAGTGCATCATCCTGACAATACTAAATATATTTTTGTACTATACCAAATATTATAAAACGTTTATTCGAACAGCGTAGATATAGATTTTCATGTCCTTCTACTCTATAAGAATCAACTCTTATTAATGGACACTAGTCACTTTAACAGTAAATAATGATGTTCAAAATTGCGGTTTAATGGCCTTAATGAAAAAATACATCTTTGTTGTTGTCAAACTGAGGCTGGGGAGTACAAATACAAAATCTCTATTTATCAGTTACTTTCACTTAAATTGTTGATTGAACAGAAATGCACATAGATGAAAACAAAAAAATATATTATTGAAATTATTATTACAAAAAAGCTACCTAGCCTTTACATGAAGCTGCCATCCACACTCAAGTACAGTCCAAAAAACACAGTAGTCTATGACAAACTGCCAATACTTCCTCAATACTTTTTTTCTATTTTTAGTTTTTAATGCATAATAGCATAATCAGCCTTTTAATGTTCCCACTGCTGGGACACAGGCCTCCTCTCTAGGAGAGGGCATGGGCCGTAATCCAAAACGGGCCCAGTGCGGGTTGGTGAAATGTTTCCTCACAATGTTTTCCTTCACCGTTTTGAGAGCAGTGGTGATGAAATGAATAACAGAAAGTGATGCGCCTGGCTGGGTTTGCCGTGACCTGCAATTCGTAAGTCGGGCCGTTACCACTCGGCCACCACTGCTCCGTTTTCTCTCTGTTTTTAATGGCAATCAATATAAATACGATTTCGCATCTACTGGCAAGACCTCTTAATTTAATAGGAGTTTAATGTGTTAGGAGATCATCAATATATTTATTATACAATCACGCTGAATTGCTAACACATATTATTTAGATATTACTTCAAACACAGATAGATCACAGCCGAGTGGGAAACTTTTGACCCTACTAGTATATTCCCATGGGATTCTTTTGGAGTTTAAGCCGAAGTCAAAGTAATATTAGAAAAACTATTTCTAATAAATTCTAATTGGAGAGCTCTAGGGACGTGAAGTGTTGTGTGCTTAAAAATAGAAATTACCTACTTGTACTATATATATCTACTTGGAACTCAGTGACTAAATGCACCGGAAATTATGAATAAATTTAAAATAGACGTCCACAAAGGTTTTTGTGTTGAAATAAATTATTTTATAAGATCCTGCGTTAAATCAATCCAAGTTTTATCAGAAACAAACTTAACTGTCTATAGCAAACGCGCGTGGAATTCGAATTAAACAATGCAGTATTTGGAAGAAATAATCAATAATTTGAATTTCTCACCAATATTGTACGAATTCTATACACGTTACACCAAATGCGTAGATTTGCTCCATCGTTGCACAATATTAACAGTCCAGATTTAGAGGAACATTTTATTATTATGTAATCGAAGTTCGCTTTTTTATGTATTAGTTAATTACTTCAGTATTATAACCAAAACAAATACAGTAAATTTTGATAACGAATGCCAAAAATGTCAATGTCGAACTCGGAGACTTGACATCATAGAGGTGGACGTTGCCATTATCTAAAAAATATTAATCCTTTTATTCCAAATATTTTCTTTTTGTAAAATATGTATACAATAATATATATAATCAGTAAAATTATTCAGAAAAAAGCAGCATTTAATTTCTGTACTATTAAATGCCAACAACGACATCTTGCGTATCAACAGTGAATTACTAAGAACTTTAGCTCCACCTAGTATTGAATAGCTGAACGTTATTTTCAAAACTCTAATTTGGAACTGCTACTCATTAAGAGATGGCGTAATCACCTCAACAAAAATTATAAGGCATTTAGAAACTTTTCTCCGTAGTTAAATCAAAGTATTCAGTTTAGTTAAGGAAATATAACTGACTATTTACACTAAACGTATTAAGACGTAAATTATATAGAAAGAAGAATTGCACGCATCGAAGTGCCTACTGCTCCACATAGTTGTCAAACGTGCCCTGAAGATTGGCGGCATTGCCATGCTGAATGGCAATGCTAATTCACGCTGGGTCGATCAGGCGTCGGGAAATGTCCTTGAGAAGGAAACTCACACCCCGCACTCGGACCGCTATGACCCTAGCTACCGAGAACAAAATCTCGGCAGGTCGGCAGTACCTAGCTACGTGTGCGTTTACAAGGGCGATTACTAAATTCTGAAAGTACCGACAAATTGTAGACTACAAAATGTTACGAAGCCTCATGCAGCTAGAAGCTGAAAACTTTACCTGCCTATTGTTCGAAAATAGAAGAAAATGTTGATTTTCTGTAATGAGTAGCCAGTACCAACTAGTTACCTAGGTAATACCAGAGGAGAGCTCTAGTTTTACCAAGGTAACTAGTTGGTACCTACTGGCTACTGCATCGTAAAGCTTGTACCTACCAACTAAGACCTAGTTTATGTTCCAACATGCTAGTTATAGCGTCAGTTATAGCCATACAGTTAACTCTGGGCTGATCCTCTAATGTCACCAACGTGTCAACCAGTTTGGTAGATACAACAAAGTAACCATTCAGTTGATCAAGGGACACATTGAATCCCGAGGCAACGATGGAGCGGACGAGCTCGCCAAAAGGGGTTCGAGTATGGTAGCTAGCGATGGGTCCCGAACCAATCTTGCCACTTGCCTTTCGGTTACTTACGCTTACGCACTTTGGTAAGGAAACGCACCAGAGACAAACATCACAATCTATGGGTTAACCATGGTGAGTGTAGGCAGGCCAAAGAGGCACTTCCCTCTAATGATGGCCGTTTCACAAAACAGCCCGATTAGTAATAAGTACTAGGCTTTCCCGTATTTGTCCTTGTTTGGAGGCAAGTCAGGAGAGCGTTCGGGCGGGGTGGTAAAACCCGGATATTTGTGTCAAGGGAACATCCATTGACTAAAAATTTGAAAAACAAGCAACACATTAAAACAGAACGTAGTTAAAAATTCATTCGTAATCTTAAACGGGATACAATCTTATCGTAAATCCGGCGCTCGTAAATCCGGCACAAATTAAACTGTAAACGTTTTTTAATTAATTAATTTAATTTTCGGGTCAAAATGAAAAAAAAAAAAGAATTCCAACCAAATGTCCGGGTTTATAAGATTTTGTCCGGCGACAGCAATTTCAATGATGGCAGCCGTGGGTAGGTATCTTGCTTGCTGTGACTGCTTGAATGTAGTAGGTATCAAAAGCCGCAAAATCTCATTACATGACTTTTAATTTGTGACGGATCGATTTCTTTTTCCAAAAGCCAGGCCGAAATAGGTACCTAAGCGAAGCGTGTTCGACGTAAAGGATGTGGACTCAGCTACGACACATCCATTACCTATATGCGTGTCAGCCTATGGCTGGACAACACCAACCGTAGGCAGCAGTAGCGGCTTTTACCGTCGAGAGGCCCGGGCGGTCGATCTTTGCGAGGCCCCAGGTGAAAGACCTTTATAAGGCCCTTGTTCTTTTTAAAATGAATAAATAAGTGTTTCTAATTTTTTGGGACTTTTAATATATTTATTTAAATAAAATCACAGTGAGCTAAAAAAATTCAAATGAAAAAATTGCAAAGCAGAAAGCCCATCTTGTCTCTCATCTCACTCACTTCAAATCTAATTTACTATGAAATTACTTCATTTTATTACTAACTAGCAGCGCCCCGCGGTTTCACCCACGTAGTTCCCGTTCCCGTGGGAATACCAGGACAAAATATAGCCTATGTTACTCAGGGTGAATGTAGCTTTCTTGTGGTGAAAGAATTTTTGCAATCGGTCAAATAGTTTTCGTTACATACAAAAATACAAATCTTTCCTCTTTATAATATTAGTACATATAGATATCTGAAACGTTTTGTTAAATGTATAGTACTTTAAAATCGGGTTGCGCGAGGCCCCTGACAGAGCGAGGCCCCGGGCGGTTGCCCTGATCGCCACCCCCTAAGGCCGCCACTGGTAGGCAGCAATAGCGACAGGATCAAGGGCTCGATACAGAAGGCACGAACTTCTGGACACAACTCGTGTTATGAGGAGGTTCTTCTCTCTACTCCCGATCGTCAGCAACTTAGACCCTATTCCCTATCCTACCTACTGGGTGGCTAAATTAAACCCCACCCGGTTGATTTTTTTCTTCATTGGCAGCCTTATTTTACCCACTAGTCCACAATACATAGACCTTCTCCATAGCTTATATTATAAATGCGAAAGTAAGTTTGAATGTTGTTAACGCTTTTATGGTGATGTTATCTATGGCGCTTCCCTGACCAAATAACCGTGAGCATTCCCTCTTTGCCACCCGCAACATGCGCACGCACTCATAGAATTCACACAATTTTTGGAACTATTTTGATTAAAAAAGATAAGCGATCTTTTGAAATGAAATAAAACGTGTCTAAAATAGATTTTTAAATTATCTAGCCATTAGTGTAATCCTCAAATGATTAGAGCGTTGCATTTACCTATTAGTTAGTCATTTCAACAGATGCACAAAATCAACAAATTTAGTCATTTTTAAAAGTAGAGTTTATAATTATTTGATGATAAGACATCGAACATTAATAATGTGCTTTTACATGTAGGTAGATTATTTCTCATAACTAATGAGTTAATAGGCTCTGAATAGCGATGAAAAACGCACTATCGCAAGGTTTTGGTCGGGGTATGGCCTTAACTCAAGCCTAGCCACGGGCAGCAGCTAGTTTTAGAATAAAAGATTTAGGTACCCAACCATCACACTTGCAGAATCTCTGTATTTTTTTATCTCAATTCAAATTCATTATGTTTTCAGGCTAAAAACAAGACCATCCATAGTCCCCACTCAAAAAACAATTTGTCAGATTACCGAAAGGTTAACGCTTTAGAGCGACGCTAGATGGCGCTGCTCTCCCCCGGGACGCGTGAGGGCGGATTATTGTTTTAATAATTGAATATTATACTATGGTAGCGATACAACGGGCAACGCAAGTTTGAAACGAACGGGACGAATATTTTTGAAAGGTGTGAAATGTAAAATTTTGGTCAAGGGTACATTTAATTTTGAACAGAACTTAGGACTTATTTTGCAAAAGCTTCGACTTTTAGCTAAACAATTATTAAGCTAGCTAACAATTATCGACATACGTTAAGGTTGGTTAAACCCATTGGGTGTTTGACTTGTCTATAAGACTTCCCACCCCATTTAAAACCATCAGTAGTTTTCATGAAATATCTACCTAAGTAGGTAGGTAGACTAATGGAAAGACGTATCACAACGGTGGTATTATTTGCCTTCTGAAACCAAAGGTTTATCCAGGAAAATACCAAGTTGTATAATGGTGGACAAAACAAAAGAGTTGGGTATATGGTATTAGGGCTGCGGAAATTGTGCCAAATAGTCACCGCGGCCCTGGAACGCGACGGGCATTAGAAGGAACACGGATGGGTTTTGTCAGTAAGAGTCTGACACTCCCTTCCGCTCCGCCCAGAGCGGAAGAAGTCATTTAATGATTTCCCATCCATAAAAAAGGTATTGAAGGAAATAGATGTAAGTGGCGTGCAATTGGAGAGGCCTATGGCCAGCAGTGGATTGCAACAGGTTGTTGATGATGATGATGAAAAAAGGTATATTATGGTTGTCTGTTGGTCTGTTTGCCCATGGAAAAGTGCCATCAGGCATCCTACGTAAACTATGTTAAGAGATTATTTATTATACTAAGTTAAACTCATTAAATTAAATCATAGTTCCCACAACAGGAATTTCTTGGAACAAACATGTACCTCCTACTAATAATATGGACACAACGTAGACACAATCTATTGTATGAACTGTACGCAGAAATAAACTTCGCTCAGATTTGGCCAAATTTAATCTTAGCAGCGGCGGCGAGGGCACCGTCTTGAACGGGTAGAAAGATCCTGGGATAAATCGCAAGACAATGTAGGAAAATTATAAGATCAAATTCATATTTATAGCTAGCACTGTTGTTGCCTTTTTGTCGTAAAATGTATATACCAAGTAAAAAAAATGTAAAAAATTGCCAAGTGATAAATTACTTGACACTTACTATAATAATATCGTTGTGAACCAACTTTTACTGAAATTAACTTATGACCTAAGCCATTGTCAGATCTTGTTGTCGAATATTTTAAGTATTATGTGAATACTGAATAGAGATATGAATATACAAGTATTTATGGCCTTGTTCACTTAAAAAGCACTGTTCATCAGAGCAGACAAAAAGAGACCCAAAATAAAAATCCAACGATTTTCTAACCTCACATTTTTTACGTTTATTAGTAGCAAAGAATACCTAAGGCAAGATAGGATAGTGGAATATTAGAAATTACAAATGTATTTCAATCGTATCAAACATTTGCAGTTATCTCCGGACCCGTCCTGAAATATTTATACCCCGCACACACCGCCCTCTCGTAAACGCGGTATGATCACGTAGAATTATTGCGTTAAAATATAATCTGCGCTGAGCTGACTCCCTGGTAGCCGGGAGGTGTAATAAGGTATGTTCACGCTATTTAGAGAAGAAGCGGGGCTGGCAGAGAGTTAGCTATGTAATAAATGTTAAATAGCAGAAAGTAGGTACATTCACGTAGGTTCTGAAATCAAATCGGATCGGGAATGTTTAAGATATATAACAGGTAGGTACACGCCTCATACGAGAGGTAAGAAAAACAATTATAAACCTTATTGGGCACAGATTATAAATAAATAAATACCTAAGTAGGAGAACATTACATAGGTACCTATTTCTAAAAGTCAAAATCTATGTCAGGTGCTTGTCCCGTGAAAAATCTATTCAATTCTTTATTGCGTACCATAAGTTACAATAGTTGGTAGGGAAGTAAGTAGTAGTCACAGTTATGGACCCTGTCGGGCACAGCAAAGATTAAGTAAGAAAGAGGATGAAGACACTGTTTGTGTTACTTATTACATAATTTAAAAAAAAAACCATGACCAGAGGGCTGGCCTTTTCTGTGGTCAACGAATCAGCATTGCCATTCAACGTGGCAATGCGGCCAGTGTTCTGGGCACTTTTCCCGTTGACAGCGATGTGGACGAATTTTTCGATGCCCTATGAGTCTTTTCTCCTTTTTACTCCGCTTGTACATATATATATATTCTATCTTCTTTAGTTGTATTTTGTAAATATATGGTTTTTAATTAGTTGTAAAGTTGAATAACTTATGTTTTAAATTTTGTTTCCATCAATAATGAAGTATTTAAAAAAATACTTTTGAATTTTAACTAAGTTTATAAAATCTCATTGGTTGTGGAATTGAAATAACACAATACTAGCAACGTTTTGTTCATTCTCTGTCTGCATAAAAATAAAGATTGTCCTGCAATTGAATAACCGGGCAAACAAAGGAAAGACAAGGGAATGTTTGCTTTCAGAAAAACTGTGGTTTAATGAAAAACCTGCCTTTCACCAACGTTTTTTTTTTTAATTGAAATCGTCGAATGACTTCGTGCACTCTGTCCGGAGCGGAAGGTCGAGTGTCAGACTCTTACTGACTAAAACCCACCCGTGTTCCTCCTAATGCCTGCCGCGTTCCAGGGCCGCGGTGATTCATTCGAACAAATTCTGCAACACTGGCAGGCACTACAGTGAAATCCGTTTATTATGACGCCGCCATACTGACCAACCGCTTAATATGAAGCAAAACAGAGATAAATTTAGTTTTCTTATTAAATTCTGTAAAAAGTACCTATTTTACAGAAATTATATTTGGTTATGATTCCTGATTCCTTGTTTCTGATTTTGTTTTGATTGATCTATAAGTATCAACATATTCTTTTTTTTGTGTTTCTCTTTATTACAGGAAATACCTAACATAAATGGGAATTTGTTTAATTACTAAGACTACGCTTTTTATGACGTCCGCTTAGTACCTATGACATAATTTTCACTTCCCTTCGATGTCATTATAAGCGGATTCAACTGTAAGTGTTAGTGAATATTACTTTCAACTTTTTAGGCAAAATGTTATTGAGTTTTCCCGTATGAAGCCTAGAACCTATGTTGAAGTCAGCGTCTGGCCACACTGGATGCAGCTGAGTACTAGTATTTTACAAAGACCGACTTCGTATCTGATTTCCACAACCCAGTAACTAGGTACCACATGGCAAGACAAAACTTCAACACGTTGGCGTTGGTTCTTTGTTACAAATTTAGTACTCACTGAGTTAGCAACTCTAAGAAGCTAAGTATGTGTTTTAATTAACTTTTAACGTTCTTAAAAAGTGTATAATAAAACAAAAAATGTAACGACATCCTAAATCAAACAAATTTGTATAAAAAGTATATTACCAACAATAAAACAAAACACGGTCGCTTTTTATAATAATGTCGAACATAATAAAACTCAACATCTTTATTAATTTGACGAAATTTCGAACACAGTCAGGGACAAACAGAGTTATTGATTTAACGGCTTTCTCTTAAAACATTTAATGAAAAGGCTAAAAGGCTAATTATAAAAAAGCACTCAGCGGCGACACATTAATGCCAGAAGGATTAATATCGACGCTGCTGAAAGTTTCAGGATAGTGTTGGGATGTGTGCCACCGTGTCGGATACATTTATCCGAAAGATTTTATATTTTGGTTTCGTAGAAGGAAATATTTTTTTATTCAAATTAAAACTAAAAAGAACGGCATAGTAGGTAGGTATAGTGGCGTAGCAGTCTCACGTTTAATACATTTCCGTAAACTTTGAATGTTAATTGTACGGGAAACTGATATCATAATTGACTGCTATATTTTTGTACATACTAATGGTTAACAAAAATGTCATCGATATTTCTGGAACTGTTTATTTTTTATTTTTAAGCGTCTTTGCTTTAGCTCTACTGAAAAAGACTTACACTGAATGGACAGGCCCAGTAAAGTCTGTGTGTTTGTTTCCTCTAAAGGCCATTTTGATCTGCATGGTTCTCTTATAACGTATTGTGAATGTGAGGACCAATCGCCATATTAGGGTCTCATTTCAGTTAGTCTGGCAGTTTGAGTTATTTATGCGGCCTACCCAAAAATCCTTACTTTGATATTATTTGACAAATCGTTGAGCTCCTTAAAGCCTATCCTATAGCCTAGCCTATCCTTGCACTGTCTGGACAGGTCCACTCAAAAACGTCTTCCAGAAACGTCTTCGAGCATGACGGTAGGTGAACTAAATCAAAACGAACTAACCAAATCATATATTTTAATCATATGTTTTTTATTTATTAATTTACAAATAGTACACTCTTCCTCTCTCCTACTTTCCTGTGCCCGAAAAGGTCCACAATGATCATATTTTTGTAAAACCTACCACCTAAGTTTACATGTGGAAACAATAAATGTATTGAGTATTGAGTATATTATTTTTAAGAAAATATTAATTAGTCGTCGTTTATCGTCTACTCTAACTAAAAACAATAACACTTTCAGCGATTACACGTTCTCCCCTTCTTAAATTTTTCCCGCCTTCCAAAGCTGCGGATACTCGGATCCACAAAAAAAACATCGGATATCCGCACATCCCTACACGAATCCACTTAAAAAGTGCTTGTAAAGAGCTCCTAATATGTCACTAATAAAGTAGCGACCAATAAAAAAACAATTAGCTGAAGTTTTTTAAAACATAAATAGAATAGGGGAGGGGGAATCTGATGCGTTCGTTTTGAACGACAACAAATTTATGTGTGATGACAATATTGGTTAATTTTATTAGTGAGTATTTGGAACTTGAATGAGAAGTATTGTGTTCAATACAATTATTGTCTTCTATATTAGAAAGTATACTTTTTCGTTTACAAATGTAATTTTTTTTTTCATTTGAATAGTGATACTAACTTGAAAAAAAGCTGAAATATTTATTTCAAAACAATATTATAATCTACAATAGTCTTGAATTTATTTAAATTATGTTCTTTGTTAGAATAATAATAGACACATAATATGTACTTATGTAAGTATGAAGATTTTGAATGCAAAAAAAAATATTTAAGTACCTAACAAATAAACTTAATGTAGTAGGATATTTATATACTTTGTGTTGGTTTATTTGTTAGCATTAGGTACCTACACGAAAATAACTAAGAATTTTGCCGACCCGGTAGAGTTCTAAGTTATTTTTATCGTTATTTTCAAGCTGTTAAACTGCTTATTTTTGAACATTAATTGTGGGTACCTATCTCAGCATTTCTCTTTAATTTCTCACTTTCCAGCAACGAAGCACCCCGATTAAACTTATCCAAACCTATCACCACCCTCGGCCACATGTGTAATATACAAATTAAACTACCCTACAACCCTGCACCCTCGAATAATTCGCGCATCAAAATAATAAACTAACAGCCATTTATATTCGAGACAGGCGTTGATTTAGCAGAAAAAAGCCGGCAGAAAGGCTCAGGTGGCATTTAGCGCCCCCTACCGGCAATTTGACAGACTATTAATCCGGATTTAGCCGGTTTTAAGCGGCTTAGGGCGGGTTTTTCTCGCTCAAAGTGGTCTATAGCAGTGTGTTTTTGTTTTTCGTAAATTGACTTGCGGTGATGATTTGCCATTGTTTACGTATAGTGGAGCACTGTTACTTTCTGTTGAATTGGTGGTTTGCTGTAGTTTCCGATTTAAATTGGACCAGTTTAAAAAAATATTAAAATCTAAGGCTGAAGTTAGGGTCTGCAAAGGATTTTTAATATTTATAACTGTACTTTTATAAGTAGCGTAAGTGACTTCTGGAGGAGTTGACATTTTGTTGTCCTACACGGCAGAAATATCAACCACTCAGGCTAGTTTCGTATTTAGATACCTATGTGTCAAAATCAGAAATGGTGGTTCCTTTTGTACTAATAGAATAAAAATCTTTGTATCAAGTCAAACGCCAAAAAATAGGCAAACAAGCATTCATTAGCGTCCCAATGAATATTACCACAATAAAAAAATATATTGCGTAGTTTATTCCCCAATACCTGACCACAAATTACGAAAAAAAAAAGTTACAACTTTCTTTCAAGCAGTTCCGAACCAAAGATCGGCATAGAAATTAAAAAAAAACCTTCCCGCTTTCTTCAAGGACGCGTTCAATAATAGATGAAATAAATGTTTTGTCATTTCTTCGGTCTCAAAGTTACCGCCATAAAAGGAAAATAGCTTTATTGCTCCATTCCGACCACTTTACGGTAGTTTTAAATTGTTATATTGCGACCGTGAGTAATCAGTATACTACCGCAATATTGCAAGGAGACATCTTTCTTTGACATTTCGAGAAAATGGCGGTAACTTTGAGGGTTACCCGCCATAATTTATTTTTAGTTGGTTTATTGGTTATTGTAAAAATATTATGTTAGTAAAATTATTATTGACTGTAATAATTGTGCCCAAGTCATAATTTTCTGGTGTTTCTTTCACCACATAATTATTGTAAGGAAATTAGGGTTTATTTCTTGTTTTATGCTCTCTTAAATCTTGTAATAAATGTGGAGTAACTAAAACGAAATAGTTGACCTTGTCGATGAGTAGAAACTGATTGATATTTTTCGGTTAATTGGATTTAGCTAATACATTTCATCTTTCAGTTTATCTGCCTACCGCTGCTCCGTCTGTTTATATTAATGATAACACCTACTATAACGAAGTGAACAAATATTTTCAATGTATAAAAACTGTAGGTATATATCATCTATACCGACATAATTATATAGTTTTAATGTATAGAAGATATTAAGTATTACTCACTTTAGCTTGTTTGCTAACAAATCAAACATATTTATTTACTTAGAAAATATAAAATACACACATACAATGAAATCCTTCCTGAAATCCCAATTATTGACATGTCGCTTATTATGACATATTTTTACAGAAATTATGTTTGGTTAGAAGGAGGGATATGATTCTTATTTGTTTTTTGACTCGTTATGTTTTGATTGATCTACGACTTTCAATTTACATTTTTTTTGTTTCACCTTAATACACGAAATACCTAACAAAGATGGGAATTTGTTTAATTCCTAAGATTACGCTTTTCATGACAACCGCTTAGTATGACATATTTTTCACTTCCATTCGATGTCATAATAAGATGATTCACATACTATACAATTTGTACTGTACACAATATTGTATTGTATAAATGCTTTTTTCTTTCTTTCTATCAACTCGTAACAAATTAAATAAAATTCAAGTGATGGGATTGGCTGTTCATAATCGGTACCTCAGAGATAGAAAACGCGCGTTTGACAATATAAAACATAATTTTGTGATTTTCCAAAAACTTTGCTATCTCGGAAAAAAATAACAGATTTTGTCCGATGCCACGTGAAAAAACTTTTTACAAAAAATAAAACCGACTTCTAAACAAAAAAACCAAAAAGTATAAAATAACTTTAATTTCGGAACTCGGTGTTTTTGGTTGCTTTTTTGTTGTTGAACACACCGACTTCCGAAATTAAAGTTATTTTATACTTTTTGGTTTTTTTGTTTAGAAGTCGGTTTTATTTTTTGTAAAAAGTTTTTTTTATTTTTCACTTTTTAGTGGTATCTACACCCCCTCCCCTCCCCCACCTAAACGAACCAATCACATTGGTGTAAAAAAAAACGTACTGCTCCTTTGCAGAGTAAACTAAGAGGTCGTCAATGTAGACAATGTAGATATTTTTTTTAGATTTTTGTTGATTTTTCGAAAACCGCTTGGTTGATTTCGATAAAATTCATGGGACCATTTGGGAAGTATACCCTTTCCAACAAAAAAAGAATATTTCAAATCGGTTGACAAGCGACGGAGTTATGCGCGAACAAACAATAAAAAAAAAAAAAAAAAAAAAACATACAAACATCCGAATTGAGAACCTCCTCCTTTTTTAGAAGTCGGTTAAAAATATGTAGTTAGGTTATAATTTACCTATTAGTATTATGTAAATTATAACCTACCTACTAACAAAAGCTTATTTAACGTAATGTCAACATCGAAATACATATTCATGATATCAAATCGTAATTGTACTTTACACCGTTTCTTCTGTAATGTATTTACGCCCCATTGATACATCAAACATAAACTAACAGTTAATTCTAGCGTATGCGTCCACGAGACGGCAGCACCCTCCCTGCTTATCGTGTTAGTTTCAAAGAGGGTCACCACGAAGACAGGTTGTTGGCCCATCAACCGGGCAATTATCTTGTCAGACTGATTTTAAATGAGTGTTTAGAGGGAATAGATTTTTCGTATCAGTTTATCATAGTAAATTGTTTTTAAAGAACTAAAACTGTAAACACGCATTAACATAAGTTCTAGCTTGGCGTCATGAATTCAACTTATTGTTCCGAGGCAAAACCATTAAAAAAATAATAACGAATCATATAATGTAAAATAATTACAGTTATCTTTACGAAACTTTGACTGGTGGAGAATTTCTTGTTGCAGTAATCCCGCCCATGCACTGCTGTATATTTAAAATAAAACAATTGAAAACCTGCTGAAAAAAAACAACACCTTTGCTTCGTCGTAGGAAAAAAAAACAATTAAAAAGACAGCTGTTGCTACGAGGTCGATCTGGACACAATGTAACAATGAACACACCGCCTTATTAACTTGACATTAACACCTCAGACCCAATCAAAGACTGAAAAAAAAATCAACCAACCTCATTGTGTTACCGATCTCCAAAACTCCTCACTACCCATATAAAATTTAACACTGGCGACCCCACTCCTCGATAGCCATTCGTAGCAATAAAAAAAGAAACGAAAAAAAAGGATTGTCTTTTGATTCCAATTTTGAATTCAATTCGCGCGGGAAGCGCTCCATGATTTTATTTTCATGAGCGTCGCGGGACCGAAGGGAGTGTGTAACGAAAATTTTAATAATAAATGAATTAAATTTCTTGTTATTATATTAGTTGATATCAGCGAGGGATTATTGTTTTTATTTATGATTTGGGGCGCCTCTGTTATGGATTAAAGTGATAAATATTTTGATGTTATTTTAGGAGTATGACTGATGAAAGTTTAGGTAACCGTTGTGTGTCAAAAAGAAGACTATATTCGCACAGCACAAAATGAGACATTGTCTGAAAAACATCTCAGACAATGTCTCGTTCTTGTGCTTTAGGCAAGGTTTACAATACTGGTGAAGTCACACTTTAAGTTTCTCTATAGCGACCATTTTGCCTCTCCGTGTCGCATACCTACATTTCTGAAGGCTTTATGAATTGAAACTAGAAGTGTATTTTGATTTATAAATGAATAAAATACACACATATCAGCCACATCTAAATTATTATCTCCACTTGAATGAGGGTTCGTAAGCTGCACAGTTGTTAAGCACTTTATATTCCCTGACTTCCAAATAACAGGCAAGCCGTTAAAACAGCATAAAACGAACTCTCATCGACATCGAACAGCCTAAAACAGACCACCTCTACTTCGTACAGCCATCACACAAAATTAAAGAAAAAAAAGTCGAGCGAATAACCCGACCCTCACCTACAATAATATCCACCCCGCGGGCCATAACACCTTTACCCGTTTACTTTTTAATCCGGCTGCGTCGTAAACCGCCCGGGCCGGGTATCACGGATATACCGGGCCAATCATCCAGCTATCTACACTATTTTTTTCCCGGGAAAATGTAGCATCGGTCCCAGGGGACGTACCTTAATATATGTTTTATTTGGAAACTATTGCTCGGTTGTTTTTTTTTATGCCGGTTGGTGACAAGGATTTAGAGAGGGTTAAGCGTGTGTGTATTTTTTAGGTATTTTTGGAGTGTAATTACATGTTAAAATACTGGTTTGAGGAAGATTTACCTTCCGGGGATACCGCACGGTCTCCGGTGTGGCGGCGAGTCTTCTTGCCGGATTACTGCCGTGGGATCTGGAGACGAGGACCCTCGCGCACTTTTACGCGTTGCGCGTGAAGGCGCTACGCCAGGGTGAAACCGGGTGGAGCTCCGGCAGGATCTCACGGAGGTATGGAGAC
Source organism: Hecatera dysodea (assembly GCA_905332915.2). Classification (NCBI taxonomy): domain Eukaryota; kingdom Metazoa; phylum Arthropoda; class Insecta; order Lepidoptera; family Noctuidae; genus Hecatera; species Hecatera dysodea. The sequence continues at coordinate 4,043,323 of HG995314.1, forward strand.
AGCAACTGTTGCAACTCCGCGCTGGGCACGCCACCATTGCGGCAATAAGTCCCCTCCAACCAACGTCTCGGAAGATGACTTCCGCCTGACGCGTGTTCACTGGACACGGCTGTTTCGGGAGGTACCTGTTTGGGTTTCAGCGGGAGGACACATCACGACACAAGAAAGGTTTCCTTAGTACATATTTAGTAACATTCACAGCTGTTCAAACACACACAACTAATAAAAATGAAAACCCCTAATAAAATATGGCATCTAAAATTTCATACGAATCGCTGCCGACTTACAGATGTTGAAAACCAGAGTAAGGCAGCTTTGGGCACACCACTACCATGTCTATAAGTACCCTCTTTGAGGAGTAGTTGGAGAGGCCCCACTTCGTCGTCACAGACGTCAAGGTGATCGCCGGCGACGACCTCTCGCTCACGGCCCTGATCCGGAGCGAGAGGGCTTGGGAAGCGGTCACCTCTTTCTGCGAAGCAATAACACGTGCAAAGTAGGAGACGGACCGCGTGAGCAAGAGCAACAGGGCCGTCTTTTACTTATTGGGGGCCCTGGGCACATTAGTAATGATATACAAAGCTGCTATGACTGGCAGAGGGAATACGCAGGCCCCTTATGAGTCCAAATTTTGCGATGATTTCTAACACTGTCGCTTTCTGCATTTACGTAATTTGATTCTATCTCAATAAGGTGGATAAGGTAACGGTTACTGAATGTAGCTGTTAAAATCTGCACACGAAATATATAAGGAATCTATTATATCCTATTAAAGAATGGTATCCTTAAAATTTATATTTTTAAGTGAGTTTGAGTTATCGATAGATCATCAGGCAGAAAATAGCGGGCCCCTATGGATCGCGGGGCCCTGGGCACGTGCCCAGCGTGCCCAATGGAGTGGAGGGGCCTGGAGAGCAAACCTCTCGCCCCAGCCGACATAACAGAAGACGGTGTCTTGTGTTCCTCGCGCGCCTCAATTAATTCGTTCGAAGAGTCACCGCGGCTCTGGAACACAGGGCATTTGCAGAAGGAACACGGATGGGTTTTAATTGGTAAGAGGCTGATATTATTCCCTACCCTTCCTCGCCCAGAGTGGAAGAAGTCATTTCGTGACCTCTATCCATAAAAAGTGGCATTTAGCTGAACTAAACCTATTTAGCGCAGCCACGGGGCACACAGTGTAAGTAAGTTTTATTATATCTGTACTTTACACTGTGTTTCACGATACTACACTGTGTATACAGTAAAATTCGTTTATTATGACGCCGCCTATATTGACCAACCGCTTACTTAGTATGAAGTAAAACGGAGCTAATTTTGGTTTTCATATTAAATTCTTTAAAAAAAGTACGGATATAATGACTTCGTTTAGGTACTGATATGTCGCTTATTATGACCTATTTTTCAGAAATTATGTTTGGTTATAGTGAGGGACATGACTTCTAATTTGTTTCTGACTCATTTTGTTTTGATTGATCTATGTCTATCAACATTTTCGTTTTGTGTTTCTCATCATTACACGATATAACTAACAAAGATGGGATTTTGTTTAATTCCTAAGATGACGCTCTTTATGACGTCCGCTTAGTATGACATATTTTTCACTTCCCATCGATGTCATTATAAGCGGATTCAACTGTAAATGTTAGTGAATATTTCTTTCAACTTTTTAAGCAAAATGTTATTGAGTTTTCCCATAAGGAGCCTAGATGTGTGATGGGTTGATGGCAATAGGCTCTCTATCTAGTAGGTACCTACATTAAAATAACTGTCGGAATGGCAGATAAGAAAATAATTATTAAATTTAATATTGCATAAAAGTAGTCGTAATATTTAAAAGCGCGGAGGGTAACGATTACTTTTCGTGTATAAATACCAAAGTATGATATAGACTCAAATAATTATGTAGGTATTGTTTACCTCACAGAACAGATAAGTTTACCTACACAATTATATGAGTCTATATATTCCTACTTCTAAGCAACATTTGACGCACAGTACCTACCTCCAGTTGGCGCGCAAAATGTAACGTTACTAAATCAAAGTTGCTCAAGATTCAAGATTCAAGATCGTTTATTGCAATCCATAATGTACACATACAGATGGTAATTATGTAAATAGATAAGGACCCTGTCGGGCACAGCAAAACTTTAAATAATTAGGAGAGAGGAAGAGCGTCCCCGAGCGGGCTCGTTGTTGGTGCGCATCAAAATAATGTTGACTAGTGGATACGCGGTTATTCTTCTTTATCCCAATTTATTTGTGGTTTGCTTAACAAGTCCTGTTCTTCCATTGATCTTTCCTTGTTTGCTGTAATCTCAATAGTCATAACGACATATCAGTCCTTAAAGCAACTTAAAAAATCATTTTTTGGAAGAAAAGAAATGGTAAGTAGCAAAAACCCGTCAGATAAAAAAAACGTTACACCATTGCGACTTCTATATACAATTTCATAGAACAACCCTTATTTTGTGTAAACTTCACCATTTTACATTTCTTCGTGCGGAACTAAAGAAATTCGTCACCGCTGAGCGCAATAAACGTGTCAATAGAAAACAGACAAGATTATTTACACATTAAAATGGCGACCGAAACTAATCATTTGCTACTGGTAGCCAAATAAACAAGCAATGCCCAGCGGGGAACGGCCCATTATTGTATACCAACCTTTTTTCAAGAATTATAAACCATAATTGTGAACGCAACCATAAAGTTTGCTTCACGAAATGTCAAAATTTTTCCCGCGTTTTTGTTTTTTTTTTTTCGGCGGCCACATTGTTTATTCTATTATGCCAAAGGTTGTAAAAGTGTTGAAAGAAATATTGTTTTTGGGTGAAATTGTTACAATTTCTTTCCGATGTGTTGTAAATTTTTTTGGTTCTATGAAGTCGTAATTAAGCGTTTAGTGGAACGTTTTTTTCGTAATTCGGAAGGTGGCGAAGGTTTTGTATCTTTATTTCTTGTGGGGCAACACAAGTCGACATGAGGATGGCTATCATAAGAATTAGTATCGCACGAGTAGGTAGCAATCTCACTTAAAATATTATAAAGAGGAAAGATTTTTTGTTTTTTCGTTTGTACCTAATAAACTCCAAAACTACTGGACCGATTTTGATTATTTTTTTCACCAATGAAAGGCTACATTTTCAGCGAGTAACATAAGTTTTATGTACATTATTTATCCCCATGTTTCCACGAGAACGGGAACTACGCGGGTGAAACTGCACGGCGCTGCTTAGTCTAGTAATTTTGTTCTGTTTTCTGTCATGGTTTCTTCTTTTTTTAAGTTGTATCAATACATCTTTGGTGTAGGTAAGTATGTATTTGTTTTCATTACTTTAACAAAAATAAACTTTTTTCTATGGGAAATAATCAAATGACTTCTCTCGCTCTTACCTACTGTTGACACAACAATAAATCATAAATGATAATTATCTAGTTTGTAAGTAGGCCATAAATAACAATTTTATCTTTTTTAGTCGTTTTAAACGAGGTGAGGCCGGTGTTTTCTAGCTGACTACTCTGAGGCTTAAGCGCGCGTTTGCTAGATGGCTCGCCGTCCGATAAAAACCAGGCCCGGGTCAGCGGTGCGTCGAATTAAAGATATGTCAGCAAAGAAGACGGGGCCCATTAAGTCAGTGCCCGCTAGTGTTGCGGTATTTGTTCGAAAAAGTCATCGTGACCCTGGAACGCAACGGGCATTAGGAGGAACACACTCTTCTCCATAAAACAAAATCCGATGCAACTTTTTTTTTTTAGTAAATATTTATTTATTTATTTATTTATTTATTTGGATCACCAACAGAGGCTACACATTACATGCACGTTAACATATACAGAGACGGTACAAATGTGCACTTCCAATTATAGGCGACCACATCATTCACTTAATAACTAGGCTGGTACAAAAAGTTTGATAAGCATAAACAAGATAAAGAAATTAAGTACAAATTAAATTAAAACAATAATCAAGTAATAATCAACAATAATAATCAATAAAAATCAAAACTCAAAATCAAACATAAAAATCAAAAATAAAGTAAAAATCAAATAATCAAATAGAAATTAAATATCAAATAAAAATCAAATAATAATCAAAGCATATAAAATAAGTAAGTAAAAGAAAGAGAAAAAAAATACAACATATTATGACTTGGATATAAAAACTTTTAGATCTTTTTTAAACTTTCCCAATTTGCATGATATATCCAAGTCATTTTTCTTCGAAAGATCGTTGAACTGCCTACAGAGCCTTGGCAAAACGGCAAAGTGTCCGAGGTTGGTTTCGGATCCCGGCACATAGAAGAGGTTATAGGTACCTTTCCGCGGCAAGCGAGATGGTGCGCTTATCTGCAGCTTTCCAAGAAGCTCGCTACAGTCAACCGCCCCATTGAACAGTTTGTGAAGAAATGTGAGATCTAGGAATTTTCTTCTATCTACCAACGAAGTTACTTTATAATGTTGTAGTCTCAGTTCGTAGCTCCTAATTTTTTTTGCCAAGTGGTCTTTGTAGCAAAGATGGTATAGGAATCGTCTTTGTACACTTTCCAAGCGTTTAATGTAGATATCATAGTGCGGATTCCATATGATGCTGTTATATTCAAGAAGTGGGCGAACCAATGTGTTATATAATTTAATTCTAGTTGAGGTTTGCGAAAACTCTTTGCTATTGCGCAAGACAAATCCGAGGACCTTGAACCCTTTAGAGGTTATATTTAATATATGTTTGTCAAATTTGAGTTTTTTGTCAAACACAATTCCCAGGTCACGAACTTCCTTTACTTCCTGCAGTGTTTGCTGGTGCAATGTGTATTTGTTGGGTTGCACTGTTTTATTACGAGTGAATTGCATACAGTGACATTTAGATACATTGAGCGACATTTTGTTTACTCTACACCAATCCGCCATCCTATCAAGGTCAGCCTGTAAAAGTGCGCAATCGGAGTTAGTCAATATTGGTTTCATGATTTTAACGTCATCTGCGAACATGTAGAAACTTGAGTGCTTAAAACATGACGCAATGTCGTTAATGAAAATATTGAAGAGGATAGGTCCTAAGTGCGATCCTTGCGGGACTCCTGATGTAGCTGGAAAGGTGTCAGACTGGTGACCATTAATTACAACTTTTGAGTACCTGCCAACGAGATAAGAATGGAACCACTTAAATAATGACCCTCCTATTCCCATTTGGCTTAGTTTTTTCAGAAGTATATTATGGTCCACCTTGTCAAATGCCTTGCTGAAGTCTGTGTATATCGTGTCTACCGGTACTCTCTTATCAAGAGACTCAGATATGGCTGTTACATAACACATAAGGTTAGTGGAGGTTGATCTTGCATTAATAAAACCATGTTGTTGGGGAGTGATGTATTGTTTAACATGTGCATTTAGGCGTTTGGTAACTAATTTTTCGAGTATTTTGCCGAATATGTTTAAAATAGAGATGGGCCGATAGTTTGCTACTTGTTGTTTTTCTCCTGATTTGAAAATAGGGACTACTAAAGCTTCCTTCCACCTCTCGGGAAACACGCCGTCTGACATGGACATGTTGAAAATAAATTTGAGAGGTCTGGTTAGTGCCTTTGCACATCTTTTTATAAATACAGGTGGAATACCGTCACTTCCAGCACCTTTTCGCTCATCTAAGGCTTTTAGTGATTGAAATATTTCCTCATCGTCAAATTTCAGTTTACTGAATCCGGGAGGGCCAAGGCAGCCATAAACGTGATCTGACATATTAAGAGTCGACGAGGTATTGTAAACTTGTGCAAAGTTCTCGGCAAACAAATTACAGACCTCACGTCCACTTGATGCAGACCTGTTCATGTGACACATTTCTGCTGGGTAAGTACTATTATTTTTCCTCTTATTTTTAATAAATGACCAAAACATTTTTGGATCCTTAGTGAGCGCTTCCTCCATTCTAAATATATAATTTTTGTAACAGACTTCCATAAGCCCACTACATCTAGCACGCAGTGACTCAAATGATACGACATCCAACGGGTTTTTGTATTTTTTTACTTTTACGCGAGATTTATGTTTTTCTTTTAGGAGACGTATAAGTTCGCGAGAATACCACTGTGGATATTTATTGCCCATTATTTTTTTCATCGGTACATTTTCTTTGATGATGTCATGCAGTATCTTGTAAAACGCATCAGTCATTTTGTCAATTGTGGGGTGACCTTCCAACTCTTTTTCCCAGTCTACAGAATTTAATGCTGTCGTGATTATATCGTAATCAGCTTTGAAGAAGTCTGGTTTTGTTGTTGGTTTAGCTGGGAGGTTGTTTGATTTAATGCTTAAGGTTATGGAGAATTCAAATGATGGGTGCAAGGGATCCTCTGAAATCAATTGAAAGGCACACCGGCTAAGGTTATATAACGTAGTATTACAAAGGGCCAGATCTAATGTTTTAGATTTAACATTTGGCAAGTAATTAAATTGTTCTAAGGCATTTAAAGATACAAAATCCAGGAAACATTCAATCACCTCGCTATTATTATTAGGATATGGTTGTGCTTGTCCTGTACTTTGCTCATCAATTTTCCAGATTATATTTATAAATAAATATATATTTATTAAATATATTTTTTAGTAAATATTTATTTTTACATACATCGTGAATATGACTATTATTTTATTTATTTATTTATTTCAATAGTATCTAGTTACTGCCGAAGCCAATTACACTATTTAAACATAATAATTAATTTAGCACAGTCATCCATTCTCCTCACAAAAATTCAAACATTCCGACAGTATCACTTTCCATTCATTCGTGAACATATAAAAATCTCAATATATCAAAGACTCATGTCCGAGGAACAGGTGACTTGGTATTTTGTTACAGAACAGCAAATTGGAACATCCAGGGAGCGGTGGCTTTACGGTGATAGAAAAATAACGTTATAGGTAGATAAGTGATTTTATTTTCAGAAAAATTAGGGAACCTAGCATTAACGCACTAACTAGCATAAACACGCATTAAACGACCACCGAAGAAAGCCTGAAACTACAAACAACTTTCTTCCAAAATTTCCGCCAGAAAATTCAAAATTCAAAATCTGTCAATTAACAAAACAAAATAGTCAGCCATTTTGCGTCGGTTTCGCGCCAAAACGTAACGTCAGTGAAGCGTTCGGATACAGACGCTGAATAAACTGTTATCATTGTCGGTGAACTGGCGGTGGTAGCACTGTTTTATTATACGCCGGTTAAGTCTAAACTGATTGGGGATGTAACTAGACTTGCAAAAGAGCGTAGTGCGAAAATTTGCTTTGAATGGTTGTAAGAGAAGCGGAGTCTGTGTTGCTTGATAGCTACAAACTGGATATTTAAGTCAAGAGTAAATAGATTAGGTAGTTACAGGCATGCGTGGTCCGTCGTCAATCATATCATTAATTATTATCAGCTGAGTTATTAGTCAAACATGCGCCTTTTATCAATAAACTCAATTCGTAGTCTCGTTCCATTTTAGACACAACTCTAGCCCTTGGTTTCTGCAACTAAACCGTACCGCAGTAAACGACTAAGTTTCAAAGAAATCAATTTTCAAGCAGTCTGATGCTGTTGATATAGCGGTCGGGTTAGTGAAAAAAAAGTTTGTCATTGTTTCTTTAACTAGGTACTATACCTACAGGCTGGCTCATTTAAATCGATCAGTACCTATGGGAAACTCTGAAACTTTAAGACATACGAACATCAGTCTGTTCTTGGGAACCATGTCATCGATTTTAATATCAAGAAAAACTGCATTCATATATTTGAAAAAAACTGTACTCAGCTCGGGAATCGGAACCGGTTGTTTTGAAAAAATAAACTTACAATATTTCCACTTAGATATCGATTGTGTAGGTCTTAAGCAATAAATGTCTCTATGACTTAACATGTTTTAATCCCTTTTAATTCTCCATATTGCACCTACCACTATTTTCTGCACCACCCAAAGATTGCCTTTTAGATAATGCCTATGGTATTACGTCCGCCTCTGTACATTGGAGCTTAAAGTGTTAATATAAATAATAGATAAACATTTATCTCACAATCGAATCGTTTCAGTTATTTTTTGGCACTAGCTCAACAATATAATTAAAATAAATTAGCAGTTTTATTTGCTAAATATCGAATAAATTGTTATTTTATTATCATTACTTCAATTTTTAGCGCGTCGTATTTTATATACTCAGATATTTACATATAATTATTTCGAACCTTTTAAAAATTTATATTGGGCGTTTAAGCATATTTTTATAGATATTATAAAAATATGTTTGCTATTTAAAACCATTTAGTAGGTAATGTTTCGACTAATTGATCGAGTAGTCGATTTTTTTCTAAAATGTCAAAAGAGGAAAGTGTTTCGGAAAACGAATGTGAAACGCCGAATGTCACTGGCTGAAAAATTCATGTTAACTTTAATATTATTTTCAGTTATTTCATAACAATGCATTGATAGTAGGCAAGTTCAAGGTTTAATTCTCGTATTTTTGAGTAAAGTTCACATTCGCTTCATTCGCAGTCACTTACTGTCAAAAATAAAAAGTTTGACAGTGACAGTGACTGTCGCTGAATATTGCAACTTAATTTGGAACACTTTTTAAGTAGGAGAAATTTAGCCTTCTGATCTACAAATTTTATACTAGCTTCTGTCCGCGACTTCGTCCCCGTGGAATCCCCGATTTTAAAACATTCTTTATCGCTGCTCCGCTCCTATTGACTAAAGCGTGATGATATATAGCCTAAAGCCTTCCTCGATAAATGGTCTATTCAACCCAAAAAGAATTTTTCAATTCGAACCAGTAGTTCCTGAGATTAGCGCGTTCAAACAAACAAACAAACAAATAAACTCTTCAGCTTTATAATATTAGTATAGATTTGCAACAGTGAGAAAGTATTTCATATTTTCTACCAAAATGAAACTAACCAACCAAAATGAATGAAATGGTTTTATGTATTTTTAATTTGTTTTTATGTATTATTGTTTTATTATGTAAACCTAGTTATATGTGCATGCTGTGGTCTCCTATAACTGAAGGAGCACTCGTAAAGTCCCCACTTTTATCACTATGACTGTTATTACTGTGTATCCTTTGTTATTAAATAATAAATAAATTAAATAAAGCTACAAGCGTAAGTCAAAGTATTTCTTTACACATAAAGTCTATGTATAATTAGTCTACTATCATGCAAGTTCGACTGCATCTGAACATCAATTTGTAATAATTAAATAAACGACTCGCCAGCACACAGATAAACCCTAAGAGGTTTTCGTTGTGTGGCTAAAATCATTGTTAAAATAGACTTAAGTATTTTGAAAATAAATAATAGGGAAATAAATAATAAATTTGAATGGTTTATTGGCATCCCAATCAATACATAATTGATTATGTCAGAGATTTGGGACTTATTTTTCTTCAATAGAGAAAAGCTTCAATATAATTATTTAAAGAATTACAAAACGCGAACCGCAAATAGTTACACCTTATCGCTCGCACCACCGCTGCACGCCGAATAAAAGCGGGAAAATTACTTCACCAACACCCATACAAGAAACATCCTAACCACCACCTATTTCCCTCTCCCTCCTACACGCTTTTCCCTCCATCTCTGTCCCTCTCCCACTCACAGGGGAAAAGCTAGCGAGCTAAGCTTTTCCGACTACGGAACACATTCATGAATCGCTTCGGGTTCCATGATGGCTGATTATACAATGCAATACGGTCCGGAATCCCGTGAACACTTTTCCTCGTATTTATACGAGAAAATGCTCAGGGACTTTCAGTACAGTTTGCTAGAGCGAAACGGGCCTTTATCTACGTCCCGCCATTGGCTGTTTCAAAAAAAGTCCGCTGCCTGTGATTGGCCAAAACAAATTGTTAGCGGCGCGTTCTTTATTACTGCGTTATTCAAAACGTCTTAAGCGCCAGTTTAGTTTATGACGGAATAGTCGTAAGTTCAGTACTAATGGGTGGTGCTTACGGCATTTTAGCGTTGGAGTGAGAAACGACATACGAGTTTGAATTGGGAAGAGGAATGAAATTGCAATATTAGAACAATTATACGAGTTTTTCTTTTTTGCACAGAGTTGTAACGATTAGAGGTGGCACTCATTTAATCGTTTTTGTTACAATTTGAATATAGGTACATAGTTCGGGTCGATCTTCGAGGTTAAGCAACGCTTGCTAAGGTCCGCCCGTGGGTGAGCAACTGACCACCCAAACATACCAAGACTTCCCCGTGAATCGGAAAGCAAGCCGTTTGGTCCCTGCTGCCATCCGTAAATAATTGACAGTAGTTGCAAAAAAAAACATACATGTCAAAGAGTATCGTGTTTCCCAGTAACTGGGTTGTGAAGTTCAGATAAGCTATCGGTCCATGTAAAACTGCTACTGCAACCGGTTAGATTGAAAGCAGACTTTAACTTAATTGGGAAAAGCCTAAATAAATGAATAATATACATAGGTACCTAAGACGCAAAGTTTATCAAACGCACCTATGGGCGTGTGATGTGCGACTGTGATTGGTTGTTTCTTTTTATTTACAAATATTAAACATTAGCTTAGCATCCGACAAAAAAAAAACATTTCCAACATTTTTCGTTGATGCTCCGCTCCTATTGGTCGTAGCGTGATGATATGTAGCCTATAACCTTCCTCCAACACTAAAATAATTTTAAAATTAGAACAAGTAGTTCCTGAGATTAACGCGTTAAACCAAATCAACATACTCTTCAGCGTTATAATATCAGTATAGATACAGAAAAGCCCTGAACAAATAGCTTCATTCATGACGTCACCACATTCGAACTACAATATATCACCTTTTTTCAACAAAGTTTGTGTTGAAAACAATCGTAGGCGAGACGAATCATCTGCTACTGGTTGAACGCAACGGGGAGTAAACACAGAATGAGTCAATATTGAGCCACAGAAAAAAAAAATACGTTGTGTCGAGTGACGATTATTTTGTAGGTAAAGCCTACTAAAAAGCTAGACAAATAAATAAAAGGCTTTCTAAAGTTTCCGCCAACCTCTTCACAAAAATCCTTAAAGAAATAAATAAGTATTACAATTATATGTATTGATATATAAGAATTGATTCATCAGTGACCACTTAAGAAAAACTTTAAGTTTATGGCACCTAAGTACAAATAAAGTGAAAAAAAAACAATCCCAGTAAAAAACTGCTGAATCTCTAGTGACTATTGAGAAAAGGACAGTTTATAATTGGTTTCAGAAACTTCTATGTATGTACTGTACCTGTACTTC